>CM016724.1:26551466-27901685 GCA_005771605.1 Scutellaria baicalensis
CAATTCAATTTCTTGATTCTTGATCCTATTCATTGTGTTTATGGTTTGATTTCTTGTTTGATTATGTGGCCACTAATCGAGCATGTTTGAGTAATTAAATCAAAATTATGGAAGAATAAACACATGACATATAGATGAAATTAGATCGAGATATTAATGATCTATATGTGATGAGATTTTCAATTCTAAGTGCTTTTGGGAGTTGTTTTGCTTTATGAGATTGAATAGAGATACATCTGGTAGCATAGTAATCAATCGGTTAACTGACTCGAAAGAGCTGTTAATTCGATAATTGTGATTGCTCATATAGGATAATTTATCATTAAAATTGGATTGATCAAGGTGACATCTAGAGGAGGATTGAATGAAAGCATGTTTTAGAATCTATCTCAGAATACTTGTTTGATTTTTGAATTTATTTAGTCTTGTTTTATTATAATCAATTTGGCATCTTTGATATTTGATGGTGTAGATAAAATTAGGGGTATAATTTAGGTAATCAGTTAATCCTAGCAATAGTTTCTGCGTGATCGACCTTACTTACTATTTCTACAATCTACACTATACAATTGTGGGAGTAGTTAAAGAAATTGTTGAATAGTAAATTTTTGAGGTAGATACAAACTTGAATTTAAACATATTATGCATTACATTTATATAAGTTATATTAATTTGATTAATATTTATTGCAATTGATAGATTTATGTGTTTCTAAAGCTATTAATTATAAGTATTTTGGGTAAATTGCAAATTTAGTCTAAGTTTAGGGGCTGGCAATTTACGTCCCACAAAAATTAGGTATATTGATCTCGTTCCATAATTTATAAGACCAACGTAATTTTAGGACAAATCGATCTGAATTTTACAATTTTGGGACAATTATCAACGGAAAATCTCACGCCCGTTCGCCTAACCTCCAATTTGAGTATTTTGGTCCTATAAGTTGCTGACGTGTTGCTGTCTATGATTTATTTTAAGCTTGTGTGGATTTTTATGTTGATGTGGCATGCATTTCACATTAAAAATTAAAATGAAAACTAATAATCCAACTAATTACATAAATATAAAAGAAAATGAACAAATCAGCAAAAAAAAAAAAAAAATTACGGACACCAACAATCTCCACCTCTTCTTCTTCCTCTTCCTCAAATCAAATACAACCCTAAGCAAACACTTCTCGGCCATCCATCACAAAAGCGAGCCCTTAAATACCAATGACAGATGAGGTTGGCTTTGTCGATTGTAACTTTGCGTAAGTGTTTTTTTGGCTGATTTGTCCATTTTCTTTTATATTTATATAATTAATTGGATTTTATTATGTTTTCATTTTATGTTTAATGTGAAATGTATGTCGCATCAACATAAAAATCCACATAAGCTTAAAATAAATCCTAGATGGCGACACATCAACAACTTATGAGACCAAAATACACAAATCGGAGGTCAGGTGAATGGGCGTGAGATTTTCTGGTGACAATTGTCCCAAAATTGCAAAATTCAGATCGATTTGTTCCAAAATTGCGTTGGTCTTATAAATTACAGGACGAAATCAATATACTTAAGTCTTGTGGGACGTAAATTGCCACCTCCTAGACTTGTGGGACTAAATTTGCAATTTACTCTAAATATTTTACCATATTATTAATTATTAATTTCTTCTATAACTCTTAAAAGTATAATAATAGTAAATAGTACTGTGAAAATTTCAATTGATATTTTAACTAATCTAATATCGCAATATAAAAAAACTAAATGATGCATATAGATTTAATATACTCCCTCCGTCCCTTGCTATTTTACTTAGGTTGACCCGGCATGGAGCCTAAGAAAAAGTTGTTGACTTTGATTGGATATGTTATTTTAATATTTTTGAGTGGCAATTTTGTAATTTAAAGGTATAATTTGAGTGCAAATTTTGTAAAATGAAAGAAATTGAGGGGTAAGAGACTAAATTTTTTTTTGCCATTTTTGGGCTGACAAAATAAGATGGACAAACAAAAACGAAAAGTAGGCAAAATAGAGCGGGACAGAGGGAGTAATTATTACTTGAACGCAAAAACTTGTGTGAGACAGTCGCACAGATAATTTATATGGGACAGATCCTCTTTACCCATTAACCCAACTCATTTTCACAAATTTATATGTAAATTGTAAAGTGTATGTTATTGGGTTGACTCGTTTCATATGAAATGATTCGTGAAACATTTTCATATAAAATTTAGTCTTAATTGAAATCTGTTCCACCCGATTCCAAATTCAACCCATCGATTTGGTGCATCTTTGTAAATAATCTTTTTTTTTAAGTAATAGTTGGTCAAATATAGATCACGAAGTGTCCTGATCAAGGACAATTATCCACCCACACAATACATGTGATTAGTTTCATACCCCTCACAAGTTATTCCAATTATTTTTCATAGATCCATATGTTTTATCTCCCAATTGAACATGAAAACGGAATTCTAATTCCATAAATTATCAACTAACTTCTAAATTAATGTAGAAGCCTAATTCGACATGGGGTATTCCAGTTTTTTCAAGAAATTTTATATTGTATAATTCTTTTTGAACAAATATTGTATTATTTTTAAATAACATGTATTGTTAATTAATATATTTCGTCAAATTCTAGAATTGGCAAGACAAGTATAACATTAATTTATATTGTTTGGTAGATTATTTGCGGCAATGATGATTCAAGGGTTTTGTGTAATCAGTTCTACTAACTTATCAACAATGGTTTGTGAGTACACATAAATGTCATCATCATTATAATGTGTCACAAAGAGTGACACTTGTGTGCCCCGGGGGCACGGTGCCCCCAACTTAACCTATTATATGATGTTATATATATACTTTACAGATATCATATGTATACTCTTTAGGTATCACATCTATACTCTTATATATATATATACATATGATACTTGTAGAGTATATGTATAACACCAAGAAATGTAACACCTATAGAATATATATATATATATATATATATATAACACCTGAAGAATATATGTATAACACCTAGATCTATGCCCCTATATGCCCCAGGGGTATATAAGTTTTGTCCCGTCACAAATCCAATATAATCACAATGAGTGGGTCTTGAGTGCCCCCAAACACTTATTGTAATACCTTTAAGTAATATGAGTAATACCTTAACATGTAACAAGTAATACCTTGAATAATACCTTCACTAAAACATATATTTCAATTATACATGTAATACCTTATGAATATGCAACTAATACCTTATGAGTATACCACTAATACCTTCAAGAATATATCACTGATACCTTATGAATACACCAATAATACCTCATGGATATATACTTAATACCAAACTAATAATACCTTTGGGGGTACGGTGCACCGGGGGTACGCAAGTTTTTGCCAATCACAATATTTACTGTTGCAACTTGAGTTGGATGAGAATTTTTTTTTTTTAAATATCTTAATGGCCTTACATTTCCATTCTTAATTCTAACGCCATTATTTGCAACTGGTGGATATATTTAAACCAAGATATATTTGCTAAAAATTATAGGAATATTTTAATCATCTAACTTTCAGCCTTTGAATATGAGTTATTTATATTTACCCTTATTAGAATTTTAGTCTTCTATCTTTCAATTTTTTATTTTTAGTCATCTATGTTTATTTCATTAGATTTTAGTCCTTTATTTTTCAGCTTTGAATTCCTCCATGTTTAAAAAATATCATTTTTAAGTCTTTTGACCTATAATAGCATGTTTACTTTTTAATTTAGTTACAAATTTAATTTTTTTCACAAAAAAACAAAAGTTTTTCTTCATCTAACAAGAGTAAATTATTATTAATAATTGAAAATTCGACTTTTCATCTTGTTACAATTGATTTAGAGTTTTGTAAATATGAGAGATAAAAAAAATTAGCATAAAATTGATATTAAGTAATTAATAATTTATTTCACAAAAATTATATACATTTTGTGTCGAAAATAGATAATATAACACTAAAAAATGACATTAATCACATTTTACTAGTTTTGAAATTTATACCAAGTGATATTTTGTAAGCATGAAGGAAAAAAATTCAAAAGTTGAAAATGGAGAACTAAATATCTAATAAAATAAATATAGAGGATTGAAAATCAACAGTTAGGTGGTGTTTGACTAAACTTATTTTTAGAGTTTATAAGCTATCATATCTTATAAGATGTTTTTAGAGCTTATACGTTGTTTAATTTAAGTTTAATATAAATTGTTGAACTGTTTGGGTAAAAAAGATGGTGGAGCTTATAAGATGTTAGTAATGACATTTGTGTAATTTCAATGATTAAATTTGAAGGTGTTTTGAAAAATAAGCTCTTATTTTAGAAATAAGTTGGGATTTCCCAACTTTTCAAAAATAGTTTATAAGCTCCTTACATCTTATAAGCTCATAAATAAAATCTTGTTTTTAAAAGTTAGTCAAACACTTTTGAGGAATTTATAAACACTTAACATCTTAAAATCTCTTTTAAAGAGCTTATAAGCTTAGCCAAACACCCTCTTAAAAGATAGAAGACTAAAAATCGAATAATGGAAAACATAGATGACTAAAAATCTAATAAGGGTAAACATAGAAGACTAAAAATCAAAAGTTGAAAGTTAGAGGACTAAAAATCTAATGAGGTGAACATAGAGGACTAAACAACTTTTTTTCCTAAAATTATATGATAGATGGTATGTATATTTTAATAGAGTGAGTCTCCTATGAAACATGTGGATCCATGCACCCGGGTCGGATTCGGGTCAAGGGACTCACTTCCTTTTTTTTCGCGCATAATTTTTAAATTTTTGCACCTACAAATAGGTTATGTTAGACCTATATTTAGATTATGTTAGACATACATTTACGTTATGTTAAATCTACCTATTTGCCCAAATTTCATACATTTTATTTTTTGCGCTTGATTTTTGAATTCTGGCACCTACCACTACATTATGTTAAACCTACCTTTCCGTTATGTTAGACATACATTTACATTATGTTAAACCTACTATTCTGCCCAAATTTCATATTTTAATTTTTTTTTAAACTCTAGGTTTGACACATGTACCAGTACGTTGTATTAGACATACCTTCATGTATAATTAGACATACATTTGTGTTATGTTAGACCTACCTACATATAAGGTAGGTCTAACTATACATAAAAGTAGGTCTATTTGAGTGAATTTGGGTGAGCTTGAGCGCGAGTATTAGGTGCGTGGGAGCGTGTGAAACGCGTATGGGAGCGCTTTTTAAGGCATTTTAACCATGTCTACCCTGGTATATGAATCTAGATTTATGTGTCCAACTCATATAAGTTTTTGTCATTTTAATATGTAATAGGTAAGACAAAATTATTTTTACCATTAATTACTATAATTTAAATTGCATTAAACCAGATTATCATACCACCTAAGTAAAATCCACTGAACTTTTGCTCAAATATATATGTATTTGCTACCTTATGCTATGTCAATAGGTAGATATATATGTTGCGAAAACAATTATGTATATCCTTACTAAAGGAATAACTAAGAGTGACATATATCACTCTCTCGTTAATCTTATTCTTAATTTAATTATAATTTCATTTTTAATTAATTAATATAATACTTATAATTTATTATAATAGAGTATTTAATGAGATATTAATAAACAAATAACAAAATGTCAATAATTATGATGAATAAAATTGTAACTTATGAATATTTTAACTTAAGTTGATGTTTGCAATTATATTAAAGGATTATTAAAAAAATGCACGATTAAATTTAAATCTATATGTATTCATACTGAAGGAATAATCTAGAGAGACACATGTCGCCATCTGTTTAATCGTATTTCTCACTCAAAATTTTAATTTAATTAATTCACTTTACATTCTAATTTATGGTAATTAAAATATTTAAAAGGAGTTAATAAATGAAAACCAAAATGTTGATGATAATGGTTGTCAATGAAACTTTTAGCAAAATATTTTAATTGAAGTTAATTGATTGTTGTATTTGCATAAAATGACAATCGAACTTTTTACATAAATCTAACTTTAATTTACATGCTAATTAAATTAAGAATTAATGATAAATAAATAAGAATTTTCATTTTTTAATTAGTACTATTAAAATATTCATCTAACACATGAATCGTATACTAATTTAATATCAACTCGATGATTGATATCAAACAAAATGATATATATAATTTTCAATATAGAAAATATTTAAAAAATTAATTTTAACAAATTTAATTTATGTAAACCGTGTAATACACGGCAGTTATGCTAGTTACATTAAAAAGGAAGCAATTACGCAATTTGACTAAATGGTTTAAAAAGAAACTATATTTGCAAAACATTCTAAATGAAATTATATCTTTAATCTTTATTATATACTAAAAGAGAAATCATGGTTGACACATATCAACTTATAATTTAATTTTTTTTCCTTTTAAATTTCATTTAATCCTTGATGTGGTCGAACTGACCACATTCAAACTACCTCGAAAACCCGACCCGGACTTGAAGGACGATCGACGCGAACAAATTAGGAAATAATGAGTTCGTTCAAGCGAACAAATATATCTGGCATGTCAATCGAACTGATCCAACTCGTAACCCGTAATGTCGAACTGAGATGTGGGACGCCGAGCTGATACGAGCGAACTAATTCAAATTTGAGATAACTCCCACGATTGCGAGAATCTCGCCACTTCCCAAGTTTTTAGGAGAAAATCTCAACTGCCACATCCCACTCCTAGGAAATCACGTTTCTCTCAGGGAGTATATATATATCTTTTGTTTTTCTAATTTGCACACACAATCACAATCCTAATTTTTACACTAAGCATTCAAAATCGAGAGCAACACTTTTGTGAGATTACTGACTTGAGCGTCGGAGTCCCTTCACCGGGAAAAACCCCCGGTGTTCTTTGTTTTGCAGGTTTTCTTAATCGGAGAATTCCAATCATCGTCGGAGAATTCCAGTTTGGCGTCGGAGAATTTCGAACGGCATCGGAAAAGTGAAGGATCGGAGTCGAGACAAATCAATCCTAGCCATACATTTATCTTAAATTATATATTTACTAGATTAGGAACCCGTGCGATGCACGGCTTATTTTCAATTTATCTTTTTATATATTTTAGAAATTACGATTATATTTATTAATTTTATCTTAAAAAACTAAATTGAATATATAAATTTTAGAAAGTTGTTTAAAACAATTTTTTTTTCGAATAGGATAAAATGCATAATGTTTGAAACAAAAGTTTTTAGGAATGATTTAATATTTATAGTAGTTAAGAATTCCATTCATAAATTTTGTTTGAAATCTACCCTTTGAATTCTTCAATGTAATGCTAGTTAACCATGCATGTTCATATATATATGGAATAGTCTAACTCCTCTGACCTGTAACCTAATTATAGGCCGTCTGAATCATCTATTACGTATGGTGTTACATCTTGTGTTATATAACATTTAATACACATCACATATATATATTAGTTAGTGATGTCATTGAATACACATGACGTGTGTTGATTGATTTGAAATAAACACTAAATCTAACATAACACCTCATCCCAATTATAGATATTCCTAATTCAAAAATTATTGTCGTATGCTCATGAATAATATAATGCAAAATATCCTATAATCACCCTTCTTCAACACTTTACTTGATATACTTTGTAAGTCAAAGATTCAACATATGAAAGTAAGCTTGTTGAACATTCTTGAAAACAAAATGTGTCATCATCATTGTATCGCATTGCCCAACCATAGGCCATCATTCTATAGAATAATAACAAATCTCATTTTTCTAACAATCAATTTCTTAACAACTTATATGGGTGGAAGATGGCTTATCTAAATAAGTATCATTGCCTTTAATTTTACAAATAATAAAACATCTCATGCATGTACAGTTGTTGGAGTTTTCACATCTAAAAGTAAAAACCAATCTTTAAAAACTAATAACAACTGATGTTGATTCTAATGTTTTGGAAAATTAAGGTTAACTAATTTGATAATGATTCACCATTTACTTGTTCTTTCATTTATTATTTTTACATCTTCATCCGTAAAATTGGTATGTTGACCAGTACAATTGAATTCATATGGGTGGAGTAACTGAAAATATAGCTAAAAGTATTCACTTGTTCAATTGCGAGATCAATTTGCAATCAATCATAGAATACAACTAACACTTGGAAAATGAGCAAACCTTCATCAAGAATAGACAATATTCCTAGGTCATTTTCCCAATATCAAATGTATTCTTTCTATAATATGGTTCATTGCATGGCAAAACTCAACTACATGGTTATGCAGTGAAAGAACGTGGCAAATCCGGATTCTTGCTCAAGTAGTTCACCCTCGGTTAGACTTTGGCTTTGCCACCTCCAAAGTTTCTTAAAGTTTGATTGATTAATTAAAATCTTGGTTGATTATGTTACTAATGTTGATTTATTTCTTTGATCCACATCCATGAACTTATATGTAGATTAGGACTTCTGCAATGTCCTAAAGTTAAAAATATATATATATATATATATATATATTTACACTAGATATATATTGTGTTCAAAGTAAAAATAAAAGGAAATATTATACTATAATAAAGCATGTAATTCCTTAATGCAATATTATAGTGTTTTTTTAATATATAAACTATTCAAAAATTAATCATCTTTCCCTACCAATTTCTACATCACAGGGAAACAAAATATATATATAATATATATATATATATATATATAAAATTTCTTGATGACCTGCTTGAAATGAAATGCATAACCTGCAAACACATAATAAGTACATGATATGCATCTATAAAATTTGATAGGAACATAAATATTGTTCAAGCTAAACAACAACAAAGACCTATCATTCTCGATATGTGCAAGATTGCAATACATCCAAAAAAATAAAAATCAAATTATACATCACAAAACTGAGGTTTCTGACTTAATATAGCAAAGTACCGGGAAAATACCACTTGGTGTGTTTATAGATTCGGATGATACATTCTAAAGGACAGCTGATAGGAAAAATAAAAGATCTGTGATTTCTGAAAATGAAAGTGTGCTTGGAAAATGTTGCTGATCATTAAATCATGAAACTGCTGAATTTCAAGTGATGACATTTAAATCATAAAACTACTGAAGTGATGACATTAAATCATGAAACTGCTATTGAATTTGGAGTGATTACTCTTTCTTCTGTTCTAGTGGTATCCGTTTCAATAGACTATTGCATCATTTCATTATTTGCATTGATGATTTTAGACTATTGCATCATTTCATTATTTGCATTGATGATTTTATTTTTGGGAATTTTCTTTGGGATCACATTTGATGTTGTTTTCCTTGTTTTTTTTTTTTCTTTTTTCTGTGTTTATTTGCATTTAGTATGGACACATAGCAGCCTTATAATCTTCCAAAAAGTTGATGTGGCAAGAATGGAGAGCGCCACTTGTCAACACTTGAGAGACTCAACCTTACTTTTATATATATAGAGTGCTTGTATACAATAACTTTCATCTCAATTTTCTTCTTATTTTTATCACCAACTTTTTTTCTTCTTTTGGTATTTCTAACCTCCATTTCATCTAGTTCATTCTCATTAAGTGAGTAGGTATATATACATACATTGCTTGAATGCGAAAATGATTTTCACCTCAATTTTTCATCTTATTTCCATCACTAATCTTCTTCTTCTTTTTATATTTCAAGCTCCATTATTTTTCTTTTTGTTTTGATATTTTAAACCTCCATTTCAATAAGCTAGTTCATCCCCATTTAGTGAGACTTCCATCTTCATTCATGCATTGCTTATATAGAAGTAGGACAATGACTTGTAGATGAAGTCTAATTCTAATGGCTTGATATGGAAGTTTGATTCAAAATTATTAATTTAATTTAGAAAATAAAAATGAATTTTTTTAAAAAAAATAATCAAATTGTCCAATAATTTTTAGGAGCTTGTCCAATAAGATACTCAAAAGTTTTTCTATTTTTTTAGTTTGTTTTTTTTCCTTTTTTTCCTATTGGTTAATAGTTTTGCATTTGAATGTCAATTGGTAATAATCACCAACTATTGCCAGTTTAGATATAGTATAGAAATGAATTTACATAATTACATTTTTCATATTCTTTTATGTATATTGTAATATTAAAAAACATCGAATGTTTATACTTTCTTCTTACATTACACATTACATAGTATATACTTCTAAAATAAAATACTTTCGTATTAACTTCTAACTTCATAAAACTTTTACATGTTAATATTATCTTAAACATTTATATTTAAGTACATGAATTTCAAAAATTCTTTAAATATTTTATCAAAAAATATATATTAAAATAAAAAAGGCATTTTAAAAAGAAGACATGTGAATATGTTAATATGAAAAGACAAATTTTCTACAATAAATTATATTATATAGATTTTATTTACTTTATAAACTTTTAACTTAAGTGATCTGTTATAATATGAAACTCACCATGTGCAATATTGCATTGAGGTAATATTTAAGATATATTAATATTTTTCCAAATATAGTTTTGCCAAATATAACTTGAAATACCAACCTTGCCATATATATTTTAAATCAATATATGCTATATATTTTAAGAATTAAATAACTAAAAATCTCATACTACGTACATATACTAATTAATTTTTTTTCAAATTTTTTTATTACTATAAGTTTGATGAAAAATAGTGGATACTGCTAATGAGTTGGGTTTTATTAACATTTAAATTCATCATTATTACACACATGCAAATAATATAAACATGTTCATGATGTATACGTTTGCAAGAAAATTGAAAATAAATTATATATCGGATATAAATAATTATTATGATTTTATATTTGATGAAAGAGTAATTCGCAATTTATATCATGAATTTACATATAATTCAAACATTCAGTATAAAAAAACTCAAAAAACTAACACAACTCTTATTTCATCCATTATATTTATACATCTATACATCAAAACGAACCACTATATATTTGTTCTTACCATCAATTCATGGTGCATCATTTTAAGAGATTAATCCAAAATCTAAGTTCATATTCCCTAACATATTACCTTCGAAATTTCACTTTGGTTTGCGAAGCCAAAATTCATTAATATTCTTCAACTTAGTATGTACTCTAAGTCGCAAGACAAGATTTCTTTAATTATTATTGCCTACATATAAGAAATGATCAAAGCTTACAAAAGTTACATTGTAGTAAGAATAATTCATATATAATCCTATCATGATAAAAAATAAAGTGATAATAAGTATCATCTAATAAATATAAAAAATAAAAATCATTTAAGAAATCAAAAAAATTGAAATAGCACAAAATCAATCAGATAGCATATATAGAATCTCAAATCATTTAATAATGAATGATTTGTATTATTCCGTAGAGTAATAGTCTCTAAATAGAAATCAACAATAGTTAAATTCATCCACATGATCTTCAAATATAATTTCATAACTAAACAAACAAAATAAAAATTCAATTCATGATTTGTATCTCTAAGGATGTCTTACACTTCCATGAATCGTTCAAAAGTGATACATGAAATTGCATAATGAAAGTGAGCGAATCAAACCATAATTTAAGGTAATCAATTTAAATGTTCATTTAAAATATCATATTTTATAATATCTATATATTTTTATTGATTCTAATTAGTAGAATCAATGATAGAATAATTCTATATCTCAAATAATGCAATAGAAATAAATAATCAATATATGCCAATGATAGTATAATTATATACATCAAATAATTCTATAACTCAAATAAATAAAAAGTAAATTTGAATAATTAACTAATCACAGGTTTACTATATATGTATATATATATAACTAATAAGTCAATCTCCAATTACGGTATTACCATATATATATATAGACCAAATATATTAATCTCCAATTCTAATTCATAATTTATAGGAATGTCAAACCTTGATTTATGGAATAAAGTTAATGACCAAATAATAATTTTGATATTTAACTAATAATCAATTACCATAATTTTATATTATTACATCTACCATATATAATTAGAGGAAACGTTTCTCTTTTCATAATTTATCACAAATTGATTAATTTTTTTGTCACATAATTTAATAGTTTTAACATTTATTTATTATTTCTGAATTTCTATATTTTGGATGAAGTTTGGGCGGGAAAATTATTACCTTACTATTTCAGGCAATGTTTGTGTTTTTATATATATAAAGATTACCATAATTTAAGGTAATCAATTTAAATGTTCATTTAAAATATCATATTTTATAATATCTATATATTTTTATTGATTCTAATTAGTAGAATCAATGATAGAATAATTCTATATCTCAAATAATGCAATAGAAATAAATAATCAATATATGCCAATGATAGTATAATTATATACATCAAATAATTCTATAACTCAAATAAATAAAAAGTAAATTTGAATAATTAACTAATCACAGGTTTACTATATATGTATATATATATATATATACCTAATAAGTCAATCTCCAATTACGGTATTACCATATATATATATATATATATATATAGACCAAATATATTAATCTCCAATTCTAATTCATAATTTATAGGAATGTCAAACCTTTATTTATGGAATAAAGTTAATGACCAAATAATAATTTTGATATTTAACTAATAATCAATTACCATAATTTTATATTATTACATCTACCATATATAATTAGAGGAAACGTTACTCTTTTCATAATTTATCACAAATTGATTAATTTTTTTGTCACATAATTTAATAGTTTTAACATTTATTTATTATTTCTGAATTTCTATATTTTGGATGAAGTTTGGGCGGGAAAATTATTACCTTACTATTTCAGGCAATGTTTGTGTTTTTATATATATAAAGATTACCATAATTTAAGGTAATCAATTTAAATGTTCATTTAAAATATCATATTTTATAATATCTATATATTGTTATTGATTCTAATTAGTAGAATCAATGATAGAATAATTCTATATCTCAAATAATGCAATAGAAATAAATAATCAATATATGCCAATGATAGTATAATTATATACATCAAATAATTCTATAACTCAAATAAATAAAAAGTAAATTTGAATAATTAACTAATCACAGTTTTACTATATATGTATATATATATATATATACCTAATAAGTCAATCTCCAATTACGGTATTACCATATATATAGACCAAATATATTAATCTCCAATTCTAATTCATAATTTATAGGAATGTCAAACCTTGATTTATGGAATAAAGTTAATGACCAAATAATAATTTTGATATTTAACTAATAATCAATTACCATAATTTTATATTATTACATCTACCATATATAATTAGAGGAAACGTTACTCTTTTCATAATTTATCACAAATTGATTAATTTTTTTGTCACATAATTGAATAGTTTTAACATTTATTTATTATTTCTGAATTTCTATATTTTGGATGAAGTTTGGGCGGGAAAATTATTACCTTACTATTTCAGGCAATGTTTGTGTTTTTATATATATAAAGATTTAATTTTTATATTAAAATCCATAGATACATACATAAATATAATATAATACATTTATTTATAAAATTTGTGTATTAACTTCGATATATACGGAAGTATTTATTCTTCTTAAATATCTATTATTCTTACATATTAATTTTTATAATTGAAATTAATCATGAGAAATTTTATTTTATTTCTATTTACATTTTAGTTTATATCCATTTTGTAAAATTATTCTTTGACAAATTTCATGAAATACATTATTAGGAACATTACTAATGTATCAAATATTAAATATTTACTGAGATTACACTATTTTGTTACTAATTATTATTATCTATAATTACTATTTTTATTAATATTTATTTATTAAATTCATTTACAAAATTTATTTCGAATTTTCCTTTATATATAAATCCCGTGCATTCTGACGCACATGATCTACACTAATTATATTATATTTTGCTCATATAGTTAATTACTAAATGAGATGAATGTATATTACATTCTGACTGTACATTTTTTTTATAGATCTTTTCTATAAATCTTGCTACACAATGGTATTAATTTAGTATACAAATAAAGCAATATTTAGTGCATTTGGAAAAGAATTCATTCCACCCACTAATTAGGGAATTTCATAATTACTTTTTCATTAGTGCAAAAGATATGGAAGGATCATATCATTAATTAGTTGAACCACAATTTGGTTGCAACAATTAACGTTTTTTTATGTATATAAACCCATCACACATACATAGGTGAAGAGACAAACATATAAACTAGTCGATTTTCTTGAACAAATTAATTCATATATAGTTCTAAATATGAAGTCAAATCTTTATACATGTGTGATTCTTCTTTCATTCATCTTTCTTATTAGCATCTCAACAATCCATGCAGCTACTTCGCCGGCAATCAGAAGGGGCATGCAAGGGTCCGTGCCGCCGAACTGCGCCGGAAAGTGCAACCGTTGCACCCCGTGCGAAAGGATTCGACTCGAATTGGTCCCACCGGGAGGTTTATATGTGTGGAGGTGTAAATGCAATGGAGAAATATACGATCCGTACCATTGAACTGCAAGTGTAATTTACTTATATGAGACAATACGGATTATTTGATCTACTAGTCATTTGATTATTAAGGTTTGTATTAAATTGTATTATTATAATGAAGGAAATTATGATTTTTAACTAATTTATTGGTATTTGTTAGAGTAAATTACTTCCTTTTTCCATTAACTTAGAGTTTCAGGTAAAATTGGACAATAACTTTTCGGGCTGACGAAATTGGACAATAATTTTTTGACTTTCGTAAAAATTGCCCAATTTCAGCTCGAATTGCTTATTTGGGCCAAAATTGCACGTGTTGTGCACGTGAACTCTCTAATTTGGGCATGTCGAGCCAAATACGCTGATGTGGCAATACTTGACATTTTTTGCATTAAAAAAAAAAGAACTTCCACCTCACCTTAAAAAAATGGGCTCGCGAAATTGGGAGGGAGAATTCGCCCAAATTAACAAAACCCTAACTCCACCTTGAAGAAGAAAAAGGAACAAATTAGGGGTAATTTCTGAAGCCGATCACAGAAACAACCTTTAAAACAAAACATGTTTGAAAATCTACAATACATATAAGAAATTGTTCCAAATTATCGAGAAGAAGTGGAAAAAGAAGGCCAACAACCTGGAGCCTGAAGATGGTGAAGAAACGCCATAAAAAATTGACCAATTGACCAATTTCCCACCGCCTTGATATGGTAAGCCTGATTGTGCCTTTTTTCCTTTTTGTTGTTTATTTTTGGTCTATTGACATGTAAATATGATGAAAATGTTGAGATTTATACTTAATTTATGGAAATATGGTCTACTTACAGTTTTTTTGTTTTCTAATGGTTGTTGAAGCTTTAAATATGAATCTTTTAGTTGTTGATGCTACTTTTCCAGACATGTGGAGTAAGTCATAGTATTCTTTATTGTTTTGGTGGGTTTGGGTGGGTGCAAATTTGTGGTCCACAATGGTGAATTGAAGGGTTTTAAGTAGGGTTGTAAACGAATCGAATCGAATCGAATACCATGATATTCTATTCATATTCTTTTAACTACTCGAATATTCTTATTCTTATTCTTTTATTATTCGAATAACAAATAAAATTCTTATTCGATTCTTTTAACATATTCGAATATTCTCGAATATATTCGAATATTCGTATTCGAAAATTTTAAACTTAAAATTTCAACAAACAAAAATCAAATATATATTTTTTCCCAAATTAATATGCATACATAGTACTTAAATAAATAATAAAATTCATCAACTCAAGTTCGATAATTCATTAACCAAATTAACATTGAAGATTCGATATACATAAATATAAATTCATTGTCAAATCATCGAACAAGTACCGCAACAAAAAATCAACTTGCAAATTAACATCCAAGGTTCTAATACATAAACATAATTAAAATTCATAGTCAAATCCATCAAACAAGTATCACAACAAAAATGTTTTTCTAGCATCAAACAAGTATCACAACAAGATAGGGTTTCAAATTTTCAGTTTGTATTGAATTTGGGGGATTTAAGTTTTACATGCTTAGAAATTAGTATTATTTTTTATATACTTAGGTAATTTTTAGGCATTATTTTACAATATATATAATATGTAGTTATGTTTTATGTAATACTAATATGTATTTAGACATTACTAAATACTAATATAAAAAAGTAAAATATCTAATTATTAATATATATAATTATTCGAATATATTCGCGAATACTCGAATCGAATACCATCATATTCTTATTCGTATTCGGATAATATACGAATATAAAAAAATATTCTTATTTGGATTCTTATTCGGATTTTTCGAATTCGAATCACTATATTCGAATTCGAATACCGAATCGAATCAAAAAGATTCGCTTCTTTTACAACCCTAGTTTTAAGTGTACTTTTATGCTATTTAGGTTAAATCGAATTGTTTATTGGGCGCTTATTTGTTAATATATTTATTTATGTTTGTGTGGTTCACTATTTAAATGTGAATGTGGGTAGATTTATTTGGTTGTCCAGTATTGATTGACTGTGAATTGCATGAATTTATACCTAGAGTTTGTTAATTAAAGTTTGTTCTTTATTTTCTCAATTGACAGTTAAGAAGCACAATTTTGTTACACTTGTCATTCAGTATGGAGGTGAATTTGTAACACATCATGTAGCTGAATATAGAGGTGGATATTTATAAATTATGACAATGTAGAAGTTGAGTCAACTACTTTAGATGATTTGCAAAGGTGGACTAAGGTAGAGTTAGGTGAGTGGGATAAGAGGTTCTTCTTCATACAAAAAATAATGGGTTCAGAGTTTTACATAGTGATTCACTATTTAGAGAGTGGACCTTAAAACATGTAACTTTGAAAATGTTTCATGCATGTGTATGTTGAAAAGCTTGAGAGGATTGAAATGATGGGTTAAATGAGGTCCTTGCTAATGACTTTCTTGAGTTAATAGGTCAAGAATCAATAGATTACATGTTGATGAAGTAATGGCAGAACTCAATTTTGATGATGATGTTATTAATGAGTGAGATTATAACATGAATTTTGAAGATGAAAATGAAGTAGATATGTTGTCAATACATGTAATTAGAGACTGAATTTAACTAAGGTTACTGATGAACATACTTTTAGGGTTAGAATTTGTAATGATAAGCACACTTGTTCTATAACTATGAATGTGTAAAATGGTAACTAAATGGTTGTGAGAGGTACATGAAGAAGTTCATAAGTGATCCAAAATGAAGGTGCAAGGGTTTAGACAAAACATAATTGAGGAAATTGGGTGTAGTGTGTCAAATGATAGAGCTTATAGAGCTAAGAGAAGGGCACTGAAAATGATAGGGGGTGATCCAGATGTTGAATATGATAAGTTTTGGGAATATACAGAAGAGTTGGTTCTACTCTGATCTTAGGGACTAAAATTGAGGATGATGGATGTGAGAGGTTTGATAGGCTTTATGTTTGTCTTTGATCCATGAGAGAGGGGTTTCATAAAGGGTGTAGGCCAATAGTAGGTGTGGATGGGTGTTTCTTGGAAGGCCACATAAAGGGATGCTTCTAATTGATGTAGTAGTAGATGCCAACAACAATATATATCACATAGCCTATGATGTTGTATGCAAGGAGAATGGTGAGATTTGGGATGGTTCTTGAGACTTTTGAAGATAGACTTGAACATCTATACGGATCATGAGATGACTTTCATAAGTGACAAACACAAAGGGCTTGTACAAGCTTTCTGTATGGTATTTCCAGGCTTCTCCTATAGGTTCTGTGTGAGGCATTTGCATACAAACTTCCAAACAACAGGTTATAGAGGTGTTGAGCTCAAAAGTGCATTGTGGAAAGCTGCATGTGCAAGCACTTTGGGAGACTTCAAGCAGACCAAGATGGCTCTGAAAAATCTGAATGAGTCTGCTTGGAATTGGTTGGACAGTAAACGGCCAACAGAACAATAAAGCAAGTCCCATTTTTCAGAATTTCCCAAGTGTGATATGCTCCTCATCAATTGGTGTAAGGTCTTCAATAAATGCATCCTTGAAGCAAGAGAACTGCCTATTATAAGTATGAGTGGATTAGAGAGTGGCTTATGAAGAGACTTAACCTGAAGATAGAGAGAGAGAGAGAGAGAAGATTTGAAGTGGACAGGATATCAATGCCCAAGAATCTCAAAAATCCTTCAAAAGTCAAGTGAAAAAGTTAGTGATTGCATATCATTCAAAGAGAATATAATGCATTATTAGATTTAGGTTTGTGATGGGTAGGGGTGGGCATCGGATCGGGTTATGTCGGGTTCGGGTTTTCGATTTGGGTACCTGAAATTTTGGGTGAACTAAAATTTTACTCGAAACTGACCCAAAAATTTTGGGTACCCGAATTTTTCGGGTCGGTTTTCGGGTACCCAATTAAAGACAAGGGGGTAGTTTTTAAAGCAATGAGATAAATGTAGCAATATATTCTCCAGTATCCAATTTTAAGCAATACACTCATTCCATTAATTTGCTAATACATATTAACACCACCAAAAACAATAATTTACACAAAATATATCGAGAGAATCAATACATTAACTAAATCGCAAATGTCAAATGATATAATTTAAATTAAAATTCCAACATACAACTAATACACAAATTAAATATCGATTCTCACAAATCAAGTCTTGATTAAAACTAATACATTAGTCGAAGCACCAAATATCGAATTATTAATGAACAATACTAATTCGATCAAAATGTGGTGGTAGAACCTATAATTCAAGAAGTACGGCTCAATCAAACATCAACTATTGTCGAGTCGATCCCCAACTTTGTTAGCTCTATAAGGTAAGAAAAAAATAACATAAAGAGTGAGATGAAGATAAATATATAAATGAATACTAATTAAGTAATTAAAAAGTGAAAATAATATATACCTTTCTCAAGTGTTTCAAGCTCACCCAAGTCCTCTTCCACATTTATGGGAGTAGAATTTCAATGAAGCCAATTTTGAGAACAAATAAGGGCTTGAACGATTTTACTTGACAAAGAGCTCCTAAATGCATCAAGAACTCTGCCTCCGGTACTAAATGTAGACTCTGAAGCAACTCTAGAGACCGGAACCGCAAATACATTACGAGCTATCTTTGAGAGAGTGAGAAATCTATGAGAATTGACCTTCCACCATTCTAATACATCAAACTCTTCACTGTTATCCTCATGATCTTCACCAAGATATTTCTCTAACTCAGATTTCACGTGCTCGTTTCTCCCTCCAGATTTGTACTTCTTAAACTCATCTTTTAACAATGTGCTAACTGGAAATTGATAATTCTTGACATTTTGCCCAGATGATGAAGAACTCGATGTATGAGCAATTGGACTTCCTGGAGGTCCATATATCCTTTTGCATTCATCAAACAAATCTTGCATTTCACTCTTAACCTTGTTTTTCATCATAGCACACTTTGCAATATCGTCATACATTTTATCGAAAGAAAACTCTACGAACTCCAATTTATGACGTGGATCAAGAATCACAGCAAAATACAATATCATGTTCATCTTATCAATTGATCCCTAATATTTTTCATTTTTCTCTTTCATCATTCGTGACATCATCATCAATTCAAAGTCATCACTAACCAACCACTGCTTAAGAAGCATTTCTACTCCACTTATTTCATGAAACATGTTAGAAGTGACATGTAAGGAGCCAGAAATCGACAATGTAAGCTTATAAAAATGCCCCAAGAATTTCAACAAGAGTATAGCTTGCTCTCAATCATTGTCCAAAGGAACTCCATCATATGGTGGCTTTGTGAGTTCACTTACATAACCAAGATCGACTTCTTGATAAGCTTCAAATGCTCTCCTAAGACATACTGCAGATTCCAACATCAAGTAGGTGGAAGTCCACCTAGTAGGTATATCCAAACTTAAGAGTTTTTTTTTTTTTTTGTATCCAATTTCTCAAATCCAACACATTCCACAAATTTCTTATACCTAGCTGGAGAGTTTCGAATATACCTTATGGCTCATCTGATACGAATGTTCTTCTTTGTTCTTCAACTCATCTTGCACAATGAGATTCACAATATGAGCAATGCATCTCATATGCACATACTTCCCTCCTAAAAGATTTGTGCCCCAATGATCAAATTTCTTCTTTAAGTACCCAATTGCATCGTCATTGGATGAAGCATTATCAATCGTGACAGTAAAAATCTTGTCAATCCCCCAATCAAGCAAGCATTTCTCTATACCCTTTCCCACCTCTTCATTTTTATGTCTGGAAATCGGACAAAAGTTCAAAATTCGCTTCTACAATTTCCAATCCTCATCAATAAAGTGTGCAGTAAGACACATATAGTTGATTCTTTGAAGTGATGTCCATGTATCAGTGGTGATGCAAATCCTATCACTCTGTTCTTTAATAAATGTCTTCAACATTTTCTTTTCATCATAATAAAATTCAAATATATTTCTGGTCATTGTTCTTCGAGATATCTTAAACATAGGACATGCAACTGACATCAAGTACCTAAAGCCCAATTTGTCAACCGTCTTCAAGGGAAGCTCATCAACTAATATCATGTAGCGCACTGCATCTTTTATTTTAACTTGATCAAATATCTATGACACAAGTTTTGGTTCCTTAGTGTCATCCACTTGTGATTGTTGAAATGCAACTTGAGGTTGATCATTTATACATTACGAGGCTTCTTCTTGCAAATTAGGAAGTGCTTTTTGATAGGTGTAGTACCATGTATCCTAGGGTCGACCTTGATTTTTGTCCCACAATATTTACACTTTGCCAATATATTGGTCATATCAATGTTAAGATATGTTTTGAAGTGTCAGTTGTGAAGTATTTGTAAATATATTTTATAAGCTCATGATGGAGTGACAATTAACATGACCTAAAAAGACGATAAGAATTCAATTGATGAAATAAAATAGTTCAAAGATGCTCGACAGGTCTCCACTTAAGAAGCAATGTGGGAAATCTTTGGATTCAATTTATATGAAATATTTATTTCAGTTATCAACTTGTAACTATATCTACAAAACCAACAAAACTTAACTTATTGGACAAATCAAAATTTGAACAAATATTTTAACATAGGACTATACATCCAAACCATTGCTCAATTTGTATTTTACAATGTGTCGTATACAAATGTTAAGAATTATATTGATGAAATTAAACAATTTGAGTATGCTTGACATGTCTCCACTTAAGAAGTAATGTGGATTTTTTTGATTCAATTTATATGTATTATTTATTTCGGTTACAACTTGCAACTATATCTACCAACCAATAAAACTTAACTTATTGGACTAATCAAGATCGGGAAAATGTTTTAACATAGGATCATGCCTCACTTTGTATTGACAATGTGTCGTATAAATGAAGAAGCGCATAAATTAATATCTTTACAAAAAAATTCCTGAGTATTACTTGATGAAATCAAACAATTCGAAGATGCTCGAGGAGTCTCTACTTAAGAGTAATGTGGAGAATTTTTAAATTCAATTTATATGAAATATCTATTTTAGTTATCAGCATGCAACTATATCTACCCAACCAACGAAGTTTAACTTATTGGGTAAATCAAAGTTTGAATAATATTTCGAATAGAACAATGCCTTCAATACATTATTCACTTTATTTTTCACAATTTGTTGTATAAGTGAAGAAATGTCAAAATATCTTTACAAAGAATTTCATGTGCATTACTTATAGGATAAACAAATAAAATATTGTAAGGAAAAAAAAAGTGTGATTGGATGTAGAAGTATTGTAAATACAGTAAGTAGAAGAAGAAACATATTATCTTAGATTACTCATGAGTTATGTAATAGGACCAACATCGTTTAAATAATGTACTACTTTCAAAGAAGCAGTTCATAAAAGAGGTTTTGTTTGAAGTTCATAAAAGAATTGCAAGATGTTTGAGCGAAGCTGTCGCTATTCAAATGTCATACAAATTACGAAGATCATGTGCACCAACATATGTGAATGTGTTATGGAATACATTCTCTTAAGTATTGTTTAAAATTTTCAAAAGACAGCCAGACACCTTACAAGTTTAAAGAACTATGAAAAAACAAAATGATTTTTTTTTTCTAAAACAATATGGGAAAAGACATAAGTTCATGTGATCTTGTGATTGTTTTTGATTATCACTAAGACCGTGGATAATGATTTACCAAAAAATATAGTTGCGGAAATGTAAAATTGAGATCCTATAACAAATTCAAGAAGTATACATAACCTGATATCGAACAATATAATTTTTTTATTGAGAATTACGTTTGGGATAAATAAAGAAGATGTTAGAAGCCAGGGAAAAAAACAGGGACGTGATTGGACGTACAAGTACTGCAACTCCAGTAGATAGAGAAAGATAAAATTGTACATTATACCTTCCACCAAAAGTCTTAACTTTCACCTTGTATTTATTCATATATTTACTATTTAATGTGCACATGAGACTCTCTTCCACAAGAATCAAACATCACCTCACTTTGGGGAGACATGTGGTCCCATGGACTGAGGCTCTCAAAGTACTTTCGATTATTTTGAATTTCCACTGAAAGTAGTGTAAATTTTTGAATAGATTTTGGGAATTTTTGAAAGAAATCGAAAATTACAGCCTGGAACCCTAATTCCCTAATTTGTCTGGTGAATGTGTAAATTTGTTGTTGGTTTGGATAAGTAGTTAAACTGGTGAATGCAAGTAAATTGTAAGCATGTCAACTGTGAAAATTGTAAGAGCTTGCAATTTTTTGATTTTTAAATGAAAGTAGGAGCTTGCAATGCAATCTGTTTCTATGAAAAAGTAGGCAATGTCACTATGGAAAAATTGTAAACTTGTTGTTGGTTTGAATAAGCAGGCAATTTGTTGTTGGTATGGAAAATCTAGGCAATGTGTTGTTGGTTTTCTTCTTGGCAGTAAGTAGGCAATGTGTTGTAGTAGTTAATTTGTTGATTTTTGCAGAAAGTAGGAGGTTGCAACTTTTTCAATTGGATTGATCCACTAATGAGTGAAAGAGCTTGCCAGATTATTCCGGGTTCGTTGAGACGTGTGAATCAGCTGGAAGATGAATTGCAGAAGACAAAAAAGAGGGAAAAGAGGGAGAAGTGGATATAGTTGGCAGCAGTTTGCTTCTTTGTGAAGTACCTTGCTAAGTGATCACAGAGTGTAGTTTAGTCTTTATGTATTAGGAGCAAATATCTAGTTGAGATGATTATGAAATGGTTTTGTATTTTGGTTGATGTAAAAGCCAGAAGTTAAAAGAGGTCTGTTTTGACGCATTGACACATTGGTTAAGTTATAAAATTTGCCATAGTGTTCCAGTTTAATTCCTAATAAATAAATTGGCAATGTAGTGATAGCAAAGTAAAAACCTACTTGCAGATAATACAGATCATTTACATGTTTTATGTTTGCATCTAGCCTGCACCCTAGTCTTATCATTGTTAGGAAAATGAATCTCCCTCCCCACCATAATGGAATGATCCCTAACCAGATTCCTAAAGGTAACCATGTCAGCAAACTTCTGCCCTATTTCAAAGCTAGAAACCTTCCCATCAGTTATACCCTAGGAGAAAGAAGAAGAAGAGGAAGAAGAAGAGGAAGAAGAAGAAGAAGAAGAAGAAGAAGAAAATGTGCTGCGTGAAGAAGAAGAAGAAGAAGAAGAAGAAGAAGAAGAAGAAGAGGAAGAAGAAGAAGAAAAAAAATAAAAAAAATTGAATTGATGGGTGCGGGTCGGGCGGGTCGGGATCCGTGCCCCCAGGTACATAAGTCCTACTCGAAAAAAATATATAACCCACATCAATCTGTATGTATAATATGAATAAGCTCGTAAAAATCTCTATCTATTATGGTTATATACATTCTATAAAATAATATATACATATTGTTTTTAATTACAAAAATATTTTCTTATCATCCATTATACATATAACTAACTATTATACATTCTATACATAGACATTTTTCGTATTCCATTTTATTATAGCTTCTTTTATTAGATAAACCATTAAAACCAAATCATATATAACAATTAGAAGAGATCAATTATTTTTAATTTTATTCAATATTTCCTTAGAATGATGATTTTGCTAAATCATATTATTGATAGTTAGATTCCAATAATTATATACATAAATTCAACAATTAGATAACTTAAATTATGAAAATTAAAAGATGTGGTCATCACATATCATATCATATAGAAAGAAAATAAAGGATTCCATTAGAATAGATAACTCACATACAATAGAGTAGGACTCCTGTGAGACTGTCTCACGGATCTCCTTCCGTTAGATGGATCTTTTTGACCCAGTTTGACCTAACCCATATTGACCCATTTTTTAGCCCAACCCAAACCAACATTGGCCCATAATTATACCCAGCCCACTAATATAAAAACCTTCACCAATCTAACCAACTAAAAACAGTAGGTGTCTTGTCCACCACTATAGCACCGTCGCACCACTCTATGTCGCACCGATAAGAGAGAAGAATCTGACGCACCACTCTATGTCGCACCGATAAGAGAGAAGAATCTGACGCATCACTCTATGTCGTACCGATAAGAGAGAAGAATCTGACGCACCACTCTATGTCGCACCGGTAACAGAGAAGAATCTGATGTCGCACTGCCGCACCATTGTACCACTCTCTGCACCACGTGGCACCGCCGAGTCTCTCTCTACACTCTACTTTGCACCTACATCGCACCACTCTACATACATAGCACCGCCTAGTCCAGGTAAAAGAGAAGGCACCACCGAGTTCAGGTAAAGAATCCGGCGCCGCACCACCCTACATCGCACAGCCTAGTCCAGGTAAAAGAGAAGGCACCGCCAAGTTCAGGTAAAGAATCCGACACTGTGTTATGTTGCTTTTTATCTCATAGTCAATTCTCATCATAGGGATTGCTTCAACTTCACTATTTTTCCAATTTTTTGATCTACATCTGCAAACCCCTTAATTGTAGTCAATTCTCATCATAGGGATTGCTTCAACTTCACTATTTTTCCAATTTTTTGATCTACATCTGCAAACCCCTTAATTGTGCATCTGCTATACGTACTCTCACTTTCTCTCTCAACTCACTCTTTGTGTGGTATGTGTGTTTGGGAGGCTTTTGGTGGTAATTGAACTGGCCGGAAAGCCCAATCGGCTACGAAGAGATGGTCAACCGGTGCAAATAACAACAACACATGGAGCTAATACACTTACTGATTGTACTGATAGACCCCTAGATGATAGACCCCTAGATCTTCATAGACCCCTAGATCTTATTTACATAGAATTGGTGGTCAAATCTTGTTGCACAATGGATGAAATTGTTTATCAACTAGTTGAATATTATAGTTGAATGTTATGGTGTTGGACATGATATATTATAAGGTGACAGTGGTGAAGATATATCAGAAATTAGAGGTAATTTAAACTTGAAATTCATTTATACAATTGAAGATATTTATACACAATGGTGAAAGAATTTATGAAGCTATGTATCATGTGTAAAAATAGGTAATGAGAGGTAAAACAATTGAAGAAATGATCAAAAGACATACTTATAACATATGAAAGTCAGAACACATTCCTAACTTTTTATAAAATAATATTTTATTATTAAATTATTATAATAATAAAATAGTATGAAAAGTAAACAAATGACCAACAAAAAATTTATAATAATGACAAATAATAAAAATTATAATATTTGGAAATAATTAAAAGAAACTTTCCAGAAATAGCTGGTGAATTTGGGCGGGAAAATCCTTTCTTACTATTTATAGAGAATGTCTTCTTTTTATATATATATAGATATAGATTATCAAATAGCTTATTCAGAGTGTGGAAACCTATTAAATGATAATTTTGTTTACTATAAAAGATTAACATCAATAAATATAACCAAAGGGCACTTCAAATTAATCAAGAAGGGAAAAATACTATGACTTTTGTGAGGTGCTCACATGGATCCAAAACTGTTGATATGAATGAAAAAATGAAAATGCAACCATTTGAATTTATTGGTATAATCTGCATTGATACGAACTTATATAAATTCAAAGATCCAACTCCATTGATATGAGACAAAAAATTAATAATAGTAATAAAACCCCCAATTCGACAAGATATATCTTTTTTTACCCTGTAAAAATAATTGTGTCGATTTGTATTGAAAATAGTGAAATATGATTGAACATCAATTTGTAGTGGGGGATTTAATTTCGATATAATCAGTTTGGCAAAGTGTAATAAAGTGATAAAAGCACGCAGTGAAATGAGATCCAGAAAGAGCGCCACCGAGTCCGCCACGCGTCTACAGCATAAGGACACGTGCCAATCTCCACCAACCTACAAAGTACGATGATCCTGTTCGGTCCTATTTCTCTCTTTCTCTCTCCTAACTTCAGCTCTTAGAGTTTTCTCTCTCTACAAGAAAATCGATCCTTGAAAGAATGAGTGGGAGCAATCTGGAAAATCGATCATTGATTGATGAGCTGAGAAGCTTTGACAGTGGAGGCTTCTTTGATCTTGGCCACCCTCTCCTTAATCGCATCACTGAAACCTTCATCAAAGCAGCTGGGGTCTCTCTCTCTCTCTCTCCCTCTCTCTCTCTCTCTCTCTCTCTCTCTCTCTCTCTCTCTTCATTTCCTATGAATGATTTGGTTTATGAATGTATATAGATTGGGGCTGTGCAAGCAGTATCTCGTGAGGCTTATTTCACAGCCTTGGAAAGTGAGTTCATCATCTCCCATATGCATTTCTTCATACATATTTATTTCGTTATTTGAAGAATTGCTTGATTTTTTTTCTTCTTGAAATTTGAATTTGATTAATTAGGTGCAAGTGGGGATAAAGGAGGCAGCCTCCCTCCTGAAATTGGTGCTTCAAAGAAGCACCATCGATTTCCCGACCTTAGAGGTCTGTTAATCTTGATATATATTTGCTTCATTTTGATGAGTAATTATATCATGATCTTAATTCGCAGAAGTTTTATATATATATATATGTTTCTGATTATTTACAGGAGAAAACAATTGCAAGTCGGTGGAAGCTTTGGTAACTACTTTCGAAATTCGATAAGTAGATAGATTTCATACTATTTTTTCCCTGCAAATGATATAATAAACTAGGAGAAAATTAGTGTTAATAGATATGTGAAACTTCAAATGTGTAGTAGTGTTCAAGCTATTGGTCATTGATGATCAAGTATTCTGATCATGTATAAATAAGTGTATTAATTTATTAATGCTTGTGTAATAATTACATTCGTTTCTGTACTCACTTTGGATTTTAGTACATACTTATACACATGGCATGACGATGATCTTGTCTAATGCGTGGACGTTTTAAGATTGGCACGATCAATTTCTAATTTACAATCCAATTGATAAATGTAATGGTTAAATTTAGTTTGTGCTTCTTTTATTAGGTCAAGAGTACTGCAAAAGAATCCATGCAATGGGGTAAGACTTATAGCTATATCAATTCAAGATCATGATCCGCTTATATCTTCTCGATTATTATTTATCAATCTTGTTTGCATTGCCATTGTTGCAGGTCTAGCTGCAGGGGTATATTCGGGTCTTACATACGGGTTGAAAGAAGCTAGAGGCGTTCATGATTGGGTAATTATCATATATATCATAGATTTCTTAAGCATTAGAGTTCTAGTATTGGTTATGAATAAACCCTAATCGAGTAACACACAAATCTGATTGACATTTGCTTTTTATTTTTTGGGACGACAACACAGAAAAATAGTGCGCTGGCTGGAGCAATCACCGGGGCAGCATTGGCCCTAACTTCGGACGACCACTCTCATGAGCAGGTGGTGCAATGTGCCATCACCGGAGCCGCCATATCCACTGCGGCTAATCTTCTCTCTGGGGTATTCTAGTGATCATGGGATCAAGCACATTTTTTCTGTTTTATTTTGATATTGCGACTAGTAGGATCTTGAGCATTTTAGCTCTATTCGGACTTTGTGATAAGGTTTGGACACAATGTTTGTGTACATATTTTGAATATGAAATAATCGTGGTTGAGATCTATATGTATCGTCTTTTCGTTTATGGTGGTATTTTATCTATGATAGCATAGAAGTGAAAGGGCACATATTGCCAATTTCACTAGCATTATATCTGCAAGGAGTAGAAGTGATTGGAATCTATTATGATTAATATTAGTGATTATTTCATGGCAATACAAGAAAAATAGGTATTTGCGACAACAAAATGTTGTCGTAAAAACCTTAATAATTGTCGCAAGTACAATTTGCGACACATGTTGTCGCTAAATTATTATCACAAAAGTCTTCTCGTAAATAGTTTCTTTTGCGACAATAATGTTGTCGCAAATGTATTAGCGACAACATTTGTTGTCACAAATAAGTCGTTTTACATTGCTTTTTGTGACTACATTTTGCCAGTTTTTATTAACATTTTTTATGACAACTTGTTGTCGCAAAAACTAGACTTATTACGACAACTTTTGTTGTCGCAAAAAATGTTATCGTAAGTACTCATTTTTCTTGTAGTGTGGACGGTTTAGTTTCATGGGACGAATAAACCAACAACTCATAATCAACTCATAATTGGGATTAGGGAGTGATTTGTGAAAATAGTGATATGAAAAGCCTCATAAGTTGTGCAGTGGGTTATATATAAAAACTAGTAGTGTACTGTGCGTATATATATAATTATTTAAAAAATATATAATAACATATAAAATGTAATGATTATTATTTTGACAAAAATATATTGATACTTTTTAAATTTGTATTAGTATAAAACTAGGTATTTTAATTTTAAATTTATGACATTATAAATAATTATATTCGAAAATATTAGAAATTTGAAATATATAAAGTAATATATTAATCTGTGGATTAAACAAACAAATAAAAAAAATTGTGTCAGAACATTACATGGGTAGTGAAATTTTAAAAAATAAATTTAATATCGAAAAATAAGTTATATGTATTAAAAACGTTATGATTTAAGTATTGAGATAAATAAATATATATTTTATTGGCATTTATAACTATAAATACACACGTATTTTAATAATTTTTTTTGGTTCAATGCCACATATAACTCATTTATTTTAAATCAAATAAAAAATTATATCAACTTATCAAATACATGAAAATCTCTCTTGCTATCTATTTAAATGAAACAATTCAAAATTGGATTTAATCTACACATTTTGAATAAAAAAATTATGAATAATAATTATAAGATGGGAAAAATTCATTTTACGTCCACTTAAAACGCTACTGTCCATTTTACGTCCATTTATTTTTAGGGTTTCACATTTAGTCCAATTACAATCAAAATCGACCAATTTTGGTCCTTTGGCCGCCGGAGATCGATTTTCCGGCTGAGTTCAGCTGACGTGGCTTATCGGAGCACACGTGGCAGCTGACGTGGCTTATCGAAGCACACGTGGCAGCTGACGTGGCTTATCAGAAATTCAAAATTGGGGGCGATTGAGATGCAATCGCCCCCAATTGACCAAAATTGGTCGATTTTGGTTTTAATTGGACTAAATGTGAAACCCTAAAAATAAATGGACGTAAAATGAACAGTAGCGTTTTAAGTGGACGTAAAATGAATTTTTCCCATTATAAGATTGATAAGTCAATATATCAGGGAATAAGAATGATGAAATTTTAATTTGTGAAAAATCAGAAAAATTACCTCTGTCCAATCCCTTATGCCACCTCAATTAATCAGAATATAAATATAAATAAAATTTGACAACAAATAAATATAAAATAAGAAAGATAAAATAAAATATTTGTATATTTCAAATGAATAAGTTGGTTAACTTGAAATAATAATTTTAATCTAATTTTTTCTATTTGATATGTTTTATATGTGTAATCTATTAGGTACAACTATAATATTTTTTTATTTCTACATTTTACTATCAATTTACAATAAATTAATGCTATATATCATAAAAACGTTTAAAAATGAAAAATCATTAAAGCCCACACACATACATTTCCATATTTCAGTTTGATAAATTTTATATGAATATTAAATTTAAGATCATTAAATAATGATTGATTTTATATATTATATATTTAAAATTGATTTAAAATAGGGTAAATTACAAAAAACAACCCCAACTATCGACTTTGTTAAAATTGCAACCTAATCTGTTTTTTTTTTTTTAAGATTGCCACCCAGTCTCTCTGTGATTTTACCGATTGCAAAATTTCCGGTCATTTTTCCGGCAAATGAATTAATTTTTTTCACTTTGCAACCCAAACCTTAATTTTTTGTCCAATCGCAAATCATGATTTTTTTTCGCTTCACACCTTTATGTTATTTATATGAGTGTGACATTTATGTTATATAAGTGTGATCGATATTCATAAAATAAATATCAAGGAAATATTGGTCAAAATTGATGAAATATATGTAACATCGGTAAAAAATCGTTGGAATATCGATAAATATCGAGAAAATATCAGAATATATTGGTAAATATGGGAAAAATAACAATAAATATATGTACCCATATTTCCATCGATATCGATATTTTCACGATATTTCCGCGAATTTAAGTTACCTATATTTTCACCGGAATCGAAATTTTCATTCTTGGTTGCAATCTGATAAAATCACAAAGTTCAGGTTGCAATTAGATAAAAAAACAAAGTTTAGTTGCAAAGTGAACAAATTAATCTCCATTTCGCCGAAAAATTTGCAATCGACAAAACCACAGAAAGACTGGGTGGCAATCTGAAAAAAAAAAAGATTAAGTTGTAATTTGAAAAAAGTCGATAGGTGGAGTTGTTTTTTGTAATTTACCCTTTAAAATAAGTACTTAAAAATAAGATGAGAGATAATGAATATATAATCCTTTATTTCATCTTATTTATCTATTTATTTTTTTTATTTGAAATTTCTATACAATAAATACTAAATTGAGTATCATAACTGATTTTTTAAATTAAATATTTATTTATTTGTATTGAATTTCTTAAAATACAATAAATATGTTTATTTATTTTTATTTGTATTGAGTTTCTTAAAATACAATAAATAGGTTTATTTGTATTTATTTATATTGAGTTTCTTACAATAAATATAATATGAAAGCAATTAATAAGTTTCTTAAAATGTAATTATTTAATAGGTAGATAATTTATTGTAGTTATTTTTGGCAGAATATCCTGCTTTTATATATATATAGATTTATGATGAAAACATGTTTTTTTTCCTAATCAAAGCAAATACTATATAGCTAACAAACGGATGATATTGTTTATTCGTTTTAATTTAATATATCATAAGTCTTATTTATTATTAATTTTTAACTAGAGTGTACCCGTGTGTTGCACAGTGTGTTATATATATAATTATTAAAAAAATATAATAACATATAAAATGTAATGATTATTATTTTAACAAAAATATATTGATACTCTTTTAATTTGTATTAGTATAAAGCTAGGTATTTTAACTTTAAATTTATGTCATTATAAATAATTATATTCGAAAATATTAGAAATTTGAAATATATAAAGTAATATATTAATCTATGGATTAAACAAACAAATAAAAAAAATTGTGTCATAACATTACATGGATAGTGAAATTTTAAAAATAAATTTAATATCTAAAAATAAGTTATATGTATTAGAAACGTTATGATTTAAGTATTGAGATAAATAAATTTAGGCAAAAACTTGGGTGCACCCGGGGTACGGATCTTAGATCCGTGCCCCCAACCTGACCCGGCGCGTGGGCCATCTCCATGCGCGCCCACGCGCCCCCACGCGCGTCTGCAGCTATGCTGGCTCGCGCACACACCAGATTTCATTCAGTGATAGGTATTATACACATACTCTTAAGGTATTACGTGTATACTCTTAAGGTATTACGTGTATACTCTTAAGGTATGACACATTTTTAAGGTATGACACATTTATCTTTAAGGTATTGAGTTTAAAACATAAGGTATTACATATGCACCTTTGAGGTATTACATATTTGAGTATAAGGTATTGCATACTCACCTTTAAGGTATTACTGCTTTTGAGTATAAGGTATTACATATTCAGCTTCAAGGTATTACTGTTTAAACTTTAAGGTATTACATATTTATCCTTAAAGTATTACATAAAATATATTTCAGGTATTACATAAATATGTTTAAGGTATTACATTTTTATCTATATGGTATTACACATTCATACTCACATTTAAGGTATTTGATACTCAATTTTCAGGTATTACATAAATATCTTTAAGGTAATACCTGAATATCTTTAAGGTATTACACGTATGCTTATGTGGTATTACACAACCTTTCAAGTATTTATGGTATGATGATTTTGTTAATATTCTGCAAATCAACTCAAATATATGATGATTTTGTTAATATTCTACAAATCAACACAAATATATGCCGATTTTGTTCAATATCGTCAACAATACCCAAGTTTTTTCACAATTTTAATATCTTTCAAATCTACCAAATCATGCAAATTTCACGAGCCAATCGTAATCCACCGCTAGGAAATATGTGAAAATTAAAGAAGAAGAAGAAGAAGAAGAAGAAGAAGAAGAAGAAGAAGACCGCTAGGAAATTTGGAGGAAGAAGAAGAAGACCGCTAGGAAAGCTAGGAAATCTGGAAGATGGAGAGATGGAGAAGAAGAAGAAGAAGAAGAAGAAGAAGAAGAAGAAGATCGCTAGGAAATCTGGAAGATGAAGAAGAAGATGAAGAAGAAGAAGAAGAAGGAGGCTAGGAAATGAAAGCAGCAGAAGAAAATGGAGGAGAAGAAGAATAAGAGAAGAAAAATTAGGGCACACAAATATATATATGTAAACATATGGATCTTGGAGCGGGTTGGGGGCACGGATCTAGGATCCGTGCCCCGGGGGCACCCAAGTCCTTCTCATAAATTTATATTTTATTGGCATTTATAACTATAAATACAAACGTATTTTAATAATTTTTTTTGGTTCAACGCCACATATTGATATAACTCATTTATTTTAAATCAAATAAAAATTATATCAGCTTATCAAATATATGAAAATCTCTCTTGCTATCTATTTAAATGAAACAATTCAAAATTGGACTTAATCTACACATTTTGAATAAAAAAATTATGAATAATTATTATAAGATTGATAAATCAATATATCAGAGACTAAGAATGATGAAATTTTAATTTGTGAAAAACCAGAAAATTACCGTTGTCAAATCCCTTATGTCACCTCAATTAATCAGAATATAAATATAAATAAAATTTGACAACAAATAAATATAAAATAAGAAAGATAAAATAAAATATTTGTATATTTCAAATGAATAAGTTGGTTAACATGCAATAATAATTTTAATCTAATTTTTTCTATTTGATATGTTTTATATGTGTAATCTATTAGGTACACCTATAATATTTTTTTATTTCTACACTTTAATATTAATTTACAATAAATTAATATTATATATCATAGAAACGTTTAAAATGAAAAATCGTTGAAGCCCACACGCATACATTTCCATATTTCAATTTGATAAATTTTATATGAATATTAAATTTAAGATCATTAAATAATGATTGATTTTATATATTATATATTTAAAATTGATTTAAAATAGGGTAAATTACAAAAAAAAAATAACCCCCAGCTATCGACTTTTTTAAAATTGCAATCTAATCTGTTTTTTTTTTTTTAAGATTGTCACCCAATCTTTCTGTGGTTTTGCCGATTGCAAAAATTCCAGTCATTTTTCCGGCAAATGAATTAATTATTTTCACTTTGCAACCCAAACCTTAATTTTTTTGTTCAATCGCAAATCATGATTTTTTTTCACTTCACACTGATACCTTTATGTTATATATATGACTGTGACATTTATGTTATATAAGTGTGATCGATATTCATAAAATAAATATCAAGGAAATATTGGTCAAAATTGGTGAAATATATGTAACATCGGTAAAAAATCAATGGAATATCAATAAATATCGAGAAAATATTGGAATATATTGGTAAATATAGGAAAAAAAACAATAAATATATGTACTCATATTTCCATCGATATCGATATTTTCACGATATTTTCGTGAATTTAAGTTACTTATATTTCCACCGGAATCGAAATTTTCATTCTTAGTTCCAATCTGATAAAAATACAAAGTTCAGGTTGCAATCTGATAAAAGCACAAAGTTCAAGTTGCAATCTGATAAAAAAAAAAAGTTTAGGTTGCAAAGTGAACAAATTAATCTCCATTTCGTCGGAAAATTTGCAATCGACAAAACCACAAAAGACTGGGTGGCAATCTGAAAAAAAAAAAAGTTGCAATTTGAAAAAAATCGATAGGTGGAGTTTTTTTTTTTTTTTTTTGTAATTTACCCTTTAAACTAAGTACTTAAAAATAAGATGAGAGATAATAAATATATAATCCCTCATTTCATCTTATTTATCTATTTATTTATTTGTTTGAAATTTCTATACAATAAATACTAAATTGAGTATCACAACTAATTTCTTAAATTAAATATTTATTTATTTGTATTGAATTTCTTAAAATACAATAAATAGGTTTATTTATTTTTATTTGTATTGAGTTTCTTGAAATACAATAAATAGGTTTATTTGTATTTATTTATTTGTATTGAGTTTCTTACAATAAATACAATATGAAAGCAATTAATAGGTTTCTTAAAATAATAATTATTTAATAGGTAGATAATTTATTGAAGTTATTTTTGGCAGAATATCCTGCTTTTATATATATATATATATAGATTTAATTAATATGTAACTTTTAATTGTGTGAATTTTTTATTAATCATTTAATATAATTTTCAACCTTAATTAAAATGTCTGCCCTCTTTTCGAGAGAGAACATTTGTTAATTTATATAGCCCTATCTATTACAACCCTCACTTAACAAGTAAGTAGCAAACTTACACGTAGCTGCTCACAGCTGCTTGCCTACTCTCCTAACTGACCCACACAAGATCCTACCCAACCCACCGAGGGTCCTCACTTTCTTCTTCAGAAAGTGGGCTGCTTAGCAGGACTCTATTCCTCGCACTAAGCACTCCAAGACAGTCCTTAAAAGGTTTGTCTTCTTTTTCTTCTTCAATTGGATGCAACAAGCTTAGGCGTCTTTTTCAGGTTGATCTGCTGTAGCTTGCTGTCTGGACTGAGTATGTGTTACTGGGGTTAGAGTGTTTGAGCTTTCTTCTCTTCTTTTGATCTTTTGAACACTCTTTTCTTCTGTTTGATCGTCCCCCTCTTTTGAGCTCTCTTTTGTGCTCTCTGCGCTCTCTCACTTCTTCTCAGTCTTTAGTTTTCTTCTATTTATAGATTAGGAAACCTGCCCGTTGAAGGTAGGTAGATTTCCATCATTATATGCGCCGCACTTCTTCTGACACACGCCAGCTTTTCACTTTTCACGTGTCTTCTTCTGATTGGCTCATCTTCTCTTATCTCTACCGGTAACTTTTGACTTTTTCCTATGCCTGCTTTGTAGCTTTCTCATCGTGCTTGCTTTGGAGCTTCCTTCCCTGGCTTGCTCCATCAGGCGGCTTGAGGCTTCTGTAGCATGCTACTCTGCAGTATGCTTCAGCATGGTCTCTTAGGTAGCTTCATGTTTGGTAGCTTGAGTCTGCGGTAGCTTGCTGCTTTACAGTCTACTCTGGTCTTCCAGGTAGCTTCCTGTAGTAAGCAGTATCCTGTTAGTTCACCCGATTCCTTTCACCATTCTCTGCAGTGTCCTTCCTTTGACACTTTCTCTGATCTATCTCTCTGCAGTAACCATGTTGCAGTAACCTTACGAGCTAGGTTATGCGTATAGAGTTAGGGTTACTTTCATTAAGGTTTTGTCTCATCAAAACATACTTAAATGTTTCCAACAGTTTCCCCCTTTTTGATGATGACAAAACCTTTGCAGATAAGATCAAACGTCCATAATCATTTAAGCACACAGAAAACAGATGTATGATATAACAAGATAGAGCATACTACTTTTCATTAAATCACATATAAGTCTAAAAGAAAGGTCACAAGGAATGAGCTTTTAGAGAATAGAAGATATATTATATAGATGAAATATTTACAATACAACGCAGTAAGCAAAGTACAATGTAAACATTCTATCTAGACTCATTCTTTTTTCTCTTGCTCTTTCCTTTCTTTTTTTTCCCCTTTAGCTTGCTAATGGCTTCCTCTTTCTGCTTTCCTTCTCCCTCTCTTGGTGCAGGAACCTGTTCCCAATGGATTCTTCTCTTCAGTTAGAGAGAAGAACTAAATAAGGTGTGAGAGGTGATATGAGAGAGAGAGAGAGAAGGAATTTTGTTCGGAGGGGAACGTGTCGAAAGAAGTAAAGAAGCTTAGGCGCAGTAGCTAGCTGCCGCCTTTCCTTCTCCTTCAATCTCCACCGACTCCTCCAACTGTCCCTCCTTTTGATTCTCTCGTATGCAGAAGAGAATCCACCTCATAGACGGGCTGGAATCTTCTCTTCTCCACCTCTGGAAGACTTCTGATCTTCCATGACCCTTCACAGTTTCTTCTCCCTTTTTGACATTATCTATGAGCTTAAGCTCTGGGGTTGCTGGAGAGGGGTCCTCCGCTCTATCCTTCTGCCTCGAAGAGAAGAACTTGGGTGTAAGTTTTTTGGCACTCTCGATTTTGAGGTGAGGGCAGTAAGCTAGAAGATCGAGTCTTCTGAGAAAGATTTTCTTAGCAAGTGTCAAGCGTAAAAGGTGACTTTTCGTGATTTGAGGTGTGCTTGGTTGATTATTTGCAGAGATCGTGTGGTGAGGAAGGATCAGAGAAAATGGTTTCCAACAATCGGGTGTTATGATATTTAAGGATAAAAGAGAGAGAGGATATATGTATGAAGATGAAGAATAAGAAGTGCATGTATTTATAGAGTTTTGAGATACTCCCTGTTTTGAGTGTTCTATGAGATCCTACAGTTAGGTTTATCCTTTTAAAGATCTCATTAACTGTTCCGCTGGTTTCCAATAAAGTTGTTGGCAGTGTCTAGCTTTTGCTTTTTGCTTTACATGAGGTGATTGCTTGAGTGTTTGGTCAACACTTGATTTTCAGCCCTTAGATTTTCTTGATCGCACGGCTGATATCCAAAGGTTCTGAAAAAGGTGGTCCACTTTTTCATGCATGCACGTTACCGATTGCTTTGGTAACCGCTGAGTTTGGTGAGATGTAACCCACCAGTGACTTCCTTTCCAATGACTTGACGACAAGTACTCCGATGTCCAGTAACCTAGTATCCAGTAGCTCGGTGTCTAGTGTCCTGGTGTGCAGCGACCTGATGTTCAGCAACCTAGTATCCATCCATATGGTGTCTAGCGTCCTGATTTTCAGCGTCCTGTTATCCAGCGACCTAGTATCCAACAACCTGGTGTCTAGCGTCCTGCTGTTAGAGCTTGTCATTTTGATAAAGGTTCCCCCTGGATTCAGTAGCCTATTGTCTGAGGGTGAGTTGACCTTCTTTTCAGTTTTCATACTCCTGTGGCAATCACATCTTGATTCAGTGTTTCCTGGTGTCTGCTTTCGGTTGAAGGTACCTGGAGAAAGAATATCTTTTTCTAGGTACTAATATGAGTATGAGTCCTTTTGGGTTAGTTCTTTGTCAAGGATCTAACTTACTGTACATTTCTGGAGTTTAGACTCCTTTATATAAGGTAATTTGATACAAGTAAGGTAGGTATTTATCTTTCCTTTCAGAGTTGTTGTTCTTGCTTGGTTTCCTCAAGGAATGTCAGGTTGTTGCAGACATTTCACAGCATACCCATATTTCGGGTTCTCCAAGGATTTAACTCATTTGTCTGCTAAGTTACCTTGATTTGTACTAGAAGTCCCCCCTTACTTTATGGTTATCTCTTTTAAGATGTAGGGTCACTTATAATACAAATTTAGGTAATCTTGAGATTTGTATGAGTATGTGAAACATCTTCTTTTTGAATGTCAACGTTCAGGCTTCTCTCTCATTTTTAAGTCAAATGACCAGTGTCTTTCAAGCCTGTTATCTTCAGTCCTCTGAAGATTCTTTCATTTGGCTTTCTTGATCGTTGGTTCTCATGTGATCACTTGAGTTTCTAAACAGGATAAAAAAAATGAGATAAAAAATATAAGAGCAAATTAGAACGAGGTACCTGGTCATCGTTATTCTTTTCTTGAGAGTTGGTTTAAAGAGTGGATCCTCTTTCATCCCTTGCTTCCTTCTGGAGGGGGGTCTGGTTGATGGAGTGAGCTTCTCTTCTTACTCCTTTGCTTGACTTCCTCAGCATCTTCTTCCAGGGTTGTTTGTTTCCTCATTGATGTAGTCTAGAAGCTCCAGTATGGTCCATACTCTCAGCTTGGCGTTGCAACAACTTCCTCTTCTTGTTCAGAAACATGTCTTTCTTGTTGATCTGCTCTGTATTGGTCTGCTTCGTGATAAGTAGAAGCTTGCTCCTCATGCACAACTTCCTTCTTTGTAGTCTTTTCCTCGAGTAGCTTGCTGTTCACCAGCTTCCTTCTTTTGAACAGCTTTTCTTCACAACTCAGCTTGATTTTCTATATCCTTCTTAGCTGCTTGTTGTCTTCACATCAATCATTTCCTTCAACGAAGGCAATGGATTGATCTTTGATGTGAGGGGAGAGAGAGAGAGAGAGAGAGAGAGAGTTTCACAGATGGGATCTGGATAGATCGATTAGATTTTACGTTTTATTCATCCGACTCTGATATCACTTGTTGGTATCAGATAGATCAGTGAGATCTGATGAATAATCAAACCTGCTGATACCACTTGTTGGTATTAGATAGATCAGTGAGATCTGATGAATAATCAAACCTGCTCTGATACCACTTGTTGGTATTAGATAGATCAGTGAGATCGGATGAATAATCCAACCTGCTCTGATACCACTTGTTGGTCCCAAAACTGTGGTAGTAGGCTTAGAGGGGGGGTGAATAAGTATAGTAAATTTTCAAACTTATCTTCTTTCCAGGAGGCTTAGGTCAAAGGTCAGTAACCTTTCGGGAGGTTACTGATCAAAGTTATGTTGCGGAAACTTCATATCCTGTGAAGACTAAATATGCAAGATATGTATCTAACATAAGATGTACATATAGAACAGTAAGCATAGATGAACGCATGGATATACAGAGGTTCGAAAGTGGAGTAATCCTTCTACATCCTCTCTGCCTCTTCTCAAGAGGGAACATTTGTTAAGCTAGTTGATTTACATAGCCCTATCTATTACAACCCTCACTAAACAAGTAAGTAGCAAGCTTACACGTAGCTGCTCACAGCTGCTTGCCTACTCTCCTAACTGACCCACACAAGATCCTACCCAACCCACCCAGGTTTCTCACTTTCTTCTTCAGAAAGTGGGCTGCTTAGCAGGACTCTATTCCTCGCACTCCAAGACAGTCCTTAAAAGGTTTCTCTTCTTTTTCTTCAACTGGATGCAACAAGCTTAGGCGTCTTTTGCAGGTTGATCTGTTGTAACTTGCTGCCTGGACTGAGTATGCGTTACTGGGGTTAGAGTGTTTGAGCTTTCTTCTCTTCTTTTGATCTTTTGAACACTCTTTTCTTCTGTTTGATCTTCCCCCTCTTTTGAGCTCTCTTTTGTGCTCTATGCGCTCTCTGCGCTCTCTCGCTTCTTCTCAGTCTTCAGTCTTCTTCTATTTATAGATTAGGAAATCTGCCCGTTGAAGGTAGGTAGATTTCCATCATTAGATGTGCCGCATTTCTTCTGACACATGTCAGTTTTTCGCTTTCCATGTGTCTTCTTCTGATTGACTCCTCTTCTCTTATCTCTACCGGTAACTTTTGACTTCTTCTCATGCCTGCTTTGTAGCTTTCTCCTTGTGCTTGCTTTGGAGCTTCCTTCCCTGTCTTGCTCCATCAGGTGGCTTGAGGCTCTGTAGCATGCTGCTCTGTAGTATGCTTCGGCATGGTCTCTTAGGTAGCTTCATGTCTGGTAGCTTGAGTCTTCGGTAGCTTGCTGCTTTACAGTCTGCTCTGGTCTTCCAGGTAGCTTTCTGCAGTAAGCAGTATCCTATTAGTTTACCCGATTCCATTCACCATTCTCTGCAGTGTCCTTCCTTTGACACTTTCTCTGATTTATTTCTCTGCAGTAACCATGTTGCAGTAATCTTACGAGCTAGGTTATGCGTATAGAGTTAGGGGTTACTTTCTTTAAAATTTTGTCTCATCAAAACATACTTAAATCAGAGATATAACACAGGTCTTGAGCTCCTGGAGACATGCGGTTCCACTTGCACACACTTCACATAAATGTTTCCTTATTCCTTGCTTGATTTTATGATTCACGTGGACGGAGAGGAATGACCACAAGCATCGTGATATTCCTTTTCGAGCTTCTCACATCATTTGGCAGGTCACACATCACCTCTTCTTGTTGGTAACTGCAAGGAGACTCTTACCCATCCATTGGAAGGGCTCTTATCCAACTGTGGATTTCCTACCACCTCCTGTGATCATACCCCGACAGGTGGTCTCTCGTCCGGTTCGATGGCTTACACCTCCAGAACCATGGATCAAGCTCAACACCGATGGTTCTTTCCATATGGTCACTGGAGGTACGACGGGAGATGGTCTTATTCGTGATCAACATGGAGACATGATGGAGGCATTTTCCACTCCATTCAAGGCTACTTCCAGTTTTGATGCTGAGCTCCAGGCGGTTCTTCAGGGATTGCAGATGGCGCAGTAGTTTCATCGTCCGGTGTGGATCGAGCTTGATACAGCTGTAGTTGTCTCGCTCCTTCGGTCAGAAAGAGCAGGTCCTTGGCAGATTCAGGACACTCTTGTTTGGATCAGGAGATTGCTCTCAGATAGGCAGGTTCAGATTACCACATATTTCCGGAGGGTAATCGACCAGCAAATTCTCTTGCACAGCTTAGGATGACTCTTCCTCATCTACATGTCCTTCATCATCATAGCTCGCCTAGGTCGATTTTGGCATTAATTCGCATGGATCAGCTTGGTTATCCAAGCTTCAGAGTTTGGTAGCTTTTTGAGATATGTTATAGACGTCGTTTCATACCTTTTGATGTTTATAACCTATTGTATTCTTTGATAGGCCTTCTATGTGTCATGATTTTTCTGATTTATATACAAGTTGAGGATGGTGCCTTAGTCCCCCACCCATAATAGGTGTTTTTGATTAAGTTAAAAAAACTTTGCAAATGTAATTCATAATAAAATAAATAAATAAAAGCAACTTTTTTTTTCATAATTAAGGTATAAAAATATAACGGTTTATGTTAAATTGAATGGTTATTATTAAAGTTCATCATTTTTGTGAACTCACACCCCCAAATCCCAATCCAATTCTCGAACAAAAATTAGGGCAACGAATCTTCACGACGAACATGGTATGCTCTCTCCTTGCCTCTTGATCTCATTCTGTTACTTCTTTCCAGTTTCCGGCTGCCGGAAAACTGATCACTTGTTTCCGATTTCCTTTTTTTTTCTTTTTGAATTTTCAACTACGATCGTGTTTCTGCACTCTTCCTCCATTCTTCATATTTTAGTTTAAAAAAAGTAACTCCTCCATCGATAATCTTCTGAGCTGCTTGCTCCATCTGTTTTAGTGTTTCGGGGGTGCACTTAATTAGCAACCAATTGGGAATTAATTGTGTCTTTTTGCTTGAGAAACTCAAAATCCCCTGATCGGCATCGTTATAGTCTCTATTTAGGGGGAAAAGCTGCTCTTGTTTTCTCGTCAAGGCATAATGATGTTCGTTTAGCTGATTGGTTGTGTAATTATGGATGGTCAAAAGATTTTGTTCTGATAATTAATTAATTTATGGTTTTTCTGGGTGCCAATTCAATTTTGCTACGACTGGTGTAGTTTTTTACCACAAGGGAGTCTTGATTTTCACTGCAGCTCTTTATGTGAGTAGGGATTTGAATGGAAAGATTAGCTAATTACTTATAAATATCAAGAATCATTCTTTTGCTTGTGCTCAAAAGTGATATCCTAAATCTATATTCTTTGTTAGGTTATATCATTTGTTAGTATTGTGTTTATATTGTTTTAAATATTTCTTATTGTTACTTATAATTATAATTTTTATATTTTATTTTCATTTCAAAAATTTTAAATTTAAAATAATATAATGGTTTTTATTTAATTTATTCGATTTTTTAAATAAGTTTCAAATTCCGATATAATTGCAATGTTCAAATTTAAGTAAAATGATCTGTTTACTTATGTTCAAATAATATTTACTACCTCCGTCCCAAAATAAATGACGTTTTAGCCTTTTGCACATATATTAAGAAATGTGATAAAAAGTCCAATCTACCCCTATTTAAGTTTAATTAATGATGTGTTTTTATCTCTTTAACACATTTAATTTGAGATGAGTAAATATGGACATATTTGGTATATTGCATATAAATATGCTTTGGAATACGAAAACGACAATTATTTTGGGACAAATTTTAGTTGCTAAAACGTCATTTATTTTGGGACGGAGGTAGTATAATTTTTATGTATTTCTTATTTATTTTAATTATTTAATTCCATGTCAACAAGAATTTAGACAAGCAGACAAGTGTCTTTAAATCGCCGAAAACAACTCGAACTGTTCTTAAATTGCGTAGTTTCTTTAAATTATAGGACCTAAAATGCGACCCCCCATAAGTCCTCATAAGTTGTGGGATGCAATTCGTAATTTACCCTTTTACTTAATAATCTTTCAGTTTCAACCTGTTAATTTCTTGTTGATCAATCATTACAATCACAGTGTATCTGTTTCGCTGTGAATCCTTTTCTTTCGTTGACTTCACGTGGGCGTAGGATTCCCCGTCGGCGCCACTGTGACTGCTGTTCTAGAGCCATTAGTGTTTTCCTCCCAATTTCAATGGCCTATTCCATATTTCTCTCTGCCTCTATTAATTAATTCTTGTTTTTGGTTTTCTTCTGATTCATGTTTCGAATTATGTAAGATTTTTTTAATTAATTAATCTTTTACTTTAATGAATTCTAATATTGAATTTGTGTATTATATGTCTCCCAAGTTGAATTTGCAGAATTTCAGGCATGCTAGTTTCTGTATGTTTCCAGATGATCCTTGTGCTCTGTGGGAGGGGAACATCAATTTGAATTCCTAAGTCATCGAATTTGCTTTATTTCTAAGCATGTGAACTTGTGTTCTTTCTGAGTTGCCTATTAACTTATGTCCTTTCAACTTTCAATTAATTATTTTCAATATCTGTGAATTCAATAGGAAGCTAATTTCTTTGAATGCGCGGAGGGTTTTCAAGAATGAAGTTGCATTGCTTTGACAGAAGATTCTTCCATTCTTCACACTCTTTGAATCCAGTGCAACTCCCTGCTCCAATGTATACCAAATTTACATGTATCCCCTTTGCTTGTTAGTTTTTCTCATATACATTATGTCGTTATCTTATAAAGCCTCATCTTTTTTCCTTCTTTTTAGGGAGACACATCTGTGGTATGTGAAACCCAGTGAAGTGAGGAGCGAATCGTTGTTAAAGCGGTATTTAGATATTTTGTCGCCATGTGAGAGGGAGAATGTGTTGCGAATGCAGGATGAGGAATCGAGGAAGGGTGCTTTGCTTGCACGCACTTTGGTTCGAACTACCATTGCCAGATGTATTCTACTATTGTTTCCTTTATTCTTAATATATTCTGATTGTTTGAGGTTTTTTTCCCCTAGTTATTTGCCTAAAGATGAAATTTTGGATTGGAGTAGAATTACTGTTGTACATGGTTTAGGTACTCCCTTGATGTTTGATTCTATGAATTGCCTAATTCTATGCTCTTTGCAGTTTCAATGATTGTCATTAGTTGAAGAGTGTTAGTGAAGGTGTCTTATATGTGAGGGTGATCTTCATGAATTATGTCTTATGACTTATGAATTATTGAGAAAATTTAATGTAAGAATGTTCATATATACATGAACACTTTAAGTAAGCCTCTTAAATCACTTATATTCTTTTTCCATTTTTTTTTTTGTCTGTAAGATAAGAAGGTCCTGCATTATCACATACTACACTTGATTGAAATCAGCTCTTATGATCATGTTGGTCATTTGTAGATCAGATAAACTCACCAATTGATCCCAGATCATTGAAATTCCGCAAAAACAAACACGGAAAGCCTGAGGTTAAGTTCAAATTGTTCTTCATTATATTTTCTTGGCCTGACATTTCATTATATTTTCCTTTCCAACATTGATACCTCTTGGCAGGTTTGTTGGCTATCAAGTGATGACTATGATCTGCCTCAATTGCATTTTAACATCTCACACACTTCTTCTTTGGTAGCATGTGGAGTGACCGTCAACTCTCAAGTTAGTTTTCTAATCACTCTTTTTATTGAGGTTTTTACGCACGTGTATCAGTAACTTATACTTTGTTTTCCTTTTCTAGCATTCCACTTTTTTCGATCTACTTAATCACTTGTGATGCTTGCTTTCAACTCTAGATTGGAATTGATGTGGAAGAAAAGCTCCGGAGTATCAAACACAACATTTTGTCATTTACTCGACGTTATTTCTCCAGATGTGAAGTTAAATTCCTAGCTGCCATTTCTGACCCACAAGTTCAACAAATGGAGTTCATCAAATTATGGACACTCAAGGTCTGACTAATCAATTGAATCAGTTGAATCTCTTTAAGTTTATAAAGGATACAATCATTACTATCTATCTTCAATGTTTATGTAAAAGAATCATCAGAGCAAGGCTTCTCACTGCAAGTTATCTTTTTCAGGAGGCATATGTTAAAGCATTGGGAAAAGGGTTTTCCGGTGCACCATTCAAAACATTTACCATTCGCTTCAAGGGTGTAATGGAAGGGGACTTCAAGGACTCATGTAGTAAGGTTTTCCATGAAATTTATTGCTGGCTTTAATTATGGACTGGTATCTGTACATGCCTTTCTGTTGAAAAGGGTTTTGGAAGATTTAGAGGTGGAAAAAAATAAAATAGAAAAGTAGTTTATTCTTCAGGAATTTCAGGCTTTGAGTTTGCCTTATGGTTGGATTTTGGTTTTGAAATTTTGTGCTAGATATCACTAGTATTTAGAAGTGTTAGCAACTTCAAATTGTAACGTCGAATTCATTATTTATGCTAATCATCATATTACAATATTTCTCTTAGGCTTCTGAAATAGTCGTAGATTCTCTTGACGACCCAACCAATGGTACAAACAATTGGCAGTTTTTGCTCTTAGAGTTGGCCAATTCACATTATGCAGCCATTTGCACTGAGAAGCATGGTGCCACTGAAGGTATGACCCAACCCCTTGATATGGCTAAAAGAAAGTCGAAAAGACTGGACCTTTATGCAAAATAATTTTTTTCCGTAGGCGAAATAAATATTCCTGGAAAGCTGATGGTTTGGAAGACAATTCCATTGTTAGAGGATGAATGTGTCTCTGGAACAGATGCAGTTAAGATAATCTGTGGCTTCCAATGATTCTGGACAACCGTGTATTCTCTCTTCAGGTACCCCCTTTAATTTTTGTTTTAGAATTTTACAATTTGTTTTCTTTCCTTTTTACTTTCTTTTTGATTCAGATGAAGAATACTTAAATCTACTTGGAGAAAAAATTGATGATCTAGTGGGATGATCAAACCTTGTCATATGACCGTAGAGTTGATGGTCTCTTACATTCCTAATAAAAAATTTGGTCTTTAGTGTATACTTATGTACATAAATGACAATAGGCTTGTTTGCGGCATGATGATGATCTTGTCTAACGTGTGCACTTTATAAGATTTGTATGATCATTCCTAACATACAATCCAATTGATTAATGTAATGGTTAAGTTCGTGCTTCTTTTATTAGGTCAAGAGTACTGGAAAAGAATCTATGCTATGGGGTAAGATTTATAGCTATATCAATTCAAGATCATTTGTTTGTCAATTATGTATCAATCTCGTTTACATTGCCATTGTCGCAGGTCTAGCAGCAGGGGCGTATTCGGGTCTTACATATGGATTGAAAGAAGCTAGAGGCGTTCTTGATTGGGTAATTATTCTATATATGAGATTTTTTAAGTATTGGAGTTCTAGTATTTGTTTTGAATAAACCCTTATCGAGTAACACCGGTCATTGACATTTCAAGTCTGATTGGGGACGACAACACAGAAAAATAGTGCTCTGGCTGGAGCAATCACTGGAGCGGCATTGGCCCTAACTTCCGACGAGCAATCTCATGAGCAGGTGGTGCAATGTGCCATCACTGGAGCCGCCATATCCACTGCGGCTAATCTTCTCTCTGGGGTATTCTAGTCATGGGATCAAGCACATATTTTGTTATTTCAACTAGTAGGATCTCGAATCTTTTTTAGGTTTGGATACAATGTTCATGTACATATTTTGAATATGAACTAATCGTGGGTTCGTAGTTGAGATCATATCAGTATCGTCGTTTCCTTTATGGTGGCTTTTTTCTTTAATTATCTTTTTTAGCATGGAAGTGAAAGAGCATGTATTGCTAATTTCACTAGCGTTTATATCTGCGAGGAGTAGAAGCGATGGAAATCTAGTATAATTAATATTTGTGTTTCATGAGACGAGTAAATGAACGACTCATAATTTTAGGAAATATAGAATGATTTGTGAAACTAGTGACATGAAAAGCGTTATAGGTTGTGCAATGGGTTTATATAAAAGTGAGATTGTTTCATGTGAAATAGGGGTTTATGTAAAAGAGTTCATTTTTGTGGGGACCATCTCACGTGGAACAAGATTTGTGTTATAAATATGTTTTTATAGATATAAATATGAGTGTCTTTTACAACTATAAGTATATCTTTTTTTATTATAAATATGTGTTTTGTAAAATCATGGCATGTATATTTAAATCTTTATATAACATATATTTAAATCTTTATATACACCGGCAAGGTTTGCTAGAAAAATCTTAATGGCATCTCCAGCAGCGCTTTCCTATAATTTGCAAAGTTTGCTATCTCCAGCAGCGTTCCCCTATAATTTGCAAATTTTCTCATTCCAGTAGTGAGTAATCTCCACGGTTAAGTTATAATTTGCAAATTTTTTAGCAGTGATGTAAATCAGTAAATATCAATAAGTGCCACTTTTTCCCATAATTTGTAAATTTCTCATTCCAGCACTGATGTAAATCTCCCTATAATTTGCAAAATTTTTCATTCGAGTAGTGATGTAAATCACACGGTAAATATCAATAACTGCCACTTTTAGGTTGGATTTAATGCCGGTCAACTCTTGTGTTAAATCTTTTTTTTTAATTTATATTATTTCTTTTCATTCATTTTCTTTTTTTCTTTAAATTTTGGTTTGTTAAAATTTTAATTGTTATTTAAAATTAATATACCATATTTTGTTTTTACTATGATAAATTTTTTTTAACTTACAATACTACGATACTTTTTCAGAATTGTATTTATTTGTAACACACACCCAAAATGTTTTAATTGTTTAATTTCAAGCCACAAGATCTTGTGTGATATCTTGTTTGATTTCAATCCACAATTGGATCTTGTGTGATATCGAGATAGACACGACATACCAAACGATTTTCAATAACCTGTCTCGTAATTTACACATGATGATTGTGTAAATTGTAATTGTGAAGATGGGATATATTCATAGAAAATGTAATTATCTATATCGACATATTGTAAATGATATAATAGTCGATATTGATATCATATGCATACCATAACTGATTTGATTGATATCAATAAGTTACATATTAGTATAAAGATATTGTGAGTAATATAACAAAAATATTGATGTAAGAAATATGAAATGAAATCAAATATTGCATTAAATACTTATATTAAATAAGATTAGATCATATAAAAAAAATCTAAGTTATAAAGTTATAAATATAAAACAACTGATTAATAATACAGTTTTATCAATATTAGTAAATATACATTAAATAAACAAATAATAATAATAATAATAATAATAATAATAATAATAATAATAAATATTATGTTTGGTACAAAAAAAATAATACATACTATTGGAGGAGATGAGTGACAATTATTATCAAAATAATAGTGCAGCTTTTGCACTAATTATTAATGCATTGGTGGAGAATAAAATGTTAAAATATTATTCGATAAAAAACATTTTTGATTATCATATATTACTTACTCAAATATATAATACATTTTTATATTAGTTTTAAAAATATTTATTGTGAAAATACCGTGTACTACTCAAATGTATATTACTTCATATTAAATTTTTAAAAATAATTATTTTGAAAATCTCGTGTATAATAGAGGATTAGTTCCATATATTATTCAAGTGAAAAAGACAGTGTTTTTCATTTTCATCATGATTGCATTTGTTTCTAAACAATGGTTTTTTTTTTTTTTTTCGGGACTTATGTGCTCCTGAGCACAGTGCCCCCAACTTAACTACCGCATGATGTTACATATATAATCTTTAGGTATCACGTATATACTTTTAAGGTAATACTTACATACAAAACAAAAGGTCGATACTTTTAGTGAATAAACAAGTAATATCTTAAGGTATACACGTGATACCTGAGAAGTATATATCTAATACCTATCACTAAATAAAAAGTAATACCTAAAGAGTACACATTTAATACCTTAAGAGTATATATCTAATATCACGCATTAACATGGAAAAATAATACTTTAATAATATATACGTGATACCTGAATAGTACATATGTAATACCACGCTCTGAGGACACAAATTTAAGATCTGTACGACTGTACCCGGGTATATAAAATTTTGCCGGATTTTTAGCACATATAGGCTTTAAAACATTCAAGATAACTACTTATTTTTGAATTTTATGTGTTTTAAAAATATAAATTTGTAGTGCTTAAATATCAATTTCTTAATGATTTAGACTTCCTAATGGGCCTTATTTAACGAATGTTATAAAATGCCCATTGCTCATCTCTTTCATTTGTAAGCTCATTAGCCCCAATCCTATTCTTCTCACACAAAAATTAGGGCAACAAACGTTTTCACGACGAACTGCGAATTTGAACAAGGTATGCTTTTTCTTTGCCTCGTAATCTTGATTTGTTACTTCTTTCCAATTTCCGGCTGAGCTTTTTGCCGGAAAACCGACCGCTTGTTTTCTGTTTCTTTTTTTCTTTTTGAATTATCAAGTATGATCGTGTTTCTGCACTTTTCGTCCATATTTGTTATTCTAGTTTTAAAAGGAATTCCTCCATAGATAATCTTCTGTGCTGCTTGCTCCTTTGTTTGTGTTGGGAGGGTGCACTTAATTAGCAACCAATTGGGGGTTGTGTCCTATATTGTATTGGTTGCTTTTCTGAGAAACCCAATATCTCTAGATCGGCGTCCTTATAGTTTTGCTTTTCAATAAGAACAAGATTTTCAATATTGCCAATGGAAAAGAGTGTTCCAAGAAATAATCACAAGAGAAATGTATTTTCTCATTAAATATTTTAAACTTTTTTATTTTTGTCTCTTTTCACCCAATAAAAATACTAAACTCATAATGCATTTTTTTGTAAATATTTTCAGATTTTTTTCCTATAATTGCTGTATTGTTTTTAATTATTTAGTGCTCAAGTTTAGAAAACAAAAAACCAAAAAAAGAAGGTTCCACCGAGACTTGAACTCGGGTTACTGGATTCAGAGTCCAATGTCCTAACCGCTAGAGCATGGAACCAACTATTAGTATTGGCACACTTAAAACTAATCAACTTAAAAACATAAATTAACATTGTACTAATATGTAGTCTATGTTTCTCCTCAGTCGCCTAAAGCCCTAACTCTTATACCCCATTTTGTTTCTCTCGAAGTCGAAATTCACACACCGCACAATTGACAGTCTCGATGCTGAGAAACGTTGGGAGGAAAACGGAGTTCGCCGTGGGAGGTTTCCTGCAGCTGGCTCACTCATTGGCTCAACCTGCGCCGCTGGGAACCGCCATCAACCACCAGATTAACAACTCATTGCCGCCATTTGTTTTGCCGGAAGATCATGAGGACAACAACTTGAGTATTGAAAAGCCGGATTCTCCATTCTTTGGTGGAGCCATGGAGCTAATGGCTGTTCCCAAGAGGAAGGTATATTTCGTCTTAGTATTTATATTTTCCATGTATACTGCCGTATGATTTTTTTTTTCACCTTTCTTGTATTCAGTTCTTCATTAACGATTTAGTCTGTTAATTTATGTGTCTTATTAATAGCCGTTTTGATTGAATGGATTTTCTATGCTTTTGTTGTGTCTTCGTGGATTAGGGAAAATGATTTTGATATGTGCATCTTGAATGTTTGAATCTATTTGTGATTGTTGTTGTTTGAAGAATATGTATACTTCTCCATTATTTAGGTATTTAACACTCCCTGATTTTGTAGAAGATCTTGCTTCTTTTTTTTGTGCATATGATGACTATCTTTTCTTTAGCATTCCTTAGTTTCTCTTCTCTCACCTAAATTGGAATTTGGATTTGGAAGACAAATTTACTATAAATAACTAAAATACAGTATCAATCGGAGTTTCTGTTATGTCCTGAATGTGGTGATGTATCAGCAGAATATGTTGAAATCCAGAGTGTTCAATAAACCACAACCTATAGTCAAAGTTATGAGTTTGTGTTTGGTGAAAGTTTGTTTGTGGCAAGGATTTGTTTTTTTCCTTATACTAATCAAAGCTTTATTTTGAAAAGATTATGTTTTTGAGCATTTTGCAACCTTATGACCTTGCTTCAGTTTTGTATTAAGTGTAGTCCTGGAACTAGTCCTATGCAGAATATTTGTTAGTAATTATCTCTTGTTTTGTGCCTCGTTCGCGTATAGGATAGAGATTATTTACAGAACTGGCTTTCTTTTTGTGATTTCAATTTCTTTCCTGTTTGTGGTTAGAAATTTTCTATAGTTCTTAACTTTTACTATTTGAGTCCTTCTGGTCTGATTCTTTTCTCATTTCCTAGAGCTTGTAAAGAGAAATTTGGCTCTTCACCAAGTGTTTTAATAGTTGCTCACTATTCAGCTTACATAATGAGAATATAAACTCATGACTTCATATGTCGGTACCCTTTATAGATTAAGATGAGATTATTACTTTGTTGTCTTGTTCTGATTGTTAAATACTAAAAAATTGATATATTTCATTCAGGTTACACCACACAAAAGAGGTATTAGAAATGGGCCAAAGGCTTTGAAACCTGTTCCCGTAATCATCCGTTGCAAGTAAGTTATTTCTTTTCACTGCAATGGTTGTACTTTTGTCGGATTTCTGAAAATAGCTAAGTACCATGTTGGCCTTTACCATGTGAGGTGAGTACTTAATCCTTTAACAAGAAAACGATTGCTCTATATTTGTATATCTCACGAAGAGAGATTCACTTCTGAATGTATAAACATGCACCCACCATCTCAATTTCCAATCTCTAAACTCGACAAGAGATTCAGTTGTATGTGCTAACAAATCACCATGGCCATCACCATCCTCTGCTGCAAGAATTTCGCGCCATAATTAGGTGAATCATGAAGAACCCCTTTTTATCTTGACGCAGGGCATGTGGCCGTGTCAAGCTGCCACACTATTATTGCTGCAGTGGGATCAAGCCAAATCCTGAAGAGAACAATAATTAAAATTGTTCTTCTGCTCGTATCTGCAGATTCTTCGGTGGAATGATCCAAATGGAAACGGGTGAGCAGGTTTCAGCAATGTAGAGAAGTGATTGAATTGAGCACATTCTTGCATAATTTGGTGTTCTCTTTTGTCAGTTTGAGAGCATAATTTCTTATACCTGTGGGTTCTAATTATGTAGTAGACGTTTTTTGAAGTTATTAATTAGATATCCAGGCCCTTTTGAATAACTCCTTTTCTTTTTGGCATTGTGGCTACTGATTGCTAAGGATCTATTTCCTTATTACAAAATCTATCTCGTGATAGCGCTGGAAGGGGAGGATTATCTTTGATTTATTCTTTTAATTTTTTTAGTTGGGATTTTCATTTTCTGCATATATATGGTCTATTTGGTTAATATGATGATTAAAAAAATACTTGATTTCAATGTTAAATATCATGTTCCATAAAATGTTGAAATTTTTAATTTTAGCAAACTAAATTTTATAAGAAATATGACAATATTTTGTGCAATTAGAGTCATGCACCTGGGTCGACCTGTCCCAGAGTATACAATTAATCTATATCTTATAAATATACAACTAATATCTTTAACGTGCAGATTTAAATTTGTGCCCTCGAGGAATTAAGTAATGATGGACCTTGATTAGAAATTTGATGTTTGTTAATAGAATAACTCAATGAAAGCATTTGTTAGAGAAAAATAGTTTTTGGGTCCCTGAATTTATCTCATTAGATTTTTCATATTTTATATCAGTACTCTATGTTCAATGAATATCAATATTTAGTTTTCTAATTTGGTGATTGCTTTTCTTTAGTTCATATTCTATTTTAACATCAATATTTTGTTTTAATTGATAGAGTACTATTTTTTTAATCATAAATGCGCATTCTTCATTATAATATGTCGAAATTAATATTAATTTTATAAAAAAAATTATTTATCATCCCGTAAGTTAGAATTTAGACATATTAATAAAAAAATGTTTTTTAATTTTAAATATTAATTTAGTGTTGTCTTAATTAATAAAATATTTTCTTATATTAAATATGAATTTCAATTAAAAAGTAAAATGACTTGTAGTAGGTAAGAGACTAAAAATATGAAGATGAAAAATTAAATGAAATAAACTTATAGGACCGAATTTTTTTCACAAAACTTATGTGAAACGGTTTTCATGAGACAAGTCTTTTTTAGTCATTACTAAACCTATATTAGAATGATCAATCTCATATAAAATGAAGTATTCAAAAGTTTTTTACCCTATTTGTTAACCAAAAAAAAGAGAGGGGGTAATTCCACTCTCCTCTCCAAGATGTCCAATATTAAGCCCAACTACCTCTCTCCCTTTCATCAAAGCAATTAAATTACTCAAATTCAAATTACTTTATCTAATTTCTAAGCAAACCCCTCTCTTTCCCTCACCGATATTTAAAGAGTTAATAAATCCGAGTAAATTACTTTTTTTACCCAATAATTTAGGGGTCCGACAAAATTGAACAATAATTTTCGGGCTTGTAAAATTGGACAATAATTTGTTGACTTTCACGAAATCTGCCCAAATTACTTATTTAGGTCGAAATTGCACGTGCACGTGTACGTGAACTCTCTTAAAAAAAGAATTTTATTTTGGTTGAAATTACTTATTTGGGTTGAGATTTGGGCTTGTCGAGCCAAATACGTTGATGTGGCAATACATGACATTCTGGTATTAAAAAACAAAGAATTTCCACTTCACCTTAAAAAAAAGGGGCTCGCGAAATTGGAAGAGAGAATACCCCCAAATTAACAAAACCCTAACTCCAACTTGAAGAAGAAAAGGAAGAAATTAAGGGTAATTTCTGGGTATTCTTGGAACCCTAATTCCACCGGTGGAAAGAAGAAAATCTGACCTCGCAATTTCAGAAAAATCGACCTCGCACATGTTTCTTTCTTGTGTCAAAGTCCCTCAAATTTGTCTTTTTTTAATTGAATTGGGCATGAAAACATCGTGTGTTGGAACATATTTAAGTATATTTTGATGAGATAAAATCACAGAATAGTAACCCTCATTCTATAAGCATAACCAATCTTAGGAGAGGTTACTGCAACGAGGTTATTGCAGAAAGATACGAAAGAGACAGCTTCAGAGAAAGGATACTGAAGAGAATGGTGAAATGAATCTGGTAGACTAATTAGGATACTGCTTACTGCAGGAATCTACCTGGAAGAGACTATGCTTAAAGCTTACTGCAAAGCAGCAAACTACAATTTACTTAAACTAAAGTTCTCTTGTAATTGAATTTTTTGTTTTGATTCTTCTTCCAGAATTAAATCTTTTAATTTATTCAAATATTCCTTTTTTTTTTTACTTCATTATCAGGGATTTCTTGAATTATATCAAATATAGCTTCCTTTTTATCTTTTGAAATGACATTTATATTACACAAACCATGATTACTTTGATTCGATGAAGTTGATGAGTCTGAATCTTCTTTTTCTTTATCAGATTTTTTATTAGATTCTGAATTACTTTCTTGTAATCTATACTATATATAAAAAGTAAGAAGTTGGCAAATTTTACACATTTGCCACTCAATTGCAAAATTAGATATAATTACTGATTTGCTATTGACCAATAGAAAAATTGTAGAAAAACAAAAACTAAAAAACTTTGAGAATCTTATAGAACAAGCTTCATATATATTTTAAATATAATAAGTAGTCTTTTAATTTAATATAGGGGTAAAATGAAATAAAGGAAATTATTTTTGGATGGTATTATTATATGATTATGTCTTAATGATATAATTAAAAATCTGAAAATAATGAAATTTAAACATTGTCAAAAATTTAAAAATTTGAAAATTCTGTAATTTTAATATATAAATGTGAAAAATAGGTCTAAAAACTAAATTTCATTTTACGAAGGGCTGTAAAATGTTTAAAAGTTTAAAAACTATTATAAAATTATTAAAAATAATAATTAAATTTGAAAGTAAAACTAATAATAATCTAATAATGTTGTGAGGTTAATCTAAAAAAATCCACAAATAACATTTAAAAATAAATTCAAACATATATGCAATAAATATAACTATAAGAAAAAATATTTTAAAATGGTTTCAAAATTCTAAAAAAAATATTGTTTTAATTTTAAAATGAATTTGAAACCTAATTTTTTAAATATAAACTAAGTTTTTGAATAAATACAGTGTTTGTAAAATAAATCCATCTAAAAAAATGTAGAAAATTATTTACAAATTATTAAATATAATTCTAAGATATAAAGGAAGAAAAATATGAATAAAACATATAAATTAACAAATATAATTAATCACTTATAATTAAAGTACACAAAACACAAAACTATTATTGTTATTATTGTTTTTGTTATTGTCGTCGTTGTTGTTGTCATTGTCATCATCATCAACATTAAAAAAATACGGATTTTTTACAAATCTCAAAATAATAAGATCTCATGAGTAATATTTTAATATAATAAATTTATTATATTATTAATAATCTTATTTGTCATAATAAATAATAAACCGCGCATCGCGCGGGTATACTGCTAGTTTATCTAATATGTTGTTTAATTCATATTTTATTTCCTAACTTTGTTTTTCTTCTTATAACATTTATCTGCAGTATGTCCTGGTTTTCCACAATTCCAACAAGTTATGAGTTTCTTATCATCTTGGTTTTGATTAGTATTTTGCTTCTTATGGAATTTCTTTTTCTTATAATTTTTCCTATGAAATTCTTGATCATTATGTTTTTTTAAACCTTCTTTGTTTCTTTTTGTAAGAAGTTGAGGGAGGTTCTATTTTCGTTATACCAAATGTTTCACAGAAACATCCTAATTCAATCATAGTATTTTTCTTATCATTTCTATATTTCTGTTGAAGTTTTAATTTTGAACATAAACTTAAACCTTCTTTTTTTTGACAAAAGCAAATAGTTGACCGAAAGTTAATTCTTCAAAAGGTATTTCATCAAATCCGATTTCACTTTTAAGTTTTTGAATTATTCTTTCAGCAAACAATTTTGGTAATCCCATTATGAATCTTTCTTTCCAGAAAGATGAATTGCAATCTAATCTTCTTAAAACTTGAGTTAAAAAGGTATCTTATACCATCTGTAATCTGTAAGAGTAGGACATCTTAAATTTGTTAATACAATCTTTGATGAATTAAATTCTTCTTTTGGGTTTCCTATGAAATACATTGATATAGTTATTATTAAATATTCACAAGCATCATTCTTCTCAGTGTATTCATTTGTTGTTCCTTCAACTAAACTTAGAGTTTTTTGATTAAGTATTTCATTTTTGATTTCAGGGGTTAATGCATTAGATATTTATTCAGATTGATTATGAATTTTGTAGGCAGCTCTCGCCATACCCATTTCTTGAAGTGTATTTATAATCTCATATTCTGATTTGCCATCTATATTCCATTCTGTGATGGATAAACCATCGTATTTACTTTTTTGTAAATTGATTTCTTTCTTCAAATTGTATATGTACTGGGGTAGGTCTTCTATAGTAATTTCTAGTGTTTTGATTTTTATAATATTTTATTTGGAAAATCCTATTGATCTCATTATCACTATTTTGAAAGTTATTACTTACCTCTTTTATGTTATCTAGTTCTGAATTCTCCGTTTCTTGTGAGTTATCTTCAGTGCTAAAACTATCACTTTCATTGTCATTTTCTTGTATAGTATCTAAGCAATTAATATATTTACTAGAGGATCCTATTTCTGTTAACTTATTAGAAATTTTCATAAGAATATTATCAGTTTTTGGACTAAAACTTACCTTTTGTTTTTCTAAGCTATTATTAGTTTGAAAATAAGGTTTTGAAACATTATCGAAAGGTGTTTTAGGTTTATCATTGTCTGATATTTTATTTGAAATATGATCAACTTGATTAGCTATCGTACTTAAAATATGATTTGAAAAATTATTTTGATGTATTATTCTATTAATATTTTCATCCTTATCTTTTGCAAATTTAAAAGGATCAGCTAAAATTTCTCCTTTTGATGTTTGAATTTTTAAAGGTTGAAGAGGTGGATGAGTTGCACTAACAACTTCATCATTTGTAAAAATCCATTTTTTTGTATAAACTAGTATTTACTTCTATAGCAGGTTTTTTCAAAAAATCATTTATTCCTTCCTTTGATAAAAATATGAGTAAAAAGGTATAAAAAGGAATATTGATTTTTAACCTTTTCATTTCTAAAATCCATTCTTCTTTTAATTTGGTTCTAATCTTTTTATCTAATTTCTTATACCAAATTCTTTTCTCTTTATGATAATCATCTTTCATTTCAGTTTTAAAGAAATCTATTAATGGTTTGAATTCTTTTCCTGTTGTTATTACATTTATCATACTTTCTATAGTAGGTGAATTAGGAGCAGAATAGTTTTGAGGTTCAGGAATTGGGGTAGTAAACCTATATCTTTGATGAATATCAGAAAAGTTTGAAAAGGATTGTCTAGAGTTAGAGTTTGAAGATTCTGGTCTATCGATATTAGGTTTATATAAAACACACACTCCAGTCCACACAACAGCTACACACACAAGCACACACAAAACACACACGCACACAGCACACCTCACTCACGCAGACTCACTACACCTGCACAGCACGGCGGCAGTACGAGGAAAGAGAGAGAGACAAAGAGAGAGAGAGGCTGTGCGGTTATGCTGCCGTCGCCGCGCGACGGCGAACCGCGGCGAGGAAAAGGGACGAGAGACAACGAAATTGAAACTTAAAGCAATCAACCGTAAGAAAATTACCCCCTGCTTATCCGGATTTGAGAATGTCTTCTCCCCACCTTCACTAATCTTTTCTCTCGATTCCTTTCTATCCACTATGTATGCATATATCATATATAAGGGTGAGTAAGGGTGAGTAAGGATGAGTTTGTTTTTCATGAAGGAAAGCTACGTGTCCCATTTTGGAATGTGTTGGCAAGCAAAGAAAAAGCAAACAAAAGTCAACTTTGTTTGCTAAAAGTTAACAAAATAATACTATATATATCTATATGTTTAATATATATATATATATATTATTTTATTTTATATATATATATATATATATATATATATTATACTTATTAACATTGATTTGGGGTGTTACACATTCAACTAAATTATTTAGGGTATTTCTTATTTTGGCGTAGATTTTATTTTGTGTATGGATTACAGATAATTGAGTTCTTGTACAAAAATTATCTATCGAGTTCAAGCTCGTTAATTAAAATTGAATCAAACAATTTAACACTACATATATAATTTACTTCGATAAGAATTAATTGATATCCTGGATTATTATTAACGATTTATTTTTATCTCCTTCGTCAACTTAAAATAGTCGTAATTAATAATTATACTTTAGATTATCATAATAGTGTATTGAAATATTTTATATGTAACCTCATTGTCATAAAATATAATTATAATAATTTTATTTGAGATTTGGAAAAAAAAGTATATACAAATGTAATATAATAAAATTAAGTGATTTATATATTATATATTTTAAATATTTAATTGTTGTAGATAATTTCTAGATACGGTAATAAAATAAGATATTATAATTTTAAACTTAGTAAGTTTGAAAACCTAATAATATATAATTAAAAGCGACGATGATTTCACAAAATCAATCAAACTTATCATATTACCACAATCGCCATTTGAAAGAAACCGGCAATAAAAGAAAAAGAAAAACACTGATGAATAAAAATAAAATAAAGTGAAAAATTCTTGAAGTTTGAAGGAGAAAAGAATTGTGGGTACTTGGGTCAGGCTTTTCATCAAAAGCCCAAAATACTTCATGGATAACCCATTTGAAATATAGTAATGGGCTTATTTATGAGACGAGCCCAATGCAGCTAAAAGTGGCAGGAGAAAGAAGTCCGCGGCTTGTGTATTTTTATCCGTCAGATATCATCTGATCCAACGGCCCAGCATAAAGCTTTTGATTCCTTTTCTCACGCTCAATCATTTGCTCTCACTCAAATCTCTACTCTCTCTATCTGTAGCGGCGGAAAAGAGAGCTCCTCCCCCTCACTGATCTTCTTCAAGGTAAATTCTCTCTCTCCTCCCTCTCTCTCTCTCTCTATATATATATGTTAATACATGATTCTGTATCTATGCCGTATCAATGTTGATGGATAAGATAGTTTTTTTAATGCTGCATTACATGTATGATTTTAAAATTTTACCTTATTTTTCAAGTTTTGGAATTGGTTTTTACTTATAGATCTGTTTAGACTGATGGATATCTGAAAAGATAGATATTTCAAGAAATATTACATGGAGTCAACTTTCATAATTGATTGAGTATTTGCTAAGGTTGCTCTTCAAAAAGAACAAGATTTTCAATATTGCAAATGGAAAAGAGTGTTCCAAGAAATAATCACAAGAGAAATGTATTTTCTCATTAAACGGGCCCTCACGGCATGTTTGGTAGGGAGGGTTAGGGTGGATAGGGATTGTAATATAGGCTAAACATGTGTTTGGTAGAGAGGTTTGGAGCCTGGGATTCCGGAAGGCCCGGGTCTAGAAGGGGTGGACTAGGGTGTGTAAAGGCCTTGATAATAAACCCACCAACATTGGTGGGTTTAACCTTGTCTCTACAGTGCCTGGACCGAAATTACATTTCCACCCCTACTGTACACATTTTTTGACTGATGCCCTTATATTTGCATAAAACATCATTTTTGCCATGTTATATATGTGAAAACCCTAGGGCAATTCACACCTAAGCCCACCATCACACGTGATTTAGCCTCCATGTCTTCTCTGACGAAGCTCGTGGCTGCCCTTCGGTGAATGCGGAGCTGCCTCGAAGCAGAAACCCAGTTCACATCAACAAAGCCTAGTCGACAAATCAGTAGGTATCCATTCTCCACCATTTTTTGGAGATTTCTGAAAGTCTTCCAAATGCATAAACCTTCTTCTGTTCTTCATTTTTTTCTTTCGAAATGCATGAAACATTCTTGTGTTTTTAGAACTGAGATTTGAAGTAAACTGGTGAATCGATTCGATTGAGTGGATTTTTGATATAAAAAGGTATATTTTATTTATTCCCAAATATATAAATTATATATCACCTGAAACCTAATCTTCTTAAATGTTACGTGCTCTGATGATATCTACACCGTGCTCCACCGCCGTGAGCGCGGCGGTGAACAAAAAGCCGCAACCATCTCAGCCGCCAAGAAGATCCCAACGCCAGAAGCCAGCTTCAACCTCCGGCTTCGGCGGCAAGAGAAAAGATCCTGTGTGGCAGTGCATACAGAACTGCGGCGCTTGTTGCAAGCTCGACAAGGGCCCCACCTTTCCTTCTCCTGAAGAAGTTTTCGACGATCCTTCTGATATCCAGGTCTGTTTCCACTATCTTCTCGCTTGAATTTATGCTCCAGGGTTTCAACATTGAAATTTGGGGATAATATTCTGAGTTAGTTTTCAAAATTCTGATATTTATCCTAATCTGTTATTTCATTCTGGTTTGAGTTGTATGTTTTTGTATGAAATTTAGGTGGGATTGAAATTGTGATTTAGAATAAACTTGGGTATTAAAAGTTCTCATCCGATAAATGTTTACTCTATCTCGAATTTGAAGTAATGAATTGCAAATGAGTATATGATGCTTATATAGGTGGAAGAGAATGTTGATGGATTATATGAAGTTTGAATATGTGCATAAATTTGTTTCAGCTGTACAAAAGCTTGGTTGGCCAAGATGGGTGGTGCATACACTATGATAAGAGCTCAAGAAAATGTTCCATTTATGCTGGTGAATGCATTGTCGTTTTTCGAGATTCTTGATTTCCTTTCACAAACTTTAGGCATATATTGAGGCTTGAAGAGTCGGATTTTTTCCAAAATTTTGATTGGGAAATCTTGGTAGAATCAGAAGGGCTGTTTTGAAGTTTCCATGTTTTCTTGAGCTTATAATTATCAGTATGTTGAATATGTTTCTCTGCTTTCATAGAGCGTCCGTATTTTTGCCGAGTTGAGCCGGAGATTTTTGATACTTTATATGGGATTGACAAGAAAAAGTTCAACAAGGAAGCTTGCAGGTTCACAAACCTAACCCTTTTATCTTCTTTTGATCTCAATTACTGATATTTAAGATCGTTATTAAGCAAATATCATCGTGATGTGTTTTTGTTCTTATAATTTTCACATGCTTGACTTCAGTTGCTGCGTAGACACAATTAAAACGGTGTATGGAACACATTCTGAAGAGTTAGAAAAGTTCAACCATGCGATATGGAACACCAAATCAAAATGATCACTCGGGGTATGTTTGGATTTCCCCCTTACCAGACAACAGCTTACTGCGTTCAAAGATGATGCAGGATTCCAGTTCTTTATGTTTGGGCATGTAGTATTTAAGAATGTAATATCTTCTCTACTCATTTGGAGCTTATTTGCCTTAATCTTTGTACTGATTATCGATCCTTGTTATGTGGTCTTAATTTCAGAAGGATTAGTTTTAAAGAGTAGGCGTGCAAGCTGTGGTTCACTATAGAAAAGCATCCTCAGGGAAGTTCGGACTGAACTATGAATTGGCAAATTATAGCATATGGGATTTTTGTAACATGTAAACGAGACATTGACGATAAGAACGTGATGTGAAAACGACTATTGACACCCATGTTGTGCACAAACGATGAGAGTTGATATCATGATCTATCCGTTTTGTTAGTACTCGGATTAAGATTTATTCATCGATCTTGTATAAATCGATAGTCTGGGTTTACTATGTACTAGCGAACCATCATGTATGTTATGATCGATACAGTGAGTGGAAGAATTCTGTTGTAAAATCTTTTGTATAGCGGGAACGGTGATTTTTGTTTATTGAATCCCTTGATACTTAATTTTGAGTGAAATACATATTAAATGTGAATTAATTTAGCTAAACAGTCATTTATTTCATTATTCTGCCGAATTGGGGAGAAAAATCGAAGAGGGGGAAATTAATGTGAATTTTTTTTTCTTTTCCATTATTTGAGCAAAAGGGTATTTTGGTAATTTATCCTAATATATGAAACCCAACCTATATACCAAACACAAATTTATAAACATTACATTTTTTAAACACATAACACAACTAAACCCATCCCAAAAACCTCCACATCAAACATCCAAATTATACTCCATGAACAGTAAAAAGCCCGAAATTATTACAATCCAGTTCAAACCCAACCTTCGTACTAAACATCCAAATTATACTCCATGAACAGTAAAAAGCCCGAAATTATTACAATCCAGTTCAAACCCAACCTTCGTACTAAACGGGCCCTCAGGGCATGTTTGGTAGGGAGGGTTAGGGTGGATAGGGATTGTAATATAGGCTAAACATGTGTTTGGTAAGACCAACTTTATCAGCAGGTCACACGACCGTTTTTGAATATTTTAATAAAAAAAAAAATTCTGAAGCCATGGAGTCGCACAACCGGGGCTGTTGACCGCCCGGTTTGTGCACCAATTTCAAGCATCCAAAATATTGCCACATGGCATGGATATTGCCACATGGCATTTTCTGATTCGTTCGTCTAATTTCGTTTATATCTTTTACACACTCAATTATCTATAAAAAAAAACCAAAATTCATGAAATTTTTTTCTCTATAAATAGAGACTAATATTGATACATTTTGAATCACAATCTCAAATTATCTCTTTTGTGTACTATCTTTCATAATCTCTCATAATTTATATCATATTCTACTATTTCTCCTAATTTCTATTATGGATCCAAGTAACCCAAATTTTTTTTCAAACAATTCGGGTTATCCAAACTCCTAAAACTATCCAAATTTCCAGTCTTTTTTTTCCACCGAAGACTATCAAAACTTTCAATCTTCTCAAACTTCTCCATTATCTCCGAATCTAAATCAAATTCCTACCTCTGAACAAGCTCAACCATCGCAAAATATCTCTCGCAATTTGTTTCAGAATACAAATGAAAGGGTGGCCAAAAGTACTTGGAATGTGAAAGAAGATGTGGCCCTAATGTCATCTTGGATCTTCGTTAGCGAAGATAAAAAACAGGGCAGATTTCAAAGGACTGGCTCGTTTTGGGGGAAAATCCATAAGATGTATGAAGAAGCTCGAATGGAAGATCCAGGAGAAATAAATGAAAGAAATATAGAATCACTAAAAGGTCGTTTCACACGACTTAATAAAACATTGAAGCACAACGTCGAGTAAGAAGTGGTATGAGCCAACACGATGTGGAGAAAGAAGCCCATCAATTATACGATGGTAAGTTCACCGATTTGCATGTATTTAATGAAGTTATGAGTAAAATTCCCAAGTGGGAAATAAAATTTGATCAAGGTTCAAGAAGTCGTGCTTACGATGAAGATGGTAACGAAGAAAGTGGTGGCAGTACAAAGAGAACCAGGACCAGTGAAGATGGTGAATATTTCAGTCCCACAAATGTAGAAACTCCAGACAGTGGTGGTTCAGCTATTTCACGTCCTACAGGTAGAGATCAAGCGAAAAAGAAGAAAGGAAAAGGTAAGGCATCAGAGTCTTCATCTGAGGTTGTTACAGAACTTCGTGCATTAAGACTCACTAGAGATAGTGAAGTTCAAGTGCTCAACACACTGGGAAGAGAGAAAGTGGAAATAGAGAAAATGAAGATGAAACACTCTCTTTTGATGGCTTTGTTGGCTAAGGATCACTTATCCCAAGATGAAGAGGAGATGAAACGTCATCTGTTGACATTGTTTAAGTAGTGTTTTAGGATTATCTTATAAGTTTTTTTATTTGATGGCATGTGTTTTAGTATTATCTTGTAAGTTGTTTTATTTGATGTCATGTGTTTTAATATTGTCTTATAATCTTTTTTATTAGTGTTATTTTTGTTAAATCGAATTGTAATTTTTATTCTAATTAGTATTTATTCACTTTGTCACATGCACTTGCAGAATTCACATGCACTTCGCTTTGTCAAAAATTGTCACATGCACTTGCAGAATTCACATGCACTTCACTTTGTCAAAAATTGTCACATGCACTTGTCATTTTGCAGAATTCACATGCACTTGTCACTTTGTCACTTTGTCACATGCACTTATCACTTTGCACCATGTGAATTATCACTTTGCAGAAGACGTGTAGTGGATTATTGATAGTGCATAGTGGATGAGACATGTTTGTCATTATTGATAGTGGATAGTGGATAGTGGATGGAAAAGGCATATGATAGTGGATTATTGATTGGTGGCACTTGTTTGTTATTTTTGATCACTATCTATAAATATATCTCCTCATATTCTCTTATCATCTCAATCATCTCAGAAGAAAAATTTCAAGTACAATAGTTTTACTCATTCCACTTTCCAAAATGTCTCACAATGAAAATCAATCATTAGATAACTATTCAAGTTTCGATCCTTTCTTCACTGTATTTGATGAATGGCAAGACCATGTTGCTCATCAGAATCGCCACGTAGATCGCATCGCCGAGGATCTGCTCTTAAACAATCTTAATTTGAACGAAGAAGATCCCACTCCTAGAGCTACAAGAAGGTATTTTGAAAGACAACGCGAGCTTGGTCATGAACGTTTGATGAACAACTATTTTGTTGACAACCCGACGTATCCTCCTGAGATCTTCCGACGTAGATTTCGCATGCGAAAATCAGTATTCCTTCGTATCATGGAGGCTGTTACTGCCAATGACGAATATTTTCAACAGAGGCCTAATGCCACTGGTAGACAAGGTCTTTCTCCATTACAGAAATGTACTGGAGCTATGAGAGTGTTGGCGTATGGGACATCAGCAGATACTGTTGATGAATACTTGCGAATGAGTGCAGCTGTGATAAGACAATCTCTCATGAATTTCGTAGAAGGCGTCATTTCTTGCTTCGGTGATGAGTACCTCAGAAAGCCTAACGAACAAGATTTGGCAAGACTACTCCATGTCGGAGAACAACGTGGATTCCCGGGCATGATAGGCAGTATTGACTGCATGCATTGGGAATGGAAAAATTGTCCCACTGCATGGGCGGGACAATATGGAGGGAGAAGTAGAAAACCAACAATCATTTTGGAAGTTGTTGCATCATACGACTTATGGATATGGCATGCTTTCTTTGGAACACCAGGTTCACTCAATGATATTAATGTACTCCACCGATCTCCAGTTTTTAATGATGTTTTGGAAGGTCGAGCACCAAAGGTTAGTTATGTCGTGAATGGTAGGGAGTACAATATGGCATATTATCTAACTGATGGAATATATCCTTCATGGGCTGCATTTGTTAAGTCAATTACTTCTCCAGTAATCAGAAAACACAAGTTGTTCGCTCAACACCAAGAGGCGGTACGAAAAGATGTCGAGCGAGCATTTGGAGTTCTACAAGCTCGTTTTGCATTTCTTCGACGCCCCTGTCTTGTTTGGGACAAAAATCTGATGGCCAAAATTATGATGGCTTGTATCATCATGCACAACATGATAGTTGAAGATGAACGAGAGACGTACCAAACTTATTATGATCCTACAGAATTTCTCATCGATGATCCAATAGACGATGATCAAAATTTTCAATACTCTACTGAACGCATTGCAAGTCTATCTGCTTATATGACCAATAGGGAGCAACTTCGCAACAGAGAAGCTCACACCGCTCTAAAAAACGACTTGATTGAACATATATGGTAAAAATTCAGCACCGATAATTAAATATGCAATTTTCATCTTCCGCATTGTTGTTTTTTACTTATCAATTTGTAGCTTGACTTATGTAATAATAATTTTGTATTTCAATTCTATGAATTTTATTTTTGTTATTGAGATTGTAACTTATTTTAAGTTGGTCATATTTTTTTTTTATTACGAATTTGGAATATCATATAATTTAATATATTTCGTACATAATTCAAATAATAAAAAATTGATTATAAAATATATATATATATATATGTAATTATTAAATCATTAAATTAATAATTGTTATAGGTTGGGTTGATGTTATTGATAAAGTGTGAAAATTGTAGAGGTTGGGTTGTGTTGTAGGTTGTGTATGTGGAGGAGAGAGAAATGAATATTTTATTAAGAGGTTGGGTTGTGGGAGTTTGTTGATAAACATAGTCTAAAGAGGTTTGGAGCCCGGGATTCCAGAAGGCCCGGGTCTAGAAGGGGTGGACTAGGGTGTGCAAAGGCCTTGGTAATAAACCCAACAACATTGGTGGGTTTAACCTTGTCTCTAGAGTGCCTGGACCCGAAATTACATTCCCACCCCTACTGTACACATTTTTTGACTGAAATGCCCTTATATTTGCATAAAACATCATTTTTGCCATGTTATATATGTGAAAACCCTAGGGCAATTCACACCTAAGCCCACCATCACACGCGATTTAGCCTTCATGTCTTCTCCGACGAAGCTCGCGGCGAACAAAAAGCCACAACCATCTCAGCCGCCAAGAAGGTCCCAACGCCAAAAGCCAGCTTCAACCTCCGACTTCGGCGGCAAGAGAAAAAATCCTGTGTGACAGTGCATACAGAACAGCGCCGCTTGTTGCAAGCTCAACATAAGTATGTGTTCTGTCTTTCTCATCATTTTCTATTGTAAATGTCTTTTTCAACATTGAGAAATTTGATGTTATAAGTATGTGTTCTTTCTCATCCTTTTCCAGTGTAAATATGTCTTTTGATATAATAAGTATGCATTTTCAACATATAAGTATGTGTTCTGATTTTCTTACCATTTTTTAGTGTAATTATGTCTTTTGAAGTTATAACTATGTTTTTTTTATGCTACAAGTATGCATTTTGATGTTAGAAGTATGTATTTTTATGTTACACATATACGTTGCGAGGATATAAGTATATTTTTTTATGTTACAAATATGAGTTTTGACTTTTCCCACTCGTTTTAGTGTAAGTATGTCTTTTTATATTTTATGTATGTCTTTTCAACTTTTCCCACTATTTTTAGTGTAAGTATGTCTTTTTATATTTTATGTATGTCTTTTCAACATATTAGTATGTGTTCTAACGTTATTACTCATTTTTACTGTAATTATGACTTTTAATGTTATAAGTATGTCTTTTGATGTTACAGGTATGACTTTCTATGTTATAAGTATGTGTTTGACTCTCTCACTCTGTTTCAGTGTAAGTATGACTTTTTATGTTATAAGTATGTGTTTGACTCTCTCATAGTAGTATGACTTTTATATTATAAGTATGTGTTTGACTCTCTCACATTAGTATGACTTTTTATATTATAAGTATGTGTTTGACTCTCTCACATTAGTATGACTTTTTATATTATAAGTATGTGTTTGACTCTCTCACCCTGTTTTAGTATAAGTATGACATTTGATATTATAAGTATGTCTTTTCACTATATAAGTATATGATAAGAATGTTTTTTTAACATATAAGAATGTGTTCTGACTTTCATATGTTATAAGTATGTCTTTTGATCATTTCTTCAATTGTTTTACCTCTCATTACCTATTTTTACACATGATATATAGCTTCATAAATTCTTTCACCATTGTGTATAAATATCTTCAATTGTATAAATGAATTTCAAGTTTAAATTATTTCTAATTTCTGATATATCTTCACCACTGTCACCTTATAATATATCATGTCCAACACCATAACATTCAACTATAATATTCAACTAGTTGATAAACAATTTCATCCATTGTGCAACAAGATTTGACCACCAATTCTATGTAAATAAGATCCAGGGGTCTATAAGATCTAGGGGTCTATCATCTAGGGTCTATTAGTACAATCAAAAGTGTATTAGCTCCATGTGCTATTATTATTTGCATCGGTTGACCATCTCTTCGTAGCCTATTAGGCTTTCCAGTCAGTTCAATTACCACCGCAAAAGCCTCCCAAACACACATACCACACAAAGAGCACAAAAAATTTTATGCATCAGGTGCATGGAGTCTAGATCCATGCACCTGACCCGACCCGCGCGTATATGCGCTTCCACGCGCGTCCCACATGCTCCCACGCACCTGGGCGGATGCGCTCAAATTCGTTCGTTAAGGATACTTTTTAGTTATGTTAAGGATACCTTTCAGTTATGTTAAGGATACCTTTTAGTTATGTTAAGAATACCTTTGAAATCCTGATTTCAGGTTACATACCACATTATGTAAAAAATACATTTTAGTTATGTTAAACATACCTTTAGGTTATGTTAAGGATACTTTTAGTTATGTTAAAAATACTTTTTGATTATATTAAGCATACCTTTAGGTTATGTTAAGAATATCTTTAGGTGATGTTAAGGATACCTTTGAAATCCTGATTCCAGGTTACATACCACGTTATATTAAGAATACATTTTAGTTATGTTAAGCATACCTTTAGATTATGTTAAGGATACCTTTAGTTATGTTAAGAATACCTTTTGATTATATTAAGCATACTTTTAGGTTATGTTAAGAATACCTTTAGGTGATGTTAAAGATACATTTGAAATCGTGATTCTAGGTTTATTTGAAATCCTGATTTGATACCCTTAGAATTCGCTCCAGGTCACATACCTTTATGTTATATTAAGGATACATTTAGGTTATGTTAAGGATACTTTTATGTTATGTTAGAGATACCTTTGTGTACAAAATGTGTAACACAACTACCTTATGGATAAGGTATCTCTAACATAACATAAAAGTATCCTTAACATAACCTAAATGTATGTCTGACGTAAAGTAAATGTATGAAATTTGAGCATAAATGTATCCTTAACATAACCTAAAGGTATCCCTAAACATTACCTAAAGGTATTCTTAACATAACCTAAAGGTATGTCTGACTTAACGTAAATGTATGAAATTTGGGCATAAAGGTATCCTTAACGTAACCTAAATGTATTATTACACATTACATAAAGGCATTCTTAACATAAGTAAAAGTCATGACTAAAATAGAAAAAAAGTTAGTACGAAAAAAAAAAAAAAAGTGGGTCGGTTTACCCGGATCCGACCCGGTTGCATGGATATAAGATCCATGCACCTGATGCACAAGAGACTTACTCCACAAAGAGTGAGTTGAGAGAGAAAGAGAGAGTACGTATAGCAGATGCATAATTAAGGGGTTTGCATAGATCAAAAAATTGGAAAAATAGTGAAGTTGAAGCAATCCCTATGATGAGAATTGACTATGAGATAAAAAAGCAACATAACACAGCACCAGATTCTTTACCTGAACTCGGCGGTGCCTTCTCTTTTACCTGGACTAGGTGGTGCGGCGCCAGATTCTTTACCTGAACTCGGCGGTGCCTTCTCTTTTAACTGGACTAGGCGGTGCAATGTATGTAGAGTGGTGCGATGTAGGTGCAAAGTAGAGTGTAGAAAGAGACTCGGCGGTGCCACGTGGTGCAAAGAGTGGTGCAATGGTGCGGCAGTGCGACATTAGATTCTTCTCTCTTACCGATGCGACATAGAGTGGTGCATCAGATTCTTCTCTCTTATCGGTGCGACATAGAGTGGTGCGACGGTGCGATAGTGGTGGACAAGACACCTACTGATTTTAGTTGGCTAGATTGGTGAAGGTTTTTATATTAGTGGGCTGGGTATAATTATGGGCCAATGTTGGTTTGGGTTGGGCTAAAAAATGGGTCAATATGGGTTGGGCCAAACTGGGTCAAAAGATCCGTCTCATGGAAGGAGATCCGTGAGACGGTCTCACAGGAGTCCTACTCTATTGTATGTGAGTTATCTATTCTAATGGAATCCTTTATTTTCTTCCTATATGATATGTGATGACCACATCTTTTAATTTTCATAATTTAAGTTATCTAATTGTTGACTTTATGTATATAATTATTGGAATCTAACTATCAATAATATGATTTAGCAAAATCATCATTCTAAGGAAATATTGAATAAAATTAAAAATAATCGATCGTCTTCTTATTGTTATATATGATTTGGTTTTAATGGTTTATCTAATAAAAAAAGCTATAATAAAATGGAATACGAAAAATGTCTATTTATAGAATGTATAATAGTTAGTTATATGTATAATGGATGATACAAAAATATTTTTATAATTAAAAACAATATGTATATATTATTTTATAGAATGTATATAACCATAATAGATAGAGATTTTTATGAGCTTATTCATATTATACATAAAGATTGATGTGGGTTATATATTTTTTTCGAGTAGGACTTATGTACCCCGAGGGCACAGATCTAGGATCCATTCCCCCAACCCGACCCATCCGACCCGCACCCATTAATTCATTTTTTTTTATTTTTTTCTTCTTCCTCTTCTTCTTCTTTCTCCTAGGGTATAACTGATGGGAAGGTTTCTAGCTTTGAAATATGGCAGAAGTTTGCTGACATGGTTACCTTTAGGAATCTGGTTAGGGATCATTCCATTATGGTGGGGAGGGAGATTCATTTTCCTAACAATGATAAGACTAGGGTGCAGGCTAGATGCAAACATAAAACATGTAAATGATCTGTATTATCTGCAAGTAGGTTTTTACTTTGCTATCACTATATTGCCAATTTATTTAGTAAGCAACAACAAATTCTGCCAATTCAACTAATTCAATTCTGCCAATTCAGTTAATTCAGCCAATTTGCAATCAATATTTTTCCAATTTGCAATCAATATTTTGTCACTACTTTGCAATCAATCACTACTTAGGCAATAAAACTGGAACATTATGGCAAATTTTATAACTTAACCAATGTGTCAATGCGTCAAAACAGGCGTCTTTTAACTTCTGACTTTTACATCAACCAAAATACAAAACCATTTCATAATCATCTCAACTAGATATTTGCTCCTAATACATAAAGACTAAACTACACTCTGTGATCACTTAGCAAGGTACATCACAAAGAGCAAACTGCTGCCAACTATATCCACTTCTCCCTCCTTTCCCTCTTTTTTGTCTTCTGCAATTCATCTTCCAGCTGATTCACACGTCTCAACGAACCCGAAATAATCTGGCAAGCTCCTTCACTCATTGGTGGATCAATCCAATTGAAAAAGTTGCAACCTCCTACTTTATGCAAAAATCAACAAATTAACTACTACAACACATTGCCTACTTCACTACTAGAAATCACTCAAATTCCAACGGAACAATTCTGTTGGAATTTTGTGAAATACCGTTGGAATTTTGCAAAATTCTGTTGGAATTCTTCATTCCAACGGAAATTCCAACGGAAGTGGACCGTCGGAAAAAGGGGCGTTGGAATTTAAATTCCGTCGGAAATTCCAACGGAAAAACGATTCCAACGGTACTTTTCTATTGGAATATACAATCACAAAAAAAATTCCAACATTATTCCAACGGAATTTCCAACGGCGTTGAATTTCGTTGGAAATTCCATTGGAAATTCTATTGGAAATTATAAAAATTCCAACGGAATTTCCAACAGCGTTGAATTCTGTTGGAAATTCCGTTGGAAATTCTGTTGGAAATTCCAACGGTTATTATTTCCGTTGGAATTTCTGTTGGAATTTGATTGTTTTCTAGTAGTGCTTACTGCCAAGAAGAAAACCAACAACATGAACAACACATTGCCTAGATTTTCCATACCAACAACAAATTGCTTGCTTATTCAAACCAACAACAAGTGTACAATTTTGCCATAGTGACATTGCCTACTTTTACATAGAAACAGATTGCATTGCAAGCTCCTACTTTCATTTAAAAATCAAAAAATTGCAAGCTCTTACAATTTTCACAGTTGACATGCTTACAATTTACTTGCATTCACCAGTTTAACTACTTATCCAAACCAACAACAAATTTACACATTCACCAGACAAATTAGGGAATTAAGGTTCCAGGCTGTAATTTTCGATTTCTTTCAAAAATTCCAAAAATCTATTCAAAAAATTACATACTTTCAGTGGAAATTCAAAATAATCGAAAGTACTTTGAGAGCCTCATCCATGGGACCACATGTCTCCCCAAAGTGAGGTGATGTTTGATTCTTGTGGAGGAGAGTCTCATGTGCACAGTAAATAGTAAATATATGAATAAATATAAGGTGAAAAAATTAAGACTTTTGGTGGAAGATATAATGTATAATTTTATCTTTCTCTATCTACTGGAGTTGCAGTACTTGTACGTCCAATCACGTCCCTGTTTTTTCCCTGGCTTCTAACATCTTCTTTATTTATCCCAAACGTAATTCTCAATAAAAAAAATTATATTGTTCGATATCAGGTTATGTATACTTCTTGAATTTGTTATAGGATCTCAATTTTACATTTCAGCAACTATAATTTTTGGTAAATCATTATCCACGATCTTAGTGATAATCAGGAACAATCACAAGATCACATAAACTTATGTTTTTACCCATGTTGTTTTAGAAAAAAAATCATTTTGTTTTTTCAAAGTTCTTTAAACTTGTAAGATGTCTGGCTGTTTTTTGAAAATTTTAAACAATACTTAAGAGAATGTATTCCATAACACATTCACATATGTTGGTGCACACGATCTTCGTAATTTGTATGACATTTGAATAGCGACAGCTTCGCTCAAACATCTTGCAATTCTTTTATGAACTTCAAACAAAACCTCTTTTATGAACTGCTTCTTTGAAAGTAGTACATTATTCAAACGATGTTGGTCCTATTACATAACTCATGAGTAACCTAAGATAATATGTTTCTTCTTCTACTTACTGTATCTACGATACTTCTACGTCCAATCACACTTCTTTTCTTTTTTCCTTAAAATATTTTATTTGTTTATCCTATAAGTAATGCACAGGAAATTCTTTGTAAAGATATTTTGACATTTATTCACTTATACAACAGATTGTGAAAAATAAAGTGAATAATGTATTGAAGGCATTGTTCTATTCGAAATATTATTCAAACTTTGATTTACCCAATAAGTTAAACTTCGTTGGTTAGGTAGATATAGTTGCAAGCTGATAACTAAAATAGATATTTCATATAAATTGAATTCAAGAATTCTCCACATTACTCTTAAGTAGAGACTCCTCGAGCACCTTCGAATTTTTTTTGTAAAGATATTAATTCATGCGCTTCTTCATTTATACGACACATTGTCAATACAAAGTGAGGCATGATCCTATGTTAAAACATTTTCCCGATCTTGATTAGTCCAATAAGTTAAGTTTTATTGGTTGGTAGATATAGTTGCAAGTTGTAACCGAAATAAATAATACATACAAATTGAATCAAAAATATCCCACATTACTTCTTAAGTGCAGATATGTCGAGCATACTCAAATTGTTTAATTTCATCAATATAATTCTTAACATTTGTATACGACACTTTGTAAACTACAAATTGAGCAATGGTTTGGATGTATAGTCCTATGTTAAAATATTTTTTCAAATTTTGATTTGTCCAATAAGTTAAGTTTTGTTGGTTTTGTAGATATAGTTACAAGTTGATAACTGAAATAAATATTTCATATAAATTGAATCCAAAGATTTCCCACATTGCTTCTTAAGTGGAGACCTGTCGAGCATCTTCGAATTATTTGATTTCATCAATTGAATTCTTAACGTCTTTTTAGATCATGTTAGTTGTCACTCCATCATGAGCTTATAAAAATATATTTACAAATACTTCACAACTGACACTTCAAAACATATCTTAACATTGATATGACCAATATATTTGGATAAGAGATATAGATTGTATGGTACCACCATTGGTTGTCGAATTGTGCATTACAAACATTAACTACAACGTCTGTTTTTCTGATTTGGAAAAATGGGATATTTAACTTTGCCTTGAATATTGATTTCACAATATGCTTAGGGATGCTAATTTCTCTATCGATAAGTGGTAACCATCCCTATTAGGTACTGATATTAACGGGACGGGGATTCCCCGATCAAATTGGGGAATGCAATGGAGAAAGTGAATGCCCATTTATAAATTATGGGATGGTATTTATGGCCCTCACCAATCCCTTAACCTGAAAACGACACCGTTTATATGAAACGGTGACTCCCCATTCCCCATTTAATATTATTTACTCAATAAATATACCCCCAAAAATCCAAAACTTTCCATTTTCAAATCCATTCAAGTTGTGGTGAATTTTAAATTCACTCATTTTACTCAAAAATAGTTCAAAATGAAAGTAACAAATTTCAAATTTATATTTATCCAAACATCATCGATGAATTTACTGCTGAGAATTTCATCTTTCTCCTAATTTTTTTTGCATCCAAATGAGTGAATTTGAAAGAATACATGCAAATATAAATAATAGATTACATGTATAAGCCAAAATTATTAAAATTCTATATAGGAATTAGGGGTTATACTTGTAAGGGGTAATATCAATTTTAGTCTTGTAAGTTAGGTCATTTCCAATTTTGATGCATCAAGTTTAAACTTTCTAATTTTAGTCCTTTAATTATCAATTTTTTTTCAAAATTTAGTCCTTCCGACTGCCACATCAGATTTTCCGACTGCCACGTTTGATTTTCCAACGGTCACATCAGATTTTCCAATGACCACGTCAAAAATTTTGGTTGTTCCAATAAAAAAGGACTAAAATTGAAAATATCGATAGTTAAACGACTAAGATTGGAAAGCTTACTCGATGCACAAAAAATGGAAATGACCTAACTTAAAGGACTAAATTGATATTACTCGTAATTATAATATAAAATTACTATATTAATCATTTAAAATTGAAGATTAAATGTCTTTCCTCATATTAAAAAAATTAAAAAAAATAAAAGAAGTCGTAAAAACAGGAGATACATTACTAAACTATTATATAATGTATATACAAATATTATTTGCCTTATTTTTTTACAATATATTGTATGAATAAAATCATGATATTCTAACATAAAACTATTAAATAAAATTCAAAGTAAGATTCTAGCTAACATAAAATTATTAATAATAAAGTAAAAACAAATATATATATATATATATATATATTAGAAATTTTAATATAAAATTATGCAAATAAATATATTAAATTATTATTAAGATCTTATATAATAATCTTTTATAAGGATATATGATCTACATTAAATTAAAGTCCTAATTAAAATAGAATTCTATATGATTTTGGATTAGAATTCTAATATTAAATTATTTTAAGTATGAAAATCCTAAATTACTATTATAACCTTAAATAATAATATTTAATAAGGATATATTAGGCAATCCCTATTTTGTAAGAAATATTCATACAATTATATAGGTAATAAATATATAACATATATCACTGAATCACATAATATAAAATCTAATGTGCGTGGGCACACACTAGCTCAGGTGGGGGCGCGTGGGCGAGCGTGGAGGCAGGTTTTGGTCAACCTTCAGATTATGTAAAGAGTAAGTCTCTTGTGCATCAGGTGCATGGAACTTAGATCCATGCAACCGGGTTGGATCCGGGTTACCCGACCCGCTTCTTTTTTTTTTTTCGCGCTAACTTTTTAAAATTTTGGTCATGACTTTTACTTATGTTAAAGATACCTTTATGTAATGTGTAAGAATACCTTTAGGTGATGTTAAGGATACCTTTATGCCCAGATTTCATACATTTACGTTAAGTTAGACATACCTTTAGGTTATGTTAATGATACCTTTAGGTAATGTTTAGGGATACCTTTAGGTTATGTTAAGGATACATTTATGCCACATTTACTTTACGTTATATATACCTTTAGGTTATGTTAAGAATATCTTTATGTTATGTTAAAAATACTTTATCCATAACATAGTTGTGTTACACATTTTGTACACAAAGGTATCTCTAACATAACATAAAAGTATCTTTAACATAATCTAAATGTATCCTTAATATAACGTAAGGGTATGTGACCTGAAGCGAATTCTAAGGGTATCAAATCAGGATTTCAAAGGAACTTAGAATCACGATTTCAAAGGTATCCTTAACATCACATAAAGGTATTCTTAAAGGTATGCTTAATATAACCAAAATGTATTCTTAACATAACTAAAGGTATCCTTAACATAACCTAAATGTATGTTTAACATAACTGAAACATATTCTTAACATAACGTGGTATGTAACCTGGAATCAGGATTTCAAAGGTATCATTAATATAACTAAAAGATGTCCTTAACATAACTGAAAGGTATCCTTAACATAACTAAAAGGTATCCTTAACGAGCAAATTTGAACGCATCCGCCCAGGCGCGTGGGAGCGCGTGAGGGCTCGTGGGACATGCGTGGAAGTGCGTGTACTAACGGGTCGGGTCATGCACCTGATGCATAAAAGTTTTTGTGTTATGTAAATGCACGTGTTATGAACTTTTGCTCAAATGTCAATCATGAATAAAATTTGCCTCCCTTAAAAAAAACTACCATATATCAAAAGCGATTTGTTATATTTTTCCTATAAAATTCAAATGACTGTTCTTTGTGGTTGTTTAATACAATTTGAGTTATATAATTGATAATGTTGTGTATAAAGAGTACTTAATATATATATATATATATATATATATGATCTCTACTTATATATATATATATATTTATAATAACAATTACCTCTCAAAATGGTGTTGATAAAATTTCCCGCTGATTTCAACCTCACAAAAGTAAAACACAAAAACTTATGTGAATTGCTATCACATATAATTTCCGTGAGACAAAAATTTTTCACCAACTAACCAAACTCATTTCCATAAATTTATATTTGAATTGTGAAATATGAGTTGTGGTTGACCTATTTCACATAAAATGACTCATAAGATGGTCTCACATAAAATTCACTCATATATTTATATCCATGTTACGCAAATCATTTTTTATATATATGAAAATTGAGAAAAAAAAAATCTGATCATATATTACAAATCTACATGATTTGTGTTAATAAAATATATTCCGTTAAAAATTGAATGAAATATATGTTCAACAAATTAAAGCAAGTCATTAGTGCAAGGAAATCTCCAATTAATCTTTAGAAATAAGAAATATAAATCAGAAGATGTGAAATGTTTACATATATCTTTAGACTTTAATACTTAATAATTTAGTTTCCTCATGACATTTTGATTTTCCCAAATATAAAAAAAAATTAAGAAAAATATTCAGTTAATTCTTACCATGAAACTAAAACCCAAGTTCATAGATTGTCATAAAACTGATCAGTTGAGCAAACTCTTCCGTAACCGTCTCATGAATCTAATTTTGTGAACTAATTCAATCTATGTAAGCGGAGTCCCGTCCCACAAATTACATACGTAAATCTCATACCAATTTTTATGGACTTAATATCATTTAATTTGAGCAAGTTATAATACAAGTTTAGTTGTTGAACTATTCATCCCAAAGCATAGGAGAAAGTCAGTTCCAACTTTGAAGAAGTTATTGCTCAATCAATGTCCAAACAAACACCTTTTTTACAGTTTCATTAATCCATTCACACACATCATCACTCTTCTCTTTCCAAATCCTAAACAAAAATGTGGGAATCAACCAACATTGCTTGATTATTGTCTGATTTTCATCCAGTAATGAAGTGCAAAAGGCACACATTTTTGTGTGCTGTGATCGTAATATCATGCATGATAATGAGAGGTGATTCTGAGAGAAGAAGTGAATCATACATATTAGCCTGTGGTGCTAAAAGTGATGCCACTGATTCGAATGGCAGAAAATGGAGATCAGATGCCAATTTCATCACTTGTAATGACTCAATCTCCACCATTGCCAAATCCCAAGACCCTTCACTCCCTTCTACTGTTCCATTCATGACTGCAAGATTCTTCAAATCCGAATCGACGTACAAATTCTCCGTCTCTCCGGCCACTCGCCACTGGATCAGGCTGCATTTCTACCCGTCTCGTTATGATCAAGACCTCGATCCATCCACCTCCTTCTTCTCCGTCTCTGCTAATGGCTACACACTTCTCGGCAACTTCAGTGCTTCCATCACAGCTTCAGCTCTCACACAGGCTTATCTCATGAGAGAATTCAGCATGACAAGGCTCGGATCAGGTGTGCTTGAGCTCACATTCACTCCTTCGTATAACTCCTTCGCCTTCGTTAATGGCATTGAGGTGGTCCCAATGCCAGAGATCTTCCACCCTGTGAGGATGGTGGGGTTTTCAGACGCTAATATGGATGTTCATGCAGTGGAGACGATGTTTAGGCTGAATGTCGGAGGGCAGTACATTGGATCAAGAAATGATGATCAAACCCGTGCTTGGTATGATGATTCGCCTTATATATATGGTGCAGGTTTCGGGGTGACTTCAGAGGTTGATAAGGGCGTGATCATCGCGTATTCGTCTAAAGAAACGAGGGACATTGCACCGTTGGATGTGTATAGAACGGCTAGAAGTATGGGGCCTAATGCAACACTGAATGTGAACTATAATCTCACTTGGATCTTCAAGATTGATGTCAACTTCACTTATCTTGTGAGGCTCCATTTCTGTGAGTATACTTATGAGAAGGTGAATCAGAGGGTGTTTAGTGTTTTCATCAACAATCGGACGGCTGAAATCGAGGCGGATGTAGTGGCATGGACAGGTGGCAAAGGGTTGGCTATGTACAAGGACTATGCAATATATGTGAATGGTGGAAATGGTGATCAAATGTGGCTGGCTTTGCATCCTAATGTGGAGCACAAACCAGAGTATTATGACTCTATCCTTAACGGGCTCGAGGTTTTCAAGATGAATGATACACGGGGGAACTTAGCAGGCCCGAATCCTGTCCCACATGCTATCAGGGCTTCTGGATCAGACCAGACGGGGCGTAGTTTTCCATCAAAAACGAGCAAAAAAGGCGTGATCATAGCTTCGATTTTAGGGTCAGTGGCTGGATTAGGCCTAGTTTTGGGGCTCTTTTCATTAGTGAAGAAGAGAATGAGAAGGAATGAGGAGGATGAATCGAGCTGGTTGCCGATCTATGGGAGTTCGCGGTCGTCAGGGACGATGAGTAAGGGAAGTGGGAGCAGCCAAATCACGAGCATTTGTCGACATTTCACCTTAGCCGAGATAAGGCTTGCAACCTTAGATTTCAGTGAGGCCAGAGTTATAGGCGTGGGTGGATTCGGCAAAGTCTATAAAGGGTTCATTGATGGCGACACAAATAAAGTAGTCGCCATCAAGAGAGCCCACCCCTCTTCGCAACAAGGGGTGCACGAATTCTTGAACGAAATCGAGCTCTTGTCTAAGCTAAGACACCGCCATTTGGTCTCACTAATCGGAGCTTGTCAAGAAAACCACGAGATGATACTTGTCTACGATTACATGGCCAATGGGTCGTTAAGACAACATCTTTACAACAACAACGACAACGTTCCATTAACATGGCAACAAAGACTAGGCATTTGCATAGGGGCTGCAAGAGGGCTACACTATCTTCACACTGGGGCAAAACACACAATCATCCATAGAGATGTGAAGAGCACAAACATTCTTTTGGATGAAAAATGGGTGGCCAAAGTGTCCGATTTCGGGCTGTCCAGAACAGGACCAACACTGAACCAAACACATGTTAGCACTGTTGTTAAAGGCAGCTTTGGATACTTAGATCCTGAGTACTTCAGGAGACAACAGTTGACAGATAAATCAGACGTATACTCGTTCGGAGTAGTGCTCGTAGAAATGCTATGCGGACGAGCAGCGATCAATCCGAGCCTCCCAAAGGAGGAGGTCTGCTTAGCAGATTGGGTAGCTCTGAATCACAGACAGGGGACATTGGAGCAGATTGTTGATGAACAAATCAAACATGAAATCAACCATAAATGCTTCGGACACTTCACTCAAACAGCACTTAAGTGCTTGTCTGATCACAGCCTTGATAGGCCACCAATGGGGGAAGTTTTATGGAATCTTGAATATTGTCTCGAGCTGCAGAGCACCACTCATAGTCATGGCCCCCAAATGGTGGCTCCCATGAATGTCGATCGGATGAATGTCGATGATGCTTATGCGTTGTTAGGCCTCGTTAACGAACACACATGATCAATTCATTCCATTTTGGACCTATTATATTTGTTCTTGATTGCTAAACTCGTGTTTCTACTCATGAACATAGACTAGCATCTAAGTAGCATCGTAATTTATGAATAATTAAATCGACTTACAAATTTACACATGCCCGAACGGTTCCACGGTTCCGGTTCAAACTGATGGTTCAGCAGTTCCAGATTGGTGGAACCGAAACCGCACTGTGGGATAGGTGGTTCCGGTTTCGGTTTGAAACCGCCGGTTCGTCCGTTTTTTTTTTTTTTTTTTGAATATTGCAACTCGAAATTTGATTTTTAATGTTTGTTTTGGACTTTGAAGTATACCATGATAAATTGAAATTTGGAATACAAAAAATTGAAGTGAACAAACTTTTTCATTATAATTGTCATAGGAAAATTATTACAAGTTAGAACTTTAATTTTGAATGTAGAACCCTATCTAATCTGTAATATATATATATATGATCTGTCTATTAAAAAATTACATATATCTATTACAATTATAAAAGTAAATATGTTGCAACATTTTGAATTGAAAAGAAATAAAAGGGAGGGGGAAAATTGAAAGAGCTTGAGTTATAAATTGGAAAATTATTACAAGTTAGAACTTTAACTTTGAATTTAAAACTCTATCTATCTATTACAAAATTATCTATCTATTACAAAAGCCAATAATTTACATATAAATATTACAATTATATATATATATATATATACGAGTATCAGCACATGCGTCGCATGTGGAAGATGAATTTTTTAACTCAAAAATATTTTATCAATATTAACCTTAAATAATAATTTTTTTATAAGGATATATATTCAATCTATATTAAATTAAATTATTTTCAGAAAAAGATCTATAGTAAATTAGAGTCCTAATATAATAGAGTTCTATTTATAATAGAATTCTATATAATTTTGGTTATTGGAGTCCTAATATAATAGAGTTTTTATTTATAATAGAATTCTATATAATTTTGGTTTAGAATTTTAATGTAAATTATTTAAATATGAAGATCATAAATTACTATTATAACCTTAAATAAAATCTTTAATAAGGATATATTAGGCAATCCATATTTTGTAAGAAATATCCATACTTTTATATAGGTAATAGATATATAACACTATATAAGAATGGATGTTTCGTCCATTTTTTGTAATGCCAAATTTAACCCTCATGATTAAATTTAATTGATGTGAAATAGAGTCCTAATTAAATAAAACTCTTTATTAAGGATAGTAATGTAATTTAATGTTTATTTATTTTTCTAGAGTCCTTTATATTTAATTTACAACTCTTCTAGAAAATAAATTACATGAATTGATTATTTTTCTTCTATAACATTTTAAATTTGAGACTAAAATTAGTTTCATATTAATATATATTTAAAGAGCTTTTTAATGATATATTAAAAGTTTATGAAAAAAAATTATACTTTAAATTTAATATTTTTATTAAAGTATTGTACTATTAGAAGTTAAGGATAATTTCAATTTTGGTTTTATATGTAACACAATTTCCTTTTTTTTTTTTGACAATTATGTATTCGTTTTTCAATTTTCGTCCTCTATGTTTCAATTTTTTTTTCAATTTCAGTCATTTTTTTTTTTTGTCTAACTTTTCAAAATTGTTGACATATAAAAATCAGTAAGTTTGAATTACCAAATCAAAAGGAAATAAAATTAAATAACCATGGAGATTAGACTTTGGTTCAAATAATCTATCAAACTAAAATTATTCTTTTATAACATTCTAAACTTGAGAGTAAAATTAGTTTGATCATATTAATACATATTTAAAGAGCTTTTCAATGATATATTAAAAGTTTATGAATAAAAAAGTTATACTATAAATTTAATATTTTTATTAAAGTATTGTACTATTAGAAGCTAGGGATAATTCAATTTTGGTTTTATATGTAAGACAATTTCCATTTTGTTGACAATTAAGTATTCGTTTTTCAATTTTGGTACTCTATGTTTTAATTTTCTCAATTTTAGTCATTTTTTTGTCTAAGAATTAGTAAGTTTGAATTACCAAAATCAAAAGGAAATAAAATTAAATAACCATGAAGATTAGACTTAAGTTCAAATAATCTATCAAACTAAAATTAATCTTTTATAAAATTCTAAATTTGAGACTAAAATTAGTTTGATCATATTAATATATATTTAAAGAGCTTTTCAATGATATATTAAAAGCTTATGAAAAAAAATTATACTATAAATTTAATATTTTTATTAAAGTATTATACTATAGAAGTTAGAGATAATTTCAATTTTGGTTTTATATGTAAGACAATTTCCATTTTTTTTATAATTAAGTATTCGTTTTTTCAATTTTGGTCCTCTATGTTTTACTCCCTCTGTCCTGCTAACTTTGCCTACTTTCCATTTTTGTTTGTCCCATCTTATTTTGCCAGCCCAAAAATGGCAAAGAAAAATTTACTCCCTTACCCCTCCATTTCTTTCATTTTACTTATTTTGCACTCAAAAAACACACATTAATTACAAAATTGTCACTCAAAAAAAAAAATCACATCAAAGTCAACAGTTTTTTCTTAAGATCTGTGTCGGTCAACCTAGGCAAAGTTAGCCGGGACGGAGGAAGTAGTTTTTTTTCAATTTCAGTCATCTTTTTGTCTAAGTTTTCAAAACTGCTGACGTAGCTACCAAAATTGGAGGCAAAATGTAATTCACTTTATATAAGAATCAGTAAGTTTGAATTACCAAAATCAAAAGGAAATAAAATTAAATAACCATGGAGATTTATTTGGAAGACATAGAGACTTTGGTTCAAATAATCTATCAAACTAAGTATTATAGGTACCTGAACTTTGGAATTTTATAATACCATCACCAACCTTTGCGAATGATAATAATAGGCAATCAAATGCTGTCGATGGTGGAAAATTTCCCTGAAAATATTTATTTCGAAGGGTATTTTTATCTTTTAAAAGTATTGAGGTAGAGACTATAAGTTTGAAAAGTTAATAGAAATCACAATAATTCTTAATATTATATTTTAAATTCTCAAAATCATGTCTTCAATTCGAGAATAAACGAGAGAAATTGAGTCATTTGGTTACGATTTAGAGGAAATTTAGTTTTCAACTTGAGGGACAGTCTTGAAGTTTTTCGACGACTATGATAGGGATTATTTGATGGTATTGGTGTGCCTTTTGTCATATTTTTATGAAAAGTTTATGAAATGATGTGCAGTTGAATTTGACCAAAAAACATAGGAATTGAGACGAAAATGGGAGTTTCGAGGGTTTTTTGTTAGCGGTGATGTAACAGTCATCAACGAGTACCAAATATAATTGAGAAATTAATTAATCAAAAGATAAAAATACCCTCAAGAATAAACATCTTCGAGACAATATTCCACTGTATCGGTTTATAATTAAATTGCTGACGTAGCTACCAAAATTGGAGGTAAAATGTAATTATCTTTATATAAGAATACCAAAATCAAAAGGAAATACAATTAAAAAACTATGGAGATTTATTTGGAATACATAGAGACTTTGCTCAAATTACATGTGAATCGCACGTGGTGTCTAACTTGACGTGATGTCCAATTTTCAGGCTATTCAACCCACATTATTTATATGGAATCAAATATCTAAAATTTATTTAATTTTGGATTAAAAATAAAAAAGCCAAAAAATTGAAAAATATGAAATTTCCCCAAATCCTTGACACCCTAACTCCAAAAGCCCAATCCCACTTATGACATCTTCTACTTGGTCGGACAGACACAATTCGAAAATGGAGCCACGACGATGGTGATCACGTCATTGTGGGGTGGAATGGTCACTCTTCCAACTGGTCTTGGAGGGTGGACGGAGGATGTTGGTCCCAAGTGGCAGTAGGCTTAGAGGGGGGGTGAATAAGCCTACACAATTTTCCAACTTTTCTTCTTTCCAGGAGGCTTAGGTCGGGAGCCAGTAACCTTTTGGGAGGTTCACTACAAGAAAAAAGCTCATAGACAAGGGTTAAAAACCCTTGTTGTAGCCAAAAACAACCCTTGTCGTAGATGGTGTTGTCGTAGAGTCAGAAAAATTTCGCTCATAGACAAGGGTTTTAAACCGTTGTCGTAGACCTCTACGACAACGGCACGACAACGGTTAAAAACCGTTGTCGTAGGTTGGCAGTTTTAAGATATGCGCTCATAGACAACGGTTTTTAACCGTTGTCGTAGATTCTTACGACAACGGTTAAAAACCGTTGTCCCACCGTTGTCTTTGACTCTACCACAACGGTTTTTGGTTTTTAACCGTTGTCGTAGACATTTAAGACAACAGTTTAAATCAGTCAAAACTGTTGTCTTTTTAGCGTTGTCTTTTACTTTTGCATTTTACTATTATTATATATTGGTTGATATTCTAAATATACAAAAATTAAAATTCAACAAAATATACAAAATCAAAATATAGTCATATCAAATTAAAATATAGTTCATACAACAACTATTCATTGTAAATCCATTAATTACATGGTAAAGCCAAAAGTAAATCCAAAGCATCCTAATTTCACTAGCAAAACTACAATACTTCATCCAAAAATATGTTTTTGATATAGCAGCTCTGGCAGCAATCACGGCTGGAGGACAAGTAAACTTCACTCCAGGCGGGGGTTTAATCGCCTTTGCTACGAGAGGTAGGACATGATTCACGTCTCGGTATGACTTTGCAATCGGACAGTTCCCATTTTGCAACCATTCGTTGCTCATTGCTTCATGTCCTGATTCACCTTCCTGAAATTATTTTAGCAAAAAACCAATTTAAAAACTATCAAGATGAATTTGAACATGAATATGATAGCATACTTCAGTTAATCTCATCAACATAACAATTTGTATAATTAGAACAAGAAGAAACCAAGTCTTTATCCCACCATAATTCATAATAATTTTGATCAATAGTGTGTAATCAGTATCTCAACAACATAATTCATAATACAAATTGATTGAACCATCAACAACCAAATCAGTAAATAATTCAGCACAAGAAACTAGAGAAGCGAAAATAATTTGTTTATACGAGCAAGGATTGCTTTCAGTAGTCATTTAAAACCAGAGATGCCTAGGATACAGATGCTGAAGTAATGCAACAAATTACCTCCGGGTTTGATTTCTTTTTTCCTTTATTCCACTTCTTCGAAAATGCATCAAATCCAAAAGGCCCTCCAAGGCCAAAGCCAGAGAGGCTAATTGTAGCTGCCCTTGCAGCCAAGGGATTGAATTGTGCTCGTGATGAGTCAGAAGAAGACTTCTCAGGGTGAACAAACGAAGTCTCTGAGAGGGGGACGACACCATTCTTCCCATGGAAAAGCTTGAATGCTGAATCAAAATTAGGACCATCCTAAAAAATTGGTCCCTTCTTCCCTTCCCTTATCTGAAAGAACACGAGAAAGCCTCAGACAACGATTTTCATCAGAGATATAAACATGATAGGCTGAATACAAGTAGGATGCACAACTTACAGGTACAGGGGAAGCCATTGCTTTGGAGAAGGAGAAATTAGTTGGCTCATTGATGTTTCGCAAAAACGGACACCTAACAATGTCCTGGTTAAAACGCGACAATTCACCACACGAATTCCCAAACACAAATTCTATGTATCCTAGACAAGTAATAGATCTGCACAACAATAAACATGTTCATACATGAATATATTGATTGCAAGAAACAAACTTAGCAACACAATCATCAACATCAGCTTACACTTACATTCCACATGACTATATAATGATATCTAAATGAACATAAAAAATATCTCAAAACAACTACAAAGATGAAAACATTACACAATCAACCAAATTTAATCATGACATCACACTACAGAAATTCACTACCACAATTGAAAACTGTTTTCATATAATCAAGCCTTAAAACCCTAATCAGAATTAAATTCCACAGTTATCATCATCACTTCCCTTCAAGCTCAATCAATCTACTACAATGTAAAAAAACATAACAAACAATCCCAAAAATCATTACGAGAAAAAAAGTCATTATAGTACACAAATCAACACAAAGAGTTCCATTTTATCTTTAAAGCCTCATCACACACACTTATCACAATTCTAATTTAGCATCTAGATGTATTAAACAATAAGAAAATCATCACATTAAGGCCACCACACCAAAATGCTACTCCTGAAGGTGCATCTTGACAGCTCTATTCCACATACAACAATTGAAAGATGAAAACAAGGTTGACAAAGAATTCAATTAGCGCTTGACTACTATTTCCCAAGAAAAGCAATCTGCTAGAAGAGTTCAAATATTTATTTCAGATCCACACTTGTTATAGATACTCAAAAAGTGGATAGATAGATAAATTTTGTGGATTCTGCAAACCATTTAACAACCAAATTTGGCATTCACAGTTTTAGACATGTGGAGAACCCTTATAGGTGTTTTCTGAAAAATTTGCTGGACAAGAAAAAGAAACCAGTTATCACAGATAACAGGCCTAACCAGATCAGAAGATATACTGAAACTTGTCCAAACAACAAGCTCAAACTCAAAATCAGGCCAATGAAGATGCTTATAGAAAGTAAGCACTTCCGCATACAGAGGTGGTGGATGGAGAGAGAGAGAGATAGAGAGAGAGAGAGAGCACATTCTTTTACCATGTCCTTGAGTGATGATAACTTCTGTGAATCATCATTTGTAAGGGGCCGTGAAATCCACACGAGTGCAGTATATTGTTTCTGCAAGACATGAATTGCATCTATTAGTATGATAGCATCATCATTAGTTATGTCCAATTGCCTACTAAAATAAAAGAGTTACCTGCTTTTCTGCTTCTCCTTCACGCATCAGATCCCAACCCTGACTACCTAAAAACTTAAGATTCTTTACCCTCACCTGCACATGCCATAAATATAATCCCATTACACAAACTAGATATGAAAATCCAACTAAATATCAGATTCATTTTAAGTAGGCTTACAAATTTGCTTTCCAGGTTATTTATTTTCTTCTCGATCTCTTTTATCAACACATCAGAAGTGGCGGGAGGCATCGGTGGAGAAGATGTTGAGGAAGAGATCATATAGAATCAAAATAAAAAACCGTAAAAATCAAAATCCGAATCGATCGAAAAACAACATTCTTCTAAGAGTTCAAGTAAAACAATGCAATTATCAGAGATATACACATGAATCGATTTGGAAGAAATTTTTTTAAATAGGATATGAAAGATAGACATTACCTCAGTTTTCTGAATGGTTCGTCCCTCAAATCATCGAAACTAGGGCACCAGTATGAGTAGCAGCAGCATGGTAGAAATTATCCTGGAGTTGGAGCGATTCTCTGAAGAACAATCCAAACGACGGGGATGGAGGCGGGGGCAGCGGCGGCGGGGTCAGAGACGGGGGCGGTGGCGGCAAAGAGAGAGAGATAGCTAGGGTTTTGAACAGAGGAGAGACGAGAGACGACCACGAGGGACGGAGGAGGCGGCGGTGGGGCGAGAGACGGCGGGGGCAGAAATGGGGAAGAGGAATAGAGTTAGGGTTTTGAGTTAGGATTTTGAATTGATTTTTACACTCATTTTTTACATGTAATATGCTATATTATGTACTTATGACCCAATTACATATACTTATAATAAATATTATATAACAAGTAATTATAACTCAATTTATTATCATATATATGTTTAAATTAATTTTTTATTATATTATTTTACTTGATAATTTCTAAAATTAAATCATAAAGAAATAAAATTTAATTCACATAAATAATTGTTTCACTTAATTCAACATATATATTATTTATAGTTTAATTGGAATTTTTTTGTCCAAGTTTAATTAAAAAGGAATTTCAACTTAATTTAGTCTACAACAACACTATCATGAAGCTAAGACAACGTTGGAAAGTTACCGTTGTTTTAAAGATCAATGACTACGTCTCTACGACAACCTCATATCATAAGTGCTGTCATAGGGATCAGTTTTAACCTAAGACTACGTCTCTACGACAACCTCAAGTCACCACCGTTGTCTTAGACCTCAATTTTACCCTACGACTTCGCCTCTACGACAACGCCAATGAAAAACCCTTGTCTATGAGAGCATTTTTGCACTCTACGACAACGGTTTTATCTACGACAACGCCAATTTAAGCTACGACAAGGGTTTTTTGATAAAACACATGTCTTAGGGGTGTAGTCTATGAGAGAATTTCTTGTAGTGGTTACTTATCAGAGTTATTTTGCTGAAGCTTCATCTCCTGTAAAGACTCAATATACAAGACATGTATCTAACTTAAGATATGCATATAGAACAGTAAGCATAGATAAACGCATAGATATACAGAGGTTCGAAGGTGGAGTAACCCTTCTACATCCTCTCTGCCTCTTCTCAAGAGGGAACATTTGTTAAGCTTGTTGATTTACATAGCCCTATCTATTACAACACTCACTTAACAAGTAAGTAGCAAGTCTACACATAGCTGCTCACAACTGCTTGCCTACTTTCCTAACTGACCAACACAGGATCCTACTCAACCCACTCAGGGTCCTCACTTTCTTCTTCACAAAGTGGACAACTTATCAGGATCCTAGTCCTGGCTAAGTACTCCTAGACAGTTCTTAAAAGGTTTGTCTTCTTCTTCTTCAACTGGATGAGCAAGCTTGGGCTTCTTTTGCAGGTTGATATGTTGTAGCTTGCTGTCTGGACTGTTGACTGAGTATGCGTTTCTGGGCATAGAGTGTTTGAGCTTTCTTCTCTCTTGTTATCTTTTGTACACTTTTTTCTTCTTCTTTTCTGTATGCCCTTCCCCCTCTTTTCTGAGCTATCTCTTGCGCTCTTCTCTTCTTTTCTGGTGTGCTTCTCTCTTTTGAGCTCTCTCTTGTGCTCTTTTCTCTACGAGCTTTCTCCATGCTCTTTTGTGCTCGCTTCTTCTCTCTCGCTCTTCTTCAGTCTTCAGTCTTCTTCTATTTATAGATTAGGAAATCTGCCCATTGAAGGTAGGTAGATTTCCATCATTCAATGTGTCGCACTTCGTCTGATACACGCCAACTTTTTGCTTTTCAAGTGTCTTCATCTGATTGGTTTCATTCCTCTTCTCTCTACCGGTAACTTTTGACTTCTTCCCATGCTAGCTTTGTAGCTTCCTCCCCGTGCTCACTTTGGAGCTTCCTTCCTTAACTTGCTCCGTCAGGTGGCTTTGAGGCTTCTGTAGCATGTTGCTCTGTATTATGCTTCAGCATGGTTTCTCAGGTAGCTTCATGTCTTGGTAGCTTGCTATTTTGCACTCTACTTCGGCAAGGTCTCTTCCAGTAGCTTCCTGCAGTCATTAGTATCCTTTTAGTTAACCCGATTCCTTTTACCATTCTCTGCAGTGTCCTTTCTCTGAAGCTTCCTCTGTCGTATCTTTCTGTAGTAACCTCGTTGCTGTAACCTTACAAGATAGGTTATGCTTATTGAATGAGGGTTACTATTCTACGGTTTTATGTCATCAAAACATACTAAAATATGTTTCAATAGAGGAGATTGAACCTGGAAGCTGCAGCGGTGGTGGTTGTGGTGGATCTGAAGATGGTGCTGGCGGTAATGAAAATCAGAGGAGAAGGCGACGGTGGGAGATGATGAAGATTAGACAGGGGCTTCAAGGTGTTGAGATCGATGGGAAGCTATAAAAATGGTGATGGTGGATCGGAGGATGGTGGTATAACGAATCTAAGGATGGCGGTTGCGGTGGCAGTGATGAAGATCAGAGAAAAATGAGGCAGAAGATGATGTTGATTGTGGTGGTGATGGTGGTGGATCGGAGGTGGCGATGGCAGTGCGGTGAGGAAGATGACGAGAGATGATGAATTTCATAATTGATGGTGATTTTTTTCCAATTTGGTTAAAATTTGCGAAGTTCGAAAACATAAAGTCCTAAATTGTCAGCCTAAAAAATTAAAGTTCATTTTTGCTAAATGACCAAAGTTACTTGGCAATTTAAGTAATAAAGTCTATATGTAATGCAAAACATTAAAAATTGTGGGAAAAACATCAAAAAAGTTTATAATTTTGCAATACAAACACTTGCAAAACATGGTTGTTAACTTTAACAATGTAGGGGATAACATGAAACATTTATTAATCACATGTGTAAGTAGTGTATTTTCCTTTAAGGGAAAATATAGAATATTTATATCAATTGATTTGAAGATGACTTACACTATAAATATTATTAGTTAACAAATAAAATAGACATAACTTTCTTTATTTTATGATATAATAGAAATAAGATGTTTTTAAAGCATGACTAAACAATTTGATTTATAATTATAAATAATTTTTTATTGAACTTTAAAGAAATTATTGTAACTAATAAAATTCTTATATCTTAAAAAATGGTACTTATTGTCTTCAAAAGAAAAATATTTATAAATAAATCATATAAATAAAATGTCTCACGTGAAGTGCACGTATTGTTATACTAGTATATATATATTACAAAATAACAATTTTGTTCGAATTAATAATTTCGTATAAATTAAATTTTAGAGCTAACATTTACAAATTACAACATTACAACATATACAAGTTACAACTTTAAATACAACGAAATACAATCCAAATACCTAAAAAAAATTACAACTTATAATACAAAATAAGAATGATAATCAATACAACTTAATATAAAAAAGTAAAATAACATAAATATATAATATTATTTACTTATAATGTAAATTTTATAAAAAATAAAACATAAACCGGCAGTTTGAACCGCTTGTCTGGAACCGACGGTTAAACCACCGGTTTCCCGGTTTGTAAAATGTCCGAACCGTCGAACCATGGTTCACGGTTCCGTTTCGGAACTGAAACCGGATCAACGGTTCTGCCGGTTTGAACCGGCCCGGTTCCGGTTTTCCGAACCGTTTGGACATGTTTACTTACAATGTATATTAAAATTGTATTCGTTAAATTGAACTAATTTCATCGTGATGGAAATAAATATTTGTAAAATTTCATTGTGAACCTTTTCATCACAAGGATTTCCATTTCTGCTTCCCACTTGGACTTATCTTGATAATATTGGAATATATATCCCTCATTTTGCAATAACTTAAATACATATCGAAAATTATATAGGTGGAGCTATCCACACCCCATCATTTACTTAACATATCCATATATTAAATATACCCCAATTAAATTAAATATCACTTAAAAGTTTGCAAAACATGTCCCATTACAACACAATTTTATCCTTTCAATTAAAAATAAAATAAAAATCTGAAACTTCCTCCCTTTCATGGATCTCTCTCGCCCACCCCAGTGCATAAAGAAGTTTTTCAAAACTTATAAAATTTGCAAGTAAAATTTCCAATTTTTATTTGAAGATCATGATTGATACTTATCTTTTTAGTATTAATCATGAATTAATGAACTGAATATGTATAATATCAATAGGTTGTTGTGAATTGAATTATTTTAAGCTAATTTTAGATTTTCTTAGTTATTAAATATTATTCTATCTTCTATGTACTAAATTATTTATATTATATTATCAAATAATTAACATTTAATGACATTATATCACAGACCGCGCATCGCGCCGGGACTAAAACTAGTTTTAGTAAAAGATATAATTTTAGTTTTCCACACTAAAATTTACTAATTTAACAACAAAAATATTCATACACATACCATTAGAGCTGTCAAGAACTCATAGAAGTGGTAGGAAGGGACACCTAAACGATGGGGCACAATAGTGGTCGGTATCTTGTCAATGTACCGCAACAGTGTGAGATACGATATCTTGTCCCCATGGGAAGCTCTTCCATATAGGGATGAAAATCGAACCAAATAGCTCGGTACTCGATTCGGGCTCGGCTCGTCTGCGTATCGTTAGAGGCTTGTTCATTCTTCCTTCAATCCGAGATTGAGCAATATTCTTTGTTCGTAAATATTATCTAGCCGAGTATGAACAATCCCATGTTTGATTCGGTAAGCTCGTGAACAGTTTGCCTTTTACGACTCTTTGTATACTTCATCTCTTGAAACTCTTCATATTACATATACTTTTCTCTTCCTTCATTCCATTATTATGTGAACCATTAATTTGTTTGAATTGAAACTCTGAAGTTGAGAAGATCCCAAACTCAAGAGTCAACAATCGGTAACATGTGTGAATTTTGATTCTTTGAATGTATCCGATTTTTCAATGATTCAAATCTTAATCTCTTCATCTCATTCTATTCCATCTATAAGTAATTATGTAGGAGCAGCAAAATATTACCATCAATCTTTCTGATAAAAGCATCAATCAAGTAATGCCTATAACATCTTTGATAATAATCCTAAGTGAGTTTTTTAATCTATTTTCTATTGTTTATTTCTTGTATGCTTTACTGACATGTTTATTATGTGTAATTATATGTGTAATTCTGATTTCTGAATGTTTAGTTTTATTCCATAATTTTCTAAACTTCATATTCTGTTTTGCAGTTTGAGTGACACTTGTGTGCCCCAGGGACATGGTGCCCCCAAATTAATCATCATATGAGTGTTAAATATATACTCTACAAGTATCATGTATATACTCTTCAAGTATCATATGAATACTCTTATATACATATGATACCTGTAGGGTATATTTATAACACCAAGAAACATAACACCTATAGAGTATATATATATAACACCTGAAAAGCATGTATATAACACCTAGATCTGTGCCCCTATGTGCCCCAGGGGCATATAAGTTTTTTCCTTGCAGTTTTTTTTTAGCTTTAATGGGATCTCCTAAAAGCAGCCAAATAGCGAAATTGATGGAGGATGAGCAAAACGTTAAGGACTCCACTGGTAAAAGTAAGATGCAAGGAGACAACAAAACTGATAAGAAGAAGAATGATAAAAAATATCAACAGTTTATGGAAAATCACCTATTTAAATCGGTTATCCTAGTAGTCACCGACTAGGCCGACTAGGTCAGTGTAAGTAGCCCCCAATTTTCTTCTTTTTTTTTTAATTTTTGTTATAATAATATTAAATATAATGATAATTGTAATAAAAGTGAAAAGTTAGATAAAAAATATCATTAAATATAATTGCATTTCACTATTTAAGATTTACAGGTAATTTTATATAATAAATATATCATGTCAAAAAATAAAAAAAATTCTATACCGACTAGTCAGCGCCTAGTAGGCGACTAGTCGCCTACTAGGCGCTAGTCGCTCGGAAAACGTCCGACTAGTGATTTCCGACTTTTGCAACCTTGCTTAATAACAAAGGTATTAGTAAATAATTCATTTGCGTTCACAATTGTAGATTTCTTTGGAATTTTTGGTCTAATCAATGCAAACAAGTTAATTGTTTCAAGTTAAAGAAAAGATGTATGCCCATTAAATAGCTAAAATATTATTTCAAGTTAAAGAAAAGATATATGTCCATTAAATAACTAAAATATCTTGGTATGTATTTAAATAACGTAGGTAACTCAATATTCAACCAACTTGTATTGACGAATAAACTAAACAATTATACCAAAATATTTTTCATTAATTGTTATTAATTTCTCAAAAATTTAAGACCTTTTATTTTAAAAATTATTTTTTTAATTTTCTATTCTATAGTTTATTTTAGCCATTTATTTTTTGTATTTGTAATTTTATTAAATATATTTTTGCACCAAAATTTAAATATAAAATTTATATTTTTAATAGATTAAAACAAAATTTAAAATGATAAACTATTTAATTTGAAGATTATAGTTTATATAAAATAGATAAAAAAGATTAAATGAACTCTATAACCTACTCATAGGTAATAGCTCAACCTAGCTAGTGGACCCTACAATCATAATTTTTTTTATTTTTAATCTTTTAATTTCTTGTAATTACTTTCGTTCTATTTATAGTAGGTTATTTTGAGGAGGAAAATTAGTTTCTTTCCACTCGAATTTTCTTTTGGAAATTGATTGAAAAGATTGTTGAAAAAATCTTGATTATTTCCAACTATCTCAAAAAGAAGGTTGAAGATGATGTTTTCCGTATATGTAGTAGAAAGAAAAATTGTACGAAAGAAGGTGAAAGTTGGAATGAATTTGATAAAAATGCAAATGTGATATATTGTATATTTATAGAAAAAAAATTTCTCTTTATGACGGGCCTAAATTAATTGCCACGACAAATATTTTCATTTTGCTTCGATTTTCTTCGGTGCATGAAAAGAAATTGACAAATCAATATTTCTAGTAAAAGAAATTGAGATAAATATATAAAGGTATAGTCATTTGAGGAAAACCTTTTTCACCAATATACTTTTTTAAAAACTTAGCAATTATGTAAATAATAATTATGTACTATATCACAACATTGGGCACGTTCCATTCACAATCCACCGAATATTTTTTTATAAAACTTGAGTTAAGACTTAGCGATCCGCCATATGTTTTTTTTTTTAAATGAGTTAAGATACATAGGGATTCATATTAATTAATTTTGAAAAGTTAAAAATAATAATGAAATAATATTAAAAATATAAAAAATGAACAAAAAAAGAAATAAGTGATGACATTGACATTCACTATTTCTCTCTCTTCTAAAATGTTTTTGCAAATTAACTTTGTAAACACTGTAAAAATACATCAAATAAAATATATTATTAAAATATTTTAAAACATTCCTTACAAGCATTGATGCAATGTCTCGAGGACATCTAAAACAATTAGTTTCTTTTAATAAAAATAATGTAAAAAAGCATAAGGAAAAATGGATGATGTGACATATGATTCTTTTCTATATCCTCTATTATGTTACCGGGGCACCCACATTAGTAGATTTTTCACCCACATTAGTAGATTTTTTACACACGTTTTTATGACAAAAATTAGTATTTTATTGAAATTGAGTGTGTCAATGTTATTGTAGAGCATAATTTTGTTAAGTTGCAAGAATATTTTAGGAGACAAGAAGGAGAGAGAGTGCATGTATTATTTAATTTAAGAAATTTAAGAATAATAAAACTTAAATTCATTGATAAAGATGTTGTTACAGTTTAATTTTGTACTTTCTATGAATTATGAAACACATCAAAGAAAATATTACATCCTTTTAAAATAGGACAAAACTTATACAGAAAAACTCATATATACCCCGAGTATGAATCTTAGATCCGTGCCATCAATCTGACGCGTCGCGTGGTGTTAAACATATATTTTTCATGATATCATATATATACTCTTAAGGTATTAGTTTTCCATGTTAAGCGTGATATTAAATATATAATCTTCATGTATCATATGCATACTCTTAAAATATTACTTTCTATTCAGTGATATGTATTAGATATATACTATTTAGGTATCACATGCATATCCTTAAGTATTACTTGTTTATTCACTAAAGGTATCGATTTTTTGTTCTGTATATACTACCTCCGTCCCAAAATAAATGACGTTTTAGCCTTTTGCACATATATTAAGAAATGTGATAAAAAGTCCAATCTACCCCTATTTAAGATTAATTAATGAGGTGCTTTTATCTCTTTAACACATTTAATTTGAGGTGATTAAATAGGGGTATATTTGGTATATTGTATGTAAATATGCTTTGGAATACGAAAACGACAATTATTTTGGGACAAATTTTAGTTGCTAAAACGTCATTTATTTTGGGACGGAGGTAGTAATTAATATCTTAAGAGTATACACGTTATACCTGAAGAATATATATATATATATATATAGGGAACCAGACCCAATATACCACATTTCTTAAAGTTTGGGTCCAAAATAACACATTATTTTAGTGTTTGACTTAAATATCACATTTTTTATAATTTGTGCCCAAAATACCACAATTGACTCCTTGTCAAAGTCAATTCAAAAGGTCAAAAAGTTGATTTTCACTTTATTGGGACAGTAAATCTACTTTATTGGGGGCCGTAAATCTGTTTTATTGGGGCAGTAAATTCAAACACGAAAATGAAATAAATCACAATCTCTTTGTCACGAAAATTATCTCTCTCTCTGCATTCATGCCTACACGAAAATTCATCTATACACGAAAATGTTTAGGAAACTAGGACAAAACTAGGTTCCCCTGAAATGAGTTCATGCTTACACGAAAATACATAAGTCACGAAAATTCACGAAAATGCATGTCACGAAAAGTCTAGCGATAGGTGCTACACGAAAATTCGACTTCGACTCCATTTGGGCATACGCATACACGAAAATTCTCCACGAAAATTCCCAATTCTAAGTCACGAAAATTTCACATAAGGGAGATTACATATTTATGAGTCACGAAAATTCATGTCCCAATAAAGCTGATATTCATGTCCCAATAAAGTTGATTTATCATTTTCGAAAATTCATGTGTCAATCAATGTCTCATAATGACTGCCACCACTTTACTTTTTTACTTTTTGAATTAAGTTTGACAAGGACCCACCTTTTTAAAAAGTCAATTGTGGTATTTTGGGCACAAATTATAACAAATATGGTATTTTGGTCAACTCTTATAACTTTGTGGTATTTTGGGCAAAAACTTAAGAAAATGTGTTAAAGTGGGTCATTTCCACTATATAACATCATGCAACAGTCAAGTAGCGTGCACCGTATCCCGAAGCATATGAGTGTCACTCTTTAAAATATACTCTAGATGCTCTAACAAGTTCGGAGGTGAGAGAGAGGAGTTGATATATCTACTCTTTATATTGAATGAAGTGTTTTTTAGTGCAATATACATGTTGAATTGAATCCTTTATTTCAAATCACTGTCTCATTTTATATTTTATTATTTTTAATTCATATCATATGTAAATTAATGATATTATCTTTTACATTTAAAATGTGAAATAAAATGAGAAAATTTTTGCTCGAAATGTTAAAATACTCTTAAACCAATTTTAAAGTTGGAGAATGACATTTAAAATAAATGAAATAAGAAAAAAAAAAACTCACCAAGTCAGTTTATTGCACGTGTAAACATAATTTATTGGGTTTCTAAATCCAAAAATTACGTCAAAATTAAGAAAAGTTACCTCAAAATTAACATACTTATTTTACTTGAAACAGAACATTTATATTCCAAAATAATTAATTAAGTGAAAATAAGAAACCAATTTGACCGTTGAAACCAGCTGTATTCTCCGACAAGTGACAACATCAGAAATCGTGTCATATTGTGGATACAGTTGATGAACTATATATACACACATCACTATTACACTATACGTATAATTAGTCTAAAAATTCGTATCTTTATTTTCCTTATAAAATCATTTTCTTTATATATAATGAAAATATATGATATATAATATTTAAAATTTGCATATATAATACTTTTGTCTCCATGCTAGCACAGCAGAAATGGTCACATGAATCCAAACAGTAGCTCATAACGGCTACCAACAAAGTGCTTTCTTCACTCGAGGCACAAACCATGGGACTGTAAAAAGGCACTACATGTAAACACCAAAACCAAGAGAGAGAAACAAGAGAGAGAAGCAATAAAGGGATAATTGAATAGGACATCATAAATGAAGATGATATTGTAGCCGTCGGATCAATCTGACAAGAACTTTATTGATTGATGTTCAACCATCTCTCTCCCCTTCTTAAATACCCTTTCTCTAACCTTGCCCCTACTCTTTTAGAATTCCCTGGAAAATTCATATTTGCTCTCTCTCTCTCTCTATCCAACATTTGGTTAAGATATTGGGTGTTTGTTCAAGTTCAAAGCAAAATGGCATTGCTGCTTTTTCTTGTGGTCTTGACAGTGTCAGCTGTTGCTGCTGATGAAGGTAAAACAATAAAAATGCAATCTTGATGGCTATTTAGCTTTGGAAGCTCATTGTTTATGTAGTTGAGGTTATTTTAATGATGGGTTTACCTGTTTTTTCATATTTTTTAAGGTTTTGTAAGTTTCAGTTTGGTTGGTTGTGGATGTTCATACCTGAGCTTGTAGTAGTTCTCTTCTGATACTTTTTATTATTTATTTAGTTGAGTAAAGCATTTCAGGTGAATCATGAAATGTATATTAATTGCATGTTTATAATGAGATCTGTGTTGTCTCCTTTCTACTCATCAACCACTCTTAAGCCCTTTATCTGGTTTATCTCATGGTGGGAGGAGGGCTATATAAATCATATTCAAGAAAATGTAAAAACACAGATTGGTTTTAGGGTGGTAATGTTCATCTTCAATTTGTGGATTAAATTAATAGAGATGCAAAGTTTCTCTAACATCTTGTCTTATTTAGTACAATCTAGTTGGTTGAAGTTAATGTTGAAAGAATAATAGTACTCTCTCTAGTGGCTGTAAAGAGAGCTTGGACCTACACTCCCAAATTTTCAGACCCCATTTTTATTTCCTTATAACATAGTTGTATGAATAAGTACCACCTTTATTTTTTGTGATTCATTTGATCTATCTTTTTCATGAAACAATTGATTTATTTATTGAGAAATGAGATTCTGCAACCAGACAACGAAGCCTAGTATGTGATTTCCAGCTCATTGTTGTATGTCTCTTCATAGTGTGTGTGTGTGTGTGTGTGTGTGTGTGTGACCAGATATATGCAACAAAAAAGGTCTGTCTTTTATTACACATTCTGCTCCAACATCTCAATAATTGTACATATTTTTTAGTTCTTTTACTGTTTTATCTTCATTAGGTCTCATGATGTTTGGACTTGAAAGTGGCGCTTATGATTCAAGATTTTCTTATTAACCAATGATTAGGAGTGGGAAGCTTGATTAGAAGTGATGTTAGAGCATTTTCTAAAACGAGATGAGATGTGTTGTTTTAAGTGTGTCTGAGTTTATAAGCTTGTTGTGATTATACTTTCAAGTGTTACTCATTTGGTAGTAGTGCCAAAATAACGAAGACTTCAATTTCTCGTTTGTAGATGGGTTCATTGGGGTGAACATCGGAACAGAGCTGTCGGATATGCCACATCCGACTCAGGTAGTTGCACTTCTCAAAAAGCAACAAATCCGTTATGTCCGGCTTTACAATGCCGATCGAGGAATGCTTCTTGCACTTGCTAATACAGGGATCAAAGTCGCTGTCTCTATCCCCAACGACCAGCTTCTAGGCATTGGTCAATCCAATGCAACGGCTGCTAATTGGGTCTCACAGAATGTGGTGGCCCACTATCCTGCCACCAATATTACTACAATCTGTGTAGGTTCCGAGGTTCTAACCTCAGTGCCGAATGTAGTTCCTATCTTAATCAACTGCCCTCAAGTATATCCAGTCAGCCCTTGTCGCCTCCAATCTTGATAGGCAAATCAAGGTCTCAACACCTTTAGCTTCATCGATCATCCTCGACTCGTTCCCACCATCTCAAGCGTTTTTCAACCGGACATGGAATCCCGTGTTGGTCCCTATGCTCAAATTTCTGCAATCCACTGGCTCGTATTTCATGCTCAACATATATCCTTACTCCTGACTACATGCTGTCAAATGGAGTGATTCCATTGGATTACGCGCTCTTCAAGCCTCTCCCTGCAAACAAAGAAGCCGTGGATGCAAACACACTTCTTCACTATTCCAACGTCTTTGATGCTATGATTGATGCTGCCTACTTTGCAATGGCTGATCTTAACATCACTAATGTACCCGTGTTGGTGACCGAGTCGGGCTGGCCTTCGAAAGGTGATTCAAATGAGCCGGATGCTACTATGGAAAATGCCAACACTTACAACAGCAATCTGATAAGGCGTGTAATGAACAAAACGGGGACACCCAAACATCCTGGTATTGGTGTTAGCACATACATTTATGAGCTCTACAATGAAGACATGAAGGCCGGACCTTTGTCTGAGAAGAACTGGGGGTTGTTCGACTCACAGGGAAATCCCGTGTACATTTTGCATGTGGCTGGATCAGGGTCCGTATTGGCGAACGATACCACAAATCAGACTTATTGTGCGGCAAAGGAAGGTGCAGACCCGAAGATGCTGCAGGCTGCATTGGATTGGGCTTGTGGGCCTGGAAAGGTGGACTGTGCACCCATGTTGCAGGGCCAAGCTTGCTACGAGCCAGATAACGTGTTTGCACACGCAACATATGCATTCGACACGTATTACCATCAGATGGGGAAGGCTCCTGGAAGCTGTGATTTCAATGGGGTGGCTACTATCACTACTACAAATCCAAGTAAACTAACATAACTTCTTGTTTTTCTTGAGATTGCACTGTTATTTTCCATTCAAAGAGATTTTCGAGCTAATCTTTTATCAAAAATTTGTTTGTTTATGGTGTCATTGCAGGTCATGGATCATGCATGTTCTCTGGAAGGTAACATATACATTACTCTCAACACACACACTCTCTCTCTCACACATTTATGCTTAATATATGTGGTTGAATTGCAGCGATAGGAACGGATCCCTTCTGAACAGCACGATTCCAGCTATGGATTCGAAAAGCTCAGGCTCCACGGCCAAGTTCAAGTTCCTATACGACAATGCATTCTTCATGGCAAATACTATGATTGGTTTATTATGGATTGCAGTTGTTTTGTAACTAGCTCAACTCTGACAACCTAAACAAGTTTTGGCCAGGTTTCTTTCTCTACCACCTAATCTTTTCGTAGAAATGCACAAAACACGAACAAAACGGGTCGCTGTAGAGTTTGGGAGTTTAGAGCTCGGATTATTAGATCGAAAGCAGATGGATGTGATTTTTTTGTAGTGGCAGCATGTACATACAGTGGACATGTTTGAGAGTATTGGAGGGGATGGGATTTGTTGAACTGTCATGATTTCTGCTTAACTTTTGATCAATTTGAAATTCTTTTAATCAAAATGTTTCATCAATGAATTGGCAAAAAGGGGTAAAATCCGTAAGTCCTTGTGATTTGAAAATGTTGTGTCGGTCCCTATCTCTGTTAAAAGAATGATAACATTTACACTTGTGATTTAATAAATGTTGCACAATCTATCGTGCCATCAAATGAGTGTTAATGATGCTAACTTTTGTAATAAATTTCCAACTATATTCTTATACAATTGAATAATTCATATCTTTACAATTGTTATCTTTTCACAATTAAGAATAATAAATATGATTCAATTATAATTAATTTAATATTATCAAATTAGTAATTTAAAACCATAAAGCATATTTGTGGAATTTTCTACGGTGGGACTGAGATGAGTGTGGTGCTGCCCTTATAAATGAGTATAGTGTTTTTAGTTCCATCCATTTTTCTAATTAAATTTTAAATTATATATATGTAGATATATTGTAAAGTTTCGTTTTTTTTTTTTGAAATTGTAAATTTACAATTCTTAGATTCAATTTTCAAATATTTGAACAATTTTTCAATTTTAGTTTAAAAATAATTTAAATTCTAAAATTATTTTTATTGTTTCAAAAATTGATTATATATTTTTTTTAGATATATTGAGAAATATATTATATGTATATTAAGTTTAAAAAATTAAGTGAAAATATTTTGAGCATATAAAATATTAAAAAAATGTATAAAGAATAATTATAAAATACGTAATATATTACACATAAAAAAATTACCAAGATTCAAAGATAGAAAAATAAATAAAAATAACAAAAAATATTAAATTTCGGAGTGAGAAATGGGGATTATATAGTATATATTGAAAGAAATCAATGAATAGCATCTTCTATATAATATAAATGGTATTATACAAGTTAAAATGTGAGCAAATTCCAAACTCAAGTCGCACAAGGGGCAAGTGATACACACTCTTCTTAAGTTTGAAGGAATATGACATTTCGTGTAGACTTTTTATAACACCCCAAATAAAATAATTTCTAATTGGAATACATGACGATTTTGATAATTTAATTCAAGAAAATCAGTTTCGTTTCATCCCTCTGAAATTTAAGTTTAGTGTCAAAAAATAATCTAATTATAAGGTCACCTTCAAAATATTTTAAGGATACATTATAACACTCCGAATTAAAATTTAAATACATATATAAAATATAATGAAAATTTAAAAAAAAATGAACTAAAGTTTATATATATATATATATACATACATATACATGCACGTACAAACATATATATGTGTATGAGATATATATATATATATTAAATACTGTTATACATATAGGTTTATGCATAAGCTTGATAACATTAGTAATAATATTAATTAATAATAATTACCATAAAAAGAAATCTCAAATTTGAGTTAAGAAGTGGCGGTGGTGAACCTTATCTTTTTTTTTTTTTATGCTCTCTCCATTCTCTACCCTCACAAAAGTGACACCTCCTCTTTGCATACTCATCTACTCTTTTCTTCCTTTAACTAAATATATCACATTTGAGGAATCAATTTAAAAAAGGGAATATATTTCTCTTTTCCTCTCTCACTCTCAGCCCGATCTCTCACTCTCTCTCTGCACTCCTCTCTCACGTCTCTGTTCTCTCTCTCTCCCTCCCTTTCTATTTCTCTCTTCTCCATCTCTCAGTCTCTTTACATTTATTTCTTTGTGGCTTTTGAGTTCACTGTCGTGGTTCAGAAATCGAGGGTCTCATTGTCTACTCGTCACCGTGGTGGTCATGTTAGCTAGAGTCGTTGGTGCAGTGTTAGTGGAATTACAAACGAGGCACAAATTTAAAAGGATATAAGACATAGATGTTTGCGGGCTCTACGATTGAAAGTGGGGTAAATCTTTATTTACTTTATAAATTGCATATGTGATTACATATTAATTCTCCTAATATGTGAGTTGAAGTTGATTGATGTTAAGACGATACGAATGTTATTGCGATATTGATAAACTCTTGATGATTTATATACGTTGAATGGTGAAAGTTGACATAACAGTGAACTATGAATGTTTGAACGATAAATGCTTAGATGTGAATTATGTGCAAATGATTGTGAATGCGCATGTGTATTTTGACGGACTATATTGACGGACATGTATATATAAATATATATATATATATATATATACTGGACTTAAAAACTTCAGAAGAGGTTATGTGTTTTTTTTGATGTTAAATGTGGAATGTGAAAATGTTTATATGCTTCCCCTCCACTGAGTGTTTTCTGGCACTCACCCCTATGTGTAAAAAAATGTTTTCAGCTTTAATATTCAGGACGTGGTGTGCGAACAGTGAATGCTGGTAGGGTTGTAAAAGAAGCGAATCTTTTTGATTCGATTCGGTATTCGAATTCGAATATAGTGATTCGAATTCGAAAAATTAGAATAAGAATCCGAATAAGAATATTTTTTTATATTCGTATATTATCCGAATACGAATAAGAATATGATGGTATTCGATTCGAGTATTCGCGAATATATTCGAATAATTATATATATCAATAATTAGATATTTTACTTTTTTTATATTAGTATATAGTAATGCCTAAATACATATTAGTATTATATAAAACATTACTACATATTATATATATTGTAAAGTAATGCCTAAAAATTACCTAAGTATGTAAAAAATAATACTAATTTCTAAGTATGTAAAACTTGAAATCCCAAAATCAATACAAATTGAAAATTTGAAACTTGACTAAGAATTTTAATTATGTTTATGTATTAGAACCTTGGATGTTAATTTGCAAGTTGATTTTTTGTTGCGGTACTTGTTCGATGATTTGACAATGAATTTATATTTATGTATTTCGAATCTTGAATGTTAATTTGGTTAATGAATTATTGAATTTGAGTTGATGAATTTTATTATTTATTTAAGTACTATGTAGGCATATTAATTTGGGAAAAAATATATATTTGATTTTTGTTTGTTGAAATTTTAAGTTTAAAATTTTCGAATACGAATATTCGAATATATTCGAGAATATTCGAATATGTTAAAAGAATCGAATAAGAATTTTATTTGTTATTCGAATAATAAAAGAATAAGAATAAGAATATTCGAATAGTTAAAAGAATACGAATAGAATATCATGGTATTCGATTCGATTCGATTCGTTTACAACCCTAAATGCTGGTAGCCGGTGAAATAAAGTTCAAGAAGATTTTCTTTAAAGGTTTTTATTTATTTAATTTTACAACAGTATATCCATGAAAACGTTCATGTATTCCGTCTTTTAAAGTGTTTGAAGATGAATTGAAGAAAAAGGAATTTTAAGTAAATCGCTTCCGTTGCATTATTTTAAAATTTGTATTTTAGAAATTATTCTTGAATTACGGATCTTTATTATTATTTAAATGTTGAATCTTTAATGTAAGTAACGCCTAAACGAAATTTGTCCTTATAAAGAAACGGGGCATTACACTTTTTCATACCACATGTGTAAACATTTTGTCATTATTTTTACAAAGGCAGATCCGATGCAACATTTCCATCACAGGGGTGACTAACGCATTTTACTTTAACAAAAAGCACTTGTCATAGAGCTTATGAGATACTATAAATAAGGAGTTGTGTTTAATCACTAGTGTTCAATTATATAGATATGCATGTAAGACACAAACATAATTTTAAACGAGTTCAAGTCAAGTGTTCACCAAATTCTTTATGCTACTTCCGTAAGTGTTACGGGGTAAATTGCATACTATTATCTAGGAATAATCAATTATCCGAAATCAACTCCTAGTTTTATCTAAGCTATCAAATATCAAAGATTTCAAATTAACTATACTAAAATAAGAACACATAAAATCCAAGGAACTAACAGATATAACTGAGACAGGTTCTAAAACATGTTTTCATCTAATTCTCATCATGATATCACCTGACCAAACAATTAACGATTAATTATCCTATCCAATTACAAATATCGAATTAAGCTAATTAACCGGTACATTATTATGCTACTAAAGGTATCTCTACTCAATCTGATAAAGCAAAACAATTCCCAAAATCACCTAAAATTGAAAATCTCATCACATAGGTCATTAATCTCTCGATCTAATTTCACCTACATGTCATGTGTTTATTCTTCCATAATTAAATCTCCTCTCTCGAATTTTGACTTAATTATTCAAGCATGCTCAATTACTGGCCACATAATCAAACAAGCAATCAAACCATAAACATACAAATAGGATAAGAATCAAGTAACTGAATTGAAATCAAAGATCCACCAAGATGTAAATCAAACTACTAACAAGCCCTAGAAACCCACCGAAAACTAGCTAGACATGAATATCGACAAACTCATAGACAATATGGGAAATATCATATCAAAACTGAAATTATCCAACAATAAAGGAAAATTAAGAAAAACTCTATATGAACGATGATCTCTCGATTCCTCGATCTTTCATGTCTTCTTCTCCTCTCCGGATGCTCTCAAAATATGTGTTTTTCTCTCTATGAATGCTTTTCCAACCCTATGAATAGTCCTCCCCAGTTTTTTGGACGATTTTGAGTATGTAGAGTATCTTGAAGCTCTCCTAGATGGTTTAGATGTGTAGAATACATCAAAAATCGAGTTTGGGGCGAGATAGGAGTCTCTCGCGCATGACCGTGTCCCACGACACGGTCAACCGTGCAACGGAACAAATGATTATTTTGTGCTTTCGAACACGACGTGCGTTGGTGCACAATATTGAATTTGACTTCGAGCTCTTCATAAAAGTTGTAGATCTTGAAGTTAGTTTTCCAATGCCACAAATTTCACCTCAGTAGCTGTTTTTTAGATAAAGTTATGATCAAAATATTAGGGCTATGTTACAACAAAACACGGAACGCACAACTTTTGTCTTCTCTTAATATTCTGCTTTTTTACAGAACGAATTGGGAAAAGTGTTCAACATCAAAGTTGCAGATCTTTTCCTTAGCTTTCAAGAAAATGTAGAGCTTCCAATTTGGATTTCTAGATCATAAGATATGTCATTTCTCCCATAACTACGCGTGTAGCTGATACTTGCAATTTTTACACTAAAAACACATAATTAAACACAAAACTATCAAATGTAACTAATACATTAAAAATATCTAATTCACTATTGAAATGTATATAAACATGCTCAAATTAATACATAAACGTATGCAAAAATATGATAAAAACGACACTTATCACCAAGTTCATCGTAGTAACTAAGAGAACAAACGACGAACAACTCAACTCGGCCCATTTGCAGTCCTACCAACTAGCAATTTAATGCTCAAATTTGATTTTATTGAAATGTATAAAGGTGTATGATGAACATGAGGGTCAAGGAAATATAGTAAATGAGAATTAATTAACCCTTATCGAAAAAGTTAATAGGCATGTGCTAGTTTGTGGTGTTTAATTAGGCACTGTTTGCAATAAATATTGACAGCTAAAAGCACAGCCTTGGTTATTTAACTAAGAAATTTCTTGTATGATTTTTTTTTTTCTGTCAAACATATTATCAGCAAAATAATTTTTGCATATTTTCTTGTAAATTACAAAACTGATGTGATCTTTTTAGCAAAATAAATCTATAATCATGATTCATGTATATAAGAATAATAATAGTAGATGGTCCATATATAAGAAATGTCAACTAACCTAGACCTAAAACTTAGTTATATTGTTTTCTTTAATGTATAATCAAATAACTAATGTTCTAATGTTCTAATGCTCTAGTAAAGTTATTCCAAATCCTTCGTTGAATTTTTCAAAGGTATTCTCTTATGAGATTGTTTCACGAAACCAAGTCTCGTGCATTTAGAAAACTTAGATATAAATGATTCACTTAATCTTGATCATAACATAATGAATTGATAAAGTTATATCCCTCAAAATAAGATGTATAAGTTAATGTATTCTTTTGTGTTATTTTCGTGTTTTATTTTTCTTATTCATATGTTGATAACATCGACATTGTATATTAGTACTTTGAGCAATAAACTTATAAATATTGATTTGATTTTTTTCTTTTTTTCAAAATTGGACTTATTTTGTACTTTTATTATTATGAAAAATACTTTACAACACAGAAATATTGTGTTTCATCTTATGTTCCATTATTTTCAATAGATGACATATGTACATTTGTGATGTCATCTTTTATACATGACTTGCGAGAATTATATTGAAACACGATTTAGAAAGTATGTGTGTATCTATTTTCTTTCAAACAGATATAAATGCATAGCTAATAATTAATAAATAAATAAAAACATAAAAAGGATGATAATTAGATGAAAATACAGTTGGATATGAAGTGGTACATGGTAGCATTTCATGAAGATTCATTGATTACACAAAATGTAATTTTAAAGATTCAGATATCGATGATTCATTTTAATTAACGTAACAAATTGGGTGAACACCATCTTAAGGCAAATGCTGTTGTGCACCAGGTGCACGAATCTGGATTGATGCAACTGGGGCGACCCGACCCGGATCCGCGCACCTAGATTTTCCTTTTTTCTCTCTCTCTCTCTCTCTTTTTTTTTTTTTTTTGCTTCAAACTGTTACCTTTATGTTTGTAAGGATGTGACATTTACGTTATATAAGTATGATCTTTATATATAATGTTATGACCTTTATGTTCAGTAACTTAGGAAAAAATGAAGATTTTCAGGTTTTTTCACTTTAGATTAAGACCTCTATGATGTATTGTTGTAACCTTTATGTACAATTCTTGTAACCTTTATGTACAAATATTATGACCTTTATAATCCATAACTTTGAAAAAAAAATTGAAATTTTCAAAATTCAGTGCATTTTAAAGATGGATATATGTGCAACTAATATTACATAAATATAAATATGTACAAATTTTGCTAAAATTATTTATTTTTTTTCTAAGTTAGAGTAGATAAAGGTCATTACATTTATACATAAAGGTCACACTTATATAATATAAAAGTCACATGCATATAATATAGGGTAATTCTATAGTACACCAGGTGTATTAAGACACCAAACTCTTCACTCATTTTCAACCATCAGATCTGAGATCATTAAGGTCAAAGTCAACTATGGTCTCAGATCTAATGATTAAAAATGATGGAGAGTCTGGTGTATTAATACATCCGGTGTACTACAGAAAGACCCTATAATATAAAGGTAACAACCTAAAGTGAAAAAATAAAATTCAATTAGTTTTTTTTGTCACCTAAAAAAGATAAAGGGATAGTGTTGAAAAGTTAGAGAAAAATAAAGAGAAAATATTCTATGAAAAGCTGATAAATTAATGATCTTTAGCATCTTCTTTTATATTGGAAGGAATATTTGTTACGTGGCAGAAATAAACAGCTTTATTTTTTCCTTAAATTGAAAAGGAAATTAGTTACTTTCAAAAATGACTTTTGCTTTCAAGCTTCTGGAGAACCATTTTATTCTGATTTTAAGAAGGGAACCAGGCCCATTCTACCACTTTTTTAAAAGTTGGACCCAAAATATCATAACCTTAAAAAGGTTGACCTAAATGTCATAAAAATTATAATATTTATCCAAAATACCATATTTGACTAGTCAAAAAGGTAAGTAAAAAGGTGAAAAAATATGTTTGGTGGCAGTCATTATTGCGCATTGATTGAGGGCAGCAAATGACTTTATTGGGGCAGTAAAATTGACTTCACCTACCTACGAAAATCCACCAAAAGACCCCACAACGAAAATTTTGTTGAAATTTCTCTCACATAAAAGCAGTAAAAACACTTACGAAAATTTCGTGAGGCCAAGTTTGGAGTGCACATACGAAAATTTCGTACATCTTCGTTGAGTACATGGAGGTTAGTAAATTGTCCCCCTCTCCATTTTCGTTGAACATGTGCTTGAAATTTGTTTATCTCTCTTTTTGGTTGAATTTATGTGATTTAAAATTGCCAAAGTAGACATGAAAATACACGATTATATGTTCTTGAATATATATGTGCTTAGATTTATGGTTATAATTCCTAAAATTAGGTTTAGGAAACTGTGTTTCTGCGTTCTTTCCTCTACGAAAATTCATCCATACACGAAAATCCACGAAAATGCATACCACGAAAATCCACGAAAATGAATGCCACGAAAATCCACGAAAATGAATCCCACGAAAATGCATCGCACGAAAATGCATGCCACGAAATCCATGAAATGCATGCCAAGAAAATGCATGTCAAGAAAATTCACGAAGTTGGGCATACGCATACATTATAAATTCCCCACGAAAATTCCCAATACTAAAATCTTTAACGAGCATATATTGTCATTAAATATAGCGCGACTGGGAGTGGGTCCGACCAGATTGTCAGCACCAGTTCACGTATATCAACGGATATACGCAACTTATTATTATTCTCGAGATAGGGAGGGAGCTATCAGAGGTGGATGGAGATTGTGTCTATGATTTTATGGACACATGTTTCGGTCACTTTTTACGGTGGCAAACGGATACAGAGACGTGTAAGGCGTTTCTGCATTATTTGATGAGTCGGGAGGTGCGACGGAGGGATGCATTACTAGGCGACTGCTGGTTTCTTATTGGACCAGATAGATTTTGTTGTTTCTCCAGACGAGAGTTTTTTCTTGTTACGGGGTTGAGGTTTGGAGACTCGAACTTCAACCCATCTGGGGTACATGATTTAGCTCCAGATGGGTTGTACTTTCGAGTAGTGTGATCTGGTGTTGGGAGTATCACCATTTCAGACCTCCGAGCTAGATTTGTTGGAGGGGAGTTCTGTCGCAGCCATGTAGACAACATGAATGTAGCGAAGATTCTAATCCTGTACTGTATTGTGCTTGGAGTGGACATACTGAAGACCAGTGTCGACACATGGGTATGGAGCCTCATCGACCAGACTAACGCTTGGGAGAGCTTCCCATAGGGGAAATTCTCTTACCTGACCCTGTTGCGTCATATGAGTCAGTTACCTCGTACTATTCCACAGTAGAGACGGAGCAGGACTTACACCTATCACTTTTACGAATTCTCCGTTGCCTTACTGGTGAGTTAAAAATAGATATCTGTTGTGAATATATATTTTTTAGGTGGAATTATAATTCTGATATCACGTGTGTACCATCTGTAGATATGAGCGTACAAGGTGATACCTTGTACAGGGACATTTGCTGGTCGTCGCCTAGATACTGGGCACCAGATTCCTCGGTGCCTTAGATGGTCCACCATGAAGTCCACCATAGAGGTATCACAGACACTTACTGCTCAGGTGAGTCTTTATCGAGTACATTAGGTTTGAAAACATAATTTATAGCAAGGTTTTGTCTATTAATATTTCTTGTGCATGCTAGATACCTTGTTTGGAGACGCTCGAGCCGACTCCTGATGAGATGAATCATCCATTTTGGGCATATGTGGAGCATGACCTCTCCGAGGGTGTGCAGCCAGTTGGTCTAACTCGTGGACGGAGGACTTGGGCGTACATGTTGGACCATCTCGGCATCCACCTGATCGACATGTCGATGCTCATGTTGACCCCGTCCCTACTAGACGCACGAGGACCTCTACTGCAGCTCCGGATCCAGTTGTGCAGGCATCGGCTCCTGATCCAGTTGTGCCTCCTTCTAGGAGACGCAGACGAGCCCGTGTTGTTTCTTTTTCATCTTCCGAGGAGGCACAGGGAGCTGAGCCACATCATACGGAGCTTGACTTCCCCCGGCAGGAATTCCAAGATGCTGGCATGCGTGAGCAGCATTTTAAGGCCAGCGGATTCGATCGGGCAGAGCCGACTCATGACAGCCCCCATTATGCACTTGATCCGGTACACCAGGACTTCAGTGCACCTCCTACGGATCTGTAATCACAGTTGTCCTTACTTATCAATAAACGCTTCGACCAGATGCAGACGTTCCTCGGTGGCAAGATTGATCATCTCGATCATAGGATTGATAATTTGGATAAGAGGTTCGATTGTCTGGAGTCTGGCATGCCTGACATGATCGCTGAGCAGCTTCGCAGCTTCTTTGGAGACGGCTCACATCCACAGTATGAGCCTGACTCGGGTCAGCCATGGGAGAGTTGGACCGCAGATGCGCCATCAGAACAGCCGACTACAGGCGGTCCATCTATGCCTATTGTGTCATACGCTCCATTTGCCCAGGACAATCAGCCCCCTAAAGGGTCCTTCGATCAGGAGCAGTCACATCGCTGTTTCCACACACCGGACATTTGCAATGCCGGTACGAGTTACATCGTTGAGGAGCCCGTGTCTCCGTCTGTGCTCGGTCGAGAGCCACAACCTCCTTCTGATGCTGATATTCGGGATACGGCCAAGGGAGTCCATCATGTTCGTAGGAGAGAGCCTTCACAATATCGCAAAAGTCCATACAAGAGCGAAGGCAGGACGACGCGCAGGGATCTGAGTGGCTGGGATGACTTTGAAGCATGGATGCAGCTCGAAGATCGTGCTGATAAGTAAGTATTTTTTCCATGTATTTTACATCATTTTTTTAATTTTATAGTTGTATGGTTGGACTTAATTCTTGATTAACATTTGTATGCGGGCGTAACATGGGGATGGGTATGTAGTCGAGCCAGAGTTCTTTCAACCGATTCTAGACCCCATGGATATCTGGATATCATGGTATGTGATTTCTTTATCAATTTCAAGTTAATTTTGAAACTCGACGAATCTGTCATGTTAAAATGCTAAAATGCTTTCAGGCGATCGAGGCCTACCTTGGTATCGTGCAATCCGTCCCACGATTCTTAGGTATTGAGATTACATAACAGGTCTTCAGATTCGGTCAAGTATTGTCAGTTCAATTTATTGTAAGTTTGGTCCGATTCTGATTTCAGATCACAAAAATCTAAGTTGAATACTCCAAAATGCTTATTATTTGTTATTTTTTAGGAGATATGCAAGGACATTTGGAAGAAGAAGCATATCGCCGATCCGCCAAACACCATTTATCCAGGGGATGTGCGTGAAGAGTTCGATCTGCTTGAATTCGACCCTTTGATGCCATTCGTGCATGGTCTGGCAAATAAGTGGACAAAGCAGAAGCCGTGAAATCTAATTCATCAGGCAAGTGATTGTCATTTTAAAAATATTTGTACTTATTTGAAAAGAGTATTGTATATCCAATTGTTTTCTATATCGAGTTCTTTGAATTCTTGCAGTTGTTCACCGTGCTGAATCTGGATGAACACTGGGTAGCTGCGATAATTGACTTGAATGACAAGTCAGTGACACTCATGGACAGCCTCCGACACACTTGGAATGAGGATGTCATGGAGTTTCGAGTGCGACAGACACTCCCTATTCGTCGGATTTTGCCTCGACTTCTGGAGCACTCAGGCTGGCACGAAGCGATAGAGCATCATTCATATAGCCCATCGGAGTTTCGATGTCAGAGTGTACCTCCACACTTGTGTTACGTGTAGGAGGACCCTGACCAGCTGTGGCATCTACGCGTTGAAGTTGATTGAGAGCTTCATCACTGAGGTGTTTCCTAGGCCTGAGATGGCTGAATGCATATTTGCGGTGAGACGATTGGTGGCAATTCAGATGTATAGATTTTCTATGGATGAGGACACCATACGGGCAGGAGATCTGTCATAGACACATGTTTTTATAGATTTTGGTTGAACTTATTATGTTACATATATGTATTATTTTTTGTAGAACTTCTACTTGTGATTAAGTTACATGGGGGCCCATTCATAATTTTTCAAAAGTTTAAACGAACAAATGTTAAAACGACAAACAATCAACTAATCACTCAAATTGTACTCCTTACTCATTATCTTCAAAAAAGCGCTGACCTTCGATATATATCGGACACTTTCTCTTTGTGTGACTTTCTGAGTCACAAATAGAGCACTTCTTCTTTTTCCTTTGTCTTACATGTTCGGTGTGAGCCTGGGGAGTGCTTTGATCGGTCGAACCAGAGACTGGGATAGAACTTTGTCTTGATCTATAACCCTCGACAGATGAGGGAATCCGTTTCCCTTTGGGTGTCCAGCTTGCTTTGGTTTAGCAGGAGCTAGACAGACAAATCTACAGGTCTCGTCGGAAATAACCCAATCGACTGGGTCGAGAACCTCACCACCCCCACATATCTCTCAATGAGGAGGTCCAGTAAAGCTCATGCATGTACCTCGTGACGGACTCCTTCGTGTAGCTAATCAATAAACAATGGGGCGGTATAAGTGTACAAGTAGTTACAAATCTTGACACCTGATTTGTTATAGGTGTTAAAAATTTACCTGATCGCTGTACATGCATGCGAACATGGAATCAAATCAAGCTGGAAAATCTGGCAAGTGCATGAACAGTCTGAAAGGTCGACTGTGAAATTCGTATTATCAATGGTGATCTTGAACTTGACCCCATCCAAGCTTATCCACCTGTATTGAACGCCCTAGTTTCATTGCATCTTGCAACCTTTCATGGACCGCCTTCGTCAATGTGTTATCTTGCTCGTCTACGGCGGTTCATCGTTTATAGAACCACTTCTCTGTAATACGTCTAGCACACTTAAGAAATGAACAGACGGGTAGCTTTCTGGCCCAAACTAACCTCTCATTCCATGACTTAGCTGCATTAGACGTCATGAAGTTAAACCTACAAACAGGGCACTTGACACGAGACCATCTGTCTTCACCAGCCTTTTTAAGGCATCAATAGCACCGGTAATTCTAGAGTTCACCAAAGTGCTCATATACCTATAGATTATACAAGTACATGATGAGAATATCAAAAATCAGACCATAAACTTATTTGAAATGCAAGCCTTAATAAGCGACGTACTTATCGAACTTACTGGGATGATAACAGTATGCGGCCCTATTGAAGAGCAGAACCAAATGCTTCCCATACTTGGCCAAATTTTTCTGCAAATGGTAACAGCATAAACCGTGTGATGCCTCAGGGAACACTTGTGCAAAGGCATTCATGATGTTCACATGTTGATCTAAGACGATAAAAAGTTGGGCAGGGGCTCCAAATGCTTCTCTCACATTCATCTAGAACCAACTCCAGGATGCATAATTCTCAATATTACCTATACTAATTGCCAACGGGAAAATCTGATCATTCCCATCTTTTGTTACAGCCACAAACCCAATACCTTTATACTGCCCTTTGAGGTGACAACCATCAACAACTATGACAAGTCTTGAATAACCCTAAAATCCCTGTATAGAGGCAGCTAATGCATAGAAAACATATTTAAATTTCCCATCTTTGTGTGTCTCCAACGCTGTGTATGTTCCCGGATTAGCAGCCTTCAGAACCTCTAGGTAAGATGGAAGCATAGAAAACGACAAGTTAGGATCCCCATAAGCCCTAATCATGGCATGTCGTCTTGCCTTCAATGCCAATTTGTATGACACCTGTAAACCATGACTAACATTCATTTCCTAAATGATGTCGCGAGAAGTGACTTTGGAATTCTCTTTCCGCAGTACATCAACGAAGCACTCCCTGATCAAACTGAAAGTAGGGCAACGTGGGTCACTACTGTTCAACTCCGACGAACACAGAGATGTGGGATAACAATTTTGGAAATGCACCAAATCCCATATTTTTCAGAAGCATTCATCACGAAGGGACAGTTTTTCTGAAAACACTTCAAAAACCAACGACGCTTATCAGAATGCTCCACACGGTATGCAACCTAATTTTCAATATGGTACATACCAACTGCTTTCTTCAACTCAAGTTTGGAGCCAAAAGTAGATCCTTTGTGAAGCATTTCTGTCGTCAACTCGCGAGCACCAGAATCTGCATAAACAGATGGATCCACAGAGGGAATCTCAAGGATAAACCACTCCGGAGCATAACTCGGCGCAGAGGCTGAATCATGAATATTACAGGGGACCCTTTGACTGTCTTCTGGCTGAAAGTGTGCCTCAGGGGTATCGTCAACATTATCGGGGTTCCTCATGCTCCTGGAGTTGCTCCGCGTCCAACAACGTTGCATCTTCATTATCTAGCTCAAAATCATTATCCGAACCTTGATCGGCATCCCCTGACCAACTTGCTCATTGTTCACATCTGCAAAAGTAATTCAACATAAATTAAAATGTAATATATTATTTAGAAATATGAAATAGATGTATTGCATTCTTAAATATAACACTTATGCGTACCATCATGAAATCCACTATGACAACATGCATGTTCATGAAAATCTTGTTTCTGTGTGACTTCCTCTTGGACATAATCTATTGGAGACGTATTTAAGTCAAGGTCATCCATTCCCCAATCCACTGTATAATCAACCCTACCACTAGATGATGGCCAAGGCCGCCAATCATCATTACATTGTGTCACAGAATGTCCCCACTGATCATTCTCATTCGGTATACTCCATTTAGCTTCAAATGATTGATCGTTTTGCAGCACACTTAGAATATTTGAATAATTTCCACATAGTTGTTCTTGATACGAGGATCCAACGTTAAATGAAGGACCACCTGCGTCGCTGCTCTGACCAAAGTCCTCCCACTTTTTAACTTTTCAAGGTAACAAAAACAACAAGAACGTCATCGATCATAGACAATAATGATAGTAAGATCTAAATCGTTCCTGATTTTGATTCTTTTCACCCTACCCTCATCCTCCACAACTGAGTAGATGACATATCCCCACCACTCATTAGCACGCACAACTTCATCAATTGATTCAAATAAATCTTGATAAGATATTCTTCGAAGTTGAATCACCTGACTCGAACCACTTTTGTACTCTAACCCTTCCCAATATCCACCAAGCCAAACCACAACAGAGAATAAACTCATCTTTCAACTGTCAAAAAAATGAAACAGGAATTACTTTATGCAACTAAGAATCTGCCAAATTTTCGTGATTTTCGTGTAGTATCTAAAGATTTTCGTGTAGTGCCTAAATATTTTCGTGTGGTACCAAAACATTTTCGTGTAAGAAAAAACATCCAGAAAATTTCAGACTGGACATCATTTTCGTGTATAAGTAAACATTTTCGTGTAGTACCTACACATTTTCGTGGAAAAAAGAACATCCAGAAATTCTGAGGAAGAGCATCATTTTCGTGTAATGCCTTATGATTTTCGTGTAATATTAAAATTCATGTTTTTTGCGTGGAAAAATATGATATATACTTTTTCTTTAAGATGAAAAATTCATGTTTTTTGGGTGGAAAATAAATTCGCAGTTGCAAAATTGTACTGACCTGTCGGTTTTTTAACGTAAATCTTCTTAATATTTTACTCAGGGTGATAAAACTTTCCATAAAATTTTTGAGTAAAAAAGGAGAATTTTGGAGTGAAAGGGAGAATTTTGGAGTGAAAGTGAGAAATTACCGAATTGTGAAATGTGTTTCCACTAAAATGGAAGTGTATTTCAATTAAAGGTAAATACTAACTAAAAAAAGAGAATCTACTTTATTACACACGATAAAAAAATATATATACTTTAGGGTACAAATAGTACTTTGAAAGTACATCATTTAGTCACATCATGTCATTGTTGTCATAGCACTAAAGGACAAGTTGTGGTATTTTGGTCACAAAATATAAGGAATGTGGTAGTTTGGTCAACTCTTATAATTTGGTGGTATTTTGGGCAAAAATTTAACAAAATGTGTTAAAGTGGGTCATTTTCTCTTTTAAGAAACTAATTAAATATGACGAAAACTTATACACCCTGGACACATAACGGCACAGATCTAGGTGTTATATATATACTTTATAGGTGTTATGTTTCTTGGTGTTATAAATATACCCTACAGTTATCATATGTATATAAGAGTATACATGTGATACCTGAAGAGTATATACACGATACCTGTAGAGTATATATTTAACATCATATGATGATTAATTTGGGGGGCATCATGTCTATGGGGCACACAAGTGTCACTCATTAAATATTAAAAGAAAAAACATCTAATTTTAATATAAATTAATGTCTTTCAAAATTGTATATAACATCAAATTTAATACTAGTTATTTCACAAATTAATCAATATTGTGATGAATGAGCAAATAATAGTTAAATTAAAATTTTGAAGGAATAAATTCAATGCAAATATAACCTAAACTATTTGGTCCTTCCATTTTCCAACCTAAATTAATCTTTTTTTTTAATCAAATAGCAATTAAAACTACTAAAATTTATCAAATTGTTGACTCATTTTCCGACGATAACGTGAACATTTGACCTACACACTGAAAACGCAAGAATATTCTTGTAATATTATTATTAAGGTGACGCTGCATGTCACATGTTCAAGTTTTTGTCTGAAATTAATTCAAAAATTGAAATTTAATAAATTTTAGTAGATTAGGTTATAATTAGATATAACAAATTACCGAAAGTTACAATTTGGCAAACTTAAAAAATTTAGATCACAATTTGATTTTTAAAAAAAATTAAGTAGGAAATTGAAAATTAAATAATTTACATTGTTTTTTCATTGAACTAAAAAAAAAAAAAAAGGATCGTGCGAAATAGAGCTATTAATAGGAACATAGTGAGGGCGGGGAAACACCAACAATTTGTCTTATGGATTTTGTGCCGAACGCCGACAATAACCAGCTACTCATTTCTTCGAACACTTCACGCGCATATTTTTGTCCCTTTCTTCTCTCCCCTCCTTTTCCACACACTCCATTTCTACAGAATATAAGCAATTTTATTTCCAGAAATTAAACTAACAAAGCATGCTTAAACCTCAAGGCAGGCTCTGGTGGGGTTAACCAGTTTTCATGTTTTTATAATTCTTGATTCCCTGTAAAGCGTAAACCAATCTTTATGTTTTCCAGTTCTTGATTCCCACAAACAGGGAATCAGCATAATTGCCCAGTGATCACAGCTCCGACCCACGTGATGTTTCGTGCCATCTTTGCTCACCACGTGAAGTCGCCGTATTTAAACCCTTTCTTCCTCTGAAACTCTGCAAATTCCCGGGCTGCACGTAACCTGTTTGATGAAATGTCTGTTTCTTGTGGGGTGGAATGCATGTTGATTCTGGGGTGCATGCGGTGGGCGTGGAAGCGCTGCACCTACATCGGCTCCGACGACAGCGCCACGTGGCCCGCCGCGACCGGCGAGGAATTCGAACCGGTTCCTCGCATTTGCCGCACCATTTTAGCAGTATACGAGCCGGACCTCCGCTGCCCCAAATACCCCCCCGCCGGCGGCTTCCGCCTCAATCCCGACTGGGTGGTCAAGCGCGTCAACTACCAGCAAACCCTCGGCCGCGCTCCGCCGTACCTAATCTACCTGGACCATGACAATCGCGAGATCGTTTTAGCCATTCGCGGCCTGAATTTGGTGAAGGAGAGCGATTACAAGATGCTGCTTGATAATCGACTGGGTATGCAGATGTTTGATGGCGGATACGTGCACCATGGGCTGCTGAAATCGGCGGTTTGGGTGTTGAATGCTGAATCGGAGACGTTGAGAAGATTGTGGGAGGAGAATGGTAAGGAGTACAAGATGGTGTTTGCCGGCCATTCTTTAGGATCAGGTGTTGCAGCTCTCTTGAGTGTGATCATTGCAAATCATGGGAATCGATTAGGCGGCGTTCCGAGGAGCTTGGTCCGGTGCTATGCGGTGGCACCGGCACGGTGTATGTCCCTCAACTTGGCCGTCAAATACGCCGACGTCATACACTCCGTCGTGCTGCAGGTGACTGATTCTATTCGATCATCGATTGATCATTTGTGAACTGATTAGATGTCAAAGATTCAAAGCTTTCAATGCAAAGAATTTGATGAGTGTTTAACATGGGGTATTATTTCAGGATGATTTCTTGCCAAGAACACCAACCCCATTGGAGGACATTTTCAAGTCTGTTTTCTGGTTAGTTGTTATTAGCTTATAGTTCTTGGAGTCTTCTATATTATAAGTTTTTATTAGCTCTTAAAGGAGTGAACTTTTACCATCATTTTAAACCAGGCAATAATAATTTGGACAGTTTGCCATGCTTGTTGTTTCTGGTGTGCCTGAGAGATACTTTCATACCTGAAGGCAGAAAGCTCAGAGATCAAAGAAGACTGTATGCCCCTGGCCGGATGTATCATATAGTCGAACGAAAGTTTTGCAGGTAATGGAGTTGGTTTTAACATTGTGCAATAGATCCTTGTTTCATCGTTATATACAACATCACATAGTAATTAGTGTTTCATTACATAAAGCTTCATGAGTATCTGGACTTGAGGCATTTGGGAGATTCTATATTCTACAGTGCTAGATTTTCGTGTTTAGACAATTCAATAGGCGGGGTTGGATCAAGGGATTTTGAATTCAAGATTTAATATGAGTGTATTCAAGTCAAATGCACTCAAATTAGAGTGTGTTTCATATCAATCAATAAATCAACATCTGCGATCATCATTCCTTAGCCGTCTTAACTCTTCTGTACTACTCGTGGACTGATCTTGATGCTAACAAGATTTAAGATTTTGTCTGAAATTAATTCTGTGGTTGGAACTAGCAGATGTGGGAGGTATCCTCCAGAGGTTAGAACAGCTATTCCAGTGGACGGAAGATTTGAGCATATTGTCTTATCATGTAATGCTACCTCCGATCATGCTATAATTTGGATCGAAAAAGAGGCAGAAAAGGCCTTGGAAGTTAGTATATGCCACCATACAAGCTTTCCTAATTTCTTCAAAAAAAAAAAAAAAAGGTCCCATGTTCTTTCTTAAATGTTTGTAAGAAAAAGTTACTTTTGCCATGCAGGGTTTAAAGGAGCTTAACACGGAGACCATAACGACACCCCCAAAAGTGCAGAAACTCGATAGAAAGCTAACATTAGAAAAGGAACACAAGGATGCTTTGGAGAGAGCCGTGAGTTTGAATATACCTCACGCTGTAACATCTGACGAAGAAGAATCTTCATGCAACACTGAAGAGGGATCATCTGGGGATAAGAATTTGGGAACTTGTAACAACGACAAGGAAGATTCATCGCAAAAAGAAAATTCACTCTGTAGAAATGCTAGGACCAACTGGAATGAAGTAGTTGAGAAGCTTTTCAAGAACGAATCAGGAAAAATGATACTGAAACGAGATGTCTCTCACTCGATTACAGATAAAAGATCCCAATTTTCTTGAGCAGGTTTTAGAAATGTATCTTCTTTAATCTTTTGTTACTTCCTTTAATCTTTGTTACTTATGATTCTTTTTGTAAACATATTAGTATAAATGTATAGTTCTTCAGTTGTTTTGTTGTAAATTAGTCTGTGCAGTGTTGTGAAAACAGATCATCATCTTCAAATTAAAGGGAATTTACATTTTAGTGCTTTTTTTTATTTATATCAGGAATTGTTCTTCAGATTTATTATCTTAAATCAAAATACTACAATCTAGAAAGCTTTTCAATACCTTCAAGAACCATATGCAGCTCCATAGCCAGTGGATCAACTTCATTTCTAGCAATAAACTCAAAGATTGCATCTTTGATCTGAATCCAGCTTCTACCAGGGGGCTTATCCTGCATTCTTCCTCTCATTTCTTTCCTTATCTGCACAACTTTGCTCCATTCGTTCTCGTTTGCATACATATTCGACAACAGAACAGAGGTTCCTCCTTGCTCTTTCAACAACTCAATCTTTGCCAAAACAGCCTTTCCAATCTCCAACTCGTTGTGTAGCCTGCAACTACTCAACAATGATCCCAACACAGCCAGATTAGGCTCCATTGCCATGTTCTCAATAATGCTATAAGCTCGTTCGATCATCCCAGCTCTCCCCAAGAGGTCAACTACACATCCATAGTGTCGAAGATCAGGCTGAATCCTGTATTTCCTACTCATCAACTCGAATATGGACAGTCCTTCTTCAACCAATCCTGAATGAGCACATGCTGAAAGAATCGCAACAAAGGTCACTGCATCAGGGACAAGCTGATGAGCTTGCTCCATTTGAGTGAACGTGTCGAGAGCATCTGATCCTTGGCCATGCATACCGTATGCTGAGATAATCGCTGTCCAAGAATACAGATCCTTCTTAGTGTTTTCAATGTTGTCGAAAACTGTGATCACATGGCATAGATCTCCACATTTTGCGTAGGCATCAATCAGAGAATTTACGATGGAGACATTGAATCCGAGCCATCCAGCTTTCTCTAACAAAGCATGGAAGCTTCTTGCAAGGTTTATGGATCCTATACCACCGCAAGCTGACATTATGGAGATGATTGTAACAACATTAGCGTGTGGCTGAGAATCATCAGCTACCAATTTTTTGAAAACTTGAAAAGCTGCTGTGAAATTAGATAGTGTGACGAACCCTGATATTAAGCTTGTCCACGTGACAATATCTTTCTCAGACATTTCATCGAACACCGAGCATGCATCCATGGCTGAACCGCAGAATAGATAGGCACTCACAAGGGAGTTCTCCACAAACAAGCTATGATTATAACCTAGTTTAATAATGTGAGAATGAACTTGCTCAACAAAACCCAGATCAAAACTAGCCCCATGGAGCAAGAATGGGAATGTGTATTTATCGGGAAAAGTATCTTCTCTAAGCATTTTCATGTAATAATGTACAGCAATAATGGGATCAGATCCCGCAAAGAATCTGATCATAGTGCTCCAAGAAAAAACGTTGGGTCTTTCAATTACGTTGAAAATCCGAACACCGAAGTCGGAAATTTCATCCCCATTGCCTCTTTCTAACTCAACCAAACTCAAATACAGAAAGCGGCTGATGATGAAAGGGTTGCGATGAAGGCCAGAAACAAAGACGTAACAGAGAAGCTGTTTGAGGTGATGAAGTGTTTTGTAGCATTGTTCTTCAATGATTTGTAATCTGGGATGCCTTTGAAACAATTGATTATGGTGAACCCAGTTGGAAGAAACTGTTTGCGACGAGAAATTGATTCGTTTCGACAAGTGTTTGAAAACAGTGGTTCTTCTTTGTATGAAAAGATTCTTCACTATCATTCCAGAATTATAAACCGGAAGGTCGGCAACGGCGGCGGCAGCGGCGGAGGAGGAGGAAGAAGATAAAACAGTTTCAGAGAAACAACAATGGCGATTGTAAGCACACATTCAATAGGCCTGATTTTCTTTGACTTTTTTCCAATATTTCATTTTAACGGTAATTTATGAACACAAAAATGTATGTGCAACTCAAACAAATTTTAATAAGTCAAATCTTTATTTTACAGATTAAGGCATTTCAAGGAATTAATTCATTAAACAAGACTCAAGGTGAATCACACTTGGATCAAAAATTTCATTTTTTGTATTTGAAATTCTTTGGTTTTCTGCATTTTAGCTTGTAATCAGTTGTCATGAAAGAAATGTGACATGTAGTAGAAAACATCATATTTAATATCTTAGGACATATCTTAAATGTGTCTTTGACATGATGAAATCCAAGTGAAATAGGTCGTTGACAATGTACATTAGATTATATTTTGAGTCCACACGAGGCCCATTGGTCATCCTTGTTGTGACAAATCATGATTCAATTGTGGACCTAAAGTGCTCTAGACAAGGACATAATTAAACTCCAAGTTAAACACTCAAATGGGGACACAATCACCACAAAATCCTGGAACACTCACACTCGTACTTACATTCCAATTCATCTATATCAAACCCTTGATTGCAAATGATATTTCATTTCATCAATAAAGAGATCAAAAATCATATGAAGATGTGATCATTCAAGAATCTCAACAGTAGAAAGTGATTGACTATCCATCCACACGCAACAACCAACAAGAACTGCATGCAATGCAACAGTTGAGAGATCACAAATTGCATTAATGAAAAAAGCAGTACATCTCTAATTACAACAAAGCTACCCCAATCACTACTACAAACACTAACTGATAAGCATCACATGATACAAACATGGATTGGGAAAAGGCAGATAAAAACCATGTAAAGTGCAGCAACAATCTCAGGCCTCCACCCCATTCTGCAAAGGCTGAGGCTTAGCCTTCCTCGGCCTCCCCCTCGGCCGCCCCGTCTTTGACACGCTAGGCGGGCCCGTCGAGGCTTTCGCCTTCTTGGGGGCCGAGGGGGCGTTGGGGTCCTTCTTCGGCCTGCCACGGGGCCGGGTCGGGCCCGGGATTGCGTCCACAGCAGGCAGAGACTCCTTGGGCTTGGGGGGGCGGCCTCGGCCCCGCTTGAGAGGAGCATTCGGGCCGGGCTTGAGGTAATTGTTCTTGATGAGAAGAAGATCACCATTGTCCTTCATCTTAGAGAGATGGACGGCCAGTAAATCTGCATGTCCAGCTGGCATTTCGCCATATTTGGACTCCATGAACTTTGAGATCGATGACTTGTTGGCTCCCTCTGCTTGTTTCAGTGCATCTATTGCTTCCATAATCATCTGGGATTTTACAGAAAAAATAAAAAGGCTTGATTTAATATTTTTATAAACAATTAGGGTGGAAATATGATTTTTTTTCTGAAACTGAAATCTTGGAAATGAGGAAAGATCCAGGCTTTGCTGCATAATTGAAGGGTCAAAAATAATTAATGCCCTAGAAATTGCCAAAAATTCTTGAAAAAGTCTCAAGAATTTCAGGGAAAATATCAGGAAATTACGTTTGCTAAAACGAGGGTTTTACATAAACAGAAAGTAAAACAACAAGTGAAGCTTCAAATTGTTCTTGGACATATTAAAACAAGAACATTCCAAACATTCTTACAAAAATCACAAAAATTAAATTTAAAAAAAAAAAAGAGAAGCTTAGTTTGAAGAACGTAACATGCAAATGAATATAAAAAAGAAAGGGTGATTAGATTTTATCACCTGTGGGTAAGGAGGGATAGAAGGCGGTTTGGTGAGCTCTTCAGTCGCCATTGAAGCTCAACAGTGAGGTCAGTCTAGAGAGAAGGAAAGTGTAAAAGAGAGAAAGAGAATATGAAAAAGATAGAGAGAGAAACCCCACAGGAAGGGAACTTGAGAAGCAAGGGGACAGCTCCACAGTGATTAGAAAAATCTGAAATCTTTATTTTAGAGAGAGAGAGAGAGAGAGGGAGAGCTTATCGACAACGTAATAGTGCTTGGTTGTTCGAATAAATTTGAAAAAATAATGAAATGGACGGCTGAGATTTTGATGATCGGACGGATATAAAGTAATGAAAACGTAACCACAGGGATTGATGAGGTGGCAGAGGTGATGTCGTATGTGGCCGCCCTGCTTTTCTCAAAGTCTCTCTCAACCAATTGTTAATGTCCCACAAAAAGTTTTTCAATTTTCACTTTTATAATTTTATTCAAATCATTTTTTGTTTCATCGTTTTGATGGATTTTATGGGGGGGAAAATATAAAGGACTATGACTAAGAGCATGCATTATGGTATTCTTAAAATGCATTTTTAATTAAAATATGAAGATATCTTTTGATGTAGAGGTGATTTTATATGTGTTGTTTTAGATGAGATGTGTTCTCCTACAAAAATTACATTTTTATCCTTAATTTACGTTTTCTTTTCTTCATCCATTTTTCTATTTATTTAATATATCATTTTACAGATCAGTTTTTAAGAAAAACCAATTTCATTATCCCTTTTTAAATTGATTTTTCTTTTTCAAATTCTATTTGATTTAATTTTTATTATTTTAAGTGTTATAGTTTTCTATTTGATATTTTCTTATAATTTCTATATAAGTGAAATTGTAGATACACCTAATTTCAAAAAGATAAAAATGGTAGATAGTAATCATCATCACTTTGAATTCTACTATCAATATGGTTCTTTTATTTAAACTAACTAATTACATATTACTTTTTAATCAATAATTTGTGCAAGTGTTTTAGTTAAATGTTCTCAACAGACCACTAAATTGTAAGTTCTTAACAAATATATCACCAACTTCGAACGAATTTAGTTGAACAAATTTGGACACGATTTGAGAACTTATAAAAATTAATTATTCATTTATATTAATTGTATGTCAAATGTAGAGCCGGCAATTTGAGCCCGGCCAGACGGGCCGGCCCCAACAGCCAGTAAATTAGGTTGGGTTGGACTCTAAAATGAGCGGCCCTAAAAATACCGGAACTTTTTGGCCCGGCCCGATGGGCCGGATGGGCTCGGGCCAATTTGGCCTATTGGGCTTGGGCCGGGTCAATGGCCCGATAAATTTATTTTTTTATTACTTTTTTTATGCAATTTGTAAATTTTAGATATGACTCAATTCCTTCCTCCATGTTTTTATGTATTCTTTTAAATTTTTTATAATTATTCTCATCTTCAACTATCATTAAATAATTAGAATCTACTAGCAAATTGTGATAATTGAGTTAAAATATTTTTGAATGCTAAAAGGAAGTAAAAAATGATCGGATTTTGTCCCCACTAATTGTTTAATTATATTTAAAAAAATGAATTTCGATTATATAAATAGGATATTATAGTTTAAATTGAACGTCTTAAATTATAATAATAAGAAGTTATTTTTCTAGTTAAATTGGTGTAAGAATTTAATAAATTAAAAATTATTTTAATTTTAAAAAATAATTATGCATTCAGTCCGATTTGGCCCGTTGGCCCGCTTGGGCCGGGCTCCAATTTTGTAGACCCAGCCAAAGGATGAACCTGCCCGGCCAGACCCAAATTTATCATTTGTCCCGTTGGGTTGGGTCGGGTCGGGTCGGGCCGGGCGGCCCGAATTGTCATCTTTAGTCAAATGTATTGTAATGTTTATTGTAATTTTCAATTAACTGCTAGCTATATATATGTCTTTCTTTATGTAGTCAATCCAAATATATATATATATATACATACAAAGATTTGAATTGAATATTAATTTATTATTATTTATTATATTTAATTACTATATATATAATAGGAATTAAATTGAATGTGTATTGAAATTATATAAAAATCAGTAAATTTTGTATTAAATTGAATATTTTATTGAATATAATAACAAGTAAAAGAAAATGATATTTGTTTTTTTAATCTACGTCTGACCTAATATCCAGGTAAGCATGATTTGAGAGTCACATCAGTTGAGAGAAAGCCTCAGTTAGGAGAGAAAAAAAATAACCCCAGTGATAGAATACGTTAACGATATTTCATTCTGGAGTCAGTCTCTTGTGCAACTGGTGCACATACAATTCGGGTCGGGTTCGGGTCGACCCGGATCCGCACATTTTTTTTAATTTTTTTTATTTTATTTTTTCGCTTAAACTGTTACCTTTATGTTGTCTAGGTGTAACATTTATGTTATATAAATGTGACCTTTATGAATAAATGTAATGACATTTATATACTCTAACTTAAAAAAAATGAAGAATTTTACACTCTGACGGTCATAATATTCACAAAAACTTTTATGCATCAAGTGCATGGATCCTAGATTCATGCACCCGACCCGCGCGTGTATGTGCTTCCACGCGCGTCCCACGCGCCCTCACGCGCTCCCACGCGCCTGGGCGGATGCGCTCAAATTCGCTCGTTAAGGATACCTTTCAGTTAATTTAAGGATATCTTTAAGTTATGGTAAGGATACCTTTCAATTATGTTAAGGATACCTTTAAGTTATGGTAAGGATACCTTTCAATTATGTTAAGGATACCTTTGAAATCCTAATTCCAGGTTACATGTCACGTTATGTTAAGAATACCTTTTAGTTATGTTAAGCATATTTTTAGGTTATGTTAAGGATACCTTTAGTTATGGTAAGAATACCTTTTGATTATATTAAGCATACCTTTAGGTTATGTTAAGAATACCTTTAGGTGATGTTAAGGATACCTTTGAAATCGTGATTCCAGGTTCCTTTGAAATCCTGGTCACATACCTTTACGTTATATTAAGGATACCTTTAGGTTATGTTAAGAATACTTTTATGTTATGTTAGAGATACCTTTGTGTACAAAATGTGTAACACAACTATGTTATGAATAAGGTATTTCTAACATAACATAAAGGTATCCTCAACATAACCTAAAGGTATGTCTGACGTAAAGTAAATGTATGAAATTTGGGCATAAAGGTATCCTTAACATAACCTAAAGATATGTCTAACATAACGTAAATGTATGAAATCTGGATATAAATGTATCCTTAACATAACGTAAAGGTATTCTTACACATTACATAAAGGTATCCTTAACATAACTAAAAGTCATGACCAATTTTTAAAAAAGTTAGCGCGAAAAAAAAAATAGAGAAGCGGGTCGGGTAACCTGGATCCGACCCGGTTGCATGGATCTAAGATCCATGCACCTGATGCACAAGAGACTTACTCCATAATATTTGTACATAAAGATCACAAGAATTGTACATAAAGGTCACAACAATACAACATAAAGGTCTCAATTTGAAACGAAAAACCCTGAAAATCTTCATTTTTTCCTAAGTTATTGAACATAAAGGTCATAACATTTAAATATAAAGGTAACACTTATATAACATAAAGGTCACATCCTTACAATATAAAGGTAACAGGCTGAAGCAAAAAAAAAAAAAAAACCTCAGGTGACCCAGGTGTGCAGATCCGGGTTAGGTCGCCCCGATTGCACTAATTTAGATCAGTGCACCTGGTGCACAGGAGCATTTGTATTCATTCTGATATCTTAAATTGATAGTTTTCAATCTTTCGAACCCGGGATTGATAAGATTTATCTTTCATAACCCTCCTTGTCAGATAAGTTATCTTTCGAGGTTTGGATCGATAAAATCCCTAAAAAAATTGGCAAAATCTTAGGTGAGACAGTCTCACGGATCCCATTCCGTTAGACGTGTCAACTCGATCCGGTCAAAAGTCAACAATTAAAGTCAAAACTAAAAGTCCACGATCAACGCCAGTCAACGATCAACGGTCAACGGCCGGTCAAGACCGTTGACTTAAAAGTATTACATATTATACATAAAAGTAGTATCAGACATACATAAAGTATGACATTATAAATGTAATACTTTTAATTTTATAATGTAATACTTTTATGTGAATCATGTGTGACAAGGTTTTGAGAAATTATGTATTATTTTTATATGTTTTAGGTATTTCTTTTCAATATATTAGGTAATACTTTTGTAAAATATGATGATTTTGGATTTGGTTAGAGTGTATGAAAATATGTAATACTTTTATATGTATTTGGTCATACGTTACTATAGATCAGATAATACTTGTACTATATACATATATTGCATAATATACTACAAAAGTATTACATGATATATAGAAAAGTATTATCTAATACATACATTATGAATCGTTAGATAATATATAGAAAAGTATTACATTATGAAAATAAAACATTATATAATTTTTTTATGTACAACATGTAATACTATTGAAGTCAACAAGTAATACTTTTGTGTGCGAAATATGTAATACCATTGAAATCAATTATATATTATATACATATACTGTACAAAAGTATTGTAACATCCCAAATAAAATTAGCTCCAAAATTAATTTATGAGAATATTAATAATTTGCCAGAAATTTAGTTGCAAGTCTTTCCTTTAGGATTTAGAATTAATACCGAAAAGCAATCTAACTATAAATCACTTTTAAAATATTTTTAGAAGGCAATATTATAATATCCTATAGTTAATTATTAATTGTGATTATTATAGATAAAAGAAACGAAATAAACTTCCTTTAATCTTAGATATGGACTAATCTCTTCCACACTTGAAACTTGTAACTTAGGTGTTAATTTATATAGTTGAATTTGAATTAGTGAAATTAGGCCTAATATATATTTTATGTCAAGGGCCCAATCTCTCTTAACCCATTACACTTTAAACCTTGGTCCAAGGAGATATAAATGTTCAGCCCATTTATTGTTTTTGCCCAACTTCTTAACCTAATACCCGCCCCTTTCCTTGTTGCCCTAGCATGAGGGTGGGGAGTCATCACTCAACTCCAACTAAACCCACCGAGGCTTGCCACTCATCCTCTCTTTCTCTCTCTCTCTCTCTCACTCTCTCGCCTTCTCTCGCGTTCTCTCTCACCTTGCTCATCTCTCTCTCTCTGTCTCTGCCGCCACCGCCGCCGTGCCGCAGGGTAACGGCCGGGTAGAGCCGGAACGAGGGCTGTACAGTGGCAAGAAGAGACTGGAGAGTGCAGGGGCCTCCGTGGAAATTTTATAACTTTATGGTCTTTTTTGTAATTTTAATATTTAATGAAATTGCACTTTAACCCCTGCTCTTTAAATAATTATACTTTAGTCCCTGAAGTTCCTAGAAATTATAAAATGGACCATAGAGTTCCTTGGCTTTGAGCTATAAGTTTATATGCGAACCTCTGGAGTTTTCACGTCTTTAAACGAATGTCTAATTAAGCTCGTTAGCCTCAAACCTTATGTACAAAACCCTAGCTTTCCAGTTAAACCCTAATTTTGGGAATGTTGATTGTTAACCTTGTTCCAAGAGATTAAATTCAAGATTTATTTCACTATAAACAATTGAGCAAAATATTAAGGCGAACTTTATACTTTGAAGGAATGTGAACAGGGAGCTTGTTTAGATGATAGTAGAAATAATAGTGGCAAGCCTCAGTGATCACATGAATATGAACGAGGGATAGATTAAGGGAAATAAGGCGAATAACTTTACAAAGCACTACTTCTGAAGATGGGGTAAAATTTTATCTGTTTTATTAACTGTACACTTGAGTATATGAATTGTTTGGATATATGAATTTGAATTGATGACGTTGCGAATGCTATGGTTATATGTTTGAAGTGTAAGTAAGTTATGTGGTTACATATGCTATTGATTGCAAGAGTGAAAGTGTGAATGACTACGTGTTGTGATAAGTCGGGATTATTCCCACACCAAGAGGGATTTCGTTATAAACCAATTATATGTTGAAGGGATTGTTGCCAATTTGTAATTGTCGTGTAATGAATTATGACGTGAATGTGATTGATGTTTACTAAATGTTATATGAAAAATGTGATTGTGCATGCGCTAGCATGCCAAAGAGGGTATTCTTTAAAAACTCCAGTGCAGAAGGTTTAAAAACTCATAGGCCCAACATGGGATAGACTTTCTTCGGCAACCTATCCAAAAGTTTGCAAGGGACTACTTGGGAGTCCACAGTGTGCAATGTTACATGTTATGACTACGTGTACTTTATGTATCCTCCTCCATTGTACAAGTTAACCACATTGAGTGCTTTCTGACTCACCCCTATGTGTTAAAAATGTTTTCAACTTAAAGTATTCAGGGTGTGGTGTGCAAGTAGTGTATGCTGGTAGCCGATATTATCAAGGTTGCAAAAGATTTTAATAAAAGGGTTCTATTTTATAAATTTCAAACATGTATTTATGAAAATGCCATTTTTATTGCTTTTTATGAAGCACCAAAAAATTAGTTTAGAGGGAAAAAGGGATTTCATGTAAATCACTTTTATTTCATTTTTCAAATTTATATTTCATAGCGATATTTTATGGAATAATATTTCACAGTTATTCGTGAATTCATTTAGCTTTATTATTATTGAAAGGGTCAATTTCTAACGAAAATAACACCAAAAGAAGATTTTATTCTTTAAAAAAAGGGGTGTTACAAGTATTACATTATAAAGTATTAGATGATATATAGAAAAATATTACCTAATACACACAAAAATATTACATTATGAGAATAAAATATCACGTAATACTTTTATGTACAACATGTAAAATGATTGAAATCAACAAGTAATACTTTAATAATGTAATTTTTTTTGTGCAACATATAATACTTTGAAATCAATAAATAATATTTTTATGTGTATCATGTGATACCAGGGCTAGGCCTAAGTTGGGGTGAGAAGGTCGACCGCCTAGGGCCCCATTTTTTAAGGGCCCCAAATTTTCATCTAGTACTATATATATATATATATATATATATATATATATAATTGTATTATGTATAATATACTCAATATAATATATAATTGATAATAAATTATTTGTAGCCCAATTTTTATGTAATTTTTAAATTAAATAGATAAATTTATAATCTTTCATATATACTAAATGAATAACCACTAGAGGACACGTGTCACTCTATGGTTATTCCAAAATTTCACTCAATTTTTAAAATATATATATATATATATATAATTTAATTCATTTAATGATAATTGCTAACAATTAGTAACCTATGAAATTGATACTTAATAACAATTTGTAGCCTATGAATTTTAGTCAAGATATTTTAATGAGGCAATACATTTTAATATGTATAAACTAATTGCTAATAAATATAATAATTATATATTGAGAATAAAATTAAATCAAACATATTATGAATAAGAATATTACGTTTATATACTTGTTAGGTTATGTGAGTATAAATATAATTTTAAGGACAACAAGAACCATTAAGAAAAGAATCTTAGTTTTATACAGAAAAAAGAATCAACGAAAACCATTAAGAAACGTGTGAGATATTCACGATTGAATCTGCTCCCTTGGATCCAAAATCGAAGCCCTGCATCTGTTAGCTCAGCTCAACGAAAACCATTAAGAAACGCGTGAAATATTCACGATTGAATATGCTCCCTTGGATCCAAAATCGAAGCCCTGCATCCGTTAGCTCAGCTCGTAATCCAAGATAACGGTCTTCAACTGCTGCCCCGCGTCATCCACTGATTCGCCGAAGCTAACTCCTCCAACTACCGTTTGTCATCCACTGATTCGCCGAAGCTAACTCCTCCAACTACCGTTCAAAAAATTAGAAATGCGCTTCTATAAGTCAACAAGGGTCACTCAACCCTTACACAAAATAAGAAAATATATTCAAAATAGATATCTGCAACATTATATATATCTTCCCAATTGATATATCCTCTCAACATATCTAATGCAAAATTCTTTGACAATAATGAAGAGATTAAATTCTCGATTCTATTAGAGCAGTGGTAGGAAGACATGTAAATTTCCACTTGAAAAAACCTATGTTTCCTTTCAAAAACTTCAATAATATGGAGCTAATCTTCAAGCAATACATAATGATAAACATCGATCTTGATATGTTGTTCCAGACATAACATATAAACAACTTGTACTTCTTCAGACAACATGATCGATCAACCTGCAGCTCCTAAATGGCAACAACGTTTGACAAACCTTCTTCAAAAGTTGCACAAATTTGTTATAGGTTCAGTTCATCAGCAAAAAGAAAATCACGTTGTTGATCTTCTCTGATCATTGATGCCTCCGACAATGGAACTTCAACCATGTTTCTTGCAGAGAGCTCAAGAGATTTCAAATCGCGAAGATGCTGCAAGATCTCTTGAAGAAGAGCCAATCCCTTGTTTCCTTTCATCATTGAGCTTATGCAGTGATTGAGAAAATCCTTATCTTCTTCAAGTGCTTGTAGCCTCTCATACACATGATCAAGATCTTCTTGAATCAAGATTCTGCTGTTTATGATCATCTCCTTTTCGTTACAATCTTGAAAATCCTGCAAGGTCAAGACTTTGGCCTCCAAAATCTTGAGTTCTTCAAGAATGGATACCCTTTCTTCATCGAATTCTTCCAGTGATACATCATGAGTTTCATCCAAACCATCTTCACATTCATCTCCAACGGAACGAGCATCAATGCATCGATCATCGTTGTCAGAAGAAGAGTCGGAGTTGGTTCTTCTGATCATCATTGTCTTTTCTATGGCACTGTTCCTATACATTTGAAGCTCCTTCTCGAGTTCTTTCTTCTCCTTCTCTCTTTTGATCATGAGATCATTCAAAAGCTGCAAAGCTTCTTGGTCGTATTCCGTTTGTTCTTCCATCATTCTTTGGTATTGAAGTGCTTCCATTTGCATTGCACCTTTCTCTTCTTCAAGCTTCCTTATCATTTCCTTTGCAGCTTCTCTCTCTTCTTCTAGCTCTGCACACAATGCTCTCATGGCCTTTTCTTGATCTTTTATTTTAGCCTCTAACTCTTCTTCTTTCGACCCGTCTGTTGAACATTAATGTAGCATCAGAGAAAGTTGATCAAACAAGATTATCATGATCAAAGGAATGGAAAATTTGTACCAAAGAAAGTATATATGTACCTTGAGAAGATTGCTCGATTTCCTGTTTTTCGTTGTCTTCCGTTAGTCTTGAAACAGAGGGGGCATCAATCAGCTCTATGCATATGAATCTATCAGAATCTATATAATCTTCATTCTGATAAAGCATACCAGATAAATCAACAGATTCATCATCTTCACTAGCACTCGAATTCCACTCTTGAACCTCAAAACTATCCGATTTCTCACTTGGATTTCCATGATCTGAATCACACACAAATTCTGTCTTTTGGGCTCCATCACATTCCATCTGTTCATCACAATCTTCGTCGACTCCCTTCATAAGCTTCATTAGATCTGGTCGAGATAATGAGGCCGCCTTATGGATATAATCAAGAACATCCCAAGAAGGTTTCAAGATCATAGATGGAGAGCTAACACTTGTGCTCAACACTTCATCACAGCAACAACATCGATTGAGTTGATTCGTCTCACTTATCCACGTAAAGAAAGCAACTGAGGATGAGATTTGATTGATGGTTGAAGAAGAGCAATTGCTGCACAAGTTCTTGGACTCTGACAATCTTTTGTGATTAGAGCAGTAACTTAGCTTGCTGATCTGAGCTCCATGAGCCTCACAGACGTGATCGAGACGAGTACTGTCGGAGTCGAGAATGTGATCTAATGTAGCACACCAAGTGCAGGATGGTTTAAGGCCAAAGAAAATGGTGAACTTTGTTATCAGATATGAGAATGAGGAGTTAAGGAGGAGGAGGAGTATTAGAATCCATTCCAGAAATGCATAAACTAAGATCTGAATGATTTTGTGGCAGTTTTTATGTAACATTGTTGCGAATTTGTTGGCCGCCATTGATGTTTCTTGGGTGCATGAACATACACACAATGAGTAATCACACACACATTACAGAGAGAGAGAGAGAGAGAGAGAGATGATATTCCTTTACTTTGTGAAGTGGTGAAGCTAATCATGGTGTTCAATTTAAGTTTTTTATTTTTAATTGAAAAAATGGGGCAGTTCAGGTGGAAATTGATAATTAATAATGTATATTAATTTAGAAAATTGCAAATTATTGAATCGTTTATTGTAATCTTTGTGTCATTCCATTACACATGTGCAAAAGTGAGAATATATGATTCTAATAAGAATGTTTTATTGATTTAATTTCGTTACACAGAGTAATCCATCAAATATAAATTAATTTGTAAAAATAATAATGAATGTGATCTCAGCCTCGTGCATGATTGTGTTATTGGACACGACTATATTCCAGGACACAGTGCATCAAGAAAAAAATATTTATAGTTATAATTTCAAAAAAGCATACTTATAAATAAGAATCACATACTTATATCGACTGTCTCCTGTCTCCGGTCTCCTGGGGTACGACTGTGCGCCCGGACCGCTATTGTATTTTCGGGCAAGGCACGACCATATCTCTGGACAAGTTCGTACGTGAGAAAAAAAGTCACATACTTATAAAAAAAACATACATACTTATAGTTGAAAATGACATATTTATACATCGTGTCTGGTTCACAGTAGTAGCGCACGGTCGGTGCTGTCGTGAGACGGTCTTGTATGAATTTTTGTGTATAGTTAATATGATTAATATATATCTGTGTGTGAAAAGCTAATTTTATTTGAATAAATATTACATGAAACCAATATGTAAAACTGTGTTACGCAAGTTTTTATAATTTTAATTATGTGGTTAAACTTGTGATGGTTGGAGCGGGCAGATTGATATCTTTTCAAAACATACTTTTGAGAAATTTGGAGCCCTTTAAATTTCTAGAATAGTTATAAAAAGGTGTCTCACATTTAATTGGGACCCAAAATCAAATCAAACATATCTTGATTCTATCTTCCATTCGAATTAAAGTAGATTCACATCAAGTTGATAATATTATAACAATTTCTAAAATAAAAGTTAACCAAAATTCAAATAAAAGTTAACCAAAACATCATGTTTGAGTTAACCCGGACTTATTTACAATTTTACATCTAATCTCATTACATTTTTAAATGTTATTCAATTTTACATCGTGTTTATATATCTAGAGTAGGACTAAAAACACCACATTATTTCCTAAAGACACCACACTTCAAGTGTATTATTTCCTAAACAATATACATGGAGTGTGGTGCCCTTAGAAAAATATGTGGTGCCTTTAGTTTTACCCTATAACTATTACTACTTATATAAAAGTATGAATATTTCTTACAAAATATGGATTGCCTAATATATCCTTATTAAAATTTTTATTTAAGGTTATAATAGTAATTTATGATTTTATTTAAGGTTATATTTTTACAAAATATGGATTGCCTAATATATCCTTATTAAAGATTTTATTTAAGGTTATAATAGTAATTTGTGATTTTTATATTTAAATAATTTTACATTAGAATTCTAAACCAAAATCATATAGAATTCTATTATAAGTAGGACTCTATTATATAAGGACTTTAATTTATTAGATTTAAGTTGATTAATAGTAATATAATACTTTAATTTAAAACATTCATCATCTACATGCAACGCATGTGCTGATACTCGTATATATATATATATATATAATTTTAGAAAGTTGTCCTTTAAGGTGTGACTCGTATAAGATCATTTAATCAATTTAATTTCAAATCCACCTAAATTACTATAAAATATTTTAAAATGAAAGTGATGAATTTTTTGAATTCATATTAATTAACCAGATATCATCAATGAATTTATTATCCCTTAATCGAAACACAACCTAATATCTTACATTCAACATTTGTATAATTTCTTAATTTATTTCTCTACATCATTTAATTAAGAAATAACTTTGGTAAAATTTCACATCTTATTGCCAAAAAGAAAGAATTTTTCATGCAATAATTTATATTGTAATTTAAAATAAACAATAATTGGGTCCACCATACCACAATGAGTTGCTAGCTAGGCTGGTAAACCAACCATAAAGTACCCCATTTTGCTCATAATGAGGAATAATTCCTTCTCTTTTGCCTCTTTTTTTTTTTTTTTGTGTTTTAATTATATTTTTCATCATCTTTCTATTTACTTTTAGGGGTCTATAAAGAGTTTCTTATATTTTATATTTTCACATTGGTAGTGGGATTCAATGTATCAAGGAATAGAGTGCAAGTGGTTTGATTAATTCAAATGTTATATAATGTGGATTGAATTATATAGTTAAGGTTGTTTGATTTAAGATGCATATTAAAAATTCCTTTATTAATCGGATTAAGATTATTGAAATAAATGTGATAAATCAACTGAATTATTTATTATGCCTGTTTTAGTATAGTCTACACATATTTGAATCTATTTTCAAAACAATACTAATGTATAATTTCATTTTGAAGAAGTAGAATTTGATCATTTTCAATTTAAAAACTTTTCGAAAATTTCATTTTCACCACACGAGGCTTGCACGTGCATTTGAGTAGACAAAAATCAAGTTTCGATACTATGATAATTTTAGCATTATCATATATACAATTTTGTCATTATTGTCACACCCCAAGCTCTTATGATCAATTATATCATATGCCATTTCATGATTATTATGGAATTAAAACTAGCTAGTACAACTAGGAAATTACTACAATTAATATACCTAATATTTAGCAATTATTATTATATGAATCAATGCGTAATCTTGGAGTAACCTTTTTGCATGTGTTTGTAGGGTATGATGATATGCACTCATATTTATAGGATAAAAAGTATTGAAATACCATTAAATTAAATTAATAAAATATTTTATTATACAATATATTCTTACTTTTCTATCAAAGTTTTGGTGAAATATCAAAGATAGTTATTGCTGATCACCAAAACATTTATATCTTCAAACAATGATAAATTTATCATTTTATTAGATGGTGATAGAAGATTATATATATTTATCTTATAATATCAAAGAGTAAACAATTAAATTCATTATGATAGAAAACGGTGATTCAATTTGGTCATCAAAGATCACTCATCCCATACCATCATATTATAATAGTGGGTCCTTCTGTAGTACACCTGATGTATTAATACACCAAGTTGTCAGTCATTTTTGTCCATTAGATTTGAGTACTTTAAATCCTGACCATTCATTTATCATTTACCTTTTTTTACCTTTATTCAATATTTACTATGGTAACTCTTTATGATTTCCCCAAAATGGTATAATGTCCTAGATAATGAATCCAAATAAATTTCATTTATCAATCATTATCATCCATAAAACCAAATTCACGTATTCTAATATTATGCATCGTTCGATGACGATTCATTTGACATCCATATTCGATATATTTTATTGTAATTTACGATGATTACATTATGGATGACAATGGTTACATTATGGATGACAATGGGGCATGTCGGGCCGGTACCCAGCCTTCTCCGCAACTACTACCCGTCGGGCGGGGCAGAAGCTTGCGCCCCGTGGCCCGCCCCGCCCGTTTTTAAAAAAATAAAAAAATAAGAAAATAAAAATTTGTAATTTTAACAAGAATAATTTGAAAAACGCCTAATTAAATCATTAACTAAATAATTTGAATAATTATTTGATTGAATAATTTGAAATGAGGATTTAATTTTACTATTTTACACACCCAACAACAAATTAAAACATTATTTTACATGTAATATTACTACTTTAGTCTTTTACTTAATTAATTAAAATATGATCCTAAATTACTTATATATACACACATATACACTTAATTATCATAATATATACATTAATTGAGATTAATGTATATAAACTTAATTATCATAATATATATTATGTATATAAACTTAGTTATGTATATAAACTTAATTATGTATATTAAAATATATTATGTATTTTATGAATATTTATAAAATGCTTTCTCAACATAAACACTTCTCAAAATTCACCAATAAAATATTATTTTAGATCTTCAAATGTGTATATATACTGACAGAAGAATTAGGAACTTGTATTTTATTGATATAAAATCTAATATATATATATATATATATATATAATACACTTCAAGATCTAAAAAGATATAATGAGATACAAAAATTTTTTTAACAACTTTATACATGAGTATGTCTATGTCTAACTTTATCTCTAAGTGAAATGTAAATTATGTGGGAAAATATTCATTTATAGTGCAAGACATTACATTCAATTGCAATGCATCAACGCATTGCTGCAAGTCATCCAAAAAATTCTTATGCATAGTTCATTGTGAACGGTTAGAATGGTTTGCATTTTTTTTTTTTTTGTTAGTATGATGCATTGCATTATATCAATGCATGATACCATGCAACCAATGTTATGAATTGCATTGCATTGCATTATATCAATGGCATGATATGAATTGCATTGCATTATATTAGTTGGAATCTGCATTGCAAATATGCAAATATATACAACATAGATAACATTGGTGAATTAATTATAATCCTATGACTCGTTCATATATTACAAGATAAAATAGAATGTGTTAATGACATCCAAGATTGTGAGGGTAATATGCAATATATGCAAACTAGTTTGTATCTTATCAATGACATCATGCAATGATTAATGACATTCAATTATTAATGACATCGCAATGGTTAATGACATTCAAATGTATACATTGATGAATTCAAATAAAAATCGTTGGGCAATAGACAATTCATAACATTGGTTGCATGATATCACACAATGGTTAATGATATCCAAAATTGTGGGGTAATATGTAAATATATAAATTAATATACAATTAAAACATTCGTGAATAAAAATTAAAATTATGGGGCAATAAACATATTAATATATCTGAAATATATTAAATATTTCAATCTAATGGTTGAATGAAATGGTTGCAGGATCAAAATACACAATAGTGTATGGTTGAAATACAATGTTTTGCACATACAATGTTTGCACTGTATAACATGGTTAAAATGGTTGCACTGGTATGAAATTGTTAAAATGGCATGTAACCAATGTCCCTATTTAAAAAAAGCATGCAAGGTTATAATGGTTGCACTTACATCAAATGTTAAAATTGTTACTATCGTTAAAACAACACGTAATAAAATTAATTTTATTATGAAATTTATTAAAACTCCATGATCATATTAGTATATCTCAAATATATTAAATATTTAATTTCAATTTCATCACAATCATTGTTAATGTTTTATCATTTATTAAATTAGGTATGATTTATGCAAATGAAATAAGTTTGTAACAAAGATTTATATTTTATATAAATGATCATTCTAAAGCGTACAACTCGTATGACCCAAAATTAAATGTAAAACACACAATATATTTCATAGCCCAAAATAAACCCAAATTAAATGTAAAACACATAATGTATTTCATAGTCCACAATACACAAATCAAGACATTGCAGCCCATTGTCCAAAGGTTACACAGCCCATACATATTACAAAGCCCACAACTCCTATAGTCCAAAATTCAAAAAGTTACCTTAAAAAAAGTTACTGTGGTAAAAAACTCTGGTGTATTAATACACCAGGTGTACTATAGAATTACCCTATAATAGTATGTACAATCATTGATGTTACTCATCATTTTGAATGAGTGTTATATGAGACCATCTCACGAATGTTATTATGTGAGACGGATCAACTACGGTTCACATAATGAAATTCTTTTTGTAATTTCATCCGTAAATCTTCCATTCCTTGCGCTACATAACCCGCACTTAGTAATTCATATAATAATTTGTGAAAATGAGTTCAACTTATAAATAAAAAGAATCTATCTAAAGAAACTATTCGTGAGACCGTCTCAAATGAGAGAAAAAAGAACATATTCTCCCACACGATAAAAAGAAGAAAACCTTTTGTATATTACCATATACTTAACTCCATAACATTTAATGACTTATAGTCCTCACCATCATTAATATAACACGTATTCACTATATCAAAACTCATATAATCATTAATGTAATTCATATTACCATATACTTTAATTCGTACCATTTACAACACACCATTATTAATGTAGCTACAATATGTCAGTACCAAATTTAACCATGTATTATCATATACTTCAATCCCCATATCATAACATAATGAAATCTGTACAATCAAATTTTAAAATGGTAAAGTGGTTAAAATTATTTTTGTGGGAACAAAATTAAAAGATTGAAGCAAAAAAAAAAAAAAAAGATTCTAAGACGGTTAAAATGAGGTTTAGTATATGATCTAATCATTTAGTCTTTCTCTAATCTTATACTTCATGGGAATGTTATATATAATTATATATGTGTACAAATAATCAAAGGATTAATTGAATATGGTATCAAGTGAAATGATATGGTATCTTGAAGAAGATTTTGATTGAAAAAGTTGTAAAATAATTAATTATATAATATTCCAGCAGCTGCCCAATTAAAAACAAAAACAAAAATAGATGCTAGTATGTATTTGACTTATTTTTGGTGGCAAAAGAAGAACAAAAAAGATGGTAAAAAGGCAAACAAAAATAAAGTAATTGAAGAATTGGAGTGAATAATAATGGATATAATTTAATGAAACATAGCTATCAAATCTGGACATCATCATGTTAATTGGTAAAAAGTGAAACAAAATGGATCAAATTAAGGAGGCTGATTAGGATATTGTTTTCTCTTTATCATTAAAATATATCTACTGCAAAAACTTTAGATATCTATTTTTATTTAAGCAAAAACTAGGTGCATATTAATAACACCATACTATACCTGAGTTGCACTTATAGAATGGATTAAAAGGTTGATTAAACCAGATGAAATGGATGATCTAAACAGGGCAATACACCTAAGTAAAAAATAGTACAAAGTATAAAATGAAACTAATTATTTTTTATCCTGAAATAACACAATTTTTAATTGGAAATTTCAAGAATAAATGTGAAGAAAATGGCCTCAAACTGCAACACTAAAACATACTTTCTGAATTTCTTTGACATCATCATCCTAAACTAGACCTTGTAACTTCATAAGCTAAGAAACATGCTGCATTTGCAGGAACACTTCGGGCCATGGCAGGCCCGAAACCCTTGTACAAGCCCTTAACTCCTTCCGATTTCAAGATCTTCCTAAACGCATCGATGGAGCCCGAGAACTTTGGGTTCTTGTAGTCATCGACCTGGAGAACACTCTTGATGACATCAGTTGGATAAACGGAACACCAGAACGAAGCTCCAGCTAAGCCTCCGGCTAATATTAACGAGCCTCTTCCTAAACTTGAAGTGTCCTGGCCCCCAGCAAGATACTGCTTCAATGCTTCATAGACACCAAACATAGCTGCATTTCCTGGGACTTCACGGGCCATGGTCGGAACTAACCCCTTGAAGAGTCCCCTCGCGCCTCCTTCTGATCGAAGAACCTGTCTCGCCACATCCATAGGTCCACCATACTTGATGGCAACTGCACCCTCCGCAGTTGTTCCTAGAGCACTTTGGGCTTGTAATCTATATCATGGGATCATTACAACAATTAGGGTTTGTTTGCTCTCGACTTGGTCCACCCAGGTTTTGGACTGGCCTCAATTCAGATCATTTGAGATTTATAAAATCCTATAATTTTACCCTGTTTTTTCTACAGTTCTCAATATCAAATGACGTTGTCACTACAATGTTACACTACAAAATCTCAAATCAAACACAAGATTTTCAAAATCCAGACACAAATCCTCCAAATCCCAAATTCAAACTTGCAAAATCTACTTAAGTCTTGAATAAAGGGGCGGTAGATTCTCGAGCAAGAGCATTTTTATCCATTCCCCATTATCCGAATACATTAGGTAAGTCATTTACCGTCTATCTAAACACATATAACATATAGATACGAATCTAGTATAGACTATGCACATGGATAGTGGATGCTACTAATGATTGAGCAAAAATAGACCAAAATGTTTCAATTAAGACTGGATTGGACACTAACCTGCACTTGATCAACTCAGTGGGGCAAGCAAGGAAGGACACAGCAACACCAGCACCGGCTCCACAAACAACCTGTTGGCTCACTGAAAGAGGAACACCGGGTGCAGACCTCAAGTATGCTTCCATTTGGCCTCGAACAGTGAAGAGCACCGCATTGAAGGCTGCCACGGTGGCAAGTGGGGCCCCCATGCCCTTGTACAAACCCCTCGGACCTTCTGCAGATACCGTTTGCTTCACTGCATCTATGGCACCAGCATATTTTGGAGGCTGGCCGGGAACTGGAGCAGGTTGACTTTGGAGTTTGACCTTGATGGTATCGAAAGGGTGCCCACAGATCAGCTGTGCTGCGCCTCCAACTGTGCCAGGCAGCTAGATCTTTTGCTACATCGCCCATCTACACAGATTTTTTAGCACAATAAACCAAAAATCAGGGAGCTTAGTTAGTAGTTTCTCAATAATTCTTGAAATTGATCTAAAGAAAGATTTTTGCCTTTTCTTGTCTCAGTGAAACCAAAAACAAAATAGCACAGTGATTAGTTATGTAATGATATGTATCGGCTTTGGACTCTGCAGAATCCTACAGGGGTTCGGTTTTGGTGTGTAATCAAATCATCTCTAGTCTTAAATGTGAGACACTTGGGACTTTTCATAGTGCAAGTGATTTGAAAACCAGAAAAATAGAAATGTAAAGCAAGATTGTAAGCATAGACACCACCTTCACAGTTTAGGCTTTAATATCCAGAGCTACTAAATCAGTACATGATTGAACATTATTTATAGGCAGAAAACATACTTTCATCAATATGAAAACCTCGTACCCGTTTCAAGTAAATACAGAACATGAATAGTTTTGCACAACAAAATGTATAAATTTTCTGCCATTGCCTCCCTTAAAGTCACAGTCCAAGGGGGCACTTTTGAGATGAAGGTTCTAATGCCTTTAACAACGAATCGAAAGGCTACACGGCAATTCAACAAGGAGCTATAGAAGGATCATCAAACACACAACACGATACATTACCCTTTGCCATCTTCAACATCATTGCAATTCACATATCATTTCATTCTTCCACAGAGCAAAAAGCCTCAATATCTTTATAACTCTCTATAGTTTCTAAGGAACATCACAGAGTCATCAAGAACTAAGCACAATTGCAAATAAGTGCAATTGTGATCCACTTTTTCAACTACGCAATCCATAAATTTATGTTATCTAATCTGATTCCATACCAAGCATCAACAAATTTTATGAAACAATTTCACCTCAAGACAGTTTCAATATCTACTGTATAACAACACAGAATCAACATGAACAAATAGACCATCAATTTTCACAGAGATTCAAACTTAAGAAGAAGCTAAAAATCTCACCTTTGCTCGTTCCCTTCAATCCCAAATGATTCTTGAAACCAAATAAATCACAGCCCTTAGCGCCAAAATCCCAGAAATCCAATCTAAGATTGAAAATCCACGGAGCAAAAGAGTCAATCTCGGCCCAATTATAGAAACCCCAATGCTACATAAATCCAAAAGACAGTTGGGGAGAGAGAGAGAGAGAGAGAGAGAGAGAGAGAGAGTACCAAGAGGGTATTAGTTAGTTCTCAGTTAGACCAGATTAAAATGGAAGAAAAGCAACTGGTTGGGTGCAACCTAATCATGGAGTGGGAAAGAGACGATAAGGGCGGCCTTATTGTTTTGGGTGCGCCATTGTTTATAATGCAAAAAGTGGTTGGTGGAATCTTGGGGACATTCAGAGCCACATGAGTGAAATCTAAGACACGACAAACATAGGAGGAATATGAACTAAGTGCAAAGAGAGAGAGAGAGAGAGAGAGAGAGAGTGGGTGAGGCAGATGCGGGCGGAGTTGTTTGGGCAATATCGACCTCTAAAGAGGGGAAAGAAGGATGATGAGATTAAACCAAAGACAGGGGAAAGGAAGTGTCTGCACTAACCATGAGATGAGATGTCGGATCTTGTCTTCTCTCACTCTTTCCTTTTTACCACATTCTTCACTATAATTACTGCCTTTTCATTTACAAAATGAATTTTTAGATGGAATCAATCGAGTTATATACTATATATAATTCAAATAAAATTGAGTGAGTTTTATATAACTATCTCTTTAGGTGGGACGATTCAGTTTATAATGCACACTTCATAACTCTCATATAAATTACTAGAAATGAGTTTGATTCATGGATAAAAATGATCTGTCTCATGAAAATTGTTCGTGTCTTAAGTAAGTTTTTGTGAATAATATAAAAAATGGGGTAAATTGTCTGAAACCCTTGTGATTAGAAAATGTTGCATCGGTCCCCTATAATTTCAAAATTACAAGACTAACACGTATGATGTCACAAGAGGATTTGGGGCACACAGAAATTAGGTAAGAGTTACTCTCCTGTGCACCAGTTACACGGATCCGTGCAACTGGGCCGCGTGCGGGCCTTGCGCGGGCTGGGCTGGCCCGCCCAGCCTGTGCCTCTTTACTTCTTTCGCATGTTTTGATCATTACCCTTCACGTTATGTTAGTGTTACCTTCGTGTTATGTTAGGGTTACCTTCACGTTATGTTAATGTGACTCCATCTCCAGATTTCATACCCTTAGTTTAAAATCACCGATCTAAAATAACACAAAGGTAACACTAATATAATATGAATGTAACACTAATATAATATGAAAGTAACATTAACATAACATGAAGGTAAAAAACAGTGGTTTTTTACCTTCATGTTATGTTAGAGTGACCCTCATGTTATGTTAGGGTTACCTTCATGAGGGTAACACGGGGTAACACTAACATAACATAAAGGTAACCCTAACATAACATGAGGGTAACCCTAAAATAACATGAGGGTATGACTGCCTAAAGCGAATCTTGGTGGGTTTGAGCGCACCCACCAGGCGAGTGGGGTGCGTGGGGCAGGTCGACCCGGGTGCATGGATCCCAGTTGCATAAAATATTTTTCCATTAGGTAATAGGGAGATCGCAAAAACTCACGTAAGACAGTCTCACGGATGATTTTCGTGAGACGAATACTTTTTACCCATTATCAAAACTCATATTCACAAATTTACATGTGAATTGTGAAGTGTTGGTCATGGGTTGACCCATCTCACATGAAATGATCCGTGAGACGGTCTCACATAAGATTTACTCCCTTCTAGGGAGAGTAGGTTAAATCCGATTTGGCCGGCTCAATTGTATTTTATTGCTTAATGTGATAGAAATAATGAATATTGCTTAAATATTATTAATTTCAAATCACTTTTTCGTATATTGAGTCACATTTATAGGCTAGACCAAAGATTTCAAGATCTAAGAAAATATATCAGTTTGCTTGATTTTAGAGATTTAGCACACTAATTTAATTTCTCCTTTTTTCATCTAACCTAAAACTTAGAGCTTGTAATGTACATGTTTTTTTCACGTGATTTGAATAAGTCTTATTTGACTTAACAATTCCCAAACTTCATGAATGTTGGCTAATTTAGTTGTTCCTATAGACACAGAATCACCAGCTGAGGATGTTGTTATTCAGAAAAAACTATGAGGGATGGATGGCAAATGCTGTTTGTTTGATTAGTGGAAACTCAAGCCAATAGTACCCCAATTAAAATTTCACACTCCAAAATTCTTCATTATGAAACAAAATTTACAACTTCTAGATTAAATAAACGGATTTTCTTTCATCGTTACATTTAAAAAGTTATTAACCATAATAGGTATGTAATACAACCTTACGACAAACAAATTAACACATAAGGCAGTGTCACCAAGCTGAGAAATGAAAAGGGACACAAATGCATTGAAAAAAGAAAAGAATTGAACAAATTGTCAAGTTCAAATGTAATAAAGTAAGCATTAGGCAAGAAAACCACTTCAGAAATGGGAACTGAGGTAAATAACATGAACACAATCAAGGTTGGCCGACATCATTTAAATTGTAATTATAGAATAAAAAAAAAATGAAATGAGAAACACATGATGACAAACAAGTAGCAGTTGCATTTTTGCAAAGGAGACTTTATCAGGGCATACTTTAAAGGTATTGTTTGGCTTTGTAGATTGTGAAACTCTAGCAATGCACAAGTTCAAACCTAGAGTATTAAGAATATAGTTTATCTAAGTTATAAGAGTATTGAGGCTTGAGCTTGTATCGAGATCTTGACACAGTTTGTGTTTCTCTAGTTTATTATCGATTCTAGCTGATTTAATGTAGAGTATGTTCTATATGAGATGGTCTCACATGAAACCTTATGTAAGACAGAGTTCATATGAATCAATAAGACGGATCAACCCATTTAAATATGGTTAATATTAATCTCATATAAGATATAAAAAGCTTAATCTCACATGAGTTTTTGCATTTAATTATAGAAAATTATTCATGGCTTTCGAAGCAATTCAAGTGTAATTAAATTTGTATGAATTTAATTTAGGGTTTATTATATAAAAAAACACGAACTTTGGGTCCAGTTTTATTTGCAACACGAGCTTTGAACGTTAATACCATAGACACTCATTTATAATTCATAACAAATTAACATTTTAGTCGATTTTTCGAACTCCAATTGTTGAAGATGAGTCAACAAAAAATAAAACATGTCTATCCCGTAGGGAACCCAATCATCTTTCTTTCTTCTCTCCCTCTCTCACAACCGCCACTCCTCTCTTTTGGCCACCATTTTTTTTCCTTCTCTTTCTTTTTGCCACCGTGGCCTTCTCCCATATCCTCCTCTCTCGTCATTGACGCCTTTTGAAATCAAAGACGAAAATTTACAAAATATAGATGAAAATTGATTCAAAATCGAATAATTTTATGTAGATTCACATGATATGTATTTGACCTTGAATAGAGGATCATTTTCGTTCAAATGTCATGGTTTTGGTTGAGAAATAAAAGAAACTGAATTTTGAAAGTTTTGATGGCCAACAATGAAGTTTGATGAGAGATGACAGCGGATAAAGAGATTTCACAAAAATTTATGTGAGACAGTCTCACGGATGATTTTCGTGAGACAGATTCTTATTATCCATAAATTGAACTCATAACTACAAATTTTCATATGAATTACTAAGTGTGGATTATGGGTCAACCCGTTTTACGAAAAAAGATCCGTAAGACGGTCTCACACAAGACATACTTAAGAGATTTTGGTGGGTATAAGGCTTATTTTTCTGAAATTATTAAGGGAAAATGATTTTAGGTTCATTGATATTCATTTTGTAAAGTTTGGTAAATCCATATATACACACACAAGTAAAAAAACATATCATATATTGCTGAAATCTTACAACTAGGATTAACATTATTGCGATCGAACAATATTAGAGCAGCAACATTCGATGAGGTTGGGGATGTGGAAGGTAAGACACAATAAAGACTAGAAAACTTGAGTGACCAAGTATGAACCCTGATCGTCACGAAACCTGCACCTTTTATAAAGTTGAGATACCACTCTAGCTACAAAACTCATGATACACTAGTTATAGTACTTGATATAACTTTTGGAATAGATTCAGACTGAGTTCGAAACACCCGGCCACTAAACAAAACCAATAATTGACACCTTAACTAATGGACTGTAAAAGAGAAGAAAAAACAACATATTTATTCATCTTTGCCATGCTAATCCTCATAAGTTTGCACTACCAAATATAGCTGAAATCCCTCGATATGATCATGGGAGTATAAAAGTCCATATTCATAGCTTTTGCAGAATTAGGAATCATCATTTTTAGTTATCGTACTAGTAACACTATTTTGCAGACAAAGTTGCAGAACATAGTCCTGAGTTTTATGCAATACCAATGATGTTCGATAATTTAGTCACAGTCCAAACTTACATAAGCTTATTTATATTAGTTCCTCCACGTTGAGGAGATTGATTAGAGAAAAAGAAAAGCGAAACGATACTGTAATTTATACTTGCCTTCCATCCTTTCTCTGCTAGCAGAAGAACTTGCAAGACATACATTGCAATAAAGTTCGAAACAATAGTAATCATCACGAACAGGTAACTGTTATGCTCCACCATAAATATGATTTAGCATAGCGTTAAACCGTGTACCTATCCCCTCAACTTATATAAGCATGCATTACCTAAAAGCTTGGCTTAGACATTGACAAGCTAAGAACACGAGCAAGAAACAGATATTATACCAATATAAGAATTGAAGTGCTAAAGCTCCAAGTGATCAATTTTCTTCAAGTCAATAAGAACAGAGCAGTATCCGAAAGCCTTCTCTCTCAAGTGATAGCCACTCCATCCCTATAAGATATATCCTTCTGAAACTATTAACAAAGCAGTAAATATAAAACTAACTTATGGCTACTACATTTAAAATAACAGAGTGAGTTCCACTACTATTGCAGGCAATTATGAATTTGATGCTGATCGGTTAATATGTAGGCAGATAATAAGATGCCAAGAACAAACTAAAGACTAGGAAAACACATATGATATTGAAAACCAAGAACTCATTATACTCGATCACCAAATGTACAACTATCTCTACTAGTTTTCCTAAATCAAAACCGAATAAAAGTTGCCTATAAACAGCTGCAAAACAAGAATGCCAAAAAAGGGTGTCTCTTTTATCTACGTTATCAACACCACCAAGAAAGTATTCGTATTTATTCAATGCTTTTGAAGAGAATTCTCAAGAACCAACCTTAGCCGACTCCCTAGCACATCCAACTCTGCAATCCTTTGCTGCTGCCATCGCATTTGAAGACTCTCTTTCTCTTCACCCACCCTTTCACCACCTAGAAGCCTCCTCACTTCCTTGAGACACTCATCAAACACGTTGATCACCACCTTAGCCGCCATTTCGCTTAGCTTATTCTCACTGCTAAAATCCATATTCTGCTCTGTCGCCTCAATCTCCCCGCCAAAAGCATCTTCTCCCTCGTCCTCCATAATTGCCTCTTCCTCTTCAAACTTCACATTCACCTCACTCAACTTAAAATCTTCATTACCATTAACATTATTGTCATTATCGGAAAAATCTCCAAAACGACCTTCATCACCAGCCCCATTCTCACCATCAACATAATCCAACTCCAGATTTGCGTCCTTCACATTATTCCCTTGATAAATACCTACACAATCCCACTGGCAATGTAGGCGAAAAATCGACCTTAATTCCAACCAGACTCGATATTTTCAGCTTCTCATCATCGTCAACATCACCACCACCACCACCACTTCTAGTATAATTGCAATGATTTAAACCCACATTCCTTGCGCCACTGAAGGGCGATGTGGCGGCGAATTCCGGGTGCCACAGCCGTTCGGACAAGTCGTATAGCGCGCGATCATGCGTCGACAACTGCGATCGACTCATACCCTTAGACAACCTGGTCGAAATAACCCGAAACTTCTTCCGGAGCCTCCGGAGCTTCTCGGAGAGCTGAGACTTCGTGTATGGCTGCGACATGGTGTTGGAGAAGCGGGCGTAGAAGATCCCTAAGTCCCTGGGAAAGGCTAAATTCTGAGAGGAGCAATCCAAGAGGCCCTGCAAAAATCGGATCTCGTCCGGCTCGGTCCATATCCGGTGGAATTTGAACGGCGGCACTCCATCGGAAACTGGGTCGGTTTGTGGAGAATTAGATTCGGGGGTTTTGCGTTTGATTGGGAGTTTTGAAGCAGAAGAGATGTTGTGAGGTTGAATTAGGGTGGAGTCCATGGCTAGGGTTACAGGATTTGGGGCTCAAGCTCAATTTACTACACTTTTAATTTCTCTTGCTTTCTTTTTGGGTAATTAGGTTTGGACTTTAGGCTCTTAATTTGATTTTCACTAATGTGGTGAACTAGTTTGGAAATGCTATGTTTGGTTAAATCTTCAATGCCAAATATATTTCATTCATTGCAATATTTAACCTTAATTACAAATAAACACATACATATCACGTGTATATAGTGTAAATGTCATGCTACCCTATCATATTAATATCTATAATAAACACATACATAATCACCTACATATAGCATAACTATCATGCTAACCTATAATATTAGTATTGTTTATAAATAAATTTGAATATTTATTCAAATTATACTCATCTTTTTTTTTTACTTAACTACCTAATTTTTTTTTTGGTTGTAAATAATCATTTCATCTTTGTGCGAGTTGTAAATAATCATCTAAGATCATCGAAATATCATTTTCCGCTAAATCGAATCATGGACGAGGAAGGTCCTCAACTAATGAGGTACATATATCATTTTAAGTTTAATTAGGAAGGTCCGCAAGTGGACCCAATTCATGGATTCATGTAGGGGTGTCAATACGGGCCGGCGGGGCAGGCCGACCCACAACCCACCATAACCCTCCATTTCGCTTGGCGGGACTGGCTTTTCTAATGGCGAGCCTCAAAATCTCATCCTTACCTGACCCACCGGTGGGTCGTGGGTTAGGCAGGCCGACCCACCAAATTATTCTTTAATTTTTTTAAATTTTTTCAAAGGAGAATGAGTATATATGTAATATATATATATATATATATATATATATGCATTTAATTACATATAATATATGAAAACAATTTTGAAAATAATGTTTTCACTAAAATCTCTTCATTTCTATATATAAATAATACATATCAATATTCTATAACTCATTGCTTGCATGAGATAGAAATTATCATCACTATTGAACATTTTTTTTCTATAAAAAAATAATTAAAAAATATAGAAAAAATAAAGGTGGATCCACTAGCCCACTGGCCAACCCACCAAAAGCCCAACCCACCGCGGACCAAACCCACTTTGACCCACTTTTTTGTGGGCCTAAAATTACTCAACCCAACCCTTCATTTTTATTTGGCGGAGCTGGCCGGCCCACCGGACTTAGCTCGTTTTGACAATTCTAAATTCATCCAATTGATGCACAAGAACAGTACTCACACATATATATAATATATATATTTGAGATATTTAAATTTATAAAGATAAGAGTAATAAATGATAAATTTTAGAATTACAAATCTCCAAAAATTAAATAAAATAAATCATAGAAAATTAGATTATATTAAAAGAAAAAGAAAAAAAGGTAATGAGTTGGAAGATAGAGCAGTCCAATGCCACATATACTCGTAAATAAGAGATGGGAAAAGAAGAAAAGAGAAAAACCCAAAAATGTCGACGGCGAAAATCTCACCGTCACTCTCTGCTACCATCAAACACCTCTCTTTGAGCCCGACCCCGACCCGGACATTTCTCACGACCCGAATTTCCGCACCGGGCTGGAGACCCAGAAACCGGGCCGTGACTATCTGCTCGAAAGCATCGGGCCCGCTTGAAGTCTGTGCAAAAGAATCTCTCACTACTCCCAACAAGCTTGGAGACTGTAAGTTATCTTCTCCAAAGAACTGCTCTTTTCTCCAAAGGGATTTATGAATTCAGCAACTCTTTGTTTTGTTTGGTACTAAGCAAGCAATGATGAATGGGAATTTTTTTTGCTGTTCGCTGTTATGTGAAAATAGAGATAATGTTTTTTCTTTTAGTAAAAAAAAAATAAAATTTCTGCTGTGTAAATATTGTAGATTTTGCTTTTAGGTCCCTTCACTCAAAGGGTTTTGCTTACATTGGAGGAAAAACACCTTGCCTATGATTTGAAGTTGGTTGATTTGAGGAACAAACCAGAATGGTAATGCATCTAATCACTTGCTCAATTTTATGTTGTTTGTGCTTTTTGTGATTTTCTGTACTAATTTGTATGAACATATAATCTATCTGTTTGTATACAGGTTTTTAAAGATAAGTCCAGAAGGTAAGGTTCCATTGATAAAGCTTGATGAGAAGTGGACTCCAGATTCCGATGTTATAACGCAGGCATTGGAAGAAAAGTTCCCGGAACCCCCACTTGCCACGCCGCCGGAGAAAGCTACAATGTATGATACAATGCATTTGCTTTGTGTTCTTATTGCAAATGTGACTATGAAGTTGAATTTCTTGCAATAATGCAGCCTTATTATGGTTTCTCATTTCCTTGTTCCTAATTGCCAAGAAATTTAGTTTTATGCTGATGACCACTGGATGGAACTTCTTTGTGGAGTTTCAGAGTATGGTTGATGTTTCTTGAGTATCTTGGAATTATTCGCACATGTTTCTCTGACTATTTTGAACGCTAATATTATGAGTCTTCATTGCTATTTTACTGGAAAGGACAAAAGTAATCTCATGTTGCATATGTCATGGGCAGTATAATGATCTCCCAAAATCAATGGACTATTTGGATACTATAGATGAAAAAAGTCTTTGTGGAGTTTGGATATCAAATTTGTGGAGTGAATATCATTTCTCCGATAGACATTGAATTTAGTTGATTTTTCATAAAGGAAAAAAAGTAATGCCAATGGTCTCAAGTTTTCTGCTAGTTTTCATCTTTGTTGCCCTGCTGATAGCTTTTCACATGCTTAAATGCATAAAATGCATTTGATGTAAACTAATTTCCACTGTAATCAATGAATTTATTTTTATTGTAAACTACTTTTCTTTGTGCCTTTTGTTTCAAGTATCATTATTGTAGGGAAAACATGAGAAAATCCCTAAATCCGCTTGTAAGAATATATGTATCATCATGGTTGATGAGATCTGAATCATTTAATGTTTATGCTGTTGAATGAATATAAAGATATGTCCGGTCATTGGAGAATTCTCTTCAACTCTATGTTGAAGAGAAAAGGAATAGGACTTAGTTAAAAACGGTTTGACGTTGCAGATGCTTACAAACATTTTATGGATAATATCAACTTTTCATTTACATGTACGAATTATCTGTAGTGGTTCAAAGATCTTCTCCACATTTATTGGGTTTCTCAAAAGCAAAGACCCCAATGATGGAACAGAGCAGGCATTACTCACCGAGCTGACTGCCTTCAACGATTATCTTAAAGAAAATGTAAGCAATCTGTTTTTATTTGTTGATAATCAGGTGATGCATGACTTAGCTATTTTTGTATGTTAAAAAGTTAACATAGACTGTAATTATCCCAGTTACAGGATCCACGCTGGGAATATTAAAAAACCGAGTACCAATTTCCAATTTTTTCTTGCTTAGTTCAACAGCTCTTAAAGCATTTATGCAGATTCTGCTAACACTACAAGCTTCTAAATCTTTGGCTCTCTTAGGAACAGATTTTTACTCAGCGTTCTTCTGATATTAGACTATAATCACTTAATTTACAGCAATGCTATTTATGAATGACATTTTTTATATAGCGGCATAGTGGGGAAAATTAAATCAAGGCAACATTACTGATATATGTACTTTTTGTATGACCGTTCAACGTGCAGGGCCCATTTATCAACGGGGAAGTGATATCTGCTGCTGATTTGTCTCTTGCACCTAAGCTCTATCATCTAGAAATTGCATTGGGACATTATAAGAATGGTCTGTTCCTGATTCACTTACCTATTTGAAGTCGTACACAAAGGTATCGTTAACGTGCATAAGAGATCCTTGTATATATTTCTTTGTTTCCTGCATTTATTTTGGCTTTGTTGCTTTACTAGCTTTTTTATTGCTTTGACATATTAATCAAGTAAACTGTGTTCTTTCTACATTTGTGATTTGACAGTTCATGACCATATGCTTATGATTAAGAGATACTCAAATAACTCCACAAATCTAACTATCTAAAAGTGTTATTCTATTTAGAGAAACTTGTGTTGCATAAGTTTCACATATCACTTGGCATTTCTGAATACACCTTTGTTGAATGATTTAGAATTCACTATGATTTACACGTTTCTTGGTTTCGCCATATGTACTATGTCCTTCAACATCTATGCCGGATATCTTTTTATCTGACATGCCAGTGTCTTAAGGTTGTTTTGACCTCGTTTTGCTTCCGATTCCCAGACTATATTCTCAAGAGATTCTTTCGTCAAAACTCGAGCTCAAGTAGAAGATGTCATCGAGGGTTGGCGAGCGAAAGTCGAAGGTTGATTGATCTACATTCATTATCACTTCACACATTTAAGGTTGTATCCTAATATATGTACATGAGAATATTAGATAGGTTGTCTTTTTGTTAACTGAAGTGAGATTACTCTGAGTTCATACTATGGATGTGGAAATGGCTTAAATATCATTTAATATATACTTCATTTATATCGATGACATGGGTACTTTGAGATTGGGCCTCAAAATTACAGTTTTGATAAATTTTGTTTCTAAGCCTAATTGCCAAATATAAAAAACTCCAATATATGCAATGAAACCAAATTTAGAAATTGGAAATATAAAATTGGTAAATCAAAACCAAATTTAGAAAATGAAAATTGAGTTTTCCCTAAGTATTACACATTTAATATTTCTAAAATGTTTCTTGATACAATATTGTATAATTCATTGGGAAAAATTCATTTTACGCTACTGTTCATTTTACATCCATTTATTTCAGTAACGTTTTAAATAAACGTAAAATGAATTTTTCCGACAATTCATTAGTACAAATCACTCGCACATCTGTTTTTTTCCACATTTTAATGATATTTTACAAATTATTGAGAATTTTACAAGGCATCTAACCTACACACACAGAGCATCCATGGCCGGCGATCAATTCTGCCGTGAAGCAATGTAATGAGCTAGATGATAGAGCGGCGCCGCCCTCGAACCATCAAAGTCCGCCAGCTCCTCCACCGCCATCTCCACCAACTCTCCGGCGAACACCTTCGCCTTCTCCATCCCCATCAGCCGCGGATACGTCGCCTTAACGCTGGCCAAATCTTTTCCGGCGGTCTTCCCGAGCTCCTCCGACGACCTCGTAACATCGAGAATATCATCCACCACCTGAAACAGCAGGCCTATATTCCTGGCATACTTCCTCAGCCTCTCCACTTCGCCGCCGTCTCCGCCGCCGACGATGGCCCCACAGACCACCGCCGCTTCCAGCAGCTTCGAGGTCTTGTGGACATGAATGTACTCCAGCTCATCCAAGCTCACCTCCTTCCCCTCGCTGCATAGGTCCACGATCTGGCCCGCCACCAGCCCCTCCGCCCCCACCGCCGCCGCCAGCTCGATGATAGCCTGAAGCAGCCTCTGGCTGTCCACAAGCTCCCCGCCCCTCGCCGCGACATACTCGAAGGCGAGGGACAGCAAGGCGTCGCCGGCGAGCACCGCCGTGTCCTCTCCGAAGGCCTTGTGGTTGGTGGGCTTTCCTCTGCGAAGGTCGTCGTTGTCCATGCATGGGAGGTCGTCGTGGATGAGGGACATGGTGTGGATCATCTCGATGGCGCAGGCGGTGGGAATGGCGGCCGACTCGTGGCCGCCGACGAGCTCGCAGGCGGCGAGGCAGAGCATGGGGCGGATGCGCTTTCCTCCGGCGAGGAGGGAGTATCTCATGGATTCATGGATCTTGAAAGGGTTTTGGAGAGGGACAGCCTCGTCTAGGGCTGTGTTTATCTTCTGGGCCTTTCTTGCTATGTATTCTTGAAAGTTGAAATTTGGGGAGATTAGGGTTAATGGGGTTTGAGGAGAGAGAGAGATTGATGCCATGGATGATGAGTTTGGAGCATTCACTTTCATCATCTTATGCTGATGATTTGAGGTTTTGATTCTCAAGAAATGTGTTTCATTAATGGGGAGGCTTGTATGAAACGCCATTGATGTTTGCTTTAATGCTTTGCTATGTGAATGAGAGGGGACTTTGTGAGTGTTTATATAGTACTACAATTTATAATCTCTACATACATGAAATAATTGAATAATAACATAAAATAAAGGGAGGATTTCCAAACTATCCAAATCTATAGGATAAGGAACTTTTTTACTTTTTTTTTTAAGAAATAATTTTTTTACCCAATTTGGGTAGTGAAATGTCTAAGATGCCCTCAACTTAAGTACATATTTACATAATATAAACATTAAATATAAATATATTAAATACAAAATACAAGTGATGATATACTAACTAAATACAAAATACAAAATTTAAAATGAAATCCAAAGACAAAATTCCCCCTATTTTGAAAAGTTTAAAATTTATTTCCCCCCACACCAAATATCATTTACCTCCACACCAAATTTCATTTCCCCACACCAATACTTTCCAGTTTGGCTTCTGAACTCCTACGAGACATTTGAGATTTTTAATATGATATATTTGATGAATCTATAAAAAAATAAAATCCACCAAAACTCCATTATAGCAACCATTTCAATCATACACTCTCATACAAAAAACTTCACCATGTGCAATCCTCACCACTTCAACACTAATGGCAAATGAAAATTTTAGAATAAAGTTTGGATCTCGCTGGTAAATCTGAAGATATATTTTGTTGTCGTTATCAGATCAAGATGGAAACTGAGTTGAGTGAAGGAGGTCGAAAAAAGGTTGAATGTTATGGAGTGACTTTGAATTTGATGATTTGAAGGATGAGTGAACCTCCTGAATTTTCTGGTGTGAATAATTGTATGTTCTGCGCATTCACGATATGAATGTTACAACGTGTTCATGATATGAATAGTCATCGTATTCACGATATGAGTAGTCGTGATCACGATATGAGTAATTGTGTTCATATTTAAACTCGACTCGAGTAATATTACTCGAGTCGAGTTGGAATCGCTGGAATAATTCATTAAGGCTGCGACTCATATGTGTATTGTGAACACGATATACTTATATCGTGAATACGACCACTCATATCGTGAACACGATGACTACTCGTATCGTGAACACGACTACTCATATCGTGAACACGCTGTGACATTCATATTTGAAGTTTTCATCTGAAAAATGAAGTTTTCATCTCTAATATGCTTAATAAGTTTTGAAAATCATTTTAATCATTACATGTGAGTCTCATTATCCACTAATTTATATTTTATTTTATTTATTTATTATCAATTCAAATTAATTATTTATTGGTTGCATTTTTTAATAGTGTCAAAATCATCATATTAGACTAATTAATTATGACATTAATAATTTTCAATTCACATTAAAATATAATTAATAATTAATAATAATAAATTAATATTTAGTTCAAAACTTTGTTTTATGGATTAATTACATTAAAAAAAGACATATATATATATATATTTTTATCAATTAATTGAAAATAACCATTGTGAACATGTATTAAATTTTCATATCATGAACACGTATTATCAGTTCATATCGTGAATATGTATTACATTTCAAATCTTGAACATTCATTCTCAGAAATGAGAATTACCCAATATCAATGGCGAAAAAACTAAAACGTAAAACAAAAGAGTTAACTCGCTATTAAATGTCGTGTGTACCAACATATCTTCATAAGTGAGCCGTATCGTGAAGAATCATTCTCAGAAGTTAGAACTACCCAGAATCAACATACATAGATAATGCTGAAACCTAAAACAAAAGAGTTTGTGTTATTAGATATGATGTATATCAACTTAACTTCAAACAGAAATTTAAACAATAAAATTCATGAGAAGTTTACAATGAAAAATCACTAAATACCCAGAATATAGAAATAGAAATGAAACTTACCATTTGTAATGAAACTTCAGTTGTTTTTCAAGTGCTTCAAGGTTTCAATGGAGATGAGAATCATGAAAAAATGAGAAAATTGGTCAATCCTTGCAACGATTCTTCGGAGGAGATGAGAACATGAAAATGTGATTGCAAAAAGTGGGTTATGGTGTTTTTGAAGATTCAAATTACTTTTTGAACTTTCATTACATTATTTAATTTGAATACAATGTATTAAATTGTATATTTGAATTAAATTACAATGTATTGCAATGAACAACAATACAAACTTAAGTTGAGGGTATTAAGGACATTTCACTACCCAAATTGGGTAAAAAAGTTATTTCTTAAAAAAATGGGTATAAAAGTTCCTTGACACATGAATTTGGGTAAAGGGAGGTATTTCCACTAAATTTAAACTAGCAAAATCATAAAAAATATTAGTATTTTTTTAGTCCATATTGACTGTTCTACCCTTAATGAAAAGAAGGGCCACAGTGCCACCAAACAAAGCCAAAAAAGGAAAATCGATCTGCACCGTCTAAATGCACATGAACCACACAATCCACGTGCACGAGCCACACGACCTGCATGAGAAGTTCATTTTTGAGAAGGAATGATATTCATTTGATTTGATACAGCTAGCATCTACAAATTAATGTATAATGTGTGAGATAGATGCTGTTTTGTTGTATGGGCAAGGATGCCATTAAACTTTTATTGGACTTTACTTTGTCTAAATTTGAGAATTTGTACAAAGCCTAGAGTGATAAATTATCGTTGATGCCAATATGCCATTTGATTAAGATTTTTTTTTCTTTGTTGCCATAAGTTGGGTAAAAACTATTCAATTAATTGAACAAGCTAGCATATGACATCCTTTATTTATTTTCCTATACTCTAGTTTTGTGTCTTAATTCTACTGTAAATCAATGATATTAATATATCAACATTTTTTTACTGTGATAATTTTTGCACAAGATAATTTTTGCCTTTTGGGTTGTGACTATGAGCTACATTAGGGCTTGCTTACTTCGAACCACTTAATTTCAATGAATTTTTTCATTTCATTATATATTGAGTCATTGTTAAAACCATAAATTTTAAATAATGTAATTATAATATAATTAAAGGAAAATAAAATACATATTCAAGGTAAATAAGTTTATGTTAAAATGTATAAATTTCATGAAATAAAATATTAGTTAATAGATTATATATTCTAAATAATTGAAATTAGTAAGAAAGAATTTGTGGATGATTAAATAATATGATATTAATTTTGCTAGTAAACTTGATTGAAGTAGTCATAGTTTTAGGATCTTTGTTATAATCTTGATTTTCTTGATAATTGCTTATTTGGATTTTTTTATTTTGTTTATTTGGTTCCATATTTAGGTTAATTTAAATCAATCTCTAAATTTGGCCACCTAAATAAAATTAGACATTTTTTTATTTTGTTTTATATTTAGGTTAATGTAAATCAATTCTCTCAATTCAGTCACATAGATAAAATTAGGTAATTTAATTGGACAATTAACTATGTTTTATTTCACTAATCTCTCTGGGATCAATTGTGCTCATCCTATCTATAGTTGACACCGGACACTTGCGGTATAAGATTAAAATATGCAATCGAATGACACCTTTATAATCTATAATATTTTTTAATTTCAAATATTATGAGGTATAATTTAAGCTTGCGTTTTATATCTAAAAAATATTGATTTTTGAAATTGATGATATTAATATTCACAAATAACTAAAACCAATATAATTTTTTTTGAGTGTGGTGAATAAATGAGATCTAATTCTTTATTATCAACTAGTACTCGCACCCGCATGATGTGCGATCTGTGATATAATGTTGTTAAATATTAATTATTTGATAATATAGTATAAGTAATTTTAGTACATAGAAGACATTATAATATTTAATAACTAAGAAAATCTAAATTTGCTTAAGATAATTCTATTCACAACAATATATCGATATTATATACATCCAATTCACTAATCTATGATTAATACTAAAAACAAAAGTATCAATCATGATCTTCAAATCAAAATTGGAATTTTAACATGCAAGGATAATTGTAAGTTTTTTTTAAAACTTCTTTATACACAACGATTCTAGTTGAAACATTTTTTTTATCATCTGTGTTACAAACTAATATCATAAGTCACTTAAATTAAATATACTAAAAAAACTAAAAAAAATTATGAATTAAAAATCATATTCAATTTCTTAAATTAAATACATGTGTGTGAGTATGTATATATAGAAACAACAAACAATAAAATTAGAAATTTTATGTACGAACTTAATGCAATCACTGTCAATTATATATTTTCAACATTTTATTTTAAAATAAAATGAATTAGAAAAATATTTTTAATTAATATCGCTTAACATCGAAGATGACAGATAATTATTTCATTATAAGTATCATGTAAATTAATTGATATAGACCGACATTGATCAATACAATTTAAGCTCAACACAAAATCGAAATGTAGTAGTAGTGATCATGATGATGACAATATAATTAGAAACTAAGCATATAATTTAAATAATTAGTTGAGTCATCTAAATTCAAAACGTGCACTATCATATAAAAATATACGAAGTCCTAAGTGTAAAGTAAAAGGTGAAAATTTTATTCCATTATGAGATATTTATAATTTAAAAAATATTTAGGATGACATATTATTCTGACTAAATACATATTATATATATACATATACATATATGTATATACACACATCTTTAATAGTGTTATATTTATTTGTTAATATGATATAAATTATCCTCATGCAAATTAATATTTATTATTGAAATTATTGTATGAATATCTATTGTTGGTATTTAAGAAATTATTCAATAAAAATTAATTTAATTAAGATCAATAAAATGAGAATAAACTAATACAATATTTATATTATTAAATCTAATGAATTAAATAGTTAAAAATGCAAAAAAAAAAAAAACTGTTGACGGGACACTTACAAATATTAATTTAAAAAATACTTTGGATGACATAAAATTTCACACTAAATACATATTATATATATACATATATGTATATACACACATCTTTAATAGTGTTACACTTGTTTATTAATTATATTTATATTAAATATAATATCAATTATCCCTCAACAAATTAATACTTATTATTGAAATGATCATTGTTTGGACAATATCTATTGTTGGTATTTAAGAAATTACTAAAATAAGAATAAACTAATACAATATTTATATTATAAATTGAAGTGGAAATACCTCCGATTACCTAATTTGACAAGTCAAGGAACTTGTTTATCCATTTTTATGGGAAGTTACTTTTTTTTTACCTAATTTGAGGGCGAAATGTCAATAATGCCCTCAACTTAAGTTTATAAACCACAAATATATCAGCATATGATGAACACGATATTATATTTCGTGTTCACGACATGTTGAACATTTCTGCATTTCGTGAACACGATATTATATTCCGTGTTCACGACATGTGAACCTTTCTGCATTTCGTGAACACGATATTATATTTTGTGTTCACGACATGTTGAACATTGCTGCATTTCGTGAACACGATATTATATTCCGTGTTCACGACATGTTCACCTTATCTGAAAAGTTGAGTCGAGTCGAAGAAAGTTGACTCGAGTCCAGGAAACTTGACTCGAGTCCAAGATATTTTCTGAACTTTTCTTATGTAAATATAACTTAAGTTGGGGGTATTATGGACATGACACTACCCAAATTGGGTAAAAAAGTTACTTCCTAGAAAAATAGGTAGATAAGTTCATTGCCTTATGAAAATGGAGACTTTGTAAATTGACCCTAAATTGAATGGAATAAGTAAAAAAAAAAAAAAAAAGATTGTTGAAGTGACACTTTTTGTTGGAAAGAAGGTATTTCTATAAATATTTTCAATTTTTCCTTTATTATTATAGTCGAACCTTCGAATTCGCAACTTCTTCACTCCATGTACCGGGACCCGACTTCACCCGGGTTATAACTTCCAAACTCTTTTAACCTATTTTGAGCTCGAATGGGTCTTTGATTTCTTCATAAAAGTTATACTCTTTGAAGTTAGCTATCCAATTCCACAAATTTCACTCCAATATCAATTTGATATGAAAATTTATGGCAAAATTACTCGCACCCTATCAAGACGAAAATCGGGACGTTTTTACACGACTTTCAACTTCTTGTCATATTCTTCTCTCTTGGAGTTAGAATTGAAGAAAACATTCAACATGAAAGGTGTAAAAGTCCCTCTTAGCTTTCCAATTAGACAAGAATCATAGAATTTAGACTCCTAGAGCTTGAGATATAATTTTTCTTCCATAACTGCGCATTTTCAACTCCATATCTCGACTTCAACTTGACATTCAATTCCATTCCACTTCCATTTTGTGCTAAAATCAATCAAATTTCATGTTGTTGTTGTTAATAATAATAATAATAATAATAATAATAATAATAATAATAATAATAATAATAATAATAATAACAACATACAATACATACATAATAATAATAATAATAATAATAATATAATATAATATATATATAATAATATAATAATAATAATAATAATAATATATTTATTTTTCACTTATATCTATATAGTAATAATCTTTATTAGTAAAAGTTCATTTAGTTAATAATACATAGATACATATATATATATTTAAATAATTTTTTATTTAAAAAATTGTCTTAAAAATAGAAAATAATAATTAATATGAGCATTTAATGTTTGATCAATGTATGAGACACTTTGATCCTTCGTTTTGTATTTATAAAAATGAGACATGTAGATTAAAATACTTAATAAATATACACAGAAAAAAAACATATCGAATATTGGTCTCAAATCATTCGTTATCACATGATGCATAATACGAGAGGATTTGATTGTGGTTTTATGATTTTTATTGACGCTTAAATACAATAATTAGAGAAGGTAGATTTTGTGAAATTAGACTATTTGAGGGGAATCTTTGAAATTTATTGTGGTAAATTTTCAAGCAAGGTAAAATGGAAATGAATGGTGGGGATATAATGATTCAAGATCTAATGGCTAAAACTTAGGATGTATTAATACCACTGATGTACTATAAAATTACCCGTTATTATAAAATGACCCATTATTATATCAATACACAAAAGTCATATGTTGATTTTATATATATTCTTTGTAGTCTATGTTCATAAAACAAAATACAAGATTACATTAAAATACAATTCTGAGTAAATTAAGTAATTAATTTGTTTGGGTACTTTCCTTTTCTAGTCGCTCATGATAAAAAAAAAAAAAAGTTAGTTACTTTTAGCATAATTTAACATTCATTAGTTTTATTCAAGTTTTTACATCTTTGCCAACATCAAGAATTAGATATTATCATCATATATCTTGATGAATCAACAGAATTATCAATTTGTATTATCTAAATTTATAATACATATCATCTTATCCCATACTAATAAGGTCTGGTGGTTTCCACAAATGAAGAAGAGAATAATAAATCAAAAGGTTGGAAAAGAACACAAGTGAGGGGGAAAACACCTTATTAATGGGAGTTGACTAAAAATAAAAGTGTCTACGATATTTGTTTATCAACCTATTCCATAATTGCAAGTGAAGAAGAGAACTATGAATCAAAAGGTTTAAAACAACATTAATAATGGGGAAAAACACATTTTTAATGGGAGTTGACTATAAATAAAAGTGTCTACTATATTTGTTTCGCAGATGGAGACAAGCAAGTTACCTAGACTATATGTTTTCTGCACATTTGGTTTACATGCAATTTGTGGGTTGGCTTTGGGTTTGGATCGATTTAGTTTCTTGCATTCTTTTTCTTCAACTGTCATATTTTTATATTATATTAATCATATTTTTATATTATATATTAGTAGTACATTTATATTCAAATATACATACTCTTAGTGTAATACAATTATATCTTAAGAAATAAATTGATGATTTTTATACTATGTTAGTCATACCTTTATGTACAAATATCATACATTTATATAATACTTTAACTAAAAAAAAACCCTAATTTCGACACAATTTCTACATGTAAATCTAATTTATATGGTATTATTCATACGTTTGTATGATATTACTTGTACTTTTATATCAACATAGTCATACTTTTATAAGTCTTTATGTAATATATGAAGCTACGACTAACATAACTAAAATGTATACCTAATATAACTAAAATATATTAATGATAGTCTAAAACTTTGTTAAAGTTACAATTCAAAACCCTAAAGGTACGACTAACATAATATAAATGGACAACAACTAAGAGCGGATTTGGGTGGGCTTAGCCACACTCACCCAAGCGTGCATGTGAGGGAGCTCGTGAAATCGAGTTTTGAATGAATTTTGGATGGATTGAACCAGCTTGTGCATAAAAGGTTGTACTCTTATACATGTTTCTACTACAATCTATATCTTCCTTAAGTGTGCATATAATTCTAAATTTAAATAATGGAAGGATGTAGCTAAAGGTCATGGTTGCACTGGTTGACATTGAATTTAAGTTCACCACTTGCATATAATAAACCCTTTTTCATATTGATGATGGTAGGATATATCTAAATCTAGATGATAAGTTTTCAGAAGTGTCTTTAACTAAAAATTGGAAAAGGATCCTACATGAAAAGATTCCTTTAGGAAAATTCAAAAAATTAGGTAGAAGAATATAAGCTCAAAATATTCTGTCTATTTTTTGTCTCTATGTTTGGACTTTAATGCAAGCCTTTAACTTATCATGTTCTCTTCATATATATTATAAGACTTGAGATGATTGTCCAATTATAGATTTGGTTGCCACATAATCTAACATTCTTAATCACACTCTATCTCATGACATCAAGTAATATTAATATGTGTACTTACTAACTAATGTTGTTGAATTCTTTGGAAAAAAATGCATGGTAAGTCATTGTTAGAAATTAAATAATTGTTGATGTTTTGTGGTATGATGAATTGATGATAAACCGATTACTTGATGTTTGTGGTTATCACATTTAGATGTCATTGAAAATAATATAGTTTTAATTTTAAAAAAATCTTTCAATTTTTTTTTTAAAATATTTGATGTATGTTTTTATTGTAAATTAGATCTAGTGATGCGAAATATGACATTGTTATTATAATAACGAACTACTACAAAATACTATGCGCAAAAACTCATATGAGACGGTCTCACGGATAGTTTCCGTGAGACGGATCCTTATTACCCATGAATTGAATCCATATTCACAAACTTTTATATGAATTGCTAAGTATGAGTTATGGGTTGACCCGTCTCATGAAAAAAGATCCGTGAGACGGTCTCACACAAGACTTACTCCTATGATATGAGATTGAAATACAGTATATTTGATCTCTTATATATAATTTTTTTCCCAACCATCATGAATATATTGGATTAATTCTTAGAAAACAAATGAAAGAATTTCTATTCTAAATTATCGTAAATTTATCCCAAGATATTTCTGATGAAGGCCCAGAAATATGTTTGGGCCTCCAGAAAACCAGCCCAAATATTAATTCTCATTTTTTTGGCCCATCAGAATTCAAATAATATTAAATAAATAAAAAAGGAAGGGAAAAGTACAATTGCTATTATTTTGAAAATTGCACCTGTACACCGAGGCAAATTTGTACCTATATATTTATGATTTTTGAAAAATATTTTATTCATGTATCAAAATAATTTTATAAGTTGTACATGCAATTTTCTTGTAAAGAGAAAAATGTGACTAGGAGTGGGTGGGACCCCTATTTCCCATCAAATTTTGAAGACATTGATCAATGATATGATGTATGCTTGAAGTTAGATGATAAAATGCACATGGTGAACCATTCATAATGTTGGGATCCTCACACCATCTTTAATGTTTTGCCAGCTACATCTCACACCAAATTATTAAATATAAATCATCACTATCATTTAAAATCCTAAACTAGTTGTTTTCATACTACACAAGTTAATATAATTTCGTAATATAGAGTTTTACAGTTCAGTACACTATACTTATTTTACTTACATGCGTGTAGGGTGGGTCGGTACAGTTTACCGAAAATTATATGTCATATCGAATACCGTATTAGTATGGAAAAAATCATACCGATATCGTACCCTAATTTTCGGCATCAAAATTTCTGGTATACCAGATTTTCGGTATGATAATAGTCTATACCGATTCCTACCGAATTTTTATCGTCGTATCGAAATTACCGAAAAGACATATACCAAAATTTGCCGAAAATTATAATTTTGCGGAATTTTACCGAAATCACCAAAAGAAAACGAGCATTGTGTATACAAGAAGTGACTGCGAAACGGTCGTTGAGTGAAGTGCAATGAGACTTTCCGATTGTGTGAGCTGCTGCAAACCAAATACAATTGCTAAGCCTCACACAAAACATCCAAATCCTAGTGCTATGAAAAGACTATCTGAAGAAGAAAAGTGTTTAGTGTGTATCTAAGAGGACAACAAGGTCATCCATGGATAATCCGACTTAACATGTGCTTATTATTATGATAACTGATCATATCCATTAACACTCACTATTTTGTACAATTAAATTAGTTAATGAATTAATTATATCAACAACAAACTAAAGCAAACTAAGATTATAATATTATAGTTATGCATATTCATAAAGAATTCAAAATACGTAGATATTCATGGCAAATAATAATTACCACAAACTACCTATAATACTCGATAGTTAATGATTTTATGCACTCTTGTTGCCTCATATTAAATCAATGAAATTATTTAAAGTTAGGCAAAACAAGAAGATCTTGAATGTGATTTAACTTAGTAAATTAATGTTATGGAAAGTGAAACATGTCCTATTGTCTTTTTACTCTAACTATGACTCATCCTTTTATAGTTTATCAGCTTATTAATTTACATTCTCTCTTTAAATACGTTATATAGTTATCTTATTTTGATAATGACACAAATGAATATATATACACTTTATACGTCAACACACATTTTTTTTTCAATTATATAATATTTACCTTCAACATTCGATTTTCCAATTGACCAAAATTGAATTTTATAATGTTGTTTGCACATAATTCCTCACTCTTAATATATCTTTCACCACCTAAATTAGAGATTTTCAATTACTAATAAGCAACCTTAAGATTTAACAACTTAATATAACCAAATAAATTAAATTAACATATTTATATGTAAACTCATATATCACATAAACAATATGTAATTTATGAAATGAATGCATGAACTATGTTGATAACGAGTAATGAGAGTCTCGGGTCTCACAAGTTGGCTCGATCATATGTGAGGTGGGTGAAAGAAAGTTGGAGGCTTGAATGTCGAGTTGTCGACTTCATGTTGTTGCAGTGTGCTCCCCATTTTCCTTTTTCAAAGTGGGGCTGAAAGTAAAACTACAGTGCCCATTACCATCTCACTTTCAAAAGGACTTTCAAAAGGTTGAGAAGACATTGAAGTAGTTGATCTGATTGCAATGTCTAGGTTTACAAAAAAAAAAAAAAAAGAACATAACCTCCGATACTATAAATTTGATATTTTCAATAAATTGAGTTTTAATGAAAGTTTAAATCAAGATGAAAATATATTGTTATTATTTAGATCCACTCAATTTAAAACTAAAAAAAAAAAAAAAACCTCAATGGGCAATATCAATGTAAATGACATGTGGATTTAGTTTAGAGGAAGGAACAAGGATGTCATGTCTTGTGGCCACGATATATACTTTATGTACGAAATTAAGGTATTATTCCAAGTCTTTTATGTTAGTTATTATATGGACTAACTGAAAAACAGAAAAATAATCCGCCAATTTAATTTTGTAAAAACAATTTGTGACTTTATCTTTCTGATGTCATTTAAATCATAACTATATATATATATATATATATATATATATCGGGCCAACTTTTAGTCTAAATAGCCAAATCAAATACTACATAAACCACGTAATTTATTTAAAAAAAAATTAGATCATTATCTTAAGGAAGGCCAATTGAAAAAAAAAAGCTCAAATCATTAGAGAAATAGATGCATGAATGGGAGTTGAAATAATGGCAAAGTATTGGATGAGAACTTCTTACCGATTCTATTTTGTGAGACTGGTTGGATTGGATATAAAAAATATGTAGCAATTTTATGTGTATTAAATAATATTTTTCTATATATTGGATAGTACTTTCCATTACATGATGTGTTTTGAGCTGAGTCCCATTATTAGAAAACATGTAATACTTTTATATGTGTCAGATAATTCACTGTTTTGTATATTACAAGTAATACTTTGTATGACCCGAATTGGAATGGGTCACTAAAAAAATACATGGATCAATTCCTACACTGTCCAGACCCTCAATTTTCTCCTTCATGTAATAATATTTTTGCGTAAGTTAGATAATACTTATAAGATTTAAATTGTCTAGACATTCTTTTTTCTTTCATGCAACATGTAATACGTTTGCGTATATATTATGTAATATTTTTCTATATATTAGTTAACACAAAAACTTATGTGAGACAATCTCACGTATAGTTTCCGTGAGACGAATCCTTATTACCCATGTGTTAATCCATTTTCACAAATTTCAATATGAAATGTTAAGAGTGAGTTATGGGTTGACACGTCTTACCAAGAAGATACGTGAAACGATCTCACATAAGACTTACGTGTGAGTTAATATTTTTGTATTATATACATATATTGCATAATAGTACAAAAAATCTTACATAATATATAGAAAAGTATTACTAAACACACAAAAAATTACATAATATATCATTTCCGATCCACTTTATAAAATGGAATCCGCCAGACGATCTAACACGAGACTTAGTTTAAATTATATTAGTAGGGTCCACAAAATAGTTGAATGTTGAAGCAGGTAATGGACGACAGTGCCCTTGTCAAGTAATAAGTAGATGTTTTGGAGAAACGGTTTATACAAGCTGAACATGATGCACATGGGGAGGTGGGGGGGGGGGGGGGGGGGGGGAGGACACTACCATTATTTAATATCATGAACACTCATAATTGATCCCCTGCTTTTCCATCAGCTTCATAAATTAGTTGAATATTACATCTAATCATTTCATAATTGATTAAAGATCGACCACTATATAGTAAATTATAGGATAACATAAACAATCAGTTACTTCAAATATGTTTTTCTTTTTTAATTTCATAAGGATCTTAAAACTTGAGTTTCGTTTACGATGAGTTTATATTAAAATAAAAGAAATATTTGTCTCACATTAATTTTGTGAACAAAGAGGAAGAGACACTTAAGATTATTTAAAAGGTTCGGATGTCTATCACAAGTGTCCCCCAATCAATACACTTTATTCTTGTGTTTGATTCCAGTCAAATTCTCTTTTGTAGGAGTGTGGTTTTCTTGTGTTGCGTATTGTTGTCTCGTTTCTTCATTTTCCCTAAAGATGGAAAGGGATCGATGGTATTTTTTCCAACAAATGGTAAAAGTGCAGAAGGGCTCCTTAATTTGGTGATGGTGATTTCCTATGAAAATGTTTATGTATCCACTGGTTAACATAGATACAAGGTGTGTGGATGTTATGCTGATGGCTGAAGAACTTCTATTAGGGTCAACAATTAGAAGTTGCACCATATATTTCAGTCGGGTATTTCGACATGTACCCAAGGAAATTTTTTTCGAATGATTAATTCTAAGTGGTCTACTCATATGGTTGAGGGGTGGTTTTGTAGTACATCAGGTGTATTAATATACCAAACTTTTCATCCATTTTTAACCATCAGATCTGAAATCATTAAGGTCAATGTCAACAATGATCTCAGATCTAATGACTGAAAATGGTGGAGAGTCCGGTGTATTGATACACCCGGTGTACTACAGAAGAAACCTATGATTGAGTAGGATTATTTTGTATTTAAAAAATGATGGTTTTTTGGTATAATAATCATGATTGTTGATGAAGACAAATGAGTTATTTCTTTTATTTTACAAATGAAAGAAGTGTTTGTCCTTGTGAACAAAGAGGAAGAGGCTCTTGAAGCTATTTAAGAGTCATAGGTCTCTTTAATTCTAGTCAAATTCATTTCTTGAATTTTTTTTTTTTAGGAGTGTTGTAAGAAAGGTGAGAGTCATTTAAGAGTGTGAAGAGTGATTGGTGAGAAATTAAAGGGAGGAATATTGTGTGACTGTAAAAATCTTTCACCTAGTGATATTCTTCTTTTAGATCGTGATTTTTCTCCTATTTGTTATGAATTGTTAATTCATTTTCTTTTATTTCTCGTTTACTTCTTTTTCCCTCAAGGTGAAAGAGGACTACATTTTTCCTAACAATTCATATATGATGTTTAAGTCCGTTCTAACTTGAACTTAGTGATAATGAATAAGTTCAAGATTTAGTTTTAAAATTCAATAAAAACCTATATAAGTTTGAGCATTATAAAAGTTTACATAAGTTTGAGTGGTAAAATATATGGCTCAACTCGATTAGTTTAGCCCAAGTCTAGTCTATATAAATGTTTAAGTATCGTAAATGTATTTTTTTTTTCGAAATAATTAGGAAAACTATAGTAATTAACATGTCTCAGTGTGCAGGCTTTGGATCATCTGCAAATAACATTTAAAAAAAAACATAATCTGAATCTTCTATTATATTTGATGTTACATCTCGTGTTATATACCATTTACTACACACCATATATTAATTAGTGATGTCATTAATTACATGTGACATGTGGTGATAGATTTAAAATAGAAGGTATAATATCAAAGGGAACCAGACCCATTATACCACATTTCTTAAAATTTGGGCCCAAAATACCACATTATTTTAGTGTTTGACCTAAATATCACATTTGTTATAATTTGTGCCCAAAATACCACATTTGACTATTCAAAAAGGTAGGCTCCCTGTCAAAGTCAAGTCAAAAGGTGAAAAAGTTGGTTGGTGACAGTCATTATTGGGCATTGATTGACGCAGTAAATCAGCTTTATTGGGGGCAGTAAATAAAAATAATTTTCATGGGAAAATCCAGTAAAATCACCACCTCTCACATGAAAAGACAATAAAAACATACGAAAATTAGAGACTTCATACGAAAATCCCTGAAATTCGTGGGTTTGGTTTGGAGTGCACATTTCGTGAATATTTGTCATCCTCCTTTTTGTGTAGTGTCTAAATATTTTCGTGTAGTGCCTAAACATTTTCGTATAAGAAAGAACATTCAAAAAGTTTGAGGCTGGACATCATTTTTGTGTAATGCCTAAACATTTTCGTGTAGTGCCTAGACTCCCAGCTTTCAGCCTCGATTCGGCCCTCTTACGCTCATAATTAGGCTTTGACTTCTTCATGAACGTTGTAGCCCTTCAAGTTAGCTATCCGATGCCACTAATTTCAGCCCAATATCAGTTTCGTACACCAAGTTATACCCAATTAACTCAAGCCTTATTAAGACGAAAATCAGGACATTTTTGTACGACTTTCAACTTCTTGTACTATTCTGCTCTCTTGAAGGCAGAATTGATGAAAACTTCAAACATGAAAGTTGTAGAACTCCCTCTTATCTTTCTAACAAGATAAGAAACATTGAATTTTGACTTCTAGAGCTAGAGATATGATTTTCCCCCATAACTGCACTTTATCGACTCCCTATCTCGACTCCAACTTGGTGTTAAATTCCATTGGACTTTCATTGTGAAATGTGTTTCCACCAAAATGGGAAGTGTATTTGAATTAAAAGTAAATAATAACTAAAAAAAGATAATTCATTTTATTACACACGACAAAAAACAAAGAAGTTATTTTAGGGTACAAATAGTACTTTGAAAGTACATCCTTTAGTCATATCATGTCATTGTTGTCATAGCACTAAGGAAAAATATTTTATGCAATTGGTGCATGGATCTAGGACCCGGGTCGACCCGCCCCACGTGCCTCTGACGTGCGTTTTCACGTGCCCCAACACACGCTCTCACGCGCCTGGTGGGTGCGCTCAAACCCACAAAGATTCGCTTCAGGCAGTCATACCCTCATGTTATGTTAGTGTTATCCGTGTTACCCTCACCAGGGTAACACTAACATAACATGAAGGTAACCCTAACATAACACGAAGGTAACACTAACATAACGTGAGGGTAACGACCAAAACACGCGAAAAAAGTAAAGAGGCCCGCGCGCGGCCCAATTGCATGAATCACAGATTCGTGCAACTAATGCACAGGAGAGTAACTCTAACACTAAAAGACAATTTGTGGTATTTTGGTCACAAAATATAAGGATGGTGGTATTTTGGTCAACTCTTATAATTTTATGGTATTTTGGACAAAAATTTAACAAAATGTGTTAAATTGTATCATTTTCTCAATATCAAATATAATAGAACATTTCGGAAGATTAAAGAAAGAAAGAAATTATGCAGGCCTGGATCTAAAAAAGTGTATATATATATATATATATATATATATATATATATATATATATAACTAAACGAATTTTGGACGAAGCATAAAATTATAAGGGGTCCCAAGATTCCTTTTTTCCATGACCTGAGAAAACATGGTATAAATTACTAAATATAAATGTGCGTGATTGAGACTAATATTTGATTTTTAATTTATCAAAATAGGAAATATGAACGTTTTTACCTTTGTTGTAAGTTTGTTCTCATCAATCACAAATTTGTCTCTAGCCAATTATAATAATGATGTGGACATTTTAGTATTTTTCTTTGATGAGTTAGTCTTATGTGCAATTGATGCACATACAATTTGGATCGGGTCCAGGTCAATTCGGATTTGTACACTTTTTTTTTTTTGAATTTTATTTATTCGCTTCAGGTTGTTACCTTTATATTATATGCGTGTGACCTTTATGTTATATAAGTATGACATTTATATACAAATGTAATGACCTTTATATACTCTAACTTAGAAAAAAAAGGAAGAATTTTAGCAAAATTTGTACATATTTACCTTTATGTAATATTAGCTACACTTATATTCATCCTAAAAATGCGCTGAATTTTGAAAATTTTCATTTTTTTCAAAGTTATGGATCATAAAGGTCATAATATTTGTATATAAAAGTCACAAGAATTGTACATAAAGGTCACAACCATACAACATAAATGTCTCAATCTGAAGCGAAAAAACCTGAAAATCTCAATTTTTTCCTAAGTTATTGAACATAAATGTCATTTATATAACGTAAAGGTCACATCCTAACAACATAAAGGTAGCAGCCTGAAGCAGAAAAAAAAGAAAAGAAAACTCAGGTGCACGGATTCGGATCGGGTTGCCTCAATTGCACCAATCCAGATCCGTACACCTGGTACATAGCAGCATTTGCGTCCTTTATGCATTTCATAAGTAATGAGATCAATTTCCTCATTCCATAAATTCAGTAAATTCACAAATATTAAAGAACCATTTCAAAAGTTATGGAATAATACTACAGATTGAATTACATAAAAGAACATGAAATTATGGTTTTGTTTCAATTGTAATGTGAATTTTTAACCGTAATACCAACAAACATTCAATTTAACACTTATTTTAATTGAGCACATGTTTCGGTTCTTCGAACACCAATTACCGATGTGGAATCCAAATTGTATAAGTTAATTATTGATGCATAAATTTACATGTGGATAATGATTGTATTCAAAATTACATGTTAATATTTAATTGATACAACTTGGGCTCTACACCATCAAATGTAGTCTTAAAAATCAAAACATGTCCCGAACAAATTAAAACAAGTTGGTAATTAATTTATACAATTTAGGCTCCACGTCATTAATTGGAGTCTGAAAATTTCAAACATGTCCTGAATTGAAACAAGTGTTAAATTGAATTTTTTTTGTGTTACAATCAAAGGTCCATGTTACAATTGAAATTAAATCCATGATTTTTAATATAATTAACCCTTTTTTTCCCGCTATTGATATATAGATGAGTCATGGATACTATAATTGATTGAATTCCATCCAATAAAGTATATGATAAATCACTAGTAATGATAATGAGTGGTATAACAAGTGACATGTAACCATATTTATTATTAAAACTTCATATGAGAGTCATCCTATATGTATAATTATATGAAATAGAATCCACCATCCACAACAACCTAAACCCATTTCTATAAGATAATATCTATTTGATTGTTTATAAATATATCATTTTCTTGCAATTAAATATGTTAAACCTAAATTCCAATTAGACTTGCAAACACAATCGCACACCCATCAAAATTTAGTAATTCATCTTTTAATTGTGAGTAAAGAAAAATATTTTACAGATTTCGTACTCAGTAACAGTAATTGATCACAATTTTACACAGAAGAGGAAAGAAAAGGAATCAAAGTTAAAAGTACATTTAACCAAAATGAGTAAAATAAAATTTAACCAAAAAAAAAAAAAGAAAACGAAAAAGAACTTAAATGGAAACGCTTCCTTCCTTTTCAAACCAACTCGTTAACCCTTCCGTGTTGGCAATCAACGCGTAGACTGAGTCGACCCATAACTCAGTACACATCCCCAGTCGACTCAGCACTACTCCGCCGCCGTGAGCCGCCACGCCGAGGTGGCGATCAGCGGTCGAGTCTGCCAGCCCAACATCAAACAGCCCTCGTTTTCCTCCACACAGTACCCATCTCCGGTGGAGAAAAGGGCCAAGAGCATGCTAGCCTGCTTGAACGCGTTGGAGCCCAGGTGAACCGAGTGGAACCCGGCCGAGTTGAACCGCCGCCTCCACTGAGTCAGAGTCTCGTGCCTCTCCACTCGCTCCCCCCCCTCACACGCCACAATGTTGCATATCTGCCGCCCCAAGTAGAGCTCCGTCATCACCAGGTCATGGCTGGCCGGCTGAGTCAACTCGGAGCTCTCCAGCGAGTCAAACATGGTCGAGTAATAATGCAACGATTCGTTGAACCTTTCCAAGAAAACATTCCCATTATGATTTCCCTCCATCTCAACCACCGTCACGATTTTCGGGCTTAATGATTTCACCAAATTCAGAACTTTATCAATCGCACCGGGCCGGGATAACAGCCGGTGAAGATCCATAACGGAGTTCACCGCCACCACCTCCTCTTCGCTCGGCCCGATGCCAAACATATTCGAATCAAGATCAGCCAAAGAATTGGTCACGAAGCCACGAAACTCGAATTCAACCCCAATTGTCTCCGCCAGTTGGGCCAATTTCCACCCCACCTGCTGCAAAGCGTCGCTGTTATCGGGCTGCGGCGGCCCGATCCCTGTAAGCCTGAACGCCGGCGGCCCGCCTGGGCGGAGGGCCAAAGCCTGCATCAGAGCAGGCCATTGCATCCCCTGTTTCAAGCTGAAATCGATCACGTGAACTCTTTTAGCTCCAGAAAAAGCTTCCAAGATCGCCTGATTCGCCGTGAAATGCGCGAATTTCAGATACGGGCCCGTTTCGTAGAAATGCATCTGCAAGACATCGGAATAGGAGGTTTCGAGAGAAGCCTGTGGGAAAATCTTGTAGATTTTTCGGGCCAAAGCCTCTGCAAAATAGGTCGCCACTTTTCTCATCGCTCCGATTTGAGAAACAGCTAAAATTCCGACGTGTTTCACCAAAGCATCTGCTAATTTCATGTTGTCTTGTTGAACCGCCTCCGCGCAGGCCATCAGAGTGTGGACAAGCCTCACCCCCGCTTCTTGTGAATCCACCAGCACCACCGGCCGCGCCGCCTCCGGAGAACCGTTTCCTAGAGTGTCAGATTTTATTCTCTTACTGCCACTCTCGGAACGATCATCGGCTACATCCTTCTCTTTGTTACTCAAAATCGCCCCACCAGGAATCGCTCTGAGATCATCGTAATATGTGGATTTCCTCTCCCTCTCATCGTCGGAGAAGCTCATAAGATTACTTGAAGATTCGCCGGAAATTCCAATCCCGTCGAACGTGGAGCCACTGAGCTCAGTCAACATACTCTCGACCCACCCGGAAAGATCGGAGGGGTTGTAATGAACAGTATCGTTGGAGAGAACTGAGGCTCCATCTTCGGTGGTGGACACCATCGCCATCTCCAATTGCTGAAGCTTCTCTGCAACTTCCGCCATGTCCGATGACTTCACTTTGTACCCCAAAACAGCGAACAGCTCGTCCATACCGGCATCCGGCTGCTGTTGCTCCGCCCACATCTTTGGTTTCCCGGTGGCCGCCGCCGCCTCTTTGTTTCCACGATCACGATCTCGTTTCATGCTGAATCTGTATTTTGCAGCTGAGATGGTTGTTTTTTGACTTGTTTTTGGTGGGCAATTGCTTCAAGAAATATGGGTCACCACAAATGGGCGAAGAACTCCAAATTCATGGATTCGTTAGATTTTTGCATCCCTTTTTTCTTTTGTGTGGAAATCTAGAAATAATTGGCTGTAAAAATGGAAGGTGCTGGTTAAGAAGACGCGAGCTTCAAGAGTGGAAGAGAGAGAAAAAATGGAGAAGATAAAGAACTCAAGAGAAGCAGCCAACCATAATAAGAGAATTCTTTTTTCCTTTTCTTTTCTCAATTACTAATGTCGTGTATTTAATTTCGTAAAATGAATCAATTCACAATTGATGTACCAGTTTGTAATTTTATTATCTCACTTCATAGATATAACTGTTTCATAAGAATTTTTGTAATTGTATTTTTTTAATCCTAAGTTTCAATTTTATTTTCTTTCACATCTCTTGTATTTCTGAAATAATTTTGATCCACAATTTTAGAAAATATTTTTTACATTTTCTATACACAAGTATGTTGAATTTTTGATTCAAAGTCTACTGCAGTGAGGAATTTTATTGGCTAGTTCATACACCTGGTGTACTATATAATTACCTTAATTTATAATAGAGAAAAAGAAAATTATTGTATATCATTTTGGAATTTATATGGATTAATATTCTGAATGATTTTATTACTTTCTTAAAGTGGAGAATTTTTAGAGGTACACATACATATCAAAAAATCAACGGAAACTCTACTGTGCACTAGGTGCATGGAGTGGTTGGATCCGGGCCACCTAACCCGTTATTTTTTTTTTTTCAAGCTTGAGACATACATTTATTTGATAATCAATGTCGCTTATATAATAAACCTTAAACTTGGAGGGTGTTTTGACTATATTGTTACTATTGTATGGATATACATATACCCAAACAGTGAGTTACTGACGTGTGAAACTAATTGTTTGAGAGAGACAAGGTAATTATTAATTTATTTATTCATGTAAAAAATATTGTCCATTATTTGGATAAAGTTCCATATTATTATTCTCTTATCTTAAAAATAAAAATTAAAAAAAAAATCCACATTATCTACATACCGATGAGGACTGGTACTTGTTTCACTGTGTACGCCACTCTCATTCTACTGCCTTTCCTTTTTTAATTCTCAACAGTCTTTTTCATTTATTTTTTTGGCTGTGAGTCATAGGGGAGACAATAAATAAAACCGGGCGTTTGAATTTTCGTGAAATTGTCTCCCATATCTAATTTAATAACTTTTAAAGTTGAGGGTTATTGAGCATTTGGATTTAATCTCATGAAATTATACCCATAAATCGATAGATGTTAGGTTTTGAGTCAACCTAAAATGCCTCTAATTTTGTTGAGATGCATGTACTTCTCATTCATCAATTTTGTAGAGATCTTAAATGTATGTAGTAAGGATGGGAAAGTGTTGTTTAATGAGTAAACAATTGAGTTATGCATGGTTATTCAATATTACATGTGGTTTTATGATTTATTATTATTTGTTCTGTTTTAACGTAGCAAGAATTGGACTAATGATTTGTTGTTCACACAGTGTTATCTTCTTTTTGAACAGTCACGTGTATAAGCACGTGTATAAGCACTACTTTGATAAAGAAATTAAATTAACTGGAATTAAATTCAAGATTCCTAACTTTTAAATACGATGAAATTTCAAGGTACATAAGAAAATATTTAAATTTAAAAAAAGAAAAACTCAAATGTGATCATCATGTTAAACTAACTAGTATGACACATGTGTGTTGTACAACTTGTCATCGTTTTTTTTATGTATTTTCAAATAAATATATTAAGATATTAAAATTATCATCGTAAAAGGAACTAAGCAATATATATATATATATATATATGAGTATCAGCACGTGCGTCGCGTGTGGACCTTAAATAATAATTTTTATAAGGATATACAATCTATATTAAATTAAATTCAAAAAAATCTATAGTAAATTAATTAGAGTTCTACTCATAATAAAATTCTATAATTTTGGTTTAGAATTCTAATGTAAAATTATTTAAATATAAAAATCACAAATTATTATTATAACCTTAAATAAAATCTTTTATAAGGATATGTTAGGCAATTCACATTTTGTAAAAAATATCCATACTTTTATATAGATTTTTGTAAGAAATATTCATACTTTTATATAGGTAACATATATATATATAGAAACATACATACACAATAATGAAAATGAAGGTCGAAACTACAAATCTTTGAATGCTTCTTTGTATACAACGTTTCTATTCGAACAACTCACATTATCTCCATCACATATCAGAATCTTTAGATCATCTGGGTTAGTGACCCTGGAAACAGCAATGTACAGGTGACCTTGGTTGAAAACCGGCTTCTTCAATAAAAGTCTCACGTGCGATAATATGACTGACCTTGACTTTTGGTTATCCTCATCGCATATGACGCTATTAAAGGAAATTGTCTCCTTTGAAATCTAAAAGGCAATCTTGTATCTGACGGTGTAAATCTCATTTTTGGAATTAACACCTTTTCACCGGCATTGCTTCCACATAGTATCTTAGCCTCCAAAACATGCATCACTCCCAAACCTTGTAATAACCAATCGAGTCCCATTATATAATCTGAAAGAGTGATCAATATTTCGCGACAACATTACCGGAGTACCAATCTTCAACTGAATCTCATGATTCAGAACTCCGAAACATCTAATAGAATTCAAAAATTCAAGTGTGTGCAAATCAGAAAGTAGATCCACATTTGAATCGGACATGCATGTGGAATCTGAACTTCGAAAGTAATGGCCTGATCATCGGAATTTTAACTTAGTCATGTAATCAATTACACTACAGACGACATCAAGAGTTGGTGCCAGTATATCACAATCTTTCATAAAGGTTGGATTCTGAATGGATTCTCAGGAAGAAGGGTATGTACTGTTGACAATTGGTGAAATCGGATCACCCGTGGTCCTCAACAACATGTCATTGGGAATATCAACAACTGAATGCCCATCGGTTTCTTCACTTATCGTTATGTCCTTGATTTGTGCTATTCATTCAGTAAATTATGTCATCTCACTTTAACGATCTAAGGAATCAAGTCTTCGAAGCCTCATGTTCTTGGTCAGGCTTAAAACTCTACAGTCTTTCCAAATCTTCAAAAAATTGATTGCCGTATTGACAATGTTCTGTCTCGAACCTTTCGAAATGACAGACAATATCTGCTGAAAGTCACCTCTGAACACTATTGTTTTCCCGCAAAAGGTTTGTCCTTATTGCATGGATTGAGCCCAAGATGATGTCTCGCAAACTCGTATCCAACGTCTCAAAACAATGATGGTGCGTCATTGGAGCCTCATCTCATATAATCAGTTTTGACCTTGAGATCAATTATGCAAGTTTGCTACCTTGTTTGATCGAACATCTAATGAGTACTCATTCGGATTGAGAGGAAAAGAAAATCTAGAATGAGCAATCCTTTTACCAGGGAGCAACAGAGAAGTTATACCACTGGAAGCAACATTGAGAACAATCTCACCTCTGGATCTAAGAGCTGCAGAAAGGGTTTTCCACACATATCTTTTTCCAGTACCTCCATATCCATACACAAAGAAGATTCCCCTATTGTTGTCTCAACTGCTTCAATCACAGTGTCATATGACACTTCGTTGTTCATCATTTAGTTCAAAAAGAAGCCTCTTATGATCATCAGCCAATCAAACCCTCATAACTCAAGTCATCATACAATAATCTATTAGAAGTTGTCGAAGAGATCAACATGTCCTAAAATGGCATCGACAAAAAATCCTTCCAACTTTTGTTGAACTTCTGCAAAATCTTCTCAATTTCTATCAAAGCAATATTTTTATATCATCCTACCCAAGCGTCAGATCTAAAAGAATAGAAAAGAAAATAAAATTAAATCAAGCGATTTCGTAAAAAATAAAATATCATTCGCCACATCAAATTCCTAAACGTACCTTAGTGGTTGAGAAGATTACAATTTGTAAAGAATATCATGAATCCAACATTTTTCCCAGACTTCTTCCGGACGACTGAAATTGTCTGATGATAGAAGCATAGCAAATAAGTATCTAAAGGAATTCGCCGAAGCACACCGACTTTCTTCGGTGATTCCATCGATCTATTCCTTATCATCCTCCAATAATCTGTACTCATAACATGCCTCGCGAAAAGTATTGTAGTGTACATTTTTCACTATTTTTATATCCTAAAAACTTCTGGAACCTCGCATCACGTTCAGAAGACATCTCAAATAATACAATTCACCACTTTCGGGACACATAGAAGATGTGTCCTATTGAGAATCTTTTTTTTCCTTGGAAGATTTGTTCCAAACAATTTTTTGAGGGAATTCTACTTATGTCAATCCATTAGCGTTTGTGTATTTCTTGTTTGCCTCAAAGAACGCTAGAAACATGTTTTGACTCGCACTTGGACGGTTAAAGACACTCTCTATAGGATGTGTCGGAGAACATGCCATTCTGTTAATCTGGAAGATGAAATGTTACTCGACTAAAGGATTTTTGAATTGGATTTCTAATTCGAGAATTCTTCATATGGCCACACACGGTGAAATATATCTGCAGTCATAATACATTTCAATCTCATCAACCATTATTGCTCTACCCTTGTCACTTGCATAGTCGTAAAATGTAGCAGTGACCCGATCATGTCCCTTATTGACATATTTGAATAAATACTTGATCAATCGGGACTGAATACACCATTCAATGTTAAGATGAGGTCCATATTTTAACAACAAATGTCTATTATGAGGCATAAACATATTTGTTGCCGAGTTTAATCCGGCTTTTCAAAATTGTTCCTCCATCTTCTTTACATCTGTATATAGGGTAATCATCTTTATCATCTGAAGTCCTGTCAACAAAGCTATTTGGAAAATGTTTAGAACAATGACCGTCCAACATGCATAGAGATTTCAGATTCAAATTTCCACATGAACCATGTCTCATGAAATCTCGGATGACATTGAAATATAGTGGATCATTTTTCTCATCAGGGATTTCAGCCGAAATGATTCGATCAATATCATCTGTGGAAGGGTATTTGTTTTATTGTTCAAGGAACATTAAGATATAAGCATGAGGCAAGCCACGTTTCTGGAATTCCACAATATATATCAGTGCTCCAACACTTCCGAAAATCCTATTTTTTTTAAGGTCCTTTATCAAACCGTCTAGTTTTTTTCCTTGAACACTCGACAAACAATGTAGGGACGGTCCTCCGCTTTTAGGCCTTTTGACTGTAAAAAATGGACTATCTCGGGCCATTTAGGGTTACATGTAAAAGTCAAGAACAAATTTGGGTAACCGGCCCATCTGCATATCGTCATTGTATCTTGATAATTTTGGATCATATATCTCGCTCCTCATGTGAATGTCGAAAGGAGAAATATCCTCTGACCCAAACTGCATGGATCGGTGTCCCCACGTAACAATGCTTCATGAAGACCCATGTACATTTCACATCTCTGTTGTTTCTGATGGGTTCGGATGTATAACAATCTAGCAGATTCAATCATTGTGTACACATCAACTATAAATTGTTGGGTCAGTCTCCTAGACACCAAAATAGAAGAAGGTTTGTTTGGCCTTTCATGGAGTCAAAATGCAAACCACTCTTTCATACTTACTTTCATCTGTCGCGTCCAATCGAAAATGTCGATCTAGCAAAGGAAATGACTTCACGGTAAGCATCCTCACTGTGTGGAAATAGAAGAAGGTATTGTAGACCAAGATAGGCTGCATTTAACTCGTTTATTCATTTCAACCGTCCAAATCGTGTCTCAACTATGATGTCTGTAACTCCCAGCCCCTCTTCAATTTCTCAGAAAATCAAAACTGCAACTTCAGATGCAGTGGGCAAGTTATACCTGCGAGCATCGCTTCCTTTTCTTCCAACCAACTTCAACATGAAATTTGGAGCATGTTGCAAACAAAAAGTCTTTTGACATTCAAAAAGTCTTGACGAATATGTTGTTGTTATCCAACATAAGTTTTATATTAGAGACAATTTCCACATTGAGATTACTGATGTTGTCCTTCTTTATGTATGTAAAAAGATGTCTGTTTGCAATTAAATCCACAATGATTTTATAAAAATGTTTTTAAGTACTTATTGATGGGAACAAACAAAGCTATACCGGACGCAGTCCATTTGATTCTCAATTTCGTTGTTGGTATTATATATATACAATTGTGCAAACTTAGGGGTTGAACCCTCCACCGGTAAAAACTACCATGAGATGGTAATTGGGTGGGACTAAGGGCACCACATTAATTTTTAAGGGTACCACACTTATTTCACCAACCCATAACAACTTTTACTCATGAATGTGGTGCTCTTAAAAATTGGTGTGATGCCTTTAGTCTCACTCATGGTAATTTTGTCCATAAAACTTGAACACAGGAGGGGAATTGCCTTGATTTGGAGATATGTCAAATTTTCAACCCATTTACTTGAATGCAAACATGTTATTGTATGATCTGATATTGTCAACAAAGTGTCATAAAAAAATACATTAATAAAATCCTGATAAGCTGAAAATAGGAGCCATATTTTGTAAATTTGTTTTGATTCTGTTTTGTTTCTGTAAACCCATTCTGATTGATAATGTGAATGTGTAGTGAACAATGCATGCGTGTAAACTGATTTGATCATGTAAGATTAACAGTAAAATCTTGTGCACAGTAGAGAGTTGAAAAGTTTGTTGTGGAACTGAATTTTTTATTACAGGATGTTTATGTGTGTGCATTAAATTACACCAGTCCTTACGAATTCATAACTGATGTACAAAAACGTTATGGATAATTATAACTGATGCGCTTATGATTTACCAAAAATAATCATGAAATAATTATTTATCATATCTTGCATGCAATAATTGTAAGACTGTTGAGTCGGGAATGTTTGTTGAGAAATTATTAATTATAATTTCCTAATATAGAAAGAGTTTTACGGCAGGTAAAATCCATATAGACAATTATAGCATATGTTATATGAGTAGTTGGCAGATTCAAGTTTAAGTAATGTCTTAATTTCTATTGGCAACAATTAAAGTTCAAATGATTCATTTGTATGGCTTAAAAGTTAAACTTATTACTTCTTACGCAAAATGCAATGTTGATGCCACAATTTCGCAAGTAAAAAATGTGATTAGTATTTGTATTTTTTTAGGGATCATGAAGGATGCTTCTTATAGTGCAATACTCTGGTTCGAGATGGTTGTTGGCATATATCAGAAGCGGAGAATTTTGGTATCCTTGAAGTTCTTTCTTGGATCAAAACTATGAATTTCAACATCTTATCTTTGAGATGAATGCTAAACAAGTTATGGATGCATTCTTCTTCAACTGAGGAAGATATTTTCTCTTATCATAAAGAGATTTTTCTATTGTTCGATTTACTAAAAGAAATTCAAATCCTGCTGTCGATTGTCTTGCTTATCATGCTATCAATTTGATGAAAGATTATAATTTCCTCAAGTTAATTAATGAAATATATATTTTTAATAAGAAACAATACTTTCAATTATAAAGGAAAATAACAAAAAATGTTTAAAATAGATGTAAAATTTCAAATAATATTGAAAGCATGAAAGAGGCGTGTCAGGATGGGAAGCGTAAAGATTCCAATCCAGAGTGATAAGGTGCACCCTTCCCTATCATGGACCTCTTCCCTCTCTGCTCTATCTATTCTTTTCTGGCCCCACTCAATTTACTCTTCATCACATATCTTTTCCATTTTTTACTTTTTAATTTTGTGATACAAATATGCACACACTTTTGAAATTCAAGATTTAATGTCTTCTTGATGTTGCTACTTTAGTGATTGTTGTAATTTCATGTTCATGCTCAATTTATTTTACTTCTACTTAGTGTTTTGATTGTTTTTATCTGAAAAATATATTGTTATAAACAATTAGTTACAAATCTAAGTTCGAAATGATGATTGTGATAAAAAGGAGAAACCAACTCTCCATAGTGATGACCATTCATCGACAGGGAATTCCTTTCCTTATCATGGTTTCTTATAATGAAGAGAGATTAATAAGATTAATAATATACAAAATAATAATTTAAGAAAATAAATACTAGGTTCAATACCATGATATCATCTAATTTGCAGATGAATTTGTTGGTACATAATTTGGACTAGTCTCAAAAAGTATTCTATCAATATTATGTTCATATACTCCATATTTCTAAACTTAGAAGTTCATATTAGAATTACAATTTCATGAAGTTCATGTTTTAATTTGTTCTCAACTAGCTACAGTATTATATTTTATGCATGATATTATAGTTTATATATTATTTCATATTGATTTGATTATAACAAGTTTAAAGAATGAACTTGTAAAAATTGATTGAATATGTTTTATGATAAGACTTCAAGATCATGTGGTTCAGATAAAAATGAATTGATTTTAACAAGAATTCATGCTTAATGAAGCCAAATCAAATCATAAGCTAGTTCATGTGATAATACTAGTTCTTCGTCAATATTTTAAAGATGTGTGCACAATTTTTTGCAGTAGGCTTAGATGTTGCACCTAAGTTAGGGTAAAGATTAACTTTACTTTGAAGAGGGTTAATATCAGATTAGGTACCCAAAACTAGGGGTTATTTCAAATTTGGTACCCGAATGTAGGGGATGATCCATGGGATAGTTGATTTCCATCCATTTGGACGGAATTTTAACAGCGAGGACTAATGCCGATCATGTTTACTTAACTTGTGGACTACTTATGATTACTCGATACATTTTGGTACCAAATCTGAAATAACAGTTAGTTTCGGGTATCAAATCTGATAAATCCGATGTTAACCCTTTTATATGTGATTTAATCCATGATACGCATCATCTCAAAGAAGATATTTATTTATGATTAATACAAACAATTAATGATTCTTTTGATATTAATGATTTATCCATCAAAATTTATTACTATTGACAAGTCCATACAAGAAAAAAAGAGAGATTTAGATAAGTGAATTAGTACTTCCTCGGATTAGTCGCCATTGTCTGAACATGGTTGGCAGTTTCATTCAATTCACCAATTAAATCATTCTTCTATTTATACATTTATGTTTCATTAATAAAAAAATGTACATGTATATATATACATATTGATTCCATTTGTTTCTTACAAGTGTAATTATTTGTTTCATTTTCCTCTACTTGGTTTGGTTTTATTAAATTCATGACAGATTCAATTTCGATTTATAATAACTCGTCCGGCACATAAATTAAGCTTAATTCGAACTCAAACTTTAAATCACATAATCGGACTAGAAGCTATGAAAAATATATATGTAATAAATATATAGAGGATTGAGTTCGTTTTCAGGACTAAATACTATCAAACTCGAGCTCAATTTCCTCGAACAAACAATGAGATATAAGCAATTAAGCTTCTTGTGTCGAGAATCGAATAACTCTTGATTTATTTAATTTACATTCAAACTCAATTAACGTAACTTTTCCATGTCAACCATAGTTGTACTTAATAGCATTAATGATTGTACATCCTTGTTATGTCAAGCACCCAACCAACAAATATTGTAAGTTAATATGCAGGCTGCCATTGCAGATCTCTGAGTCGTCAATTTTCCATACCAAAATTTTAACTTAATTGATTACAATTCTTTATAAATGATCTATAACTGGTTAGCTATATTCATAAAAACTTATATAAATTATTCACAAAGTTTACTATTCACAAGTCAACATCTATTTTATGAATTATTTTTAATCTGTAGATCAGTTGAATATTACAAAAATCCTACAATAGCTGAATTTTTTTTATATAAAACTGTCACAGATATTGTAAATCTAATTTTGTTGAGAGATGAGATCCCATCAGCCACAATGAATTTTTGTGTTTTTATTTTATGGATTATAGATATATATTAACTCATAAAAATGTCATAGATTTTGCAAATCTGATTTTATGAGACGAGACACCTTCATCCTCAATGAACTTTTATTTTATGGATTATGGATATATATATATATATTAACTAGTCTTATAAAATTAATAAAATTAAAATTTGTGAGATATCTGTGTTGATTAATCACTTCACCCAAATATTTAATATCATAATTTAATCAAAAAAAAAAAAAAAAGAATATAATGCATGTGGCCGCCTAGTACCAGAAGATATGTAGATTTGATGTATGATGAATTGACCAAAATGAATATTTAATGTTTGAGTGATAAATGATGAGGAGAAATTGTCAAACAAAGTACAAAATATATTATAATAATTTTGATTTAATAACATGCATGTCCTTATCCATAATGTTTGTTTAGAGTTGATTATAATTTAAATAAATAGCTGCGCTTGGTAGATCACATCGAAATTAATTAATGCAGGATATTTGAATTGGTAATAACGAAGTTCATTGGTCTACTCACATTTAATTACTACGAATTATCGATAATCAAGTTTGTGTTAACAACTCATCACATTCGTATATAGTAATGGTACATATCTCCAATTAATTCAAGCTTCATTAGCTACCATGATTATTAACTAATTAATATTGGAAATAGAACTAACAATCTAAAGAAAATACCTACTTATTTTACTCAAAAACTTGTGTGAGACGGTCTCATAAATTATTTCCATGAGACGGATTCCTTTTACCCATTTACCAAACTCATATCATAAATTTACATTGTGAATTGTAAGGATTAGGTCATGGGTTGATTCGTCTCACATGAAATGATCTATAAGACGTCTCACGTAAGATTTACTCTTTATTTTGACCCAAATATTTAAACAAAATAAAAGTTTTTCCAAATTCTAGGGTTAATACAGTAAAACTTTCTAGGACATCCAAAATTTTAATCTTTGTTCAATTTCTTTTCATTGTTATTGCACACAATCAATTAAACTATGCAAACTTGTTGGAACAAATTTTCATTGTTGGTAAGTTTGTCTTTAATTCTGCATCTTTGTTGTTGGAACCATCTTGTGGACATTAGTATTTGTTTAGATAAACTTATAAAGTATACATAAAAACTCATGTGAGACGGTCTCACGGATAGTTTTCGTGAGACGGATCCTTATAGCCCATGAATTGAACCCTTACCCACAAATTTTCATATGAATTGTTAAGTGTGGGTTATGAGTTGACCCGTCTCACAGACTGTGAGACGGTTTCACGGATAATTTTCGTGAGACGGATATTTTTTATCCATGGATCGAACTCACATCAATTAATTTGTATGTGAATTGAGAAATTTGGATTGTGGGTCAACCCGTCTCACATAATATGATCCATGAGACGATCTCACACAAGACTCGCTCTAAAAACACTGCCCTGCTTTTAGTGGTGTCCAAACGATTCAAACCGTCGGTTTCGATTCCGAACCAGCAGTTCGAAAAACATGTGAAGGCGAAACTAAAATCGAAACCGAACAGTGGGGTCACGGTTCCGGTTTGACAGTTTGGCTTTCTTTTGTTTTTTTATTTTTATTAATTTTTTAATTTTCTAAAATTAATTTTACATATAAATATTACAATTATGCAAATATTACAAAATAACAATTTTTTTGAATTAATAATTTAATGTAAATTAAATATTAAAGTTAATATTTTACAACTTTAAATACAACAAAATATAATCCATATACCTAAAAAATTTACAACGTATAATACAAACTAAGAATAATAATCAATCCAACTTAATATAAAAGAATCAAACATAATACATAGTATTATTTACATATAATATAATTTTTTCTAAAAAAATACATAAACTACTTGTTCCCAATTTGAAAATACCCGAACCAAAATCGAACTGTTGAACCACGGTTCAAGGTTCTGGTTTTCTCAAGGTATAGGCCACCTCTAAGTCTCAAAATTAGCTAATAGGAAAATATAGCAATTGTGGCCCTAAAATATGTTTGGAGTTACGATTTGTCCCATATTATTTACTTTGTATCGATTACAGTCGATCTTTTTTTTTTTTTTTTACCATTCTGGTCCCTCATTTTATTGATTTGTTTAAAACTACCATATAATCACATGTTGACATGACATGTCAATGTTATGATGTAATTACACTTGATTTTATGTTTGTTCGTATGAGTTAATGTTAATTTCAATAATTTTAATTATGGAGGATATATATGTCATGCATTCTACTTGTTGAATTATGTAACAATTCTGTAGATTTATTAAAGGCTAATATGCAAAAAAATAACCTAAACTATTGACTTTTTTCAAATTCCAACCTAAACTTTTTTCTTATCAAATTGCAACCTCAACTACTAATATTTATCAAATTGCAACTTTCGACTTATTTTCTGGCACAAATATGAACACGTGACCGCACATTGAAAATATAAGAGTATTTTTACAATCTTGTAAGTTAGGCTGACCCTCATATAAAGTCAAAGTGGGTGTTATAGGTCCACGTTTTTGTAGGAAAATAGTTCAAAAGTTGCAATTTGATAAATTTTAGTAGTTTAGGTTGCAATTTAATAAATTTTATTCATCTATATAATAAAAAAAGTTTAGGTTGGAAATTGAAAAGAATCATGTGGTGTTTTTGTATTTAATCTTTATTAAATGATGAAGCAAAGTGTATATGGATCAAATTGCACTTCTTTAGAAATATATTTATATATTTTTTGCAATGTTCTTGATTCTAAATGTCTTCACTATATATCTCTTGTTTATATTATTTTACTGTAATTAGTTAGGGTGCAATATGTTATATAACTATTTTTTTAATAAAATATTCCATAAGTAGCATTTTAACAATAAATATTGTTTCCCCAAAACATTAATTCCAAAGATACTTTTATTAAACTTTAGGGCTTATCATCACTTCGTTTAGAAGCCCACTCCACAATTAGGTGTTTTGCTATATAATTATAACACGAAATTTCATGGATGGCCCATTTTAAGCTGGCCCACTAGAAGCCCAGTCCATATTTGATCTTGCCAGAAATAGAGCCATTAGCCCAGACCATATAGTTCAAAACTCAAAATCTCTCTACATTTTACTTCATAATTTTAAATTAGAGTTTGTTCAGAAAATAGAAAAATTAGTTTTGGCCTGGATAAGAGTTAGGTTATTGACCTAGGAATAATGTAATTGGTTCATTCCCTCTAAATAAACACAATAATAGTATATATATATATATATATATTACCATCACACAAATATAATAATAAATAAGTGGTACCCCAATCTTTAACCATCTAAATTTGTAAATTTCCTTTTTTGTCAAGTTATTAAAGTTTGTTCGTTTTAACCAAGAAAAATGATTTTTGTCCAACTATATTCTTATAACATTTTTGGTGTAAGATGACGGTACAAACTGTATTAATAGCACATATATGTAATATGGTGGTACGCGTCATAGTTATTATGGTATGCAGGTGTACTATTGTGGTATGAGCAGATACAGGTAAAATACGATTGTATGAGCTAGTAAAGGGTCAATTTCATTAAGGATATAGTGGTTCAAAAAAATATCCTCTCACTGAAAAGGAATAGTTTCTGACTCTTGGTTTAGAAAAGAGTTTTTATTCTTTCAGTGGCGGCTAATAATTTCATCGTAGTCAAATAATTTCTTGTTATTCTCCTAAAATATGATAAATTGGAATGAATTAAGAAATAATACTATTTCCACCCAAATTCCAACTATTATCATGAATATATTAGATATTGGAATAAGAATTAAATGGGTTTCACAATCTTCACATTTGTTGGCAAGGTGGTTTTGATTTATAAGACAGCTGGCCCACCATACTCGATTGATTAAGACGAGCCGATTCATAATTCATCACAAATTTTCCCATTTTATTGCAAACCCTAAATCAAAAGTACAATATTATTGCTTGGTACTAAAAACATATTTGTGTACGTACGACCAAGATAGAGGACTTGATAGAATTAGGTCAACTATGTAGATAACTGAATTCATTGAATTGTATAAATTAGAATACTTTTCTCGAACAATTAATATAATTGAAATATTAATTTAGGGAATAGCCATCGAATTTTAGTTAATTTTCCTAGTCTAAAGAGGATTAATTAGTTACTTGGACAATACCAAAATTCTACCCAATCTCGCCTAAACAGTGAAGACAATTCCAAGAATCCAGAATATATTTGACAATTACTTTAATTTGGTCTTTGATTTTTCATCTGTGCCCATCTACGGTCTACCTGATGTGTTAGAAGTTTAGAACTCAATAATAATAATAATAATAATAATAATAATAATAATAATAATAATAATAATAATAATAATAATAATAATAATAATAATAATAATAATAATAATAATAATAATAATAATAATAATAATAATAATAATAATAATAATAATTACAACAACAATAATAAAATAAATAAATAAATAAATTTAATTAATAAACAAAAAGAAAAAGAAAAGAAAATCAAGAATGGTTTTTGCCTTACCGTGAGGATTAAGTCCCCCTTTGTCTGCTAGGAAAAGGTATTTTATCCACACACTCATATATTTTATCCACACATATATACAAAATCACATGTTTCTTAATAATTAGTTTAATAATTGTTTATGTTTTTAATTTAATCTCATAACTTAAATAATTGCTCAATTTTGGTCCTAATGTCATCGGAAATTTCAAAAATGGCCAGATAATTATCACGTGAGTGGCACGTAACATCCAATTTGATGGTTTACGGCGAGAACTAATGACGTGACATAATGTTTAATTATATACTTTTTTCAAGAATGTTTTAATTATTGCTTGAACCAATATAATAGTCACTTATGTCACGTTATTAGTTATCACCGGAAACCTCCAAATTGGATGTTACGTGTCACTCACGCACAATTTTCCAGCCAATTTTGAAATTTCTGATGGTATTGGGACCAAAATCGAGCAATTATTTAAGTTACGAGACTAATTGAAATAGTAAACAATTATGAGACTAATTGCAGAAAAAACAATAGTTATGAGACCAAATATAATTTGACCATTGTATATACATAAAATTACCATATATATATTAAAAAATTCTTAAAATTTCAACCCTAATAATGTTTTCATTACACCTAAATACCTAATACAACCGAAAGTCAAAGTAGTAGTCTTCATGGGACTTTGTTACCATCTCACTACCTTTAGATTTTGTTTACAATTAATGTGTTCGTGTATATATATGGTATATTTGAAACTTGAAAGTCAAGTATATACATTAAACTCTAATTATAAACCTAGTCGAATTTGGAGTTGTACATTTGTAGGGCTTTCTCTTTTTCTATATATACGTCTATACACTCTTGATTTATTATATGTCTTCTATATTATCACATAATTCAACAACTCCATTCTTTACTTTGCAAAGACCAACTTCAAAATTCAAACACCAATTCATTACGATAAAATAAGCTCCTTCTATATCTGATCGATCATTCGTAATTTTTTTCTAAGGTACTTTTTTTCGAGTTTCTTGTTTAGTGCTGCGTTTCGATTCGTCTCTGTTTTTTCATGTCCATCTACGTAAACATGGTTTTATATATCGACCAGAGTCATCAAACACAGAATTTTCCCCCTTCTTTTCTGGGTGTGAATTTCGTGTTTTTCTTTCTTAATATATGTATATAACCATGAAAATTGAGGTTCTTAATTTGGTCTATTATATTCAGGGTTTAATCTGGATTATTGTTCTTCAAATATGGAGAAAGATCAAAGAAAGTCGATACTAGGGTGGCTTGTAATAACACTTTGTTTCTTGATCATCATTCTTGCTTCTACTACCAAGATCCATGCAAAGAGGTTCTTTCTCTTCTCCAAACTATATATATTTAATTGCTTTGTCTTTTTCAGTATTATTTTTAAAAAAAACTATTTAAAATTACTATACCCTTAATTCTATAATTATCATTGTTATTAACTAGTCTAATTTTGAAGTTCTTGTTTTTAAATACAAAAGAAAACGTAATACTCACGTTCATTATTCATATACGAACAATTTGTAGGTCAGGAAAAAAGAAAAATTTGGCTAGTATTTGAATGATTGAAACTAAAAACATAACCACAAATTTATATTACTAAGTCGTACAGTTATCATATAAATATATATGTGAAACAAAACGCCATTATACTATGAAACGTAACATATTTTCACAAACTTATATGTGGATTATGGGTTGTAAGTTGCAAATTTCACAAAATAAAATTCGTTATATTATAAGAATCCAACTGGTAATTAGTTATTGATTTAGGTTTGATGAGATGGGATAGCACTAGTCTACTAGATATAGGAATTAGAAAAGTTGGCGTCCAACCATAAATAACTTGCTCTTTTTCTTCTCATTGAAAAAGAGGCTTTTTTCCCATATAACTAATCCTACCTGTGATGAAGGAACTCATTACAACAGAAATTAAACCTGCCACCTTTGAATTTCTAGTCATTATTCCTATATATACTTATTGACCAATCCACTACATATACATATACACATATATGTCAAAGCTTATAAATAAGAAAAAATGAACATCTTTTGGACACTCTAATATTGATGAGACAACAAGTGGACACAAAAATGTATGTAGGATTTGTGGGGGCCTCTCTTCCTCATTTCTTTCCATTCTGTAAGATTAGATTTGTGTCACCACAATTGATGGTGTGTGTATTGTATTCAATATATACAGGTTGTACAAATCAATCAAGATTACAACAAATCAAATATACAAGGAAACTATGATATAGTCATATCCTTCCCATTTATATCGCTAACACATTCCTTTAGAATTTAATATTAACTTATTTCAATATGATTCAATTGATCATGGTTTGACAATTAGAACAACAAGAATGCTCTTTCTGCAAAAAGTATGGCTGCTTAACTAATAAATTATCCATCTTCATTTGCTATATGTCTTAATTTACTCTATTTCAACCGAGTCTCACTTTAGCAAAAGTTGTTCAAATTTTGACATAATTTAATTTTCCTAATATATATATTATAGGTTGATTCCGCAGAGTAACGAAGAGTCATCTTCACCGGTCAAGCTCCATGTATTGGACAACCATGTAAGTGAAAAACCGAATTATATATATATATATATATATATATGAGATCTTATATATATTTTGACATAAATCAAATTAATTGGATATATAATTACTTGAGTTTATATTCGAGTTCTTGCAAAAATTGCACTTTTAGTTCCCTAAGAAGATTTTATTGTAAAAATTCTAAAAACATTAATTTAGTTGGGTTTTCGTTGCAAAAGTGCTAACTGGAACCCTAGTTTTGTTTTTCTTAAATACAGTGATTAAAAGTTTAAATTTTAACATTGTATTTTTTTTTTTTTCCTACAAGTCCTTGCAATATAATAATGAAAATTCTATAGTAAATAAAATAATTTCGATAATTTTGTTTTTATATTTTTGCAGGTGGACATAGATAACGGCATCGTGAAACTTACCTTATTAAAGCCAAGTGGCATGATCTCAGGCGTCGAGTACAACGGAATCAAGAATATTCTTGAATATCGAAACAAAGAATCACGAAGAGGGTAACATAATTAATTTCTCCTAAATATTGAAATAAATCCATTAATTTATTGCCATAAAATAAAAGGCTAATAATAACAGTACATAATCATTAATCTTATTTTTTATTTCGATTTTTACAATGCAGCTATTGGGACATCGTGTGGAATAGGCCAGAGATCGGCCAAAGCCATTTCGACACGTAAGATATCAAATCCTCAATCTCTCTTTTGTAAAAACATAGTATTATTTAATTAATTAGTGTAGTAATTAAAATTTAAATCTTGATTGTCTGTTCAGGCTTGAATGTACGAGCTTCAAGATAATAGCACAAAGTGATGATCATGTTGAAGTTTCATTCACAAAGACTTGGAATGCCAACCTTAGTCAAGATGTTGTCCCTCTCAATATTGACAAAAGGTGCGTTAATTATTGCTAGAGTTGTCAAAACGGGTTAAACTTAACCTGTCTTTTCAAATGATAAGATAAGATAAGTAAGCCTAGTTTTTTTAATTGTTTACATCGAAGCTCAAATTGCCACCTTTAATTTAAATATTCGAGTATTTTTTCAGGTATATACTCCGACGTGGAGTTTCCGGCATCTACTCGTATGCAATATTCGAGCACTTGGAAGGGTGGCCTGATCTAAACATCGACGAGGCAAGAATTGCAATCAAGCTTCACCAGGACACGTATGATCTCTATTCTTCAAACGATTTAGGATATTGTAACAAGAGCTGGACTCCTGTGAGACCGTCTCATGTGCGACGGCACTCGCGCACGGTCGTGCGCTGGGACACGGCCGTGTCCCAGGACACGGTTGATCGTGCGCTGGAACACATACTTATAGCACAAAAAGACATACTTATAGACAAAAATCACATACTTATCTCGATCGTGCCCCAGGACACGACCGTGCGCCACAGATTGGCTCTAAGTTTTCAGCGAGGCACGGTCGTGTTCCAGGGCACGGTCGTGGGCGAGGAAAAAAAATCACATACTTATAGTGAAAAATCACATACTTATTGTTGAAAAAGACATACTTATACACAGCACTCGCGCACGGTCATGTCCTGGGGCACGGTCGACCGTGCGCGAGTGCCGTCGCATGTGAGACGGTTGCATATGAGTTTTTGCGTTGTAACAAAGGAGCAAAAAAATTCATATCATGGCATAAAATGAGTAGCCTAAAGTTTGTGACAATTAATGATTGAATTTGTGTGATGTAAGGGAGCAAACTTTTATAATTTAAGCTATATTTGAAAAATATAGGGAAAAAAGTACATATTTAAAAAACATTTTTGTCCTGAAATTACTGCAATGAACAAAGCTTATAGATTCTGATAATTTGTTGATTTGCCAATTTTAATGACTAGGTTCCATTACATGGCAATATCGGATGATAAGCAAAGAGTGATGCCAACAGATTGGGACAGGAAAGCTGGCCACATTCTTGATTACAAGGAGGCTGTTCTGTTGACAAATCCGGGCAATCCAGGGCTCCGAGGAGAGGTAAAAACATCGGTTTTTCTCAAGATATATAGTCCGTTGATGTGGTCTTATACGAGTTTTTAACTGAAAGACGTGATCAGGTTGATGACAAGTATCAATACTCGTGTGAGAACAAGGATAACCATGTCCACGGCTGGATTAGCTCCGATCCAGGCGTTGGATTTTGGATGATAACGCCTAGTGATGAGTTCCGGTCTGGGGGGCCTGTCAAGCCCGATCTCACTTCACACGCTGGCCCGACTTCCTTATCCGTGAGTCTATCAACAACTTTGATTACTGAATGTGTTCTGTTAATGTATAACATGCATGCTAAAATGTTTCATGATCACAGATTTTCTTTAGTATGCATTATGCTGGTTTGGAGTTCGGAGTTAAATTGCGCGATGGAGAGCATTGGAAGAAGGTGTTTGGCCCGGTTTTCATGTACTTGAACTCGGGCTCGAGCAATAGCCCGAATACACTTTGGCAAGATGCTAAAAGACAGGTCATTTAAGTTCTTGCAAAATTAAGACACACACATACTGGTATATGTTTGAGAATCTCTGAACTTATGTAGTAATTGTTATGGATCTCAGATGTTAGAAGAGACCAATAAATGGCCATATGATTTCCCATTGTCTAGCGACTTCCCTCGTGCCAATCAACGTGGCACAATCACGGGCCGGTTGTTTATACGAGATAGGTACATTAGCAAACAACTCATGCCAGCAAGATCAGCCTATATTGGATTGGCTCCACCAGGAGGTATTGGATCTTGGCAGTCTGAGACTAAGGTTTGTTGCATTTTTTTTTTAATGGCAAATGATAACATGATTCAGTTCAAAGAGCTTTGTCTCATTTTAATGATGTTTTCAGGGCTATCAATTTTGGACACAAACTGATGAAAGAGGCTACTTCACTATACGAGGTGTTCGAGCAGATACATACAACTTGTATGCATACATGCTGGGGATCATCGGAGACTACAAACACGACACCGACATTATAATCCGGCCAGGTATGTTTTAGGCCTATAAGTTCATTCTGTTTTTCGTACTCTTTTTTGTCCGGAAAATGATGCACATTTCCTTATAGGAAACGAAGTTCAAATAGGCGATGTTGTGTACGATCCTCCAAGAAACGGGCCAACATTGTGGGAAATCGGGATCCCTGATCGTTCTGCAGCTGAATTCTTCGTGCCGGATCCAGTCCCCAGCCTCATAAACAAACTATTCATCAACCATACTGAAAAGTAAGTCTACAATTTTATTTTGTTTTTTGTTATTTTTGAAGACTAAACAGAGTAATTTAATGGTTAGTAACTAATCTTTATACTTGAATTCAGGTATAGGCAATATGGTTTATGGGATAGATATACAGATTTATATCCAAATCAAGATTTGATATACACTGTTGGCAGCAGCAACTACACTAAAGACTGGTTTTTTGCCCATGTAAATAGGTCTGTTCTTCAGTTCTTCACCAAGTTTTATTTTCAAGAAACATTGATGATCTTGCTAATTAACAATGCAAATGTATTTTCAGGAATATGGGCAATGAGACCTATATACCGACAACATGGCGAGTCGAGTTTGAGGCAAGAAGTGTCGTCAGATCGGGAACGTATACTCTCAGGATAGCATTGGCATCTGCTACCTATGCCCAAATACAAGTATGTTATACTATAGTTTTTATTTTAAATACATTTATGTCGCTCTGGAGACTAAAATTTGTGGCGCGTTTCGTGTTTTAAGGTATGGATCAACAACCCGAATGCTCGCTGGCCTCATTTTACGACCGGGAGGATCGGGAGGGACAATGCTATTGCAAGGCATGGGATTCATGGGCAGTATTGGTTGTATAGTGTGAGTTTATCAGGATTCCAGCTTGTGAATGGAAGAAATACGATATATCTTCGACAATCGAGAGGTGGGTACCCTTTCAACGGGGTTATGTATGACTACATTCGTCTCGAAGGACCTCCAGAAGCCTACCATTAGATCACACGAGATCCTCTATTTTAAAAGTGTTCCGTTTGTTATGTCCAAATCACATAATACCTCTAGGAAACAAAAGGAATTAGGGTTGGAAATTTATTTTTTTTGGTTATTGGTAGTTCTCGAGGCCTTCCAATTTTATTTGGAAAAGAGCCTGTTCAATTATTTTCCTTATATTCTTTTCAAAATAGGAATAATTTTACTTGTAAGTAGTATATCTGTTTATTACATTAACTCTCTTTCAAAATCAGTTGGGAAAGGAGAGCATTTCTTCATAATTTTAATTTTCACATGTACATACATGAGTTAATTTACTTGGATGCAAATTTGTATACTTTATTTTTGTATCATAGTTTATTTACAATGTATATCATATGATGAAAACATACTTCATTAATATATTTGTCTGTTTAATATTCAGTTTGGCGGATTTCATATAAAAATTGCATAAAATATTTTGAATCCAATGACAAAAGTAGCAAATTTATAAACTTACCCGGCATCAAATCTCTAATTTAATCGAAGTTAAAATAAATTAAATGTCAAAACGTATGATAGTCTGACCGATCTCATTTATTAAAATGGGTCGCGTAGAGTTAATTTGATTAATATCCATTCAGCGATTAGCCAATCAAAGTCACGATGAAAGTCAAAATTAACACCAAGTCAAAAAAATAAAAAATAATATTTTATATATAACATGTAATGATCTCGTAAAAACTCTCATTCATTTAGGCAATGTGTGGCATGAGGACGTGCATCTACCACATCAATTTTTTTTAATTTTTTTGTGATTTTAAATTTGTTTCCAATGTGCTCATGTGTCGCGAGGACCTTTTTTTTATTTCTTTTAGTTTATTCTAATTTTAGAAATACTTATAAATGATAAAATAATTCTTAATTAGGCAATAATTCCCTCACTCTTCTTGCAAATAGACACATTACTTGAAACAGAGCACCCTGTAAGTCTTTTGCTCAAAACCCATCTGGGATTTTTGCTCCTTTTGACTTCTCAAGAAGGTATTTTTTATGATTTAAAATATATATCCATTTTAATGTGAATATATTTTGAACTTGTTCATTTTTTTTTCAATGCTTTCGACTAAATTGTATAAACCATTTTGGTGTGCATGTTGGTGAGCATGATTGTGCAGTTTAGAGTTCTCTACTGTGGTATCTGCCATTCAAGAATGAGTGTGGAAACACCAATTTTCCTTTCATACCCTGGTAAATTTTAATATATTAAAATGGACAAATTACGCTATACCAATGTAGCCTAACATCGCAGGATGGGTGACAGTGATACACATTTTGAAAAAAATATCAAATGGTTAATGTTTTTTTTTTTCAATGTTTCATGTCATTTATCATAGATCGTGTGAGTTAAGATAATACTCACATAAGTAGGTGTCGAATACTTGGTCAGATCTTGTCATCAATATGAGGAGTGTATTAAGAAAGTTATTCTTCGAAACAAGTATTTTCGATCAATTCGCATAACTATCATGGTACGGCTACATATGGATTATGGTTGCCAACGAGCATTTTATCATTCGTTGGCCCGACAACATGGCCCTTCATAGGGGTGCTTAGGCCATTGAGACGCTTAGGGCTCGACAAGCCGGGGGTGAAAGTTGGCGTCGTAGGCCTCGGTATAACCGGACATCTCACCGTGAAATTTGCGAAGGCCTTTGGGAGTAAGATGACAGTGATTGAAAGATTTGGTGCTGATGAGTTTTTGGTTAGCTTAGCAGTGATGAAGAGCAAATGCAGGTAACTTATTGTAATGTTTATCAATTCAAACCAAGTCCTTCCACCCATAATCAGTAATGAAATATTCAACAATTTTTGATAGCATTAAGTCCTCTTGTAAATTTAAAGAATCAAACTTGTGATTAAAATTTCTTTTTGTTTTTTTTGGGGATTATTATAAAACTTACGATCATTTTTGCACATTTCTACTTAAACTTTTATTTTACTCCGATTACACAACAAAGCTAATGGGTTTTTCATCTTGTAAGCTAAGCGCATTTTATGTTCAATTTTTCAAATCAATATTGAATTGGTTGTTCGTGTTTTGCTTAAATTGAACTTGAATCGAATGAAGATTAGAAAATTATTGAAGATTTCGTTTGGTTTGCCATAGGAAGCGGTTTGGCGTACGTTTCATGGCTTATCCCCGGTTAAGAAAATATGTGCGTGAATTTGATTTTGACCAGAAAAGTGAACAAAAAGAGAACTTAAGTTGTAATGTGAACAAAACTTAACTTGAGTTTTAGTCAACAATAGGTATTTTGAAAGTCAAGTAATCAATAATAGACACTGTACATAAATAAATTAAAAATTGAAAGTTTTAAAATTATATGGCTCCATATGAATAGAGTAACTTGAAATTCGAAATTTAAAATGAGGGGATCTGAAATTCACTGAAGTTGGAGTGAATTTTAAAATTCACCAAAATGACTCGAAATTTACTTGAATATGAAAAATATTGATTTCGAATCACGTTCATCCAAACACCATAGATGGATTTGAGGAGCGATTTGTACCATGAAAATCGCTCCTCAAATCCACCTATTCAAATGGAAAATAAATAAAGAAACTAAAATCAAAGAAGTCAAAATTACAGTATTAATTTATTGATCTAGAGGTAATTTTTTTGATTTTTTTTTAAATTACAAAGGTCTATGATATAGTTATTTATCAAACTTATAATTATTATTCATAATATTTTATTCAAAATGTTGATTAAGTTCAGTTTTAAATTATTTTATTTAAATATATAGTAATAAAAAATTATTTAATAAGATAATATAATTTTTTATTTGATTTAGAATAAATAAGTTATATACGTCGTTGAACCTAAAATTTAGGGATTTTATTGATTCAGGTCCCGAAAGATAACATATCTATCAATGTGGGTTATGAAAGATAAAATCTTATCAATTCAGGTTTGAAAGATTGAAAACTATCAATGTAAGATATAAGAATGAAACGTCATTAACATATTCTTTCACACTGTTATCTTTTTATCTGTCTTAGTTGATCTGGCTCTCAAATCATGCTTATCTAGAAAATAAGAAAACTAAATATTTATTTCTTTTATTAATTATTATATTCGATAAAATATCTAATTAAATACAAATTGACTTGTTTTTATATACTTCCAATTCACATTTCAATATAATTACTACCGTATGATCTTTGATGGATAATGAGTATCGTAGGATATTTGATGGATTTAACAACCAAGCATTCATGATTTGACTTATCCGCTTGATTTGATAGTTTTATCGCTATTTTTATTTGATTCGATGATATTTTGTTATATTATATTAATATTGTGGATATTAATTTTTGTTCAATAATATATATCGATAAATAACATGATAATATTGATATATTTACATTTCTTTCGTTATTGACTTATACACAATAATATATATATATAGACAATTTATAATTATTATCAATATTTTGCAATATTGATATTATTTGACGATAATTATTTTTGTTAAAAATATATATTGAAAAAATATTTGTGTGATAATATTTTTTGTTGATTAATATTATTTAAATATATATAATAGTAATTTTTATTGAAAGTATATAAATACCAGTTAATTTTGTATCTAATTTTTTATTGCAATATAATACTACCTCCGTCCCCCTTATCTTTGCCACACTTGACCGGCACGAATTTTAAGAAAAAACTGTTGACTTTGATGTGATGTGTTATTTTAATGTTTTTTAGTGGCAGTTTTGTAATTAATGTGTGCTTTTTGAGTGTAAAGTAAGTAAAATGAAAGGAATTGAGGGGTAAAGTCGTAATTTTTTTGTTGCCATTTTTGGGCTGGCAAAGTTAGCTGGGACAACCAAAAACGGAAAGTAGGCAAAGATAGCAGGGACGGAGGGAGTAATTAATAAAAAAAATGGATATTTGTTTTCCTTATTTTTATCTATATGAAATATGATGTCTAGATAACCATAATTGGAGAGTCACATCAGCTAAGAAAGAGAAAAAAGATAATGTCGTGATAGAATATGTTAACGGTGTTTTATTCTCATATCTTAAATTGATAATTTTCAATCTTTCAAACCCTAGATTGATAAGATTCATCTTTTATAACTCATATTAATAGATATGTTATCTTTCGGGGCCTAGATAGATAAAATCCCAAAATTTTATTATATTATTTGTCAATTTATAGTTATAAATGCTAATAAAATATAATGTTTATTTATAGAAACTTAAATGGATAAATGTTAATTCGAGTTTGATCATGTGAAGAAGAAGAAGAAGAAAGAAGAAGAAGAAATTGTTACGGAAGAAGAAGCAGATCACGATGAAGAAGAAGAAGTCATCTCTCAGAGGAGAGGAGAAGAAGAAGAAGAAGAAGAAGAAGAAATTGTTGCAGAAGAGGAACAAATTGCGCTGAAGAGGAAGCAGGGTGAGGCTCTCGCATCGGATTCCTTCTCAATTGTAAAGCAGTAAAGCAAAAAAATAAAATTATATATAATTTATCCTTGCGGGCCAGGTCGGGCGGTTCAGGTTGGGAGCACGGATCCTTGGATCCGTGCCCTAGAGGTATGTAAGTGTTACTCTAAAGTTAAATATCTAACTTTATCTAATGTAAATATTAAAAGTATTAACATATTTATGTTAAAAATAATAATAATTACATTATATATGTTATTCTAATTTTTGAATAATTATATATACATATAACATACCGTGCAATATACGGATACACTAGTAGTTCTAGTTTAAAATATGAAACTTACTTATTCAGTTATATTGAATTTGAGTAGTTAACTAGCTTCAAATTTGATAACCTTACTCATTATTTCTATAATTTACATTGTATACTTGTGGAGGTAACTAAATTCGAATATGTATTTTGAATGTCAAGTAATAAAATAGTAGATAAATTTAACTGCATGTAAATAAATTAAAAATTGAAAGTTTTTTAAATGAATAAAGAACTAAAAATCAAAGAAGTCAGAATTACAGGATAAAAAAGAAAATCACACTTATTTTTTTCATATTAAACAACTAATTTATGGTTTGCTGTCGTGTCTATATGTGATAAGATTCTTAATTCTGAAGACAATTAATGAATTAGATGGCAAACCAAATTTTCTCAAAATAAAGAAATCAACATCTAGTTCAATAAGCAAATCAAATCAAATCAAATTGGAATCTTTCAAGCTGGTCTGCCCTACAAACTCAAAATCATATCAGACACACATATGAGTTTTATGAGTCAAATAAATCATTGGAAATTGTCTAGCGATCTAATTTTATGAGTTTTAATCACAACTCATAGGCCATCACATATAAAATTTATACAATTGATACATGAATCTTAAATTAGTAAATCCATGTTCACCCGTACATCTTTAAGCGTCAGTCTCATCATCTAAAAATGAGTGGGTGCACTCAAACTCGTCTAAACTCATTTCAGGTGTTATACTTTATACAATATTGGTCATATATTAATGTTATGAAAGTCATATCTAATATTAGAGTTTCGCAAATTCTCCTATACACTAGGTGCACCGTGCACGGATCCAGATCCATATAATTGGGGTGACCCAACTCGGATCCGAACCCATTTGAGTTTTTTTTTTTTTCGCTTCAGGTTGTTATATTTATGTTATATGGGTGTGACATTTATGTTATATAAGTGTGACCTTTATATCACATAAAGGTGTAGCTAATATCACATAAAGATGCAAACTAATATTACATAAAGGTGTAGCTAATATCACATAAAGATAAATATGTATAAATTTTTGCTAAAAATTTTCCTTTTTTTTTCTAAGTTAAAGTATATAAATGTCACTACATTTGTACATAAATGTCACATTTATGTAACCTAAAAGTCACACACATACAATATAAAGGTAACAACCTAAAGTAGAAAAATAAAATTCAGAAAAACAAGTGCGTTCGGATCCGACTCGACCCTATCTGAATTGGGGTCCTTCTATAGTACACCGGGTGTATTAATACACCAGACTCTCCATCATTTTCAGTCATTAGATCTGAGATCATAGTTGACCTTGACCTTAATGATCTCAGATCTGATGGCTGAAAATGAGTGGAGAGTCTGGTGTATTAATACATCTGGTGTACCATAGAATTACCCTCTGAATTGTATGTCTACTTGGTGCACAGGAGACCAACTCACTTAAAGTTTTTAGTTGTACCTTAATATTTTTGTTTTAAACAACCATTAATATATTGCATACATTTTAATTATGTTAGTCATAGCTATAATTAGATTATATGTTTGATATAAATATTTGACTAACATCACATAAAAATATAAGTAATATCACATAAAAGTATATATATATATATATATAAACTGTGTCAAAATTAAGGTTTTTTTGAAGTTAAAGTATGACACATTAAATTATGATATTTGTACATAAATGTATGACTAACATAATATAAAAATATAACTAATATAACATATATGTCAGCCACAACTTATTCTTAAAATTAAAGTAATATGTTAAGGGTAATAATGTTTGTACATTATGCTAATATAATATTAAGATGAAACTAATATAATATTAATTTATGACTAATATAACATAAAAAAAACGCAAGAATCCGAATCAACCTCTCGACTCAATCCAATTATATTATGCACAACAAATACACAGGAAACTTCCTCAATAATAAATTTCTAGAAATTGATCTAATTGTGGAGAAGAGGTTGTCTGTCTCCAATATGAATTACAAAATTTGATAAACTTAGGTAGGGTAAGTGATGCAGTGAGCGTGCAGTTTGAACGAGAAACACCTTCTATCGAGGCATTGATTCATTATAGGGTGATTCTGTAATACACCAGGTGTATTAATACACAAAACTCTCCATCATTTCCAGTCATTAGATATCTAAGAACATTGTTGACTTTGATATTTCTTACTAATCTCAGATCTGATGACAAAAAATAAGTAAAGAATTTGGTGTATTAATACATCTAATGTACTATAAAATGACCCTTCAATATAATACCGGCAAGATAGGAACTAAGGAAAACCCTTATTTTAAGTATCAATCATTCAACCCTCCACAATAGTTCTCGAAAGGTTTAAATACCAAAAGCATGAAGCCAAACTTTCAAATAAAGCCCATCAGATTGGGTCCAATAAAAATAAATAATTAAAACAAGAAATAAGTCTTCAAATGATCTTGCGAGTCTTTTGCTTACCAAAACTGAGTGGATCAACTTTGTCAAGATAGCATATCGCAGCTTCATCTCCACCAGTAAGACAGGTAAGTATTTCATACACGCTAACAAATTATAAGTTTTAATGCAGAGAAAGATAAAAAAAATTCCTTGAAAATTAAATATACTTGGATCCAGAAAAGTGAAAGGAAAAAACAAGTATTTATGCATTATTTATCATTAAAGTATAACATTTTATACGGGAATTAACTACAAACATATTTTATTATAAATAGGTAAAAAAAAATTAAAAGCCTAAATAAAGAAATCTTATATGAAACTCTCACAAATATCATTTCGTTAGACATGTTGATTCTGGTCGAGCCTGTTAAATTATATAATACTTTTATATGTATTAGATAATAATTTTCTATATATAATGTAATATTTTTATATTATATTATATAGTGTTATATATAATACAAACGTTTACCTAATATATAAAAAAAGTGATATCTAATATATGAAAAATATTACATGTTGCATGGGAGAGAAAATAGCGTCAGGACAATCTAGGATCCACGGGTTTTTTAAATGACCCAATCCGATCAAATACAATTGGATCATATAAAAATATTACCAGATATGTAAAAAAATATTATCTTACACACATATTACATTTTTTTTTTATCTAACTCAACTCAACAAACATTCTATAATACAAACTAAAATATTACCTACTTTTTAATATTCACTCAACTTAACTCATCTAAGTAAATAAGATTACTGATACAGTCTCATTCAAAACTTTGTCCAATTAAATATAGTCGCGATTTATTTAAATCCCAAAAAGGAAAAAAAAAAAAAAAAAGAGAGAAAGTCTTGATTTTATCATTAAAGAATAACAAGTTATGGCTAAGAGCATTAACTCAACTACTTGCATTGGGTGCGCAATAATGAGAAATTTTGAAAGTGAGCCTTTAAGGCTATCCACCTACCCTACTCACCTTCTCCATTCCATCAATCATATCAACAACCACTCTAATTTTATTTTCATTTCCTTCGCAAAAATGGTACTGCCTCCATCCCAAAATAAATGACGTTTTAATCTTTTGTACATATATTAAGAAATGTGATAAAAAGTCCAATTTACCTCTATTTATGTTTAATTAATGAGGAACTTTTATCTTTTTAACACATTTAATTTGAGATGAGTAAATAGGGACATATTTGGTATATTGCATGTAAATATGTTTTGGAATACGAAAACGACAATTATTTTGGGACAAATTTTAGTTGCTAAAACGTCATTTATCTTGGGACGGAAGTGTATTTAAAAATAATTGTTCCCATTCCAAAAATATTATCATTTCATAAAGTAGATCTATATTTTCATTTCTTTATTTGTTTGTTTTTGATTTCCAAGAAAAATTAACTCTTCTTCGATTTAGGTCCTTGTGATCTTTATCATATTCTTTGTACAAGTTTTGTATTTTCATCTTGGATTAAACATTTTCTTGGTATGTATAAAGCAACTTCATACGATATATAATTTAAAATGGACAGAACAAATTTTAGAATTTTTAGCTCATTGTGAATAACAAACACATCGAATTGTCCTTCATATTTTAATGGCATACTTCATAATGCATGTCATGTATACTATTTATAACTATATTTGTCATCATTGAAACGGTGAATTAAATGTCAAGAAAAGTTCCAATCCTTTTCAAAGTTCTGCTATTTTAGTTTTAACACATTCTCATAAAATTTCATTTGAGTCATGATTTTGTCAACTCAGTTCAAATTAATCTGACCCTGTTAGATAAATGCATAATTTGCTGATAAGAACTTGATTTTAAAAGTCCTTTTTGTTTTTCATTTTATTACAACTCAAATTACCACTCTATTTTTCTTTGATCTAAATCCACCGTCCGATAGATAACGAAGTTAGATGCAACATCATAAACTATATAATTTTGAAGAATAAAATAAAATTTGATCTTTATTAAAATGACTACTTTATAGATAAAATTAAATTAAAAGTAGAGCTAAATGAATTTTTTTAGGGATTATAAAAATTGTATTATGTATTAGAAATCTCTGCATATAATATTTCACCTAAACACTCATTGATCATTTCGTAATAATATTTTTCAAAATTACATGCATGATTTATGATGTTCCGTTTAGATGACTATTCAGTTCGACACGTGAATTCTGATAACCAAAATATATAATTTTGATTCAAATTGCAATAAAAAAAAATTGTTCTCTTTTTGTTAATAGATTAAATTTGACCTTCAGAAAGATGATGATTTTTTTTCCACTTAGTTTGGAAGGGGATTACGAGGGGTTGAGAAATCTTATCATTGACGTACTAAATTTTGTAGTAAATGTGAATAGTGAAAAAATATATTTTTAGTATTATATAATTGTATTATAAATGTCAAATTAAGGGATTATGTTTGGTCTCTCGTATCCCAATTGTCTTTTTTGTAATAAGTCCTACAACTATCTACTTTTTTAATTTAGTTTCGTAATTTAAATAATGCTCGATATCGTGAGTGACACATAACATCCAGTTTAAAGGTGTCCGGTGAGAATTAATTAATGACGTGGCTTGAGGTTTAATTATTCTATATATTCGTCCAATATAATGTTTTTTAAGAATGTTTACAAAATTGAATTGTGAAGATTGTTAAAGTATTAAATATAATTCAACTAAGATTTAAGAAATTATATAAATTTGTTTGTGATTAATCAAAAAAGTAAAAACAAGTATTGAAAAAAAAATCTAGAATAACTTAGAAGAAAATCAAATAAACATATAAAACTATTAAGGTTGTTAGACTAATAAAAAAAAACTTTTCATATTCTAGATTTTGAATATTTTCAATACTTGTATTTTGTTAAAACTAGGGGGAAAAAAAGGTTTTTTAGTCTTCTACGTTTACCTCGTTAGATTTTTTATCCTCCAACTTTCAGTTTTTGGTTTTTAATTCTCTATATTTACTCTTATTTGTTTTTTAGTCTCCTATGTTTATCCTTATTAGATTTTTAGTTTTTTATAATTCAACTTTTGATTTTTACTCTTCTATGTCTACCTCATTAGATTTTTGGTCCTCTATCTTTTGACTTTGATTTTTAGTACTTTATGTTTAAAAAATATCAATTAGTTATTTTACTTCCAATAGCATATTACTCTTGTTTTCTCATTTAATTACATTTAGATTTTCTCAACAAAAAAAAAAAAGTTTCTTCAAGTCTAAATTAATTTAATAATTGAGAATTATATTTTCATCTCATTAGTGATTTAGAGTTTTCTAACTATAAGAAATAAAACGGTAGCATAAAATTGATATTAAGCAATTAATAATTATTTTCATGAATTATATACATATCATGTCATAAAAGGATAACTTGAAATTATAAAAAATGATATTGATCATAACTAGTTCTCAAATTATACCAAATGATTCATGAATTATAATCAGTTAAGTTCTCCAATAGGGAAAATTAAATTTTAACTGAAAGGGAAAAAAAAAGTGATGGATCGGCAGTTAAAAGTATAAAGATAAAAGACTAAAAATCAAATGAGGTCAATATAATGGACTATAAATCAAAAGTTGAAAGATAGAGAATTAAAAATCTAATAAGGGTAATATATAAACATATAGAGTTCCATGCCCAAAATACCCAATTTCATATAAGGGAAAACAATTCTACCCAACACTATAATATTTGTGCCCCATATACCCAAAACTTTAAAATATTATCCCCAAATACCAAAAAAAAAACATTTGTACAGAGTGTCAGGAATTAAAAGTACTGATATAATATATATATATATATATTGATTTATATTGATTGGAACTAATATAATTGATTGGCCCCACACCTACCCCATTCATTTCTCTCTCTCGTTTGAAAGGTTAACGAAATAAACTAACGAAAAAAAAGTAAAAAACGTAAAAAAAAAAATCGTTAACCCCTAAACTTTAAGGGGTTAACGAAATTAACTAACGAAAAAAACTACATAATTTCGTTAACCCCTAAACTTTAAGGGGTTAACGAAATAAACCCTATGTTAACGAAATTCCAAGGGTTAAATTCGTTAACCCCTTAAAATTTAGGGGTTAACGAATTTGATTTTTTTTTTCGTTAATTTCTTTTTTCTATTTCTTTAATTCATTAATTAATACATTAATGAATAATTTCGTTAACCTTTATGCACATTCATTAACCTTTATGCACAATTATAGTTAACATTTATGCACATTTATTCGTTAACCTTTATGCACATTTCGTTAACTATTTATTAACCTTTATTTATTAACCTTTATTAACATTTCGTTAACTATTTTATTAACCTATTCGTTAACCTTTACTTAACATTTCGTTAACAATTTTATTAACCTATTCGTTAACCTTTATTCACATTTCGTTAACTATTTCGGCCACTATTTCGTTAACTCATTTTTTTTAATTTAATTTTTTAATTCTTTGAGCAGCTAATTATCTAAAATTTTAGGCCTATTTCGTTAACTATAATAATATATTTCGTTAACCCCTACTATCCTTATTTCGTTAACTCCTTCAGTTTAGTTTAACAATTTTTCAGAAAATTTGAATAATTTCGTTAACTGCTAGGGTTGTTTCGTTAAGTGTTAAAACTTTTTTTAATTAATTTGTGAGGGTAATTAGTTAAGTGCTACTTTGTTAGCATGCTATTCGTTAAGCACACATCTATATTGGATAATAGAGACGTGTCTCTTAAAATAAGAAATGTCCACTTCAAAAATGATGAGCTATTTATTTCATTAATACATTTTTTCTTTTAATTTATTTCGTTAAGTCTTCAATTTTTTTAATCTACTTCGTTAATTCATTAATTAATTGAGCGTGTTTTTTAACTTCGTTAATTCGTTAATTAGTGAATTCTTAATTTCGTTACTTTGTGCGTTTTCTTCTTCTGTAATTCGTTAAAAAATTAAGTAACGAATTTAAAAGTAGGGCTAACGAATTAAAAAAATATAGCTAACAATTTAAAATTAGTGCTAACGAATTAGGGCTAAAAGTAATTGAATTAAAAAATTATGGCTAATGAATTTAAAAATTATAGCTAACGATTTAAAATTAGGGCTAACGATTGCTAACGAATTAAAAAATTAGGGCACAAATTAAAAAAAACAAATTAATTACCGAATTAGAAAAAGGAAATTAACGAAAAAAAATCAAATTCGTTAACCCCTAAACTTTAAGGGGTTAACGAATTTAACCATTGGAATTTCGTTAACATAAGGTTTATTTCGTTAACCCCTTAAAGTCTAGGGGTTAACGATTTTTATTTTTTATTTTTTTCGTTAACCTTTCAAGAGAGAGAGAGAGAGAGATGAATGGGCTAGGTGGGGTACTTTGTACTTGAAGTGAAAATTGGGTATTTGGGGATAATAGTTTATATTGTTGGGTAGTTGAGTACAATAATTTATATTGTTGGGTAAAAAGGTTAATGTGTTATATGTTTTTGGGTATTTGGGGGTATTTCCTACATAAAAGACTAAAAATGAAAAGTGGAAAGTTGGATTTGAGGACTAAAAATCTAATGAGTTAAACATAAAAAGACTAAATAACTTTTTTTTTCCCTTAATACTATAAGAAGTTAAAAATATTTAGAAAATTATTTTAAAAGTTAATTTTTATATTGCTTTAATGTTTATGTGTAACAGAATCAATTCTTGGATCTTTTTAAATGTTTAGATTTATTATAATGAAAGTTTAAAATTTTAATTAGAAAAATCTACAATTATGTTTGAAAGTTTTTAGTTAGTAATTTTATAACTTCAAATTTTAATGATGGTTAAATTATACTTATCATTATTATGTGTGAAACAGATAAAAATATATAAAGAGAATAAGTAAAAAAATATGAATTATTTAATTATATATATTTACATATAAGTGTATAATTGAAAATCTAGTACAAAAATTAACATCATTTATATATACTCATTGATGGTGCAATATTTATGAAATTACACGTGTAATCGTTGTTCATATGTAGAAAATAGATTCACTTTATCGTGAATTAATTTGAAATTTTATAATTTCTTATGTGATTCAATGCACCATTTCGTACTCATACATTTTTTTGGTATTACAATATTCAAAAGTTCTCGTGTGAGACGATTTCAAGGATAGTTTTCGTTAGACGGATCCTTATTACCCATGACTTGAACCCATACTCCAATTTTTTGGAAAAAGACGTGCTCACACATAGTATCAAAATTAGCCCTTTTTTTTTTTTTGTCTTTGATTGCATTTGATTATGTTACATGTTCATATTGTTTTCAGTTATTGATAGTTGATTTAGATTGGTCATGAATCCTAATTTTTATTGATAGTTTAGTGTTAGATAATTGATTATTAGTATTTAGGCCATAAATCCTAATTTTTATGATTTAATTTTTATTGGTACTAAACTAGAGGTCATGCATTCCTTAGGGTAGCATAATCATACATTAACAAATCAAGCTTGTGTATTTGGAATTAATCTAGTTCATCTCATCCGTGAGACGGATTCTTAATATCTATAAATTGAATCCATATCCACATATTTCTATATGAATTGATATTTGTGGGTTATGAGTTGACTCATCTTACGAAAAAAGATCTGTAAGACGGTCTCACACAAGAACTACACTTTATTGAATTGAACATGACTAGCGAAATTTATTCATTACACTCTATGGGACCTACTCTAAGTTGCCCTACAATTAGAGTTATATACATGCTCTTCAGGTGTTATATATATACTTAAACTTAACTCATTATGAATTGATACTTTTTTATTCATGGATAAGGTTATCAATGGGGTTTGAAATTCATGCTCTCTGCGGGATATATGTACATACATATCATACACGTACAAATACAATTATTTATGTACACCTTTGGGTGAATTGGTCAATCATGACTCATACAATTCGGGTCATATGATCTTAAAGATGATTTTCATGCTCAAAATATGTTCCCTTGCACTCCCACGCGCCCCTAAATCCGCGGTCAAACCCTAATTTTATCTTTTAGTTATTTAGCCTAACTTTTTTAGTTATGTTCAAATAACATATTAGTGAAGTTCGCATCACCTCTTAGTTATGTTCGCAAACATTTATATCTTGGTAGTTTAATATTTTATAAAGTATTATAATCCTATGTTGCATTTTAAACCTTTATGTTATAATAATATTACTTTTCATTATTATAATTAAAAAATTATTATAATAATATAATATTTATCTTTTCCAAATATTATAATATGTACTTGTACATAAATGTTATATCAATATAAAAAAAATGTGAAGTTGTTATAACATAAAAGTTTTCAACTTTATTACATGACTGGAAAAAGTCTATGTGTACAAATGTTATATGAATATAACAAAAATGTTAAGTTATTATAACATAAAAGTTTTAATATTTTTTAAACCTGTAAGTTGTAATAATGTAACATTTATGCATAATAATATTAACCTTTATATTATATTAACATAACATAAATGTTGAATTATTATAACATAAAATTTTTCAACTACATTATCTTCCATTTTATACTGAACAAAGGTATAAATATATAACTTAAAGATTATGATATTTGTACAAAAATGTTATACTAATATAAAATAAATGTTATCACATAAATTTAAAAAAAAAAAAAAACATTAACCTTGGTGTGGATCAGGCCGGACTAGGCTTGACCTAACACGCAGTCACTCAATTGCATGTATAACTGGTGCACAAAAATACTACTCTCGTATAAAAGACCTTTATAAAATAAATAAATATGAAATTTATTTATTTAGTTTTTTTGCCTAAACTAATATATTAAAATAAATCATTAATTCTATATTGATTTCAAAACTAAAAAAAAAAAAAAAGGGAGACTAAAGTCAAAAGTGGGATGGAGAGTTCCCATGAGAAAGCCGAATTAGGATTCTTCACATTACTATTAATATTAATCAACCCCTTCTCCCATGTGGTAAAACACTAATTCATAATTAAATCTTCTTCATTTAATTATTGTACTAATCACAGCATTACTTTTCCAATTATTTACTCCTTAATTATTTTCTGTATCAATTGAAAAAAAGAAGAAAAGGAAAAGAAGAATTAATAATGATCACCTAAGCCATGATGCATATTAAATTCCGCCATCACCGATAACGTCACCCTGTGTTGCCGGAGAGAGAGTAGCTCTTCCCTATAAATACAGCTCTCTCTCTCTCTGATCCCATTGACCCTTTTGCAACTGAGACTCTTTTCTCTTCCAATTTAGATTCACAAATGGCGAAAACACCAGAAACTGAGCATCCTGTTAAGGCTTATGGCTGGGCTGCCAGAGATACTTCTGGGGTTTTCTCTCCCTTTAACTTCTCTAGAAGGTCTAGATCTATACCCCCCCTCTCTCTCTTCCACCATAGCACTCAATCTGTGTGCATTTGGTTGGTGGGTTTTGTGTAATGTTTTTGCTGTCTTTTTTCCAGGAGCACTGGTGAGAAGGACGTGCAGTTCAAAGTTCTTTACTGTGGTGTTTGCCATTCTGATCTTCATATGGTTAAGAATGAGTGGGGTTTCACTCAGTATCCTATTGTGCCTGGGTAAAGATTATATCTTCCTTTGTATATCTTGTGGTTTTGTTTGTTTGTTTATTGTGCTGTTATATTGCATTCAATTAAAAGGTGAAGTTGTGATTTATGCATTAGTTTGTGTAATCGCACAGTACCTGTTCGATTAAATGTTTGAGAAGCTGGAAAAGTCAGGGTGAAATCTACGATCTTTTCCTTGAAATCTTTAGAATAAATGTTTATTTGTTTGTCATCTTGGATTATTGGGGACCAGTACTTGACCGGATCGGGTTGATGTTGATTTGAAGTTTGAACCATGCAAGTTCTGATCTGATGTTCTGTGGTCCTGTGGTGTTAATGCGATTATGATAGCTCTAATTTGGATGGATATAGTTAAATTGGATCATTGTTTTGTTTTGATTACCATGTTATTGTCAGTGCTTAAATATGATTGTTCCATTGATTAAAGTAGCTCTATGATGCAGTATGTTTCATTACGGGTTTTGATCTATTTTTGTTTCATCATTGAGTAATTAATCTGAGCTAATCTGTTTAACTTATGCAAGATCACAATAACTCTTTTTAGTTATCTTTGTTTGGATCAAAATCCCTGCTCTGTACAAATGGATGTACAATCATGGAATCTTGATTGAGTAACATTTGATTCTTGATTGGAGGAATTCATACAAAGTTTGGTGTTTTATATAGGCACGAGATTGTGGGAGTAGTAACTGAGGTGGGTAGCAAGGTGGAGAAATTTAAGGTTGGAGACAAAGTTGGTGTTGGATGCTTGGTCGGATCATGCCGCCAATGCGACCAGTGTTCTAACGATCTCGAGAACTACTGCTCCAAACAAATACTCACATACAGTGTGCCTTATGTTGATGGAAGCATCACATATGGAGGGTATTCAGATCTCATGGTAGCCGATGAGCACTTTGTCATTCGTTGGCCCGAGAATTTACCCATGGATAGCGGTGCTCCTCTCCTATGTGCCGGCATTACTACTTACAGCCCATTGAAGTACTTTGGACTCGATAAACCAGGAATGACTGTTGGTGTTGTCGGTCTTGGTGGGCTTGGTCATCTGGCCGTAAAATTCGCCAAGGCTTTTGGGACTAAGGTAACGGTCATTAGTACATCTTTGAGTAAGAAGAAGGAAGCGATTGAAAAACTTGGTGCTGATGAGTTTTTGGTTAGTCGTGACCCCGAGCAGATGCAGGTAAATTACTCTACACTTTGGTGGGCTAAATTCTGCGATTAAGGTTTGATGCCAATAACCATGTTTTTATTCAATTCCGTGTATAGGCTGCAGCTGGTACATTGGATGGGATCATTGATACAGTCTCAGCCACTCATCCACTTCCGCCATTGATAACCTTGTTGAAGCCTCACGGGAAGCTTATCTTGGTTGGCGCTCCAGAGAAGCCTCTCGAGCTTCCGGTTTTTTCTCTGATTATGGGTTAGAGCCTCTATCCATTATGGCTATGGTAAATATAGTTTCATTTTGCTATGTAGAAGTTTGAGGTGATAACAAGAATATAATTGAATAATAGGGAGGAAGACAGTCGCGGGCAGTGGCATCGGAGGACTGAAAGAGACACAAGAGATGATCGATTTTGCAGCAAAGCACAATATTCTACCAGATGTGGAGATGATCCCAATAGATTATGTGAACACAGCCATGGAGCGTCTGTTGAAATCCGATGTGAAGTATCGTTTCGTCATTGATGTTGCTAAAACATTGAAGGCTGAGTAAATGTTGTTTTAAATCATCATTCTCTCCAGAGTTATTTCTTCACATGATGCCATTGATGATGAGAACAACCTTTTTCGCTATGGGAAGTTGTTTTTTGGTCTTTGTTCAATGGGTTCTTGAGCTTCTTATAGTTTCATTTGCTACTTCGAAATAATGGGTGGTGGTTTATCATTGATGGTGATGATGTTGCAATAGTCTATGCAGTTGTTGTTTATTGCCAATGTGAGAACCAAAACTGATTATATACTCCATCCTTTGATTTAGTTTGTACTTTTCTTTGTTATTTTTTTATTTCATCTCGTATTTCATTTTATCATATAAGATGACGATAATATAAAATAGAACACTATTTGCAATAAAAATCCAACACACGGCAGTGGTGGCGATGTTCTAGCATTGAAAAGGATAGGATAAAGCTGGTTAGGTTAGTTTTGCTTCCGCAAAAACTCATACTCATGAGAGATTATCTAACATAAAATCTTAATTTAAACATAACATTTTATATAAGATCAATATTGACCATATTGAATGAGTTAATATGTCATATTAATTCATATAAATATTGTCTTACATTTCACATAAGGCATACTCTTTGGTTTTAGGCTGCCATATTATTAAGGCAGAGATCGATGGTGCAAAATTATTAATACTATACCTTTTAGTTAAAAAGGTTGACTAAATGGCTTTAGAAGTTATAACATTGTATCAAAATATTTCAAAAATAATATTAACTATATAATTAAGATAATCAGTGGATTCAGTCTTAAAAGTGATCATTCTGATTTACATAGTTGAACTTAAAAAAAATTAAGTTGCTATCCCAAATTAAGTAGGCATAAATTGGAAATTGAGGCATTAAAAAAAAAAATGTAGGTGTGCCTTGAAATTAACATTCACATGGTGGCACTAAAGTTGATTCACATCCAGTGATTTTTAATAATATAAATTTGTGCATCAAGATCCCTTCAATGATGCCTCCATGCATGATGACATTGATTATTTTGCAGCAAAAATACAAGGAAAAAGGAATAAGCAAAATTGGATATTCAAAGCAATCAACTACCACATGTAATATTAGTTTGTCACTAGCAAAACAACGATGTTTTTAAATTCAACCACCTAACCTCTTAGCCATTCATTATTTGATACAATAACTTGCAATAATTGAATTATTTTATATTCATAATGTCAACTGCATGCCTAGCTAGGAAACAAAATACATCTCGATATCAAATGTTGGTTTGTTTTTATTTGTATAGTGCTATTATATTATATTGGATATTATTGTACAAGAATGATATTATTTTTATTCAATCATATATGGATCAATCAACCTCCTCTAATATTATAATTTTTGTTTTATTTGATGTTCCAAAATAGTCATCACACGTCAAGATAATATCATTAATTTATACATGACATATATTAAAAATATGGAATATAAGATGAAATACCAAATTGAAATATAGATCAAATATTCCAGTTAGATTTTATCGTGCAATGTGCTAGATTAATGTGTTTGATAAATTCAAAATATGTTGGGCTTCCACGTGTCATATTAAATGTGTATAACTGTCTTAAGGAAGCCCAATTAAAGTGATCCACTAAGGTTTGAGATATGAGCTTATATGGGTATTATAGTATCATGGGCTTTTATGTGTAGATAAGTGATCCCAAAGAATATGGTTTGTAAATTAAAGAAATCCATCTATGGACTCAAGCAAGCTTCTCGTCAATGGTGCCACAAATTTCATGAAGTAGTTGTCTCATTTGGTTTTGAGGCTAATGCTTGTTGATGATTGTGTGTATCACAAGTTTAGTGGAGTAAGTTTATTTTCTTGGTGTTGTATGTTGATGATATACTACTAGCCACCAATGATTTAGGTCTGTTGCACGATACCAAGACTTTTTTCTCAAAAAATTTGGAAATGAAAGATCTTGGGGATGCCTCTTTTGTTTTAGGAATCCAAATACATCGAGATTGTTCTCAAGGTATTCTTTGAATGTCACAAATAAGATATATAGAAAAAGTGCTGCAAAGATTTGGCATGCAGAATAGCAAGCCAGGTGCACCCATGTGGCTAAGGGAGACAAGTTTAGTCTCTATCAGTGCCCTAAAACTGCACTTGAGGTCCAAGAGATGCAAAAGGTTCCATATGCTTCAGCTATTAGGAGTTTAATGTATGTTCAGGTCTGTACAAGACCTGACAACTTTATTGTTTGTATGTTGGACAGATACTTAAGTAACTTTGGTATGGATCTTTGGAAAGTAGCCAAACAGGTTATGATGTATTTACAGAGAACTAAGGATTACATGCTCACATATAGAAAATCTGATCAGCCAGAGATCATGATCATTAGGTATTCTAATTCTGATTTTGTTGATGCCAAGATAGTATAAGATCCACTTTATAGTACATTTTTTAGTTAATTAGGGGAGCTATATCAAGGAGAAGCGCTAAGCAGACACTCATAGTGTCTTCTGTCATGATAGCAAAATTTGTAGCATGTTATTAGACATCCAATCATGGAATATGGTTACGAAGCTTTGTCACTGGAATGTGTGTTGTGAGGAATATTGAAAGACCACTTAAGTTATATTGTGACAATAATTCGGCAGTGTTATATTCCAATAACAACAGGAGTTCCGCTAAGTCAAAACACATTGACATTAAGTTCCTTGTTGTCAAGGAAAGAGTGCAGAGTGGTCAGATTTATATAGAGCATATTGGGACAGACACAATGATTGTGGATCCGCTAACTAAACGTTTATCAGGTTTTTAATGAGCATATAGCTCAAATGAGTGTTATGTTATTTCAGGATACTTCAGTTTAGTGGTATTCGGTTTATTGCTCTATATTTTGCTTTGGACACATGATTGTGTATTTGGATGATACTGCGCATAAATAAAGTTTTGGTTTATTTGAACTCTGTTAGTTTATGTTTTATGTTGATCTCGCTAAGGAATAAGGAAAAGACCAGTTGGAAATAGGCATGTCAGATCACATTGCATGAAATTTCCATGCTACACACTATGAATGATCTGTTGTTGATTGTAATAATATACGTGATTACTGATGAGTTTAATTGCAATTAAAGTGACGAAGGTCTCTTTAGTCCTATGTTAGTGCACTTAATAACAAGATTGTTTAAGGGATACTCGTACATATGACAGTAAGGTTTGAGCTCACTTAGGTAATTAATACACATTTGTTTGATGTCATGTGTTGCCCAAGTGGGAGATTGTTGGATAAATCCAATATATGTTGGGCTTTCACATGTCAAATTAAATGTGTATAGTTGTCTTAAGGAAGCCTAATTAAAGTGATCCACTAAGGTCTGAGATATGAGCTTATATAGGTATCATAATATTCATGAGTTCTTATGTGTAGATACTATTAGGTGATTTTCAATTTGTTGAGGAGCCAAATTGAAAAAAAAACAAAATCTTATTATTATAAGTAAAGGGTTATGGTCTCCAAACATCAGATTTTATCATCCCACGTTTGTGTTCTCTCTACGTCCGTGAATCAAGGTGAATCTGATAGTTTAGTAAATCATACCGCTTAAAGGCACGAATCGAGATTTATGAATTTAGGTAAGCTTCCTCTTTACGGTTATCATCTTTCTCAATTTCAGATTTTCATCGTAGAGAATAGATTTGAAACTTTCGTACTGTAGCATGATTATGTGTTTAAAGCATGCGATTCGGTGATTTAATTTCTAAGATAATGGATCCTTGTATTTGCATGTATTTGGAGCTTGCAAAGACTTGCAATATATTTTGAGGAAAAAAGAGCTGCAAATTAAAAGTTTAAATTAATTAACTATTACTCAAAATAGTAACATTGATTAACTGTTACTCAATATAATAATATTGTTAGAGTACAATTTAATTGGAGTTGATAATAGTTTCATCGAAAATATGTATTAACTTTTTTTACTTTCTTCAAACTACACTGAATCGAAAATGGTTTTTTTTTTTTTTGCACTTACATCTGAATTGAATTTGACCGAACCAAATTGAAAAATCAAATTTAAAAGGTTATATCTATGTCTCTGTCTTTTTTTTTTTTTAAATCTTGACATAATTACACAATGCATATTTACTTGTGTTAATACTGTATAATGTTATAAAATATAAATAATATACAATTAAATCTTTTAATAATTAATAATAATAAGATATATTGTAATGGTTTTTATTAAGAAATCATATATCTATTTAAATTATGAAACTTTGTAATTTTTCAAGTGAAGTAGTTGGGTTTTAAATGATAATGAAACTTGGTTGGTGCATACTGAATTGGTTTTAAGTTATTTATTTTTCTAATTCAGTGCATTTTAAAATGATTTTTCTCTTTTCTCTTTTTTTCCTTTTGGGTTTTAATATTTTTAAAATCTCTGAAAATCCAAACCGTAATCCCAAATCGTTGAATCATAAAATTTTAATTTTATTTGATTGTGAATACATTTTATTTTAGTTAAATTCTGAAGAATCAATATTTGAATCCTATGAGCTTTTGTTTAATTTCGAAGAATTTCGATCCATCGAATATCTTTCTGATTCATTGTCTGTTTCAGTCCTTTAAGTTAAGACATGTACACGTTTTCTTGTCTTTATGCAATAAAGTATTTCATTTTGACTTTCTTTCACTATCTTTTTTTCAAAAGCACTTCACATGGCTAAAATAACTACATAAGTGAAAAGCGTATTAATTCACTAATAGTAATAACAGAAATCTCATAATGTTTTAAAATAGTTTTTCAAAAGATTTTGGCAAAGTCCACAAGATAAGATCTCGGCCCAACTCCTGAAAGGGACTTTGGTCCAGCTCACAAGAGAAGCTTGGCCCAAGTTAAATGAGTCGGTAAGTTTACCAACTTTCGTATAAAACGCATATCTTAATTCACAACACTATAAATTATATGATTACCTTACCTCTTTTGAGCAACAATCAAGAGATCGGAATTTCACTTTCTTGATTGTATTTAAGAAATATGAGGAAGATATGAAATATATAAAAGATGTCAAAATTAAATTCTTTGGACATATATATGAGAGAGGGAATATAAGTGATAAATGTAGTGGATGAAATCATTAAAGGATGTGGGTAAGGGCATTTGTGATATTTTATCTCAATTTTGGATAAACGACTTGTTTTCTTATGAACGGAGTAAAATTCATTTTTTTGTTATATTTTGTATTCATTCATGTGAAAGGAAAGGAAAGGAAAGATATTGTATCATGATTCATGAGTAGTCATGGGATCATACACGTTTGTTTATCCCAAACGTTTTCTCAATTAAAAAATTATATTGTTCGATATTCACGTTATGTATACTTCTTAAACTTGTTATAGGATCTCAATTTTACATTTCAGCAACTATATTTTTTGGTAAATCATTATCCACGATCTTAGTGATAATCAGGAACAATCACAAGATCACATGAACTTATGTCTTTTCCCATGTTGTTTTAGAAAAAATTCATATTGTTTTTCAAAGTTTTTAAACTTGTAAGTTGTATAGTTCTCTTTTGAAGTTTTTAAACAATACTTAAGAGAATGTATTCCATAACACATTCACATATATTGGTGCACATGATCTTCGTAATTCTATGACATTTGAATAGCGACAGCTTCGCTCAAATATTTTGCAATTCTTTGACCAACTTCCAACAAAACCTCTTTTATGAACTGCTTCTTTGAATGTAGTACATTATTCAAACGATGTTGGTCCTATTACATAACTCATGAGTAACCTAAGATAATATGTTTCTTCTTATACTTACTGTATTTACGATGCTTCTACGTCCAATCACACTTCTTTTCTTTCTTTACTTATAACATTTTATTTGTTTATCCTATAAGTAATGCACGGGAAATAATTCTTTCTAAAGATATTTTGACATTTCTTCACTTATACAACAGATTGTGAAAAACAAAGTGAATAATGTATTTAAGGCATTGTCCTATTCGAAATATTATTCAAACTTTGATTTACCCAATAAGTTAAGAGTTACTCTCTTGTGCACCAGTTGCATGATCCGTGTAACTGGGCCGCGCGCGGGCTGGGCTGACCCGCCCAGCCCGTGCCTCTTTACTTCTTTCGCATGTTTTGGTCGTTACCCTCACGTCATGTTAGTGTTACCTTCGTGTTATGTTAGGGTTACCATCGCGTTATGTTAATGTGACCCCATCTCCAGATTTCATACCCTTAGTTTAAAATCACTAATCTAAAATAACACGAAGGTAACACTAATATAACATGAAGGTAACACTAATATAACATAAAAGTAACATTAACATAACATGAAGATAAAAAACAGTGGTTTTTTACCTTCATGTTATGTTAGAGTGACCCTCATGTTATGTTAGGTTTACCTTCATGAGGGTAACACAGGGTAACACTAACATAACATGAAGGTAACCCTAACATAACATGAGGGTAACCCTAACATAACATGAGGGTATGACTGCCTGAAGCGAATCTTGGTGGGTTTGAGCGCACCCACCAGGCGTGTGGGGGCGCGTGAAAACGCGCGTCAAAGGCACGTGGGGAGGGTCGACCCTAGATCCATGCACCAGTTGCATAAAATATTTTGTCATAAGTTAAACTTCGTTGGTTGGGTAGATATAGTTGCAAGCTGATAACTAAAATAGATATGTTATATAAATTGAATTAAAAAATTCTCCACATTGCTTTTAAGTAGAGACTCCTCAAGCATCTTCGAATTGTTTGATTTCATCAATTAATACTCAGGAATTTTTTTGTAAAGATATTAATTTATGTGCTTCTTCATTTATACGACACATTGTGAAATACAAAGAGAGCAATGTTTTGGAGGCAGGATCCTATGTTAATACATTTTCCCAATCTTGATTAGTCCAATAAGTTAAGTTTTATTGGTTGGTAGATATAGTTGCAAGTTGATAACCGAAATAAATAATACATATAAATTGAATCAAAAAAGTTCCCACATTACTTCTTAAGTGTTGACCTATCGAGCATACTCGAATTGTTTAATTTCATCAATTTAATTCTTAACATTTGTATACAACACATTGTAAAATACAAATTGAGCAATGGTTTGGAGGTACGGTCCTATGTTAAAATATTTTTTCAAATTTTGATTTGTCCATAGATATAGTTGCAAGTTGATAACTGAAATAAATATTTCATATAAATTGAATCCAAAGATTTCCCACATTGCTTTTAAGTGGAGACCTTTCGAGCATCTTCGAATTATTTGATTTCATCAATTGAATTCTTATCGTCTTTTTAGGTCATGTTTTGTCACTCCATCATGAGCTTATAAATATATTTTTACAAATACTTCACAACAAACACTTCAAAATATATCTTAACATTGATATGACAAATATATTTGGATAAGAGATATAGATTGTATGGTACCACAATTGGTTGTCAAATTGTGCATTATAGACATTAACTACGACGTCTGTTTTTCTGCTTTGGTAAATGAGATATTTAACTTTGTCTTGAATATTGATTTCACAATATGCTTAGGGATGCTAATTTCTCTGTCGGTAAGTGGTAACCATCTCTATTAGGTACCGATATTAGTGGGACGGAGATTCCTCGATCAAATTGGGGAATGCGATGGAGATAGTGAATCCCCATTTATAAATTATGGGGTGGTATTTATGGCCCTCACCTCCTTGTTTACCAACCACACATTGTCTAACCAAATCCAATTCTCTCTCGATACATTCCTCAAAAAATCCGATTCGTGCGGATTCTTCCCCAACTAACGAAGAGATCTTGGCGAAATTGCCACATATGAAATTGTGCACAATTTTGCAAAGAAATAGCCCACTTGTTTCTCGAGAGGAAATGAGAAACATGCTTAATATCATTTGATTGAATAGTTGACCTGCATCTAGACTTCAAACGGTTTGCTTTAACCATCTTAAGAGCTCCACATTCTTGGTTGCTAGAGAATCAAAGTGGATTTGCCAATTAATCACGAAATGCTGCGGTTCTTACATATAATTTCTTAAGAAGTAATTCACGAGAGCAATCTCTTAACTTGAAAACGGCCCCGTTTATATGAAACGGAGACTCCCCATTCCCCATTTAATATTATTTATTCAATAAATATACCCCAAATCCAAAACTTTCCATTTTCAAATCCACTAGACTATCAAATGTGGTTTATTAATGATGTGTGGAACAAGGTTAAACGATTCTTTCCTGATAATAACAATGGGAGTAGAATATTGATAACCACTAGACTATCAAATGTGGCTTTTCAATTAAGACTCATTCCTAAATGAGGATGAAAGTTGGGATCTATTGTGCAAAAATACCTTTGAAAAAGAAGATTGGCCCTTTGAATTGGAAGAAAATGGGAGGATGATTGCAAACAACTGCAAAGGACTTCCTCTGTCAATTGTGGTGATTGCCAGAGTCCTAGCAAAGTCTGCAAAGACGCAAGAATACATGATCTGTTGAGAGACCTATATATGTTTAAGACAAGCTGACAGAGAAAAGTTTATCTGTATCACAACTCAAGGTGGTACAAGGCATAAGCATCCACCGTACACTCTCGACAATAAAAAATCTCAACTGTTGTGAAGAGGTGATCAAGAGAATCCCGAACTTCAAAAGATATATATATGATGGGATTGAGGGGTGGTCAAATTCATGTTTCGACAATCTTCACCACCTTGAGCTTGAAACACTAGATTGTAGCTTTTCCTCAACCCGAGTGATCTGCTTCAAAACTGCACATTCCCTTGTTCGATAAGAAAGTTGGCCTTGTATGGCTGTAAACTCCATTGGGAAAACATATCGACAAAGATAGGTTCGTTGCCTCGTCTTGAAGGGGGATTCCTTAAGCTAAAATTTCTTGCAATCTATTGGAGTGATGTGGAATGTTGGATATCAGACAGCATGCATTTTCCAGTTCTTGAATGCCTAATCTTTTTCATCTAGACAAGTTGGAGAATATTCCTTTGGATCTTGGAAATATATCGACACTCAAGTTGATTGATGTTTCCTTTTGTAGCGATGCTACTGTATTTTCTGCTAAGGAAATCGTAGATGAACAAGAAGATCCTGGGAATGAAGACCTTCAAGTTCGAGTTCTACTCAATGACAACAACAAAGAATTGAAGAGTTTCAAGAGTCGCAATTTTAAGATTTCATAAGAATTGAAAATAAAGAATTTGACAACATAAAACAAGTTCGATGCAGGTCTGCTCCTCACCTAACCATCGTAATTATATCTTGATGTATCTTTTTGATGTATCACATATCTAACATAATTATTATATATATACAATTTCAATATAGAACAGAAAGTCAGAATCATATGACATGAAAAGAAAATGCATGTACAAAATAAATTAATAAATAGTCTGTTTCACATATCATTTCATATGAGACAGACCACACTTCACATATTCACAAAAATCATCCATGAGATAGACAATTTTTTGTGTTAATTGTTTTCTTGTTTTTCGCTGTTTAAGTTGTGTATTATTTCATGGTGATTAAAGTTGGGAGGAAATTTGGTTTAGAATAAGAGCATCCACAATGCAGAGGTAAAATTGGATTTGAATCCATATCAAATGGATCCCTTGCATTGTGGAGAAGGAATCCAATCCTAGGTGGAGGAGAGAGGTATAATCGGATTCAAAGGATTGAATCCGATTTAATCCAAACAGTGGAAAAAAAAATCGCACCATCAGCGCGTGGAGTACAGTGTTCTGAATGGGCGCGTGTAACGCGCTCCAAGCGAGAGTGATGCGATTCTGTCGGCTGGGTCCCACATCCCCAATTTTCTGCTTTTTGTTTTCCCCCATTTTTTATGCGTATTTTCGTTTCTTTTTTCTTGTTTTTTTCTTTTTCTTTTTTCTCCCTTTTTTTCCTTGAATTTTTTTATAGTATTGTTTTATATAATGTGTGTTGTTATTTTATTTGAATTTATGTTATAACTAACCTATATATTTTTATAATTGTAAAATTTAACTAAAATAACTTATGTATTATAAAATAATTGCAACACAAATTATATAAGAAAAATTATAACTATATTCTAAAAGTATATTTCTAATTTGTAATATTATTGTATTGTCAATTCTACTTTTAACTTGTAGTATTATTAAATTGACAATTCTACTTTTAACTTATTGTAGCATTGTGTTGTCAATTCTAAATTTTTAACATTTCATAGCATGGTGTTGTCAATTCTTATTAAAAGTGGTATGTAATGTAAATATGTTGACCAACACTTTTTAGATTGAAGATTTTTATTTTTTTGCCTATAAATAAATCATCATCTTCATAAAAAAAAATACACCTCTCCACATCCCATCTTACAAAAATGGATTAAAATAGTAGAAAAATATTACAAGATTTCTTAAATTCTCAAAATGTGGAGAATGCAAATGATGTTCCACAAAATTCTCAAACCCCACATAATCTTCCACCACAATTACCCCAAAATTTTTCATTCCCTCAGCAATATTCTCAAAATTTGTCGGGTTTAGGAGGTATGATGAATTATAACACAAATTCTCCTCAAGTGCCATTCATACCGGAGTTTTGGAGAGGACATGGATTTTGTAATCCAAGTGCAGCTAGTCAGTCTTTTTTGTTTGAAATGGGAAAAGAACCAGTCACACCTTCTTATGTCCCAAAAACTCAAGTGTCTGATCGAGATTCAACACATGCCGAGGAGGATACTCTTGATAAATCAAGGACTGATGTTCAAGTTCGTCGAAAGCGTCCAAATTGGACGAGGGACGAGGATGTGCTCCTAGCGAAATCTTTGGTGACAGTCAGCGATGATCCCATCACCGGTAACGATCAAAAGGCAGCGGCATATTGGGTACGTATTGCTCAATATTACAATAAAAATAAGCCCAAAGAATTTATCTATCGAGAACACTCTGTGTGTAGATCACATTGGCATAATACGATTCGCCTGAAAGTGAATCGCTTCAATGCGACCTATAATCAAATTTATGGTTCGCATCGAAGTGGTCATAGTAATGAAGATATCTTGCGTCTTGCCTATCAAAAATACCGTGATGAAAATAATGGTGTTACATTTAATTTGGAGCACGTGTGGAGGATCATGAAAGATAGACCATAATTTATTGTACAATACTCATACCATTATGTTGGTACAAAAAAGACAAGAATTAATGATTTAGAAGCAACCAAGACTTCATCCAATCAAGCAAGAAATAAAAGTAGTTGAGTGATGGAAAGATTTGTTGGACCACAAATCTAAGACAAAGACTGGTGGTCCCCAAGGCAAGAAGGAGCCGATATATTAATAAAAATTCTACGACATGTCGTAGAAAAGATTAATTGATGCTGAGTAGACTCATAGGATTCTATGTATCGGGTTGTTCTGTCCCATATGCTTTTAATGTACATTTTCATACGTCCAAACTCGTTCTCATGTGTCTCACGCGCCTGATGGATGCGTTCAAATCCATCAAAATTCGTTTCAGGCAATCAATACCCTCATATTATGTTAGAGTTACCTTCATGTTAACACTAACATAACATGAAGGTAACCCTAATATAACGTGAGGTCACTCTAATAATAAGTTTAGAGAAATAATATAATGAGGAAAACGAGTATCATATACTCTTACAAGATATTATCAAAATCTAAAGAACTCTACCCATTGCACCCTCCCAGAGAGTATTTGACCAGTCTCAAATTCATTTTTCCTCTTATGCCTTAGCAACCGAGTTTTGTAAGATTGAAAAGTTATATTTAGGGAGGATTTCCAAACTACCCAAATCTACAGGACAAGGAATTTTTTTACCCATTTTTTAAAAAAAAGAACTTTTTTACCAATTTGGGTAGTGAAATTGTCTAAGCTGTCCTCAACTTAAGTACATATTTACATATATAAAAAATTAAATATAAATCTATTAAATACAAAATACAGTGAAGATCTACTAAACTCAATACAAAATAAAAAATTAAAATGAAATTCACAGACAAAAGTCCCCCCATTTGAAAAGTGGAAAATTATTCCCCCACCCCAAATCATTTACCTCACACAAATTTTCATTTCCCCACACAAATATATTCCAGTTTGGCTTCTGAACTTCTACGAGACATTTGAGATTTTTAATATGATATATTTGATGATTCTAAAAAAAAAAAAAAATCCACCAAAACTCCATTATAGCAACCACTTCAATCATACATTCTCATACAAAAAACTCCACCATGTGCAATCCTCACCACTTCAACACTAATGACAAATGAAAATTTTAGAATAAAGTTTGGATCTCGCTGGTAAATCTGAAGATATATTTTGTTGTCGTTATCAGATCAAGATGGAAACGGAGTTGAGTGAAGGAGGTCGAAAAAAGGTTGAATGTTATGGAGTGACTTTGAATTTGATGATTTGAAGGTTGAGTGAACCTCTTGAATTTTCTGGTGTGAATAATTCTATGTTATGCGCATTCACGATATGGATGTTACAGCGTGATCACGATATACTTATATCGTGATCACGATACACACATATCGTGATCACGATATGAGTAATCGTGTTCACATTTAAACTCGACTCGAGTAATATTACTCGAGTCGAGTTGAACTTGCTGGAATAATTCATTAAGGCGGCAACTCATATGTGTATCGCATATCGTGATCAAAATATACTTATATCGTGATCACGATACACATATCGTGATCACGATATGAGTAATCGTGTTCACATTTAAACTCGACTCGAGTAATATTACTCGAGTCGAGTTGAACTTGCTGGAATAATTCATTAAGGCGGCAACTCATGTGTGTATCGCATATCGTGATCACAATATACTTATATCGTGATCACGATACACATATCGTGATCACGATATGAGTAATCGTGTTCACATTTAAACTCGACTCGAGTAATCGAGTAATATTACTCGAGTCGAGTTGAACTTGCTGGAATAATTCATTAAGGCGGCAACTCATGTGTGTATCGCATATCGTGATCACGATACACACATATCATGATCACGACCACTCATGTCGTGAACACGACTACTCATAGCGTGAACACACTGTGACATCCATATCTGAAGTTTTCATCTGAAAAAATGAAGTTCTCATCTCTAACACGCTGAATAAGTTTTGAAAATCACTTTAATCATTACATGTGAGTCTCATTATCCACTAATTTATATTCTATTTTATTTATTTATTATCAATTCAAATTAATTACTTATTGGTTGCATTTTTAATAGTGTCAAAATCGTCATATTAGACTAATTAATTATGACATTAATAATTTTCAATTCACATTAAAATATAATTAATAATAAATTAATATTTAGTTCAAAACTTTGTTTTATGGATTAATTACATTAAAAAAAGACATATATATATATATATATATTGCTAGCAATTAATTGAAAATAACCATTGTGAACATGTATTAAATTTTCATATCATGAACACGTATTATCAGTTCATATCGTGAATATGTATTACATTTCAAATCTTGAACATTCATTCTCAGAAATGAGAATTACCCAACATGAATGGCGAAAAAACTAAAACGTAAAATAAAAGAGTTCACTCGCTATTAAATATCGTGTATACCCACATATCTTCATAAGTGAGCCGTATCATGAAGAATCATTCTCAGAAGTCAGAACTACCCAGAATCAACATACATGGATAATGCTGAAACCTAAAACAAAAGAGTTTGTGCTATTAGATATGGTGTATATCAACTTAACTTCAACAGAAATTTAAACAATAAAATTCATGAGGAGTTTACAATGAAAAATCACTAAATACCCAGAATATAGAAATAGAAATGAAACTTGCCATTTGCAAAGAAACTTCATTTGTTTTTCAAGTGCTTCAAGGTTTCAATGGAGATGAGAATCATGAAAAAAATGAGAACATGAACATGAAAATGTGATTGCAAAAAGTGGGTTATGGTGTTTTTGGAGATCCAAATTACTTTTTGAACTTTCATTACATTATTTAATTTGAATACAATGTATTAAATTTTATATTTGAATTAAATTACAATGTATTGCAATGAACAACAATACAAACTTAAGTTGAGGGTATTAAGGACTTTTCACTTGCCAAATTGGGTAAAAAAGTCATTTCTTCAATAAATGGGTAGAAAAGTTCCTTGGCCCAAGAATATGGGTAAAGGCCGGTATTTCCACTTATATTTAATGTGTAGGTACAAATCTCATTATTCTCTTCAGTCTATTCAGCAATATGACAGATGATAAGAAAACCAATTATTAAAACTCGGCGTAATTGTAAAAAAAATCATCATTTTTAAAAAATTATAAATTTATCCCCTGTAAAAAAATTACAACCTTTATTCATTATTGTAATTTAGATTATTTTTGAATTTTCCAATAACCGGAGTCCACATGTCTGACAAACATGCCACATCATTTCCAACAAAAAAAGATTTAAAAAGCAAATTGTAAAATAAAATCATCACCTTTCCTAAAATTGCAATTTAATTCAAACCTTTCAAAAATTAGCAAAAAAAGCCACATACTTTATTTTGCAATTCGAATTTATTCATTCGTATTTAAATTTATCATGGAGACGTCACATAAGCTACACAATCATGAAATTGTTTATCTACATCAAAATATTGTTGTCTCTAATGTATTAATTTAAATATTTTATCTTTAATTTGAAGATAATTAAATCACAACTCTTAGTTACAACATTTTAGAAAATTGTATTCTTGTTCTAAAAAAGATAGTAAAGCATAATTACATTAAAAAAAAATTATGAATCCTCATGATATTAAGCACATTGATTAACAATAATGTATCGAATTATTGTCGATCATGACCATAGAGTTTAATAATCAAATCGATGAAATATGAAAAAGTTTTGAAGCAACTTTGATTAAATCATAATTTAGAGTTGAGAAAATGTTGTATCAACATGAGGAATAAAACAATAGAAGAACTATATATCTACACACATATATGTCAATTGTCCAAACTGGATTTCCTATTATCTATTTAACCTATAATTAGTTTTCCACGCATTAAAAAATCATAATAATAATTATACAAATATCCAAATGCATGCATATATATTTGATATTTGATCTAGAGATGAATCATTATATTCATATTTGATCTAGTTAATTAAAAGAAAATGACATTATCAATATGACTTGATCGATCAATTTCAAGAAATTAAGATCTTTATGTTGATTTAGAAAATTGTATTTTTGTTATAAAAGGTTGTAAATGAGAGTTGTGTTTTAATTATTTTCAAATTAAAGAAAAAATATTTAAATTAATATAGTAGAGACGGCATTATTTTGATGTAGACAAACAATTTCATGATTGTATAGTTTATGTGACGTCTCCATGATGAATTTAAACATCAAAGAATAAACACAAAAACTCACTTGAGACGGTCTCACGAATGATTTTCGTGAGACGAATCATTTTTACCCATTATCAAAACTCATATCCACAAATTTGCATGTGAATTGTGAAGTGTGGGTCATGGGTTGACCCGTCTCACATGAAATGAACCGTGAGACGGTCTAACATGAGACTTACTCATAATTAAATTCGAATTGCAAAAAGAAGTATGTGACTTTTTTTGCTAATTTTTGAAAGGTTATGATTAAATTACAACTTTAGGAATTGTGATGATTTTATTTTGCAATTTGATTTTTAAATCTTTTTTGGTTGGAAATGATGTGGCATCCAATGTAGCATGTGATGTGGCATGTTTGCTGGACACGTGAACTCCGGTTGCTGGAAAATTCAAAAGTGTCCTAAATTGCAACAGTAAACAAATGTTTTTATATGATTTATATGGAGAATATAGAGCAATTCATGGTGATTCTAGTAGTAGTTATGATTTAGGACATCAAAATGTAGGATCTTCCTCTGCTTCATCTAGTTTGGACCGGCCCTTAGTCAATTTTACAATTTTTATGACATTAGGACACAAAAACGATCTATAGGTAACCTTACTCAAGAGTTAGACTTTTATTTAAGTGCTACTTTTGAATCAATTATTTTTAAGACTCCAAGTGATTTGTTGAAGTGGTGGTCACGAAGGACCACCATATATCCTATTCTAACCATAAGGAAATGTTTGCAACTCCTACCTCGACGATCTCGGTTGAGCATGTCTTTAGTATTGGGGGTTACACATTGAGTAAGAGACGAGCAAACTTGGCTGCGGAGAATGTGCAAAACCTCATGCTTCTTGAGGATTGGGTTAAAGTCGCTAGACGTCAACAACATCTTGATAACACCTGCAGTGGATGAAGGTGACACCGATTTGTATGGCTACGACTCAAACACAACATCCTCCGCTAGCACCGCCAATCTCGACGATTGAAGTAGGTAAGTTGAGGTAAGAGAATTACGTGAGCTTTGATTCCTTAATTCGATTCGAATTAAAGATACGTAGACAATTTCATTATAAGTTTGGAAATGAAATTCAATTCTAAACTTAGAATGAAACTCAAGCTCTTTCAAAAAAAAAAAAAAAAATTAAGATAGATTTTTATTTCTTTAGTCTTTAGATAGACTTTTGTAATTGTAATATATATATTTATTTTGTAATAGATTAGAATTAGATCATAGATTCATTAGAATTTCAATCATTAGATTAGAAATAGAGTTCTATTCTAAGAAACTTGTAATAATTTTCAATTTATAATGAAAACATTTGTTCACTTCAATTCTTTGTATTCCAAATTTCAATTTTAAATCATGAATTACTACGAAACAAACATTAAAAATCAAATTTGGAGTTGCAAAAATCAAAATTAAAAACTTCAAAAATATAAATTAAAAAAAAGGGAAATCAGTCCGGTTCGAACCGGCCGAACCGTTTGTGGCCGATTGAACCAACGGTTTCTAACCGGAACCGAACAGCTCGCCTCACGGTTCGGTTTCGGTTCCACCATTCCGGAACCGTTTGAACATCTTTACTTTACCCCAACCAAATTTTTAAATCAAACCCATATTAAGTAGAGTTTTTTTTTTTAAATTATAAAAAGAAGAAATCAGAAACTAACATAACATAAAGACTATCGTACACTAGATATTAACAATAACCTTGTTTAGTAAAAGAAATCGTGAAATTATAATATATAGTATCGTAGAATGAAAAAGTGAAAGGATAGAAAAATTACTGTCCGTAGAATCGTAAAATTAGAATTCAATCATACATAGATAATAACTTATGCATGGACTTGAAACATATTAATTTGTGTTTTAAGCTAAACAAAAACATATGAACGGATTTGGGACATAATAATTTGCACAAAAGTTTATGTGAGATAGTCTCACAGAATTATCTTAAACGAATCTTTTTTACCCATTAGACACTAGCCCTACTTATTTCCGTAATTTATATGTGAATTATGGAATGTGGGTTGACTCATCTCAAATAAAATTATACGTGAAGTCGTCTCACGGAAGTCTTATCCATTAATTTGAGTTTTAAGCTAAACAAATTAAGGGGTTTATGTTTGGATTTCAAATCAACTCAACAATTAAAACCTTCAATCTAAACACAATACAAGTTAACTAAACTCTTTTTTTTTTTTTTATCGATTGATGGAAATTCGAAGTTAAATATGTTTTTAAAAAGAAACACACATTTGAATATGAAAGCATACATTGATATTGACATAACATTTTGAAAAGTGATAGAAAATTCAAAGTTACATATCAACAAAATCTCCATACACATCAATGTTCGAAACATATTATCAATTGTATTATAATGACTTCAAATTTTTGAAAATACTTCAAAAACTTTTATGCATCAGGTGTATGGATTCCATGCATATGACCCGACTCGCACGTTCACGCGTCTGCACGCGTCCCCACGCGTTTATAACTCGCATTGAAGCTCACCCAAGTTCGCTCAAATAGACCTCTTTTTTGTTATTTTAGACCTACCTTATGTAAGTAGGTCTAACTATACATAAAAGTATGTCTAATACAAAGTAATTGTACATGTGGACAATTTAGGGTTTTTTTTTAAAAATTTAAAGTGAAATTTGGTCGAATGATAGACTTAACATAACATAAATGTAGATCTAACATAACGTAAATGTAGGTCTAATATAACGTAGTGGTAGATGCCAAAATTCAAAAACCAAGCGCAAAAAAAAAAAAAAAAAGTATGAAATCTGGACAGATAGGTAGGTTTAACATTGCGTAAAAGTATGTCTAACATAACGTTAAGGTAGGTCTAACATAACCTATTAGTAGCTGCAAAATTTCAAAAATAATGCGTAAAAAAAAAAACAGAGAGAGAAAAGCGGCCCCTGACCCGATCCGATCCGGATGCATGGATCAGATTCATGCACCTGATTCATAGGAAATTTATTCTTATAAAAATGGTAATCGATATTATCGATATCTAACGTAAATATAGAAAATGATAGAAATTCAAAGTTAATAAAATTTAGGTTTCTTATTACTATTTCCTTCATATTTCCTAATATCCGGTGGTGGTTGATAAAAACGTCATTATCAATTCAAATGATTTCTTCCAACATGATCGAATACCCAGATGTTATCACCTTCAATTTCATTCCATTTTTTTTAAAAGGTGTCACAAATATAGTCTCCATCGCATGGAATCAACTGTTAACTCATTTTAACTCTATGCAAGATGCGCTGGAATTTCATGTAAAATAGAGTTCATATAAATTAAGACCAACGAACTCATTCAATATCATCAAACAAGATTAAAAAAATTATCTCACATGAGCTTTTACGAATGCAAAAGTTAGATTATTCTTAGAGAGCTGACTCACAATAAACAACAATTTTGAGAACAACGAGAGATTATTCACAGTAAAACTTACCTAATTACAATATTTTTGAGAATGGTGGAAGGGACTACTTACAGATATAAAAAAAAGGAACTTTGAATCGATTGAGTTATTAATTCTTGTACCATAAAAAGATGTAAATTTTCATCAATCAATCATTGGTGTTTCATGTCATGTCTTTCATGTTGCTAACCTTAACCTAATAGGCATAGACACAAACACGATTTCCACTCTTATGATTGGCAACAAAACAAAAGGGAAAAGCTTGAAATTTACAAAGGAATGTGGATTGGATGCGAAGAAGAAGAAGAGTGAAAAATCTAACCTCAAAAATTGCAGCAACATATATCCTACCATTTAGAAGCTCAAAACGCTCCATTTTCCAAATCAAAATCGCTGGAAAAACTTATGAACACGTCGTCGTCGTCTCCTTGGACGAACTCCACTCCACTCCCAGATTTGAAAGCATTCTTATCTACATTCAAACACCCTTCTTCTTCTTCTCCAAACTCTACTCCACACCAAGATGTGAAACCCTCTACTTCTTTCAAACACCCTTCTCCGTAAACGAGATGAGCCTGATTGATGTCGACTTCGACTCCTCGCCCCATCAACTTCTTCGAATTCAACAGCACTGATTTCTTCCTCTTCATTCTCACCTCCTTCACACCCTTCTCCACTTCTTTACCACCACCATTTTCCACCTTTTCGCCATTGACGCCTTGGCTATGAAATTCGTTACCTTTCTCTGTTTCATCATCTGAAATCACCATATAATCTACAACATTGACATCACCCTCTTTACTTCCAGACTCCATTGCAGGCGCGAATGGGACCCACAAATTCTCCCCAGTTTCCTCTCCGTTGCCGTTCCGAATCGCAAAAGGCATGAACCCTGGACACCGGTATTGGCCCTTCTCAACCACGTCCGGCGGCGGCGGAGGCCCCCGAATCGCCACCGCGCGCAACACTCCCCTACATCTCTCATTAGTGCACTTCAAACAGCAGTCCTCAAAAATGGTCTCGTACTCGTAGACGTAATAGCAATAAGGGCACATTGTCCAGAATGTACTACCAGCACTCCCAGACGTACAACCACCGGCCATCTTCCTCCTCAACTCATCGTCGAACTTCGCCTTTTCGACCGGGCTCGACAATACGGACCACGCTTTCGTCACCAAACCAAACGCCTCCGACGAGAGCGGGAACGGGTTCAATCTCGGGTCTAAAATAGAAGCTAGGGTTTTGAAGCTGGACCCGATTCGAGCAACATCGGAATCAAAACAGGGAAGATTCAAAACGGCATAGTAATCGTGATGGGAGGAGGAGATTTCGGAAGCGGAGAGGACGGCGGCAATGGAGAGGATTTGGGTAGGAGCAGGGTGAGTCGGGTCAGAATCGCCGGCGCGGGCGGCGTACTTGCAGCATTCGTCAAAGTTGCGTTGTTGAAGGAAGTAATTGGCGGCGGTGAGGAGCCTTTTGGTTTCGGGTTTGGGTTGCTCTTGATCCGTTTGCCCGCCATAGCTAACCTCCATTGGAGAGAGATTACGCTACTTTTAAGGCTCCACTAAGGCACTAACTACACCACAATACCACATCAAGCAAATATATAGTATTCAACCAAAAAGCGACAGTTTTTTTTCTTTTTTTTAATTTCTTGTTCGGGAAGATAAAAATGGGAAATTTTTAAGGGTCGCATTAATGAGAGAAATAAAGAGAAGACTAATTTGTTTATTTATTTTTATGTTAAAAAAAGTCTATTAGTTTCGATTAATATATGAAATATTTTATTCAGCATCGAATTGCATTTAAGAGAGAGAATAATTTTGCCGTGTTATGTTCCTTTTACTGTATGAGAAAAGGTCTCTTGTGAACACTCGGGCGGGATTCGAGTCAGTCCGGCTCATGACACTTTTTTTATACTCATTAATTATGTTGTTTTGATTGTGACATTTATATTATATTAATCATATATCTATGTCATATTAGTCATACGTTTATCTTATATTAGTCATATCTTCATTTCTAAATTTTATATCCTCAGTTCAAAACTACTGACATTTATGTTATGTTAATCATACATTCATGTTATGATAGACATACATTCATGAAAGTAACATAATATGAAGGTATGTCTAACATAATATGAAAGTAGAACACCTAGTGCGAATTTTGTTGGAAAAACGTGAGAGTAAGTTAAACGCGCATGTCTAAGCGCATATGCCGAATTTACCCGGATGTATGGACTCTGATCCAAATCCACAAAAGTTTTGATGTTACTATATAAAAAAAAGAATCATTGAATCTCTATTTGTTCAATCTTCCTTCCATAATTGAATATAGTGAGATATTTCGAATAGCTTAATTTATATTTATATGCAAACTACACATTCAATTTGCTTAATATACATACAAATGATATTCGATTCTAAAAAAGTAAACGTGAAATCACTAATTAACAAATGAATGTTCAGTTTTGCTTAATTTCAAGTCAAGTCAATTTCCAAGTCAACTAATCGGCATCTTGGAAAATGCTAGACCTGTACACTATAACTTTCATGTATCTAATACAAAAGGCATGACAAGCCTAACAAAATGCATATTCATCTCTAACTTACTAAAATACAGAGTTGAAAAATACAGAGGCTCATATGAGTATATGTAGCGAACCTTTTCAATGGAATATCACGATAGATTACGAGACGTCGAGAATGAAAGACGAGATGCAGGTTTTACAGGAACGTCTATCTTTCTGTTGAGCGATGCCTGCAAGAGCCCTTCAGAGTTTTTCGTGTGGCAAACACCATGCAGGTGTAAGTTGCAGTCAATGCCACTATTGATACACCAATGTAAACACACACTGTTGTTGCACAAACATAAAGATACCTGAAAAACAAACACAACCCATCACTTTACTACGAGAAAGTCTACTTGGAATTGTACCAACATGTCAGACATCATTCGGGGAATCATTAGGCTCTTATGCTTGTAGGTGTTTAACTACGTAGATCTAACATACAACTTCGATTATTCAAAGTGTTTACTTGTGAAATTCTCTCTGATATTCAAAAATCAACAAACTTATTTGATGAAAACTTACTTTGGAGAAAAGACACTCCAAACAAATAAGTGATTTCTCATTAGCAGCAACACAACTGTGTATGCGAGGAGGAGAATAGAATTCAGTGCAAGGGGAACTAGACAAGGATAGGCAAGGCTCATCTTCAGTAGATGTCCAAAATCAACATCCCCAGAATTGGTGACTGCTCTTATATCCATCATGGAAACATCCATCAACATGCTAAGAAGAGCTAACATTGGGGAGGCATACGTGATAATGAACATCAGAATACCAGAAATAACAGTTGAGTGGCTTGAAATGCCCTGGTAGAAAAATAGAACCACAACATGAAAATCACATAAGCCGAGAGTTATTGCACAGAGCATAGAAACATTAGCATGAGAATATACTTGAAACTGTAAAAAAACTTACGATGAACGCTCCAGCAACGTCAATTGTAGCCAGAGTGTTGGTATTACCGAGACCGAAGTGTCCTGCCATCCCCATATAGTATAGTGCAGCAACCTTTATAAGAAAAATGCAACTCATAATCTGAACTAGAGAAGCAGTCAAACCATCAATATCAGGTTTGGGCAACTTAGTTTGCAAATACAGTGTCAGTGCAGATAGAAATTAACACCCACAAACTGGTCTCTTTTGACAAATTATCAGAAGAATAAATTTGATGAGCCATGACAGGTGGAATTTGGAACTTCCCCAATTTTACAGTCCAGGATTTTAACTCTAAGCATTCTTAAAATATTCAAGGAAAAGGATATGCAAGTAATTTGAGATTTAACTGACCTTAACCCATTGCTTGAGATGTATACTGCTCTTAGAAAAATAGTGTATGGCAGCCAGGATTTGCACAAGAAGTAAAGATGTGGCCATTGAATTTATGGGCTGTTGTAACAGCATTTGTAACAGACACCAAGAAAATATGTAACACCAGCTAATTACATATAAAGAATCTTTAAAGTCCCTTAAAGGAAGTTCGCATCGACTTTCTTCTAGACCATTATTGAATAAGGCATCATCGTCAGAGGATTTAGAATCCTGGAGTGGCATGAACCATGGCAAGGCAACAAGGACACCGATGGTAGAAGTCCCAATGAGTGCATAAATTATTTGTATCTTTGTAGTGTTTCCAAAATTTGATGATGTGAATGTGCCATCTTGGTATTTCATAATTTGTTCCAGAATCACCAGCACAGGACATAAGTAAATCACCATCAAGATCATGGCAAAGAATCTTCTCAACTGTGATGTCAACAGAACAGCTGAACATATGATGATAACAAGAACCACCGACAACAGATGCATGGAATGTACATAGACTGGGCCTGCCTGCTCAAGTAGTTTGGAAATGTCAGGTAGATAAGACCAGTTGACACCACCCTGATGCCAGCCTCTGAGAATTCTGCCACATATGAGAACTGCAATGATGGTATACACGGCACGGGAAATCCTTACTTTTTGCTCCAATGTTTTAGTGAGTGCACTGCCATTTGTGAAGGACTGTATTGATTTCCGGAGCAAGATCAAATAAAACGAAGAGGCCATAAAATGCCAAATGTACTGTTCTTCCTCAACCATAGAACTTGAACCCATACTTAAAACGAGGATAAATATTACAGCCACAATAAAACTCTCATCCAAATGCCACTTGGTTGTTTGGTTGTCGGTAAGAGAAACGTGCTGACTTCCTTTGAAGTCAATTTCATGGCCAAGGAGGAAGAGAAGGCTCATCAGTACCAAACAAGATAGAAGCATTGCTGCTATTCCCAATGCAAGTAGACCAATATGTTTCTGTAATACCGTGAAAATAAAAGAGGGGAAGAAAGAAAATGACAAGGCAAGGTTTTAATTAGCTTGCTTTTATTTCCTTGGAAGAAATAATTTTTCAAACGTTGGAAGAATTGTATACATACATCAGTTGATCTTCTTGATAACCACTTGCTTGCAGTTCCAAGGAAATTATTGTATGCCAAAACTATGCTCCTGTAGTCATCTCCATTAAGAAATCTATTTTGACAAAAAAAAAAAAAAGAGAGAGCATTAGGCCTTCCACAACCATAATCCACTGTTTTTGTCCTTTACAATAAATAAACAAACGAAAACAAAAAAAGCAAGTTATAGAGATTGATAACCTGGAAGTTTTCGACGTCCAGGATTCATGAAAAGAAGTGGCAGCTAAATATGAGCAACAAAACCTTTCTGCACCATCACTTTTACCACGTCCTGACTCGCAGGAGAATCTTTCACATCCAGACTCGGTGAAGTGGGTCTGAAGTAGCCTTAGTAATTGCCATGAATTCAGCTCAAGTACCCTCAGCTGTTGTTCAGCTGCTTTATGAGAAAAATAAAGAGACATGCACTTCATATGAAGAGCAAAAGATGCTACAGATAAAAAGTTCCAAAATGAAACAAGGGTGGAACTCCATATATAATTGGGCTCATGGCAAGCTTAGGTGATTTGACGTAATGAATATGTCCACTATCGGTGAGTTCTTCGAATTCCCCAAAGCGCACTTTCATTTAATAATTACAGTGGTGCTTTATTTAATTTCAACAGATCTTTTACTTGCTTACTAACTAATGAACCTAATAAGTCTAAAATAATCTTCAGAGGCCAATCAGTTTTACATATGTTATTTAATTCTTTGGGACTCACAGTAGTGAATCCCTGATTATTAACAGTTAATCATATCAAAATAAATTAGCCCATGAAATATTTACTGTTTGCAAATTTGCAATATCCTGAATGCTTTTAAGCTTCAAAGGTCCTTGATATCTTCCCTACTTGCCGCACCCCCCACCCCCCCACCCCCCTCTTATATTTAATTAGTATCTAAAGAGTAGTAGAACTCAACACTTATTCCATTCTCTGGAGACTATGATATGGTCATTAACCATATGATCCACCTCAAATCAAGCTCAAAATCTTCTTCTGGTCAATATTCCAAGTTTCCAAACATTGTTCCAGCTTCTACCAGTTAAAAGGAAGGAAGTTCAATCATGCATTTTCAAAACTATAACTGAACAGCTATGCCCATTCAAATAAATAACTGTCAAGTGGGTCCATCAATTAGCGGCCACCAGGTTTATTCATTATCAGACAGACCCAGCTTTAGTTCACTTGTCTCCTCAATCAATTACTTGGTTAAGCGAGTACACAGAAACAGTTTCCTAGAAGACTTGCAACAAATGAAAAAAGAAAGAAATCAAACTTCCCTGGAAATGATTGTGCATGTGTCCACTACTATAAAATTTTGATTTCAGAAATTTTCTTTCAAATAGCTACCACATACAAAGTACCTACAGTATATAAGATTTGAGACTTGCAAGAGATAAAACTTTGCAAATGAAAACATTAATGATTAAAAACTAGATAGTGAAAAAAACCTTTAAGAGATGAGAAAAGTTCTGCCATCATAGTGCCAACATTATTTTTTGGAATTGGCACACCAAAGAGGAGAGCCAATGTAGGGGCAATGTCAACCTATAAAATACAAAAAAAAAAAAGACGAATGATACCAAATTAGCCTTCAAATTATTAAATAAATGGAGGGGAAAAAAAACCTCATATGTAAAACAAAAGTGTAAGAGCGAGAAGATTGCAACTGCTATCCAAACTGCATAATCTAAATTATTATTTGAGTTAAGTTGGGGAACAAAAAATGAAGTCAAAATTACCTGGGAAACTTCTTTGACGGTTCCTGCATCACCGAGTTTTTGTGCACTAACGAAAAGAGCTAAAGAATCTGTTTCCTCATATGAAGAGCCCCCATGATTACCTCCATCAGTCATGCCATGATCGCTTACAATCAACTGAATTCAAACCATAACAGGATTAGATATATTAGCATTATGACTGCAGTGCAATGAAATTGTAAGTGAACCTTGTTTGAGTTAGAAGCTCTCTGTTAGATGTGTAAAAAAAAAAACACCAACACCAATACAGAAAAGTCAAGTGATTCCCGAAAAGAGTACATTCAAATAGAATAATGCAGTACCGCACTAACGGCCAATTCATGATGTTTTTACTTCTTAAAATTCACAAAAAGGCACACAAGGATGATAATATGACAAACCAATAGTCCTAGACTCAACAATGTGTAATCAGTAATGAACAATGTCAGCTCCAATTGAGCAAAGATGACACAAATTTTTTTAATCATTGGGATACTATTCTTCAGGAAAAGTAAAATGAGATGCCTTGGATAACTCAATCATAAATGATGGAATTATGCGATCAGTCCCCAGACATCATATAAATTATTCATGTGTTTCTGGAATCCAGAAATCTGCCTTAAAAACATTAGGGAACGACGGTTTATGAATGATCTTGAACATGTTTTGGATGAACTGATTAAAGCTATTAGCCAAGATTTTTCTTTAAAGTTGAGCTTCACTCCTCACATTTCAAACTGCCAGTTCAAATTTAACATAAGGTCACAGTCATATAGGTGTTTGACGATGAGTGAATTAGGTTTAAAACATGTTCAGCATTTTAACGAGTATCTAATATATTTTTCTAAAGTGGAAAATGTTTTATGGTCACCAAATTAAAGATATGGCACATGCCACATTCAAAGAAAAGGACCCAAGTTACATATCATTAATTCTCTCCCATTCAAACCATTAGTGGCCACCATTCTTAACCAGGGTAGAATAAGTCTCAAAATTATCCTGTCTTGGTAAATCCTGTCAAGTCAAGTCAATCAAGCTCAGTGCTTGTAAGGGTCTAGGACAAATCTATTAGGTCTGATCTGCACACCACGTGACTAAAATTAAAAAGTTCAAAAAATATTCGGATTTGGTCCATCATAGTGCTATCAAGACAGTATGCAGAGTTTACCATGTGCAATCCTAATAATATCTAATGATACATACAGCAATACTAGTGCGCACCAGAAATTCCAGATGATAATAAAGCAGCACGAACCAAAAGTGTTCCTCTTTGGTTAATTTCTTGAGTTAACATCATACTTGAATGAACCCTTTCAACGACTTCATCCATCTCCTTGAGTTTGGGGACCATCAGGCCACTGGAATAATGGATAAATGATCAAGCATGAGATTAATATTTTACAAATACATAGAAAACAGGGGACATTACCTATTACGCCCACCAATATGTCCAACATGATCCAGTCCAAGATAATGAAGAATCTGGAATAGTTAGACAGAAGAGAATCTCAACATAAGGAACACATTAAAAAGAGAATACAGTTTTGCCATAATTATTCCTATTGTTTAGATTCTTATTATCATACTTTTACTATGTCATTATTGTTATTCATGAGACCCCACTTTTCTAATTTAATATTAAAATTAACAAAACTAATTAGAGAAAGAGGTTTTTAGACTTGAATCTGATAAGATATCTGCAATATTTTTACGAGTTATTTTTGAGAAGCCTACAGCATTGTTGTTCTCTTGGTCTGACAAACTAATGGCATGAGTTAAGTTGCAAATCAAAAAGTAAAGTGTTTTCCAACCACTCCAACTTCTCACTTCTCGACATCTATCATCTCTTCTCCTTTTGTTTCAACAGTTTTTTTATGGTTTTTTGTATCCACTCCTTTCCTAATTTGTATTCTTGGTACCTATTAAAGAACAGTCATTCAAAAGCATCATTTGAGTTTTTTCTTCATATTGTAGTTAAATTGAGGTGAATAGGAATGTACATTAAATAACAAAAGTGGTGCAGAAATTAATAATTTACATAAAACTGTGATGAGCAAAATAACTTTGTGAAATGAATAGTTAACTCTTAGTTTTCTGTCCTTTATTCTGTTGTGTTGAGGCATCAAATATGGCTCATGCAGCAGGACATCTTGCTTAACTTACAGACTCTGCTTTCAACACAGTGTGAAAATAATAAACCAGCATATGCATATAAGATAATCTCATTCTCACGCTAAGCATTACATAATTCCTTGAACTCACGAGAGATGGATTTACCAAAAGATCCCAATCAGTACTGCTAAGCTCATTTGTCAAATGTCGAGAAACATTGTAATCAACTTGAACGGTGTCTTTGACCTGTGGTAATATCCAACCAATACAACAATTAAAAGTTACCTTCCTCCCCCTTCAATCCAAAAGGTCATATAAGAGGAAAACGAGAACAGAAGACAGCAGCGACAAATTTATGATTCAGATCCCCAAATACTGGCATGAAATTAACAATAAGCAGCAAACATGTACAATAGCTTTTTCTGGCTCTAGTGAGCCCTGCATTTCAACACCATTTATGTGTTTCACTTTCAAAATGTAAGAATAATCAATTCACTTTGCATTTTAGCCCACAAGATTGGTCTTACTCTCACTTTTTTTTTTTTTTGGGTGAGAAATATGTAATATACTAACAAAGTCTGAAAGTTGTATTACATGCAAAACACACTACCACCATATATTTACATCTTACACAACGATGATTCTCACTGAATATCAGATTCTTAAGATGCCAATACAGCTACTAATGACTTGCATTATCACAAGTAACTGTCTTAAAATGTATAAATATAAGAAGTCTCTGGAAAATTTGACCTTTGAGTGATGAAGTACAACAAAAAAATCAAGAAAAGCACTAAGAGAAATAAAAAATTGATAGAGCTCCAACTCAGTTATCTATATTAGATTACTCTATGGGTATAGAAATAAAATCAAACCTCTTAGTTTATTAAAAGAAAGCTATAATAAGTGTCCATCAAAAGAGTGACCACTGACCAGTAATGTACAATGTCAAAAGACTCAAAACCAAGACTGAGACTAGATCCCATGATAATAGGCAATGCAGAAGCAAATAAAACTATAAAAGATCAGAGCAACATCTCGCGGATTTAACAACATAACCCTGTTCTCAGAAAATGTGGCCCTAATTTGGATATTTTATGATATTCAACAAGCTCAATAAAGTATTAGCCAGTCATTGTTTAATGCAGTAATGGATGAATAAGATAAACATGTGGATTACATATAAAAATCACTGGTGCAGAACAGAAACTTGGATACAATTCTTACATTTCCCTCAGAAGAGAGAAGTGGCACTGCAGCAGCGCAAAAACAAAATCATTTGTTTTATTTCATCAAAACTTGGTACTGGAAGATTATGTAACCATGCAGAGTTGAGAACGGGCTTGAACGTATTTCCGTTTTTAAGTGTCTCAACTCTCCAAGTAGTTCATTTAGCTTCTTCACATTATTTACAGGATGACTCACCCACACATGTTTCTAAATATTCTAATAAGAAGGACTTACAAAGAAACTGCTAACTCCATCTTGCCTGTCAAACATGTTAGGAAACAACTTAAGCCATGTTTCATCACCAAGCATCACCATTTTCCAGCCAATTCTACGAAACTGAGCTGTAATAAGCAGAGATAGGAGAGGCAAAACATAGACATCCAGTCATCTGCTTATTCAGATAATTAAGTGAACAGCTATCTAAGATATAAACTAACCAATAAGGTTATCATCCAAAAAGGCTTGTGTGTTAAAATTGGAAGCAACGTCTAGGAATCCCCCAATAGCTCCAGAAACCATAGCCTGCTTGTGGTCATCAGCATTATCACATGTCCCAGCCACAGCTATGCTTCACTAGTGAAGCAAATGAGTTCCAACAGGTTGAACAGGATAAAGAAAAGTTACAATTTATTTACCTTCAAGCGAGGCATTGTAACTGTTGGAGGCGCCGCCTTTGCATGATACCCAATGGCCAATCTTCTAGCCAATAAAGACTGTGTGTACGGCATAGCTTCCTTAAAAAGCTTTGGTGGAGGCTTCCCATCCTTTCCAAGCAAAAACTCAGCAGGCAAACCATCAATAACCTATACCATAGACATTAATATAGATGCTCAAATCTTAGTATTTAACCATTTGCAGCATTGCGGATAAAATTCACATACCATTAATATCAATCTATCAAATAATGGAGGAACACCAGATAATTCCTGCATTCACCATGACTAAGCCACATGAGATTGTGAAAGACATTCAACAAGATTTAACTTTGTATAAGCGTTTTGTATAATTGTATTATCAGGCCAACCTACTAAATCTTCAATAAATAAATAACTAATAACTCAAATTTCAAAAAAACTTCAAAAACATAAAAACTTCAGACCTGATATAACGATTTGAGTTTCTGAGGGGCCAAGGTTGAGGTATTCTGATCCAAGTCAATTGGATCAACACCAGGCGGGTAATAACTCTCCAATCCACTAAAATAAACAAGAGAATAATACTCATAAGAAGTAATAAAAAACAACGAAATGGAATCGATACAATTAAAATGTTTCTACAATTCTTGAATGAGGTAAAAATTATACCTCATGCCAGAGAGAGTAGGCTTCGCTGGAAAAAATCCCACGATGAAAACAGACAGGCCAATAATTTGGATCATCACAGCTGAAACTGTCAACAATGTTAGCTTTGTGCATGTCAGTGAGTAATAACTACTCATTTTGGGTGCCATTTCTTCGCGCGTCCCTCTGTGTGAAGTCTCTCTCTCCCCTCTCTCCCCCCCCCCCCCCCCCTCCGGTGAAGCCAGCAGCGTGTACTGGGCCTACTTTTGGGCCCTGAATTCAATTTGGGCCGTATTTTATGGCAAACCCAATGATAAATTCGAACATTGCCCAATCTCTTCTCATACAAGTACTTTAGGGCCAGAAGGGATTCGGATTCTGAACTTCAAAATATTAATATAACATTGTTTTCGTACTTAAATTTGAATCATAAAATTTGAATACAGTTATTACAGTTTTATTTCCCACATTACATCATCAAATTATTATCAAAATATTTTTTTCATAATAAAACACCATATCATCCCACATTTTTGCAATAACATATTACATCAATCAGAGACGGACCTACACATGGGCCAAGGGGGCATTGGACCCCCTTGAATTTTTTTTTAATAAATAGGGATATTATGGTAATTTACTATTTTAATTTAAAAAAATCCAACAACTTATTATGTCTCATGTGTGTTGTTCTGCAGAGAGAAAGTTATCATTTCATTATCTACCTCAGTAATAATTTTGTCCTCATTTATTTCACAACACAAAATTCTAATTGTTTCTCAATTGTTTCTCCAACAAATTTTAATCATATTATTTCTTGTTTTGTCTTTTTTCCTTCATTTTTATTGTTGATTTACTATTTATAGCAAAAGATTGACAAAATTATTTTTATAATGGTTAAATCATTTTTTTTGCTTTAAGTTATTGTAACATTTAGTTTCTTTTAAGGAAGAAAAAAAAAATCTTCTTGTAAAATTATTAGTTTTAGGCAGATTATATTTTCTTTTCTGAATAAGATGAAAGCTCAATGTTAATCTCTCAAACTTTGAAATATATCTTTATTGTATTTTAGTGTTTTACTTGAGATTTTAATTTTTTTACCAAACTCCGATTTGCTTTACTTATAAGTTCTTGAACGTTTAATTTACTTTATAATAGTTATTCTATTTATTTTTAGATCAGGGAAAGATATTATATAAAAATACAAACTATGACCGAATATGAAAATATATAGAAGAGAATGTTGTAATATATTAATGTTACCAAAATCGCTATATATTTATGTTCTTAGGTTAGAATTTTTATTTTTTATACGAACTGACCCCCTGAACTGAAATCATGGGTCTGTCACTAACATCAATCCACTTTTTCAGACACCAATTTAAACATTTGAATGATAATAATATTTTACTGAATTCTCAAACAAACATATAATTGTATCATTTGCTTTTACTACAAAATTCGGAATTTCCTCAAATCCACTTAAACCGTTTCCATACATACCCTAATTAGTTGCACAAAAACTTTATATTGTGAATGAATCAGAAATCGAATCAAATGACAAACTCAAACATGTATTCTTTGCATTTCTCTAAAATAGACTACACTTTTTTTTTATCATTATGCACATGAGTTACAATTATGTGCCTCAAGTGCACATGTGCAACCAGGTTGGATTCGGATAAAACTTTATATTGTCAATGAAATCAGAAATAGAATCAAACAATAAACTCGAACATGTATTTTTTGCATTTCTCTAAAATAGACTACATTTTTCATCATTATATTATGAGTTACAATCTTGTGCACCAAGTGCACATTGGTGCACATTTGCAAGCGGATTGGCTCTAGATCAACCTATATCCGTACACCCCCACTTTTTTTTTTCCACTCCAAGGTGCAATTAACATCATATAAAAGTACATTGGTTCAGAAAATGTACATAATTTTTTTGAAAATCTTCAAAAAAATAAAAATTCAAAGTTAGTGTAAAGACCAGGACATTTGTACATAAAAGGACATAACAATACAACATAAAAATCACACTATAAAGATTTCAAAACTTGAAGCCAAAATAAAAATAAAAAAAAATTATATGGGTACAGATCGAGATCGAATCACCGTATTTGCACGGATCTAGATCCATACATATATGTACATATTTATCTCTCTCCGAAATTAACAAAAAACTTAGAGAAAGAAATATGAAGAATTAACGACTCAGATACTACCATTCTCAGGAAAGAGGCAATTAACCCTCCAACACATGTGATCAATTCAAAAACTAGCACAAGAATAAAGAGGCTTACTTTGCATTTACAAATTCAAAAGTAGCAAGAATCACAGGCTTGCCAAAGGTAGCACAAAAATCTCACAATAATTAGTTTCCCCTTACAAAATTACACCGTTACATTCCCCTAATTCCTCTATTATACTTTTGAAGCGATACATTACACGCCCTCCCTCTGCACGGTCGATGGTGACGCTTACTATCGATAGGTAGAACAAGACAGCACGACGGGAAACGAGGTATAGGTACACTCATGATTTGACATCTTTGAGTACTCCCCCCTTCTCGAGTTCACCAACTAGGTCCCTCAATGCAGGCACCTTCATGGCCAGAGTTCTGTACAATCTTGAATAACGAGCTCGAGTTCCATCCGCTGTTCTAGCAAGAGTGAGCAGACTAAGAGCCTCAGGGAGCTGTGCGAACATGTCTTTTATCTCCTCCAGGCTCATATTTTCCAGAACAGGCGGTCTTGGAACAACTCGCACGATTTCACCACCTTTAGGTTCCTGCACACGTGCATCCGCCTTAACAACCAGTTCAGAATTTGAGTTGGCCCCGCATTTGATGATGAATGGGGTTGTGGAGCCCGTGTTGAACTGCAAAACGTTCCACTGTGCCACATCTGTTTCAGAACTGTGCGACATGTCTGCAGAGGGTTTCGAACCATGTTGTGGTGCTTCCAGAAGTTTATCATCCTCTTCAGCAGTTGACTGCAGAGAGCATGGACAACCCATTAAAATTTAGAGAGAGAGTGAAAAGGAAAACGAGAAGAATAAGATTACCATTCATGATGGTACTTTAACACAAATACAATCATTACACGTAGGTCTCATTATCCACTAATTCTTATTCTATTATTTATATCAATTCAAATAAATTATTTATTGGTTGCATTTTTTTTAATAGTGCAAAATTGTAAGTTGAAGTTATTAATTATGACATTAATAATTTTCAATTCACATTAAAGGATAATTAATAATAAAAAATAAAAACAGTTAGTCAGAATTTCAAGATAGTTGAAACATATTTTTTCAAACAAGTCAAAATTGTTTGTATAGGGGCAAAAAATAAAATAAAAATGCATAAAACCAGAAAATAACAAAATACATCTAAAATAGAAAATGAAAAAGGAAATAGAAAAGCATCAAAAAGAAAAAAAGAGAACAATCATTGGAGAGAACAATAATGGAATTCTTACATATTAACACACATTACCTACACTAAAATACACACACTTAAAAACACACCTACATCAAATAATTGTACTTTTGTTTTAATTAAAAATGCATCACAATTATCCAATGTGGACCTAACAATCAAGACAAATGTAAATTTCATAGCAGATAAGAACTGTACAATTAAGGAAAAGATGACTTGGCACCTTCAACTATTAACAATCATAAGCATTTCTGAAACTTCTTAACAATAGGATTAACTAAAGGATTCATTCAAGTTAACCAATTTTATGGCCCTGCTACGCAAATGAAGATAGCAAAGAGAACTGGACAAGTTGGAAACCAGATTCCATTCATTCTATTTATGATTAACTGCATACCTCTACATCATCTCGAGCTTCAGCGATATGTCTTTGAGCACATGGATGGTCAACATCAAGTAAAGAAGGCATCTGTTCTGAAAGTTCATCTAGAGCGGCAAGCAATGATCGCTTCTTACTCTTACTCAAAACACTAACAGAGGATTGCCTCATTATATCCTGTATAATCAAAAGACAATCAAATTTCCTGTTTCCTGAACAACCAGTCTAAGCAGCATTAAAGAGGAGACGTGAGATAGAGATGAAAACCTTGACTTGCTTCAGTAAGCTATCGAGGGAAATTAATGATGCCAGTCTTGCATCCTCAGCAGCAGTAGATGGATTTCGAATGGGTGCAGCACCATCTTCCAAATTTAACATCACGATATCACCTTTCATTTGTTGTAAAATCTGATTTAAGAAAACAATTAGCAGTATACTCAAGATAATAACTTCATATAAGTAATCACTGGATTGTGTTGAGTGATGAATGTATATTTCAACTGTAGTGTATTTCATTGTCTGGTTCTAAAAACTAAACGTTAGAATACAATAAATGCTTGATCGACTTATATATTGAGCTTGACAAGTCAGCGCTTCACATTTATCTAGAATCAGACTAAACTTCAAAGCTCTCATAATAATGAATGAACCCTTTAAAATTATATCCCCTCAGTTTTAACAAAAAGGAAGCAGATTCAGGATTGAGCATAAACATTGCAGCAAAGAATTGCTGGCATCAAAATTTAGAGGACATAAACTGCTAAAGCTAGCGAACAAGTTTCCCATCGGTAAGTAGGAACTTCCAAAGTAAAGTAAATTATGGTATAACATAAGCTTTACTCAATGAGATTTCAGACGGCACAACTGAATGAAAAATATTAGCACAAATCAAGCAAGTGAGCTATTCAATGAAACTTGAGCATTGAAACAGCTAATCTGCATGATGAATGGGGTAAAATATGAACATCAATTCCTATAGATTCTACAACAGGAAAAAGAAAAACTCTCATCATTGGTAACTGATGTTTTTCATGATAACGAGTTCCATTCCCTACCATCTAAATGGCCTCTGCAACTATAAACTAAATGAGAAAAGGAATCATCTTTGCAGCCTGAAGAATAAAGACTCGGCAGTCAAAGTTTTGCCCGAAATGTACATTAGAATCTCAAACTTAGGACCTTCTAAACTATATAAGACATTCAACAGATGAATTTAACAATTTAGCATGCACTACTTCAACTCAATCTCAGTTTAATATAGAATGTTTCTCTTTTAAGTCACACCAACCAAGTAGCAGATTTGAATGAATTGATTAGATGAAAATACAAGAAATTATCACAAAAGGTAATAAACATATATATATATATATATATATATATATGTAGAAAATTGTCAAAATTGATAGAGCATGCCTTATTATGCTATCTAGCTTTTTTTTATCACACAAACCTTTTGTATCAAAGAAAGAGTCATTTGAATTTGAATAAGATGAAGTAAAAAAACTAGGGGACATAAATGAATAGACCCGGTTCACTTATCACAATGAATTATATTAGTTCGATACACTATTGTCAATATAAATGTTGAGAAAAGAAGGCATACGAAAAAACAAAATTGCATTGTAAAATTGAAATTACATTTAATTGAGGCTTTTCTTCCATGGAAACTATGGTAATCAGAAAGCATTCACGGCTCTTAGATGGGACCTCTTAGCATTGTTGAAAGAACAATGACTGGTGACCCTAGGGTCTAGGTAAGAAATCCCAAATCAGTATATGTTTTACTTCAAATAATTAGCATTCTTACAAGACAAGGGAGCATATCAAGTTGATTAGGAATACATCCAAAGAATGTGTATTAATAAGGAACAGAACTCTCATGATAATTTCATTAAAATATTAAGAATGTGTTAAGTATGTACTCTTCACTGACAGTAAGAGAAAACTTTTTGGGAAAATATTAGCATCTGAAAAACTGTACAATTTGAACATGATTAAGGTCCCAACCAATACACAGGATCAAAGGAATGAAATAGACAGGAACAGAATAATTGCAACATAGAGAGGAGGGTGAAAGACAAAGCAAGAAAGAGTTGTAAATCTATAATGCATACCTTTCTTCTCTTGTGATCAACAGATTCAAGAGCTGAACGTAGCTTAGATACTTGTGCAGAGTCCTCTGCTGCTTCAGTCGCCAAAGTACCGGCAATATCCTGATAGAACAATGTAATATGATATATATCAGTACAAAAAGAAATAGTAAAGTACATGGCAGTGCAGGATTAATCATAGATCACCTCAAAGTGACGACAAGAAACCATTATAAATACTACTAAAAAATGATAGAAAAATTATGGGCAAAAGATAATACAAGCAGTAGACCTAATTACTGTAATCGCTTGAACCACTTGATGCACCACAGAGATACAAAAAATAGAGAGCACTACAGTAGGAGCACACCTTTAAGTGTTGCAGTTGAGAACTATAAACACGTCTTGCATATTCAGATAAAAGCTGGCCAAGAGCATCAGTAATAGGAGGCTGAGCAGCACCAAGTCCAGCCATCCAACCATCCATTATTGCAGTGGAGAGAAGCTCCAGCTGACCAGTTGATCCAGCTACGGCATCATCAACAACAGAAAGGAAATCAAAGTTCTCGGCAAGCCAATTTCGGATTTGGCGCTGGAGCTCACCAGCTGGAGTGTGAACAAAAAGAGCCGCAAGTGCCTTGTTTCCAGTTGCAAAACTTTTTGCTTCCTCAGTTATCTCCCTTAGCTTACCACCAGTTATATGCTGTCTCCAGGCATCCTGCATATGGTAATCTGATGTGTCAACAAGATTACTGAAATTCATGGATAGCACTCAAGAAAATGCAATGAATGAAGCTGTGTATATAGATTATACAAATGGTACCACATTCATATTATCATATACAGGGTCGCCAACAGGAGAAAGCACCATACAGAGGAAATAAAAAACCTCATGGATTTCAGGAACCAAAGAAACATGAAAGGAAAATTCAAGGGCCCATTCCATAGAAAATCCTCACTCCCTCCTTCCCCTTCTCATTTTGACGCTCAACCGGTAGATAAATAAGGAAAATGGAAAGTAATTAATGTCCATTATACTAATTAATTAAATTGCACTTAAAACTCAAGCCAGTCTTTCACTAACAGGATCAAGACGTAAACAAAGACTTTATTGCATGTATTTTGGATAAATGAATATATCTCCAGATTGAGAAGATTCCCTCCCCTTTAAAATCGCTGATCTACTTTAAGCAAAAGAAATAAAAATTAAAAGTTCTAATCTCAAGGTTCCACAAGCATTATCAGTGAAGGCCTATTACTAATCAGCTGATCAGGCAATGAAGAGTTAGCAACTTATCTTCAATCTTCATACAACTTTCTCTGTAGACCTAACCAACAGAGTATCAAGAAAATCACAAGGAGCTAACTACATACTTCCACACCCCAAGCAAAGAACAGTAAAGCATGACTGGCAACTAGGGGAAGACTTGATTACAAAAGCAGATTTCTAAGAAAAATAAAAGTAGAATATACAGTGGCAACAAGACACATCAGATAAGGAAAAATAGTTGTTGGGGGTATAATGCATTTGTTATATAACGATCTCAATATCTATACATACATAAAAGCAGGACCAAACTATAAAAAGGAAACATGCTCATTTTTCTGCCTAAACATGTTTCCAAATATGGAAATTTGTAAACAAAGAAAAAATGTTCCTGTGTAGGCACGTGTCGAATTTAAAAGAAAATAAAAAACTACTATCGCCATTAAGGAAGAGAATGATGTTGGGCCACTAGCCTTGAGGCAAAAAGGTCGCCGCACAAATAACTTCATTTCACATCTGTATTTAATGCATAACTTAACAAATATATCATTTTCCATGATCGTAATGTGACACCAATATTGCATATATTAAAGTACAATTGTAAATCTGAAATTTATATTTTGTGGTGGATTTGAATGGTTTTTATCTGATTAGAACATTTGCATTAAATTTTCGAGGATACTCATGGATGTTTGGAGGACATTTGCAGTAGGGTAAAGTTTGGAGTTAGTATTCCGGCATCTAGTTATAGCGTTTATAAAGGTTTTTGTATTTCACACTTTTTAAGGGATTGAGGATTAGTTTTGTAAGAGCTTGAGGTTTAGTCCTAATAGGTAGATGATGTTTTTGGTCGATTGGTGATAGGACTCAGTTTTGAGGGATCTCTCATCTCTCCCTCTTCTTTACAGTAACACAATTTGCATTAACAGAATGTCGTCTCTCCAAAAAAAAATTTGCATTAAAATTGGCAGTGTTTTGAGCTATTTGTGGTATATTTAGAGGGAATGTGAAACTTGAAAGTACAAATAAAATATATTATAAATAGAAATAATTAATATAATTACAAAAGTAAATATAACCAAATACTAGTTTAAATTATGAAAGTACTAAATCGTTTTCTCAATCTGATATTTTTCTAGAAAATAGGACTATCTATTTGACTTTATATCTTTTATAAATGATAACTTATTCTATATGGAAAAAGTTTTAGATATGAAAACGAATTAAAACTCGACACAATATATATTATAACTGTATTATATTATTAAATTAAAAATATGATGTGTTATAGTATCTAAAAAAGGTGAGAAAATATCGTATAGCACACTACATAATAACTGTATTAAATATTTTACTAAAATCTCAAATAATAAATTCTGATTTCTTAAAAATATGAACGGAAAGCAACCGGCCGGGATCATCAATACAACAGTATGAACACGATACCAAGGCAAACCCATGGAAAATACCCCTTTATCAAAGATAAATAGACAAATAAATCAGACATACTAAAGACGATAAATGTAGTTTGTATGATTATCATCATAGAAATTCATATTATCAATAAACCATAAATACTTAGCAATTCTAATGATATACTTAAGTACGTAATACGTGTTTCTTTCCAATAAAGATTAAAGACCATAAATAAGACTATGTATAATTATATATGAATGTTCTATAAGAAAAGGTTTTCTTAATGAAGCATTAGAATGATAATTGAAAATTCAAAACTTTAAATCACAAACCTTAATTCTTATCAATTGAAACATTAGTTAATATACTTCATTCATATCGAGAATATAAAAAAAGAACAACTACAACTTCCATTTGAAAAAAAACAATATTATGAAATTCACTGAATATATCCTTTTAAAGTAAGACGATATTTAACTAAGCTTAACATCTTTTTAGAACTTACATCTCGTAAGATGTTTTTAAAGCTTACAATAAGTTGTTAACAACTTTGGATAAAATAAAATGGTGGGGCTTCTAAGATATTATTAGTAGAAACAACTTTGTAATAAAATGATTAAATTTTAAGGGGTTTGTGAATGAGATCATATTTCATAAATAAGATAAGAGCCTCCTTACTTTTGAAAATAGTTTATAAGATGTTAATCATATCTTGAAATAAAACATTTTGTTCAGAAAAAAATTAATCATATTTTGAAATAAAACATGTTATTCAAAAAAAAAAAAATATCATTTTTTAAAAATGTTAATGAAACACATTTAAAAAGATAGTGGTCTTAAACATTTTGTTCAAAGAACTTACAAGAACAATCAAACAGTAATATCTGTCTTTCAACAAAAAAAAGTAACATCATTATACATATATAAAACAAATAATGATGTACATAGTTATTCAATATAATATAAATTTCATTATATTTGATGCATGGGTGGTTAACCAGTTACTTCACAAATGAGGAACTTCCGCAACTTAAAATCATCCTTGCTGAAACCTAGCATATTTTTCTTGTCAAATGAGTTCACTAAATTAAGTCCTGATAATAAGTAAAGCCATCATCAAAAGATGAATAGCAGCAAAACAACCCTCCCACAATGGAGTGGGTTAATAGAAACCTTAACAAGAAGAAACTGAACCCATGAATATCAAAGGTTCATACAATGTAAACCTGATTGTTGCTTAGTTTCTGGAACCATAAGCAGATTCATTTTATCTTATCCATAGGAATCTGTTATAGAAGAAAACCTAACTCACATCGCTTCTATATCCAGTATTTACCAACATTCCACATTTGAATAGAAAGATTTTCAAAATGTACATCAATCAATTTGATTTGCATGGATATGTTCAAGGGTAGTAATACAGCATAAAACAACCTGGATGTAAGATTGTACTCAAGCTTAGTATGTCATCTAAAGCGTACACTCTTTCAATGAGGACAATTCCACTCTAGTTTAGTGTCTCAACTAAGTTCGAGTGTTTTGAGAGAGAACCACTCTTTATCTTTTTCTGATGAAATTAAACAAGCTGAAATAAAAGGAGAAAGAAACTAGACGGTAGCAATCAGTACAGCTGAAAACAAGAAGTATCAAACAGGTACCTGATCAATTCCACGAATCTTCAGAACTACTGATGACAACTTTGACTTCTTTTCTGGTTTTATATTTACTTTGAATCCTTGAATTTGTTCATCAACCAGCATATTCCTTGAACTGGAATCATAGCGCACCGGAGATCTTCCTGGGCTACTACTCCTGCTAGAGCTTCTACTACGTCCGCTAGTAGGCTTCTCAAGAAAGCGCTCAACAGGAGAAACCTTATAACGAAGATAACATTTCACTTATATATTTTATTTTGTAGTGGTTTATATCAACAGAAATGTTTCAGTGAAAAAAATAAAAAAGAACATTTGTTTATGCAAGCAATTAGTTGGCATAATCTAAAGGAAATAACTTTTTAATCACCTTAATTGATTGTAGCTCTGGTGATCGAGCTAGCAGGGATCGTATGTAGAGAATCCTAACACGGGAAACAAGCATGGTATCCATCACTCTTCTGGGTTCCATTTTACGAATAAAAGCAAAAACAGCATCTCTTATTTCAGCAAGAATTTCATGCTCTCTAGAAGCACCGGCCTTAATGACTGCAGCCAAAACCTACCACATCGCAAAAGAAGCAGTTTCAAGAAAATTAAATCCCATGAACGGAGACATTAAGCAAATATGGATGAACGGTCAGTTCTAAGTTGACTTTTTATTTTATAAGAAACGACCTACTTAAGACGCATAACCATACATATATCACAAGAAGGCAGCAAGCACGCTCAAATAAAAAAAACACTTCTGGCTTGAACAAGACATGCAATCCAAATATAACAGTCATATACCAGCCTTACACCCCTCACAACCAGTTAATCGTAGAAAATACTTCAGAATCAGAAAGATAAGAATGTTGAGGATGAACCAATGGAGGGACTTCAGTTGCAGTAGGAAGTATGATATTGGACAATAGATGTTTGATTAATAGATGATTTAAAGGATGTATCTAAAGCATTATTATATGTGCATGCTCTGGCACCAAGCTTCTTTTCTTTAAACCCACTCAAGCCAGTATGGACTACTTCATCATTATAAACTAAACTTGCCAAGCAGGTGCAGTCAAGTAAGTTGTCATCACAATAAAACTTGTAGCAAATTTTCTATGCTAATATCTCATCTATTACTATTGTCCTGAATAAGTTCTCATCACAGCATGCTAATGACAACAGAAAAAGAATTGCATATCAGGATCAATTTATCCTTAGATATCCAATTAGAGTACAGCAACCAAATTGATTGAGACATTAAATAGCAACAAGAAATTAACAACTGCCAAGTTTTGACCCTGAAAGTTCTGTGTTTGAATACATGAATATAAGTATATATTCATTCCTACCAGCATCAAAAGCTTGTTTGCTCCATCTGAGATAGCAGCAAGACTGTCATACTGTTCTGGATCAAAATCATTCAGGGCAGAAGTAAGATATTCACCAGCTGGGGTGGTTTTAACAATATCAGTACTAGTTTTGACCAAAGCAACAGATCTCTCTGTCTTGTCAGAGGCTAAAGGTATGGAAGCACCATCACCAGGTCGTCCTTTGGCATTGGAATTATCGTTTCTGTCGAGGAAAATCCAAATAGAGTTAACGGGGGGGGAGATGAATCGATTATAACTATATATGGATACAAAACGAACATAAAAGAAATCAAGTTTATGGAGACATGGACAAGAAAATGAATTTATGTTCTCAAATGAAATGGAAAAAACACCTTTGCAAGTCACGAGACTGACTAGTTGGTCCCCTGGGAGATGGGCTTGATAACTGAGAAAATAGATGAGGCAAGTAAAAATGTTCATCAATATCAAACCAGGTTTAGCATAAGAAAATAGAACAGTGAAACATAGCACATCCAAAACTGAATAGCTCTCACACCATGCAGCATTAGTTCTTTAGAAGATAAGTACCTGCGGAGATGCAGCTACAGAAGCTTTCTCAGTCAATCTATCAAACAACTTCTCGTTCTCTTCATGTAACCTCTGCCAAATAAAACAAAACCAGAAAGATCTGTCAACAAATAAAATCACCGGCAAGTAAAAGTGAAAAATTTGTCTAGGTACCTAAGCAAAAATAAGTTTCAAACCAGATTCCTTCAGGAAGTATACCCTTAATGACAATTAACACGGAAAAGTACCTCAATAAGTGCATCTCTTTTCTTGAGTTCATCCTCAAGTCTCTTGGTAACTGCAGTAGAATCCATATCATCCCTTGTGGCTTGGCTGATTGTAGGCTCTCCAGTAAGTGATTCAGAACCATTTGCTGTCCTAGCCTCCTTGGAAAGAAGAGCTTCATTTAATTGTGACTCAACATTCTTCAGTTTGGCCTACAGAGGTATGAACCATGATGAGGATTGAAGATCTAGTCTACAGCTATCCCTTTGTAATACTGTTTAAAATTAAGCTTCAGTGATATCTGAATATAGCATGCCTAGAATCGAGTTTCCTAAAGATAAGTTTTTTTCTTCATATTTTTTTTCCTGATACAAGACAAGAAATTAGATAAAATATATTGTTTGCAAGATACTGAGCTATAACTTTACTAGGAAGTTTAGCACTGAAGGGAAAGAACCTGCAAGTACTCCCAAGCATACCATTTAATATGTAAAAATTTACAAAGAAAAGGTATTTTCTTTTTCTGGAGTTACTGATTAACAGCTTTTAGCGTTCTCAATATACAATTATTTATAAAGTCGAGTATCCAAAAGTAGTGATATATACTCAATAGAACAGTGACGGCAATGAGTGAAGGTACCCCACATTGTTAAATGGATCTTGTTCAACATTTAATGTTTAAATATTTTCCTCCATCAGAAGAATTGATTACTTCATTGGGACTATGCAACCCAGCCCCCACCCCATCCCAACATACATACACCCACCAACCCACCAAAAGCTAACATAAGCTAATAATTTCACAGCAGCAGTTAGTGATCTATGAAAAAACGTTCTAGATTGTTCTGCAAAGAAAATCGCACATATTGGCTATGAAGAAGATACAGAGAAACTGCTAAGGCACCAAATCTAATCAGCAAGAACCTTATAATGCAGGCATCATGATTTGTCTAAATCTTTAGAAGAGAAAAATGAACTAGCAAATGGATTCAATTGTACTGTTTAAACTTTGAACATATCTAAAGTATGTGGTATCTTATCTTCTCTAAAAAGATGCATCAACCCACTTGATGCAGAAGGTGCAACCAAATACCACATGTATTTCAGGATCTTGGTCCACTATCCACAGACAAATATACAATAAAAATAGGAGAAAGGAAACTCATACAGGATTCTTGAGCTAACCTGTAACATTTGAATTGCTGAATCTTTTTGCTCTATCTGCAATTTCTGGTCTTGCTCCACCTGCAACTTTTGAGCAATTTGGTTCCGGAGATGCAGATTCTGTTCCTTCTCTATCTTAAGCTTATCCACAAGTATCATATTCTCCGTCTGCAACAAAACAGGACAATTTCAGAAAGAAACTTAAAGGGAATTTATCAATCAGGCTGCTACCAATTCAAGAAGCACAGTTTAAACATAATTTTGGCCCTACAAAAATAGCATAAAAATAAATCCAAGAGGAGTAAAACATCTAACCAGTATTATTTAGAGACATGGTTTACATCACTTAAGAGTAACAAGCAGCCAGATTATGTATTTCGGTTACCCTCAAGCCTCCAGAGTCGTAAAGTACAATTAACATAAGGACATTTCATATCATTGCCCAAAAAATCGATAAAATAGAATAAAGTAATAATTATGACTAAATTGGTCGGTGATACCTCCTGCATGATACTTGTATCAATTTCTCAAGATTGATAAGTTTGATTAGTTAGTAATCAGCAGAAGTAGGTTTCCTTATTTAGCTTATTTCCACTCACGTATCCTTCAATCAGCATATTTCTAGTAATAAATGTCTGGGCTTCCCGGTCACAGAGTTTCTAAAGGTTTTTTGTATCATCTCTGACTTTATGAGGGGTTTGGGATTAGTGGTGTAAGGGTGTGAGGTTTGGTCCTTGTTTGTTGGCATTTTAGCTTGTGTTCCTGGGTCTCTCTGAGTGTTGTAACATTTTTGAGGGATCTCTCATCTCTCCATCTTTCTTCCTTTAATAATACAATTACATTTCCTTCCCAAACAGAAAATTGTTTGGATCAAAAAAAAAAGACCCTTCTTCGCCCGAATATCACATTGTTATTTTGATGCATGGCTCAGTTACTCATGATGCACACATTTAATGCACATTTGATAGCCACTTTTACTAATAACAAACTGACAATGTGAAATTGATGGCATAAATTCAAATAACAATTTTACAGACCTAAAGAATGTGGAAGCAAATATTAAAAAGAGCACAGAACAACCCGAAAGGATGATGTTGCAAACCTTTAAATCTGACTGCAATGTGAAAGAAACTTTCCAGGCTTTCTGAACTTCATTGAATAATAAAACACATTGGTCATTTGCACGCTTCAAATCTTGTTTTAGTCCTGTGATTTCTAACTTCAAGTCCCTAACTTCCTTTTCCTTTTCAAGAAATTCTTTACGAGCATCATTGGCCTGAAAGAAAAGTTGCACGAAATATTTAACAAGTTTTCATCACATATGTTTATTTTTGCTTTATGTACTAACATGCATGCATCATGAAATCATCAATAATGCTGATATTGACCACCCAAAGTCATAAAAGCTTTTGCTACCTCGGTTAGTTATAGAAACAAATACAACCTAAAACTGTCAAGCCGTAACATAAGCAAGGTAGTACTGTCACAGGAAAGTAAAGGCTATAAACATGATAATGTTTAAATAGCCTTCTCCCTCCCCTTATCTACAACTATAACTTCCGCGTGATGGAATGAAAAAAACAAAATCGCTCAGTTGACCAAATACCAAAAGAAATTTAGCAGACTTACAATATCTTTCCATTTTTTTATTGTATCTCGATTTCCAAGGCTCAACATAGCATTTCGGGCTCTAGCAGAAAAATTAAGGGATGATAGAGTCTCAGACATGCTTGGCATATTAGGACAGATGTTGACAATCATCAACGTAATTGAGCTTCCACCTGCATATGGAATGACAAAACAGAGTTGATTCTAAAATGACAAGAGAACTATAACAGTTAAAGAGCAGAAATGAGAGTAAATAATATTTTCCAACACATAACAAAAAATCGAACATTGCTATGAGTATATTGGTAAGACATCAACATGGTACGACATTAGGAAGAATTTAGAGAAGAATCAGAATTTGAGTATATAGGTAATTGTGCTGTGTAAGATAGAATACGCATTGCTATGAGTTTGTTTTATGTTTTGAGGGAGCAGAAACAAACATTTACAGCTGCCACTTGAGTAAAATTTCATAGTAACACAAGACTGTCTCATCAATGAGCACAATACAAAAGATCAATTTCAAAGAGAATCTCAAGCTTTGGCAACTAAGAAAAAGAGAACACTATTGGAATTCTGATACATCCAAAAAAATTGCTGTACATGACACTTTGCATGATTCAAGATCCTTCAATTTTGTTTGTTGGAAGTTAAAATTTTCATTTATCTGTAGATTTTGTAGGTAAAAACTAGTACCACAGTCCCATCTACAGAACCAGTTTTTTTTTTCTTTTTTTTCCTGAAAGTGAGCAATAAAGAACAAAACTCTGAATAACTGATAATATTAAAAATGTCAGAAATTCTCCCTTGCACAAATTTGATTACAAACCATGACAATTCAAAGTCTATGCATTGCGCAGTAGCTCAAATATTGACTTCATAAACATCCTTTACTGTGGATACTGCATAGCTATGGAATCATAACATGATCACAGGGAAAGGAAATATGATAGTGAACCAATAACCAAGTAAAACTATACCTAGTGAGTCTGCAAGAACTTTTGTTAGCACTGAGTTCTCATAAGGAATACTATCCTTCTTGGAGGTTAAGGATGCCAAAACATCACCCAATCTGCAGACAAAACATTGATGTTTTTGAATGAGAACAATTAGCAAATGAAGCGCAATAGAAACTACAAATAGGTAGCCAAAATAGTGTATCATTAATCCTGTCCCACACTTATACAAGGTAGGTAGCCTTTGCCTAGCTTCTAATAACATGACCACCTCATCCAAAACATTAAGATAGTAGAAAGGAGTATTATTTAATATATTAATACCTTCAAGATGCCCATAACCTGCAGGCAAGTTACTTAACTTTGCACTTGGTAAGTGAGTTGGTGGTATTCGAACAAATACCGTGTTAAATGACTACCTTATCTAAAACCTTAAGCTAGTACAAAGGAGTATCATTTTATATTTAAATATCTTCAACATATCACGCACAAGGAAGCAAATCATGAAAAATATGACTATGCATGCATATATACAAACGAACACAGAAGAACAAATCAACATAAGTGAGAATGAACAAACAAATAACCTCCCAACAACCTGATGTTGTTTGTTTAAAACTCCAATAAAGTAACAGTATGCAAATCAATAACAAACATTAATGTTACAGCTCATGAAAAGTAAAGATGGTTTAGAATGCTGTTAAACAAAGGGTAAGCAACCAGAATTACATTGTTGAGTTTATAATATCATAAATAAACGGAAAGAGCAATCAATTGTTTTTAAGATGCCAAAAAATGAAGATTGAAGAATTTCATGGCTATTCAGAGAACAAAATTCAGGACTTTTACTTACGCTGAGTGGGACTTCAAAACATGCAACAATTCTGTCGCATGTTCCCCAGTTTCGTTCTCTACTCTTGAACTCTCACTTCCAGCCAAATCAATGAGAGAAAGCTTACTGTATTTATTATCGCCAGTGATCAAGTTCTTATAGTATATATGTATCATGACAATCCTACAAACAACAAACCAAAGAGTAACAAATAATGTAATTAGAAGAATGTTGGAAGTAGAGATATTAATTTCTTTGAAACAGTCAGCAAAATAAGACAAGCATATACCAGTACATGCAGAAATTATGCTTCTATATGACACAATAAAAGCATTATTATGGGAAAGAAATTCACATAATTTTGAACTTTACGTTAATGGCAACAGAGAAACCGTATAAACAGTAAAAATTGTGTCCTCAAGGACTTTATGTATTTGGGGACTGTCGATTATGTATTGGTTGTCTAACTTTCAGCCATACAAAAAGAGTGCCATTCATGCCAATATCCTGTCCAGGGTATCATGTCTAGCACTAAGTTGATTGTGCAGATTGAATGAGATCTACGAGCCAAAGACACCCGAAGACAATGTAAATAAATTAAGGTGAGTGGGATTGTGTCAAGGAGCACGCTTTCATTCCCAAAGCTCAAATTTGATGAATCCAGAAGAGAGGGATGGAACAGCCCTCATTCATTATGAAAACATACCTTCAATACTTTCAATTTCCAAAGCATACTTTTAAGCCAATCTGTTTCTTGCAAGATCTTTCATTAAATGTCACAGAAAATGCCTGTTTTATCTTCTCATCATTGCAATAGGATCCACCAGCTATGTATCATTCTAATAAATTAATGTCTGATCCAAACTAGATATTCAAATTGAATTCTGCCACTAATAACTTCATCTTACTAGTATTCTAATATTTGGAAACTATATCATTTGAATGGGACAACAAGTCTCCATTACTGAATACTAACAACTTCATCCAACATCATTTTAGTGGTACCACATCATCCTAATAAAATATCATTTTATCAAGGCTTTTTTTTCATGTAAACATATCAAAAAATGACAAACCAAACATATTTCTATTCTAAACCATATAAAATTTCAACTATGATACATAAGTTTGTTCTCCACATGACCTAAGTTTCATAGAAGAACTTCTTATGTGGATAGATACTCCAAAATTTGACATTTTTTGTATATCTGTTATCATATTAACCCTTTTGTACTCCAAAAAGGGTTATAATGATAAGAGCAACAAGATAAAACACAGGCCAAATAAGACATAACAAACACAGGTAAGCAGTATAAACCATACAGATGGGAGACTTTAAACTTTGAGGCGTCAGTTCCGCGATACTGGAATGCTGCTTTGAGAATTCTGGAGAACTCTATGGGGTTCTCAACTTTGTCCTGAACAAGTTCTACAACACAATCCAATGACCCCATATAGACCTTTGATTGAGTATTCCCAGATTCCAGAAGCAAATCTCTTATCTACGAAAGCATAGGTGAGGTCCAACATCAGATACTGATATGTGCAGCATGATTTATGTTAAAGAGAGGGTAATTTGCATCCACCACCACCCCCTCTCCAAGGTTTGCAGGCTCGCATCGACCTCACTGAGGTATGGATTTTTGGCAAAGACCCCTCCTCTCACTTTATTTCAATAAAGATTTTAACAAAAATGTAGTTGAGGACAAAAAAGTCAATTGGGAAATTAGGGAAAGTAATAACTTCCAAAAGACCTAATAACTTTTATGAGGAAAAACAATATCTATCTTTTTTTCTTTTTTCTTTCTTTGGAACCCAATATTCGTTCCATGTCAAGACTATATGTTTTTACATATAATTATAAATTTTGAGATCTTTTGAATGACATAAGCAGTACAGATTGATTATTAAACAAAAGTGAGCCATAGCAAAATTTTCAAATGCAAAAAAAGAGGAATGTCAATTGATTAGTACTGTCAATTGCTCAAAAAAATTCAAATGCATAATATCCAATTTCAAATTAGAGATAATATAACATGTTTGCAAAAAAAATATTTAATGTTATAAGGAGAAATCAACTAGAGCCAATTTAAAGGTCATAATTTTTCATGTATCTTCTACAAATTATAGAACTCCATAATTTAGATATTGCCCTCACAATTTTTCTTTGAGTTTTAACTTAAAAAGATAATCTAATTTAATGTTTTCAAAATTATGTACAAGTTATCCTGTATGCTATTTCTTAGTCAAATATGGCTTAAGGTTTAAATTATCATCTTCAATTATTCTTAACATTCATGAATTTCAGAAATTAAGTTTTTCCAATCCACATACATTATTTAATAAAATGAGAGTTCTCATTAGAAACCGAAGAGTAGAAGTCAATCTTCCTGGTGTCGTTCGTATTTCATTACAAGCTTCTAACTTTTAAGAAGTTAATGTGGTAGAGGCAAGGGGTAGCCAAAAATAAAACATCAAAGTGTCTCAAGGGAGGTGGATGTCAATAACCCATCAAAAAAAAAGTGGTTGAAGCAACATAAACATTTCATTCTATAACTACATGATGCTAAAGAAAAGAACCTGTTCGTTATACAGCTCAAAGACTGAAACTGAGAAGCTGTATTGAGAAGTTGACGTTGCATCTGAGTTGGACAAATCAAAAAGCTCCTCAAAAGATCGAGCATATAAACCACGATCATGACTGGATCCTTCCTGCAGAAAGATGGAAAAGCTATCAGAAGAAGATACTATGGACATATAACAGCCATACCATTCCAATTAGATCACATGAGCTATGGAATGGATATCCTTACTTTATTCTACATCTTTTAATATAGATCAGTGAGAATGCACATCACAAGAAAACATGAAAGGAAATGCCATATTTCATACAATACAAGTATATCTAATTTCATGAAATATATTAATAAATAATGGAAATATGGAATAAAGAGGTATATATATGATTCTGAGTAGAAATAGCAGGATGTTAAGAGAGGAAGAAGAAAAGAGACCATGGTATGTGTCTTTCCGGAGCAAGTTTGCCCATATGCAAATACAGAAACATTATATCCATCAAATGCTGACTGAACAAATGGTTGAACATCAGTAAAGAGATCAGCTGCAAAAAGCAAAAAAAAAAAAAAAAAATCAAACCAACAGTTAGTATAGTTCTTCAACCGGCTGAGAGAAAGAGATTGAACCCTTGATAGAATTTCACCTTGTCCAACATGAGGTCCATAAACCCTGTCAAACTCAAAATCCTTCTTTGGATTTGAGAGACTATCATCCCCAGTATTTACGCGAATGGTAAATTCATCAGGGAACTCAACAACGCATGGACCTTCATCTTCAAAAGGTGGCCTTGCACGACAAAACACCTTTACATTTCCTGCAGTCGGTTAGTCCAGCAGGTTCAGATTAGTATGATGATCAAGAGTAACTTTTAAGATAACATGTAGGAGATAGAATTCGGTAAAGCTTGGAGAAGATACCTTTGATTGTTAATAAGTCATTAAATAACTTTTTCTTCTCAGATAGCAATGGAAAGATTCTAGCTTCTGTTTCAAGAGCAGCCTGGTCTGAAAGAAGGCGTGATTGTTTATAGTCAGCCAAATATATTAAATAATATACAGAGAGAATTCTCTAGGCCTCAGAAACTGGCATTTTGCTCAATTTCAGCGAGGAAGAAAGCGTAGAAAGTGATAGAGGTACACATTTAGAGCAGAGGCATACATGAAGTAGCACTAAAGAAGAACTAATTATGATAGAAAGAGTGGGTGCAAGAGTCTTTTATACATAATAACTGAAGGTGAGAGGGGATGATCACAAGGCACAATCCTGAAAATGCTTAAAAAATATTGCAATAGAGAAATAAGTATAGCATCATAAATATCATAGCAATTGTGTATTAAACAGTTCAGACAAATATAGCAGAAAGTTTTCGATCAGTGAGCCAATATTGATTCTTTGGTCTAAAATTAATACCAACAGGTACAGTTTACCTAGCTTGCGAGTCTTATCAGCAAGTACACCTAAGTAACGCGTCACTCGATCAAGTTTTGCACTGGAATATTCTTGAAGATCCATAGCTTCTTGTCTTAACTGCAAGTAATCTTCTTTGACAAGCTGCCCAAACAGAGAAAAGGTGGCCATTTTGAGAAACCAAAGGGTGAAATATTGAAAATAAAATCAACATGACCAAACTAATACTTTGTTTAGGCTATAAATATGCTAATAATTGTTAAGAAGGCATGTAAATCACAACACAGTATGCACTAGAGCAAACTCCAAGGTTGGCAAAGGTGATCGATACAACAGTCACAACCAAGGAAAATAGTGTTCAAAAACCAAAGAAGATATGTAGCTTCCTAATAATAGGGGTCAGCAGCATTTAACACTTATTATCGCTCATCTTTCCATACAAAACCAGCCGATTAGCTCAATTGTTTTCGGTTCCAAGAACACACATATAAAAAGGTACACTATTAACAGCTCCTTTTACTGAATCAGACAGAAGAAAGAAATCAAAACACACCACTATGATATGACAGGCAAATATCAAACTGTTGAAGTGGCAGATTGGTCTTCCAAAAAAAGATAGAGACGAATCGATGAAAATAACTTCTCGAATCCAATGCAGATTGTTGTTATAGAACTTTTTTTTATCTTTCGCTTCAAAATCATAAAATTTAGATCACTCCATGCCCACTTTGTGAACCATGAAATGACTTCCAGTATTATTTTTACTCTCAGGTATATTCAGCATTATAAGATGTAGAACTAATCATTTATGACTCATAAGTTTTACATAAGAAAACGCAAAAGCTTTTTCTTCCTAATTGATTAGGCTCATGTTAATCAATATTATGGAACACCTAAGCAGAGTTCCAAACACATTTATAACAATCTAACAAGTAGGATCATATCTGCAGCAAAGACAATGGCTTCAAGAACAATAAAAAGCTCGACGGCTGACAAGATTCCTTCCTCGATGGCAGAAAAGTAATCAACAGAATTTATAACAGCAGCCCAACCTGCCTACCTCAAGTGATCAATTAGATTTCAGACCAATCTCTATATTCACCTCAATACGTTTTTTAATCTATGTATTATACAATTTCTCATATCCTATGCCCTTCGATACTTGTGTCCACAAACAGTTTCATCACCAATCGCCTTAGACGTGTGAAATACATTTACTCATAAAAGTAATCATTCCCCAAGGAGTGGCCAAGTTACAACTCCTTCATAACTACAGACTTGCAGTAACTGGTCCCACAAATGACAACAAATTACACTAATACACCAAACTACAACTTTTGCAAATATGAGACCAGAGAGCTATATTTGTTTGTTCATGAACTCTACAGCTAGATACAATCCACAAAGGATGCCTAGCATTAACTTCAAAATAAAATCTTGGCATCTAGATTGAACACTACCCCCAATTAACACAAAAAATCCCAATCAAAGAAAAGAACTGCAGCTACCACTTATCCCCCAATATTCATTCATTTTCCAATCAATGACATCACCATAACAATCATTTCAAAGTCCTCCATAAAACAATAGAAAACTCAAAAACCTCTGCAATTGCAGGAATTTTCAGACAAACCCACACATATACAACAGAAACCAGCTGATAACTTTACATGCAAGAGACCAATGTATCACTCATTCAAACAACAGACCAGCAAAAATTTGTGCACAAGCTGAACTCTACTAGGATAAATCCAATCCAAAAGTATATCCACAGAAACACCAAGAAACAGGCAACAGGTTCTTTCTTGTTGAATGCAACGAAAAGACTCAATCTTTTAGCAGCGTATAGACAAAAGAATAAAATTAAAATCAACAAAAGACACACCTGGACTTTGTTATTCAATCGCCCAAGCTTAGAGTTGACAGCCTGCTTAGACAGCTCTGAATGCGAGGAAATAGAGACCGAGTTGCGCCGCCCGGCCACCGGCGGCACCGGCGGCACCGAGGCCCTCCTGTTATCGTCCTTCTGCTCCACCGATTTCCTCGGCTCGAAGCCCGCTACCTCCCAGTTCCACCGGTTATTGTTCCCCTTTTGCTCCCCCATTTTCACCACAATCGCCCTCAAAAATCAAGAAAAAAGGGAAACCCAGAACAAAACGAAAATGTGTTATCGCAGAGATGGAAGAAAGACGAGTACATGAACAGCTCTCTTCTTCCTGTCTCTGCTGCCACTGAATTGTGGCCTCTAAAATCTTGCTTCGTTTTTACCGCAATCCAATTCAAAAATTTGAGTGGTGAGGGCGGTGCGGAGGGGTGGGTGGTGGCGGGGTGGGACACATTTGGGCATTCGGGTTCACAGAAATGATTTGGGATTGAGGTGGACTCAGGGTTCGCTCTCAAATGCTCCTTTTGGATTGCCTTGGAGGGAGATTCATTCATTTTACACCATCTATAAAGTAAAAAGCTCTCTCTCTCTCTCTCTCTCTCTCTCTCTCTCTCTCCCTCTCTCATTTACTTTTTTTCCTTTTTTTATTAATTTGCTCTCTCTCTCTCTCTCTCTCTCTCTCTCTCTCTCTCATTTACTTTTTTCCCTTTTTTTATTAATTTGCTCTATCGTTGCTGAGTTGGACAAAATCATTCCTTTTTGGTCTTTGTATATTTCGATGGAAATAATAAAATATTCATATTAAATACTCCCTCAATCCCACTTATAACTGTCTAATTTCCATTTTTATTTGTCCCACCAAAAACTACCAGCCCAAAAATGACAAAAAAAAAAAAAATTCTTTAAAATCATTAAAATAACACATCCAATCAAAGTCAACAGTTTTTTCTTAGGATCCGTGTCGATCAAAGTAGGCACATTTAACCGGGACGGAGGTAGTAATTCTTAATATGTTGATAAATAGTAGTAGTATATAGTAGTAATAATTTTGTCATTTAAAATCATAAAATGTGAAATTAATATATATGTTAAATATTTGATATGATAGTCACAAACACACATTAATACAATATATCGACATTCGTGTAGATTAATGTATTAATATAACAAGTATATCCTAAAATGAATAGGTATTTTCTTAATCACATAAAAATTCATGAATATTTTTCAATGATAATGTGAATTTTTATTTGTAATAATCTTATCAAACTTGGACAAATATTTATTACATCTCATTTTAAGGTACTAATGATGACAGAAGTATTATTGTTGGATGTGTTCAAATAAGACCGTTTCAAATTTATTACAAACACAACTCTTACAAATCCTATGGGGGAAGGTGCTAACAAACTCATATTCTACTCTCATTTACAAGAGTTACTCTCCTGTGCACTGGTGCCGTGCGCAGGCCGTGTGTGGGCTGGGCTGGCCCACGCCTCTTTATTTTTTTCGCGTGTTTTGGTCGTTACCTTCACGTTATGTTAGTGTTACCTTCATGTTATGTTAGGGTTACCTTCGCGTTATATTAATGTGACCCCATCTCCGAATTTCATACCCTTAGTTTAAAACCACTGAACTAAAATAACACGAAGGTAACATTAATATAACATGAAGGTAACACTAACATAACATGAAAGTAACATTAACATAACATGAAGGTAAAAAACAATGTTAATCATATTTTCATGTTATGTTAGAGTGACCCTCACGTTATGTTAGGGTTACCTTCATGTTATGTTAGTGTTACCCTAACACTAACATAACATGAAGGTAACTCTAACATAACATGAGTGTATGACTGTCTGGAGCGAATTTTGGTGGGTTTGAGCGCACCCACCAGACACGTGGGGGCGCGTGAGAGCGCGTTGGGACATGTAAAAACACGCGTCAAAGGGGCGTGGGGCGGGTCGACCCGGGTCCCGGATCCATGCACCAGTTGCACAAAATATTTTTCCCATTTACAATTATGCTAATTATGGATTACAACATTTTTGATGCATCTGAGAATATTATTACATATAGAAATCTATGTTAGTAATTTAAATGAGGGCTCTGGCCTAACTCAAATCCTGGTTCCAAATTTTTGATAGGCTCTTATACATATTCAAATTTATTACAAAATAGAAATCTAACACAACTATCAATTATTATTCTTAAGATCAATGTGCCCATCAGATGTTAAAATTAGAAAAAATGGATGAATGGTATTAAAAGATATTCTTAATTTCTTGAATAATAATTCTCTCTTTTATAATTAATCTCTTTGTTTTCAAATTAATGAACACTAGTATTAATCTTGTGTGATGTACAGATACATAAATTTTACTATCTTAATGTTTTAGTATAAAAATGTTGTACACAAAAAAAAAAATCTCTTGAGAGTAATTTCAATTTAAATGTTACCCGAGCGATGCACTATCATAAAATTTAAATATTTTAGGTTTGATGTACGTAGATTGTTAATTTGAGGGGAAAACAAAAATCAATATTAATTAGTACTCATGCGATGTATGAACATATATAAAAATTTCAAAAGTTGTACTTTTAAAATGTATATAATATCTTTAAAGTTGGTGTGCACTTAATTGTAGTGACTATTGGATTATAATCATAGTGAAACCGTTAATATAGTCAAACTAAAATTTGGGATAAAGTTAAAAAAAAAAATTTATATGAGATGACATCATAATAATAATAATATTGAAATTCATTCCATATATTATTTCATTATAATATTCAATATATGTTTTCATTTTACAATTTTGTGACAAAAAATTGGCAATGTTTTTGAAAACATTAATTTATAATAGAAAAAAATCATTGCATATCCATTTGGAATTTATATTGATTGATTATTTTAAATGATTTTATTACATTCTTGAAATGGATAAATTTTTAGAGGTACACATATCAAAAAATCAATATAATGATTTGGTATTTTATTTCTCTAATTAATCAATCATCAAACATTGAGTAATATTATGATATCATTCGTTTTAAAAGTAAACTACTATAAATTTATTTAAGTAAAATATTGATAATACAAAATAAAGCATCTATAATAATTAGCATGTATATAAAATATATTTTAAACATTAATATAGCTCAACTAAAAATTGAGATAAGTTCAAAAAAACTTATATGAGATGGTCTCATGATAATATTATAACTAAAATTCATTTCATATACTATTTCATTATAATATTCATTCTTTGTTTTCAAATTACTTTTTAGTTAAAAAAACTGGCAACGCTTTCAAAAACTTTAATTTATATGAAATTTAATTATTATATATAATAGAGAGAAAAAGTTAATCATTGCATATCCGTTTGAAATCTATCAATGAATTATTTTGAATGATTTTATTATTTTTAAATGGATGAATTTTCAGAGGTACACGTCTCGAAAATCAATATAATGATTTGGTATTTTACTTCTTTAATTAATGAATCATCTAATATAAAGTAATATGACATTATATAGTTCATTTTAAAAGTATAATACTATTCGTTTAAGTAAAATATTTGATTATAGAAATGATAAAACATTTATTATAATTACCATGTATATACAATATATATTACTCTCTTTGTCTTTATAATTACCGTCATTTTGGAGTCTAAATTATGTTTTATATCAATTGTCATTTTAAAGTTTTATACAATTTTATTATATATCATATTATCCCTACTAATATTCATTAGCTAAACTTTAGAAATTTAATATGATAGAAATATTTTGATTCTCTTTCCAATCTTGAATCATAAATTTCTTAATTGGTCAAGGGTACATTATTCCAATTTGTAGGTTGTTTTATTCATGATAACCTATAAAATAATATACAAAAAAATCGATTTCTACTTTCGTATAGAAAATTTGGGAAAATAATATAATTCCCACTTTTGGAGGGTAATTGCTATACTATAATACACACACACACACACATATATATATATATATATCTTATCTCACATTCTAAATACCACACTAATGTAATTCTAATATATTGTACTATTAGAAATACGAATATATAAAATTCATTTCAATAACGAAGATATAAAAACTAACATCTACGATTCTTTTTTAAAAAACAATTCAATAGATACATATTTTGATATCCACTGTTATTTCTCTCTTCATTTTTTTGTTACTGTCGATCTCCTGAAATAATAGTATTCTAAAAGTTATGGACAAAAATTCAATTTAGATTTGATACAATAAAAAAGAAAATCTAAACAACCAATTAAAAACATGTTTCCAAACGTAAATTTTTTAACAGACTTAAATTAGTTTTTATAATCAATTTGATTTATTAATTAATCTATACTATATTTAAAATAGGAAAAGTTTGATATATTTGCTGATTTGCCACTCAATTGTAAAATTGGACATAATTACTGATTTGCCATTGACCAATAGAAAAATTGTGGAAAAAAAAACTAAAAAACTTTTGAGAATCTTATAGAACAAGCTTCATATATATTTTAAATATAATAAGTAGTCTTTTAATTTAATATAGGGGTAAAATTTAATAGAGAAAATTATTTTGGATGGTATTATTATATGATTATGTCTTAATGATATAATTAAAAAATCTGAAAATAATGAAATTTAAACATTGTCAAAAATTTAAAAATTTGAAAATTATTATATAATTTTAATATATAAATGTGAAAAATAGGTCTAAAAGCTAAATTTCATTTTATGAAGGGTTGTAAAATGTTTAAAATTTTAAAAGCTATTATAAAATTATTAAAAATAATAATTAAATTTGAAAGTAAAACTAATAATAATCTAATAATGATGTGAGGTTAATCTAAAAAAAATCCACAAATAACATTTAAAAATAAATTCAAACATATATGCAATACTAATTGTGTAAGATATAACTATAAGAAAAAATTATTTTAAAATGGTTTCAAAATTCTAAAAAAATGTATTGTTTTAAATGTAAAATGAATTTGAAACCTAAATTTTTTTAAATATAAACTAATTTTTTGAATAAATACAGTGTTTGTAAAATAAATTCATCTAAAAATATGTAGAAAATTATTTATAAATTATTAAATATAATTCTAAGATATAAAGGAACAAAAATATGAATAGAATATATATACTAACAAATATAATTAATCACTTATAATTAAAACACACAAACACAAAACTATTATTATTATTGTTTTTGTTATTGTCGTCGTTGTTGTTGTCGTCGTCGTCGTCATCATCATCATTAAAAAATACGGATTTTTTACAAATCTCAAAGTAATAAGATCTCATAAGTAATATTTTAATATAATATATTTATTATATTATTAATAATCGTATTTGTCATAATAAATAATAAACCGCGCATCGCGCGGGTATACTGCTAGTAAGAATTAAAAAGCGGAAGGTTGAAAATTTGATTTTGGTAGGGAATAACTAATGCAACATATATTTCAACAACTAAATAATATATAAATTAGGATTGTGTTGTTTTTATTCTAAACTAAAGTTGTTCATTGTGTAAATCCATATATATCTTTTCTTATATAAATAATAATTAATTTTTTTTCTAAACTTAATTTAATTTTTTGTAATTCTGTGTATCACACAGTCTTATACTAGTTATATATATATATATATATATATATATATATAGGTAGAAGATAGATATATGATATTACATTTATGGGAAAAGATAATGTTATGGACTACCTTTTGTGTTATTATGATCGTTGATTATTTAATTTATTTCTAAATTCCTTCTTACTGACGGAATTCGGAGGAGAAATATTTTTCTTAAAATTGGAAGAATTTAATAAATTCATAAAATACTGACCTTTTTGATCCAAATCATTTAATTATCATCAAGTGGGCCAACTCTTTGTCCACTTAATTTGTTATTGGATCGCAATGTATGGCCCAGTCAACCTCAGGATATTAGATACAATTTCGTGAAATTCTTCAGTAAATTTTTGGGTGGGATTAAAGGCACCATACTCATCTCTAAGAGCACCAGACATGTCTTTAGTCCCACCCTAAACTTATTTGAGATATAAATTAAGGAGATCGCTAAAAATGCCCACGATTACTATCTTTTAATACGTTCATCATTGATTGTAATAATCTCATTTTTTCTTATATAAAAAGTATAATTAAGAAATATATTGGATAAATGATAGGTAAGTGGTTGACACATATTAATTCCCCTAAAGTGGATAGGGTTACATGACTATATAAATTAGTTATCCCAAAAGTTTGTTTATCACTAACTTATAGAAGTATCTAATTATATAAAATTGGTTGATAAATTTAAACAAAATTTTTGGAATAACTAATTGATTTAAGAGTAAATTTTAAGAGTAGGTCTTGCGTACCCCGGGACACCGTGCCCCCAAACACTTAAATTTAGATAATGGGTATTTTAAATTTTAAAAATGCAGAAAATTAATCATTACACCAATATTAAGGTATATTATATTGATATTTTTTAATTTTATTATTTTTTTATTAATTTACATTTTCTTAAAGTCGTAAAATTATTTAATATTTATCCTAATTTTTATTATTTATTTTTATATGATTTATATTATTTAACTAAGTTTCTTATTTTATGTTGTATAAAATATATTTTAGTTACAATTTATTTATATATTTTATATAAACTATTATTTATTCTAGTATCTATTTATCTTATTTGTATATGTTTACAAATATTGTATATATTCATATTTAGATATAAATTTTATAGCAAAACTAAAATTATATGTATTATATAATACAAATAATTTCATTATCTTTATTTTTAATATTTTTATATTTATTAATTATTTTTATATTATTTATGTATTTATTAATATTATTTTTCTGTTGTTTTGCTCTTGCTATACTATTATTATATATTAATTTTATATTATTATTTATTATTTTATATTAGTTATAACTAACTAAATATTATTTATAGAATAATAATTTAATTTTATAATTTATTATAAAATAAAAAAATGATAATTGTCAAAATTAATAATTGTCGTTCCTCATAAGCAGGAATACACAATATCATGGGGGTAGGAAGGAATGTTCATTCCTATATTCATGGTAATAGTGATTTCTTCGGGAATAGTGATTTTCAATTCTAAAAACATATCAATCGAAAGAATGAAATGAAGATAGGAATGATGATTCCATTCCCACCTCATTCCATCTTATCAATCACACCCTAAGTGCTTTACGTGGATGGTGGATTTGAAGAAGGATTTAAATTCATAGTATCAAATCCATCTATAATTTTTGAATGAAAATGAAATCTAAAATAACACATATTCTTAATCTAACATCTAATCTCATCTAATTTGATATCCAATCTAACATAATACCGATCTAATTTAATCTAATGTGAGACCCATAGACTTTGGTCACTCATAATTAATAATATAGTTCTTGCATTCATGCATTTTGTAAATTACATGTTGTTTATGTGATATATTATATTGTGTGCGCACGCGTCAGTATGTGTGTTTACATTTATACTTTTATATAATTAAAGAAATAAATATAAATATATAAAAGAAATATATAAAGTATAATGTGATAGGTTTTGCTAGATGATGTTATGAAGCTTTAGAATTACATTTTAGTTTGTCCGATTATTAATTACTTGATCACCCAAAGATGAGTCTAGGTTAAGTATGAGAAAATTTCAATTTTGGTCCTGCTCCAAACGTATCGTTCGATTTTAATCCTCTTAAAATTCCGATTTCAATTTTCGTCCTCCTATCGAAAAAGTTATCCAATTTTAGTCCATTTATGCCGAAATCTGTTGTCGGTGGTTCTTGTTATCATCATATGTGATAGAGGATAATTATGCTAATAATTCTCTCATTTATTTTAATTGTTTACTTTCCATATTTGCTTTACGTTTTCCTTATTTTTCCCTCTGTACTCTTTTTATGTGGATGGTATGGAATGAATTCTTTTTGAGGCAAACAATATCAATCCTATCATGATATCAGCCTAACCGATCCTTCAACCTAACCTTACTCTCCCCTCGCTGCTCACTTACGGCCATGGCACAAGATGTTCCCCTCGCTGATTACCTCCCCTTTTCTACCCTTTTTCATACAATCACCATTAAACTTACATCCACAAACTACTTGTTGTGGAAGAATCAAATCGTTCCGATCCTCACTTGTCAAAACTTGCTTGGCTATATTGATGGAACAAAATTGGCCCCTTCCCTGACTACTTTGAATGCGGCTGGCATTCAGGTCCCAAATTGTGCCTATGATGTCTGGCACACTCAAGATCAGCGGCTTCTTAGTCTTCTTCTCTCCTCTCTCACGGAAGAATCCATGGCCGAAGTGATCGGTTGTTGTACATCTCGGGTTGTATAGCTTGCCCTTGAAGCGGCATTTAGCCATAGCTCCAAGTCTCGCGAACTCCGTCTTAAAGATGATCTCCAACTGATGAAGAAAGGAAATCGTTCAGTTTCAGAATATGGGCGTCAATTCAAATCCCTTTGTGACCAACTTGCGGCCATTGGTTGTCCGATTGAGGACACGGATAAAGCCCATTAGTTTCTTCGAGGACTTGGCTCATCTTTCTCAAGCTTCTTCGCAGCCCAAATGGCTCTCACTCCACTCCCTACCTTTCGGGATCTCCTCTCCAAGGCTGAGAGTTTCTCACTCTTTCAAGAGTCTCTTGATTCATCCGGCTCTTCATCAGTTGCCTTCTACAGTCAGCACCGACCCTCGGGACAGTCTTCCCACCAATCTGGCTCTTCTAATTCATCGCGTAGTCGTGGTCATGGTAGTGGTAATCGAAATCAGAACTCTCGCGGGCGCGGTCGTGGCAACAACCGTTGTCAACCACGCTGCCAAATATGCCGTTATGAAGGTCATTATGCTGATTCTTGCCCGGAGCGTTACGCTCAACGGTCTTCACTAGCGGCTGCCAACTTGGCCGAAGCTTTTTCGGCCGGTTGCTCTCTATCTCAGCCCGAGATTTCCGATTGGTTTCTTGACACGGGTGCTTCGGCTCACATGACTCCAAACCCCGTCTCTTTGGATAATTCTCAATCCTACTCCGGCACGGATCGGGTTGTTGTGGGTAATGGTGCTAATCTCTCTATTTCTCGTATTGGTACCTCTCGCATTTCAGATTCGTTTCATTTATTGGATGTATTGGTTGTGCCAAATCTTACTAAGAATCTGCTCTCTATTAGTAAACTAACATCCGACTTTCCAGTTGATGTATTATTTACTAATACATCGTTCACTATTCAGAATAGCCACACCAAAGAAGTGCTGGCAAGAGGCCGTCGTGAGCAAGGTCTTTATGTTTTGGAGCATGCTCGTCCGGCTTTGCTTGCTGATTTGAAGAAAAATAATTTACGTGCTTCTTTTGAATTATGACATTTTAGACTAGGGCATGTTTCGCCCGATTCTATTTCTCTGTTGAATAAGTTGGGATATTTATCAGTTACTTCTTTATTGCCCAAACCATCATTATGTGCTTCATGTCAATTGGCAAAAAGTACGCGTTTGTCGTACACATTAAATGATAAACGGGCTTCACATGTTTTGGAGTTAATTCATTATGATTTATGGGGGCCGACTCCAATTTGTTCCTCTTCAAATTTTCGGTATTATGTGATTTTTATCGATGATTTCACTCGATTTACATGGATGTATCCGCTTGCTCACAAGTCTGATTTTTTTGTTAACTTGCGCCAATTTGCGGCCTTAGTGGAAAATCAATTTAATTGTTCTATAAAGAAATTTCAAAGTGATGATGGCACATAATTTACAAATAAGCAGGTCCAGGATTTTTTTCGTGTTAAGGGGATTCACCACCTTGTTTCATATCCTTACACACCCTCTCAGAACGGGCGCGCCGAACGCAAACACCGCCATATTACAGAGACCGGCTTGGCTATGTTATTTCATGCTCATTTACCACTGTCTATGTGGGTGGAAGCTTTTAGTGCCGCGGTGTACACGATCAACCGCCTGCCATCATCTGTTTTGAAAGGTATATCTCCGTTTGAGGCTTTATTTGGCACTCCACCAAATTATGGGAATTTTCATCCTTTTGGGTGTCGTGTTTATCCTTATCTCCGAGATTATACAACAAATAAATTTTCTGTTCGTAGTCGGCCATGTATATTTGTTGGCTATTGCTCGAATCACAAGGGTTTTCGGTGCTTAGACCCGGTCACTGCTCGAGTATATATCACCCGACATGCTAAGTTTGATGAACTTGTCTTCCCGTTCACCGTCCATTCACCGCCATCCCAGATCTCTCAGCTTGATGTTTCTTGCTTTACCGAGCCCTATGGCTTACCTACTGCTGTCCAGGATCAGCCTTTGCACTTTGCACCAGCTACATCACCGGCTGCTCCCTGTCAACTCTGCCCCTCAGCCGATGACGCCATTCCACCAACCGTGCCGCTAGACCGGTTAGACCAGCCTTCTCCGCCGCCTGCTCTAGCCCAGCCCATTAGTCATCCAATGATCACACGGTCGAAAGCTGGAATTTTTAAACCTCGTCATATTGCTGATTATGCATCCACATCTCTTCATCAAGCTCTTCTTGCAAATTCAGAACCGCGAGGTTACAAATCAGCTGCCAAGTACTCTCACTGGCTCACGGCGATGGATGAGGAAATGAATGCTCTTCGTGCCAATTTCACATGGGACCTTGTTCCCCGACCTTCTGGAATTAATATTGTTGGCTCGAAGTGGGTTTTTCGTACAAAATATTTGTCCGACGGCACCATTGATCGTCACAAAGCTCGTTTAGTTGCCTAAGGTTTTACTCAAATTCCTGGATTCGATTTTTCTCATACATTTAGCCCCGTCATAAGAGCTGCCACAGTTCGGGTCGTGCTGGCACTCGCTGTCCATCGGAACTGGTCCTTGCATCAATTAGACGTTAAAAATGCCTTTTTACATGGTGTTCTCACTAAGCCAGTCTACATGGAGCAACCTCCAGGCTATGTTGATCCACACCATCCCAATCATGTTTGTCGTTTGAAAAAGGCTCTCTACGGCATAAAACAAGCGCTGCGAGCTTGGTTTCAACGACTTAGTGATTTTCTTACACGTTTGGGATTTTCTTCGAGTCGTGCGGATACATCGTTTTTCATCTACACTCGTGGGAATTCTTTGCTTTATCTTCTCGTCTATGTCGATGATATTATATTGACTAGCAACAATCCCACCTTCATTTCCCGCTTCTTCTCTCGACTTAAATCCGAGTTTGCCATCAAAGATCTTGGCCGTCTGAGTTATTTCTTGGGACTCGAAGTGGAATACACCAATACCGGACTTTTCTTGTGCCAAGCTAAATATGCCAGGGATATTCTCACACGATCCGAGCTTCTTGACTCTAAGCCCGTTTCCACCCCTTTAGTCGCCGGGCATGTCCTCACAAGCGATGACTCCCCTTATTCCGATGTCACTCATTATCGTTCTCTTGTTGGTGCCTTACAATATTTAACGTTCACTAGACCAGATCTCTCATTTGCGGTGAATTTAGTGAGTCAGTTCTTGCAAGCACCAACAGAGGATCACTATCAGGCTGTTAAGAGGATTCTACGCTATGTCAAAGGCACTATCAACCATGGTTTATCTTTTTCTCGTGGCTCCTCTTGCGACCTGGTGGCGTATTCGGACGCCGATTGGGCTAGGTGTCCGGAAACTCATCGTTCTACCTACGGCTACTCGATTTTTCTTGCTGGAAATTTGGTCTCTTGGAGTGCTAAAAAGCAACCAACCGTGGCTCGCTCTAGCTGTGAATCCGAGTATCGGGCACTTGCCAATACCGCTGCCGAAGTTGTTTGGCTAACATCTCTCCTCCATGAGCTTCGCACTTCATTACCTGCACCTTCACGACTTTATTGTGACAACAATAGTGCTATCTTTCTTAGTCAGAACCCGGTGGCTCACAAACGCGCGAAACACATTGACATCGATTTTCATTTTGTTCGTGAGCTTGTGCTGGCGGGCAAACTTATCACACAATTTGTTGCTTCGCATCTTCAAATAACGGACATCTTCACCAAGAGTCTCGCACGCCCGATGTTTGAATTTTTCCGGTCCAAGCTTTGAGTCGTTTAACGCCCGACGTCTTGCTTAGGGGGGGTGATAGAGGATAATTATGCTAATAATTCTCTCATTTATTTTAATTATTTACTTTCCATATTTGCTTTACGTTTTCCTTATTTTTCCCTCTGTACTCTTTTTATGTGGATGGTATGGAATGAATTCTTTTTGAGACAAACAATATCAATCCTATCAATATGTAAAAGTTTGTTTATCACTAACTTATAGAAGTATCTAATTATATAAAATTGGTTGATAAATTTAAACAAAATTTTTGGAATAACTAATTGATTTAAGAGTAAATTTTAAGAGTAGGTCTTGCGCACCCCAAGACACCGTGCCCCCAAACACTTTGTAATACCTTTAAATAATATGATTAATACCTTAATATGTAACAAGTAATACCTTGAATAATACATTCACTAAAACATATATTTCAGTTGTACACGTAATACCTTATGAATATGCAACTAATACCTTCAAGGGTTTACCACTAATACCTTATGAATACACCAATAATACCTTATGAGTATATAACCAATACCAAACTAATAATACCTTTGGGGGGTACGGTCAGATAACCACGCCTCTGCTAGGCAGCGTGTTGAATGGCCGAGAGTGGACCCTTTTGCATATATAATCCAAGTCGAGAGTAGAGTTAAGGGAAAAACCGTTTGTTTTGGATACAAAATGTCACGGGTTCAAATTCAGTCATCCATACCTATTATTGCTCCTTTGAGCAGTAACGAGGAATCCATTGAGATCGATTCAAATTGCTCATAAAATGACAAAGGCAAATAGAACTTTTGCACATTTTCGTTAATCCATGAATAGGATCTATACATCTCGATCGGCAAGAAAAAATAGAAAAATCGATTAGATATAAATGAGTTGAAAAAAAAAATAGTTTTCAAGCCTGATTCTCTAACAAATTTACTCATGAAAGTGAAAAAATAAACAATTTATGTTGATAATGTTTTTTCTTATTTATCAAATCAAGTTTTTGCCAAATTTTAAATGAGACTATCTCACTAATTCTTTTTTTTTTTTTTACAAAACCATATAGATTGGTCAAAGCTTGATCAGTGTGGCTCAACCCAATCAACTTGAGTCAATGTACAACACGAGTCATATAATCGATGCAAGTTAATATGTTAGTCCTCAAACTCATAAAAATAGAGTAGGACTATAAGCACCCCACATTTTTCTAAGAGTACGACACAATTTTTAAATATAAATTAGGAAGATGTAAAAAGACTAAAATGCCCTCTATGCATATCAATTTCTAAGGGCACTACACCATTTCTCTATGGGCACCACACTAATGTTCATACATATATTATATCAAAAACTCCAAACCCTTTTTCTACATTTTCTTCTTCTCTTCACCAAAATTTTGATAATCAGAAACACACTTCCAATTTTCTTTTTCACAAAATCAAACAAGAGGGGTGCCAATCCGTATCAATGCAAAAGACAAGCCTAACAAATATATCTCATGTTCACTAAAAACCAAACAAGAAACACAACAGAAACAGATTAGAGGCATTTGGTTTGGGATCAAAAGTTGAAGATCAAGAACAGACTTAATGGAAGAAGCCCAGCTCCTGTTGGATCCAGGTACAACGCCTCCCGTTTTTCTTCAACGTCTTTCCGCCACACAACCCAACAAAATCAAAGCAGCCCCGGCCGCGGGCCGAAGCAGCCCGTTCGATCGTCCTGGCCGCACGCCACACCAACGTAAAACTTTACTAATAAGTATCCGTTTTATGGGTAAAAGTATTATGTTGTACTTATAAGTAATTACCAATAATTTTAAACTATACATGTTAACCAATTAATGAACTGGTCTATTAACTGACGTCGGCCCGTGTTGATGACCAATTGACTAGGTCATGTAACCTATATACAGTTACATCTCATGTAAAAAGATTTATGAGACGATTTCAAATAAATTTTTGCATTTATATAAACTAGTATTCGCATCCGCGCGATACGCGTTTTGTGATATAATATTGGTAATATTAATGATTTCATAATATAGTGTAAGTAATTTTAGTATATAAAAGACAATATAATATTTAATAACTAAGAAAGTATAAATTTGCTTAAGATAATTCAATTCACAACAATATATTGATATTATACACATCCAATTCACTAATCTATGATTAATATTAAAAACAAAAGTATCAATATCATGATCTTCAAATCAAAATTGGAAATTCTACCTGTAAAGTTTGTAAGTTTTTTAAAAACTTATTTATACACAACAATTATAGTCGAATTTTTTTTATCATCTGTGTTATAAACTAATATCTTCAGTCACTTAAATTAAATATACTAAAAAAACTAAAAAAAATATGAATTAAAAATCAAATTCAATTATTTAAATTAAATACATGTGTGTGAGAGTATGTATATATAAAAACATTACACAATAAAATTAGAAATTTTACGTAGGAACTTGATGCAAGCACTGTCAATTATGTATTTTCAACATTTTATTTCAAAATAAATTGAATTATAATTATTTTATTAATATCGTTTAACATCGAAGATGATAAATAATTATTCCTTTATAAGTATCACGTAAATTAATTGATATGGCAAGACATTGATCATTACAATTTAAGTTCAACACAAAATCAAAATGTACTAGTAGTTTACGATCATGATATGACAATATAATTAGAAACTAAGCATATAATTTAAACAATTAGGTGAACCATATAAATTTAAAATGTGCACTCTCATATAAAAATATACGAAGTTCTAAGTGTAAATTAAAAGACTAAAATTTTATTTTATTATGAGATATTTATAATTTAAAAAATATTTAAGATGACATATAATTCAGACTAAATACATATTATATATACATATATATACACACATCTTTAATAGTGTTATATTTATTTATTAATTTATATTATTATGGTATAAATTATCCCCATGCAAATTAATATTTATTATTGAAATTATGGTTTGAATATCTATTGTTGATTTTTAATAAATTCTTCAATAAATATTAATTTAATTAAGATCGATAAAATGAGAATAAATTAATACAATATTTATATTATTAGATCAAATAGATTAAATAGTAAAAAATGCAAAATAAAAAATTTGTTGATGAGACACTTACAAATATTAATTTTAAAAAATACTTAAAATGACATATAATTTCACACTAAATACATTATATATATATACATCTATACTATATATAAAAAGGAAGAAGTTGACAAATTTTACACATTTGTCACTCAATTGCAAAATTTGAGATAATTACTTCAAGAAAAACAATCCAAAGAACAAATCTTTCTGGCTTTTCTCCCCCTCCCTCTAACCTTACTTCAGGAAAACAAGAACAAGAGAGAGAAAGCCTCACTCCACTTGCAAATCAAGTGAGTTAGAGAGAGAAGTGAGAGAAGCAAGGTGGCGCCGTTTGGTTTCAATGGTGATGATAGTGGTGGCACAGTGGGAGTGAGTTAGCTGCTGATAGGAGGAGCATCTTCTCTCATCTTTTTTGTTTTTCTGCTGCCGCTCACAAGTTGCTATCGTTTCCAACTGGAAATTACTGGAGTGCCCTTGTCAGTGGCCGTTGGAATAGTGAAATTTGATCATTTCGAAAGACAGGTTTCCATTTTTGCCCCTTTGTGGAAAAGTTTACTTAGTTTTAAAGCCTGCTAAAGATTTCCCATCTTTTATCATTGCAAAGTAATGGAAAGGGACCCACCGAGTTGACTCAGTTGTTGGCTCAGGTATTTTTTTAATTTATTTTCTTTTTTATCATAAAGCAAGCTAAAACTCTTATTTTGAGACCCAAAAAAATATTATGTAAGGTTATTAATGTATAAACTACATCATTATTAATATTCATTTTGGAAATTACAGAAGTTGGTGTAAATTGTAATATGAGATTCAAAAGTTAATATTATTAATCAGATTAGGCTTTTCAATTTTTATATTTTTTTAGTAATTCATGTGAAAGCATAGCCACTAACTATTTTAGGGTTTTGCTCAAAACGAACATCTTTTTCAGGATATTAGAAAGTAGTTAGCCGATGGGGTTTGGTGATTAAGTCTAATTAATATATTTCTAAAGTGGCTTGTTGACATAATTGACATATTACAAATTTAAATATAATAATATGTTATGTGCTATGTTTGATGAGTAACACTTATGTGTTTCGGAGGCACGGTATCCCAACTTGACCACAATATGATGTTAGATAGATATATATTCTTTCAGGTATCAAGTGTATACTTTTAAGGTATTATTTACATACAAAATAAAAAATCGATACCTTTAGCGAATAAGCAAGTAATACCTTAAGGGTATACACGTGATACCAGAAGAATATATATCTAATATCTATTACTTGATACCTGAAGAGTATATATCTAATATCACGTTTTAACATGAATAAGTAATACCTTAAGTGTATCACATGATACCTAAAAAGTACATATATAACACCATGTACTGGGAGCACGTATTTAAGATCGTTACCCCAAGGATATATAAGTTTTTACCATGTTCGATGGATATTATTATTGCATCGCCATCTTATCTATATGTGTCAATTAATATTCTCCATAAACCACTAAATTAGAAGTAGGACTTGTGTGAATATGTCAAACTTATGACGAGATCACATATGGTCGGTTTCGAGACGGTTGACAATACGTGTATATAAAATTTTAGAATATATACTTATAATTGGAAAACTTATATTTGTATATTATTGTCATGCATGGTCAATCGTGTCTTGAGACACAACCATGTGCAACACACACATTGTTGTGTTATCACCTATGACCGGACATTGTCCTTGCACAATAAAAAAAAAGCTCATATTTATAACTATAAAACACATATTTATAATTAAAAACACACACAATTACACATTAATATTGAGCATGGTCAATTTCGTTAGGAAACACGACCGTACACGGTGTCGTCGCATATAACATGGTCTCATCTAGAGCTGTCAAAACGTGTTGACGGGACGGACAAACCCACGACCTACTCTTTGACGGAATGGAACGAGACATACTTTTTATATGACAGACCTCCAAATCCTTTTTTTGTTTTTTTTTTCCACTTTGCTTACTACTTATAGCCATTTCTATATATAAATACATTCTAAATAGCTAACAAAAACATTTATTTAACAAATAATTCAACTAACAATTATGGTTGCTAATTCGTTATGGAGATAACATCACTTTAAATATAATGTTCAAAATTGCATTCATAAAATCAACAACAAAATATTTACAAATTAACATGCAATGTTCATCAACTATAGGCCCATAAATCAATAATCCACTAAGATAAACAACAAAACTTGTATACTAAGCTCGAATTGAATTAAAATTGCACTGCCACCCTTTCATTACTCTGCTTAACCTAACCTTATTTTATCTACATTAAATTTTATATCAAAGTCAATTTGAAGATGATGAACAACAATGATTAAAATGAGAGTTGATAAACCAAAAAAAAAAATGATTCAAGAATAGAGTAAAAATGGTCTTATTCGATTGGAGTTGTAGAATACTATGGTTGATATTTGTTCCCACGTCCTTCATTTATTTTTACAATATTTGACTAATGAAATCAATTAATAATAAAAAATATATATAAAGAGAGTGATGAAAATGAGGAAAGCATTGACAAGCAAAAATGAGTTTAAGAGATTTTGAGATTTTAGATGGGACTTACCAAGAAGAAAAGTGAGGGTAGAGAGAGTGAGTTGTTTTGCAACATGTTAGGAATAAGATTACACATTTACAGAGTTTATTACTTTCAGAGTTTATTACTTTTTATGCCCCGTAAGTTTGGCCATTTCGTAAAACCGGACTTTTTTTTATTTCGGGCTTTCAATTTTGCCCCGGAATTAATTTTTTTCTGTCAATTTTGCCCAAATCAAGTCTGAAGTGCTATTTCGGGCTCAATTAGCACGTGAAGCGCACGTGACATCCCGAAGTTTGGGTTTTCGGGCTGATTTCTCCGACGTGGCCCCATTTATCTGATGTGGACTTATGAAATTTAAAATCTGCACTACCACGTCAGCAAAATCAAACAAAAAAAAGGGGCAAGTGTTGAGAAGAGGGAAAATTCCCCCAAATATCAGAAAACCCTAGATTAGAGAAAAATCCCCCAATTCTGAATCAACTCCAAATCGGTCTTTGGGTTTAGGGAGTACAATAGTTTAGGGTTGATTCACTTAGGTTTGATTCCGGAGATGCCGTACATAACTGGCGAGGTCGATTGCAATTGTGGAAGATGGGCTATGATTCGCACGTCTTGGAGCAATGAAAATCTAGGAAGAAGGTTTAGTTCTTGTCTCCATTACAATGTAAGTAGTATACGTAGACAATGTATGTTAAAATCTTGTGGGTTTTGCAATTTTTCTACTTGAGTGGGTGTGTTTGTAATTTATATGTTCAATGAGTTCGATTTGTGATGGGGATTTGAAATATATCTAAAATTGGGTTCGAAATTTAGCGTTAAATATTGTGGGTTTGCAAAATATGTTGTTTTAGGTTTGATTCATGGGGTTTAGGGTGAACTTGAGAAGATAAAAGTCTGCTCTGTTTTTGATTCATGAGGTTTGCAATTCATGGGTTTAGGGTTTAGGGTTCTGATTCTTATGTGTTTTGGGTTTGATTTTGATTCATGCTCTGTTCAAGTTTTGATTCACTTAGGTTGTTCAAGTTTTGATTCACTTAGTTTTGTCATAAGCTTGATTGATGGAGTTTGTTTCATGGGGTTTGCAATTCTGGAAACTGATTCTTATATGTTGCTTCTATTCATGCTTAGTTTTTTGTACAAATTTTGCAGGGAGGTGGTTATCGTTTTTTTTTCCTTGGGAGGATCCCCTGATGTGTCGTAGATCAACAGCTTTGATTCCTGACTTGTTGAGGAGGATTAATGCAATGGAGTAGGAAAATGAGATGTTGATCAACACCATCAACACATTGGGGATGGAGATTGAAAAGAGGAAAATAGGAATAGCAACACCATCAACACATTGGGGATGGAGATTGAAAAGGAGGAAAATAGGAATAGATTGTTGCTGAAAATTGTGATTATCCATCCTGTAAGGGGATGGTTGAAGATGGGGAAATTCTATATACACCCCAAAAATACTAAACACACCCCAAAAATACACATGAACATTAAAATAATAAAAAAATAAATGTGTGTGTAGATGGGGTGTGTTTAGAAATGTTTGGGGTGTGTATAGAATTCCCCTTGAAGATGACTTGAGATTAGATAGTTGGGTTAATGCGTTGAAGATGACTTGAGATTAGATAGTTGGGTTAATGCAATTGCTATTAAGTTACTGCTTTTGTTAGAATGTAGCTGCTCCTAGCTATTGCTATTAAGTTACTTTGTAATGTATTTTACCATTGTTAATGTAATGGATTTGGCTTTTGTGGATCAAAATTTGGCTGCTGTGAATGGATTTTAGATTTGTTAATGCAAATGTGTTGAATAGGAACTTGTAATACCGGACAAGATTAAAAGGAACTTGCAATGAAGATTAAAAGGAATACTGGACAAGAATGCAAAATAAGAAAGCAAAATGGGAACTTGCATAAAACACTTCTCCATTGAACAATTCTTCCTGAAAATCAGCATGTATCTTGAGTTTAACAAAACATTACAAAGTGCTAATAACAACTAAGAAAGCCACCAGATTAAAAGGATATCCAAAATGCAACAAAACACTAAGTGGCTAGTCTGAAACTTGAGCAAAAGAAATTGTAGCTAAACAAAAGATTGTGAACTAAATTTGAATACTCTTTACAAGTGCTAATATGGCTCGATCCTTCCTGAATTGATTGAGCAGCCTGGAGAAGATTGTGAACTTCTTCCCTCCACTTGTTGAACCCTTTGGAGCTTCACTTGGGTTGGCCAGCTTGTAGTTGAGCATACATTGAAGGGCCTTGGAATTTTAGAGGTGGGACAATTGGACTGGATTGGTGGAGTTCTGAAACTTGGGATTCTTGGGTTGAGACTACTTGCACAATAGAATCTTGAGTAGGCTGAAACTGGATGTGGTCATCCTATACAGATTAGAAAAGTAAATTAGTTCACTTATTAATACCATTGAATTTGAAAAATGCAAGACACCTACTGTTATAGTTGGCATTGAATGTTCTACATTGATAGCCATATCTTGACTATCCCCTCCACCAAGTGTTCCACCTTCTAAACCTCCAACTAAGCCCTATCACATCCAAAAAGCAAATATACATTTTGTTGGTCCCAAGTGGTAGTAGACTTAGAAGGGGGGGTGAATAACTTAAAGTAGTAACCTTTTGAGAGGTTACTTAGGAGTTTATTAGAGTTATATTGTGGATGCATTCTTTCATTGAAAACTCAAGTATAGAACAATAAGCATAAACAAACGCATAGATATACAGAGGTTCGAAGGTGGAGTAATCCTTCTACATCGTCTCTGCCTTTTCTCAAGAGGGAACATTTGTTAATCTTGTTGATTTATATAGCTCTATCTATTACAACACAGACTTAACAAGTAAGTAGCAAACCTACACAAAGCTGCTCACAGCTGTTTGCCTACTCTCCTAACTGATCCACACATGATTCTATCTGATCCACTCAGGATTCTTATTTTCTTCTACAGAAAGCGAACAACTTATCAGGATCCTAGTCCTGTCTAAGCACTTCCTGACAGTTCCTAAAAGGTTTGTCTTCTTCTTTGTTCTCCCATTTTGCTCTCTTTTCTTCTATACTCTCTTCCCCCTCTTTTCTGCGCTCTTCTTCTTTGTTCTTCTCTTCTGCTCTTTTCTACTCTTTTCTCTTCTCTCCTTCTTCAGTTTAAATAGGAATTAAAGTGGTTAGTGAAAAATCATGTGAGATTAATAAATAAACAAACCAATGAGAGAGAAAATCATATCCTTAGAAATATCAACAAACCAAAGCTAGATGAATTAGGATTTAACGAAAAAGGAAAAATAATTATATGTTAGAAAATCCAACACTAACAATTTGGAAATGAATTTCAATTTCAAACTTAGAATGAAATTCAAGCTCTTTCAAATTTTCCCCCTCCCCCTTATATCTTTTATTTTATTTCATTTCATTTCGTTTCATTTCTTATTGTTGTTTGTAATATCAATATTTAGACTTGTAAATTTGTAATTAATTGTAATAGATAATTGAAAAGTTGTAATAGATAGACTTTTGTACTACACAAATAGATAGATATATAATTTGAGTCCCCTGCCCAACTTACCACAAAAGTTTAATTTGTAAACAATTCTACCACCTAATATAACAATTTAAACTTTTATACCAAAAAATATAATTTTTGATACAAAACTACCACAAATTCTGCAACATTCTGCAAAAGCAAAAATTGTGTCAGTCACTTTTCAACACCCAATCATACTTTAATGAATTTTGTGCATTGACCAAATATTTTATGATTTGAATTGAATTTAAATGTAAAATTAATTAAAAATTAAATAGCATAGCCGATTGACTCAATACTATGGCCGATTGACTCACAAAAGTTTTTCAAAAAAATTTCTCCCCTTTCTCCCCCATTTCAAAACCCTGGCCGACACACTCTTCTTTTCTCTCCCCTCTCTCAAATTTTCCTCCACCTCTCTACACCCATAGCCGATTAACTCCAAGTTTTCTCTAAAAAATTTCTCCCTCCTCTCTCAAATTTCTCCAACATTTCTATACCATAGCCGATTAACTCCCTTTGTAGGAGGGTCTCGATTTATAGCCGATTCACTCCACATTTCTCCCACATCTTTTGAGGAGGCTCTCGATTTAGTTCATCAAGATGGGTGACGAGGTTAGTCTCTCTTATTTTTAGAGTTTATGTTAGTATTGGAAGTAGTTTATGTTAGTATTAGAAAGTGATTTGTTGGTAATTTGAGAGTTTGAATTTGATAACACTAGCCGAGTGACTATGAATGTATGAAAGTAGTCTAGAGATTTCACAATTAGCCGAGAGAATGTTGTGTGGTGACCGAGTAAATGTAGGAATTAGCCGAGTGACTATTTGAGAATTAGCCGAGTGACTCGGGCTGATGACCGAGTAACTCAGTCCAAGGGGTAGCGATGGTGACCGTACTCACCAAGGGTTAGCCGAGTGACATGGTTACTCGGTCACACCATGTCACTCGGCTACCCTTGACTTGAGTTACTCGGTCGAAGGGTGCGCGCTACCGAGAACGCACGCGCGCTGGGGCGCGCTGCCAAGAACGCTCGCGCGCTGGGGCGCGCTGTCGAGAACGGGCACGCGCGCTGCCGGGCGCCTGGGTTAGCCGAGTAACACTCCTGGGGTTAGCCGAGTAACTCACTCCTAGGGTTAGCCGAGAGAAATTGGGTGGTGACCGAGTAACTCACTCCAAGGGGTTAGCCGAGAGAAATTGGGTGGTGACCGAGTAACTCACTCCAAGGGTTAGCCGAGTGACTTGGTTACTCGGTCACACCCATGTCACTCGGCTAACCCTTGACTTGAGTTACTCGGTCGACATGTATTCTCTCGGCTAACCCTAGGAGTGTTACTCGGTCGCCCCAGGCGCCCGATCTCGGCAGCGCGTTCTCTGCAGCGCGCGCCCGTTCTCGGCAGCGCGCACCCCTTCCCCCGTGCGTTTGTATTTCATTAAGAAAATTTTATTTAATAAATGATTTGTATTTAAATTAAATATATTAACAAATCTGTTTAGTGAAATATCAATTAAATTGTTTACCATTTCTTTATTATTTTTCAATAATACCGGTTCCATATTCAATTATTGTGCATGCAGTTGGTTTGGGCTCGTGAGAATCTACAGGGACACACTATCTACATAATCGGATATGTTCGTCTTAGTGTTCTTGATGTTATCAAGGCACAATTGCGCCACTTAGGACGTCGGTGTCTGCGTGCCTTCATAGGGACGGCTTTGGGACACTTTCTGGTATGGGACACTGATAGAGAGTCATGTAAGGCTTTTCTACATGTCTTATTGACACGTGAGGTGCGTGGTGACTCTCGTCCTGCAGACGAGAGATGGTTCCATATTGGCCGAGATCGGCACCTTTGCCGTTTTTCGAAGAGAGAGTTTGCGTTGATCACTGGGTTGCGGTTTGGTGATTCTGAATTTGACCCATGTGGAGATCACCAGCCAGCTGAGGGCACTCTATACTATAGAGTTCACGCGGCTTCGTCACGCGTAACTGTGGCTGAGATCCTATCTAGATTCAAGGCTGGAGAATTTTCAGACAGTGCCCAAGACACGCACAAGATTGTAAAGATCCAGATATTAGAGTGCATATTACTTGGCGTCGGCCCGAGACAGTCTGTTGTTGAGCATTGGATTTGGGTGCTGGTCGAGCACGATGACTTATGGGAGGCTTTTCCATGGGGCAAGATTTCGTACAGGACCCTGTTACGATGCATGGATAAGCTCTCGACAGACATGCCTCAGCGATCTACAGTGCCTCATTATCACTTTTATGGTTTCTCGACAGTTCTACTGGTATGCTTCTTTGATCATCTCCATTTGAAATTGATTTTGGTTATACAATTTTTTTCATGGTTGTGTCTAATTATTTAATATTGTATGTTTTGTCAACAGTTATGGGCTCTTGAGGCGATCCCAATCACGTGTACATTTGCGGGCCTCAGGCTAGAGACAGATTTGTACATGCCTCGATGTTTAAAGTGGTCCCTCAAGAAGTCCGACATTGATGTTACTTATGCTCTCGACCTGGAGGTATTTGCTGGACCATATTATAAACGACCATTTCTGTTTTATTTCTTATTCAGTGCTTGAAAAATAATTACTAGCTAATACACTTAAAATTGAGTTATTTTATAGGATATTCAGTGTTTTGAGACTCTAGAGGCGACACCTGAGGAGTATGTCCAGCCATACTGGAGAGGTATCGACTGTGACATATCCGTAGGAGTATAGCTCCCAGTGCGCCGATTTGGTCCAAGGCGTGGCACAAGGGCTCGACGTAGACAGACTGTGCCTGATGAGCCGGAGCCAGAGCCAGAGCCGGAGCTGGAGGTTGACCGTCCTTCCACGTCTCGTGCTCCCACTACGAGCAGAAGAAGGACTACTCGGGCCAGTAGAGCCACTCCGAGGCCCATAGTTGTGGAGGATGATCCTATTTCAGCATTACCGATTCGGCAGAGGGTTCCGACCCCTGATCCTCCACAGGACTTGTCTGGTGACTTGTATAATCGTATGTGCATGTATGTGGATCGGAGATTTGATGCGCTGAGTGATCAAATCCGTGCCGTCCATGAGGATGTACATGCTGAGTCTCAGCGGCTTCAAGCATATATGAATAACTGGTTCAGTTATGATTCTTACGAGACAGAGGGTGTTCACCAGTCCTATCATAGCCGTTTCTATCCAGAGGAGCAGCCTCAGTATGGATCTCAGCCGTCTCAAGATTTTACGCAGTGGGGTGCTTGGCCTGCAGAGGGTGTACCTGTTACAGAAGCGACTCCCGTAGTATGGGAGACCTGTGCACCTGCAACTGAGGTGACCCCTCCGGAGCATAACAGGGAGACCTATGCACCTGGACTGAGGTGACCCCTCCGGAGCATAATAGGGAGACATGTGCACCTACGACCGAGGCGACTCCATCTGAGCATACCAGCCCACATCAAGAGCCATGTCCTTTACCTGTGTCGTACGAGTGGGAGAGAACCCCAGAAGGACAGGTTCGTCTGCTTTCTATCCCTTCCTACAGTATGGGCATCCGTCCTGTCAGAGACAGGGTGCCATCTTAGTACATTCGTAGTCCCTATCTCACCAGTGATAATAGAAGACCGTCCGTGGTCTTACGCGCATTAGAGGAATATGCTATGGGTGATGATAGTAAAGTTGAGACGTACATTCTTTGTTGTTAATGTTATTATGATAAATCTTTAATTCATCGTGCTTGAGTGTGAATATCAGTTAATTTGGTCTGCAGGCGCAATGTCGGGATTGGGGAAGCTGTGGGACCCTCTTGGTTCAGGCACTTCATGAACTGTGACTTGGAAATGGACTTTCAGGTTTCTTTTCATATTTTGTTATAGTCTTTGCTTGATAAATTTTGAGTGATCTTCCTTTAATTTCTCGTAATTATCATAATAAGAACTGGACGCGTACCTTAGTATTTTGCAAAGTGATCCAGAATTTGTCGACTCGCAGTTTTCAGGTTATAACCATGCGATGTGCCAACTTGTGGACACGGGTTTCTGGGTGAGTTATCTTTGTCATAAAGTCCAATTTCTGTATAATCTTCCTTTACACATTCGGTGTATTAAGTGATTAACCATATTGAAGCGCACGTATTATCAGATGACTTGCAAAGAAATTTGGGAAGACAAACATAGAGGTGAGTCTGACGAGGTGAAGTACAGATGGCCGCTCAGAGAAGAGTTCAGTGTCGAGGATCTCCAGCGTCTTGCACCCTACGTGCATGGTACAAAGCCGAAGTGGAGGAATATGCGACCATGGTGGGAACTTGACATAGGGGTAAGTCCAAGTTTAATTCTTTTACCGGTCTTAATGTGCGAATATGATTTTAAATACTCTTACAATTTGTCTAATTTATGTACTTCTGTTTTTCAGGTGCTTGCTATCTTGAACCTTGATGGTCAGTGGTGTTGCTGTACCATTGACCTGAAAAGAGGCAAAGTAGTCTTAATGGACAGCTACAGGCATAATTACGACGATGCAAGAATTAGATTGCGTTTTAATCAGACCATGTGCTTACGTCGTCTTTTGCCACCGTTGTTGGAGTACTGTCCCTTTTATGAGCGTCTTGAGGAGACTACATTGCCGACACCTCGTTTGATGGAACGAGGTGAGTTCGGGCTTAATTCGATGGTTGCCGACAAATGTTACAAGCAGAAAGATATTGTGTCTTGTGGAGCTTGGGCACTTTTGGGAGTTGAGACCTTGATGAGTTCTGAGTTTCCGAGAGCCAAGCTCAGACAGTTGCGAGGAATTAAGAACATCAAGAAACAGATGTGCCTGACAGTGTTTCGATACTCCACAGCTGGTGACACAATTCCAGAGGATTATTTTGATGATTGATCGACTCTATACAGCATCTAATTTTATTGTTTTCATCAAAATCATGTTTATGAATGTATTATTCTTCATTAAAATTCGGATTTATATTTTTCAGGTTATATATGTCACTATCTCAACATATAAATGTCGCTACTCTTCATGAACATTTTGATTTACCAAATACGTAGGACATTTTCTCCTAGTGTGTGCCTCTGAACCGCAAATAGAACATTTCTTCTTTTTTCTTGTCTTTGCTTGAGGTGTTGTGGTGATCTCATCATCGCCGTCAAGCCCATCTAAGAATCCATGTAAACTTTGTGGAATGTATTCCGTACATGTCACCCTGTTGTGGCCCGATTGACCGCATCGACGGCATATAAGACTTTTGCGAGGACGATGAGTCGATTGTTCACCGGTGGATGGTATACACCGTGATTTCGGTCGACCGGCCTATCGTGGCTTGTCTGGCGCAATGCAAACTTTGAGTGTTATGGCATCACGTTCGGGCCACTCTTGTGGCTCGAGAACGGGCATAACTTCAGCGGCCCACATCCCCCTCAACCATTCGGTCGTGTAGTACGGCGAAACATAATTTAACACCGATTCCTTTGCGAAACTGTTGGAAAATTAATGACTGTTGGAAAATAAATAATTTAAATAAAAGTTATTGACTTCGGAGAAGAAGATAGACCTGATGGCAGCACACGCGTGCGAGCAAGGCATCAACTCGCTCTGGAACTCCATACAGCTGCACTGACATTGACCCATATCAATAATCCATATTTTTCTTCCATTTGTGACCTTAAATTTGCGTCTACCAAGCCCATGGACCTCCATTTCTCTCCCGAGCCGTGACAACTCGATTAACCTGTCATGTACGGACTTCGTCAGAGGGTGTTCCCTCTCGTTTGCCATTTGTCTCCTCTCGACAAACCATCTCTCCATAATCCGTCGAGCGGCTTCCAAGAACGAACAAACAGGCAACTTTCTTGACCATACGAGTCGTGCATTCCACACCTCAGCTGCATTTGATGTCATGAAGTTGAAACGTCGTACTGGGCATTTAACGCGAGACCACCTGGTGTCCTTCGCCTTTTTTAATGTGGAAATTGCTCCGAGGAGTTGATTATCGTTCAGGGCTTCCATGTACCTGTACAACAACATGACATTGTAAAAAGAACAAAAGTGAACCGAAAAACAAAAGTGTCTCTTGGAAATTACCTCTCGAATTTTGTAGGGTCATAACAGTATGCGGCTCTGTGGAACAATCCGACCAAATGCCCACCGTACTTGGCCAAATTTTGTTGGAGATGATAACAACATAGTCCATGGGTGGCCTCTGGGTACGTATTTGCTATTACATTACCAATGAATACGTGTTGATCCGACACAATAAGTAGGTCGTTTGGGCAGCCGAATGCTTCTCTCACTTGCTTGAAGAACCAGGTCCACGACTCATCATTCTCAACACTTCCAATTCCTACTCCCAGAGGAAAAATTTGATCATTTTCGTCTTTTGTCACTGCAACAAATCCAATGCCCTTGTACGAGCCTTTCAAGTGACAACCATCAACTACTATAACAGGCCGACCATAGGTTTGAAATCCAATAATTGATGCTGCCAACGCAAAAAACATGAATTTGAATTTACCATTGTTATGAGTTTCTAAGGCAGTGTACGTTCCAGGATTAGCTTCCTTCAAGACTTCTAAGTACAGTGGAAGCATACAAAATGACTTTTTCGGATCACCGTAAGCTGTCCTCATTGCATGTCGTTTCGCAGCATGAGCGACCTTATAGCTGATCTTCAAGCCATGTCGTTGGTTCATTTGGCAAATTATATCCCTCGGAATGAGATTGGAATTCTCTGTCCGGACTTGATTGACGAAGTAGTCACCAATCAAGGTAGATGGAAGTCTGCGGGGTGCACTGCTGTTCAGGTCATACGAACAACTGTGAGGCAAAACAATCTTACAAATTTTCCAAATACCATACTTCTCGGTGGCATGGAGTACGAATGGACACCCTCTGTGATTGCATTTAACAAACCATCTATGTTTGTCCGAATGATCGACACGGTATTCCACTTGATTTTCCAAATGATAAAATCCGACTGCATTTTTCAAATCGGACTTACTATTAAAAGTAGATCCTTTTTGCATACCACGTGGAATTGAAACCTCTTGGGATGATGGTTCTTCAAATGCTTCCACATCGGGAACATACCATTCGGGTCTCAAAATGTAATCACAAAATTCAGCATATGGCGCTCGCTGCTCTTCATCCAACGCGACATCATCAGCTTTGTCTAACTCGAAGTCGTCTTCTCCATCTAAAACAAAATGATGAAAAACACATTAGATATTAATTATATATTAATCATATATGTGCAAGAATATGATAATACACAAAAAATACCTATCTCATCGTCAACATCTCTCGTATCGGGTTCTCCATGTGTCGGTTCTTCTGTTGGATTGACTTCACTTTCGTCTGCGGGATGTATATTCAAGTCAAGAAACTCAAGATCATTGTACTCAACACGACTGCATGTTGAATCCCATGGTGCCCAACCATCATTTGAAGACGGACCGGCATTATCCCATTTCGAAGAAGCAATATCCCATTTCGAACAAAATTCTTCATCGTTCTGAAGTCCAATCGGAACATTTGAAGTTTCGAATTCATGTCCAGTAGGACCAAAACTTTGACTGCCTTCTTCATCTACCTGTGAACCTTGTTGTTGGGGATAAGACGAGCCTGCTGATAACCCAACAACCATACTCTTCAACGAAACAAAAACCATAAAAAAAGAATTATTCGTATAGAAAACCCGTTCCAAATCCGAATCATTCTTGATCTTTATCTTCTTCAATCTTCCATTATCTTCGATCAATGCATGAATCAAATATCCCCAACAATTCATATCAGCACAAACTATTCCATGAATGGAGGTCAATAAATCCCAATAACTAAGTCTTTGAAGATAAATCAACTCTTGAGAACCATTGACATATTGAATACCTTCCCAATGGCCTCCGAACCAAACCGCAATCGAGAAAGACATTTCTTTTTTATTAATCTGAAAAACAAATGGAATTGGATTTATTAAACAAATGAAATGGAATTGGATTTATTAAACAAATGAAATGGAATTGGATTTTCAACACTAACAGGTGACTCAGCTAACCCTAAGGAGAGACTAATGGGTGACTAATGGGGCGCGCGCGCTGCCGAGAACGGGCGCCTGGGGCGCGCGCGGGAGGAAGGGCGCGCGCTCTGCCGAGGAAATGGGCCGCGCGTGCTGCCGAGGAAAGAGCGCGCGCACTGCCGAGAATGGGCTGCCGAGAACTGGCACCTGGGGCGACCGAATAACACTCCTACGGTTAGCCGAGAGAATACATGTTGACCGAGTAACTCAAGTCAAGGGTTAGCCGAGTGACATAGGTGTGACCGAGTAACCATGCCACTCGGCTAACCCTTAGAGTGAGTCACTCGGCTAACCCTAGGAGTGAGTCACTCGGCTAACCCTAACTAGTTACTCGGCTAACCCTAAGGAGATACACGGCTAACCCTAAGGAGAGACTCGGCTAACGGCCAACTGAGAGACTCGGCTAACCCCAAAAGAGAGACTCGGCTAACCCCAACGGAGACACTCGACTAACACAACATAGAGACTCAGCTAACCCCAAAAGAGAGACTCGGCTAACCCCAACAGAGAGACTCAACTAACACAACATAGAGACTCGGCTAACTCTAAGGAGAGACTCGGCTAACCCTAAATAACTAACTCAGCCGCCCCTAAAAGATGTTACTCGGCTAACTTCATTTTTTACTCGGCTAGCCGAGGCCGGGCTCCTGGGGCGCGCGCGGAGGAAGAGCGCACGCGTGCGCTGCGGAGGAAATGGGGCGCGCGCGCTACCGAGAACGGGAGCCTGGGGCGCGCGCGGGGAGAAGGGCGCGCATGTGTTGCCGAGGAAATGGGCCGCGCGCGCTGCCGAGGAAAGGGCGCGCGCGCTGCCGAGCACGCGCACGTGTTGCCGTGAACGGGCGCCTGGGGCGACCGAGTAACACTCCTAGGGTTAGCCGAGAGAATACATGTCGACCGAGTAACTCAAGTCAAGGGTTAGCCGAGTGACATGGGTGTGACCGAGTAACCATGTCACTCGGCTAACCCTTGGAGTGAGTCACTCGGCTAACCCTAACTAGTTACTCAGCTAACCCTAATTTTTACTTGGCTAACCCTAATTTTGTAACCCTAATTTTGTAACACGGCTAACCCTAATTTTTACACGTCTACGCTAAATCTAGTTGCACGGCTAACCTAAAATTACAGGGCATACCCTAAATCTATTACACGGCTAATTTATTTCTCGATGTTTAGGGTTAGGGAAAAATTATTACGGAAATAATTACAAAACACATAAAATTAAAATAAGCTTACTTGACAAGTCGATCCACTTTTTTTCTCTTATAATCCTTCAACTTTTGCAACTATAGGGGAAATAATTTACAAATGTAAGAACAAATGAATTTCATCAGTAATTAAATAGATGGATTTTGAAATTACTATTCGTCACGTGAATGATAGATCAAATCAATTTGTAAAGTACAAAAATTCAGAAAAAAAAATTCCAAATTTGTGAAGTTGGACTCGGTCAAATTTGAGTGAAAATTTTAAAATAATTGTAAATATGTAAATATGTAAAAAGGTAATTTCCCATTCATTGAATAATGATTGTGTGCAATGACTCGGTCCAATTGTGGTAGAAAAGTTACAAATCTTATATTTTGTGGTACAAAAGTCAAAAATTTATAGTACATGGTATAATAGTTGTAAGCTTATATATTTGGTGGTAATATGGTATTTAGTTTATTATTGCATATATATGCAATTATCCAACCCGATGGAATCCTTAAAATATTTATGTGGTATATTATTACCAAATCTTTTTGTTTTTATATTTAAAATGATCTAATTGTTGACTTTATGTGTATATGTATATGTTTTCCTCGTAATTATTGGAATCTAGCTATCAAGAATTTGACTTATCAAAATTATCATTTTAAACATGGAAATATTGAATAAAAATAAAAGTAATTAGCTCATCTTCTAATTAAGACATATCACGTTCATGTAAACTAAATAGTTGTCATAGTGTTAAGTATTTACCAAAATAATATTATTCGTTGATATATGACCATTCAATGTAAACTATATATACAATATATATTACATTGTTTACAAAAAAAAATCAAATAAAATTATCATATATAAATATATATATTATCATCGAATGAAATAATTGTTTTATTATTTATATAATATTATATGATGTTAATCATTTATATACATACATATATATAAACATATTGTTTAAATGATATCTTAAATATATGAATTGAAACTAATAAGTAAAGTTGACTTACCACATTGACAATTATGTTAAAAGGTTATATATCATAACTTCCTTAAATATATATATCATCATACCTAATTTATTATTTATCATTTATTTTAATAAAAAATTATTTCTAGTTTTGGCATGGTGTTTTTGGCGGGAAAATTCTTATCTTACTATTTTCGGAAATGTTTGTGTTTTTATATATATAAAGATTATTTGTTAAAATCAAACTCAATTTAACCTCGAAAATGATTTTCGCAACAAAAAAATTCATTTAGTAGTGGAAATTATTTTTTGTCCTCTAAGCTAAGAATTTATATTCAAAATCTTTTGGATAGTTGGTAACTAGCCTCATCTATATCTGATAAGATTAGGTATTTGAATCTTACCTTTCATTTCCTTTGCTTGTTAAATATCAAAGTTAAATATCATCATTTGACTTAATTTGATAAGAATTTTGACAAATTCTTGTATGAGACCGTTTCACTGATCTCATTTCGTGAGACAGGTCAATCCGACTCGATCAAAGATCAACAGTCTAAGTCAAAGTCAAAAATCAATGGTCAACGATCAAAAGTCAACACCGGCGTTGACCAAAAGTATTACATATTATATGTAAAAGTAGTACAAACATACATAAAAGTATTACATTATGAATGTAGTACTTTTACTTTTATAAAGTAATACTTTTAGAGTAGGACTAAAGACACCACACTAATTTCTAAGGGCACCACACTCATAAGTAAAATTTGTTATAGGATAGTGAAATGAGTGTGATGCCCTTAGAAATTGTTGTGGTGCCTTTAGTCCCACTCTACTTTTATGTATATCATGTGTGACAAAGTTCTGAGAAATTATGTAACACAAAAATTTGTGTGTTTTAGGTATTACTTTTCAATATATTATGTAATACTTTTGTAAAATAGTATGATTTTGGATTTGGTTAGAGTATATGAAAATATGTAATACTTTTATATGTAATAGGTAATATTTTTCTATATATCATCTAATACTTTTGTAATATATAATACATTATATGTATATAATACAAAAGTATTATCCGATTTATAAAAAACTATCACCTAATATAAATGAAAGTATTACATTATGAAGTATTAAATGATATATAAAAGTATTATCTAATACACAAAAAAGTAGTATTATATTATAAGAACATAACATCATGCAATACTTTTATGTACAACATGTAATACTACTGAAATCAACGAGTAATACTTTTATATACATCATGTAATACTTTTATGGGTAACATGTAATACTATTGAAATCAACAAGTAATAATGTTATGTGTATCATGTAATACTATAAAGTATTAGATGATATATAGAAAAATATTGTCTGATACACAAATGTAAAACTTTTATGTCCAACATGTAATACTATTGAAATCAACAAGTAATACTATTGAAATCAACGTAATACTTTCATATGTGTCATGTAATACTTTATATGTAGTACGTAATACTTATTAAAAGTATCATATGATACACATAGAAGTATTATGCGAGTAGAATAACAGTATTACATTATGAATGTAATACTTTTATATATGACATGTAATACTTTTATATATAATATGTAATACTTTTTGGTCAATAGAGTTAACCGGCGTTGACCAATCGTTAACCAGCGTTGACCGGTCGTTGACCATTGACTTTTGACTTTGACTGTTGACTTTTGACAAGGTAAGTTGACCCGTCTCACGGAATGGGATCCGTGAGACCGTCTCACACAAGACTCACTTAATAATTTTTTCATATTACCTTCTATATTATATTTGCTGAAAGTTTTTCCAAATCTCATGGTTTTATTTAATTTGACTTTAACCCTAAATTGTCAGCTTCTCTATATTTTTGTCTATAGATTTATATATTGCAAGCCTTGATCCTCAAATACATACTTCAAATTTCTATAACTTTTACCCTTATATTTCTTGCCCTTCTTAAAAATTAAAGTGTAATTAAGAGGTAGAGTTAATAGTTAATAAAAATGAAACTGCATAATCTGCATGGGATAAAAGTGTAGGAGTTAGAGTATAAGGAGTAGAAGTTGATAAAATGCAAATTTAAGGGGGGAAAGGATTATGGAAAAAAAAATCAAAAAAGAAATAAAAATAATTAAGTAGTGAGGCAAAAACGTGTTGCTCTCATGTTCAAATAATTGGAACAAAAGAGATGATGTAACTAACTCTTGCAAGAGTGGGTATCCATCACATCCAATAGATATAATGTTAGGAATTGAAATCCTACTTTTCATCTCGTTTTTTCAGTTACAAACTTACAAGTTTGATTTTTACTGTTCCATATAATTTTATATTTTTCATGTATTACATGTATTATTTTATAGAGAACTCAGTTTATACTATACAAATTTTTTTAAGGAAATAACTTTTTTAACATTGCTAACTTTGATGTGTACTTTTCTACCACAAAAGATAATAAAGTGATATTTTCTACACTATTTTGACTCGGTCATGCACAAATGATTGATTAATGATCGCTTGATGATATATTCTATTCATTTATACTATCATTTAACAATTGTTTTATCCAACAAATCATATAAATTGATAAAAGTAATTAAATTGATAAATGATGTTCGATTAATAGTGTATTAAACCAAACTTAATTGGCTACTCGAACCACTATGTCAAATACATAGTGGTTCGATTAATAGTGTATTAAACCAAATTTAAATGAATAATTGAACCACTATAGTGGTTCGATTAATAGTCACTAATTAATCGTACCACTAGTTAATTTATATAATTTACTATGTCACTAATTAATTAATTTAATTTATTAGAACTAATTAACTAATCTAACCACTAATAGAAAATTTAATCGAACGACTAATTAACTAATCGAACCACTAATAGAAAATTTAATGAACTAATCGAACCACTATTTAATTTATTTAATCGAACCACTAATTAATCACTAATTTATATAATTATATATAATTAGTAATTTATATAATTTATAATGGTTTGATTAATTAGTAATCGAACCACTATAATTTATACTTTATTAAGTGGTTCGATTACTCAATTAAATGGTTCGATTAATAGAATTACTCAATATAATTTAGGTGGTTCGAGTGGTTCGATTAATACGCTTAATCGATTGGTTTGAGTGGTTCGATTAATACAATTAAATGAACCAAATTCAAAATCAAATTTGGTTTGACACACTATTAATCGAACCACTATGTATTTGACATAGTGGTTCGATTATTCATTTAAATTTGGGTTAATACACTATTAATCGAACTATTATAAATTATATAAATTACTAATTAATCAAACCATTATAAATTATATAAATTACTAATTAATGGTGTAGGATTTACTCGAACCACTATGTCAAATACATAGTGGTTCGATTAATAGTGTAAAAAACAATTTTCTAGAATTTACTCGAACCACTATATGAAATACATAGTGGTTCGATTAATAGTGTAAAAAACAATTTTCTAGAATTTACTCGAACCACTATATGAAATACATAGTGGTTCGATTAATAGTGTAAAAAACCAATTTTTCACAATTAATCGAACCACTATGTATAAATTGATTTTTTACACTATTAATCAAACCACTATGTCAAATTCATAGTGGTTCGATTAATTGTGTAAAAACCAATTTTTTCACAATTAATCGAACCACTATGAATTTGACATAGTGGTTCGATTAACTGTGTAAAAAGCCATTTTTTTCACAATTAATCGAATGACTATGTCAAATTCATAGTGGTTCGATTAATATTGTAAAACACCATTTTTTTCACATTTAATCGAACCACTATGTCAAATTAATAGTGGTTCGATTAATAGTGTAAAAAGCCATTTTTTTTTCACAATTAATCAAACCACTATGTCAAATTCATAGTGGTTCGATTAATTGTGTAAAAACCAATTTTTTCACAATTAATCGAACCACTATGTCAAATTCGAATGTAATTTGAATGTAAGTGGTTCGAGTAATACACTTAAAGTGGTTCGAGTAATACACTTAAATTGGTTTAATAGGTTTAATTGAATTTGAATGTAAGTGGTTCGAGTAATACACTTAAATTGAAACAATTTGAATTCAATTACTTCAATTTAATTGAACAATTTAATTGAAACAATGGCTCGATTAAACAATTTGAATTCAATTAATTACTTCAATTTAATTGAAACAATGGCTTGATTAAACAATTTAAATTCCACCACTCCACTTTTCATTTAATTCAGTTAAATTTGGTTTAATTCAAATTGAACCATTTCATTTTGATTAATCGAACAACTTTTAATTGTTTAATCGAACCACTCCACCACTCCACTTTTCATTTAATTCAATTTGGTTTAATTCAAATTGAACCACTTTTAATTGTTTAATCGAACCACTATTACATTAGAAAAGCACAAATTAATCGAGCCACTATATGCCACTATTGATTAATTTGTAATAGTGTAATTTGTATTTGTAATAGTTTAATTAATGGATATAGTATTATAGTGGTTCGATTAGAGATATATATATATATATTAATTAGTAATCGAACCATTACATATAAATAGTATTATATATACATACATTTATAATGGATATAGTATTATAGTGGTCCAATTTAAGTGTATTACTTGAACCACTTAAATTCAAATTCAATTAAACCAATTTAAGTGTATTACTTGAACCACTTTAAGTGTATTACTCGAACCGCTTAAATTCAAATTCAATTAAACCAAATTCAATTAAACCAATTAAACCAATTTAAGTGTATTACTCGAACCACTTTAAGTGTATTACTCGAACCACTTAAATTCAAATTCAATTAAACCAAATCCAATTAAACCAATTTAAGTGTATTACTCGAACCACTTTAAGTGTATTACTCGAACAACTTAAATTCAAATTCAATTTAACCAAATTCAATTAATTCAATTAAACCAATTTAAGTAATTCGATTACTAATTTAATTCAATGGTTCAATTACTAGTAATGGATTGATTACTCAATTTAATTTAATTCAATGGTTTAATCGAGCATTTTAATTTAATTTAATTTAATTTAATGGTTCGATTAATAGAATTACTCAATTTAACCACTATGTATTTGGTTTAAATTAAATTGAGTAAATGGTTCGATTAATTAGTAAAAGAACCAATAAGTGTATTAATGAGTAAATAGTTAAATCAAATACCATTGTTTAAATTGAGTAAATGGTTCTATTAATGATTTAACCACTATCTATTTGGTTTAAATTAAATTGAGTAAACAGTGGTTAAATCATAGTGGTTAAATTGAATTTTGTACTCTTAATTGAATTTGTACTCGAACCATTAGGTGGTACTCGAACCATTCAAAATTTCAAATTTCTTTGTACTATTTCAGATTTTAATTAAGAGTCAAAATTCATAGTGGTATTAATCGAACCACTTAGTAGTACAATGAAATACTCCAATTAAGAAATTGGTTCGAGTGGAGTGGTTCGAATACTCTAATTAAGAATAAAATTAAGAAATACTCCAATTAGTGGTTTGATTAATTACTTGAAATTGAATTACTTAAATGGTTCGATTAATTAATTAAATTGTTCGATTAATAGTGTAAAAACCCAATTTTTTCAAAATTAATCGAACCACTATGTCAAATTCATTTTTTACACTATTAATCGAACCACTATGTCAAATTCATAGTGGTTCGATTAATAGTGTAAAAAATCATTTTTTGTTCAATTACTCAAACCACTAATACATATGTCAAATAGTGGCTTAATCGAACCATTAATTCAAAGTTATTAATTGGCTTATTAATTGGTTAGTTGGAATTAAGCATTACTCGAACCACTCAAATGGTTCGATTAATAACTATTTGAAATTGAAATTGAATTACTCAAATGGTTCTATTAATTACTTGAATTTGAATGGTTCGATTAATCAATTATTCAACTATTTAATGGTTTGATTAATTACTTAAAATTGAATTACTTAAATGGTTCGATTAATTACTTAAATGGTTCGATTAATCAACTATTCAACTATTTAATTACTTAAATGGTTCGATTAATCAATTACTTAAATGGTTCGATTAATTACTTGAAATTGAATTTGATTCACTTTAACCGAACCACTCCTTTGATACAATTTGATTAAAATTGATTTAATTTAATTGAATTTGATTTAATTCAATTTGAATTTGGTTCAATTTAATTGGTTTAATTCAATTTGATTTAACTAAATTTAATTCAACTTTAATCGAACCACTTTAATCGAACCATTTAATTTGATTTAATTCAATTTGATTTAACCAAACCACTTTAACGGTTTAACCGAACCACTCCTTTGATACAATTTTGTAGGATTTACTCAAATTGAATTAAATTAAATTAAATCAATTTTAATCAAATTGTATCAAAGTAGTGGTTCGGTTAAAGTGAATCATATTCAATTAAAAATGAAATTCAATTAAATTCAATTCAACTTTAATCAAATGAGTAATTGAAGAAAATTTGGGTTTTTACACAATTAATCGAACCATTATTAATTTTACATAGTGGTTCGATTAATAGTAAAAAAATTGGTTTTTTACACTATTAATCGAACCACTATGATTTGACATAGTGGTTCGATTAATTGAACAAAAATTGGGTTTTTACATTATTAATCGAACCACTATGAATTTGACTTAGTGATTCGATTAATAGTGAAAAAATTGAGTTTTTACACAATTAATCGAACCACTATGTATTTGACATAGTGGTTCGATTAACTGAACAAATATTGGTTTTTTACACTATTACTCGAACCACTATGTATTTCACATAGTGGTTCGAGTAAATCCTAGAAAATTGGAAATTTGTTTAATTTTTTTAATCACAAATTTGTTTAATTATTTACAATGACTAGTTTAATTTCAAACAGTTTGAATTTAATATACCTAAAATCATTCAATTAAACGATCCTCATTTTTTTATATTAATCGAGCCTCATTTATCAATTTAATTACTTTTATCAATTTATATGATTTGTTGGATAAATCAATTGTTAAATAATAGTATAAATAAATAGAATATATCATCACTCGATCATTACTCAATCATTTCTCCAATGACCGAGTCAAAATAGTATAGAAAATGTCACTTTATTATCTTTTGTGGTAGAAAAGTACTTTTATTAAATTGAATGGTAGAAAAGTCAATTGCTTATATTTTTTCGTTTAGTTTGGCACATTTCCTCTTATTTTATATTCCCTTCGTTGCAAAATAAATTTCTTTTTCACTGAGTTTTTTATTTCAAAATAAATGTCTATATAGAAACATTTACACATTTAATGTATTTTCATGTATGACTCTCACATTAAAAGAGATATTACATTAATGAATAAAACTTATATATCTCGGCACATGAATCTGAAATTCGTGTCCCCAAGTTAACCAGATGTGTGAGCTGCCTCCAAGTGCGCTTAGGCACCCCCACGCACGGCCATACCTATGTTGAACGCACACCTGATTTCATAGTAAATGATTCAGTGATAGATATCATGTGTATACTCTTGATATATCACACGTATGCTCTTGAGTTTCAGTGATAGATATCATATATGTATACTCTTTAGGTATCACATGTATACTATTAAGATATTACTTGCTTATTCAATAAAGGTATCAATTTTTTGTTCTATAGATATCACACGTGTACTTTTAAGGTATCGCGTGTGTTCATTTAGTAAATGTATCAATTATTTGTTCTAAAGGTATCAGTGTATGCTCTTAAGACATCACATGTATACTCTTAAGGTATCATGTGTCCATTCAATAAATGTATCAATTATTTGTTCCATTATATACTCTTAAAATATCACATGTATATTTTTAAGATATCATCGTGTACTCTTAAAGTTTGTTGGTCCCAAGTGATATAGAGGTTCGGGGCTAGGGGTGAATGAACGTTTATCGTTTATCCAAATTTTAACTCTATTTGACAATTCTACTGCAAGCTATTGATACTTGCAGCAAGTTTAACTATCGTGTTTTGCTTACAAAAATGAAAATATGCTACAGCCAAATACTTAAGAGATTTTGCACAACGGAATTGTGTATGATGGAGTTTCAGCAGATAATGTAACCTTTAACTATAGAGTTAGAAGATTTCAGTAAGTTAGACACACATATATAAAAGTTATAAAGAATGCATACAACAAGATACATATAATGAAAGTTGTAAATGCATTAAGATAAAAACACAAGGCTTTTATAGATGTGGTGCGGACCAACGAGAAGCCGCCACTTATGCCTGAAGCAATTGCAGATTCTGCAACAAGAGGACAATCGAATTTAATGAAGCTGCAGCATGGAGAAAGCAACATAGTATACAACATGCGAGCTTGCATTAATGAGGTTGTATCCAAAGATATTTGAAGATCAAGGAATCAACCAACAAGAGATCATTAAGGACGATTTGAAGATCAAGATTGGTGTGACCAAGAGAGGAATCAGATGACGACACGTGAAATGTGCTTCCTTCAACCAGTGCATTCCGCAACCTATATAAAGAGGAAGAGTGAAGTTGAAGAAGATAACTGAAAATTTTCATCTTGCTAAAGGCTCTCACATTCATATTCTAGAGCTTGCAACAAGAATCGCACTTCAAAGATTAATTCATTTTTCAGTTCACTCAACCTAGGAGCAATTCATCAACAACGATCACATCCATTGAAAACTTAGCTTCATTTTAGTTTAAGATTTACTTTTATTCTCTAACCATTACAGTTGTGTGCTTAGGTTGTTTTAGGTGTCCACAGTCGAGAGGGAAAATACCTTGCCGTGTTTCTTTAGTCCTTTAAAAGGATAATACCATGTGTGGATCCCTGTTTGATTGCTGAAACCTAGGAAAGGAGTAAGAATCATAGTAGGTTGTATCCTTAGACGAAGCATGTATGGATTGAGTCCTCTGAATCATTTGGCCTAGTGGATTTCCTCCTTGTGTAGGAGAAGAGATGACCTAGAAGACTTACACTACCTTCGAACCTCTATAAACTCTTGTACATTTACTTTCTGCGTTTACAACTTTATTTTTTTTATATCATTTGTGGTTTTCATGGGTTTATTTTATGTCTTTACATGTGTTGTAACCTTCTAACTATCTAGTTAAAAGATTACTTTATTTATTGTAATTCTATCACCACCAATTCCGCTATGCAAAAACTCTAAGTATTTTGCTGTTGCACCTGATCATTGTTGCAAGCAGAACACACTATAGAGCGAGTTTGCTGCAAGTACCCATAACATGTAGCAAAACTATTTGATAGAATTCAAAATTAGAAAAACGGTAGAGGTTCATTCGCCCCCCAACCTCTGCACCACTTGGAACCAACAAGTTTCATGGTATATTTTCAGTCGTATATATCTAGTTGACTTGTTGGATTTTGTTGCTATTTTCATACTTTTATTTTAAAAGACAAGATTTCTTGGATGTTGGATTTATAAAGTTTATATGTTCTCTTAATTATTTTGATATTTATTTATTGAAAATTGTAAAAAATTAAATTTGGAAAACCTAAATCCCCGCGGAAAACTTATTCCTCAAATGGTAAATCAACAACCCATTATTTTTGTTTATACTCTACTCCACAGATTAATGAGCAAGAAAACTAAATAAAACTTTCTAAATATTTTAAGTAGAATTTCAAACTTAGATCCAATTTGAAATCTTAATTATCGATGTCAGACCCTCATTTTCGGTACGTGACCCTGATTGCACCTAGCAACCACGTGCTAAATAGAACACCAAGTTCAATACATCAAGTATTTGTGGACTACCAAAACCTAGAAATGTATAATAAAAATAAAGAGTAATTTCTCGAATCATTTTATGTGAGACTTGTTAATCCACAATTCATAATCTACACTTCACAATTTACATGATGTAAATTTAAGGAAATTGATTTGATATACGTCACATGAAAACCATCCGAGAGACAATTTCATGAAAGTTTTTTGTGGAAAAAGAAAAAAGAACAAAAAAAACTTGATAAAAAAATGAATGTAACTTGAGTGCAGTTAAAATGATCTTTTTCCGTTACATAAGTGACTAGTTGGTCTCTTGTGAGACGGTCTCACGTGCGACGGAATTCAAGTATGTCTTTTATAGGTATAAGTATGTGTTTTTCAACTATAAGTATGTGTTTTATAAGTATGCTTTTACAGATATAAACATGAGTTTTAGAAGTATGTTTTTTACACTCATAAGTGTGTCTTTTTCTGTTATAAGTATGTGATCTGAAATTTCATCGCCCGTGCGATGGTCGCACACAAGTTTTGTTGAATAAATTTAGAGGCTCCCACCAAGTATTATTGATTTAATTACATCTTATCACATTGGTTTTCTTCCAATCAAGTAAAATTGACTTTTGCATTGGAAGTTATGATCAGTTGTCTAAGATCATGTACCATAATTTAAAGTTGACTAAAATCATTTTCTCTAGTGATTTTGCAACTAGCGTCATGCATGATATCATCAATGAATGGTTCACTTGGATCAACTTGCTCCTTGTATGTTTGGATAGATAATTGATTTGACATTTGGTCATCTTCTTGATTTTCAACAACGTAACTACGATTTATTTGTACATAGATTTAAAATAATCTATGTACATAGATTTATTGGTACATAGATTTCATCAACTTCTTAGCAACTGCATTACTTAACAAAAAAAATTGTTAAGAGGGTGGGACCCACATGACACTACATCGATTTAAAAACAAACACTTTTTAAAAACACACCTCTACATTACTTAGCAAAATAATACAGTCATTATATGTGAGTCTCATCATCAACTAACTTTTTTCTTAATATATATCAAATAAAATTATTTTGTAATTATAATTTTTTAAATTATATCAATAATATTAAATCTAAATCCATTTTAATCAATTAAATAATTATTGTAAATATATATATATATATTTACATTAGTCTCAATTCGTATATAACTTGAAATTTAAGGGAAAATTTGAATTTATCAATTCATGTAATAATAATAATAATAATACGTTGAAATACATTTGAAATATAAATGTAATATTAATATTTAATTGTCCCCAAATCGTCTCCATGTGTGTTCTACTAAATCCGCTTGAAGTTGATGATGTATTTGATTACCACGTAGCTCGTATTTGATTACCACGTAGCTCGGAATTTCTTTGAACATACTCTTGAAATTTTTCGTGTGATCCATGTACTGGTTGTGTAGGCTCATCACGTTCGTCGTTGTACCAATTCGTGATTAATTCCTCGTCTTCAACAATCATGTTGTGCAAAATAATACATGTTACCATTACTATTTTTACCATATTGGTAGGTATGAGCATGTGTTTACCATATTTTATAAAAGTATTGATTATGAGAGTAGGAGAAAAATGTGTATTTCATATTGTAACTGATAACTTCGTTATTTGATGCATTTTGGGGCTTAATTTCATATCATTTTGTGTTGAAAAGCATGCAAGAATAAATGAAATTTTATTTAGATTTCATCTTTAAAATTTCACATTTTCGCTTGATTTGAAAGGAATTTGATAGATTTTAGCACAAAATGAAAGTCTAGTGGATTTTAATGATAAGTTGGAGTCGAGATAGGAAGTCGATAACGAGCAGTTATGGAAGAAAATTCATATCTCGATCTCAAGAAGTCCAAATTTAAGGATTCTTGTCTTGTTGGAAAGCTAAGAGAGATTTCTACAACTTTCATGTTGAATGTTTTCTTTAATTCGTCCACCAAGAAAGCAGAATATCACAAGAAGTTGAAAATCGTGCAAGAATGTCCTTATCTTCGTCTTGACAGGATTCCAGTAAATAGTCCATAACTTGGTGTAGAAAATGGATCTTGGGCTGAAATTAGTGTCATTGGATAGCTAACTTCAAGTTCTACAACTTTCATGAAGACATCAAAGTCAAATTTGAGCTCAAAAAGGGTCAAAAAGAGTTTGGAAGTCATAACCCGGGTGAGGTCGGGCCCCATTTTTTGAGCTGAGTAACTTTCGAAATTCGAACACACGACCCGACCCGGGTCTCTGGTGACCCGCCCGGGTCACGTGTCTTATGCCCCAAATTTTTGTTTTTTTGTTCGATATGGGCCGAGTCATCCGGATCCTGCCGGGTTACATTTTGTTTGGCCGTTTCAAACCCCATTTTGACTAGAACTCTACCCCAAACCTAATTTCATGACATTTTATGCATTCCATTTTTTGTCTTTACAAATCTAAATCCGGGACATTAGATTTAATAAATAATATATACATCATTTGAAACATCACTACAAACTTGCAGTTACACTAGGAATTTAAAATCATAATTTGAAACTACATTAATCTAGTCTACTTATTTTGAGCATTCCATTTTTCCATAATCATTTTACAATATTGGTGGTGCATCTTTAATTGAAATTCATTCATATTGGAAGTGTCTTTGTGCACTAGCTCATACTCCTTGGAAAAACATATTCGGTTTTGTGTTTTAATCTCCGCTCTTCTTCACAAATACTCATATGTAATCGTCTCACATGCGATGGCACTCGTGCACGGTCGACCATGTCTCAGGACACGACCGTGCGCGAGTGTAATGTATAAGTATGTCTTTTTCAATAATAAGTATGTGATTTTTCACTATAAGTATGTGATTTTTTTTCTCGCCCACGACCGTGCCTCGCGTGAGCAATCTATGGCGCACGGTCAGGTCTTAGGGCACGGTCGAGATAAGTATGTGATTTTTGTCTATAAGTATGTCTTTTAGTGCTATAAATATGTGTTTCGACGCACGGTCGACCGTGTCCTGGGACACGACCGTGTCCCAGCACACGACCGTGCGCCAGTGCCGTCGCACATGAGACGGTCTCACAGGAGTCCAGCTCGCTCTTCTTATATCATTTTCTTCTTCTTTCCAGTCTTGGTACTTTTGAAAATTTTCGCTTTGCCGCCTTTCTCCCGATTTTGTGACTCAAAACAAAAGAGAGACACGAAAAGACACAAGGATTCATCCACATCCAAATACACAATCCACATCTTGATATTTTCTTGTTTGATATTTTCTTTCATTTATCTTTTTCTAGACATAGGTTAATTAAGTTCAATTCTCTCAATTCGGTCACCTAGATAAAATTAGGTAATCTAATTAGGTAGTTAACATCGATCTAATTCACTAGTCTCTGTGGGATCGAAATTAAATTAGATATAAAATCATAACAATGCAAATCAAGTCAAAAAAAAAAATCTAAACATATGCATGCATGTTGAAACAAACAATAAATATCATTTGGTGAAACATTAAAAATACTATTAAAATACCACATAATACAAATTATACTAACTCTTCCTATCTCCTTAAATTTTTGTTCATACTATTAACAAAAATGAAATTGTTCATACCTTTGATCAAAAATGAATTTTGTTCAACCAACTATAACAAAAAATACAAATTTATTATTATAATAATCAACTTTTCTCTCTTTCTCTCTCCTCAATAATTGTTTATTATTACTTTTTCAAAACATGGTCCAGACCTTTATAACACCAATAAAAACACACACATATTAACTCCTTACATTACTTAACAAAATTTTGTTTTTATTAATCACAAATTTTTGTTAAGCAATGCTCATGCTCTAATAACTCAAGTGGTATATATCCCATGCACCTTTTTAAAGCACAATCTGGATTCAAATTTGGATCAAGTAAGTTTTCTATTTTTTTTTTTTTTTCCCCTCTTCCCTTCCAAGACCTCAAATCTCATTAAAAAAACGAAAAAACCATGAATTGTTTGTATTATTTTCATCTAAACTTTTTCCTCGAGTGATCATGGGTTGACTTTACTAGGATATGGTGTATATATATATATATATATATATATATATATATATATATGAAATATTATTTTTTAGTCTTTGATATACTCAACATACACCATCAAAGTTTGGATTGTAAAACTCTGCACTTCTTTTTATCTATTATAGAAAACAAAGTCATTATAGTACACAACATAAAATCACCAAAAAATCAGAAAGATGCATAATTAACAAAATGTTATATATTTCCTCTTACTCAGTCTTACCTAAAAATGAATTGAAATTAAATATGACTAAATAACAAGTTTTTATTCCACAAGTGAGTAGATTTGGTATTTCCCACTTATTAGATATGCATTGGGCTTAGAAAAACAAAAATAAATATTGAAATTCTTAGAAATGAAATGGCAGCATTACTGTTGGGCCTAGACTTTTGTGGTTCTTTACTAAATTTGTAAATATTTATTATGTTTTACTGAACTCTTGAATTTTTAAAATTTATTATACCAAGCCATTGCACCTTATACATTTATTTAATTTTACAAGAATTTTATTGTTTTAGGCATGTCGCCAGCTTATAAATCAATTTTAACTTTACAAGCACCTGCAGTTTTAAATATTTTAATTACAAAATGTTTGTACAAAAGTACTGAATATATGTGAAAAATAATTAAGAAATAAAGATTTATCAAGTTTCCTTTATTTTATTTTGTTTTGTTTTTGGAAATCCACGGTTTAGTAAAGCACAATATATATATATATATATATATATATATATATATATGTTTGTACATGTGTGGGATTTGTAAAGTAATAATTGAAAGTATAACATATAATTAATAGATATGGTAGTGACTACACGAGTAATCACTACTTTTAACAAAAATGATTTGGTGTTGTGTAGTTGGTCAATCAAATAAAATTTAAGTAATTTTTGGATTGGCATTGAAAATATGTCCAACACACAGCCAATCATTTTAGGCACGCGCTTTTGACATAGTCTCCAAATACACAAAGACAAATAAATGATATCGTATTGTCTAATCTTGTAATAATTTATCTTCGTTTTTATTTTATTTATAAAGTTCTCATTATCTCATCAAGCATTCTAGAAGTATCGACTTCATTTCATGCATAATAATGTGTCGAAATTGACATATATGTGTTCATACTTTTGAATAACACCATTGTAGAGTTGTGGATTAAAAGATATTAAATTTAATGGATAACACTTTGTTGGAAAGAAAATTGGATAAATTGCATATATGATGAGTTCGTAGACTTAACATAATGTAACTTGATATATGGAGGCTCAAAAATAACCTTATTTGGCCTTAAAATAATAGTGTTTCGCTACAAGAAAAATTAGTATTTAAAATGACATTTTTTGAGACAAAAAAAATTATTGTAAAAAGTCTAGTTTTTTTTTGCAACAAACAAATTATCACGAAAAATGATAAGAGAAAATGTATCAAAATGCCATCTTTTATATAAAAAAAATAAAATTTTACCATTTAATATAACTTAATATAAAAAAATGCCATCTAACATAACTTAATATAGTAAACTACCACATTTTTTTGATTGATTCCAACTTTTCATTATTGGGCAATGATTGAAAGTTTTTCAATGATTGGAATGATTTGATGTATATATTATAATTTTCAAATATGCAACAAAATATAGGTTATTCGAAAATTAAAAGCAATTTTCGAATAACCTATATTTTGTTGCTTATTTGAAAATTACTTTTAATTTCGAATAACCTATTTTATATTTTCGAATAACCCTAAAAAATTGGGTTATTCGAACAATAAAAGTAATTTTCGAATAACCCTATATTTTTTGCTTATTCGAAAATTATATGATATAATTTTAGTTTTTCATTTATTTTTTTTAATTTATTTATTTTAGATTTATATTTTTCTTTTTTCCCATTGTTTATTTTTGTCCTATTATTATTGTCTATTATTATTGTTGGTACAATTTTATTCAAAATTACTATTTATTTCTCTGCTCACTTTAATTTTACTTTTTACAGTGTGAAAATGATATTACAAAACGTTTATTTGACTATTAAATAGTCTATTTTACTTTTCAGAATTAAAATAGTGTTTATTTTAACGTTTATTAAATTTTTCAGAATGAAATAGTAATTATTTTAACGTTTATTTCACTTTTCAGAATGAAATTGTGTTTATTTTACTTTTACAGAATCAAATAGTATTAATTTTACTTTTTCAGAATTAAATGAGATTCAGATTCAGAGTACGAATCAACATTCACGGGTCGTACATCAAATTTGCATCTATTTAGAGATGTGAATTCTATAAGAGAATTCATTCAACAAACTTTACTCTAAGCTTACAATTGAATTTGTGGAAGTAGTTTGGCACATCATCTCCCTTCGAAGTCTCAAGTAAGTAATATATACTCTTAAATTTCAATCTAACTTACATTTAATTATATATTAAATAGGATTGTTAACATATTTTCGACGTGTTAAAAAGTATTTTCAAATAACTTAACATATATATTATTCGATATAAATTTTTGAATAACTTAGAAGAAGTTAATATTGTTTAAGTTAGATATATTGTTTAACTTCAAATCAGTTAGAAGGAATGAATGAATATTGTTTAAGTTAGAAGAAATAGGGAATAAATTATTGGTTATTCTAAAATATCAAATAATTTTCGAATAGCCCTATTTTTTTAGGGTTATTTGAATATTAGAAAAAAAAATCGAATAATGAGTAATTAACAAGTAATTTTCGAATAATGAGTAATTTACTTGTTCGAATATTAGAAATAATTTTCAAATAATGAGTGATTAACAAGTAATTTTGTAATAATGAATAATTAACAAGTAATTATTCGAATATTAGAAATAATTTTCGAATAACAAGTAATACTAGAAATAATTTTCCAACATTCAAATAACCCTATTTTATGGGGTTATTCGAAAATTACAAAATAATTTTTGAATAACCCCATAAAATAGGGTTATTCGAATAACCCTAATTTTTTTGGGTTGTAATTTTCGAATAATCGAATAACCCTAATTTTTAAGGGTTATTCGAAAATTACAAAAAAAAATTCGAATAACCCTGCAAAAAAAGGGTTATTCGTAATAACCATATTTTTTGGGTTTTTCGAAAATTATTTGTAATTTTTTAGGATTATTCGAACAATACCATTATTTATTTATATTTTCAATTTGTTTTTTCATTTTAAGTTATTCATTTATATATTTTTTTTTGGATGAATTTTTTATTAATATTTTTTTATCAAGATGACTTTCTCCATAGCGGTATGTTACGGTGGTTATTGGGAAGGGTTACAGTATGTAGACGGTACACAATCGATAATTAATCTTGAAAGATTTAATTATCAAGATATATTGAGCTCAATACATGAGATCGTGTCTGCCGACATGAATATTTGGATGTATTTGATCCATTCTCTAGTGGAAATGAACGGAAGATTGCAGAGGAAAAAAATTAAAAATGATTTTGATCTGCAATACTGTTTTTCAAAGTGTCATGGACTTTTGGTTGTTTTCGTTTCTTTGAAAAGGATAAATGTAGGAATATCAAGTGGTCAAAGTTTGAATCGGGATGACGTGAAAAATTTGAATTGGTCATCTCTTCCGTTGGGACTACAGAATGATGAAAATTTTAATTCAAGATGGGGCGTAGACGATAGTATAGAAGGAGCATGTTCAAACCAACCCTGGGGAACCTGGCCATCCCAATCTGAACATGTTGAATACGGAGATTTAAACTATTTTGACCTGAATGTTGCCCCAACTGATGAAATTTAAGAACCGGTACACGAAGATAGGTGGGAACAAGAAAACCATGATGATCCAATAGGTATTATTTATATTATTGGACTGAATACCCTGTTGAGTTTATTTCACAAACAAATCACATACCCCTGTTCTATATTAACATTATATATTAAAATTGTGTGTAAAATATCTGGCCGCTAAGAACATGCATAACATCGACCTCAGACCTCACAAGAGACCACTTCATACAGCGAGGCCTCTGCATTAAACTGTTCAATCTACGCCCGGCAAATGACGACGTTATGGGGATCGCTTCAAGAGCCCATAGCTGAGGAGGAAAATACATAATTTCATGAGTCAACAACATTAATAATAAATCAACAGAAGTAATAACTGAATACACATACCAGCAGGACTACTGAAAACCCGTAGAAGTGGTAAGAAGGGACATTGGACCTGGGCGGCACTACCTTCGATATTCTATCAAAGTATCGTAGCAAGTTGAGGAAGCTTATCTTCCCCCATGGAAAGCTCTCCCAAAACTCCTCCGGCTCGACTAAGTCCCACACCCACAAGTCGACACGTGTCTTCCCAGACTCTAATCCCAACAGAATACAGTACACAATCAAGATCTTCACGATCTTGATCGTATCCTGTCGGTTGTCTTGAAACTCTCCAGATAAGAATCGGTCTAGGAGCTCAGAAACGAACACAGGACGGTTGTCTGAGTCTCTGTGAACTCTGTAGTATACTGCGCCGTGGGCGGGAGTGTGATCCCCTGATGGGTCAAAAGGCGAGTCACCAAACTTCAACCCGGTAATCAAAGCAAACTCCTGCCTCCCGAACCGACAAATGTTACGGTCCTACCCTACCGTAAACCATCTCTCGTCCAGAGGGATTCGTGTCCCACACACCTGACGAGAGATGAGGACTTGCAAAAATGCCTTGCAAGACTCTGTGTCCGTGTTCCATTGCAAAAAATGACCGAACGAGCATCTCCAGAACTCACGGACACAGTCATTGCCTATCCGTCGCAGTTGTGTCTTGATCTCAGCAAGTAGACTAAGACGGACATATCCGCAAATATATGCCATGCGACGCTGATAACACTCTCGTGCCCAGTCCAACTACACATATAAAAATACAAATTATTAAATAAAAATAAATGGCACAAATAATTATTTAATAAATTATGAATTATAGTTACAAGCATTTTGAATTATTTTAATTTAATTTTGAATTACAAGCATGCAACCCACCCGGGTAGTGTGCAGCACAAACGCCGAACGTTTGACCCGGGTCAGGTGCCCTGCAAACCGCCCGGGTCGTGTCCCAGCATAAAGTCGAAGGTTTGACCCGGGTCGGGTGCCCTGCAACCCGCCCGGGTCATGTGACAACAGACTTCATTAAATTATTTTCTATATTTTTGAATAACCTAAAAAATTTTGGGTTATTCGAACAATACTATTAGAAAATTTTATGATATTTTCGAATACCCTAAAATGTTTTGGAATAACCCTAAAATTTATCAAGATATTTTCCGAATAACCCTATTTTTTTAGGCTTATTCGAAATTTATGAAGATAAATTTCAAATAACCCTAAAAAATAGGGTATTTCGAAAATTATCTTAATTATGAAGATAAATTTCGAATAACCCTATATTTTATAGGGTTATTCGAAATTTATCTTCATAATTAAGATAAATTTCGAATAACCCTAAAAATTAGGGTTATCTTATAAATTTCCAATAACCCTAAAAATTAAGGTTATTCGAAATTTATCTTAGATAATTTTCGAATAACCCTAAAAAATTAGGGTTATTCGAAAATTATCTTCATAAATTTCGAATAACTTAGGGTTATTCGAAAATTTTATCTTCCCCCTCAACCCATATCATTTTAACTACATTTCAACTAAAACATGCTTAAATCAAAAATAAACAACCGAAAGTAAAAACAATAATACATGCTTAATCTAAAAAAATAAAAATACTATGCTTAATCTAAATAAACAAACACACTAATACATGCTTTAATCTAAAAAAACAAACACTAATACATGCTTGAATCTAAAAAACCAAGAACACTAATACATGCTTAATCTAAAAAAACAAAAACACTAATACATGTTTGAATCTAAAAAACAAAAACACTAATACATGCTTGAATCTTAAAAAACAAGTAGAAATTAACTAACTTGATCGTCCATTGTTGGTTTGAAATTTGATTCTCGATTTAAACTTTCTTTCTTCCTCCGAACAATCTTTCCCAAACAATCTTTCGAACAATCTTGCCCGAACAAATCTTCCAAAATTACTGTAATTTGTAAAAAAAATTCCACTAACTAACCGTATACCTTTAAGTTTTTTATGGCTATGGAGGTAAAAAAAGTTTGGAAAATATGGATGAATGTTTGAATGAAATCGGTTGAGGGAGGTGAAGTGAGGTGAAGTGGGGTGAAATTAATGGGGGTGGGTGGGGTAGTTTTTACAACAATTATTACAGTAATAATTGTATAAAGTAGTCAAATTGACATAGATTTATGGTATTTTGTTATATTAAGTTATAATAATTTGTGGCATTATCACGTATAATCTTATATTGTGTTGTAAAATTTATTTTCATTATAGTAAATGTGGTAATTTATGCGGCGAACTCAAATGATAATATAAAGTGACAATATATGTTGTCAAAAAAGGTAATATTGGTAAACAATTTATTTGCGTCAACGTTGTTGTCACAAAAACTATTTACGAGAAGATTGTTGTGATAATAATTTAGTGACAATAATGCATTTGTGACAAGGTAAAATATTTTGTGCAACTGGTGCATGGGTCGATCCACCCCACGCGCCTCTGACGCGCATTTTCACGTGCCCCACGCGCCTGGTGGGTGCGCTCAAACCCACCAAGATTCGCTCCAGGAAGTCATACCCTCATGTTATGTTAAGGTTACCCTCATGTTATGTTAGGGTTACCTTCATGTTATGTTAGTATTACCTATGAGGGTAACACCAACATAACATGAAGGTATGATTAACATTGTTTTTTACCTTCATGTTATGTTAATGTTACTTTCATGTTATGTTAGTGTTACCTTCATGTTATATTAGTGTTACCTTCGTGTTATTTTATTTCAGTGGTTTTAAACTAAGGGTATGAAATCTGGAGATTGGGTCACATTAACATAACGCGAAGGTAACCCTAACATAACAATAAGGTAACACTAACATAACATGAAGGTAACGACCAAAAAGTAAAGAGGCGCGGCCCGCACACGGCCCAGTTGCACTGATCTCAAATCCGTGCAACTGGTGCATAGGAGAGTAACTCTTGTGACAATTATTAATGTTTTTGCGACAATATTTTGTTCTCGCGAATACTCATTTTTATTTGTAGTTCTCGCGAATACTCATTTTTATTTGTTGTGTGTATTAATATATATTCGGATCAGATTTTTTTTTTTAACTTTCTTGAATTATTTATTAAAAGCATATTTAAATGTGTCATAGTTTTCAAATTAGAGTAGGACTTATGTGCCCCGGGGGCACGGATCCAGGATCCGTGCCCCCAACCCGACCCGTCTGACCCGCACCCATTAATTATATATATATATATATATATATATTTCTTCTTCTTCTTCTTCTTCTTCTTCTTCTTCTTCTTCTTCCTCACGCAACACATTTTTTTTTTCTTCTTCCTCTTCTTCTTCTTCTTCTTCTTTCTCCTTCTTCAACCCGATCTGATCTGCTTTCTTCTTCTTCTTCTTCTTCTTCTTCTTCTTCTTCTTCTTCTTCTTCAACCCGATCTGAACACATATACATACATACATATATAGCTCTTAAAGGGACTACGTTCTCGTGCTTGACATCTCTAATAATCTCCATGTAGCGCTTGAAATCTTGTTCAGAAACAGAGGTTGAGATAAGTCTCTTCACCATAATTCTTGCCCCATTATCCATGGTAGCTCTATACACAGATCCAAAGGTCCCTCCCACAAGCAACTTAGTGGACACAAAGTATGCATCTTGGACATCAAAAGCACGACTGAAATCTGAAACGAGAACCAATTTGGGTACAAATCTTAAAGAAGTTAAAAAAATCCAAGTCCTGATAGTCGAGGCGAGAACTAAAATTGAAGCTCGAAGAACTCGAAGATGCTTTGGAAAGGACACTGGGACTCCTCGAGTCAACATGAAAAAGTTCCCAAAGCTGTTGTTTCCTCAAAGCAGCTGCAACTAACCTCTCCCAGTTATCATAGATAGCAGACATCCTTGAGCTTTTACACACAATATTTGCTATTTCTTCTTGATCATATATCAGTGGCCTCAACAAAGTCAACACGTTGTTCATTCACATCTCCAATATTTTATGCTCGTTGACATTGACTCCACTTGAACAAAAAGAAAAATTATAAAAAAGCATGACGTTGTCTGGAAGCTATGTTTTCAAAGAAAATGAGATTTTTTCCATACAAACATTACAGGCCTGAAGTTAACAAAGAGTGATGAGAGGGAAATTTGAAAGTAATGTCCAACAGAGAAGACACAGTCTTGCGATTTGGAGTATGTTTCAATTACCGTGGAAAGAAAAATGGCGATGGAGGAAAACAGAAAGTCCGCCGTGGCGGTGGTGGGATGTGTGATTTGATTGGTTGCAAAATGATGGAACTGAATCCATTGTTTTATAACCAATCAAATCATCACTTAATCTTAAGAACATACATTTACCACCTAAAAAATATATATAACACCTATAGAGTATATATTAAACATATCAGATATATAATATAAAAATATTCTAAAGGTATTACAAATATACTATAAATGTGATATAAGATCACATGCATCTATAAGATATAATAAATACAATTCCTTCAAATGTTTTGAAAATATTTTAAAGGTATTACAAAGATACTCTATAGGTGATATAAAATTATATGCATCTATGATATATACTAAACACAATTCCTTGAGGTGTTATGAAAATATTATAACACCTAAAGAACATACATATAACACTTATAGAGTATATATATGACACCTAGCATTCAATCACATAATATGAAATCTTCTTTATATGTGATACCTCAAGAACATACATATAACACATAAAGAGTATATATATAACTCATATAGAGTATACATATAACACCTATCATTGAATCACATAATATGAAATCTTCTATATATGTGATACCTCAAGAATATAGATGTAACACCTAAGGAGTATATATATAACACCTATAGAGTATAACTATAATACCTATCACTGAATCATATAATATAACTATAACACCTATAGAGTACATATATAACACCTATCACTGAATCACATAGTGTGAAATTTGGTGTGCGTGAGCGCACACCAGATCAGGTGGAGGTGCGCGTGGGGGCGTGTGGGCGCGCGTGGGTGCGACCCACGTGCCGGGTCGGGTCAGGGGCACGGATCTAGGATCCGTGTCACAGGTGCATATAAGTTTTGATCTTCAAATTAATGTAGTATTCTATTTTATATTAATAAATCACATATTATTTCACCAACTACTTTTACTGTAATAGTTGGTGCTTGAACTACTCTATTAGAGAAAGGATGGGGTTCTTCGGACCATATATGCACCCACCCACCCTTATTTTCCAATTCGTAGAAATGGTTCGAATTTTTGAGAGAAGATATATTATCATATATATTAATTAAGACTAAGTCTCTTATGAGACAATCTTACGGATTTTTTTTCTGTGAGACAGGTCAATCTACAACTCATGTTTCACAATTAATATATAAATTTGTGAAAATAAGTTAGCTTAGTGGGTAAAAAGGATTCGTCTTATGGAAACTATCAGTGAAACCGTCTTACGTAAGTCTTTGTGATTAATGTGAGGACTATATTGTTTGACGAATAAGATGATTAATTCATCCATTTTGCTACCATTTTTTTGTTTGGTGGTTCACTATTTGACTCAATTAAAGTGCATTTTGAAAACACCCTTTAATTTTGAGATCCGTGCAACTGGGTCACGCAAGGGCTGGGCTGGCCCACCCAGCCCGCGCTTCTTTATTTTTTTCGCGTGTGTTGGTCGTTACCTTCACGTTATGTTAGTGTTATCTTCGTGTTATGTTAAAGTTACCTTCACGTTATGTTAATGTGACCTAATCTCCAGATTTCATACCCATAGTTTAAAATCATTGAACTAAAATAACACGAAGGTAACACTAATATAACATGAAGGTAACACTAACATAATATGAAAGTAACATTAACATAACATGAAGGTAAAAAACAATGTTAATCATATTTTCATGTTATGTTAGTGTTACCCTCAAAGGGTAACACTAACATAACATGAAGGTAACTTTAATATAATATGAGATCGTAACTTTAACATAACATGAGGGTATGACTGCTTGGAGCGAATCTTGATGGATTTGAGCGCACCCACCAGGTGCGTGAGAGCGCGTTGAGGCGCGTGGGGCCGGTCGACCCCATGCACTAGTTGCACAAAATATTTTGCCTTTAATTATTTAACCATTATCAAAGTTTAAAAATCTTTTCTGTGAAATCTATATCTACATATCTATATCTAACTATCTATTTATATCTATTTATGTTTATCATCACTTATCCCATATTCCCAATTTCTATGAGTAAAGTCTGTGATTGCATTGCGATTCTGATGCATTCATTTCTCATGGTTTCCTTCTATCACAAAAAAGTCATGTGAAATGGTCTCACAGATAGTTTTCGTGAGAAGTATCTTTATTACTCATAAATTGAACTTATATTCACAAATTTTCATATGAATTGCTAAGTGTAGGTTACGGATTGATCCGTCTCACGAAAAAAGATCTGTGAGATGGTCTCAAACATATTTTGTTCTTCCCATATATGTTACATCTACTCTTTTCTCTCTCTCTCACCGATCACCATTATTGCCAGAATTATTGTTTATTTTGGATTCTACAAATTTTTTACTCATATCAAGTTGGAATATAAATTACAGCTAAACTTCGATTAATTAATAATTGATCCATAAGTAATAATATTGTTTATATAATAGTTTCTTTCAGTCCCAACTTGGATCAATAATCGACTAAAGTAATTACCTCGCTAAATATATACATTAAGTATAATTAATATATTTATATCCTTAGTGTCAACATGAAAACATGTACACGATTCAATTAAATTCCTCAGTAGTGCACGATTTTAGTCCTGTTAAATTCAATTATAATTTTAGTTAAAAAAATTGTCAAATTCAAGTCTTCTTTTTATCTGATTTTCAATTTTCCGTTCTGATTCCAACAAGTGTAACATAGTTGTCCCCATCTCAAAATTTCAACCACTTTATTCTAACGTAACTATCTTTTTACACGTGAATTTTTTAGATATTATTTAACACCTTAATTTCCACTTGAATTGCCAGATCATTATTTCCACTTAACATCATAAAAAGAAAAAAACGTGGATGTTTGAAATATAAAACAAGTTTCTTAATTGATGCAATTCTTCGCTAGGAACTGATCTAGAAACTAATAGGATTTGAGCCGATTTTGGTGTTTGGATATGAATTAATTGAGTTGCTTTTTATATTAGAGTTAATAGGTGTGTTTTGCGATTTGACCTGTATTGTTCATAGTCAATATTTGTGGTTTCTGTGTTTTCTTTCCCAATTTGAACCTTACTTCAGGTTTTTGTTTCTTTAATTCAGTTTTCTGTTGTTGTATTTTTAACTTCAGTTCTACGTTTTGTTTTTGTTTTCCTTGGCAAATGGTGATATAAAAGAAAATCCATCTATGAAAAAATGGTCACGTCAGTATAAATTGGGTGAAAAATGACTTAATTTAGATTTTTTTTTAATTCTAAAATTAAAAATCTAGTCTTAACAAGACAAAAATCAAACAGTACCATTAAAACAGGACCTAAAATGAAAATTTTCCGATACTACTAGGTGAAATATTTGTTAGTTTATGTGATAGCAAACACTAATTACTAATTAATTTAGGCAAAAACTTTTATGCAGATCCGTGCAACCGGGTTGACCCGTTCACAAGTCCAAAACGCGTCTCCCACGTGCATGCACGCGCTCCCACGTGCTGAACACTTGTGCTGAAGCTCATCCAAAATTCGTTCCAATAGACCAACCTTTGTGTATAGTTAAACCAACATTTGTGTATAGTTAGACCAACTATGGGTAGGTAGGTCTAACTATATACAAAGGTATGTCTAATATATATAAAGGAATGTTTAACTATATGCAAAAATATGTCTAACATATACAAAGGTATGTTTAAATATACATAAAGATATGTCTAACACAACGTAAATGTATGTTTACCATAACGTAGTGGTATGTGTCAAAATTCAAAACTCAAGCCAAAAAAAGATAAGGCATGAAATCTGGGCAGAACTGGTATGTTTAACATAGCTTAAAGATATGTCTAACATAATGTAAAAACATGTCTAATATAACCTATTGGTTTGTGATTTTTTTCAAAATTCATGTGCAAAAAAAAAAAAAAAAAAAAAAGGTGTCGTTCCCCGACCCGGATCCCACCCGGGTGCATGAATTTAAGATCCATGCACCTAATTCACAAGAGACCTACTCATTAATTTAGATTTATACATCTAATTCACAAGAAACCTACTCATTAATTTAATATACTTGGCTTCGAGAGGAGTATTTTTTAAAGAAAAAATCAATTAGATTCTCTGAAATAATTTAATAGTTTAAACTTTTTTCATTGACCTGAGTCCCCTGGATTTAAGACGAGAAATAATTAAATAACAAATATCGTTATCATTCTGATTAAATAAAATAAAGAAATTCAAACTTTGAAAAGTGCATTGTACAAGCACTCTAGCTACTTCAAATGGAGTGATGCAAATCACAATTATTATGTAAGTCATGCAATTGAACATTTCTTCAAAAGCACGATTTTGTACCAACACTATATATACCTTATAATCATTGACGGAACTAGAATTTATGGTGAGGGTTTGATATCAAGCTACTTTTATATAATTGAGAAAATCTATATTTTGTTAATCATTTTATAAAAATATCATTCTCAAGAATAAATGTATTTCACTAAAGTTAAGATATCTTTAAAAAATATTAATTTAGAGAAGTTTCCTTAATTATAAAATTTAGAGGAGTTCGTTAGAGTTGAAACTTTTTATATTGTATGATAAAAAATTGTTGTTACATTGATAGTGGGTGAATAAAAGTGTATATAGATTAGATTTAAGAATGTAAATTGAAGGTTTTGAATAATTTTTAATATTTTTATATTTTCGTGATGAAGGGTGAAAGATTTAGATCAGTTATTAAATGAGATTGTGGATCAAATAATTATCGGTAAATGAGGTTGTACATGAGATTAGGGCGGATAACACAAATACTTTCATACAACAGTTGTACGAATCTGAGATCTGTGTAACCGGGTCGACCTGCTCACGCGCTCCAAATACGCGCGCCCTCACGCACTCACACGCCTGGGTGGATGCACTCAAATCCACCGAATTTTGGTCGTTAAGGATACCTTTAATTGATGTGAAAGATATCTTTATGTGATATTAACGATACCTTTAGAGATGTTAACAATACCTTTAAATTCATGATTCCAGGTTACATACATTTACATTTAGGTGATGTTAAGAATACCTTTAGGTGATGTAAATGATACCTTTGAAATCCTGATTGCATGTTACATACCTTTACGTTATGTTAAGGACATCTTTAGGTGATGTTAGAGATAGCTTTAGGTGATGTTAGAGATAGCTTAGAAATCATGATTTGATACTCTTAGAATTCGCTTCAGGTCATATACATTTACGTTATGTTAAGGATACTTTTAGATTATGTTAGAGATATCTTTACATTATATTAGAGATACATTTGTGTACAAAATGTGTAACACAACTATGTTATGGATAAGACATCTCTAACTTAACATAAAGGTATCCCTAATATATCCTAAAGGTATGTCTAACGTAACGTAAAAGTATGAAATTTGGGCATAAATGTATCTTTCACATAGCCTACAAGTATCTCTAACATCATCTAAAGGTATCATTAACATAAACTAAAGGTTATGACCAAAATTTCAAAAAGTAGCGCGGAAAGAAAAAAAAAAGGAAAAGCGGGTCGGGTAGCCTACTCGGCGGATAAATAAGATTATAGATAAGATTTGGTGTGATATTTTTTTTATCTAATATATACAAAATATTAGTTTATCTTTAAAATGTGATTTTTTTTTTTATCTAATATACATAAAATATTATATCACTCTTAAAAAAAAGTTGAGATTTTACGGGGGCCAGTGACTCCTAACTCTCATGTGGCTACATCCTTGCTTATAATGAATAAGAACAAACTTAAACTTAAACTTAAAGAGTAGATTTTTCGTGAAATGAATGTGAGACTTTATATATGAATTAGTGAGAGCTGGTCAATCTATTCACGTAATCCATACATATAAAACTATATTAAACTCCATCACAAGGATTTATTTAATATGCAACTTTCATCTCACTAAATTATAATATTTAAATAAAAATATGTATTGCATGAAAGGTTGCAAGACTGAAGACACTAAAAGAGTTTTCACTATTGAGTTGATCTATTTTTAAAATGAAAGATAAGTATTATTTTAAAATTGCTTGACTGATATATGGTCCAAATTTCAAACCTGTTGTTGCATACTTTTCTGGAGTTTTAAAATTTTTGCTCACACCGACTGCAATTAATCGAAAATTCATGCTAAAGTCTTAATTCCAGCAATATATTTCATTTCTTTCACTATCAAACCTTTTTAATTTAGGCAAAAACTTTTATGCACCGATTGCACGGTTCTGTCGACCCATTCACGCGCCCATTCACGCGTCTCCCACGCGCATGCACGCGCTCCCATGCTCTGAACACTTGTGCTGAAGCTCACCCAAAATTTGCTCCAATAGACCAACCTTTGTGTATAGTTAAACCAACCTTTGTGTATAGTTAAACCAACCATGTGTAGGTAGGTCTAACTATATATAAAGGTATGTCTAACATATATAAATGTATGCTTAACTATATATAAAGGTATGTCTAATATATACAAATGTATGTTTAAGTATACATAAATGTATGTCTAACACAACATAAGAGTATGTCTAACATAACGTAGTGGTATGTGCCAAAATTCAAAAATCAAGCCAAAAAAAGACAAGACATGGAATTTGGGCAGAACTGGTATGTTTAACATAGCTTAAAGGTATGTCTAACATAACGTAAAAGTATGTCTAACATATACTATTGGTATGTGATTTTTTTCAAAAATCATGAGCGAAAAAAAAAGAAGTGCGGTCCCCCTTGACCCGGATCCGACCCGGGTGCATGGATCTAAGATCCATGCATCTGATTCACAAGAGACTTACTCTTTTATTTACATTATATCAATTAATCTTCCCCTTTTAGTATATATACACCCTTCATTTAAAAAGAAATTCCAATAAATATAAAAAAGATCAAATGAGGCGGCTAGCTTCAAGTATGGATTTTGGGGAGGGTGTCGGGTGCGGTCGTCCCATTAGATTTTTTAAATTGTGCTTTTCGTATGTAATATTTTCTGTTATTTTTCATTATTATCGTTAATTTATTAGAATTTGTTTTCTTTACATTGTCAAAATTTTACTACTAAATAAAATCAGCATCCCTTGAAAAGGACATTCTAGATCCCTCTGGCGAGCTTCATCTACGGAACAAACTTATCATCACAAATCAAACTCTTTTAATGGGTTATAAGTAGTTGTGATTTGATCTAAAATTAGAAACGTAATGATGATATACTTAATAATATAAAAAGAGTAACTTCATAGATTACAAAAATGTTGTATATTTGATGAATAATAAAAAGTAAAAATTGTTTAATGAAGAATTGTGACTTTTAATTTTTCTTGAACATAAATTGTGTATATTAATACATGTGTGTAATACTAATTAAATTACCCTAAGGATAATGAGTCTCTTTACTTTTTATGTTCTTTTAGACATTTATACTACTAGAAATCATTCAAATTCCAACGGAACAATTTCGTTGGAATTTTGCGAAATACCGTTGGAATTTTACAAAATTCTGTTGGAATTATTGATTCGGAAAAGGGGTGTTGGAATTAAAATTCAGACGAAAATTCCAACGGTACTTTTCCGTTGGAATATACAATCACCAATAAAATTCCAACATTTTTCCAACAGAATTCCCAACGACGTTGAATTCCGTTGGAAATTCCGTTGCAAATTCTATTGGAAATTATAAAAATTCCAACAGAATTTCCAACCGCCTTGAATTTCGTTGGAAATTCTGTTGGAAATTCCAACGGTTATTATTTCCGTTGGAATTTTCTGTTGTAATTTGGTTGTTTCTGGGTGATTCTAGAAAACTTGTTTTATAATCATTGGCTGTGAAGGGAAAAATGATATTCCAATTTCTATTTATCTTTCTGTAAGTGCCCAGATGATGATGATGATGATGATTAATTTGATTATTCTGCCATATGTATAAAGTATTAAGTTGATTAACTAGCGAAGACGGGTCGTACTTGGCCATTTTATTTGCTTGTTTTCAGTGAAGAAATAGTTCATTTCTAATATTTATCAATACCTTTCATAGCTGGTGTCATTGAAGAGACGTTTTTTTTAACTTTTATTTAGACGTAATTGAAAAAACAATCATAATTTTTTATGACAATGTAAATTTATCTTTTTTTAATAATTATAGAAAAAAACCACAATATTTTATTTACTATTGAAATTTAAACTACGTTTATATTTTCTAACAAACAAAATCCATGTTTCCGGTAAGCATGTCATGTTACGTTGGACTCCACGTCATTTCCAACAAAAATTAATATAAAGATAAAATTGTAAAATAAAAATCATCAAATTTTCGAAAGTTGCAATTTAATCCTAATTTGTATAATAATTTACAAATAAATCATAAACTTCATTCAGCGTTGCATATATATCAAATTTATTATTTTGTGTCTAAGTTATTGTGGCATAGATTTCTACGTAAGCCGTCACATAAACCATACAATTTTAACAAAAATATTATCTACTTGGAAAAACAATTAATTCTCATATTAAAGAAGTTTAAATAAGATATATTTGAAACGATGACGTTCATTGTGTGGCTAATGTAACGTCGAATGTTAAATTTTATTTGGACACATGAACATAGACAATAAAGAATAAATTCGAATGGTAACAATGAATGAAAGTTGTGTTTTTATTTTTGCTAATTACCCCTTATTCCTGAATTAATTACACAGTGCCCCACATAAATAGGTCAACAACTTTACAAGAACCCAAATTCCTGAAGTGAATGCATCACAAGTATCAATATTTTACAAAGACTTAGTCTCTTGTGCAACTGGTGCACATACAATTCCGGTCGGGTCCGGGTCGATCTAGATTCGTGTACTTTTTTGTTTTGAATTTTATTATTTTGCTTTAAACCGTTACCTTTATGTTATATGATTGTGACATTTATATTATATAAGTGTGACCTTTATGTATAAATGTAATGACTTTTATATACTCTAACTTAGAAAAAAAAGAAGAATTTTAACAAAATTTATACATATAAGTCATAATATTTGTACATAAAGGTCACAAGAATTGTACATAAAGGTCACAACAATACAACATAAAGGTCTCAATCTGAAGCAAAACAACCTGAAAATCTTCATTTTTTCCTACGTTATTGAACATAAAGGTCATAACATTTATATATAAAGGTCACACTATATAACATAAATGTCACATCTTAACATAATGATAACAGTCTGAAGCAGAAAAAAAAAAGAAGGAAAACCCAGGTGCGTGGATCCGGATTGGATCGCCCCAATTGCACCAATCCAGATCAGGAGCATTTGCGTTTTACAAAATCTAATTTTCATACTCCAATTTCAGATTCTCATTTGATAATTTTCCCAAAACGAATACTTTCAAGCAATCTTACTACATGGAATGATAAAGGCCGATATGGGTTAGAGTTCTAAGGAGTGGGAGGAATTCTCTTGGATCGAAATAAAAGTAAATTACAACTATCTTGAAGAGGTGGGATTCGTAGACATGGATCTAGGTTTATAATCTTCGATTAATGAACGTTGAAAACCACACTTCGTCGCCTCGGTTTTTGGTCGAGAAAATCCAGTTCACAAGATGCTATCACCAACCAGCTTAAAACACATAGGGTTGGACTAAAAGCACCACACTAATTTCTAAGGGCACCACACTAATTTCACTAATCCATAACAAATTTTACTTATAAGTGTGGTGCCTTTAGTCCCACCCAACACATATTCGACAACCTCAATTCGAAGAACAAAACAGACAGAAGATGTATTATAATGTATACCATGGGATTTATAGAAAAGAAAGCTTTGGGAAAAAGCCATTTTCATTGATATGTAAAAGTTGCACACAACAAAAGCTACAAAGCTAGCTATATATATAAAACAAAGGAAAACCCTATCCACTAAAGATAAGAGAAACGACTATAAAATACATATAAGACAAGGACTAAGGTAATGCAAGATCATGACACTTGTCATGATCCTCTCTCTTGTTGATCTATCCATGGTGGTACATGATCATTAGCTGTATTCCATGCCTTTACTGTGTTGTGTCCTTTTGCCTCTAATTTGTTATTCTCATCCACCTTGGTGTTGATTCTTGCAACATGATTCTTGGCCTTGCTAACATTATGCACTTGGTCATTATATTTAACACCTCCCCTCAATTCGTGTGTGGTCAAAGGAAAATACTCAACTTGTTCCTTAACCTCACAAAGAATTGTTGACTTAGTGCTTTAGTAAATATGTCAGCAACTTGATCAATGCTCGGAACATGTTGAACTCTTATCTCATTTGCCATCACTTTATCTCTCACAAAGTGAAGATCCAACTCTATATGTTTAGTCCTAGCATGTTGTACAGGGTTAGAAGTGAGGGATATTGTGCTAAGATTATCAACCCAAATAACTGGAATCATAGGAAGTTTGATGCCAAGTTCTCCTAATAAAGCAACGATCTAAACAATCTCAGCTGCAACATGAGCTAAACTTCTGTATTCCACCTCTGTACTAGATCTAGATACGCAACTTTGCTTTTTAGAACACCATGATACAAGATTTCCAGCAAAAAAGACACATATCCCTGTAACAGATCTCCTGTCATCCAAATCACTAGCCCAATCCGAATCTGAAAAACCAACCAAGTTCCAATGATTATGCTTAGTAATATGAATTCCATAATCTCAGTTCCAGCCAAATATTTCAAAATTCTTTTCACTTCTTTCCAATGTTGATCAAGAGGATTTGACATGAATTGGCACACTCTATTCACACAAAAACTTATCTCAGGTCTTGTAATTGTCAAATATTGCAAAGCACCCACAATACTTCTGTAAAAAGTAGCATTAGAGAGAGGAGCACCATCATTCTTTGATAAACCTGGACTTGTGATCATTGGTGTTACTATTCCCTTGGCCTCTCCCATGTTTGCATTTTGCAGCAGCTCTCTAATATATTTGGATTGCTTCAAATGCATGCCTTCCTTAGTATAAGAAATCTCAATACCCAAAAAATTGGTTACTGATCCAAGGTTCTTTAGAGAGAAAGCTTTCTCTAGCTGGTGGATTGTTTCAGAAATTTACTTCGAATTGCTCCCAGTTATTAAAATATCATCCACATAGATTAATATATATGTTGTTCCCTTAGAATGTATTCTGTAAAAGAGAGAAGAGTCAGCTCTAGAATAACTATATCCAAGACTCAATACCGTGGATTTCACCTTCATAAACCATGCTCTAGAAGCCTGTTTCAAGCCATAAATGGCTTTGTGAAGCTTGCAAACAAGACCATTCCCCCTCTCAAAACCTGGGGGTTGTTTTATGTACAGTTCTTCCACTAAATCACCATTGAGAAAGGCATTATTTATGTCAAGATGTTGAATATGCCAAGAATGCTGAACTGCAAGAGTGAGAATAAGCTTGATAGTAGTATGCTTAATAACAGGACTAAACGTTTCTGTAAAATCAAAACCAGGTGATTGAGTGAAACCTTGAGCCACTAGTCTGGCTTTGTATTTAGCCACAGAACCATCTGCATTCTTTTTCAACTTATATACCCACTTACAACCAATTAGATTCTTGCCATGAAGCAAGGTTGTAAGGCTCCAGGTTTTGTTATTGAGCAAAGCAGTAAACTCATTTTGCATAGCAAGAGCCCATGGTGGAGATTTTAGAGCCTCAAGGTAGTGCACTGGTTCAACTGAAACATCAGAGATTGCGGTGAAGACTTTAGGCTTCAAATGACCTGTTTGAGATCTAGTGATCATGTGATGTCTTACTGGCTGTAGAATCCCTGGATCAGGTTCAGGGTGCCCATCACTACTAATAGGTGAATCCATAACTAACTGATCATGATCTAGAGAGTGTGAGGTGGATGGAGAGAGATCACTTGTGTGTGTAGGGGATGAGCTGGTGCTAGAGTTGGTAGGATTGGTGCTTGTGTGAGTATGTATAGGAATAAGAGGGAGGGTTAATATGAGGGGTTGATGCTGATAATCAGAAGTGGTTAATGAAAGAAAAAAATGAAGGATATGGAAAAGTGTTTTCATCAAATATGACATGTCTGCTAATGATCACTTTTCCAGTTGGAAGAAGAACTTTATAACCCTTATAAGACCCACTATATCCTAAAAAGACAGCACCATTAGATCTGTATTGGAGTTTGTGCTGATTATAAGCTCTCAAATGATGGTAACACAGATAACCAAATGTCTTAAGACTAGTATAAGAAGGCTTATGATGGTATAACAACTCTAGGGGTGTTTTGTAGTGCAAGATGGGTGATGGAAGTCTATTAATGAGGTAAACGATAGTAGCAAAAGAATCATCCCAAAATTTGCTATGCAACCTTGCTTGAGCTAATAAGGACAACCCCATTTCCACAATGTGTCTATGTTTTCTTTCTGCCACCCCATTTTGTTGGGGTGTGTAAGGACAAGATTTTCTATGAAATATTCCATGGTCTTGAAAAAATTGAGAGAGACCTATGTACTCACCCCCACCATCAGTTTGAATAGGTTTGATTGAACCTTGAAATTGATTTTGGATCAAACTATGAAAGTGTATGCAGGTTTTATGGACTTCTGATTTAGTTTTGAGAAAATAAATCCAAGTGAATTTTGTGAAATGATCAATGAAACTGATGTAATAATGGAAGCCATTTCTTGAGGGGATAGGTGCTGGTCCCCACAAGTCACTATGAATCAACTCAAAAGGATGATGATATTGAGTTTCTGAAATAGGAAAGAGAAGGGTGTGGCTTTTTGAAACAACACAAGGATGACAAATACCATTTTCATTAAGGAATAAGAGATATTACAATCTGATAGAATTCTCTTGACAACATCTAAGGATGCATGACCAAGCCTTCTATGCCAAACTCCTAAGTCATGGCTTTTTGGAATAGAAGTAGAAAAGACAAAATGATTATCAACTAAACTTGAATGTTGGTGTGTTGAGGTGGTGGTGGCTTTATGTGAGGGCCAAGTGAGAGGTCTTGTACTAGGCTTGTGGCAGTGTAGGTTGAAGTGATATAATCGATCTCTAAGTCTCCCTTGAAGAAGGATTTGTTTGCTGGTTGTGTCCTTCACAAGACAACAAGAAGGGTGAAATTCAAAAAAGACATTATTATCTCTAGCAAACTGAGAAACACTCAGTAGATTTTTGGTTATACTTGGGACATGTTGTAGGTTTTTAAGGAAGAAGTGTCTAGAATGAGAATCAGTTTTAAGTATAGAATTACCTATATGAGCAATTGGCACTCCTGAACCATTTCCCATATACAGTCTGTTGTTTCCTTGGTATTTTGTAGCAGTGTTGAGATTAGCAATCTCATTAGATATATGGTTGGTGGCTCTAGTATCAGGATACCAGGATGACTCGGATCTAGTATTAGAGAAACCATAAGGGCTAGAGTGTGCAAGATGTAGACTTGGATTAACATTTCTTCCCTGATGTTGCTGCTGAAATCCCTGTTGATGTTGAGTGTTTCCTATAGAGTTCTGAGAATAGCCATCATACCTGTGCCAACATCTGTCTGCTGTGTGATTTCCATGACATAACTGGCATTGGAATCTAGTTGCACCAAAACGGCCTCTACCTCTATAAGCGCCCACTCTATAACCTCTTCCTCTTGGAGCTGGAGTAAAAGATTGAGGGCTTCTACCTCTGCCATTAAAAAAACCTTGATTAGCTTCTCTTCTTACATTGCTATTCATTACCACAAAATGCACAAGAGGTTGTGAGCCTTCATTGTTAACAAAGGTACCACTAGATGCTTCAAGCCTGGATTCATAGCTCAACAATAAAGATAATAAGTCCGAAACTGAACATGGCTCCACTCTTGATGTCACAGAAACCATTACTAAGTCATACTCAGATCCTAATCCAGCAATAATGTGCAACACTTTATCAGATTCGGATACCTTATGCCCTGCTGATGCAAGTAAATCAAAACAAGTCTTCATTTGATTCAAGTATTCTCTCATACCAAGATTGCCTTTCTTAAGAGTAAGTAACTTGGTCTTGTATTGCATGAGCCTTGCTTGAGACTGGGTAGCAAAATTAAGCTCCAGGGTACTCCATATTTGTTGAGCTGACTCCAATCCAACCATGAGAACAAGAACATCAGGTGTCATAGATGATAGCATCCATGAAGTGAGGAGCCTATCTTGCCTTTGCCAAGTTGTATATTCTGGATTTAATTCTGCTTCTGATGAGCTTTCATCAACAATGAACTTTCTTGGGGCTGCCATGCTTCCATCAATAAAACGTTCCAAACCATAGCCTTTAATGGTGGATAAAACTTGTTGCCTCCAAATCATATAATTAGTATCATCCATCTTTGTGGTAACAAGTTGGTTGTGTAAAGGAATGACTTGACTAGATGCATTAGTTTGTGAGTTCTCTGTAGCAGTAGACATCATGTAAAAAAGAAAGGATAGAGAACAAAAAAAGAATCAAGCTGAATAAAAAAATATCAGAGACAGAGACAGATCAGGCCTGCTCTGATACCAAGAAAAGAAAGCTTTGGGAAAAAGCCATTTTCATTGATATGTAAAAGTTGCACACAACAAAAGCTACAAAGCTATATATATATATATATATATATATATATAACAAAGGAAAACCCTATCCACTAAAGATAAGAGAAACGGCTATAAAATACATATAAGACAAGGACTAAGGTAATGCAAGATCATGACACTTGTTATGATCCTCTCTCTTGTTGATCTGTCCATGGTGGTACATGATCATTAGCTGTATTCCATGCCTTTATTGTGTTGTGTCCTTTTACCTCTAATTTGTTATTCTCATCCACCTTGGTGTTGATTATTGCAACATGATTCTTGGCCTTGCTAACATTATGCACTTGGTCATTATATTTAACATTTATCTCTATCAAATTTCCCCAAACTATGATTTGGGGAAGATGAGTGGAGAGGGCAAATGTACATATGTAGGGGTGATCACGGTTCGGTTTTGTGATTATTTTGTATAAATTTAAATTGTCTAGCCATATGCGGTCCGGTTAATTTTTCAAATTTCAACCGTTGTTTTTTGACATAACTTGATTGTGCGGTATTCAAGTGTTTCGGTCGGTTTCAGACGGTTTCTTTACTTATAAATCAACATCGAATATAATTACTCTCTCAAACTTTAACTATGATACACACATTATAACAAATTTCTCCATGTAATTAGTTATCTACATCAAACTAAAAGGATAATATGTATGGAACTAAATCTATAATCACAATATTCTAGCATTGATAATCCATGATAGTTCAAAACATATTTCATGAAATTATAATATTTGATCATATAATAATATGCAATTTGGGCTAAGAGATAAAAAAAAAACACATAATTTAACATGAATATATGATAAGATAACAATTAAGGCCTTCATGTTTTGATCCAACTTTTGGATAAAACTGTCTAGTGAATTAGACTTGATCTAAGTGTGTTTCTAATGATGTATAAAATGAAATTATATATATATATATACACACACATATTCATATACATAAATATATAAATATATAGTCGGCGGTGTGGTTGGTGCGGTTTTGAATGGGAAATGTAAATTACCTATTTGACTGTGCGGTTTTTCGAAAAAAATTAACTGTCGATTTGTCGTAAAAATTCATAAATGACGGTGCGGTTCGGGCGATTTTTTTCCTAGCCCTATACATATGTATCTTTCAATAAGCATATAGCCCTTGCACAAGTATTATTATTATTATTATTATTATTATATTATAGTGATTTGGGGGGCAAATATGGTATTTCAAGTAATGGAAGACTTAAACATGTAATCCAACCAAGAGGTTAATAAATAGTCCGAACACTAAAAGTTGTAAACACTTGATTCAAATAAAAAATTACAAATAATTCCCCAACACAAAACATGCAATTCAAACAACATTAACATCACATCATGGGATAAGAATATACTAATCTAACCTTCATCGTCAAACCCATCCTCCAATCAAAACTAGCCCTAAGAGTACACACACCAAACCAAGTGTGGGTGCGCGTGGGGCCACACAGATTGGGTTAGGGGCACGAATACCACAGTTTACATAATTATTTATCATTATTAAATGGTTAGACATTCTTATAAACATTTCAAGTAACTTGTCATTTAAAAACAATTTGACACAATCATTGAATATTTATTCTTTTTTTACAAAATTAGATACTTTATTTTTTTTTATTTTGTCTATATCAACCATTCTAGTTTGTTGGTCCCAAGTGGTAGAAGGTTGGGGTGAATAAATCTTCTCAAAATTTTAAAATTTTTACTCCAAAAGAATATAAGTTCTTGCAGTGAGCAGTAAGCTACATAGCTTGCTGTTTCAGAACAGAGTTTGCAACATTTTAGCAGTAAGCTTAGGAACTTAAAAAAAGTTTATGCATAGCGGAAAATACTTAACAAATATAAAGTTCTTTGAAAGACTTCTTCAATGCAGTATGCTCGGATAAGTATGCAATAAGCTACAAACAGAAAAACAGTGCAATGAACACAATAAGGTTTATAGTGGTTTGAGGGTGAAGTAATCTCTCTACGTTCACTCTACTCCTTTACTCAGGAGGAACTTTGTTAAGAGTTTATTGGTTTACAGAGACTTGACTAATATAATCACACCCTAAACAAGACAAACAACCTGTAGTGACCAAAACAAAACAGCCCACACATGACTCATACTCTTCTATAAGAGTGAAAACACTTAGCAGAAACTACCCTCTGCTAAGAGACTTCTAACTCAATCTATAAAAAGATAAAATAAAGTTTTTCTTCAACACAGGAGTGCAACAATCTTCTGAAGAGATAGCTCAGGTAGATGGATTGCTTGTTGCTTTATAAATAGAGTGACTGAAACTTGTAGGTTTTCTTAATTATTTGAAGATTGAAAAATTGCTAGAGAGCTCGTGAGTTTCAATAGTTGTTTTAGGTGCACTCATCATCTATTTATAGGCAAAAGGGAATTTTGTCCATTGAAGGAGACAACTCCCTATTCAGTGAGGTGTCCATTTCTGATTGGCTCGTACAAATTTTTTGTGCATTCTGGTACACCGTTACACTGAGCCTTTTCATTCTATGCAAGATCGTCCTTTTGTCATTTTTATTCTTTCAGGTGTCCTCTTCTGATTGGCTCCTCCTTAATTTTTCCTTTTGGTGAATCAGGACACTAAATCAGAGATAACCGTTTTTGGGACGAGGTTGATGAGTTGTCACTTAATGAATACTAGCTTGTTGTATGCAGTATGCTCGACTAGCTTGCTGTAGTGACCTTCCTAGCTTGCTGAATTTCTGCTTATAGTCTTCATAGCTTTCTACAGTGACCTCCGTTCTTCATGCAGCATCCTTAACTTAACTAAACTTTTACAATGTCTAGAATTATTGTTATCATTACTTTTAAATTTAAACAAAATTTAAGATAATTTTTGTAATTATATGAGAAATGTTGTGAATAAATAATATTTCAAAACTTATATTGTTAATTGATCACTTTTAACTAACTACGAAAATCATTGCCTTATTAAATTATTTATCAAGTGGTGAAAAAAAAAATCAACAAAAGCTTTCAAGTTGTTAATTTTTTTAAACTAAAATTACTTAATGTTTATAATTATTCTAAATATCAATTTAAAGTTTAAAAAAATTAATACATTTTTTTGTAGTTATATGAGATATGTTGTACATAAATAAATATTTCAAAAATTTATTGCTAAATGGTCACTTTTAACTAACTCCATAATTGACTTATCAAATTATGTATCGAACTAATGACCATGAATTTTTTTTTCCTTACAAAAGACAAATAAATAGAAAGTAAGCTTTCAATTTTATTGTTTACGCAAATTTTCTATTCCAACTTCTTAACATTATTAACTATAATTTGGAAAAACATGTTCAATTTGTATTATTTAAATTCAGAATAACATGTCACAAAAAAATGAATGCACAAAGAAGTTCGAAAGACCACACGAGAGATAGAGGTTAACCTAATTCTACTTTACCAAACGATTTTTTTAAATTATAAATATAACTTTAAAAATCAATTAACATATGAAAAATATATTTCTATATTATACGAAATTTGGATAAAAAAATATACGAATCACTTTATAATATAATCATATCACAATAAATAGTAAACCGCGTATCGCGCAGGTGAATTATTAGTGTATATATATAATAATAAGATCATTAGAAGAAATTACAAGTTTGCCATTTTCCCTACTAAAAATGTCACATCAAACTTTTTGCTATTAAACAAATTCTAAAAGATAATGATATTGTCAAGAAAATCAATCATATTAGTAATCACTCTTTTCAATGTATCAATATATTATTATTATTATTATTATTATTATTATTATTATTATTATTATTATTATTATTGTTATTGTTATTGTTATTGTTATTATTATTATTATTATTATTATTATTATTATTATTATTATTATTATTATTATTATTATTATTATTATATTTATTTATTTATTTATGTTGTTGTTTACAAAAGTTGTTCAATATTTTACAATAATTTAATTTTTTTTTGTTAAGTATAATTACTTAAGTCTAAAATTATTCTAATTCTCATACTCAATTTAAAGTTAAAGAAATTTTAAGATATTTTTTGTAATTTTGAAAAATATTGTATATAAGTAAATATAAAAATTTATATTGTTAATTGGTCACTTTTACTCAACTTGAATAATCATTAACTTATCAAATTATTTATCAAGTAATTAAAAAAAATTAACAAAAGATAGAAACAAATAGAATGTAAGCATTCAAATTGTTTAATCTTTTAATGTGTTAGCTTTACTTACTTAATGTTTAGAATTACTCTTATTACCAATTTTAAAGTTAAATGGATCTTAAAATGCTTTTTGTAATTATGAGAAATATTGTATAAAAAAATAAATATTTCAAAATTTATATTATCAATTTGTCACTTTTAACTAACTTCGAAAATTATTGGCTTATTAAGTTATCTATCAAGCCATTAAAAAAAATGATCAACAAAAGCTTTCAAGTGGTTAATTTTTAATTTAAAATTACTCAATATTTATAATTACTCTTATTATCAATATTAAAGTAAAAAGATTAATTTATTTTTTATAATTATGAGAAATGTTGTACATAAATAAATATTTCAAAACATATACCGTTAGATGAGTATTAAATATAAAGAAAATCATTAATTCATTCATTTAGTATATTACATAATTTAATATACTAGAGTATCCCAGTTTGATAGATTAAAAATAATGATTTAGATTTTTGTTCATTTTCAATTAAAAGAAAATGATTTTATATTAATATTATAAACTTATGATATTTTAAAAGATATTTAATTTATTTGAGATTCATACGTGCAAATTAGATATACATATTCAAATATATTTGTATATGGATTTATTGTTTCCTTATCTTTTTTTTTTTTAGAAAATATTAATCCGAATTAAGCTGCCCATTAATCAGAAATTATTTTTTACCCTAAAGATGGATTGAAAGTTTTAATTTGTGGTAGTGGAGAGGAAAATATTGCATTCACTGGGAATGTTGTATACAAGGAGGTGTTGCAAAAAGTGTAATAACTTTTTTAGATTAAATTGTTAATGTAACTTTTTGCATTGCATTCCTTTACCATTTAGGTATATTAATACAATACTTTTGAAATTTGATATATATACATATATATAATTTTAAAATTATTTATTAACTATTTAAAAATATATAGAACACTTATTTTATAACTCACATATATTTTTCTCACTTATATAATATTATTTAAAGTACAAATCCGTACAACGCATGGGTGAAGTAATAGTTTAAAAGAAATATTGATTCAAACAAAATGCAATAATTATAATAAATATGTATTCTACAACATTAATTAACTTAAATTACTATAAAAATCCTAAACTCTTGGTTAACACCAGTTGTACAAAATATTTTGCCTAAAAGTTATTATTTTCTACAATTAATTTGGATGAATGAATAAAAATAATTTAGTTTTTTTCGAAAATACAAAGAAATGCGTGGAAAGCACAAAAATATGAAAATGCAATTAAAAAAAGTGTGAAATTAAGTTGACCATAATTTTAGAGTGGGATGTTTTTGAAATTTGAATTTTTACAGAAAATTTAAAATTCTAATAGAAAATTGATTTTATTAACCATAATATTTTTGGGTACAACTCTAAATATTAATTAGTTAATTTGTTTATAACCAATAAAAAAGTATTAATGTATGATATGTTTAAATTCAAATCTATATTTCTTTTTATCTAAGTTTACAATGAGTTTTTTAAAGTAGTTCATTTTGCTTACGAATATTCAGTTGGTGCAACAGAAGACTTTGTAAAAGAAATATTGAATAAATTAAATGTAATGTTATTCGTTTTTAGAAAAGACGTCCATCTTAAAGAAATGGAGAAATCTATTTTATTAGTTTAGAACTTGTGCCAAGAGTTTAGGATTTTTATAGTAATTTAAGTTAATTAATGTTGTAGAATACATATTTATTATAATTATTGCATTTTGTTTTAATCAATATTTCTTTTAAACTATTACTTCATTCGTGGGTTGTACGGATTTGTACTTTAAATAATTTTATGTAAGTGAGAAAAATAAATGTGAGTTATAAAATAAGTGTTCTATATATTTTTAAATATTTAATAAATAATTTTAAAATTATATATATGTATATATATCAAATTTCAAAAGTATTGTATTAATATACCTAAAAGGTAAAGGAATGCAATATAAAAAGTTACATTAACAATTTAATCTAAAAAAGTTATTACACTTTTTGCAACACCTCCTTGTATACAACATTCCTAGTGAATGCAATATTTTCTTCTCCACTACCACAAATTAAAACTTTCAATATTTTCCTCTCCACTACCACAAATTAAATCTCTTTGGGTTCCTCTAGCTGCTTGGCCTCTTATTTTCCTCCTGCTGCAAGCTCTTCTTCAGCCTGCTTGCAGCCTTCAGTTTTTTCTCCTGCAGCAAGGTCTACTCCTTGCTTGCTGCACTCCTCCTTAACTTCTTGTGTAGCTGCAAGCTCCTCCTCTTCGTGCTTGCAACTTTCATCAGTAAGATTTTCCTGATCAGCATCAGCAGTGGATTGATCTCTTGCAGCATCACCCAGAGAAGGTGCCTGCTCAATCACTATGTCTTTTGCTGTATCAGGTGACGCTGCTGCATCAAGTAATCCTGCAGCAGATAGTACTGCAACTTCTGCCAGTACTGGGAAACCTGCCTCCGCAACCTTCTTCGTCGTTGCATCATCGGCGATTTCAACATCTGGAAGACCTGCAAGTAAAAACTGGATGATGTCTGATGGCTCCTTGTCTTCTGCAACATCTTCCGGATACTTGGGTGAATCCTCATAGTCCACCTGCTCCTCCTCCTCGCTGATCTGCTGTAATGTCACGATTGGAGGTAGACTACTCATCACAGTGTTAAAGGTTGGAGAATTCCCAGCTTTCATCATGAAGTTGTCAAGTTGCAGTGACTTGACGGGAGTATCAGTTCTCCTTCCTTCTTAGCTGAATTCCAAGGACTCTTGCAGCTACGACGCATCAAGATCATCTGCTGGCTTAACTGTTGCATCCTTCGGAATCGCCTCGCCCATAAACAAATTTGCTTCTACAACAGCCGTCAGGGCATTTTCTGTTGTTTCATCGGCGACTGCAGGCTTGGATTACTTGTGCCCCTTCCTTACAGTGATTGTAGAAAAGTAGGTCTTGGTTATAACAATCCTTTCTTGAGCATCTGCAGGAGGGATATAATCAAGCAGCATCTTGACATCCCTAGTTCTAGCCCAGAACATGGGGGATTCTTCCATGACGGTCAAATCCTCCCAATTCTGCAGCATCCAGCTCTCCTGCATCCTCATATCCTTCCAAACGGGGAGGCTGATCATCATCTGATCATTAAAAATCTTGAAGGAGAATATGAGAACTTCCTTCACCAGCCCCTTCCGTATCTTCTGTGCCTCCTCCTCTCTTTGTTGTAAGGAGAGGATCGTGGCTCTTTCACTTTTATCCGGCTTCTCCTTCAATAGTCTTTGGATTTGCCTCATGCACATCCTCTTCCAAGGCACATCCTTCTTCCGAAGAACTCTCTTCTTCTTTGCTGAAGTAGATGGAAGTTCAGCTGCTCCTGCTGCAACTTCCGGGGCATTTTCTGAACCCATAACACCTTCGCCGGTGGGCTCTTCTGTCTTCTCACCATCATATGGAACTATGATGGGAGCTTCTTCTCCTCCTTCATTCCCTGCTGCTTCCCTCTCCTCCATCGGGTTAGCAGCTTGTATTTGATCCACACTCTCCATCTCCTTGGTGTGATCATCTTCCCTGGATGCAGTATATGCACTGCTACATTCTATGGGTGCAATAAGACTAGCTGTTCTGGCAGGCTTCTTAGCTTTCAACTTGACTAGGCTTTTCTTGGGTGTCCTTACTGCAACCAACCTTTCTTTAGCTTCTGCTGCAGCATCAGCAGCAACAGCAACACCAACATCAGTAGTAGCAGCATCAACAGCAGCACCAACATCAGCATCATCACTAGCTGCAACTAGCCTGCTTGCTGCAGCCTCCTCTCCCGTTGCAACCTTCTTTAGCTCCACCTTCTACAGTGGCTTGGCGGCCTTCTCCGTCTTCTTCTTGGTGGCCGCCTTTGCATGAGCTCTCTCCTTTCTCAAGGCTCCCTCTACAGGCTTCTTCTTCTTCTTCTTCGATTTCTCTGCAGAGGGGGTGCTGGTTGGTGTTTCCTTGGCCTGTACCTTCTTCCCCTTCTTGGGTTCACTAAGGTACTTACCAGCAGCAATGAGAACTGGATCTTGCAGTGGGATGCCTAAATAATTCAAGATGACATAAATGGCAATCCCATAGCTTCTCCGAGGAGTAGCCTTTGAAGCTTCTTCCCAAATCCTCTGAAGGATGAACCTGCTCTAGTTGACAGATTATTCGGTCATGATCACCGACATCATCCTAAATCGAAGATCGGTACACTTGTCATAGCACCCCAATCTACCCTCAATAATGTAGGCACAGATATCATACATCAACGAGTACTCTAGTTTGAAGGCCTTCTTCAGAGTGCTCCTTCTGATTTCACCGTTCACTTCACTGGTGAAGAGCTCCCACATTTCTTGGGATTAGTCTTCCCCAAACTGCTGCATTGCCTTCATGCCCATTCTTTCTACACCAATGCTGAAGGCTTTGCCAATGGTTTCCATGGAAACCTCATACTCCTTCCCCTGCACAGAGACGACAATGTTCCTCCCTGATTCACTAGTTCGAGCAGTGGAATAGAAGTTCTTCACAGATGCTTCAGAGTAGCCGCATCCATGGTCCTGTACAAATCCTGCAATTTTTGTGGCCTGCAGCTTTTTGAAAATATTTTCTATACAGTCAGGGTCATATTTCGGATTCTGCAACAAGCCAGTGAGGCTTATCAATCTTCCTTCCACGATGATGGTGTTTTTCAATGGAAGCGCCATTGTGAGTTGAAGCTTGAGATCCTTAGGGTTTGAAAAGTTTTGCAAAGAGTGAGAGAGAATAAAGGTTTTGAGTGCAAGAGTAAGAATGATCTTTGATTGAATGATGAAGATCGGTTTTGTTGAAAACTTCCCAGAATTTTAATCAATTAAGGGCTAGGATCAATCTATTCGGTTAACATATCACTCATCCAGCGATCCATTCAAAAATGCGGGGTGGCAGTTTTGTAAATATTTGGTAAGTTGAACAGTTGCTTACGTGCGCCTGCAATTTCTGACACAAAAGGGTTTTCACATTTAATGCAAAAGCACATATTTTCCACTCTAATCATGATTATTATTATTTTGTTCGAGGTTTCAGCATTAAACACCAAAAATTGATTGCTCCGAGCACTAAGTGTTTAATGCACTGCGTCAGGTATTAATTCACAGACATGTACTGCACGCACATAAGTGTTGTAAACTGAGCGGTACCTCCTTTCGTTATGCAACATAGTTCCCCCTTAGTATGTGCATATCTTATATCATTGCATCCTTGCATCTTAGCATCACTGTAAGCAGTGTTCCCCCTTGCTCCAGAGTCTCTCCTTGCTGTAACCTGTCTAGGAACATGTTACTGCAAGCTCTCTATGTCCTTTCTCATCTTACAACATTTTCTTTGTTGTAACCTCGCTCCTGCAATCTTCATTACAGCTTGATGATTCCGAGCTCATTCCTTAAGGCTGAAAATCTTGCTTCATTAAAAGGTTCGGTGAAGATATCAGCCAGCTGTAGATCTGTATAGATCTTCTCAAGAACAACATCCTTCTTTTCAACATCATTTTTGAAGCCATTTTCAAGAAGGTAAAGAGACAGGGTATCATACCAAGCTCTAAGTGCTTGTTTAAGTCCATATAGTGCCTTCTGTAACCTGTAGACTTTTCTTGCAGCATTATCTTTGAATCCCGGATGTTGTTCAACGTACACTTCTTCCACAAGGAGTCCATTTAGAAATGCACTTTTTACATCCATTTGATAGACAATTTAAATTCATGTGAGTAGCGTATGCTAGGAAAATTCTTATAACTTCAAGGCCTGTAACAGGGGCAAATGTCTCATCAAAATCAATATCTTCTTCTTGACAATACCACTTAGCAATCAGTCTAGCTTTGTTTCTCACAACTAATCCGGATTCATCCAGCTTGTTCTTGAATACCCACTTTGTTCCGATGACTCCTTGATGTGATGGTCTGGGTACAAGCTTCCATACTTGATTTCTTTCGAATCCATTAAGTTCTTCCTACATTGCTTGAATCCAATTGTTGTCCTCAAGAGCTTCTTCTATCGTTTTAGGCTCAATTTGTGAAATGAAGCATACAAACAGTACTTCATGATGAATTGTTCTTCTTGTTCTTACACCAACTCTTGGATCACCAATGATGAGGTCTTTTGGGTGATTCCTTAGTCATGTTCTATCTGGATCAGTGTATTCTTATCTTTTTTCAGCATCTTCAGTTTGTAGTGCAGTAGAGTCCTCTTCCTCGGGATGTTCTGCACCCTGCTCAGCTGTACGTTGTTCCTTTGTGTGTTGTATTGCTGCATCTTGACCTGCTGAAACCTGTCTTGCAGCATCCAAAGTTGATGCATCCAGGTTCCTTTATTTGTCAAATCTTTCAGAGAGTATGAGAAGATAAGAGCTCTCTCTGTAAGAAACTTGGGTTTTAGGATTGACTCATTCAAATTCCTTCTTTAGGTCTTCTAGCTCAGCAGCATTACAATGTGGTTCATCAAAGACCACATGTACAAATTCTTCAACCATAAATGTTCCTTTGTTAAAGACTCGAAAAGTTTTACTCATGGAAGAGTATCAGAGGAATACAACTTCATCTGCCTTAGCATCGAATGCTTTAAGGTGTTTTTTTCCATTGTTGAGCACATAGCATCTGCATCCAAAGATGTGAAAGTATGATACATCTGGAGAGTATCCATACCAGATTTCATATGGTGTTTTGTCTTGTTCCTTGTTGATTAGATATCGATTCTACGTGTAGCATGCAATGTTGGTAACTTCAGCTCAAAATCTCTTAGGCATGACAGCTTGTACAAGCATCGTTTTTGCAGCTTCTTTGAGGGTTCTATTCTTTCTTTCAGCTGCACTGTTTTGTTAAGGAGTTCTTGCAGCAGAATACTCATGCTGAATTCCTTTCTCCAGAGAGTATTTCTCAATGAATTTATTGGTAAATTATGTTCTTCTGTCAGTCCTGATCTTCACAATATTTGAGTTCTTCTCATTCAGAATTCTTTTCATGAACTCTGGAAGCTTTGATTGTGTTTCTGACTTCTTTGCTAGAATTATGGTCCAAGAAAACCTTGAGTATTCATCAATGATTACAAGAGAGTATTTCTTACCGCTTAGACTTGTAGGATCAATGGGACCGAAGAGATCCATGTGCAGCAGATCCAAGATCTTGAACGATGATCGCTATAACTTTTCCTTGAAGGATACTTTGATCTGCTTTCCCTTTTGACATGCTCCATAATGCTTTCCTTTTTGTGCAATGTCAAGTAATCCTCTCACAAGTCCTTTCCTGGCCAGCTTGTTGATCGTCTTGAAGTTCAGATGACCCATCCTCTTGTGTCATAGCCAACTTTCTTCTGGTGATCCTTTCCCAATAAAGCATGTCGGCATTGTTGATGAGTTCCAGTCCACAAGTTATACATTTGCTTTCCTCATTCATGTAAGCTTGACTTCTTTGCTTGCTGCATCTTTGATTAGACACTGGTTTTAGAAGAATTCTACCATATGCCCTTTGTCACAGAATTGACTAATGCTCAACAAGTTATATTTTAACCCTTTCACATATGACACATAATTGATTTGTATATCTTCTATGATCAATCTTCTTGTATCTAAGGTGTTTCCTTTTGAGTTATCCCTATTAGAACATATTTAAGAATATTTTGATAAGACAAAACCATAGAATAGTAACCCTCATTTTATAAGCATAACTTATCTTGTTACTGCAGAAAGATACGACAGAGTTCAGAAGAAGGATACTGAAGAGAATAGTGAAATGAATCTGGTAAACTAAAAAGGATATTGCTTACTGCAAGAAGCTACCTGGAAGAGACTATGCTTAAACATACTGCAAAGCAGCAAGCTACTGAAGACTCAAGCTACCTGACAGGAAGCTACCTGGAAGAGACCATGCCGAAGCATATTGCAAAGTAGCAAGCTACAGAAGCTTGAAGCCACCTGAAAGCAAGGCTGGGAAGAGAGGTACAAAGCAAGCATGGGAAGGAAGCTAGAAGTTACCGGTAGAGAGAAGAGGAATGGAGCCAATCAGATGAAGACACGTGGAAAGTGAAAAACTGCCGTGTATCAGAAGGAGTACGACATATTTAATGATGGAAACCTACCTACCTTCAATGGGCAGATTTCCTAATCTATAAATAGAAGAAGACTGAAGACTGAAGATGAGAAGAGAAAAGAGGAGAGAGGCACACGAGAAAAAGAGAGAAGTGCCCAAGAGAGAAGAGAAGAGAGCGCAGAAAAGAAAAGAAGAGAACAAAGTGCAAGAGAGAGCGTAGAAAGGAGGGGGAAGACCCATAGGGGGAATAAAGAAGAAGAAAAATAAGAAGAGAGAAAAGAGTGTACACAAGATCAAAAAAGAGTAGAAAGCTCAAACACTCTACACCCTAGAAACGCTAGAATACTCAGTCACTCAGTCCGGCAGCAAGTTACAGCAGAGCAACCTACAATTGCTGCATCCAGTTGAAGAAGAAGACAAACCTTTTAGGGCTGGTTTGGTTTGAAGGATGGGGAAATAAACCCATTTAAACTTATCTTAACATATGTTTTGTTTATGGGTTTGAGAACATGTTTGTTTAAAAATCCCGGGTTAGAATCCGGATTATATCATGGATTAAGGTGTCTTGATTGATGGTTTACCCAACCCACCCATTTTGGTGGGTTTAATATCCAAATCCAAACCAACATTTTAAATACCTATAATACCCCTTATCTTGATAATATTTACAACTTCACCACAATATATATAAAAGTATTATGTCTCTCCCCATGAAGTCCACTTAAGTCCATTTAGCTGAATCCTAGCCGTATCATTGATAAGGAGTAGAAATTCTTCACCCAACTCCTCTACAAAGCAGAACCTTAACGGCATTTTCGAAAGTACGAGTATTTGGAGAAGATTAGTAAATTGGTGGAGGCTAAAAAAACGTAAGTGGGTTTATTTTTTAATTTGTTGTTTCATCTTCGTTTTTGAATTTGTTGTTTAATCTTCTTTTACAGAGGAGTGAAAATTACATATTTCGTTTTTAAATTTCAAGAGTAGTTTTTGAATTTTTGAAGATTAGTAATGTGGAAAAACGCCGCATTTAAAGAATTGGTTATATATTTTGGCTATTTTACTGTTGTTTTCTGTAATTTTTTTCCTTTTTATATTTTAAGATTGCAGATTTGAATAATTTTAACAAGTGTTTGTAAATTTCTAGAAAATTAAAATGGAAGGCTGTGATTTTTATGGTATCTAATTAGGTCTTGAAAATGGTTTGAAGAAATGCCCAAAATTATAGATTCATCCTAGGAATGAGAGGTGGAGATGATAATGACACAAGTATGTGTATGTAGCGTTCTTTCTTCGATCATTTTCTTTCTTCTTTGAAAAGAGAATGAACACTAATTTTTATAATATAATATCCTTTTTCATTAAGGGCAATTATGGAAGTTTAAGAAATTGAAATAATAAACCTAACAACCAAACATAATGTCAATAAATAAACTCAGTACAAAAGGTTCTAATCATTCAATCCAAACATAAATTTAAAAATAATCCTATTGCACAAACATTCAATCGAAAAAAAAAAAACCATCACATCAATGGTTAAATAAACTTGATCTAACTATCCCTAACAAACCCCACCTGCAATCCAAACCAGCCCTTAAGGACTGTCTCGGAGTGCTTAGTCAGGACTAGGATCCTGATAAGTTGTTCGCTTTCTAAAAGAGAAAACAAGGATCCTGAGAGGTCAGATAGGATCCTGTGTGGGTCAGTTAGGAGAGTAGGCAAACAGTCGTGAGCAGCTATGTGTAGGCTTGCTACTTACTTGTTAAGTCTGTGTTGTAATAGATAGGGCTATGTAAATCAACAAGATTAACAAATGTTCCCTCTTGAGAAGAGGCAGAGAGGATGTAGAAGGGTTACTCCACCTTCGAACCTCTGTATATCTATGTGTTTATTTATGATTACTGTTCTATCTGCATATCTTATGTTAGATGCATGTCTTCCATATTTGGTCTTTTAATGAAAGGAAGCTTCCGCAATATAACTCTGATAAGTAACCTCCCAAAAGGTTATTGCCTCTCGACCTAAGCCTCCTGGAATGAAGAAAAGTTTGAAAATTGAGTAGGCTTATTCACCCCACCCCCCCACCCTCTAAGCCTACTACCACTTGGGACCAACAAGTGGTATCAGAGTAGGTTGGATGAAACGTCTGATCTAACTGATCTATCCAGATCCAATCTTTGAATTCTCTCTCTCTCTCTCTCTCTCTCTCTCTCTCTCCCTCTCATCAATAGACACATGTGATCAGAAGCGCCACATGTCATTCTTAAAAAGTGTAACTAATGTGAAGACAACAAACAGCTAAAAACCTTGAAGAACAGGTTGAGTTGTGGAGAAAAGCTGCTCAGGAGCAGGAAGCTGGTGAGCAGCAAGCTATGCTCGAGGAACAGGCTACTAAGCAAGAAGCTGTGCATGAGGAGCAAGCTTTTACTTAATGAAGAGCAGACCAACAAGTGAAGCAGGTTGCTGAGCATGAAGAGGAATCTAGTACAAGGCAAAGCTGGGAGTATGGACCATACTGAAGCCTCAAGACAACATCGAAGAGTAGACAACAACCTTCAAAGAAGATGCTGAAAAAGTTAAACAAAAGAGTAAGAAGAGAAGCTCATTCCGTCAACCAGCTCATACTACAAAAAGAAGCACAGATCTACTCGATAAGACAACTCTCAAGAAAATAATGACTATAACCATGTACCTCGTTCTAATTTTGCTCTAATACTTTCTATATCAAGCTAGCTTCATTTATCTATGTCTAGTTAAAAACTCAAGTGACCCTGAGCAATTTAAAGTTCAAGAATGCCAAAGGAAAGAATCTTCAGCTCAAAAGAAAATCAGTAATCTGAGGACTGAAGATAACAGGTTAAAAAAATTTTGGTCACTTGACTTGTAAATGAGAAATGAAGCCTGCACGTTGATTTCCAAAGAAGATGTTTCACCTTCTCATGCAGAAACCTTAGGAGGACCTAAAATTGTACTGAAAGTGACCCCACATCTTAAAAGAGATAATCATAAAAGTAAGGGGGAACCTCAAGTACAAATCAAGGTGACTCAGCAAGCAAAAGAGATAAACCTTGGATGGATCCAAATGGATTCGAGTATGCTGTAAGATGTCTGCAGCAACCTAACATTCCCTGAAGAAACCAAGCAGACAGCAACAACTCCTAAAAGGAAAGAAAACCGTCTACCTTACTGGTACCTCTGACAGAAAACTACAGGAGAACAACCTTCAGACCTTTGAGCAACCAAGAAGTAGATTTCCAGGCTCAAAAAGGTCCTACATATACGAAAGCAAGCTGCAAGGAACCTATCTACAAAATCAACAAGAAGCAGACACAAAGAGCAACCCAAACAACAGAAGCAAGATGTGATTGCCACAGGAAGCTGAAAATTCTAAAAGAAGGTCATCCCACCTCAGACAATAAGCTACTAAATCCAGGGGAAAAGATTTGATGAAGTCAAGGAAAAATGAAGTTCTGACAACAGGATGCTAGACACCAGACAACTGGATACTAGGTCTCTGGATAACAGGATGCTGGAAATCAGGATACTAGAGACCAGGTTACTAGATACTAGGTCACTGAACACCAGGTCGCTGCATACCAGGACGCTAGACACCAAATTTTTGGATACTAAGTCTCTGAACTATCAGGATACTTATCATCAAGACACTGGAAAAGAAGTCACTAGTGGGTTACATCTCATCAAATCCAGCGGTTACCGAAAAACAATCGGTAACGTGTGTGCATCAAAAGTAGACCACCTTTTTCAGAACCCTAGGATAATTTCAGCCATGTGATCAAAAAAATCTAAAGGTGGAGAATCAAATGTTGACCACAAACTCAAGCAATCACCTCATGCAGAGGCAAAAAGCAATGCTATGATAACTGTCAACAACTCTGTTGGAAACCGGCGAAATAATTACTGAGATCTTTAAAGATCTAACCCCAGCCGTAGGATCTCACAGATCACTCAAAATAGGGAGTATCTCAAACTCTATATATACATGCACTTCTTACTCTTATCTTCTTTCATATATCCTCTCTCTTATCCTTAATACAACATGACACCAGATTGTTGGAAACCATTTTCTCCATTCTTTCTTAACAGCACATTCTCTGCAAATAATCAACCAAACACCTCTCAAATAACGAAAAGTCACCTCTCACGCTTGATTCTTGCTAAGAAAGTCTTTCTCAGAAGACTCGGTCTTCTAGCTTACTGTCCTCACCTCAATTCCAAAGGACTTGCACCCAAGTTCTCCTCTTAGAGGCCGGAGATAGAGTGGAAAGATCCCTCTCCAGTAACCCCAGAGCTTCAGCTCGTTGATAATGACAAAAGGGGGAAGAAACTGCGAAGGATCTTGGAAGATCAAAAGTTTTCCAAAGGTGGAGAAGAGAAGATTCCAGCCCGTCCAGGTGTTGGATGAATTCTGCTTAGAAGAGAGCGTGAAGGAGAAAAAGTAGGAGGAGTTGGTGAGATTATATCGAGAGAGAGTTTGCAGCAAGCTACTACGCCAAGGCTCTCTCATTCTTCTCAGAACACTCCCATCGAATCTCGTTCTCTCTCTCAACTAGCCTCTTCACTTTTTTTTTTGCTCATCTCCACAATCAAATAGGAAAATCAAATGGGAGCAAGAACTTGCACTCAAAAGAGGGAAAAAACTAGACAGAAGATTAAAGCTAGCAACAAGCTAAAGGGGAAAAGAAAGAAAGGAAAGAACAAGAGAAAGAAGAATGTACTAGAAAAGCAGGATAAAATATTTACACTGCACATTGCTTACTGCGTTGTATTGTAAATGTTCTATCAATAAATAATATCTTCTGTTCTCTAAAGCTCACTCCTTGTGACCTTTCTTTTTGACTTATATGTGGTTTAATGAAAGCAGTATGTTCTTTGTTGATATATCTCATATTTGCTTTCTGTGCTTAAAAGATTATGAACTTTTGATCTTATCTGCAAAGGTTTTGTCATCATCAAAAAGGGGGAAATTGTTATAACATATTTAAGAATGTTTGATGATACAAAACCATAGAATAGTAACTCTAATTCTATAAGCATAACCTATCTTGTAAAGATTACTGCAACGAGGTTACTGCAGAATGATATGATAGAGAAAGCTTCAGAAGAAGGATACTGAAGAGAATCGTGAAAGGAATCTGGTAAACTAAAAAGGATACTATTTACTGCAGAAAGCTACCTGGAAGAGACTATGCTTAATACTGCAAAGCAGCAAGCTACCTGGAAGAGACTATGCTTAAGCATACTGCAAAGCAGCAAGCTACCGAAGACTCAAGCTACCTGACAGGAAGCTACCTGGAAGAGACCATGCCGAAGCATACTGCAAAGTAGCAAGCAACAGAAGCCTGAGGCCACCTGAAAGCAAGGCTGGGAAGAGAGCTACAAAGAAAGCATGGGAAGGAAGCTAGAAGTTACTGGTAGAGAGAAGAGGAATGGAGCCAATCAGATAAAGACATGTGGAAAATGAAAAGTTGGCGTGTATCAGAAGGAGTGTGGTGCATTTAATGATGGAAACCTACCTACCTTCAACGGTCAGATTTCCTAATCTATAAATAGAAGAAGAATGAAGACTGAAGATGAGAAGAGAAAAGAGGAGAGAGGTGCACGAGAAAAAGAGAGAATCACGCAAGAGAGAAGAGAAGAGAGCGTAGAAAAAAAAAAGAGAACAAAGCACAAGAGAGAGCGTAGAAAGGAGGGGGAAGACCCATATGGGGGAATAAAGAAGAAGAAAAAAAAAAGAGAAAATAGTGTACACAAGATCAAAAGAAGAGTAGAAAACTCAAACATTCTTCACCTCAGAAACGCTAGAATACTCAGTCACTCAATCCGGCAGCAAGCTACAGCAGAGCAACCTGCAAAAGAAGCCAAAGATTGTTGCATCCAGTTGAAGAAGAAGACAAACCTTTTAAGGACTGTCTCGGAGTGCTTAGTCAGGACTAGGATCCTGATAAGTTGTTCGCTTTCTAAAAGAGAAAGCAAGGATCCTGAGGGGTCAGGTAGGATCCTGTGTGGGACAGTTAGGAGAGTAGGCAAGCAGCTGTGAGAAGCTATGTGTAGGCTTGCTACTTACTTGTTAAGTCTGTGTTGTAATAGATAGGGCTATGTAAATCAACAAGATTAACAAGTGTTCCCTCTTGAGAAGAGGCAGAGAGGATGTAGAAGGGTTACTCCACATTCAAATCTGTGTATATCTATGCGTTTATCTGTGCTTATTGTTCTATCTGCATATCTTATGTAGATGCATGTCTTCCATATTTGGTCTTTTAATGAGAGGAAGCTTCCGCAATATAACTCTGATAAGTAACCTCCCAAAAGATTACTGCCTCTCGACCTAAGCCTCCTAGAATGAATAAAAGTTTGAAAATTGAGTTGGCTTATTCACCCCCCTTAAGCCTACTACCACTTGGGACCAACAATCCCCAAACACCACCCTTGGTCCTTTGCATTCCTTGAAGTTGCTCAGAGAAGATTTGTCGCTTGTCATGTGTCTTGAGCAGCCACTATCAATGTACCATGGATCTCCGCTGCTACCTGGCGATTGTACCTGCAAGATGATCATTCAGGTTTAAGTACCTATACACGTACGGGTCCTAGGGAGTTAGATTTAGGATCTTTCTTTACAGCGCCAGTCTCAGTCTAGCTAGCTTCTTTCTTTAGGGAATAGAGATGTATCTAAGAAATCTCGATCTCTTTATCGGACTTCACTTCCACGTTCCTTTTTGTTGTGCTGCAACCTCATTGTTTACTGTAACTTGATTTTATCATTAGCAGCTTCATTCTGCTGTATGTTGTAGCTTTCAGCAATCCTTTCATCTGAGGTTTCAGTAGCTCTCTTGTGCTCATCATCTTCAACCTCCAGATCTTCAATCTTTTCTTTGAGAAAAAAAACTTCTCCTTTGATGAATTTTGGATCTCCACTTGATTTTTCTTTGTGGGGCTCATCAGTCTTGTTGTATCCTATCCCAAGTCTAGCTTCTGGTGTTATTTGTTGATTTATGAAATCTCTTGATTTTTCAGAAGCTCGACTGAGTAAGTTTATAGTGGATTTGAGCTTGATCACTTCAACTTCAAGCTTCTTGATTTCTTGTTTCAGCATCTCATTTTCTTTCCTTAGTACCTCTTTCTCTGAGTTAATTTTCTCAAAGTCGCTAAGGAGCTGTCTTACAAAGTTATCCATCCTAATATCATCAGACTTAGAGGAGATAGGTTTAAAGATTACTTTTTCTTCTACATCCTCCTCTGTGTGCGCCATTAGGCAGATCATTGCTTCATCCTCCGAGGTGGATTCATTAGAGTCTAATTTAGATGAGGATTCCTTTTGAACTTCAGTGGATGTGCTCACTCCTTTAGCTTTCCCAGCTTCTACTAGCAGCGCTCTCAGCTTTTGTCTTTCCACTTTCGTTCTTTCATTCCTCTTTGCTCTAACGTCAGGAGGTATCTGTGGACAATAGGATGAGGGCAATTTCATGCATAGTGTCCATGATTTCTGCAGTTGTAGCACAAATCTCTTGTGTTGGTCCCAAGTGGTTACAGAGATTTAGAGTGGGGGGAGGGTGAATGAACCTCTATCCTTTTTCGCTTTTTACCTTTCTTTCGTTGCAACCTAATGTAAGCTATCGCTGTTTGCAGCAAATTGTCAGTTAAGTGTTCTGCTTGTAGCAAACTTGTTGCTACAGCCTAACACTTTCAGAGTTTTACACAGCGGAAATATTGTTTGAAAGGGAGTTCAACAAATAAAACAAGTCTTTTAACTATTTAAGTTAATCGACAAGTTAAAGAGTATGCACAGATAAGCCATATGAATACATGCAACAAGATAAATTGCTGTAGATATGCTTAGAGAGAGGGGGGTGAATAAGCATATCTTATCTTCAGATTTTTCTTTTTCTTCAATTGGCTCATTTCTAATATCAGTAACCTCCCAAAAGGTTACTGATCAGAGTGGGTGCGGAAGTCCATTTCAGAGCCGAGTAGAAGATGTGCAGCTTACAAGAGAGAATACATGTAATGAAGTAAGCAGATAAAGACGCACACATGTATAGAGGTTCGAAGGTGGAGTAATCCTTCTACGTCCTCTCTTCCTTCTCTCAGGAGAGAACCTTTGCTAAGCTGGTTGATTTACATAGACATATCTATTACAACCCACCCTTAAGAAGTAAGTAGCAAGCCTTCACACAGATGCTTGCCTACTTTCCACACTGACCCACACAGGATCCTAATCTACCCACCCAGGGTCTTCACTTTCTTTCCTAAAAAGTGGTAAACTCAGCAGGACTTTACTCCTCAGACTGAGTACTCCAAGACCTCCCTTTTAGAAAGGTTAGTCTTCTTCTTCTTCAACTGGGTGCAGCAAGCTTGGCTTTCATTTACAGATTGTACTACTGAAGCTTGCTGCTGAACTTGACTGGCTTGGTGTGCGTCTTCATGGGGTGTAGACTGTTCGAGCTTATCTTCTTTTCTTCTTCTCTAATTGAACACTCTTTTCTTCTCTGAACTTCCCCCTCTTTCTGCGCTTCTCTCTTTTTAGCCTTCTCTCTGATGAGCTCTTCTCTCTTCTTTTGCGCTTCTCTCTGCGACCTTGTATATTCTGATGTGCTCGCTTTCTTCTCTATTGCACCTTTACGCTCTCTCTCACGCCCACCGCTTCAGTCTTCAGTCCTCCTCTTTATAGGTTGTGAAATCTATCCGTTGAAGGTAGACAGATTTCCATCATTGATGCGCCGCACTCCTGACACACGCCAGCCTTTCACTTTCCACGTGTCTTCTTCTGGTTGGCTCCTCTTCTCTTTTCTCTCTATCGGTAACTTCTTGTGTCTACCGGTAACTTTGACTTTTCTCCCCATGCCTGCTTTCCAGCTTCCTCCTCCTGCTTCACTCTGAAGCTTCCTTCTCTGGCTTGCTCCTTCAGGTGGCTTGAGGCGTCTGTAACATGCTGCTCCTGCAGTATACTTTCGGCATGGTCTTCTCAGGTAGCTTCCTGTCTCGCTGTATTCTACTTTGGCGAGGTCTCTTCCAGTAGCTTCATGTAGTCATAAGTATCCTTGTTAGTTACCAGATTCTTTTCAACCATTCTCTTCAGTATCCTTCCTTTTGACACTTTCTCTATTTCTTTTAATCTTTTGTAGTAACTTTATTGCAGTAACCTATCCTGAGATTGGTTATGCATATTAGGGTTACTTTAAGGATTTGTCTCATCAAAACATTCTACAAATGTATCCAACAATTTCCCCCTTTTTGATGATGACAAAACTTTTACAGAAGATCAAAAGAATATAACCTCTCAAGCACAAAAATCATATTTAAAGTATGGCATTATAGGGCATACTACTTTCATACACAAATCACATATAAGTCTAAAAGAAAGGGCACAAGGAATGAGCTTTTTGAAGAACAGAAGACATTTTATTTAGATAAAACATGTACATTAACAATGCAGTAATCAGAGTACAATAAACATCCTATCTAGATTCATTCTTCTTTTCTTCTTGCTCTTTCCTTTCTTTCTTTTCCATTTTATCTTGCTGCTGGCTCCTTTCTCTTTTTGCTTTCTTTCCCCCTCACTTGATGCAGTCACCTGCTTCCAGTAGTTTCTTCTCTTCGGCTAGAGGGGAGAACTGTTGGAAGGTATAAGAGACGATGCGAGAGAGAGAAGGAATTCGTTTGGAGGAAAGTATGTAAAGAAGCAGAGAAGTTCAGACGCCAGTAGCTTACTACCGCCTTTCATTCTCCACTCATCCCTCCAACTATCCTTCCTTCTGATTCTCTTGCATCTTAAAAGAGAATTCACCTCATAGAATAGGTGAAATCTCTTTTCCTCCACCTCTGGAAGTCTTTTGATCTTCCATGACCCTTCGCAGTTTTCACCCTTTTTGACATCATCAATAGGATGACGTCCTGGGGTGGCTGGAGAGGGGTCCTTAGCTCTATCCCCCTACCTTGAAGAGAAGAACTTGAGTGCAAGTTCTTGCAGGTGAGATGTGAGTTGAAAGCTAGAAGATCAACTCTTCTGAGAAGGGTTTGCTTAACGATTGTCAAACTTGAAGGGTGATTGCATAAGATTTGTGGTGTACTTGGTTGATTATTTACAGATAATGTGTTCTTTGGAAGAAATGAAGAGAAGTGTTTCCAACAATCGGGTTCCATGAAGCATAGAGGATATCTATATGCTTATGAAGAAAAAGGAGTGCATGTATATATAGGGTTTTGAGATACTCCCTGTTGTAGTTAGATCTTCAAGGATATCATTAACTGCTCCGCCGGTTTCCAATAAAGGTGTTGACAGTTTCCACAGCTTTATGTCTTTTCTCCTTTGTACGAGATGACGTGGTCAACTGCTGGATCTCCACCTTTGGATTCTTCTTATCGCACGGTTAAAATTCTTCTAGGGTTCTAAAAAGGTAGTCTATTTCTGGAAAGGTGATCCACTTTTTATGTTCACACATTACCGAGAAAATTTTCGGTAATTGCTCTATCTTGTAACCTCCAAGTTATCCCTTTTTCCAGTGACATGTTGATAAGTTCTGATGTCTAGTAACCTAGTATCCAGTATATTGGTGTCTAGCATCCTGATACCCAGCGACTTGGTGTTCAGCGATCTAGTGTCCAACATCCTGGTGTTTAGCGTCCTAGTGCCCAGCGACCTAGTGTTTAGCGATCTAGTATCCATCCCCTGGTATCTAGCATCCTGATGTCTAGCATCCTGCCATCCAGCGACCTAATTTCCAGTCAGCCTGGTATCTAGCATCCTGATGTCCAGCATCCTGCTATCCAGCGACCTAGTGTCCAATGTCCTGGTGTCTAGCGTCCTTTCGTCAGAATTTATCTTGTTCCTTAATCTCGATTAGTCCTTCTACCTTTTCCCATGACTTGATGACATCTACTCTGATGTCTAGTGACCTAGTATCCAGTTGCTCGGTGTCTAGCATTCTGGTGTACAGTGACCTGATGTTCAGCGACCTAGTATCCATCCATCTGGTGTCTAACGTCCTGATTTTCAGCATCCTGTTATCCAGCAACCTAGTTTCCAGCAACATGGTGTCTAGCATCCTATAGTCAGAGCTTTGTCATTTTGTCAAAGGTTCCCCCTAAATTCAGTAGCCCTTTCTCAGAGATACCTGCAAAACAAATATGCTTGTATAAGTGCTCATACGAGTATGAGTCCTTCTGGGTTAAGTTTCTTTCAGAAGTTAAGGCTTTCTTTACAGCCCATGGTTGCTGTCAAGAGAGTTTTGGCTCCTTCAAGACTTTTAAAGAGCAAACAGAGATAGTGTATGCAGGTGTTTTCTTACTGTATCTATTTAGAATATAGAAAGGTAAAGCATGATACAAGTAAGGTAGACAAAATTCTTTCCCCTTTCTAGAGTTGTGTTCTGCTTGATTTTCTCAGTGTTATTGTAGACTTTTTATAGCATACCCATATTTGGGTTACTCCAAGGATTTTAACCTTTTTGCCTACAAAGTTTCATTGATTTGTACTAGAGGTTCCCCCTTACTTTATGGTCTTCTCTCTTAAGATGTGGGGTCACTAACAGTACTATTTCAGGTTACTTTGAGGTTTTCATGAGAAGGTGAAGCATTATACTATGGAAATAAACATGCATGCTTCCTTCTCTATTTCAAGTGACAATAATTTTAAGCCTAATATCTTCACTTTGAAGATTCTTTTCTTTGGCTTCTTGGACGTTTGAAACTAGTCATTTGAGTTCCTAAGCAGAATAAACGTGATTAAGACCAGAATTAAAGAGTGTAGGACTGGAACGAGGTACCTGGTCATTGTTGTTCCTTTAAAAAAAGTAGGTCCTCTTTCATTCTTGTTTCTGTCTGGAAATTGGAGTGAGCTTCCCTTCTTGCTCCTTTGCTTGACATCCTCAATATTTTCCTCCATGGTTGCTTGTCTATCCGTTGCAACATATCTTCTTTGTTGATCAGCTCCATGTTGGTCTGCTCCGTGATGAGTAGGGACTTTGCTCCTTGTGTATGGCTTCCTTATTCGCAGTCCTTCCTTCGGTAGCTTGCTGTTCCCCCTCAAGAACAACTTTTCTTTACAACCCAGCTTGATTTTATATCTTTTAGTTGTTTGTTGTCTTCACATCAATCAATTCCTTTTAAAAAGGTAATGAGGTGATCATTGATGTGAGGGAGATAGAGAGAGAGAGAGAGAGAGAGAGAGAGAAAAAAAGAGAGAGAGAGAGAGAGAGAGAGATTTTCTGAAGAGAGCTTATCCACAGATGGGATCTGGATAGATCGATTAGATCTTTTGTTTCATCTATCTGCTCTGATACCACTTGTTGGTATCAGATTGACCAATGAGCAAAGATGAATAATCCACCGACTTTGATACCACTTGTTGATATCAGATAGATTAGCTGGTGCATGCTTTAGTCCAACCTGCTATGATACCACTTGTTGGTCCCAAAACTGTTGTAGTTAGGCTTAGAGGGGGGGTGAATAAGCCTAACTTATCTTCAGATTTTTCTTTTTCTTCTATTGGTTCATTTCTAATATCAGTAACCTTTTGAGGGGTTACTGATCAGAGTGGGTGCAGAAGTCTATTTCAGAGCCGAGTAGAAGATGTGCAGCTTATCAGAGAGAATACATGTAATATAGTAAGCAGATAAAGACACAAGCATGTATAGAGGTTCGAAGGTGAAGTAATCATTCTACGTCCTTTCTTCCTCCTCTCAGGAGGAAACCTAAGCTGTTTGATTTACATAGACCTATCTATTACAACCCACCCTTAACAAGTAAGTAGCAAACCTTCACACAGATGCTTGCCTACTTTCCACACTGACCCACACAGGATCCTAATCTACCCACCCAGGGTCTTCACTTTCTCTCCTAGAAAGTGGTAAACTCAGCAGGACTTTACTCTTCGCACTGAGTACCAAGACCTCCCTTTTAGAAAGGTTAGTCTTCTCATTCTTCAACTGGGTGCAGCAAGCTTGACTTTCATTTGCAGATTGTACTACTGAAGCTTGCTGCTGAACTTGATTGGCTTAGTGTGCGTCTTCTTGGAGTGTAGACTGTTCGAGCTTTTCTTCTTTTCTTCTGCTCTGATTGAACGCTCTTTTCTTCTCTGAACTTCCTCCTCTTTCTGCGCTTCTCTATTTTGAGTCTTCTCTCTGATGAGCTCTTCTCTCTTTTGTTGAGCTTCTCTCTGCGATCAGCTAAGAGGTGCAAGTGTTTTCTCAAAAATCGACTTGAGGTCCGGTTATCACCAGCTAAGGATAAAAGAAGAAGACACATCGAAAACAGCTTTCAGAACTCGATACGGACATTACGAATTCGTGGTGATGCCGTTCGGTTTGAGTAATGCGCCGGCAGTGTTCATGGATTTAATGAATAGGGTATTTCATCCTTTCTTGGATAAGTTTGTCATCGTTTTCATCGATGACATATTGGTTTTCTCAAGAGATCAACAACAGCATGAGGAACATTTAAGGATGGTAATGGGAACACTTCGAAAGGAAAAGTTGTACGCAAAATTTAAGAAATGCGAGTTTTGGTTGGATCGTATAGCTTTCCTCGGTCATGTGGTAACGGCACGCGGAATAGAGGTTGATCCATCTAAAGTTAAGGCTGTGAACAGTTGGAGCACGCCCTCAAATGCTAATGAAGTTCGAAGTTTCCTCGGTCTAGCAGGATACTACCGGAGGTTTATTGAGGGGTTTTCCAAGATAGCAGCACCGATGACACGCTTAACAAGAAAATGAGAGAAGTTCTCGTGGACTGAGCAGTGTGAAAGGGGTTTCCAAGAACTCAAACAGAGATTGACCACTGCACCAGTTTTGGTCATTCCAAATACTTCTGAAGACTTCGTAGTTTATAGCGATGCGTCTAAGCAAGGCTTGGGATGTGTTCTCATGTAACATGGGAAAGTGGTCGCATACGCATCTAGACAATTGAAACCACACGAGTCGAGCTACCCAACACACGATCTTGAATTAGCTGCTGTTGTGCATGCCTTGAAGATTTGGCGACATTATTTGTATGGAGGAAGATGCGAGATCTACACAGACCACAAGAGTTTGAAGTATCTTTTCACTCAAAAAGAGCTTAACATGAGGCAAAGAAGATGGTTGGAATTGGTAAAAGATTATGATTGCACAATTTATTATCATCCGGGAAAAGCTAACGTTGTAGCAGACACCTTGAGCCGTAAGACAAGAGGTGTCATAACAAGTTTACCAACCCAACAAGACCTATTGATCAGTGACTTCTCAAAGTTAAAGATCGAGATTATCGCACCACCAACAAGTACGGAATCAGTTCTTGCAACTCTAACGGTGCAACCTACCTTACGAGAGAGGATTAAAGAAGCGCAAGTCAATGACAAATTCTTATGCAAGATAAAGGATCGAGCCACTACCGGAAGTATAAAAGGATTCACAATGGCAGAAGATGGTGTTTTAACGTTCGAATGAAGGATTTGTGTCCCTAAAGTTGAAGAGATAAAGAGAGAAATTCTCGAAGAAGCTCAATGCACCCCATACACAGCTCATCCAGGAAGCACAAAGATGTATCGTGATTTACGCCAGTTGTTTTGGTGGAGAAGAATGAAGGGGGAAATAGCCGAATTTGTGGAGATGTGTCTAACGTGTCAACAAGTGAAAGCTGAAACCATTGGAGATTCCGGAATGGAAGTGGGAACACATAACGATGGATTTCGTGGTGGCCTTACCACGATCGCTGAAAGGAAACCAAGCTGTTTGGGTTGTTGTGGACCGACTAACGAAGTCTGCTCATTTTCTACCGGTGAAGATGACATTCAACATGGATCAATATGCTCACCTTTACTGCAAAGAGATTGTTCGACTGCATGGAGCTCCAGTTTCTATAGTGTCAGATAGGGACACTCGCTTCACGTCAAAATTTTGGAGGAGCTTGCAGAACGCCATGGTAACAAAACTGAATTTTAGCACAGCATACCATCCCCAGACAGACGGATAATCCGAGCGAACAATTCAAACCTTAGAAGACATGTTGAGAGCTTGTGTTCTTGACATGGGAAGTCAATGGGAACGCTACCTACACCTGGTGGAATTTGCTTATAACAACAGCTATCAAACAACTATAGGAATGGCACCGTACGAGGCTCTATATGGAAGAAGATGTCGGTCTCCCATCCATTGGGACGAAGTAGGTGAAAAGAAGTTGTTGGGTCCAGAAATTGTTGAAGAGACCATAAGAGTAGTCGACAAGGTTCGGGAACGAATTAAAGCAGCCCAGGATAGACAAAAGTCATATGCTGACAAGAGAAGGAAAGATCTACAATTCGAACAAGGCGAGAAAGTTTTCCTAAAAGTGGCACCAATCAAAGGAGTCGTACGCTTTGGAAGGAAGAATAAGCTCAGTCCGAGATTTATGGGACCATTCGAGATCCTAGAAAGAGTTGGAGATCTAGCCTACAGATTAGCGTTACCACCAGAGCTATCAAACATTCACAATGTTTTCCACGTGTCAATGCTGAGGAAATACGTGCACGACCCAAGTCACATTATTCACCACGTGCTAAGAAACAAAGAAGTGGCGCTCGTTAAAATCAAGTGGCACCGCCATAACGAAGATGAAGCAACATGGGAACGAGAAGATGAGATTCAAGAGAAGTATCCAAGTTTCCTAATGCGAAGTAAGTACCTAATAGCCTAATTTCAAGGACGAAATTTTTTTTTAAGGGGGTAGGGTTGTGAGACCCCATGAATTGGGACTCAATTTTTAACCAAATACATGGAGCAAATCTTAACCCTAATTAGGGATTTGATATCTAGGGAAAGGGGATGTTTTGGGGGAAAATAAAATCAATCAATACTTAATTTAAAACTCATAAGAAAGGAAGATTCCTAATCTAAAGAAGGAAGGTTTTGACAAGAACCCTAGTCACTCTCTATAAATACCTCCACCCTCATAAACCCTCTTTTTCACTTTTGGAGCATCAACATCCAAGGTAAGAGTTTCTTCATCTTCACCCAAACCCTAGCCGCCGCCACCGCCGGAGCCGCCACCGGAAGTATTTTCCGGCGAGCACATCACCAAGACCCCCCCCCCCCCCTTATCTTCTTCTCAAATCTAAACCCCAAGCCTTTTGCCCAAAGTCTTTCCAACCTTTTATTCTATTCTTAGAATCCTATAAGGTTTAGATTCTAACAACTTTTGTTTTATTCTTTTAAGGAAACGAAGAGTTCGGAGAGAGAGAGTCGTAGGGGAATAGCATAAAACGCACAAAGGGTCAATTGCTTTTAAGGTGGGTGTTTTATACTTTTATTGACATTGAATGAAATATGTTATGTGTCAATATGAAATTGTTTATATGATGATTATGATGATACATTGTGAATAACTTTTATGATAAGGAGATGTGTTTATTGATGTTAATCTATGTAATACATGAAGATGATGATGATGATGATGATGATGATGATTTCTTTTAAGTAAATTTAATTGATGATGTTGATAATGATGCATGTTGAATGATATGAAAGAAAGTAGCCAAGGACCACCCAAAAAGGTCCGAGATCGTTATACGGTCTTCGGGTTCTGCCCGTAGTGCTAAAGGTAGCCAAGGACCACCCAAAAAGGTCCGAGATCGTTATACAGTCTTCGGGTTTTGCCCGTAGTTCTAAAGGATTGCCAAGGACCACCCGAAAAGGTCCGAGATCGTTAATCGGTCTTCGGGTTTTGCCCGTCGTGCAATAATGCATTGGCCAATGTAAAAGAATGAAAGGAAAGGAATGTTTAAATGATTTTGTGTTTTATTTTATGAATTACTTTTGTTTTATGATGACATTGAGCATGTTTTGTTTGATGTTGACGGAAGTGAACCCCGCTGAGCATGTGTAGCTAACCCCCCCTAATTTAACACTTACTGGTTAAGGAGCCGAGCTATGGTGGAGTGGTGGTGGCTTAATCGTTGTTTTCAAGAACTGTTTTTCTTAAATAAATATTTTTTTGGACAATTTCCTTCATTTATGAATAATGTCCTTTTAATGTTTGGTTTATTTGTGTTTGGACAAGAATTCTTCTTTCTTTTGGGTTTCCCCCTTTGGGATATGACGTTATTTTTAAGAAGTTTTAATTTAATAATTACGCTTTCTGCAAAGTTTTCAAATGTTGGTTATTATCGTTAAGAAAAACGCGTCCTATATTTCAAGGTAAAGTCTGTTATCTTTCAAAAGTAAATTTTGGGGCGTGACAATCTATTAACAAGATTAGAATGGAACCCTTTTCACCGTTTAGAAAGAAAAATAGATGAGGAAAAAGGAAAATCAATTGAGCAAATCGTGTCTTCAGGTTTGAGTGCAACAAATTCCTTTCAATATATGGTTAATGAAGCTGGTGACGAGGAAAATCTTGGCCACACGAAAAAAGATCATATGAATTTTGTACATAGATTCAAAATGAAAGCTATTGAAGGTGGGGATGCACAAACTGTAATAGACATGCTACAAGAACAACAAGTCAATGAAGAAGACTTCTTTTACAAGGTCCAATTGGATGACGAAGACAGGTTAACTAACATATTTTGGAGAGATTCTATGATAAAAAAAAAGATTATGAATTATTTGGAGAAGTCATGGTTTTTTATACAACTTATAGGACAAACAAATACAATATACTATGTTCTCATTTTGTTGCAGCTAATCACCATAAAAGGAATGTGATGTTTGGTTGTGCCCTTTTGTCCAACGAACAGGCAGAAACTTTTGAGTGACTATTTGAAGTGTTTAAGAAATCAATGTCCTGGAAATGTCTAACGACATTGTTCACAAACCAGGATTTAGCTATCTCAAAAGCAATAGAAAAAATATTTTTTTACACATTTAATACCTCATATTATATACTGTGATACCTAATATTATATATTGTAATACCTTATCTTATATATTGTAATACCTTACAATAAGAAATTATAAACATTGACACCTTATTTTATATGTGTGCAGGTGTTTCCTCAAGCAAAGCATAGGCTTTGCTTATGGCATTTACAACAAAATGCTATAAGTAGATTTGTTCTTTTAAAGTCAGATAACTCATTTAAAGCATTGTTCAACAAATGCTTATCAGGGTGTGATAATGAGACTAAATTTGAATCTTGTTGGACAACTATGATATCAAAATACGGTCTGCAGAATCATTCTTGGTTTACAAGGTTGTACAGCTTGAAAGAAAAGTGCTGCACAACATTGAACAAAGAATTCTTTTCAATGAGAATCTTGGCATCTCAAAGGAGTAAAAGCACAAACAATGCCATTGGGTTCCATTTTAGATAAACGATAACTGTGACTGATTTCTACAAATATTTCAAGGAAAGAATTAAATCATGGAGACTCAAGGAGCAAGATGATGAATTCCAATCATCAAGGTCTAATCCTGAATCTACTCTACCAATGATTGGTATGTTAAAATATGCTTCAACTGTCTATACACTTCCTGTTTTCAAAGATTTTGAAGAAGAATTCATCAAATGCATTTCAAGCACGTCTACGCTTTTGATCTCTGAACACAACACAATGGTTTACAATGTGTTATCTCATGATGGTAAAAGTTTCATGCATCAAGTAATATTTGATTTTGAGATGATGCTAACAACATGTACTTGCAAGAAATTTGAGGAATATGGTATGTTATGCTACCATTATTTGAGAGTCTTACATATCAACTCCATACAAAGCATATCTGATGCTTATGTTAAAAAGAGATGGACAAAACTTGCAAAATCAGAGGTTTGAGACAGATTTAAAAGTTCGACCACAACAACAGATAAGGTCTCTGACAGTATTCCTTGGCGACACAACATGACACGAAAGTATTACAATCTTGTATTGAAATGCCAAGAAAATGAGGAAGCAATAAGAATTTTTGAAGAAAGTTACCAATGAGATGTTCTTGTTATTAATCACCTAATATCTCCTATATTGCCCCCACAACTATCTGAAACATCATCTCAATCAAATGTTGTTCAGTGACAAAAGGACGAAGACAGAGGGTTGAATGTCACTTTGAAAGAAACAAGAAGACCAAAGAATCTACTGAAACTTCTATAACAACAAAGGAGTTTGACTTAAAAACACCTAATATTAGATTGTTTTTGTTTACTTTTAGCCTTATGAATTTTGAATGCTATAATGTTATGGAATGATTTTCTTTTGCTTTAAACATTTTCTTTTTTCATGTATCTTAAGTTTGTTAATACATAATAGTTTAATAATATATATAACACCTGAAGGGTGTAACACCTATATATTATTCACATAATACTCCGAAGGATATCATATAACACCTATAAAATAAAAACTTATAAATAACATATAAAAGTTTTAGGTAAGCAAATATACCTTTACTTGCAGAGAACTAGTAGCTCCATAAGCCAATCTCTAACAAATTCAACATTTTTGACATATGATTTATACATTTTTCATCATTTTATACCAAAATATATATGTAATAACTATAAGGTGTTGATGTATTACCTTCAAGGAATGTACCTATTATGTTTGAATAACATAAAACCTGTCATAAAATATGTAATACATATAGGTTATTTACATAATACTTGAAAGGAACATTTATAACACCTATAAGTTATGTAATATTTTAGGTATAAACTTCAACACATTTGATTGCAGACTTTTAAATCCCTCCATATGTTTTTTTGCAGATTAATATATTGTTTTCTAAAGTTCATAAAAATTAATTTATCTGCTACATAGTGACAAAATCATTATATAACGTTTTTAGACTATATATATATAACACCATAATTGTATTTACATAATACCTTAAAAGCTATACCCATAAAATTCATTTACTTAATGTAATTCTGTTAAGAGGTAGAATATATACCTTAAACAGTAATTCATATACTACTTTCTTAATTGAATTACTACCTGTCAAAGAAACAAATATGTATATTAACAAATTAACAGCAATAATAGTGAAAAACATAAAGTTTAAGAAATATATAAAACATCTATCATAATATTTGTCAACATCATACAACACTGTCATCATCCCTACAATCACAAAACATGTGCAAACTTCAACATAGTTATGATCTTAAAACATTTAAAGTAAAAACAAATATTTCTGAACCCCAACTAAGTACATCGATGTTTTAAACTAAAACACTATTATCCACAACCAAAGTATCATTTACTTTCCTGCTCTTTTAGTACGAGGCCTATATGTCCTAAGAACACCCTACAATTTCCTCTTCAAAGTCACATTTTTTCCAGCTCCTTTTTCTCTTCAACCATCTTCATCTTCATCTCCGGTTTCTATTGATAAAAGTTAAAAACTTTTCTCAATACATCATTCCCGACCTCATTAATCTTTGATAGCACAATAGTTGCATAAAGTTCAGCTCTAAGAAGTCGTCTTGTACCAGCCTAAAATAATTAAACAAACATTAAAGAGAAATCATAATAATAATATATGATATCAAAAATTATTAAAATACAAAAAGAAACATACTTTTGTCAAATCTGGAGATGTATATGGAACACCATCGAAATGCTTTATGTGATGCATCATATACACACCACAATCTAAATCAACATTTACGGTCTACCATTTAAATGCAACATTCGAGAATGGGTACATAGCCAACTCTTCAGCATTCTCATGTTTTTCTTCAGCTAAGAATGACAACATTTGTTTTCTCTGAAATATCATTCACAGAAACAAAAACCATATTAAATATATTCATAAGTTATGTATAATACCTAATAGGTAGTCAGCAGATACCTACATGACACCAAGAGATCTTATACAAGACACCTATAAGGTATTACAGTGATACTTGAATGTCATATTTATGATACCTATAAGATACACTAGTCATACCTGAAAGGCACATATATAACACCTTAAGGTAGACTAATGATATCTGAAAAACATATATATGATACCTGTGAGGTACATTAGTGATATATATGACACCCAATGATCATATACATGACACCTATAAGGTACATTTATAATACCTGAAAGACATATTTAGGACACCTATAAGGTACACCAGTCATACCCAGAGATCATATATATGATATCTATAAGTTAAACTAGTGATACTTGAAAGACATATATATAACACTTATAATGTCCACTAGTGATACCCGAAGACCATATGTATCATACCTATAAGGTACACTAGTGATACCCGAATATCACATATATGATACCTAAAAAACATATTTATGATATCTATAAAGAACAGAAAGCAAAAAATATATGTAATTTACCAATATTCAGCAACATTGAAAAAATCTTCATCTTCATGATCATATACTCTGTTGTCAAGATACTGAAACTTCTTATCCACCATGTTAAACACAACAACAATATAGTGATTCTAAAAAAACAAATGGAATGAATATCTACAATTTCCATAAACAAAAAAATAAACATCAAAACATAAAATTAACTACAAATAATTTGTTTTATAATTATCATAAAAATAATTATAAAAAAAATTACCATTTCAGCAGAATGAAGACCATTGCTTTTATTATTAGATGCTAGTCATGTCTTCCAACTAACTATCATCCCTCTTGCATTGTCTTCAACTATACCCACCTCATTCATCATTTTATCCAAGCAATTCTAAAACATAGAAAAATTACAATTAGATAAACAACTACAACAAATAAATACAAATGCACATCCAAGATATTTATAACCTACACTATGTTCCAAGTTGAACACAAATCGGCTCCTATTCACTTCAAAATCTTCATTGACATTCACCATGCAGACACCATGCTGAAATAACGGTATTGTATGTATCTAAGTTTTCGGAAGTAACGAAATCATATCTTCTCTTGGTATAACATAGAAATACCCTTTCTTAAACAATACTCATCGCTGCAAATATATATATATATATATATATATATATACAATTATAAAAGTGATACCTACTAAACATACATATGATACCTCAATGTTATATAAATGACACCTTCAATATAATATAACTGAGATTCTTTAAATATGTATTAACTCAACTACCTAATATAATAAATAAAGTAAAAATTACTAAAAAAGACTAATTTAAACTTATGAGCCCATGCCAATAGCATCTTTTTCATAAAAACAGTAGTCGACAACCTCTCTGTGTTGTTGATCCAACACATTCATAAACTTCTTTGAATAAATTAGAAAATCAGACAAATAACATATTTCATCTGCAATTGCCCAAAAATCACAACAAACATCCTCTTCAACAATCTTGCCCTTCGAACCAACATACACCATTGCATCACTCAACTCTTTTTCTGAAGGAATATCATTGTCAGATAACTCATCACCAACATCATCCTTATCTACAGCACACTTCTCTTCAGGTGTATAAACGAAGTTCTTCATGTAGAGAACAATCTGGAGATAAAAGTTCAAATGATAGCATTTCTGATGCAAACTTCTTCATCATCATAAAAATTGCAACCACATCGTCAATATATTTGTGTAGTTTCTCATCAGAAAAGAATTTCTAGGAATCACTAATCTCTGGTGTCAAGCTATTAACTTGTTTATCCTCAATTTTCTTCTTCATGTTTAGCAACTTCTGCATATGGTAATTTGATACAATTGATATGTCTTTCTGGTAGGAAAGAAATGCTTCATGGATCTCCTATAAACATAACAAAAATAGAAGCATATTTGTTAGTTATAAAAAATATAATACCTTATATGTATAGATGTGATACCTAAAACGTATAACACTAACACCTGAAATGTATCAACTGATAATGAAAACAATATAATATGTATCACTTCAGTATATCAATAATGATACCCTAAAGGTATATATATAACACTTCAAAGTATAAACACATAAACAATAAAAATAAAACACTTACATCTTTTGAAATATTATTTATTGTTTCATCATCAAGTTCCCCATCTGGTAAGTCAAACTTTATACATTTTTGTGCAGACTGCTTCTCAAACACAACATGACTTTCCTTACCAACTTCACCTTAATCAACAAAATCACCAGTCAAATTAACTCCAACAACGTTACCCTTGCATGAAATCGGATACACATACACAATCAACTCTCCCTCACCATACTTTCCTGCTTCAGCTTCCTCCCGACATCTCTTTCGACATTTTCTCATTAGTTCAATTCTGAATGAGAGGTAAAGACCTAGGCTCTGCAACACCCTTCCACTTCATCCTCTGGAAATACAACAACTGCAGTAGAACTATACAACCACTAACACACCTCATACTTCTTTGTTTGTACAATCTAACTGATTCACACAGCCTATCCAATACATAAGAACACCAACCAATTTCGAAATTTCATTCACATCTTCAAGAGACTTAAAAACAACTGTACTCAAAAGTCTATTACATGATGGTGTTAAAAATGAACACATGGCATACAATACAAAAAACCTTTTGAAATCATCTCCACCATTAGCCAATCGAGTTATAACATCAAAAAGTGATTTTAAAGCTGACCTAGGAGTGATATCATGCAAGTCATTATACGTATAAAAAAAGAGGAGAACTCTCATCACCCCTACCATACACCGACACACCCTCATTTCAAGGAAGCATAAACACATCATACACATCATCTGCCGTCACAGAGAATCGACGAAATGAATCAATACTTAACATCCTACTAGATGGATTAAAACTATCTACAAACCACCTCATCATTTTCAAATCACACTTTGTAAAATTAAAAAATAACAAACCACCAAACCCAATAGATCTAACATCTTCCCTCTGCCGGTCAGTTAAATATTGAATAAGCTCATATAAACCTTTCGGCCTAAAAATAACACAAACAAAAAAAACAAATATATAAGAAAAAATTATATACACTGTACCATATTAATCACAAAATAAAGTACTAATAAAATAACTTACTTCGAAGAAATCACGTCACCCTGAAGAGACAAATCAACAATTTCCTTTCCCACGGTTTTCATTTTAGTTTTTGAAGGACTACAAAAAAAAAAAACACACAAATATAATTGAATTAAATAGAAAAAAGATAATGAGTATTACATATTAAATATGATACATTCAGTGAATATAACTAGATCACCTTAAACATATTAATGTAATATATATATATATATATATATATATAAGAAAAATGAATATAACACCTTAACTGTGTATATGTATCACCTCAAGAAAGCACATATAACACCAAAACAATAAAAAACACCCTAAAAATAATAAAAATATACAAATTAAATACCTTGCCACATGCACTGAGGAAGTCTTAATTTCTCCTCAACTACAGATTTTTTCTTTTCTCTTCAAAAAACAATAACAATATCAGAAAATCAAAATCATATAAATTAAAACATAGAAAATAAACAATTGATATAAGAATGTGTAAATGGAATAAATATTTTCAAGATATAAGAATCAATAATGGAATAAATATTTTCAATAAAAATAGTAAATATTTGGTAATTATTCAAAAAAAAATCAGATAAATAGATATAATTATTTTTTTAAAAAGCAATAATATGTTCTAAATTTTTTTAAAATGGTTTTAAAATTCTAAAAAATATATTGTTTCAAATGTAAAATGAATTTAAACCTAAATTTTTTAAATATAAACTAAGTTCTTTAATAAATACAATGTTTCTAAAATAAATCCATCTAAAAAAATGTTGAAAACCAAAATGCATACTTATTTTTGGGCATTAAAAAATGGAAAATAAAATGCTTCTATTAAATATAATCGAAAAATAAGGGGAAAAGCTAGCTGGTTTCGAATGTGTCAAACCGCATATCAACATTAATAATATTTCATCGTTCATGAAACAGCTAATGAGGATACATATATTGGATTTTCTATTTTCAGAATTGTTGTTTAATAATCTGAAAATAGGGTACCCATTATTACCTAAATTGGACATTCAGTCGCCTAATTTTTGCTCTTAATGATGTTTTGTAAGTCCACCTCCATTTTGCCCAATTGAAATTTGGTTAATTAACCAAATCTTTTAATTACATGCAAATGCTTCTATTTTTGGTTTTTTTAGAGTAATTTGTTTCACATTTATCCCCATGCAATGATGATTTTTCTTAGATAATGGAAAAGACATATTAGAATATCAGATATACTCTACATATAGATCAAAATCCGTGGATAAACTCCAAATTCACAGCCAATCAAAACACAGTTTAGTGGTAAATAGAAGGGGTAAAACACAGTTTAGTGGTAAATAGAAGGGGTAAAAAATTCTTTTAAATACACATGCACAATTGCAATGATGGTTGTCTGCTAATATATATTTTGCAGTAAAGAAAAAGGATGACTGAAAATTGGCAGTGTGATCTTTGGCATTCCTCAGCTGCTATAAAAGAAGGGTGTGCTTGATCTTGAGGAGATTATATTCTCAAATACTAAGTTCAAGTGATCATCTTGCTTTAGTTTTGTTGCCAACTTTCAGTGAGACAGTGTGAGTGAAGGTTCAATATGAAGTGCTTCTCCTGCATTGGTTAGATAACAAGTTGTTGATCCATTTTCGTTTCTTTGACAGCATGGCTCCCTACATCAATTTGCTGAGAGATATTGGAAATTCAAGAACACAATGGGTTGTGAAAATGAGATTGGTTCGCTGCTATCGTGTACCTGCATATGAGAATGCAATGATATTTCGAAGCACTGAATGTGTTTTTCATGATGTAGAGGTGTTCATTTACAATATACAGATCACAATCTATAGTGGTAGAAAGTAGTTAAATTTCATAGAAAGTAGTTAAATTTCATAAAGCCTGATTTATGACAACTATTTGGTGGATTTTATAGGGTTAAAGAATTCATGCTACCATCAAGACTGAGTTGTTGCCACGACTAATGTGGAGTTCACTGAAGGAAAGTTATATGCTGTGAAGAATTTCGTTGTCACAAACAGCAGGATGCGTTTCAAGACCACTAACCATCGTTACATGCTCATTTTCATTAATAGCATTGTTGAAACATATTTAAGTATGTTTTGATGAGACAAAACCACAAAATAGTAACCCTCATTCAACAAGCATAACCGATCTTGTAAGGTTATTGCAACGAGGTTACTGCAGAAAGATACAATAAAGAAAGCTTTAGAGAAAGGACACTGCAGAGAACGGTAAAAGGAATCGGGTTAACTAAAAGGATACTGATGACTGCAGGAAGCTACTGTAAGAGACCTTGCTAAAGCAGAGTGCAACGCAGCAAGCTACCAGACAGGAAACTACCTGAGAAACCATGCCGGAGCTACTACAGAGCAGTATGCTAAGAAGCCTCAAGCCACCTGACGGGGCAAGCCAGGGAAGAAAGCTCCAAAGTGAGCACGAGGAGGAAGCTACAAAGCTGGCATGGGAAGAAGTCAAAAGTTACCGGTAGAGAGAAGAGGAATGGAACCAATCAGATGAAGACATGTGGAAAGCAAAAAACTGGCGTGTATCAGATGGAGTGCGACACATTGAATGATGGAAATCTACCTACCTTCAACGGGCAGATTTCCTAATCTATAAATAGAAGAAGACTGAAGACTAAAGACTAAAGAAGAGCGAGAGAGAAGAAGCGAGCACAATAGAGCATAGAGAAAAGCTCATAGAGAGAAGAGCACAAGAGAGAGCTCAAAAGAGAAAAGCGCAGCAAAAGAAGAGAAGAGCGCAAGAGAGAGCTCAGAAAAGATGGGAAGGGCATACTGAAAAGAAGAAGAAAATAGTGTACAAAAGATAACAAGAGAGAAGAAAGCTCAAATACTCATTGCCCCAGAAACGCATACTCAGTCACACAGTCCAGACAGCAAGCTACAACAGATCAACCTGCAAAAGAAGCCTAAGCTTGCTGCATCCAGTTAAAGAAGAAGAAGACAAACATTTTAAGGACTGTCTAGGAGTGCTTAGTCAGGATTAGGATCCTGATAAGCTGTCCACTTTCTGAAGAAGAAAGTGAGGACCCTGAGTGGGTTGAGTAGGATCCTGTGTGGTTCAGTTAGGAGAGTAGGAAAACAGCTGTGAACAACTATGTGTAGGCTTGCTACTTACTTGTTAAGTGAGTCTTGTAATAGATAGGGTTATGTAAATCAACAAGCTTAACAAATGTTCCCTCTTGAGAAGAGACAGAGAGGATGTAGAAGGGTTACTCCACCTTCGAACCTCTGTATATCTATGTGTTTATCTATACTTACTGTTCTATATGCATATCTTAAGTTAGATACATGTCTTGCATATTGAGTCTTTACAGGAGAGGAAGCTTCCGCAAAATAACTCTGATAAGTAACCTCCCAAAAGGTTACTGCCTCCCGACCTAAGCCTCCTGGAAAGAAGAAAAGTGTGAAAATTGAGTAGGTTTATTCACCTCCCCTCTAAGCCTACTGCCACTTGGGACCAACAAGCACTAAAGTGACTGAGTTTTCTGATCCAATGTTCCCCATGCATATTTTCCCGTTCAAGCATTTCAATGATGTGTTAAGAGTTTATCATCTCAATGAATCTGAGATGATTGGTATGTTGTTTTGATGAAGCTGGAAACAGTAATAATTTTGAGTTATTTGTTGGTGTATGATTCTGTCTGTTACTTATTTTGTATTATTTGAGCAAATGTTATTGGTCGTGTCATCAGCGTGAATGCACCACATGTTCATGGCAACAATGACCATGTTACAAAGTGGATGGAAGTAGTCCTATAACAATCACTGTCTCATGTTGGTTTGTTGTTGAAGAAACCTGTGTTCAGCTATGACCAGTTATATGTTGTAGTTTCACGTGTCACGAAGCGTGATGATTTGCGAATTTTGGTTCATGATAAAGATAATTCACATGTTCATTCAACCAAGAATGTTGTTTACAAGGAAGTCTTTCAAAATTTGTAGATTATATTGTTTATGCAATGGATCTTTTATTATTTTTTAAATTTTAATACCCGTTTGAATTAAATGCATTACCTATGCATTTTGATTTGTCTCAATTTCTTCCATACTGGGTCTTCGACATATAATTGACAGGTTATTCGATGTCTTTAAAATTTAATTATTTGTCCTTACTTGAAATTTCCTATGATATATTGACATCTTTAACTATAATTTAGTTAGTTTATTTATTTATGTGTGTATATATATATATATGTATTGTGTAATATGACAAGCCGCGCAACGCGCGGGTGCACTGCTAGTTACTATAACATACCTTAATTGAATACATGTCATACATAAAGAGTTTTCTTGTGATTTACAAAAATTAACTTACTTTGAAGGAGTCTCATCAACTTCAACAGGAACATCAACAACATTCTTCTACATAAATTTAGATTTAGTTCTTGGAGAACTAAAAAAAATTATGTTAAATACACCATTGAATTAAATAGAAAAGTAATGGATACTATATAACATGAAAGATGCATATAATACATTAAATGTTTATATATAACACCTAAAAACTATATACATATATATATATATATAACACCTTAAACAACAAAAAGCATCTTACAAACCTACAAAATATCAAAACTAAACAAAATAAATACCTTCTAACAGCAATTACAAGAGCCTTCCTTGATTTCTTCCCAACTTCAATCAATTGTTTTTCACTTCAATAAAAAAAAAAAACAAATATCAGAATTATAAAATCAGTATAACTTCAAGCATAAAAGATACATCTATAACACCTTAATTGTTCATAAATGACACCTGAAGTATATTGATATGATACCTCATAAAAATAAACAAAAAACACAAATACAAATGTAACACCTTACATTAATACATGTAACATCATAACAGTCTTCATGTAATACCTTAAACTCATGTAGATATACAACTAATACAACTCATACAAAACATAACAAATCTTACTCGCCATCACTCTGCACTTTCTTCTTCTCCTGAACATCATCTTTCTGCACCTTCTTCTTCCCACGAACATCATCTTTCTGCAGTTTCTTCTTCCTTTGAAGTCCTTTTTCCAGAGTACCCAAGATCTCTTAATTAGACCCCTTCTTAGAAATAAAGAATCCAACAAAATAGACTTCCTCTTCATTATCCTAACAAAAACAGATAAACAAAAATAGAACATTCATAAACATATACAAAACACACAAAAAACGTACACAAAACTGAAGAAAACAAAACCTTAGAAATAAGGTAAACCCCAAACAACAGAAAACACAGACATCATGAACTAATATAAACATCAAACAAATGATTACATGAAGTAGAACAAAAAAAAAAAAAAAAACAGAGTATAAACACATACATGCACAAACTCGAAAAAACCCAAAAATCTTCAAAAAACCAACAATATGTGCACAATGTCAACCAATCACAAACCACTAACAACTTACAAAACACAAGATCGAAAACGAAACGATTACACAAAGAAGAACAAAAAAACAAAAAAAAAAAAATTACAAAGTATAACATATACCTGCACAAACTCGAAAACCACCGGAAATCTTCAACAAAACCAACAATATCCCCGCAATGTCGACTACGAACATCACACAAAACAGGAGATCGAAAACGAAAGAGAAGGAAAAAACTGCAGAAAAACCAGTTTGTCCGTGCGAGAGAAAACGAGAGAGAAAGGTGAAAAATAATTTGAAAATACTATTTATATAAACCCATTTTCAGAAGCGGGTCGGGTTCGGGTCGGACCGAACTGGTAAGTTTTGTTGTTAAATAAGCCTTCTTTTCCAAGAGTTTATATAACAATCAATAAAAAACCATTATAATCCAATATGTAAGGCAATATTTTGTGCAACGGGTGCATGGATCTAGAATCCATGCACCCAAGGTCGACCCACCCCACACGCCTCTTACGCAGTTTTCAAGCGTCCCAACGCACTCTCACGTGTCTCTTACGCCCAGTTTTCACGCACCCCAATGCGCTCCCACGCGCCTGGTTGGTATGCTCAAACCCACCAAAATTCGTTCCAGGCAGTCATACCTCGCTCCCACATGCCTGGTTGGTGCGCTCAAACCCACCAAGATTCGTTCTAGACAGTCATAACTTAAAGTTATGTTAGTGATGCAGGAGAGTCGATCATATTAATCACGCAAAAACTCATGTGAGACGGTCTCACAGATAGTTTCCGTGAGACGGATCCTTATTATACTCATGAATTGAATCTATATCCACAAACTTTCATATAATTGCTAAGTATGGGTTATGAGTTGACCCGTCTCACGAAAAAAGATCCATAAGACGGTCTCATACAAGAGTTACTCTATTAATCAAGGTGACAAATACAACAAAAAATTCAATGAAGCCAATCTTTTTTCCATTTTTTCTCTAAGAAAAATAAGAAGAGTGAGAAGAGAGACAAAGAAACCAAATTTCTCCAATATTTCGTTTGAAAGAGGGATTAGGGTTTCGAAGAAGAGTTGGTAATGGAACACAAAACTTGCGATTAAACCAACTACACCGTTACTCTCCGCCTCTCCACTCTCGTTTTCTCCTTTCGATTCCAATAGTTTGAGGTAAACATTATCAAATCCAAGCTCTAATGTTTATGTGCCTATATTTGTAAGTTTTAACAAGATTGTGAATTCTGAAACTGATGTTAACTTCAATTTTGATTTTTTAGTTTTGCCCTTTTCTGATTTCTGCTTTCGTTTGTATTTCTATGTTGGGATTTATATTAATATCAGATATTTGAGTCTAACTTAACTACATAAATCATGTTTGCGACCAAGGTGTTCGATGAAATGCCATAGTTAGCTTAAGCAATGTATTCTACTTAGTTTACTCCAGCCAATGCACCTATATTTTTCTGTGTCCACCATCGAAAAGATCATATTGTTTGATGTTGCGATATTTTGTTAGTTGGTTATGTTTCATATTGGAAATGAGTAATATTTATTAATCTGGTGAAAAAGAGCAATTAGATTAGGTAGAGGCAGCCAATGTTGAAGTTTAACTTTGCTAAATTTAAAGTTAATTAAGTGGAGCAAGCAATTAAAAGGTGTGGTTTCATGGAACCAGAATTGGCTACCATCTCTTGTTTGAAGTCCCAAAACTCCCATAATTAAGTGGTAGATAGATAATGATCATTTTTGTTGAATTTATTCAATAGCAATTCTATTGGTCATAATTGTACACAACACAGATCATTGATAGTTTATATTTAAGTATGATCTTTTCAACTAACAAAGCAGAAACCATAAATTTGATAAGATTCAGCAGTAATGCTTCAGATTACCTAGTGCAGTGAAGTAAGCCAAGATTGAAAAAAGAGCAACAAATTCAAAATCTCAGTTGATTCAATCAAGTTGTCCTCAGATCCTCTGTTATCTAGGAAGCTGCCATTGCAATAAATAGTATGAAATAGAAAGCTTCAAAATTTAACACCTAGATATTTACCAGCTAAATCTATTTCACTCTTGCAGAAAACTTAAATGACATTTATCTTCTAAAAAGAGAGATTATAAAATGATCCATTTGCCTATGCCACCATTATATGCCACCATTATATACCACCATTAAGATTTTAAATTGGCAAAAAAAAACAGATGATATGAAATCATACAAAATTGGATACCAGATTCAAGATTTTACACATTACATGCTCAGATTCTTCCCCAAACTCAATGATCCCTCAAGTTCTTCCGACATTTGCATGTGCAAGAGTAAACTATCAGAAAGTGAACATGGCTTCATGTAGATACAAGTCATTAAGAAGCTAGCTAGTACTGTTTATTATTTGCTTTCTACTTACTTGTGTAGCTATGCAGTTCATGGGGAGAGATGGTGTTGCCCTACTTAGTCCACAGTCCTAATGGATAACTCATACAATATCCTTCCTTATGAATGAACTTTAGAACATTTAAAAATCGAACAACTTACTGGTAACCCTTGGATAAAATCAAATCAAAGCTCCAGAATTGGGACTCACAGGTTCAAATTCGAACTCACCTTTAGAAAAAATTGGATGTGTAAACACTAGAATCAATGCTTGATTTGCTGTTTTAGTGCTTCAGTGTTTGATTCCGCCTTCTCCTAAAATATGGTTCAACCTCACAAATCAAGACAGAGGGGAGGGAGGGAGGGAGTTATGAATAAATAGTTTATTGCCTGGGTATTATTTTGTCCATTTATTTAAATTTCAGAATTAAGAATTTTCTTAGCCATGAATTTGATGTTAATAAAATTCTTTATGTAACTTCTTTTACTCAGGCTTAACGACAATAAATTTACCCACAAAATTTTGGATTGTCACAAGAAAGTAATTCATTTAAGGGAATATTATACTTGCTGCTAATTTTGCTGCTATTTCCCCCTTTTCTTTTAGTGGCACCCCAGCAGAAGAAAGAAGGAAAAGAAAGGGAAAAAGATGAATGCCCCCGATCGATATGAGCGATTTGTCGTCCCCGAGGGTGTTTCCAAGTACTCTCTCCTCTCTCTCTCTCTCTATGTATATATATATATATGTATATACGTGTATGTATACTTATCTCTTACCATCTCTTTTCTCCTCTTCTTTTCTGGTGCTGGAAATTAATAGGGTGTCATACGAAAGGGACACAAAAATCATCAATGCGGCGACATTTACAGTTGAGCGTGAGGACCACACCATCGGCAACATTGTCCGCATGTATATCATTTTTTTTTGGTAATTATTTGAAAATTTAGATTTGCATGGAGACCCTTAAATTTTTAATCCTGTGAAATAAAACAGGCAATTGCACAGGGATGAGAACGTGCTATTTGCTGGCTACAAGTTGCCTCACCCACTTCAGTACAAAATACTTTTCAGGGTTTGTTTATTTTATTTTGTATTTCTATGTTACTTAATTTCGTACCGTTCTTAGTTAAGAGAATTGTTTTAATTTTAGTATGCTTAATGGAGCCAACAATTACTCAGATTTTAACTTCTTATTTATACACACAACCCATTAAAGTTAAGTTGATCTGTTTACATTAGGTATGATTTTGTTCATCAAACATAACTTGACGAATGTCGATTGAGGTTGGTGTGGAACAGGTTGGATATTCTTTTAAGAGACTATTAAAGATTAGGAGTGATGTGTATTTTTTTATTTTTTTTACATTTTGGGACGAAATAATTATCTATGCGGTGCAGTATGATTTAGCAAAACCAGAGAGTTTAAGTGGAGTTAGGAATTCGAGATTTGATATTGAGATTAGCTCAGATGTGCAGCTGAAATATTATTGAGCTTCGCTTGCATGTGCAGATGAAAACATTGGAAGATTTGACCTGATTTTACATTTGTGTCCGACTTTACTAGGTCACCATTATGATTCAGTTGACAGCTTAATGTATTGTTATTTTGTGTCTCCACATTCTTTGGGTTGTGCAGCCATAATAGAAGCTGCTCTGGCCTTTTCTTGGTTAGAAAAGTATATCCTTCATTGGCCTTTTATGTGTTTAGTGTTTTGAAGGATATCTTTTGGATGTCGAGAGCTTATTTGAAGTTAAAAAATTATGATATGTGCTCAAACCAATTCCTAAATGTTGCTTTCAATATGCTGTATAGTCTGGCTGTTTCGGTTTTCCTTGGCTTTGATGTGTATTACGTTCAAATTTGCAGATTCAGACTACAAGCCAATCTTCTCCAATGCAGGCATATAATCAAGCTATCAACGATCTGGACAAGGAACTCGATCATTTGAAGAATGAGTTTGAGGTAATACCTTGTTTGCATGGTTCTGTGACGCATGATGGCTAGTTGAATATTTCTTCATGAAATAGTCTTCCTTGTGGTAGGAGTTTGTCTTCATCTTTTATACTTGCAAACCATGTTTCATTTCCAATTGTACGATTAATTACAGAAAAACACATAAATGATCATAAAAGATACATTTCCGATTATAAGAAAGCTGGCGTGTGTTGCATAGGTGGAGTTGGCGAAGCAATCAGCAAATCAAGCTCAAGAGTATTAGGCTGCACACTATCGTTACTTGTTAGTGATTTGTGCACCAACTTGTGTGATAGTTTCTAATCGGAGTTGAGAAACCTTTTCACTCGTTTTTTGGCTTTCATCAGAAACGTGCCTGTAATTATGCCTACTTTTGCTTGAATGTGTTACATTTCAAAACTTCTTTTGTTTAATTATTTCAGGGAAGAATTTCACTTCTCTTTTTTTTTTTTTTGTGTGCCCGAGTTGCCCTTTTTTCACATTTGGGTACCTAATATCTATGACTATCAGATTTAGCATCACAAATTCATTAATTTGCTTCACATTTGGTATCAAAGTACTCTGTTATGAGAAAATTTAAAATTGAAAAATATCTTACCATTGATGTGAAGCTCTTTTATCATGAATTCCTCTAAATCAGCATACGTTCTTTTATTTTTATTTTAGATCACATTGAACTGCACCATGTTAAACATAATGGCTTGTACTTATTTTGTGAAATAAAAGGAATAAATAGTTAATTTCTTTTGTGGTTAATTTCAATTTTTAAACTTTACGTAAACAACTTTTCAATTTTTGACAATAAAATATTAATGTTTTAATTATCGTTCTCTATGTTTTAATCTTTTCTAAATCCAATCCTTTGTTGATCAACATTGTTGACATGATTGCTTGAATTTGGCTGCTAGTTACAAATATAGATTGAAACTAATAGAAATTTTGAAATTTTGAAAATTTTGATTGTCAAAAATTTATGTCCGACCAAAATTGAAATATCCCTTCTTGTAAGAGCATCCGCATTAGTGTATTATTAGCACGTCATTTTAGTGTAGGATCCACATGCAAACACACTAATTAAAAACATCTACTTATTTAAAAACACATCTCTAATTAATTTAACACAAATTTACATTAATTTAACACAAATACAATCATTACATGTGAGTCTCATTATCTACTTTCTATTGTTTTTATTTAGATCAATTCAAATTAATTATTTATTGCTTGCATTTTTTTAATAATGACAAAATTGTATATTGAATTAATTAATTATAACATTAATAATTTTCAATTCACATTAAAAAAGTAGACCTACACCAAGTATATTAAAAATTATTTTGATCCAATTAATGAAGATAATTAGATTTAAAATATTGAAGTTTGAAAGATTCATTTCATTATATTTATAAAGAACTTACATTTTAGTGGTATGAAAACATTTAACTAAATACTTGCAAAAATTATTAATTAAAAAGTAATATAAAATTTGTTAATTAAAGTAAAGAACCATATTGATAGTAAAATTATTGCCTATTATATTATTTATATTAATTCAAATTAATTCTCTATTGGTTGTACATTTTTTAGTACAAATTGTATATTGAATTTATTAATTATGACACTAATCAACTTACATTAAAATTTATAAAAAATTTAAAAATGATAAATTGTTTCAATAGGAAAAAAAAAAGAAATTAATTGATTGAATGAAGTAATTAAACACAAAATGTACAAGAAAAGTAACGAAATCAAATACTACCTCCGTCCCACTTAAATATGCCTACTTTGACCGGCACGGATCCTAAGAAAAACCGTTAACTTTAATTGGATGTGTTATTTTAATGTTTTTTAGTGGCAATTTTGTAATTTAAAGGTATAATTTGAGTGCAAAAGTTGTAAAATGAAAGAAATTGAGGGGTAAGAGAGTAAATTTTCTTTGCCATTTTAGGGCTGACAAATTAGATTGGGACAAATGAAAATGACAAGTAGGCAGTTTTAAATGGGATGGAGGGATTTGCACCACTCACCTGCAAGAGCGTGTGTTACACGCGCTCATCCCATTGGCCACACTTCCTATCAAATTAGTTAGCACTCTCACCAATCATTCCCACATAATTAATTGGGGAACAATAATACATTTTTAAAGAATACTCTAAAACAACACACATTAAAATAGAGGTATACCCCCTAAAATACCATAAAAACTATAATACTTAACTAAATTAACACTCAATATAAGATATTGACTTTCTTACCACAAAATATAACAACATATACTTTTCTACCACAAATTTTTGTGCAAAGACTAAAAAAAACTCTTATGACTTATTTTTGCAATTAATACACTTTGCTAAATCCAAACCTATTTTACTATTTCCAAAACATATTTTTCCAAGAATTTCCAATAAAACCCATATGATTATTAGACCTGATCCGAATCCGAAGATGATATATAGGCTGAAAACCTTGCTAGTCGTATGCTGGTGCTATTTACAAAAACAAGACAGTCTTGATCTTGATCTGTTTATTTGTTCCAGACAGACTTGATAGGTGTAACAACGCCACGTATCGCCTCGGAAAAGATCCCGTGAAAATGGTATCAGAGCCTGGTTTTATTAAGAACTAAATTTATATTTATTATATTTTATCTGTAATTAACTTTGGTGAGGAGAATTATTCGAGAAAAGAATGGATCTGGATGTTTGTCCATTCAAGATGTAGATCTTACAGGGAATATCGTCAAACTTTGACGATGAAAGCTCAAGAGCATGTACAGAGGGTGATGTATTGGAACCACCAATACGCCCAAAAAACAAATAGCAGGTGCCAATGCAGGAGTCCTGAGGCATTGCACCAAACGAGCAGAGTATCATATGGACCTCCTCAGGATAAACCATATATATTACAGGAGGATCTAACGAACCACCAGATGGATGACCATCAGTTCCATAATTTCTGATGGAAGACCAGAAGTGGAAGGAGATACTTCCAGATACCTCTAAAATTTCTTCAAATCTTAGAGAAATCCAGAAGACGGTGCAGAGTTATGGCGACCGCCATAAACATATACCGACACAAGTCCATCAGATCCAGAGCCAAATGGAAATGATGATGAAAAATCAACAGGAGACTCTTGAAATCATTCATGATATTCAAAAAAGAGTCAAGAATCTGGAGAACCGACCAAGTTCATCCGGAGAAAGGAGACGTATAAATTTTGGGGCAGTTCCCTATCTACATCTAGAGGGGAAACCAACTGAAGTTGTACGACCAATGACCGAAGATGAGAAGCTCATTGCGATCATCAGAGGAAAATCCGGTACAAAGAAGTAATGGACTTTGAGAGGATCAATATGTAGGATTTACATGACCTAACCGAATCCTTCAAAGGATTAGGGATTGTAGATCTAAAGATGAACGCAGGAGATGAATCTGCTTTGGTTACTCGTGATCAACAGCAGAGACCACCAGTCAATCCCAATGTAGCAGAAAGTTCCAGATCACATTATGTGGACGAACGAATGCCACACAGAGGGGATTTCACTACAGGAGGAGATCCTATTGGAGTTATAGGAACCCGACCACGTTCCAAAAGGCCGAATTTTATCAACACGCCTTATGGAAAGTCACAGCTAGACCCGATACATCCGTATGGGTTGATGCTAAATCTGGGTATCCCAGATTTCAAGAATCGTGAAATCCTTATCGATGATTGGGCATCGGCTATGAGGATTGCAGCAGGAACCCTCGATCTTATGAAAGAAGGATTCATCTTACTACTCGAGATGAGTCTGGAAGGATCCGTAAAGATCGCGTGGGAGATGACGGCACCAGAGATGAAAAACAACGTCACTGTTGGTGAGTCATTGAAAGGTATTGTCGATAACATGGCCAAATTATTCAAAATCCATTTTATCGGCATAGACTACTTTGAGGGGATAGAAGAAGAAAAAAGAAAAAGATATGATCAAGCCCTCTACAGCCTCGAGTTACATGATATTTGTCATATTGACGAATATATCAAGTTGTTCACCGAGTACCGATGGAAGTCCAAGGTGGATGACAAAGAAGCTTCGCAATTGTTCTTTGCGAAGATACCAAGTCCCTGGAGAGAAATGTTGATCAGGGAATACAAGAGTGCAGATGACCTAGATACGGTGGCCAGAAGGATGTCTTTCCTAAAAGCCAAGTTATCTGAATGGTGTCATCAAGCGACACTCTACAAGAACTACAAGAGATTGAAAGGAATCAATAAGATGGTTCTTTTATGTTGCGAAGAAAATGATATTCCAACAGTTGTTGGAGGTCAACCACGAAGGCACAAGAGGCAGAAACAACGAAGCCATCCATATCGCCGTGGAAGCAACAACATGAGAGGCAATCGCTGGTCTTCATAGAGACCAAGAAGAGTTTGGTCAAAACAAAAGGCCCGAAGTTACAAATATGGGCAGAGACCAATGCCAAACAGGAGAAGAACTTTTACAGGTTCTAATCAAGGAAGTTCCAGCAGAACTCCAGGAAGGAAAACTTTCAGACGAGCTCACACCAGAGCCAATGAAAGTTTCAAAGACTGTAATTGCTGGATGTGCGGAGCAAGAGGGCATATCTCAACAGACTGCCCAGAAAACGAGAAGCGAGGTATTAAACAGTTCGAGGCAACACCCGAGCTCGAAGAAGTTGTCTACTATCAAGATCTCATACAAATGTATCAATTTGAGGATCTACCCTCAGATAAAAGCATCTACGAAGAAGAGATCTATTCTGAGGATGGAAGTGAATCCAGCTCAGAATCAGAGTGAAGAAGAAATTCTTCAAACAACGGTGACAGAGGATATGTCAGGATACCTCTCCCACACTACAGTGTCTCATAAGACTCTAATGAGGATTATGAAGGAAGATTCAAAGCTCCAGATATACGATGGTTTCACCATCGGAGCTATGGAAAAGGCGTTGGATAAAATAGGTTTTCACAGAAAACACCAAATTATCCACAGAGTGACTACTGGAGAGTTTGCCATTCCAATGGAACTCACTGGTAATCTGATCGAGATGCAATTGATCCCATACAGAGAGATACAAGAGATCAAAAGCAGAGTCAAAAGAGAAGTTGCAAATACACTCTCATGGATTCACATCGGAGCCATAAGAGTTGTTATTAAAGCAATCTTCAAAGAAGGAGTTGATTCGGCACTCAACCTGGCAATATGTGATAAACGAATCTCAAATCTCAAGGATTCATACCTTGGGGCTGTTACAGGAAATTTGTGTGCAGGGAAATTGGCATTCAATGTCTATCCAAGGATTGCATACAATCTAGGAGATCGAGATTTCAACCGAGTCTTAACCCTTCATCAAGATTTCAAAAGAAACGATTTGATGAAAGAAGGGAACAGACCCTACTCGATCACATATAAGATTTCCTACGCTTTTTCGAATACACATCATTCAGATGTATTCTTGAGAAAGGAATTCATCGAAGTTCCAAGAATCTTTGAGGACTTCACTAGGGTGGTTCTACCAGAACTCATACAATCTCCAACAATAAAGGAGATCGACATGAGGATTCAAGATCAACCCCTCTTCAACAAGAGCCAGAGTCTCAGAATTGAGGCTAGGCGAATGTCTTTCCAAAAAGACAGGCTAATGAGTAGCAGCCGTTGGGAAGAAAAGAGACCTAGTACAATTCAGCAGGTCCCAGATGTTTTCAAAACACAAGGAGAGTTGAAGTGCCCGGAAGGATGGAGAGGATTTGAAGTAATATTCGACATTACTCAAGGGAAAAATACACTCCCATGTAATGCCCTATATTACCTCCAACAACCCATAGTTGGAAGATTTCAAGGAACCCTAAAATGGATGAAATGGAATTGACTATCGGGGATGATCCAGGAAGAATCTCAGATTATTTGATACTTGGGATTGAGTTTCTCGAGGAACACAAACCTTGGGAAAGATTACAAGATGGAATGGAGTTCACAGTAGCCAATAAAAGATATAGAATCAGATGACCACTAGTCCATTCTCTATATACATTTCTATCGGAATGATATATGAGGAATACAAGGCTGAATATTTCGCCGCCTACATCGATTCAGGCACCGGGATATGTACTGCAAAGCAGGAGGTTTTTCCTAAAGAAATTGGAGAAGATCTACTAGCAATCGCAAGAAGGGATTTCTCTAAAAGGATTCTTATCCTTAACCGAGGAATCAAACAAGCGGAAATAATGATCGACGGAGCAGGCGGTACCCCATGGTACAAAGTCAAGATGCCACCAATCTATTTCCATGATACAGGCACATATGTATTGCTAGGAAACAATTTCCTACAACCATTCAAGCGCTTTACACAGGAAAATGAGACAAGAAGACTTATTTTCACAACACTATGTGATCATAAGATTATTGTCCAAAGACTACGAGAGGCATTCTACAGAAAAATGCCTATCACGTTTCGCAGCAAGCGTGGTGATGAAGCCAAACTTCGACATCCAAAAATGGCGGATAGAAGGAGATTTGGCGAAGCACTTTTATCCTACCGACAGTTTGGACATACCAGACCAGGAATCAAGGCGTGGGATAATCACTTGTATTCATTTAGGGTACAAGATGAAGAAGAAGTTCCTCCAATAGTTATCGCATAAATAATGAGCTTATTGGAGAATTCATCGAGTGATTTCTATTGATGAACAGATTTCACTCGAAGATATCAAGAAGAAGATCCAAAGGAATTACAATGTAAATCCTTTGGCATGGTGGAATAAGAACGAGCTCAAAGCATCCTTGAAGGTTAAACCCGGAAAGGAACAAGAGTTCGTAAGATTCAAGCCAATCCTTATGAACCAAGCGGATCGGGAGGATATGCAGAAGATACTTAAGGAACATCTGGACCTTAAGCTTATCTCACCAGGAGTTTCTCCATACAACAGCCCGAGATTCCTTGTTAGGAATCATGGAGAAATCAAGTGAGGAAAGCCAAGACTTGTTATTAATTACAAAGGAATTAATGACATCCTGGAGTTCGATGGATACTACATCCCGAGTAGAGAACACCTAGTCAACAGCATCAAAGGTGCCAAGGTATTCTCTAAATTCGATTGTAAGTCTGAATTCTATCAGATTATGATGGAGGAAGGAAGCAAAAAGTTTACAGCTTTCTCCACACCACAAGGACATTATATCTGGAACGTAATGCCCATGGGATTGGCAAACGCTCCCCAGATATATCAAAGAAAGATGGATAATCTTTTTAAAGATTACTTCAGCTTCATGTTCGTCTATATCGATGATATACTCATCGCTTCCAAGAACATGAAAGAACATCTCAAACATTTGGAAATCTTTTCAGATGTTTGTCACAAGGAAGGATTAGTGCTTTCTGAGAAGAAGACAGTAATTGCTACAAGACAGATCGAATTCCTCGGAATTGAGATCGATGAATCTGAAATCATCCTGCAAAGTCATATTGTAGAAAAGATTCAAGGATTTCCAGATATCCTCAAAGACAAGAAACAACTTCGAGGCTTTCTCGGAGTTGTTAACTTTGCCGGTATGTTTATAAACAATCTGGCAAATTACAGGAAGGTGTTTAGCCCATTATTAAAGAAGGATGCAACATTCATCTGAGAAGATAAACACCAAGAAGGGATTAAGCAACTTAAGGAGGTTTGTCAACAACTTCCAAAACTTGCTATACCCCAAGACGAGGATGAACTGGTTCTCTACACAGACGCCAGTGACCATTGGTGGGCAGCAGTCCTAATGAAGGCTATACCAAATGGAGAAATGACATGCAGATACTGCAGTGGGTTATTCACAGACAGTGAAGCCAAATGGCATATCAACGAGAAGGAATTCTTTACAGTCAAGAAGGCATTCAAGAAATGGCCTTTATTCTTACTTGCCAAGAAGTTTATCCTGAAGGTTGATAATTCTAGTGTCAAAGTTTTTCTGAAAAATAAAATTGAATCTAAACCAGAAAAAGCTAGGATACAAAGATGGCAAGCTAAATGTCAATATTATGATTACGATATTGTCATTGTGAAATCTCATGAAAATGTTCTTGCAGATTTCCTAACACGAGATGGAAGGACACGTCGCTGACGAGGTCCTCAAACGAGTCAGCCATCTCAGGGATAACCTGGAGAGCCTACAACAAGGTTTTAATGCTTTATGTATCAAGGCAGAAGTTGCTGGACGACTTCAACAAGCTGATCAGAGATCCGTCTCTAATCAAATACGAGCATGCCAGTACGCATATGAACAATTGTTCACTGTGCTACAAGTACCTATCCTTCAGGCTGCATCTCCAACGGTGCAAAAGAAGGAAACAAGACAGTGGGCCTCTAACCCGATTGTTATGGATTCAAATACCATAACCAAGAGTTCTACAGATGATGCATTCCTTGAGGATGCACCAACTGGAACAAACATTGAAGCTCCGGTGTCAAAACCCGAGTCTTCAAGTCAACCCAGCACCTCTGAGGTTAAAGAGGAAGAGTTGAATCTTAGGCCACAGACAGGCAAAACTAAGGTTCAAACTGACGAGAATTTAGTTTCCCCTATGCAGGTTTACCAGAAGCAGTGGGAGAAGCTGATTACCAGAAGGGGTATCCATCCAGAGAAAACAATCATTGATATCTTTGGGAAGTACCCAAGAGTTTGGATGAAACCAGGAAGTCATCCAAACGAAGTACAAGAATGGTATAACTTTGGAGCTCTTGCTTCAATCTATACCGTCTCACCAGGGTTCCCAGAAATTTCGAAACTTCCGAAATGGATTGGGACAGCAGTGCACGAACTTGGGCCAATAATCCACATTTGGCCAGAGGTGATATTCTGGAATTGTATTTTTTAAGTGCAGCTCCAGAACCAGCTAAGAAAGGTTTCCATGAAGCCTTTCATGTCATAAAGTTGAGGAGACCTGACGGAAACGCCTTGAAAAACATCAAGACGGCGGATCTGGAGGATACTCCAATTCTAGTAGGAGCATTTTCAGAGGATGAAGCTTCTACCCGACGAGCATGGGGATTATGGGTTTGTCTAACTGAAATGGACAAGGTCAAGTACCCATTAAAGTTCTTTCAAAATTCAGCAAATGGATCTTTCCTGCTGAATTTCATGACAGGAACGACGACGAGCTTTGCAGAGGATCTTTTTGAAACGAAAAGAAGGACCTTTGGGAAAACAAGATTCCGGCAAGCAAAGAGACTTACTGGAAATTCTGCAACATGGCACATATTGGCCGATGGACAGATCATGTCTGCCAAGCATGTCCGGAGCAGAAAGAACCCGAGTTCGGGAAAAGGTTTCGACCCAAACCCGATCGACGAAAAAGAGGAGCAGAAAAAGACAAAGGGCTTGCCCAAAAGAAAACTTATCCGCGGGGACCACGAAGGCCGAATTTCTAAGATTCCCCGACAGAGATAAGATGGGATGAGTCACGCCCCACCAACATCACATGCGAAAAAGTCACGGGAGGAAAAATCAGATTCCCCGACAATTTCACATGAGATGAGTCACGAGCAGAAAAGCTGGCAATCACGCACTCAGTGGATGATCCACTCAGAAAAGGTGGACAGCTGGCTTAAGTAGGTTTGGAATCCGAATTTCAAGTCCGAATTTCCATCTATAAATTGGCGAGCAGAAGGAAGCTAAGGAGATCAAGTATTCTCCATAGTTTTCTTCAAAACAATATCATCTTTGTAATAGTTTAAATTTTCTGAGTTTCAGTTTTTAGTTTATGTATAAACGAGTCACAGCCATCTCTATGAGAGGCTGATCTTGTATTCTCCTCCCAAAAGGAGATTACAGATTATGTAATAAATATATTTTAGTTCTTAATAAAAGAGAGGCTTTTGCTTCAACGTGTCTCCGTTCGATTTGTTTATCTGTTGGAAGGATCACCTTGTACACCTGGTGTAGGAAACGAACCAAGGTTATGCTAGGCAGTTGCTGAAGGAGCTGGATAACTTGCAGACCAACTTCCCTGAGAGTGAAGTTGAACAGTGAGAAGTTGTTCGTAAAACGGTTTGGGGCAGTAATTTTCCAGCTGGTGGCATTGCGAACCACCTCACCCGGTGTTGTTCTGGTCGAAGAAAGGTATGATTTCCAACGGGTTAATTTATTTTACGGAAGCATGTGGGGCCTGATTAATTAAAAGATTAAAAGAGGATTTGGGTATAAAAATCAAATGGTGTGGAAAATGGAAAATTTTGGTTGCAAATATAATTTGGAAGTTTGTGAAAATGTCAAAAGGTATAATAGTGTTTGTGGTAGTTGAATATAATATTTTATGTTTTGTGGTAGAAAAATATGTATTGTTATATTGAGTGTTATAAAAGAATAAGTGTTATAGATATTGTGGTAAAGGTGGATATTCACTCCATTAAAATATACATACATTAATTAACCTACACTTGTTTTAATTAAAAATGCTCCTAAATTAATGAATGCAGGTGCTCTAATCTATCATACAAATATATGAATATATGTGCACTAAATTAACAATAGAAATTCTGTAACTCATACAAATATATGAGTTAAAAAATATTTGATATAAATATCTATTACCTATATAAAAGTATGAATATTTCTTACAAAATATGGATTGTCTAATATATCCTTATTAAAGATATTATTTAAGGTTATAATAATAATTTATGATTTTCAGATTTAAACAATTTTACATAAGAATTTTAAACCAAAATCATATAGAGTTCTACATTATTTTGATATGTGCAACGCATGTGCTGATACTCGTATATATATATATATACACACACACACATAGAAATTAAGAGCCTCAATGTATAAAAGTAGTACGCAAAAACTCATGTGAGACGGTCTCACGGATAGTTTTCATATGAATTGCTAATTAAGTGTGGGTTATGGGTTGATCCGTCTCACGAAAAAAGATCCGTGAGACGATCTCACACAAGACTTACTTGTAGTAGTATTAGTACTTAATTGAACAAACGAGTTAAATTCAATTTTACTCAATTTAAAAAGCCACTGTCCAATTTTCGTCCACCTTGGAAGCGGTTTTCACTTTTAGTCCAATTAAGTCAAAAATCGTCACTATTTGGTTCATTTTTGTCACTATTTTGTACACCATGGAAGCGGTTTTCAATTTTCAGTTTTCAATTTTAGTTCAATTAAGCCAAAAATGGATCAAATAGTGACGATTTTTGACTTAATTGGACTAAAATTGTACCACTTTCATGGTGGACGAAAATTGAATAGTCGTTTTTTAAATGGACTAAAATTGAATTTTTCCTAAAAACAAACTATACCAGTCTTCAAAACCCTAATTTGCAACGGAAAATCCTACTCAAACAGTGTTCTCCATCTCTACTTCTCCTCCCACATCGACATGATCTTTATCTGATGAATCAACGACAAATTTACTTGCAACGAACGTGAAGTATATCAAATCGAGCACACCAAGCCCCGCGATTACAAAATAGTAATAATGAAGCTTACTATTGTTAAGATCATGGCCCCCAAGCCATGGCGTTTTGCCCCCTTTTCCAGTCACTGTGTGCATTATATTAACTATCATAGAGCTTAGATAGCTTGCAACGGATAAGCTAAGGAAAAATATCGCACCAGCCACACTTCTCATGCTCTCTGGCAATTGTATTGTGAAAAACTCCATTAATGCAACTGCTGCAAAAGCTTCTGTTAAACCAGACAGCATGAATTGAGGCAAGAGAGCTGCAACGTGAAGAGCCGAATCAAACGAGCCATGTTTTAGGATATGAGTGTGATATGTTTTAGATCAGCTCCGAAGGCGATGTTGCAGGGCCTAATGCCACCAGCACCCAAGGATATGAGTGTGAGGCTGGTGAAGAGGAAAGCTAGCTGCCATTTCTTGGGTTGAATGCAGTGTATTTTGCTCTTTACAGTTAGGGGGACGTAGCTCCGATGGCTGCAGTTGAAGTCATTGCTGCCATGCCCTACTAATCGAAGAAGAAGATGAGTAACAAATCTCGTATTTTATTTCATCACTATATATATTTTTCGGTCTAAATTGCAACTTAAGGTCATGTGTAATATTTCAGTATATATATTTTTTCAGTCTAAATTGCAACTTAAGGTCATGTGTAATATTATGTTCACACACGTATGTGTTTGTGTCCGTATGTTGTTTCTTTAAAGGGAAATTTTAGTTTTGGTCCTGCCCAAAAGGTGTCGTCCGATTTTAGTCCTCTTAAAATTCCGATTCAATTTTCGTCCTCCTATAGAAAAAATTGTCCAATTTTGGACAATTTTTTTGGAATTTTCGAATTCCCAACCAATTTCCGACCACTGTTCCGCACTCGCCCCCAATTTCAGATTCATGCTGACGTAACCAATATCTACTGATGTGTTAATTAATTTTCGATTTATTTGGTGCCACGTAAACTTACAAAAATTCAAAAATAGGAAATTCAAATGAAAAACATTAAAAAGAAAAAATCCATGATCCCAAATTTAAGAATTATAAAAAAAAAAAAAAACAGGTGAAATGAAAAAAATCATCAAATCTCCAATTCAACAAAGAACCCTAAATCCCCAACCACCTAATCAATCTAAAGATTCTCAAAAAATGCACTCAATCTAAGATTCTAAAAAAATACATTGAGAGATTGTGCAAGACTCCACCACCAACAAGCTGATTTCCTCCCCCACTGTCGCTGCCTCTCTCTACCCACCACCGTCGCCACCGCCTCTCTCCACCTACCACCGCCGGCGCTGCCTCTCTTCCCCTCTTCTTCCATGACTACTTCATTGGTTGCTGCAATGCTTCCGTCCTCTGTCTTCTCCATATTTAGCAAACCCGTTTTTGTGAAGAAATTAGAGAATTTTATTTTATTGTTTATATTAATTTCTGTATTTTTGTATTGTCTTCTCCTATTCTCCAGAATCCTGTACAATGAATTCATCCTCAATCGGACGCCTGAAAACACCAGCTCGGAAACCGCATCTCCGACGTGTTGTTGTCAGGTGTGGTTCGTGTGATGAAGAGAGAGAAGAGAGAATCGAAGATTTGAGAAGAAAAATATATATTTCAGTTATGGAATCACGTGCATGGTTTACAAATTTATACCCATGCACCAAGAATAAAACGACAGCGTTTGGACTAGGTGAAAACGACGCCGTTTCTAACTATTACAGCTAATACAAAAGACGCGAAAACACACACACGCTTTTATTAGTCATGCACGCCTTCTCTAACTATTCATAACAGAAATAACAGAATTTTAAAAGATAAGAAACGGGACTGAACTTCATCTTCCTCATATGCATCTTCATGACAATACCCCCCTATGCAGTTGTCTTGCCCTCAAGACAATAGATGCGGGTATTTGAGCTGAACATCTTCGTAAAACTCCCATGTAGCCTCCTCCTCCGGCAAGTGTGCCCACTGAATAAGCAGCTGCGTTGCTGGATCTTTGCCCCGTTTCACCAATCCCCTAGCTAAGACTTTAAGTGGCTTCAAGAGAACTTTACCATCATCATCGAACTCAGGCAAGGTGGAAGTAATGGCAGTAAGAGGGCCCACTTTCCGTTTGAGAACCGAGACATGAAACACCGGATGAACCTTGGCCGTCGATGAAAGAAGCAGCTTATAAGCAGAGGTACCCACCTTGGATTGAATCTGAAAAGGGCCTGCATACTTTGGGCTAAGCTTCCATATAGGACTCTTGTGCAAAGTGTGTTGTCTATATGGCCTAAGCTTCAGATATACCCAATCCCCAACCTGGAAAACCCGATCACTCCTCTTCTTATCAGCATAGAATTTCATTCTTTCTTGTGCCTTGTGCAATGCATCCTTGAGACACTGTTGAGCCATATGTCTATCCCTCAGGAGATCTGAAACTCCTTCCACCGTAGTAGAGAGATGAGGGCCATTCATGAGAGGTGTAGGTTTGAAACCATATAATGCCTCAAAAGGAGTAAGATTTAGAGCAGTATGATGAGAGGTGTTATACCATAATTCTGCCATAGCAAGCCAAGAGAACCACTTTTTAGGATTAGCACCACACATGCATCTCAAATAGGTTTCCAAGCATTGATTAACTCGTTCAGTTTGGCCATCCGTTTGAGGGTGATAAGCTGTGCTCAAATATTGATCAACTCCAATTAGCTTAAGAAGATGTTGCCAAAATTGACTTGTGAATATTTTATCTCTATCAGAGATAATGCTATGGGGAAGACCATGAAGCTTGTAGATTGTGTCCAAGAAAAGAGTGGCCAATGTAGAAGCAGTAAAGGGGTGAGATAGAGCAATGAAGTGGCTGTACTTGGTGAATCTATCAACCACCACCCATATAGTATCCTTCTTGGCAGAGAGAGGAAGATGCTCTATAAAATCCATTGAGATGTGAGTCCAAGCTTGATCAGGCACTGGCAAAGGTTGCAGTAAACCAGGATTTTGAACATTCTCATGCTTGGAGATTTGACAAATGTGGCACTCTCTGATGTGTTGCAGTACTTGAGCTCTGACTCCTGGCCACCAAAACACATTAACCAACCTTTGGTAAGTGGCATTAACCCCTGAGTGACCCCCAGCACTAGAATCATGCATGTAAGTAATTATTTGCTGCTTCAAAGTTCCCTGATTACCCACCAACAGTTTGCCCTTAAATCTCACCAAGCCATCTGAATAGCTATACTGAGATACATTGTAGGGCATGGTTACACACTCAGCAATAATATCCTGAACTTCTGCATCCCCTTGATAACTGAGCATCAGTTCTTCCATCCACAATAGTCTAAAGGTAGTAATAGCATGATACTCTCCATCTTCAGAATTCATTCTAGAGAGTGCATCTGCAACTTTGTTATCTACTCCCTTCTTGAATTCAATGGTGTAGGTGAATCCAAGCAACTTAGTCAAATACTTATGCTACAAAGGGGTGGAAATCTTCTGCTCCAAAAGATATTTTAAGCTCTTTTGGTCTGTCCTAATAATAAAAGGAGCATGTAGTAGATAGGGTCTCCACTTATCCACTGCTAGTATGATGGCCAAAAACTCCTTTTCATATATGGATAATCCCAGATTTTTAGCTCCCAATGCTTTGCTAAAGAATGCCAAGGGATGGTGATCCTGCATCAAAACTGCCCCCAACCCATTATAGCAAGCATCAGTCTCTAGGACAAAAGGCTTACTGAAATTTGGAAGAGCCAACACTGGAGCTGAGACCATGGCTTGCTTCAATTTAATAAAAGCCTCCTCAGCTGCATCACTCCATAGGAATCTTCCCTTCTTAGTTAAATCAGTGAGTGGTCTAGCTATAGTTCCATACCCTTGAATGAACTTCCTATAGTATCCAGTCAAGCCCAAGAAGCCTCTTAAAGCTTTGATGGTAGTTGGTTGTGGCCAAAGAACCATAGCTTGAATCTTCCCTGGATCAACTTTCACTCCTTGTCCACTGATTAAGTGTCCCAAATATTCCACCTCAGTCTTCCCAAAGAGACACTTAGATAGTTTAGCAAACAAGCTGTGTTGTGTTAGGATGTTAAACACAGATCTCAAGTGGATTAAATGATCTTCCATGTTCCTGCTGTAGATTAATATGTCATCAAAGAATACCAACACATAATCTCTTAGGCATGCACTGAAAACTTGGTTCATGACTGCTTGGAAAGTTGCTGGAGCATTAGTAAGGCCAAAAGGCATGACTATGAATTCATATAGGCCTGAGGAAGTAACAAAAGCAGTCTTAGGAATATCTTCTTCCACCACTCTGATTTGGTGATACCCAGCCCTCAAGTCAATCTTAGAAAAGATATGTGATCCACTTAGTTCATCCAATAGATCATCTATCAATGGAATAGGATAGCTGTCCTTCACAGTGGCTGAATTGAGCCTCCTATAATCTACACAAAACCTCCAACTGCCATCTTTCTTCTTGACCAATAATACAGGAGATGAATAGGGGCTATTGCTTGGTCTAATGATCCCACTGCTCAGCATCTCCTTCACTAACTTCTCTATTTCCTGTCTTTGGAGTAGTGGATATCTATAAGCATGTTGCTTGATAGGTTCTACTCCTGCTTTGATTGGGATTTTGTGGTCCATAGATCTTGCAGGTGGTAATCCCTGAGGCACTTCAAATATATGAGCATACTCCTTCAATAGGGGATCAATCAATTGATGACTACTTGCAGTAACTCCTTCATTCTGAGCTGAAATCAAGCAAAGATAGGCTGCTATATCTTGCTCTTCCCCTTTGACTTCTTTGCTGAGTTGTTCTGCAGTTACTAAGTTCAAATGAACCTGGTGCTGAATTCCCTTCAACTTCACTTCCTTCCCTCTAATATTGAATTGGACAGTATGTTCTTTGAAGTCCATCACAATCTAACCAAACTGGCTAAGCAGATCAACTCCAATCACCATATCACACCCTCCCAATCTAAGCAATCTCACTGGAGTACTGAATTTGCAACCTCCCATTTCCCACTCAAACTGAGGACATCTTGAACTACATTCAATCTTATTACCATCAGCCACTGTCACTAACCAAGGAGTAGTGTATTCTATGACACAACCCAATTTCTCTGCTGCTACAGGATCTAAGAAACTATGTGTACTCCCAGAATCAAGTAGAATGATTAACTCTTGCTTTGCTGCCCTCCCCAAGAGTTTAATAGTATCTGTATGGGATTGACCTGCTACTGCATTGAGTGATATATGTGGTTCCTTCTGATCATCTTCCAGAACCTCTAACTCCAGTGGATCATCAATCTGCTCTTCATCACCCTCTACAAGATCAAATAAAGCTTCTTGCATTTGTGTCCAATGTGAAAGATCTCATCACAATTGAAGCAAAGGTTCTTATCTCTCCTAGTCTTCATCTCCTCTGGAGTAAGTCTCTTTATTGGTGGGATCCTAGGCTTCATCACTGTATTATCAGCCTTGTTATTATTACCAGGTGTTGGTAGAAAGGTCTTAGGTGTCAACCTTTGAGTTTTAGTCAATAAATGGACTAGATCTTCACTCTGCAAAGCTAAATGAGTGGCAGCTAAGAGAGTAGCAGGTTTTTGGAGTGTTACAAACTTGCCAATCTCCTCTTTCAACCCTCCAATAAAGCTCTCCATAAAATAGTCTTCAGTTAGAGCTTTGTTATTCTCTCTTAGCAATGCTCTCATCTCCTCAAACTCATTGATATACAATTGAACATTCCCAGTCTGCCTCAACTTATTGAATTGAGCTATAAGACTACCTCCAGTTGGATTCATGAAACGATCCATAACTAATTTAGCAAATTCTCCCCATGATAGACTACCCCGTTCCTCTACATAATCCACAAACCAATGATCTGCAATACCTTCTAAGTTCATAGCAACAAGGCTGAGCTTGTCATAGTCAGACATATCATAATAGGAGAAATATCTATAACATTTTCGAAGCCAATTCCTCGGATTATCACCATTGAACTTAGGAAAATCAAGTTTAGGAAATTTCCCCCCACTGATTCCTCCATTCATCCTATTCACTGGTATAGGAGATAGTATTCCAGCCTCGTTTCTACCCGATCCCGATCCCATCGCCATAGATGAATTAGGAGAAGGAGAATTTTCCTTACCTTTACCCATCGATTGACTCTGCTGATCCTTCATTACATTCAATATCTGAGCCTTGAGCATCTCACCCAAGCTGTCAAGCTTTGATTCCAATCGCGCCTCCACTTGCGCTTGTCCAGCTAAAATTTCAGTCATCTGAGATTCCAACGCATCAATGCGTTGTGTGTTGTTCTTTCCTGCCATCAATTCAGAGATTGCGCAGCTGGCTCTGAGGCCAAATGTCAGGTGTGGTTCGTGTGATGAAGAGAGAGAAGAGAGAATCGAAGATTTGAGAAGAAAAATATCTATTTCAGTTATGGAATCACGTGCATGGTTTACAAATTTATACCCATGCACCAAGAATAAAACGACAGCGTTTGGACTAGGCGAAAACGACGCCGTTTCTAACTATTACAGCTAATACAAAAGACGCGAAAACACACACACGCTTTTATTAGTCATGCACGCCTTCTCTAACTATTCATAATAGAAATAACAGAATTTTAAAAGATAAGAAACGGGACTGAACTTCATCTTCCTCATATGCATCTTCATGACAGTTGTCCTTGGAATGGACCACCTTCTTCCTCTTCAAGGTCGGCTATTTCATCTTCTTCGTTGTTCTCTCTCTTCTCTCGTCTACATCATCGCCTGCATCTACACTGCCAAGGAGATCACCTTTAGAAAGGTGATGAGCGTGGTGCCCAAGGATTGGAAGAGGCTCATAGTCACCTTCATATGGAATTTCAGATTCTTGGGATTGTTTTCTTGGTCCTTTTTCTGATTTCCTGCAGATTCTTGGGATTGTTTTCTTGGTCCTTTTTCTGATTTCCTGCTTGATTGGCTTCTTTTTTCTATTTTTTCTATATTATTTTTTAAGATGATGTGGTGGATGATTTGGCATTTCATGTAAGAAAATAATACAAAATAATTGTCACATAAGGAAAAAACACTAAGTTGGGGGTGAGTGTGTGTCACTCGCCGGAAATTGATCAGAAAATTTGAAATTCCGGCGAATTGGACCAAAATTGGACAATTTTTTGATAGGAGGACAAAAATTGAATCGAAATTTTAAGAGGACTAAAATCTTACGACACCTCTGGGATCAAGGACGAAAATATTGGTTTCGGTGCATGTATCGATACCTTAAATTTACGGAAATATCGGTGCATATATCGGTTTCGGTGGAAATATCGGTAATTTTTTAAAAAATCACGGAAATATTGTAAAAAAATTAGAAAATATATTTGGTAATTTACATAATGTTATAACTAACATTCATACATAAATTGAAGTTAAAATTTCAAATAAAAAAATATAATTACAACAAAATGAGAGATAAACTAATATATAGATTGATAATATGAGAAATTTTGTACAAAGTTTATTTATAAACTAATAATAGCATGAACTTCTATGAGCTTCAAATGAATGAGATGACATGTCATCTTGATTTAAACAATATCGATACCAAATCAAAATATACATACTAAAATTCTTGTACAAATAATTTAACAAAATACAACATGATAATTGCATAATTAACTTTTTTTATTTCAAAAACTACATACTAATTGAATCACTAACCTTTTGATCTCAAAATATACGATTCTTTTTTATGTCCAACAATTCTTGAACATGTTGTAGAAGGCAAATTTGAATGAGTAATATACTAATATTTAGATTTGAAAATTGATATGTTTGTTCTTTGATATAATCGGTTGGTTTTTATCTTCGAGCCGGTTCACTTTCCCAAATAATTCGAATGTCACCAGTTCGACCACATCAGTCTCCTCCTTGATATATTTTATATCAAGGAGGAGACATATCAATTTTCAAGTCTAAATATTATATCAAAGAACAATTTTTCTCAATTTTGAAGTCTAAATATTAATATATTACTCATTCAAATTTGAGTTGGTATTTCTAGTTTGAATCCAAGTTGCAAAGAAGATGTGGAAGCAAATGGACAAGTGTTTTGCAAGCAATAGTATGATAATTTTGTTTTTTATGGTAACTTCAATTAATTAAAGTATAGTTATGAATCATATAGGTGAGAGAAAGAGTAGAATTAATTAAAGTATAGTTAGTATAGTAGGATTAATGATTGAAAAATTGATTTTTCATGTTGATTGTCGACACCAGCACCGAAACGATATTTCGCCGATATATCGGCATCGGCGATATTTCGGTGAAAACCAACGTTTTATGCCTATAACTTACCGAAACCGAAACGCGAACGGAAACGGACCGATATATCGGTGACATTTTGACGAGAAAAAAAAGTACCCCGTTTTTATATCGGACCTTCAATTTCAGCGATATTATCACCGAAATATCGCGATATTTTCGTCCCTGTCTGGGACAGGACCAAAATTGAAAATTTCCCTTTCTTTAAAATATGTTTGCTTTGAGACGTATATAATAAGAGATACAACGCTAAATTGTTGTAGATAATCTCAGCTGGTTAATTTTCTTTCACATAGTAACAATTGATACATTGCAATTTAGTATTCAAATCAAAATTTGCAATTTAATACTATGTTTTTCATCATGCATGGACATTGCATATTTAGTCCTAAAGTCTATGAAAATTGAGAATTATATCAAATTTGACCGAATTAACGAGCTAGAAGATCACTAAAGTAGTGGATTAATTCTGGTGACTTGAAGATTAAATTCATAATCAATTCAAATACATAGGAGTTACTAGTTGGAAAGTTCGAATTGATTGGATATATAAGACCAAATTAAGACCTAAAATTGCAATTATTCGTAACAAGAAACTAAATATTTTCCCTAATGAGTCACACCATAGAGTTGCAATTGAAACAACTTCATATAATGAACAAACTAATGAAAACTTAAGAAGATTGAAGGATATAAAGAGAAAAACATACCAGCAAAGAACAAATAGTCCCATAGAGGAGAGTTAGAAATAATCCGAAATAGGCATCGGAAACAATGGCACCCAATATGGATGAAATGTTTGTCGAACTGGACCAGATATTAACAACGTTAACCAAAAATACACCCGACAAGTTGTATTTTGTACTTAGGTATACCGTCATGTTCGCAATCAAGATCATCGATGCAAGTTTTTCGAACGACTCATTTCCTTCAAAAAAAAAAAAAAAAACACTAATTTCCACCCCAGAAACAACCAAGGTGCATGTAATATTCACTTGAGATATAATTTAAATCTGTACACATAATATGGGTTTGATCAGTAGCCTTAATTATATATCAATAAATAAAAGTGTGTGTATACATAAAATATGATTACCAAGAATAAACTTGACAGCGGTCCAGCCGCCATGCTTATTGGATTGAGATTCAGAAGGAGAAAGATGGGATTGTTCAGCAGACGGGGAAAGCCTCTCATCATCACTTTCCATCTCTCTCTCTCTCTGTGATCTATTTAGATATTCTTCTTCTTTCCCTGACATAAATATTTAAGAAAATGGTCAAGGAAAAAGCAGATCCATGTCAAATAACTTGTATCTCGGAGCGTAAGTTAGCTGAATTTTAGGATGTTTAATTAATCAAAGCTCTAAGTGTAGGTTGTTTTTTAGAAAACGAAACCTTAATTAGCCAATTTTCAAACATTACACTAAATTTTATTCTTTTAATGAAGAGAAATGATTTTTATCCAACTATATACCCTTCTAACATTTAAGGTGTAATATGATGATACAAACTATATTAATGTTGCTATGAGAGGGGTTAAATTCAATTTTAGTTCATTTAAAAAGTCACTGTCCAATTTTTGTTCACCATGGAAGCGGTTTTCAATTTTAGTCCAATTAAGCCCAAAATTGTCACTATTTGGTCATTTTTTGTCACTATTTCATCCACCATGTATGGAAGCGGTTAAATTGGACAGTAACTTTTTAAATTGACTAAAATTGAATTTTTCTCGTACAAGAGATGTAATATGGTGTTATGGTTGCATTAATAATGGTACGAATGTGTAATATGGTGGTACGTACCACATTCATCATGGTATGTGAGTATAATATGTTGGTACGGACTGGTAGAAAGTAAATTAAGAAGTTGGTACGAGAATGTACCAGACTGGAGCGGAGTGAAATAAGTTGGTAATTGGTATGAGCTACTACAGGGTGAAATGTAGTGATACAGACTGATCAATTTCATTAAGGATATAATGGTACAAAAACAATATTCTCGTGGCTAATTAAGAATAATTTCAAATTCTTGGTTAAAAATATATATCTGTTTTTATAGTTGGCTAATTACAATCTCATCCCTAATTAATGTGCTTTTCTTCTTGGAAATTTTAATTGTATCCCCTCAATATATATTTTTTGGAAACTTGTGTGCACTAGATGCACAAATCTCACCCCATTTATATTATTTGGTATAAACTTGTGTACATTAGAGTATGGATTAATATTCGTGTCCCCCATTCGATCTAATCTGATACATGAGTTGTCTCCACTTACGTCCACGTGTCTCCACGCACGCCGTACATCTTACTTGGTGTGGGTACACATGCACCTGATTCCATATTAAATGATTTAATGACAAATATTGGTAATATACTCTTGAAGTATTAGATGTATACGTTAATGTATTAGTAGTTCATTTAATGAAGGCATTAATTGTATGTTCTTAAAGTATCAGTTTGTATACAGTTAAGGTATTAGTTTCTCATTAAATGAAGGTATCAGCAGTAAGTTCTTTCAGTTGTATACTCTTAAAGTATTGCATATGCATTTTTAAGGTACTACATATTTATCTTTAAAGTATTAATGTTATAGAAGAAGATATTACATAAGCAATTTTAAAGCATTACATATTTATCTTTAAGATATTAATATACTTATAATATGAGGTATTTTATACAAGCTGGTATTGATGCTTAGTACAAGATATTAGTTATTTACTTTTAATGTATTAGTTGCATATTTATTAAATAATTTTTGTTCATTTAATAGAAGGATGTTCTTAAGGTATCAGTGCACAATAAAATGAATTTTAAATCTTAAGATTTTAAATACACAATTATTTTCTTCTTCCTTAAAATTTTTGTAAATTCATATTATTCAATCAACAACCAATTATGATATTTGTTGCATTATTTCCATATATTGCTATGAAGAAGAAAGAGGGGAAAGGAAAAAGAAAAAAAAATAGAAGCAGATAAGAAAGAGTAGCAATAGAGCAAAAAAAAAAAAAACCAGCAGAAAAGAAACAGTAGTCAGAGAGAACAGAAAAAATAAAAAAAGAGAAGAACCGGCAAAGAAGGAAAAATAGTGATGGAAAGAAAATAGAATACAAGAATAAGCGGAGAAGGAAGAGAAGAACGGGTGAATAGATTGAGAAAAAAGAAGAAAAGTAGAGAAGAATATGAGAAAAAGACATGTTTTAGGGTAGCAAAGAAAAGTAAAAAGAGAAAACGACTAGATTATGCGAGGGTAAGGGCAAGAATCCTAGATCTGTACCAAGTCACACATGACTCTCATTTTTACTTTGTTTTAATAGTATTGTTTTCATTTCATGCATCCTGTAATGATTGTTCAAACTAAGTTTATCAACATCCAAATTCTCTCAGGTCGTGTCAAAAGGACAAAATAGTGGAAAAAAAGAAAATAAAAATATTATATATCCATCAATCGATCATATCATGGATGGGTTGATCGATCCACACCACAACCAAGTCGTTACCCACATTAAGTCATATGTCTCAATATTATTGTTTGTTTTAAATTTTTATGGATACAATTTAGACTCTTGATAAATGCATAATTTTTATTTGATTTTATTTTTAAAAATTATCAAATTTCCTATCTTTTCTTTTTCTCGGAAAATTTTCATTTTTGGGTAGAGGTGTCATCCGTTTTTGGTCCATTCCGATCATCAATTTTGATCTTTTGATAGGCTTGTCCAATTTAAGTCACTTTTTCACCAGAATCTCAATTTTTCGAGCAATTTTCAGTGAGTGACTCACACTCACCCCATTTCAATATTTCGAAAAACATATGCTTATGTGGCTGTTTTTTCATTCATTGACTTTATTTTTTAATTATTTTACTACATAAATTGTCAAATAACCAAGTCATTCGTTTTAATATATATATATATATATATATATATAAATTAAATATCACTTACCACATAATTTCCGACATAAAAAATTCATAAAAATACAATATCACTCACAATAATTAAAAGAAAAATATCAAATCAAAAAATACTAAAAATAAACTTAAACAAGAATAATAAACTGAAAATTCACCTTAAAATGAGATTCCATTTCAAAGTTTATTCAACCTTTTTTGTTAACCCCCACTGCGGCAATAGTAGTTAGGTTAAGAGTAATATGACCAATTCTTTAGGTGGCATAACTAAATCTCATTAATTGGAGATAATTTTATGTGTTTTGTTGTATGATATAAGAAGTTGTTGGTTTTAAGATATACAAATTATTATCCAAATGTTCCTTACACACAATAACTTTATTACAAGATATATCAACCATCATTGAAGAAAAATGAACATTTGAATGACAAAATGCAACATAAATCAAATGTGTAGTAATCTTTGGGACATAATAACAATTATTTAAAACCAAATGTTTCCTATTTGAAAAATAAAAATAACATCATCGACAACTTTTGAGTCTCAATGTATGATCCCCTTCATTAATCTCTTTGCTTATTTAGAACCTCTGCAATGTATAGCAAACATGGTTAGTGGTGTCAAAGAAATTATTCAAGTATTGTAGAATCAACCACTAAACAGGACTTATTAAAGGATAACACAACCTTTCCTTTTTTCTTAGCTAGATAAACCGGGCAATTTGTCTTCCAATGACCATTTTCCCCACATTCATAACATTTCCCTTTTGATTTCCCATCAAAGTTTTTTTGGGTCTTAGGTTTCTTTGTTTGTTGTTGTGGACCCTTCTTGTTTAAGTTCTTCCTTTTTTCACCATTACCTTTTGGTTTGGTTGAGGATAGTCCAGCAGAAGCAACAGTGTAGGCATCACCATTTTGGACCTTAAGAACACTCTCAGCGTTTTGAAGCTCTTTCATCAGCTCGGTTAAGGACATGTTCAACTTATTCACGTTATAAATAACTTTGAACTGTGAGAACATCTCTGGGAGAGTCTCCAAAGCCATGTCAACTTGAGTTTCTGCACTAATCTTAGCCCCTAAAACCTCAGCCACGTTAAATTGACTAATCAACGTAAGCATATGGTCTCTCACGAACGTCCCAGGTTTCATACGTAGGTTCATAATGTTTCTAATGGCAGCTTGACGAGTTTGACGTCCTTGATGCGCAAACATTTCTTGGAGGCTTTCCATGATTTCAGTAGATGTCCTCATGAACTGATATTTTTGTTGCAACACATTTGACATTGAACCCAAAATGTAGCAACGAGCCATCTCATCAGCATGAATCCACCTATCATAAGCCTCCTTTTGTGCATCAGTGCACTCATTGATAGGGATATCAGGACAGGGTTCAGTAAGCACAAATTTGAACTTCTCAGCAGTGAGAACAATCATAAGATTACATTTCCAATCAATATAATTTTCTCCTACTAGTTGGTTCTTATTCAATAGCAAAGATAAAGCGTGTGCAGACATTTTCTGAAAATAAATAAATTAAAATTGATGAGTATGCATGTGGTTGAAAGCAAAAGGAAGACCATGGACCACCTAAAACCACAAAATTATAACATATCCCTCTATAAGAGAAGTAAATGTTGATTTATGGCTAGGCTGTGACTCTCCTACTAAATCAAACATCTTGCATATCATGTCATATTAATGTAATATCATATTATTTTGGTCATAAATAATATTGATTGGATATTCTAAACGAATTCCTCTCAATAGTATGATTTAAGTGTATATCTCTTATATTACTGAATTTTCAAATCTTTTAAAATCAAACATAAATATATAGGATTGACATACTTAATCAAATTGAAAATCATTTACCATTTTTGGGCCCAATCAATTAATCGAAATGATGCAATCCTCCCATAGGATGATCAAATAAATTGGCACAATGTATGCATATATTCTTACTTATGGACTAATAAGGGAAGTCTTGGGCTCATTCCACACTTAATATTTTGTTAATAATTGAGTTTTAATAGATTAATATAAGTCTAACATTTTAACTCTTAAAAATAGCTTAAATATAAATTATAATATGCATGACAATTTAGATTCCTAGAGCGGTAATAGACATGTTATATGAATGACAATTAATTTCAAATAAAACATCTCATGCAATAAAATAAAATAAACTAAGAACAAATCTTATGGCCATCTTAATCACAAAATACCAAACAATTTGAAAAATAATTAAGTTACAAATCGACCCAATTCTTCAAAAACCCATTTACAATTTCTTGATCCAGCAGAACCTTCTGTTGCTCTCAGCCCAATACTTGACCATAAACCCAAATTGAGGCAACAATTATTTGGCCCAATTAGTCTTGTCCTTTAATAAACCCTAAGCCCAACATCAAATGGGTCCAACATTAAAAATTGGCCCATAAATTTTCACACTATAACAGTTCCGCTTTCACTTTTTTCTTTTTTAAATTGGAACATTTATGAGTCATTACGTTGCCATGGAAATCAGCAGCACTCATGTTTCACAGAATTAAGGTCACTCCACAGCACAACGCCACCACGAAATTAAAATTACATAACCTATTAAGAAATAACTTATCTCATATCCTATTGTTTCCAACATGGGAATCATGGAAACGTAATTCACCCCCTTTTTTATAGATTCGGAAAAATGAAATACAATTTGCATCAAAACTAAACCATAAATAGTTCGTAAATTAAAACATTCATCTCAAAACAAATAAATCACATACACTAACACCGCTCAAACGTAAACATGCATAAACAAATATAATTAATTAAAGATTATACAAAATAATTCAAAACATATGTCTCTGATACCACTTGTTAGGAAAATCTCAAAAATTGCATCTGATTAATTAAATTAGAAATTAATCTTATAAAAGAAGTTGTAAGATATACCTTTGAAGTGTGTTATTACACCTCCGAGGCCAGTTTTGATGTCTTTTCCTAATTTCAAGAATTTTATGTGATTCACTCTAGAACTTTTCTACAATTTATGTATGTGTGGTATATATTGTTGACTATTTAATAGCACAAATATTAAGAGTTTAGAACTTTCTTTTCTTGCTTTCCAAGACTCCTATTCCATATAGGAAATGATTCCGATAAAATCATATCTGGTAAATATCTGTCTCATAAATATTTTCTTTAACTTTTATATTTATATTTGAATAGTCCAATAAACTTAATTATACTGATATATTAAGCTCATACTAGAGTAACAAAAGGAGTCTAATAGGACCGAATTAAATTTAAGGTCCAACAAATTAATTCTTAGTCACTCAACTCATTAAATAACTTATTAACCTCTCTCAACTCCTTAAGTAGATCGCATTCTTAATTAAAATTGAATTATTGAAGCAATAAGTCAATAATTTGTGTTTTCTGCTTGATCGATCCACCATATATCTCTAGACGTGACTGGTTTTAATTATTGCATTATACTTCAAAATGTCAGATGATTTGCTTATCTGACTGTTGATTTTATTTACCAAAAAGAGGAGACATAGTATATTTGTTTAGTTGGTTAAATGCTTGTGCGTAAGTACTAATGGCTTGTGAAGCTGTAATATGAATTCGAATATATGCTATAGACAATATCAACTCCATGGAACACTATTTGACAATGCATATGACTGTGGTTTGCAATCTTAATAATCGAACACAAATGCTACTAATTTTATACAAAAATAATTAGCTGTATGAAGAGAAATATTAGAAGAGATGGATTCTATGAAGAATAAGATTATCAGAGTTAAAGAAGAAATGGCCGGATTGAAAGATGAGCAGCTAGCCCACGAACTCGATGGCTGCTTCTTCATCAATGTAGATAAGATTTTTCTTTCCAGAAAATGATAATGAACTCGAGCATTCATGATCTTCTAAGAGACTTGTGCATAAAGGTAGGTGAGAAAGAGAAGTTGTTTTGTATAAGAGTACGTACGTGACCCACCACGAACCATAGATATCGAGTATCACATTATAACTCTTGAAAGCTTTGTGAAGGATTATCACTCTCCATCTTTTCATACTTTGAAATCAACATCTCATGCTCGTTCTGTAATCAATGATGTTACTTGGAAGTTGTCCTTCAAATTTATTCAAGTTTAAGTTTAGATCGTGTCTGTCGAAGAATGCCCAACATTAAGAAACTAAGGCTGTGTTTGGCAAGTGTGTTTAGGGTTTATATGGTTTAGGACTTGTACCATGTAGTCTTTTCTACATTCTTGGCCGTCTAAATAAACTTGAATCACTAAAGAGATGTTTGGACTGCACTTTGCACATCAGGATTTTAGAAGGGCTTAGTCCAGTCCATGTTTGGACAAAATTTGCAAATCCTACAAACCAGCCCTACTTTTCCTACTTTTTCTACAATTCCATTTAATTATAATTCTATCCCACAAAATTTTAAAAATCCATACTGATGCAGCGGGCGTATCAAATGAACGAGTAAACCTTCTATCGAGACGTTGATTCACAGGAATTCCGGCAAGATAGGCAAAACGGGATGCAACCCTAAGTTTCTTATTCCATCTCCCCCGAAATAATAGATCAGAATTGTTTAAATACCAAGTCCAAAAATTAAAACAATAAATAAAGCCCATTAACATTGGGTCCAAACTTAGCTTAAGTAAATAACAATAAACAGAGGCTCAAACTTGCGCAGCCACTGCTTCTTCAAAATAATTGGATCAAACTTCTCAAGGTATAACATCGCAGCTTCGTCTCCACCATTCTCCTCCTCTTCAAAACGATTCGTCCTCGAATCGAGATCAGCTTCGTCTCCAGAAATGTTGTCACCACGAAACGGGACCAAATGTTTGACATTAAACACGTCGGCTGTACGGATGTGGCTGGGAAGACGCAGTCTATAAGCATTGGGGTTTATCTTCTCAATAATTTCAACCGGGCCAATTTTTCGTGAAGCTAATTTGTTGTATTCATGCGCCGGAAACCTGTCCTTTGTTAAAACTGCCCATACGAAATCTCCCACTTCAAATTGCATGTCACGTCTCTTAGTATCAGCAGTAGCTTTATATTTCATGTTGGAGGCTTCCAGCCGCTGTTGTGTTTCTGCATGCAAGTCCCGCAGCTTAGTGATCATGTCCGTTGCGCGGAAATCAGCAGGCTGCTCGGATGGCAGTTGTACCAGATCGACAGGGGCACGAGGAGTAAGCACGTAAACAACGAAAAATGGGCTAAAACCTGTGCTACGGTTTAGGGCCTGATTATGGGCAAATTCAGCAACGGCAAGCTTAACATCCCACGACTTTAAATTATCTCCGACCAAACATCGCAACATATTTCCCAAAGATCAGTTAACCACCTCAGTTTGCCCATCTGTCTGAGGATGGTAAGCACTACTAAAACTCAAAGTAGTGTTTGCCATACGCCACAACGTACGCCAAAAATGACTCAGAAAACGTGAATCCCGATCCGAAACTATAGAAGTGGGGAGGCCATGCAAGCGGAAAACTTAAAGAAAAAATAACTGAGCAACATGCACTGCGTCAGCTGTTCTTTTGCATGGGATAAAATGTACCATTTTAGAAAAACGATCAACGACAACAAATATTGCATCGTTACCTCGTTGCGTCCGGGGAAGCCCAAGCACAAAGTCCATACTCACAGCAGCCCAAGGTTGTGACGGGATGGGTAATGGGCGATAAAGACCCGCGTTCGAAGCCATGCCCTTGGAAACTTGGCACACACGACATCGAGAGACAAATCGAGCAACATCACGTCGAGCACTTGGCCAAAAGAAACGACGACACAGAAGCTCAAAGGAACGGTCACGCCCAACGTGACCCGTGCCATGCACCTCGGAAATCAGCTTGGTACGTAAACTGCAAGTCGGGATACAAAGTTTTACACCCCGAAATAAAAATCCATCCATCAAAGAATACTCTCCATACTTGCCATCAACTATAAGGCTGTAAATAGGCCCAAAAAAATTGTCATCCGCATACAACTCTTTAAAGGAGTCAAAACCCATCACTTCAACACTCATGTCGACCAATAAATTGTAACGGTGACTCAAAGCATCAGCAACTCGATTATTTATTCCCGGTTGATGTCGCACCACAAATGTAAATTGCTGCAGAAAAGCCGACCACTTAGCATGTCGAGCAGAAAGGGAATCTTGATTAGCTAAATGCTTAAGGGCTTCATGATCTGTGTAAAGCACAAATTCCCTCTCAAATAAATAATGTCGCCAGTGGCGAACAGCACGAACAACAGCATAAAATTCAATATCGTATGTGTTATATCGGGTTCGAGCTCCTGTCACCTTCTCACTAAAATAAGCCACTGGGTGACCACCTTGACTCAAAACTGCGCCAATACCCACCTTTGAAGCATCACAGTGCAGCTCGAAAGGTGTAGAAAAATCTGGGAGGACGAGGAGGGGTGCATGAGTCAAGTGTCGCTTAATAGCACGAAAATCCGAGTCCGCCGCCTCGGACCAAGTAAAAGTCTTCCCATGCATAGAATCCGTAATCAGAGCCATAATGGAACTGAAATGTGGGATAAAGCGTCGATAGAATGACGTCAACCCATGAAAACATCGTGCCTCAGTAACAGATGATGGAGTAGGCCAATCTCTGATCGCTGCCACCTTTATCTCATCAACACCAATACCAGCTGATGAAATCCGATATCCCAGGAAAATGACTGAATCGGTGAGAAATGTGCACTTCGATGGGGAGGCATAAAACTACTCAGATCGAAGAATGAGTAGAACCTATCGAAGATGCTCAAGATGGGCTTCATGGGACTTGCTGTAAATCAAAATATCGTCAAAATACACTACCACACAAGTGCCAATCAGAGGTCGGAGGGCCTGATTCATGACACGCATGAAGGTACTGGGAGCATTTGACAGTCCAAAAGGCATAACCAACCACTCAAATAGGCCTTCCCGGGTCTTGAACGCTGTCTTCCACTCATCACCCAGTCGAATGCGAATCTGATGATAACCACTCCTCAAATCTAGCTTGGTAAAAATCACAGCACCGGATAACTGATCCAAAAGATTGTCTAGACGAGGAATAGGGAACCTGTAGCGCACCGTAATCTTGTTAATAGCTCGGCTATCAACACACATCCTCCAATCACCAGTCTTCTTCGGGATAAGCAAAGCCGGAACAGCACAAGGGCTTAAACTTTCCCGAACATGGCCTCTCCGTAACAAGTCCTCCACTTGTCTACGAAGCTCCTCATGCTCAACCGGGCTCATACGATAATGGGGCCAATTCGGCAATGGGGCACCCGGAATCAAATCAATTTGATGTTGTATATCACGAAGAGGGGGCAGGCCCTCGGGCAACTCAGAAGGAAAAACATCAGCAAATTCAGTAATAAGAGGAGACACTGCAGCAGGTAGTTGATCAAACTCATGTGCAACCAATAACAAAGTAAACGGAGCATCAATCATTTCTTGTAAGAAGGCATGCCTCGACAAGCAAAGGACCTTACTATTCGCAAGCGGAGGTGATGGCACCAAGACGATTTTAACACCCGAAAAGATAAAACTGTATGTATTATGACGACCATCATGAACAACCCCACGATCAAATTGCCATGGTCGACCCAACAAAATATGACAAGCATCCATAGGCACAATATCACACCAAATAGAATCAGCATACTTATCACCAATAGACAACTTAACCAAAACACGACGATCAACAGTAACATTACTCCCCTTTTGCAACCAAGATAAAGTATACGGACGTGGATGTAATTCAGATGTAAGACTCAATTTCTCAACAGCATCTTTAGCAATCACATTTTCACATGAACCCGAATCAATAATAAAACGACATACCTTCCCATTAATCGTACAGGTTGATTCAAAAAGGTTGTGTCGCTGGACAGCCTCGTCAGGAGCACGAGGGGTCAAACAAGCACGACGGACAATCAAAGCAGTGCCTGTATCACCGTGTACAATTTCCTCTGGTAATGAAGCCTCGGGATCCTCATCAAAAGTAGGGAGTCCAGTGTAGTATTCCTCATCTCCATCATCAAGAAATAAACCACGACCTGGGCCACGTTTAGGACAGTCAGCCATGCGATGTCCCGATTCACCGCACGAAAAACATGGGCCACGAGGAGGAGCATAGCCCGAAGGCTGACCCGTGGTGCGAACCGGCGCACTTGCTGAAGGTGCGCGCTGCCCCGGTGTGCGGGCATCAGTAGGTGTCGTTATCGGAGGTGGACGACTAGTAGACACCGGAAAAGGGCCTGAAGACCTGCGAGCGAATTGACGCTCCAACGTAACAGCTCGCTGGTGAGCTTCTGACACAGTTAAAGGCGTAAACAAATTCAATACATCCTGGAACGGGAGTCTTAACCCCCCTACGTAACGAGAGACCATCTGATCATTACTCTCATGAATATCGTTACGTGCTTGCAGCTGGTAAAATTCTTCCGTATAAGCATCGACGGAACGTGATCCTTGTCTTAGGTTCTACAATTTTTGATATAATATACGAGAATAATTATATGGTAAAAATTCCTTGCGGAGATGTTTGGTGAATTTATCCCAGGTGATAATTTTTTATCGCCCCTGACGGGCACGAACCGATTTGAGTTGTTGCCACCAATTGGCGACGCGACCACGAAAACGGGTGGCAACAAGAGGTACTCGACGTTCTGGTGGGACTTGCTTAAATTCCAGAACATCTTCAATTGAGATAAGCCAATCAATGAATTCCTCAGGCTCTAATCCTCCATGAAATTCAGGCAAATCCAGTTTGAAACTTGATTCCCATTGACGACTGTCATTCATATGACGATCAGCACGACCGGCGAGGGGGCAAACGGATTATCAATTGTTGCCTCATCGTCGGAAGAAAGATCGTGAGGGGGCTCTTGTGCGGGTTGTGGCATCGGAGCACATGCCTGAACGGCGGGTAACGGGGCAGCATGGTCGATTCCGGCCGCAGCCTGGTACTGAAGCAACTCCACCACAGCAGCGAGTTGATGTGTTAACTCATCCAAACGGGTAGCCATGGCGGCATCACGAGTTGGATCACGTCTCGGCGGCATGATAGGATCGATGGCTGGCAACTGGATACCAACTGATGCAGCGGGCGTATCAAATGAACGAGTAAACCTTCTATCGAGACGTTGATTCACAGGAATTCCGGCAAGATAGGCAAAACGGGATGCAACCCTAAGTTTCTTATTCCATCTCCCCCGAAATAATAGATCAGAATTGTTTAAATACCAAGTCCAAAAATTAAAACAATAAATAAAGCCCATTAACATTGGGTCCAAACTTAGCTTAAGTAAATAACAATAAACAGAGGCTCAAACTTGCGCAGCTACTGCTACTTCAAAATAATTGGATCAAACTTCTCAAGGTATAACATCGCAGCTTTGTCTTCACCACATACTCACAAAATCCTTCTAAAGCCTAAATTTAAATTTGAAAAATTCACCTTAATTCCAGAACAAACATCTCTTAGGGGCCGTTTGGAATGAAGGTTGGGTTTGGGTTGAATTGTTATACAAATGGGTTTTTTACTGTTCATCCAGGATAAAAAAAGGTAAAATTTGAGTGTTTGGTATGAATGTTTTGAGATTGAATTTAGTTAGATGATGTGTTTGGTATGAATGATTAAAGTATGTAAAGTTTATAAAATTGTGTTTGGTATATTAGTTGGGTTTAAAGTGGCATATGAAATGACAAAATTGCCCTTCCAAAAAACATAAGAAAAAAAAAAAGTGGCAAATTCCTCTTCCATTGTTTATTCCCAATTCCTGAGTCCATCTCAAAATGTCTGTAAGCCCCAAATTCAATCGATAGAAATGGGGGCAAGGTGATTTGTCGGTGAAATTGCTCGGGGATTCTTCTTCCACCGTCTTCATTCCGATCCGACCACTTGTAAAGAAGGTAAAGCAAGTGTAATTTTATCTTTGGAAAGGTTTTGAACAAAGGAAAAGAACGGCCATGGCAGCATGATTTGAGAAATTCTTACATCGGAAAAGTTTTCTTCTTCCCCAAAACCGTCCTCACGATTCGACCACTCTCCGACACCATGATAAGTATCTCGTTCAAGTCCCAGATTATTTGAGGAAGTTCGATGCTTGTTCCCCTCATTTGACGGTAACGCAACCTCTCACCTTTTTTTCCATGATTTCCATAAAGATATTGATGAACTACTCATTACAAATTGGTAATCATGTTGTGGTGTTTTGATTTGTTGTGAAAATTTGGTACGAAATGGGATGTCGATTGTAGATCTACATATTTGGATTTTACCGTACATTGTCGCAAACTTCCCCTACGCTTGAGAACAAGTCCGAGGTTGTGAAGTGCTTTCTCTATGCTCCGGAGATGGCGTCGAGGTATTGTTTGAGCAATTTCTTACATTGAACCACAAATATGCATTTGCCAATGTCTTCTCTTGTGTAATGTTTGATATATATGTTTACTGGAATAAGTGGCAAGTTGCAAGCATATACAAGTATGGCAGTTGAGTTAATTTGGAGTACAGTTTTTAAACTTGAACCTGTGCTTGAACTTGTCTTTTAATCTAGATGCTAATGTGATGATTTGTTCATTATTTATACCTATATGTAAGAGAGTTTATTGTGTCCTTACCTTTCCTTGTTGAAAATATGTCATATAGTTCGAATTCAATTCTGTACGTTGGTTCAAGTGTGACTACCAACAATTCAAATGTTGGTATGCATTGTCGACACTCGATTCCAATGCAAGTCCAAACTTCGCGTACAAGGAAAAATCCAATGCAACGTTTCATGCCGTGTCCCTTTCAAGGGTAAGCAACGCTTTAATAATGTGATGCTACAAAGTTTATATATATGCTACTTCGTGTGTAATGAACCAAACTTTTTTTTGCAACTCATATCGCTTATTTCAAATAGAACGACAGTTGTGGGATATTTCTTTGGTTGGAGGCACCGCTAGATGGCCGTGCTAGGGAAGTGGCCATTGATTGCCTCGAGAAGATCGATCGGTTAAAGTTAGAACTTGCCACATTGAAAGCAAGGGAAGATAAGTTAAAGTCTCGCACTAAACTCATGTCTTGTGTTTGCATGTTTCTATTCGTACTTTTAGTTTGGGCTACACAAATTTCTTCGACGCCTAAGTCCAATGGCATATGCAAGGTGTAGTCCTACACATGAGACCACTGGATTTATTAATTAAGAAAGCAAGAGATTTGGAAAAAGTGTCTTATGCTTGTAATGTTTTAGTCAGTATGGAAAGTGCTTTTAAAAATTAAGTTTCAAGTTATTGTACATGTATGTCAAGTGTTTTGGTTGTTCATTCACTCACTTTGGGAACTTTAAACAGCCGAAGGAAGAATGAAGCTATGTTGATTTTAAGCATCAACCAAGTGATAAATTAACATGTCTGGACATTTGTATGAAAACAAAAAACTGGACGTAAATTCTTTGTATGATAGATGTAGAATTGTCTAGAAGAGTAGCATTGCACATACAAAAAATGACGTCATTAACCAAGAACTTTTTACCATATATAAGTTAATGCCATTAGTTTATATATTGATGTCATATGTCTTCACTTAATAATGCATCAGTTTTTCAAAGATTGCCTAGGTGTCCAAAATATCAGTTTCTAAACTCCATACTTCCATTTACATGGCATCCTTTAACTTGCATATTAGTCCAAAAGCTACTACAGGAAACCTTTTACCTAGGCAGGTAATGTACCATTTTCATCTAATATTTACGTAGCATTCTAAAGGATAGTGGCCCTTTCGGGAAAATGTGATGATGACGTTTGTCCCCATAACCAAGTACCTAGACATCTTCAAGGCATCAACTTGAAGAGCTTCTCATCGGGGATGGGATGGTTCTTCTCTCCTTTACGTGGGAACTAAACATCCCACATGTCCGGACACTCGGGATCAAATGGTTCCTCTTTCACAACTATAGGAGTGTGTGGAGATGACCCTGCCTCCTCGTACAGCACTTGGCCAGGCCTATGATGCTTCATGATGATCGACCACGTCTCAAATGAAGGGAATCCGAACTGGCGAAATAGTATTTGGTCTTCTGTCTCCTGCATGAAAAGTCGATTATGTAGCCTCAAATTGCGTGTTCATTTTTAGCAATCCTACAGATGGCTAAATTGAATACATATGTAAATTAGTATTTAGCAGCGTAAACTTAACCTTGTCTATGAAGTACCAATACTCCACCGCTATACGAATCTGATTCCTCTTTAAATTGTACTTCACACCCACAGTGTTGATGACATACTCACAGAATTTGTTGTAAAGTCGCACGTTCTTGACGACAAAGTTCTTCACATGTAAGGCTGTCCAACGAGCATCCTTAGTCTCCTTCATCATCTCAGCAGCTATCTCTTCACAAACATTCGTTAGCACCAATCCATTTTTTAGATTGCGTTGGAAGCCAACCCTACTTAGTCTTTCAGTCAAGAGCTCTGCCTCCTCTTGAGTGAAAATGTGGTAAAAGGCATCAAGTTGTTTGCTCCTCCTTGGCATGACTCCACTGCAATGACAGGAAAATCGGGCATTTTAAATAAAAAACATGAATACACAATATCGGGATGTATATTTATAAAAAATGAGGGCGACTAATTCAGCATTTATATAGTATGCACAAAATTTTTATCTCATTTTCGAAACTACTCATATATGTCTCTCATTCAAGATAGACCTTTGCAAGAGTTCTTGATTAAACTTTAATAGCAGAAATGTTTTAATTGGGTGGCAGATTTCCAAGTAAAACCTACTACTTCAGAGATGCAACAGGCCATTAAAGTGTGGTTGTACATATTAATGAGGCTAGATTTGTGCCACCAACATTGGATATGCATGAATTTAATGCAACCACCACTATAATACACAATATCACTTGCCCCAGACAACATTTATATGTGTCTTAACAATTATAAAATGTGGAGATATGATAACATGCATCTTTGGTCGAAACATTTCAATGAACAAAGCAAGGTTAGAATGCGAAACCAAAAAATGCCTCGCAAACATGAATTCCTCAAGCAGGAAGACTACATCTACGATCTTGAGTGGGATGCTACCATCATGTCTCTTTTTGCCGAGGTGCTCGCAGATCAGGCGAGAATGGGAAATTTCAAAGATGGTGGAAAAAACAAGCATGGCATCGAGACAACACATTATGTTCTCTCGAAGTTCTTCAACAAGAACTTCGATCTAAAGGCTTGTCTGAGACAAGTCCGTTTGCTACGCCAAAGGCACAACACATTTTCATCTATACTCAACCGTGATGACGTGTTTTGGGACCAGGAGTTAAACGTAGTTGTTTGCAGCGATGCCACATGGGAAGAGATTGTGAGGGTATAATATGATTTAGTATAATTTCAAGTTAATATGAAATAGTAGCATGCTCTGCATATAATTTTAAATGTTGTTTTTGATCTTCAGATGGATCCATTCGCATTTGCGTATGCTACGAAGGGTGATCCACATTGGGAGGATTTGAAGGTCATATTCGGGCATCCGACCGAGGTTCATAACAAAAGGTAATCGAAGCAAAGTGACAGGGATTTCAAACAACTAGACGGCGACACCAATCCCACTCATACTAAGCCCAACATACCGTTGGATGAAGTTATTATAATTTCTAGCGACGTATCGACTACACACTCGACGGAGTTGAAGAGACAAGTGGGTTATATTGGGCATGATTCGGATGATGCTGACTCGTTCAAGTCCCTATCACTCGCGACGGAGATGAGCTCGTCCAATCCACACTCAAAGATGAAAGGAAAAGGCTGAATGTTTGGAGATGGTTGTTGTGCCAAGTTGTTCAAAGATGAAAGTGACAAAGGCGTGTAGATCATGGCATCGAGTGTGCATGGAGGAATGCACATGTCTTCTTATTTTGCTAGTATGAAGGTCGAGGTCCTTTTACAAAACCCGTGTGTATATATATGTTTGATATTATCTTTAAGATGAGCTTGAGTGTAAACAAGCTTTTGTTTGTCTAATCTGCCCGTTTGTTTTCTACTTTATTTTATGCAAGATATTAATGTGGTATGTATGTGTTTTGGAAGTCTTGAAGCATGCGTTTAAGCCACATACGGCAAATATCTGCTAAACCTACATTACATCATACCATATATTACATGATTGCAAGAAGAAAGTACGAAGGTTTAATTCACATGTCATATTACATATAATAACTAAAGTCTAGGACATGACACTGGTCTTCATAAATACATACCCATTACAAAAGCAGGGCATTCCATATCAACTGATTTACTTGTCAGTGTTCATTTATAAGTCCAAAAGCGGAGTTACATAGGGATATCACATTTTGTCCATGATGTCCTTAATCAACACCCGTTTAGCATCGTCTGGAACGCTAAGGAAATACATCATTTCATTCTCATTCATGGCCAAATGCTTCCCCACATGCACCCGGGCCTCCAAACATGGAAATTCAAACCTCTCTAGAATGTCATAAAGTTGTTCGCGTTTTGCATTCGCCTCTCGTGCAAGAGCTATTTTCTTCTTAGTCAGATCACTGATGTCAGACTTCATCTCAGAAATGTTCTTATCATTCCGCTCATAGTACTCATTAAACGACTCCAACAATGGGTCTCTAAGGCCTTAGTCGAATTTTCTAGCCTTACATTTCCCGGTTCAATAGGAGATGTTTGAACTTTCTTCGACGCCTTTCGACATGAAGGCGGTGGAGGACTCTTCTTGCGTGTTTGGAGGAGGCACGAAGCTCGTCTTATTTGGGTCAGTGTTCCCCGTGTTAAGAAATTCTTGCATCGCATCCACAAAGCCGAGAGCACCCTCACCGGTTGCCCGATCTTTTCCAAATATCTCGAGCCAATCATTGTAGAAAGGTCACGTTTTGTAGCGATAGGAACGGAGTGTTTTGTCATTCTACGATAGAAGTTGGATTAATGAGGCTGAGGGAATTGTAATTGAACAAGATGAAGTTGTTCGAGAGTACCTTGATGTATGCGTCCCATACATCATCTTGTACATTGATCATATGATTAGGACCCAGACCGAACCCACTTTTTGCCAACATTTGAGACAATGCATTGAAATTCTTCTTCCACGCATGAATCTTCGAGGAAATGTGTGGTTCGGCCTTAAGGTCGGTTCGAGGAAAATGTTGTGCCAGTGATTACTCTAGTAGATTTAGATAACCTGTCCTAAATCCATTGTCCGATTTGTAACCTCGAGCAACCAACTCCTTCAAAGAAACAATTAGTTGTTGTTCCTCGAAATGACTCCAAGTACGCCTACTCTGGGGGTTTCCTATCCTTTTCGAGCTACCATCTTTGGTGTTCATTTGAACTTCTGAAATGCAATTCAAAAATGAATGCAGCAGAAATGAAGGTAAAAATTATTTGCGAAAACTATCATCTTTGTTTAAAGTAAAATGAAGGCAGAAATATGCATTGAAAATGACATTCATACACTCTTGGAGATCATGGTAGTAAATAGTAGCATAAACAATGAGTCGCACTGGAAAACAATAAAAATACTCTGTTTAACACATTTGCATGCTACTGCCTATGGGACCACATATCTAAGACGATCCTCTCTCGTTTCGCTGTCCAATGTCTATGGGTGGCTCGAAATCGGGGTTAGGAAACAAATCGGGCACCTCATGCTCTATAGGATCGATGGTAGAATTAGTACGGATGAAGTTATGGAGCAAGCAACATGCCAAAATGATATGATTCTGGGTCTTGATGGGGTAGAATGAGTTGCTCCTAAGGATTCCCCAACGGGCCTTCAAAATTCTAAACGAACGCTCAATAACGTTATGAGCTCTAGCATGCTTGAGGTTATAATATTCTTGTGGTGATTGTGGTTCTGCGTTCACCCACTCTTGTAGATGATATCTAACACCCCGATAGGGTACTAGAAAACCATCACCATTTGTGTAACCTCCGTCACACAAATAGTAATTGTCTGTTATAATCCAAAGTCATTAGTGGACAACATACTAACTCTAAATATATTGTGTGGAAATATATTTAGTACTCATACACTGATGAATGTAAGACAACATTTACCGATAGGGACTCTTAAACCGTTTGGACGAGAAATGGCGTCACGCAAGACTCGACCATCTGCAGCTGATCCCTCCCATCCAGTCAACACGTAGACAAAATTTATGTTCCTACACATACACCTAAGACATTTACTGACACGAATCCCTTTCGATTTCGATATTGTGGCTTATCATGAACGGAGACCATCACGGGAATATAGGTGCCATCTTGGGCGCCAAGAGAACCCTACATTACATGAAAATGTGTCCCCGTCGGAATGAATGCATAATTGAAGCAGCTTGTGAAGAAATATGGTTATTTTTCTTAAGAGTACGCATTGAAAAAATGAGGGGTCATAATATTATGTTTGCAAAAGTACCTTAAAATATTTCCAACGCTCCGATGTCTCATCGTCGGCAATAGGACTAGGTTGGACAAGAAGAATGGGATGTAGGGAAAGCAAAGCCCTTAGGACAGAATGGAAGTGTGTGCTGATTGTGTGACCACTTCTACGAAAGTCATGCATGAGAACACAATTCTTTTTATGGTGTGAGAGGATAGAGAGGAAGACAGCAACTTACTCGGAAATTTGTAGATGCTTAGTGGGCTGAAGACCCCCTACGTTTTCCAACAAAAAACAAAGACGACTAAAGATGTCACGACTCATACGGAGTTGATTGATACAAGTCTGATCACTTACAAGGGTTAGATCACGAATATGCTCTAATTGGCGGGAAATTTTACTCGAGACCACATACTTCTTCGATCTACGATTCCTACGGGAAGTTGGACGATTTCTATGTTTTCTAATGATGTAAGCTAGAGTCATCATCATACACAAGGACTTGAATGAAGCATTTATTACATCTACAGCACAAGATATAATTTTGAGGTCCGAATCGTCATCCATGTTTTTGAAATATCTAAAAAAACACAGATGTAGACATTCATCATTCATGTTACAAATTTCAAAGATAGTACATAATTGTACCAATTGGACAAAGAGTCTGCAAAAAATGTATAGAAGAGCAACCGACAGAAATAGGGGCAAGTATGAGCAACTATCATTCATTCAACAATACAACATAGAACGAAGAATGTATATTACAAGGTCACAACAGATAAAAATCAGACAAGTGGATATGTCATAACAGACTACAAAGGATGAAGGCAGAAATGTTCAAATTCATTTCAAAGCATAACATTGCATGAATCAAATTATCCAGTCCTACTTATGATTCCTAAAACTACAGCAAGCAAGCCCAAACCTATTTCACTAATCATCAAGTAACATTAAACATAAACTACAAGTTTGATATTTGGAATGCATTGGTAACACTAAATATGAGGAAGCAAGGAACCTACAGAATGAGCTTGTGATTTCACAATTTGGGAGAAGGACTTGAGCACCAAATTGTAGTCTTCAAGATCAGTGTACCTATAGTGTAAACAACATAGTTCAAACACATATTCAACCAAAACATCTCATCTACCAACAACAAATAACCAATCAATACATGAAAGACTTTGCAGAAACAGAATTAAGCTAAGAAACATAATTCTATGAATATTAAATTTGTTTTACATTTCAATTATAGAATTTAAGAACTCATGAAGAACTTCCATAAAGCACATTTATGAATTCTCCATCATAATCCATTCCATAAAGAAAAGTAATTCATAAACTTTGGAGTCATCCATTATTAAACATTCTTCATTTAGGTTCAGAGCAATGTTGTATTACATTGAAGAACTGATTTTTAAAAACTTTTATAAGTTAAGTACTCCATACTCATTTTTTGCTTAAGTGGGATGCTAAAATGAGCTGGAAAAATGATTAGGGTTGTTAGGCGTGGAAGGCAATTAAGATCTTCACATTTAAATAATCTGTTTTAATATTTATTTAGAAAACATATATAAAGATCTAATTTTCAATGATGAAAGAATTTCCAACTGCTCCAATATTGCAATAACACTAATGAATATATGGAAGAAGAATAGAACAAGAATAATTTCCATGAGGAAAAATAGTATAAATTTGTAAGTATATATGTTTATGGTAATGATGAATTTAATTATACAAGCAAGCGAAGAAAAACCAAGTAATTAACATATTACATGATCTGAAAACTGTAATTATTGTAATATAGTGTGTGTGTGTGTGTATATATATATGGTAGTGTTGTTCTTGATCCATTGGAACCTTTGAAAGCAAGGAGAAAAAGTGTTTGAATTATATACAAGAGAGAATTTCAAAATCTAGCTAAGATTCCTGCTGCATCCTTTAGCTTTTCATTTCAAGATGATCAATGATGTATCATCTCCTCCTCAATCAATGTAACACACACACACGCACACCAAGTGTTCGATGAATGTTCTCACATACAAAAAAGAAGATGTCGAACACAGTGAGGCAAGTAGCACAAATTTCAGCAACATTGCATAAAGCAGAAACTCAGAAGAGGGGAAAAAATCAACAGAAAGAAGAAGGATGAATACGTAGACACATTGAAAACAGAAATCGGAAATCAAAACGAATAAAACCCAATTTCATGAGACATAAATTCTTCTTGGCAAAACAGAAAAAATCAACACATGATTAGATTAAACCCCCTTTACAAAGAAATCACCGAATAGGCAGTATTTCAAGGTCGGAAAATGCATCAACTTGAAAACAAAGAAAATTTTTGTGGCCAATCGATGGGTAACAAATCCAGATGCAAAGTGTAACAAATTGATCAAAAAACCGTATCGAAATACTAATCTTGTGGCCAAATCAGAAACAAACCCATTAAAGACATGAAAACAAATCGAGTGAAAAAAACATGAACCGGCACTTCAAAGACGTTGCATTTTCCATTCTTCCATTTCCACAAAGGATTCACACTAAAATAGCAACATGCAAGCTTCGAATAAATATCTTGCAATGAGAGAACTTACAACTTTAAAAGAAACTTCACTCACTCCGAGCACAGTGTTTCAGACGAGGGACCGATGACGACGACCTCCAAAACGGCAGTTAAGGCAAGATGAACTTCATTACCTCTTCTTCGAACTGGAATAGCTGAGAAGATGGACGACGCAGAGATGCTACCAAGAACTCAATTGGGGATCGATTTTGGAAATGGCATAGGTGTAATATCTCACAACTTTGGGGGTTAATCAGACTATTTTTGTGAACAGTAGGGTCAAAATAGTAAATTCACACCCTCACTGTTGGGCTTAATTATAACCCACCAAATTTGGTGGGTTACAAATTTTCAAAGATTGCACAACTTAAACCCACCTTAATTAACCCAGTTTGATACCCTAAACCCGGGTCTCTATCACACATACCAAACATGTATTTATCCCCCTTACAAAACCCTACTCACCCTAAACAATCATACCAAACACCCCCTTAAAGTTCAATTCACAAGGGGTTCCAGGTCGAGATGATTTCTTGAAGAGCCTCAAACTCCCAAGTTCAATCAAAAAGTTAACTCTAGAAAAATGCAAACTTTATTGGGATGAGACATTGATTAGTTCATTACCCCATCTTCAAGTTCTGAAGTTACGGTTTGAACCAATGGGAGGACCCAAATGGGACCCCGTTGAGGGAGACTTCCTTCACCTAAAATATCTTCGAATTTATAAATACAATCCGATCCAATGGAATACTAACAATTATCATTTTCCAATCCTCGAGAGGCTTGAGCTAGATGGTTAATGGAAATTGGAGAAGATCCCTTCAGGTATCGGAGATATACCTAACACCTAGAAATATCTCATTGAATGAATGCAATATTTCGAGTGTGGTTTCAGCAATCAAAATACTTGATGAACCAGAGTTTTTGGGGAATCGGGACCTTCAAATTCAAATCAAGATTTGGGATGAAGTGAAGAGAGAGAAAGCTAGAGAAAGGTTGGAACTTGAAGGCTTCTCATGCTCTAATTACATAGTTTCTTAGTAGTTAGTACTCATCTCATTATCATTTTTATCTAAAATTTATTAGAGAAGATTATTTGTTGTTCTTAATTTTTTTTATCTTTTTTTTCTTTTCTATATTAGTGCTTGGATGGGATGTTTCCATTTGTTTGTGTATGAAGAAAACATATTTGTAGTTTATTTTATTACTACCTTCATCTCATAAAGATATATTTGTATACTATTTTCGTCTGTCCCCAAAGATAGACTTATTGTTATATTAGTATGGTTTTTAATTTGTAATTCTATATATGCTCTTAATTAAATGTATATTAAATCACTACATTTCAACTTCCCATGTACTTTTTGAAACAAAAAAATGTCTCATAATACATCGTATGAAAAGCATATTAAAAATCATAAAAACAAGAGTAACACTTATGTGCCCTTGGGGCATGGTGCTCCCAACTTGACCACCGCATGATGTTAAATATATACTCTTCAGGTATTACGTGTATATTCTTAAGATATTACTTATATACAGAACAAAAAATCGATATTTTTAGTGAATAAACAAGTAATAACTTAAGGGTATACTCATAATATCTTGAAGAGTATATATCTAGTACCTATCAAACTGAATAGAACGTATTAGCCAGAATTTCTAAATGCACTAGAATTTCTAAATGCACTAACAATATTATTCTCTAGCACAGAAGTTAAGATAACTGTCAAATGATGTTGAGGTAGCTGTCAAATGATATAGGCAAGTCATGCCAATTATTTAAACGAGTGTAAATTTTTCAATTGATATTTTCTTAGCTACCAAGTTGTCCTTTTCTAATATTGTACCTTTCAAGCCTCAATTTGATAATTTAATATCTCTTTATATTCTAAATTGATAAATCTTATATAATAACAGTTTTTTTTATAAAAAAAACCCTACAAATACAGAGTTTGATGATTATAAAATCATATAAAGATTAACAATAAGATAATAACCTATGGAAGTAAATCTTACTTTTTTTTTATATAATAACCTTTGCAGGAGATAAGAAATACTAAACATGTCTCGAATTCGAGCCTCAATCATCACAATCTGCACCATAAAAAACCACTGGAACCACAAATATATATATATATATAGGCAAATGCTGCTGTGCACCAGGTGCACGGATCTGGATTGGTGCAACTGGGGCAACCCGACTCGGATCCGCGCACCTGGATTTTCTTTTTTTTTCTTTTTTTTTTTTCGCTTCAGGCTGTTACCTTTATGTTGTAAAGATGTGACCTTTACGTTATATAAGTGTGACCTTTATGTATAAATGTTATGACCTTTATGTTCAGTAACTTAGGAAAAAAATGAAGATTTTCAGGTTTTTTCGCTTCAGATTAAGACCTTTATGTTGTATTGTTGTAACCTTTATGTACAGTTCTTGTGACCTTTATGTACAAATATTATGACCTTTATAATCCATAACTTTGAAAAAAATTGAAATTTTCAAAATTCAGTGCATTTTAAGGATGGATATATGTGCAGCTAATATTTCATAAACGTAAATATGTACAAATTTTGTTAAAATTCTTCATTTTTTTCTAAGTTAGAGTATATAAAGGTCATTACATTTATACAGAAAGGTCACACTTATATAACATAAAGGTCACATGCATATAACATAAAGGTAACAACCTGAAGTGAAAAAATAAAATTCAAAAAAAATAAAATAAATAAAAGTGCGCGGATCCAGGTCGACCCGGACCCGACCCGAATTGTACATACACCAGTTGCACAGGAGACTAACTCATATATATATATATATATATAAAAGTAGAATATCCTGCTAATAAAGTATTTCCATTTTTAGAAAATCATTAATAAATACATTTTGCATCTATTAATGAAAAATAAATAAATATTTAATTTAATAAACTTATTAATAGGATATCTAATATTGTATTTATTGTATATAAACTCAAAATAAGGAATAAATAGATAAATAAGACAAAATAAGAGATGATATATCTATTATCATTCATCATTTTTACAGTATAATAAATATTTTATTTTAAATTAATTATAAATATATAATATAATATAATGATTTTAAATTTAATATTCATATTAAATATATCAAATTAAAAAATGGAAATGTATGTTTGAGGGTGCAACAATTTTTTTTAAACATTTTTATGATAAAATACAAGTGTTAATTTGCTATAAATTGCAATATTAAGTGTAAAATTAATTAAAATACAAATGGAAATGTATTATAGATATACTTAATAGTTTAACAAAACCATGTACATTTATAAAAATATTAGATAAAATTTGTTATTACAAATTAAACAACTTCTTCATTTGAAATACACACATGTTTTATTTTATCTTTCTTATTATTTTATTTTATACACACATAGTTGTAATTTTTTTTAGGTTTTTTTCTTGTGTATTTATAGTTGTAATGGTTTGGACAAGGGTGATTATTTGTTTTCTTCTACAAATGATACATGATATATTGATTTATGATTCTTATCATTATTATTTATAATATTTTTATCGGAATGTTAGATCAAGTCCAATTCAAGAATATTTTATTTAAATAGAGCAAAAAGAGATTTTTGAGTATTTGATAAGCTGATATAATTTTTTATTGGATTTGGAATAAATGAGTTATACATATCATTGAATGAATATTTCATTACATTAAAAGTTAATATATAAGTGTGTGTCTGTGTGTGTTATAATTTTTGAATGTATATGTATATAACATACCCTTTATTTTCCCCTTTTGTGCCACTAAATTTAATTTATTGAAATTTAAGTACTTAATGGGTGCACAAGTTTGGTTAAATTGATCATTTTTATTTATCTTATATTATGAATATGAACTTTCCAATTTGTTTGTTTAATCCACATATTAATATATATATATATATATATATATATTACTTTATGCATTTCAAATTTCTAATATTCATGAATATATGATTATTTATAGTGACATAAATTTAAGTTTAAAATACCTAACTTTGTGCTAATATAAATATTAAAAGTAATAATATATTTATATCAAAATAATAATAATCACATTATATATGGTATTATAATTTTGAATAATTATACAACGCATAATTTCACAAGTAGTTGTTGGTAAATTTTACTTATTCACCCAAAATACCCAATTTCATATAACTTTAAACTAAAATACCACTCAATATAACTTATTATCCTCATCTATCCAAAAATATAAACTATTGTCCCCAAATACCCAATTTTTTGGTTACAGACTAAAATAATTCTATGACATACTTTTTGCAATCATTGGTAATCATTGAAAAATGCTATGCCCAAACTTATTTTATTACTTCCAATATATACATAATTCTCCAAGAATTTCCAATATATCATATCTATATCATTTTTAGATCTATAGCATAAAATGGTATCATAGCCTAGGTTTATTAAGAACTTGAAGTTATATTTATTATATTTCTGTAATTAACAATTGGCGAGGAGAATTATTCGAGAAAAAATGGATCTGGACAAATGTCCAAGATGTATACATTATAGGAGATATCGTCAAATTTTGACGATGTATGCACAAGAGCACCAAGACAAGGTAACATATTGGAATAATCAATATGTTGAAAAGGAACAAGCAGGAGCTGATAGGGAAACCTTGAGGCAATGCGACTAACAAGCAGCATATTAACCTGGGTTTCCTTACGGTAAATCAAATGTTATATGTTGCTTTAATGAATCATCAGAAAGCAGCTCATCAAAACCATGATGACTGAAGAGGCACCCGAGTGGAAGAAGACTCTTCCAGACACCTCTAAGATTTCCAAAGATCTTAGAGAAATCCAGAAGACGGTGCAGAGTTATGGCAACCGTCATAATCACCTACCAACACAAGTTCATCAAATCCAAAACCAAATGGAAACGATGATAAAAATCAGAAGGAGACTCTTGAAATCATTTATGATATTCAAAAATGAGTCAAGAATCTGGAGAACAAACCAAGTTCAACTGGAGGAAGGAGACGTATAGATTTCGGGACAGTTCCCTATTTACACCAAGAAGTTGTACGACGCATGACTTATGATGAAAAACTTATAGCTATCATCAAAGGAAAATCTGTCATAAAAAAATGATGGATTTGGAGAAGATAAATCTGAAGGATCTACATGACCTTCCTGAATCCTTCGCGAGATTAGGAATTGTGGATCTAAAGATGAACGCAGGAGATGGATCCACTTTGGTTACTCGTGATCAACATCAAATACCACCAGTTGATCCCCACGTAGCAGAAAGTTCAGGATCACATCATGTGGATGAATCAATGTCGGCATGGGACATGACGGCACCAGGAATGAAAAACAACGTTACAGCTTGTTGGTCCCCAAGTGGTAGTAGGCTTAGAGGGGGGTGAATAAGTCTACTCAATTTTCAAATTTTTCTTCATTTCAGGAGGCTTAGGTAGAGAGGCAATAACCTTTTGGGAGGTTACTTATCAGAGTTATATTGCGGAAGTTTCCTCTCATTAAAGATCAAATATGGAAGACATGCATCTAACATGAGATATGCAGATGGAACAGTAAGTACAAATAAACGCATCGATATACAAAGGTTTGAAGGTGGAGTAACCCTTCTACATCCTCTCTGTCTCTTCTCAAGAGGGAACATTTGTTAAGCTTGTTGATTTACATAGCCCTATCTATTACAACACTGACTTAACAAGTAAGCAGTAAGCCTACACATAGCTGCTCACAGCTGCTTGTCTACTCTCCTAACTGACCCACACAAAATCCTATCTGACCCCTCAGGATCCTTGCTTTCTCCTTCAGAAAGCGAACAACTTATCAGGATCCTAGTCCTGACTAAGCACTCCGAGACAGTCCTTAAAAGTTTTGTCTTCTTCTTTTTCAACTGGATGCAGCAAGCTTAGGCTTCTTTTGCAAGTTGATCTGCTGTAGCTTACTGCCGGACTGAGTGACTGAGTACTACTAGCGTTTTTGGGATGTAGAGTGGTTGAGCTTTCTACTTTTCTTTTGATCTTGAGTACACTCTTTTCTCTCTTCTTCTTTTTCTTCTTCTTTATTCCCCCTTTGGGTCTTCCCCCTCTTTTCTACACTCTCTCTTGCACTTAGTTCTCTTCTTTTATTGTGCGCTTCTCTCTTCTCTTTTTTTCTCAGTCTTCAGTCTTCTTCTATTTATAGATTAGGAAATCTGCCCGTTGAAGGTAGGTAGGTTTCCATCATTAAATGCACTGCACTCCTTCTGATACACGTCAGCTTTTCGCTTTCCACGTGTCTTCATTTGATTGGCTCAATTCCTCTTCTCTCTACCGGTAACTTCTAGCTTCCTTCCCAAGCTTGCTTTGTAGCTCTCTTCCTAACCTCGCTCTCAGGTGGCTTCAAGCTTTGGTAGCTTATTACTTTGCAGTATGCTTCGGCATGGTCTCTTCACGTAGCTTCCTGTCAAGTAGCTTGAGTCTTCGGTAGCTTGCTGCTTTGCAGTATGCTTTAAGCATAGTCTGTTCCAGGTAGCTTCCTGCAGTAAGCAGTATCTTTTTTAGTTTACCAGATTCCTTTCACCATTCTTTTCAGTATCCTTCTTCTGAATCTTTTTCTGTGGTATCTTTCTGCAGTACCTCGTTGCAATAACCTTTATAAGATAGGTTATGCTTATAGAATAAGGGTTAATATTCTATGGTTTTGTCTAATCAAAACATACTTAAATATGTTCTAACACAGCTGGTGAGTCATTGAAAGGAATTGTCGATAATATGACAAAATTATTCAAAATTCATTTTATCGGCATAGGCTATTTTGAGGAACTGGAAGAAGAAAAAAGAAAATGATACAAACAAGCCCTCTACAACCTCGAGTTGCGTGATATTTGCCATATTGACGAATATATCAAGTTATTCACCGCATACCGATAGAAGTCCAAAGTGGAAGACAAAGAGGCTTCGCAACTATTATTTGCGAAGATACCAAGTCCCTGGAGAGAAATGTTGATCAGGGAATACAAGAGTGCAGATGACTTAGATACAGTGGCCAGAAGAATGTCCTTCTTAAAGGCCAAGTTATCTGAATGGTGTCATCAGACAGCACTTTACAAGAATTACAAGAGACTGCGAGGAATCAATAAAATGGTTCCCTTATGTTGCGAAGATAATGACATCCCAACAGTCGTTAGAGGTCAACCACAGAAGCATAAAATGAAGAAACAAATGAGTCATCCATATCACGTTGGAAGCAACAATAAGAGAAGCAGTTGTTGGTCTTCATGGAGACCTAGAAGAGTGTGGTCAAAACAAAAGGCCCGGAGTTACAAATCAGGGCAAAGACCAGCACCAAGCAGGAGTAGAGTCTCTTCATCAGGCTCAAATCAAGGAAGTTCCAGCAGGACTACAGGAAGGAGAACTTTCAAACGGGCTCACACCAGAGCTAATGAAAGTTTTAAAGACTGTAATTGTTGGACGTGTGTTGCAAGAGGGCATATCTCAACGGATTGCCTGGAAAATCAAAGACGAGGAATAAGACATTTCGAGGCAATACTCGAACTCGAGAAAGCTGTCTATTATCAAGATCTTATACAGGTGTATCAATTTCAGGATCTACCCTTAGATGAAAGCATCTAAGAAGAAGAGATTTATTCTGATGATGGAAGTGAATCAAGTAAGGAATCAGAGTGAAGAAGAAATTCTTCAATCAACTATGAGAGAAGATATGTCAGGATTATGAAAGAAGATCAAAAGCTTCAGATATACGATGGTTTTACCATTGGAGCTATGGAAAAGACATTGGATAAGATTGGATTCCGTAATAGAAAACACCAAATTATCCATAAAGTAACTACCGGAGAATTTGTCATCCCAATGGAATTCACTAGTAACGTAATCGAGATGCAATTGGTCCCTTACCGAGAAGTTCAAGAGATCAAAAGTAGAGTCAAGAGAGAAGTTGCAAACACACTCTAATGGATTCACATCGGAGCCATAAGAGCTATTATTAAAGAAACATTCAAAGAAGGAATTGATTCGCCACTCAATCTTGCAATTTTTGACAAGCGAATCTCAAATCTCAAGGATTCATGCCTTGGAGCAGTTACATAAAATTTGTATGTAGGAAAATTGGCATTTAATGTCTATCCTAGAATTGCATACAATCTGGGAGATCGAAACTTCAACAGAGTCTTAACCCTTCATCAAGATTTCTAAAGAGATATTTTGATGAAAGAAGAGAATAGACCTTACTCGATAACCTACAAGATTTTATATGCTCTTGATAACTTCGTTATTTGATGCATTTTGGGGCTTAATTTCATATCATTTTGTGTTGAAAAGCATGCAATAGTGAGATTTTATTTAGATTTCATTATCTTTTTAAGATTTCACATTTTTGCTTGATTTGAAAGGAATTTGATAGGTTTTAGCACAAAATGAAAGTCCAATGGAATTTTACGCCAAGTTCAATGTTTCATATCTTTTTAGAAAGATAAGAGGGAGTTCTACAACTTTCATGTTGGAAGATTTCATCAATTCTTCCTTCAAGAGAGTAGAATAGTACAAGAAGTTGAAAGTCGTGCAAGAATGTCCTGATTTTCGTCTTGATAGGGCTTGAGTAAATTGGGTATAACTTGGTGTACAAAACTGATATTGGGCTGAAATTAGTGGCATCGGATAGCTAACCTGAAGGGCTACAACTTTAATGAAGAAGTCGAAGCCCAATTATGAGCATAAGAGGGCCGAATCGAGGCTGAAAGCTAGGAGTCTGGGCCACCCGGGTCACTTGGCCGGGTCGGTGGTCTAGTTGCGGGTTTTTAGGCCTATTTGGACTCCTATTTGGATACAACTTGCTCCAAGTCCAATTTTTACCTACTTAGATACAAATTAGGACTTGGGAAAAAGAAGATTTGGGGAAAATATAAAACGATTTATACACATCCAAAGAAAGAGGCATTGATACACATCTTGAGAGCAAGGAAAAAAGCAAGGAATTGAAAATTCAAGAGTCAAGAGGAGCAACCAACGATCACAAATTCAATAAGCGTTTCTTTGAATTTATTTCTAGTTTTGATCATGTCGTTTTGTAATTTATTTTACTTTACGAACATGATTTTTGGCTAGGGGTCTCGTGATCTTAGGACATGAGAGTAGTTCTATGGATTTCTTGTTGAATATCTAGTTTTAATCTTTCCTCTAATCTATGATATTTTATCCATGCTTCCTTGTGCTTATTCCATGTGTGAATCCTGATCAAATTTATGCATGCTCTAATTAATTGGATTGAGATCGAGAGATGATATCTGATTATAGATTTGGGAATGCATGACTCAATTAAATTGCCTGGATCGAGAGATTGGTAAATAATTGGGGTGATAATACGATCTTAGGAGCTTTTAGGAGTTGGTTATTAACTGCGAGGTAGAGATACAGACATTAATAATCAATCCACGGGTTAAGTTGCTCGAGAGAGAGAGGTTAATCTATAATCGTGATTGCTCACATAAAATAATTGGATTTGGGGTTGATTTTTGCTAGATTAGTAAACTTGATTGAAGTAGAATGAAATCGTTGTCTTAGGATCCTTGTTTGAATCTTGATTTTCTTGTTTGATATTTCTATTCCATTTATTTGTTTCTAGACATAGGTTAATTAGATTATATTCTCTCAATTCGGTCACCTAGATAAAATTAGGTAAATTAATTAGGTAGTTAACATTGTTCTAATTCACTAGTTTCTGTGGGATCGACATTGCTCGCCCTATCTATAGTTGACACCGTATACTTGCGGTTTAGGCTAGAAATAGACCATCGATCAGCTCTCTCGAATACACATCATTCAGATGTATTCTTGAGAAAGGAGTTTATTGAAGTCCCAAGAATCTTTGAGGACTTCGCCAGGGTAGTTCTACTGAAACTCATTGAATCTCCAACTATAAATGAGATCGATATGAGAATCCAAGATCGACCCGTCTTCAACAAGAGCCAAACTCTCAGAATTGAGCCAAGGAGGATGTCTTTCCAACAAGATAGAATAATGAGCAGCAACTGTTAGGAAAAAAAAAAGACAGAGTACAGCCCAACGAATCCCAAATGTTTTCAAAACACAAGGAGAGTTGAAGTGCCCGGAAGGATGGAGAGGAGTTGAAGTGGTATTCGACATTACTCAACAGGATAATATCTACCCTTGTAATGTCCTATATTATCTCCAACAAGCGATAGTCGGAAAATTTCAAGGAAGCCTAAGGATGGATGAAATTGAGCTGACTATCATGGGGATTGCAGGAAGAATCCCAGATCAGTTAATACTTGGGATCGAGTTTCTTGAGGATCATAAACCGTGGGAAAGATTACAAGATGGAATGGAGTTCACAGTGGCGGACAAAAAATACAGAATCAGATGACCACTAGCCCATTCTCCATATACATTTCTATTGGAATGTTATATGATGAATACGAGGCCGAATATTTTGCCACATATATCGACTCAGGCGTCGGAACATATACTGCAAAGCAGGAGGTTTTCCCTAAAGACATTATATTTGGAACGTGATGCCCATGGGATTGGCAAATGCACCTCAGAAATATTAAAGAAAGATGGATAATCTTTTCAAAGATTATTTCAGTTTCATGTTTGTATACATTGATGATATCCTCATGGCATCAAAGAACATGAAGGAGCATCTCAAACATTTGGAGATATTTTCAGCTATTTGCTATAAGGAATGATTAGTGCTTTCAGAAAAGAAGGCAGTAATTGCTACAAGACAAATCGATCATTTTCCTTATTTTTCTTTAGAATAAAAACTTTGTAACATTCTGAGTGTCTTTAAGCTTTAAATTTATGTAATTACGAGTGATAACCTTCTTCATGAGAGACTAAACTAGTATTCTCCTCCAAAAAGAAGATTACATGGATGTAATAAATATTTTTCGAAGTTCTTAATAAAAGGAGGTTTTTGCTTCAACGTGTTTTCCGTTTGATCTATTTATCCCTAGAAAGGATCACTTTGTACACTTGGTGTAGGAAACGAACTAAGGTTGTGTTGGGCAGTTGCTGAAGGAGTTGGATAACTTGCAGACCATTTTCCCTATTGGTTGAAGTTGAACAGTGAGGAACTGTTCGTAAAACGGTCTGGGGACAATGATTTTCCAGCTGGTGATTGTAAAACATCTCACCCGGTACTGTTCTGGTCAAAGAAAGATATGAATTTTAAAGGATTTATTAATTTTACGAAAGCATGTTGGGTCTAATATTGATCCATTAATTGATAATACATGATCTAAAATTAGTATGGATGGGAAAAATAAATTGGATTGGAAAAGGAAAAATTGGGTATTTGATAGATTTTGGAAGTTAGTGAAAATTTGGATGTTTGTGAAAAAGGTCAAAAGGTATATTTGGATATTTAGGGATAATAAATTATATATTTTTGTATATGAAGGTAATAGATTATAGAGTTAGTCTCCTGTGCAACTGGTGTATGTACAATTCGAGTCGGGTCCGGGTTGACCCGGATCCGCGCACTTTTATTTATTTTATTTTTTTTGAATTTTATTTTTTCACTTCAGGTTGTTACCTTTATGTTATATGCATGTGACCTTTATGTTATATAAGTGTGACCTTTATGTATAAATGTAATGACCTTTATATACTCTAACTTAGAAAAAAATGAAGAATTTTAACAAAATTTGTACATATTTACGTTTATTAAATATTAGCTGCACATATATTCATCCTTAAAATGCACTGAATTTTGAAAATTTCAATTTTTTTCAAAGTTATGGATTATAAAGGTCATAATATTTGTACATAAAGGTCACAAGAACTGTACATAAAGGTTACAACAATACAACATAAAGGTCTTAATCTGAAGCGAAAAAACCTGAAAATCTTCATTTTTTTCCTAAGTTACTGAACATAAAGGTCATAACATTTATACATAAAGGTCACACTTATATAACGTAAAGGTCACATTTTTACAACATAAAGGTAACAGCCTGAAGCGAAAAAAAAAAGAAAAAAAAAAAGAAAATCCAGGTGCGCGGATCCAGGTCGTGTCGCCCCAGTTGCACCAATCCAGATCCGTGCACCTGGTGCACAGCAGCATTTGCCTAGATTATAATGATGGGTATAATGGTTTTACCACATATGAAAATGGATAGATTGAGATATTATCCCTTAAAAAATATACTCAAATGAATCCAAGTATAGGTTTAGAATAAAAAATTAAATACATATGAAGTCAAAAGGATAAAAGACTTTGCAAAATAATAGAAAGAAAATAAAAAGGTTGACACTTGCAGCAGAGCTGGATATCCGCCATACTCCCATTATCTTAATAACAATGCCCCTTCCACCTCTCCAAGAGCCCTCTCTCTCCTCGTCTCTCTCTCTCTCTCAATCGTCTCTCTCCACCTTTTTTTAATCCCTCTTGCGCAAAACCCACAAAATCCCACATATTTATTTCGGTTTTCCTTGGTCCAATCAACACGAATCAGAAATCGACCAATGATGGCTTTGCAATTCAATCTCCATGTCCGTACTGATCAGTTTCTGTTGCCACAGACTCCTTTGCCATATTTACTCTCCTCCTGCAATTCAACCACTCGAAGATGGAGCTTCAACAATGGCGACAGAGCTGCAGCGTGGTGGAGATCAAAAGAGGTGAGGAAGAAGGGGTTCTATGTGGCCTCGTCGAGCAGCGTGGGTTCGCCAGTATGGGAAAATTGGGCGCCTGAGAAGAGCTCTAAGGCTCCTTCTCTCAGCGATGTTCTTTGGCCTTCTGCTGGTCTGTTCTGATTTTAATTTCAGAAATCGAAATTCGATCGAACTGTGTCTCGGTTTGGGTGGATCGTGGTGTTGATTAATAGTTTGTTCGATGGTGTTTGTGAATCAGGGGGCTTTGCTGCAATGGCAATATTGGGGAGGATTGATCAAATTTTGGCACCGAGAGGGATTTCGATGACAATTGCGCCGTTGGGAGCTGTTTGCGCCGTTCTCTTCGCCACACCGGCTTCTCCTGGTGCTAGGGTACATTCCTTCTCCTTCTTCCCCTTTCTTCTTTTGTTATGTAGAGAGAGAGAGAGAGAATATTTTATGTGCTCTGTTTTTCTCTGTTATTTTGGATTATTGATTCTGATGGTTGAAGGGTACAACTTGCATTTCATATATTCGTGTTTTGGCTTCTTGTATTCAGATTCTATATGAATTTCTTGAATCGTGATCGAAATTACATGTTTCGAAAGTTCAAATTTTGGAATATTCTCTTGGTATATTTCATATACTACAGTTCTTGTCATCCTGTGTTTGTGGAACTTTTAGAAAAAGAGTACAAAATATAAAAAATTAGATTAAAAAAAAAGGAATTGGATTAAATGGGACAACCGGTTGGTGCATGGGGTCATTGACCTACCCATGTATCAACCTTCTACTTTATCCAAGAGTGTGATAAATGTTACACTCTAATTGGTTATAATTATTTTTTATGGATAAAATTTAGATTTTTTATAAATGATATTTATTTGATTTTTTTATTTTTTAAAAATAACCAAAATTTCTATCTCTTTTTTTTTAATCTATAAATAGAATGTAATATTGACAAATTTTGAATCACAATAAAAAAAATATTATTTTCTCTCAATCTAAAATTCTATCTTTTTTACACTCTTTTCTCATATTATTTCCATAATCTCTTTCATATTATGGATTCAAACAATCTTAATTATTACTCAAACTCCCAAAAATTTTCAAATTTTGATGATTTTATTAATCTTGGAGATTACCAAAATTCTCAACATCATCAAAATACATTTTCTTACTATAATTGCGGAATTAAAATACAATTATTATATTTTTGAATATAATTAAAAAAATTTCAAAATAGTATATAATTTTATATTAAATTATTGTAGTGTATATATAGATGAGAGAAAAATTAATATTTTATTAAAAAGTTAGGTTGAGTTGGGTAGTTGATAAAGTATAAAAAAATTGGAATTGGGTTGGGTTATAGATTGTATATATAGATGAGAGAGGTTGAGTTGTGGTGAGTTGTGAATAAATATAGTCTAACAAGTGTGATTGTCTAGTCCTGCCATTCTACCAACTTCGTACCTGTGTGTGAATTTCACGCTAAGGCTAGCTCCGAAGCAACATCAAGCTGTCTTGGGTGTTCTTAAATATGAGCATCACATGCACGATATTTCTCATTTTCCTATAAGTTTAGATCAAAAATGAACTTTTCATTTTACTTCAACCTATATTATATGCTTCATTTGCATTTAATTTACATTTGGGCCATATATGTTTCATCAATACTCACACAAATTCATTAGCCAAATGGGTACAAGTGTTGATGAAAGAATGTAGCTTTAGCATCTCCAAAAGCTTGATCACATTGAAGTTCTTGAAACTAGATTCTACTTGCTAACTTCCTGGATTTAAATCTTGCTTTAAACTTTTGCTTTGACCTGCAGAAGTACAATATGTTTGTAGCTCAGATGGGGTGTGCAGCAATCGGTGTGTTGGCATTCTCGATATTGGGTCCAGGTTCGCTAGCTAGGAGCACCGCCCTTGCTGCTGCTATCGCCTTCATGATTCTTACCCGCTCCGTACATCCACCAGGCAATTATCTCAGATAAATACATTGCCTACATTATCTTAGAAACGAAAATTAATACCGATCCTCTGAATATCTTCAATTCCAGCTGCAAGCTTGCCATTACTATTCATCGATGGAGTTAAGCTGCACCATTTGAACTTTTGGTATGCTTTGTTCCCTGGTGCTGCTGCATGTATTCTTCTCTGTTTGATTGTAAGTTTCCTTCTTAAACGAAAATTCAACGATACATTTCTACTAATGTGCTGCTGTATATTGTTCACTGATTCTACGATCTTTTCTTTGATTTTCTATGCAGCAAGAGATTGTGTGTTACTTGAAGGACAACTTGAAGTTTTGAGTGTATTTACACATTGTGTAGCCATAGGAGTTTTGAAAGTTGTCAAAGCATCCTTATATTGAGGAAAGCTGAAGAGGATGATCGATCATATTCTGGGAAAGAAGATATCATGCAACCCCAAATCCAATCATGTTTGAAATAACACATAAATTGCAATCATCAATTCTTTGATTGCTTTTTTGCTCAAACGTTGTAATTAGTCTTTGTAAATACTACAATCATTCTTGAAGAGATGTGATTCGACGTTAATTTTACAGACTTGTGCAAAGAACGTCGTTGAATCTTCACTATCGTTGATAATGTCGATCGGAAGGCTAGGACTATAATGTCCGTTGGGGGGCTAGAACTTCACTATCTACTCGAATCAAATGTCGATTTTGGTAGTATTAATCGAAGAATGACCTCCAATCTTGTTTGAAGAATGCTTAGAAATCTTTAAACCTTCCTCAAAGATCTGTGTCTAGCTCCTTGTATTATTCTCATGTAGATCGACGAAAATAATACAATTTACATCATGCTTAGACATTTTGCATATAATGATTTTAATTTTACACAAAAATCTACATGAGATGTTCAAATCTTTTTTACCCGTTAACCTAACTCATTTTCACAATTTTATATATGAATGAATTGTAAAGTGTAAATTTTAGGTTGACAGTCTCATATAAATAAAATAATTAGACGTGCTCGTCGTTTCACGGATTTTTTTTCATGAGACGGGTCAACTTATAACCCACACTTAGCAATTCATATAAAAATTTGTGGATATGAGTTCAATTTATGGGTAATAAGGATCCGTCTCAAAACTATCCGTGAGACCATCTCACTTGAGTTTTTGTGTACTCTTAATTTTATTAATATAATAAGATCACAAAAACTCATATGAGACAGTCTCACGGATAGTTTCCGTGAGACGGATCCTTATTACCCATAAATTGAACCCATTTCCATAAATTTTCATATGAATTACTAAATGTGGATTGTGGGTTGACCCGTCTCACGAAAAAAGATCCGTTAGACGGTCTCACACAAGACCTATTCTAATAAGATATAGGGAAAATATTTTATGCAACTGGTGCATGGGTTTAGGATCCATGCACCCGGGTTGACTCGTCCCACGCGCCTCTAACGCGCGTTTTCACGCATCCCAACGCGTTCTCACGCGCCCCTACGCGCCTGGTGGGTGCACTCAAACCCACCAAGATTCGCTTCAGACAGTCATACCCTCATGTTATGTTAGGTTTACCCTCATGTTATGTTAGTGTTACCCGTGTTACCCGTGTTACCCTCACGAGGGTAACACTAACATAACATGAAGGTAACTCTAACATAACATGAGGGTATGATTAACATTTTAGTTCAGTGGTTTTAAACTAAGGGTATGAAATCTGGAGATGGGGTCACATTAACATAACGCGAAGATAACCCTAACATAACACGAAAGTAACACTAACATAACGTGAGAATAATGACCAAAACACACGAAAAAAGTAAAGAGGCACGGGCCGGGCTGGCCAGCCCAGCCCGCACGCGATCCGCGTAAGGCCCAGTTGCACGGATTAGATCCGTGCAACTGGTGCACAAGAGAGTAACTATAAGATATACACACATGTAGCCGTTAACTGACAATAAAATTTAGGTTCAAATATCAATTAATTAGAGTATTGAAATTTAAAATTAAATTAAATTAGTTTCTAGAATAAATATAATATAATTCTCAAAATATAATTTCACACTTGCATGGTACATTCAGATTAGTCAATGAATTCAATTACTAAACACGTTCAAGTTCATTATATTAAAATGAAACCAACTCAGCTCAAAATTTTAAAATTTTAGAAACAATCATTTATTTGGCTTTTCATTTATTGTTATGGAAATCATATTACTTTGATCAAAATCCATATCTATATATATAATAACAAGACCATTGGAATGAATTACAAGTTTGCTATTTTCTCTCCTAAAAATGTCATATCAAGTTTTTGGCTAATAAAAAAATCTAAAAAATAATGATATTGTCTAGAAAATCAATCATATTATTTAGTAATCTTTTCAATATAATATATCATTGGTATTTATATTTATAATTATAATAATAATTGTTGGTTCCGAGTGATACAGAGGTTCAAAGGGGGTGAATGAACCTCTATCGTTTTTCGAAAACTGAAACTCTATCTTCTAAAACCTGTTGTAAGTTATCGCTGCTTGCAGCAAGTTTAACGGTTTAATGTTATGTTTGCAACAAACGGAATTATGTATGATAGAGTTTCAGCAAATGATGTAACATTTAACTATAGAGTTAGAAGGTTTCAGTAAGTTAAGCACATGAATATAAAGCCATAAAGGTATGCATGCAACAAGATATGTATATGGAAAGCTGTAAATGGATAAACTTAAAACACATAAGGTTTTATAGAGGTTCGAAGGTGGTATAATCCTTCCACGTCCTTTTTTCTCCTTCTCAAGGAGGAAATCCACTAGACAAGATTTCTACCATACTAATTTTTGCTTAAGGAAACACAGTCTGCTATGACTTTTACTCCCACAAAGGTTTCAGCAGTTAAACAGGTTAACCAACATAGGGTATTGTCCTTTTCAGGACTAAACACACATCAAATATAAACTCCTCTCAACTGTGACACCGTTAAAACAACGCACAACTAAAAATGGTTAAAGATATAAATGATTTCTCTAACTGTGTTGAAGCTAAGTTTTCAGAAGATTTGCTCGTTGTTGATGACTTGCTTCACGGTTGAGTGAACTGAAAATATTTTGAACTTGGTAAGCTCTGGAATTGCCATAAGTTCAAGAGGCTTTGTTTGCAAACGTAGATTCTCAGTTAATTCTTTAGTCTTCAGTTTTAACTAACTTCGAAATCATTAAATTATTTTTCAAGCCATGAAAAAAATTCAACAAAAGCTTTGAAGTTGTTAATTCTTTCTTTTATATAACTAAAATTACTTAAAGTTTATAATTATTTTTATTATCTAAAGTTAAAAGAAATTTTAATATATTTTTACGGTTATGAGAAATGTTGTAAATAAATAAATATTTCAAAACTTATATTGTTAAATAGTCACTTTTAACTAACTTCATCATTGACATAGCAAATTATCAATCGAGCTAATGACCATGTTTTTTTCAACCGACAAATAAATATATAGAAAGTAAGCTTTCAATTTTATTGTTTATGCAAATTTCATATTGCAACCTTTTAATAGTATCAAATATATATAATTTAGAAAGATATTCTATTCAATTTGTATTATTTGAATTCAGAAAAATATGCCACAAAAAGATGAATGCACAAGGAAATTTGAAAGAACATGCGAGAGATAAAGATCAACTTAATTCTATTCTCGTTAATTAAAACTCACTTTACACAACAATTATTTTAAATTATAAAAGATAATTTAAGAAATCAATTAAGATATATATTTGTATGTTATACAAAGTTGGAAATAAAAAATATGAGTTAGTCTCCTGTACAACTGGTGTACATACAATTCGGGTCGGATCCGGGTCGACCCGGATCCGCGCACTTTTATTTATTTTATTTTTTTAAAATTTTATTTTTTCACTTCAGGTTGTTACCTTTATGTTATATGCATGTGACCTTTATGTTATATAAGTGTGACCTTTATGTATAAATGTAATGACCTTTATATACTCTAACTTAGAAAAAAAATGAAGAATTTTAGCAAAATTTGTACATATTTACGTTTATGTAATATTAGCTGCACATATATCCATCCTTAAAATGCATTGAATTTTGAAAATTTCAATTTTTTTCAAAGTTATGAATTATAAAGGTCATAACATTTGTACATAAAGGTCACAAGAATTGTACATAAAGGTTACAACAATACAACATAAAGGTCTTAATCTGAAGCGAAAAAACCTGAAAATCTTCATTTTTTTCTAAGTTACTGAACATAAAGGTCATAACATTTATATATAAAGGTCACACTTATGAATTACATTCGTTAGGTAATCAATCTCAGATCAACAGCAGCATTTGCCAAAAAATATATGAATTACTTTGTTATATAAATATCACAATAAATAATAGACTAAACCGGTGAATTAATAGTAAATTGGGTTTTGCAATATTAAATTAAATTAAGTGAGGTAGTAGTTGATGGCGGCGGGAGCAGTGCTCAGATGCGGCGACTGATTTAGACACTGGTGGCCCCATTTATATTAAAGATTGCTTCTTAACTTATTTTATTTTCCCAAAATTAAACAAAATTGTTGATTAATTTTGCATTATTGATGAACATATCTAAGTTAATAATAATATGAGAGTCCAACCCAAACTACACAATTTTTTTAAGGAATTAACTTTTCTAATATTGAATATAACAAAAATACTTTTTTACCATAAAATATAAGAAAGTTACATTTTCTACACTATATTGACTCGGTCATGTAGAAATGATTGAGTAATGATCATTTGATGATATATTCAATTTATTTATACTATTATTTAACAATTATTTTATCCAACAAATCATGTAAATTGATAAAAGTAATTAAATTGATAAATGAAGTTCGATTAATAGTGTATTAAACCAAATTTAAATGAATAATCGAACCACTATGTCAAATACATAGTGGTTCAATTAATAGTGTGTTAAATCGAACCACTAGTTAATTTATATAATTTACTATGTCACTAATTAATTAATTTAATTTATTAGAACCACTAATTAACTAATCGAATCACTAATAGAAAATTTAATCGAATGACTAATGAACTAATCGAACCACCAATAGAAAATTTAATCGAACGACTAATGAACTAATCGAACCACTAATAGAAAATTTAATGAACTAATCGAACCAGTAATTAATTTATTTAATCGAACCACTAATTAATCACTAATTTATATAATTATATATAATTAGTAATTTATATAATTTATAATGATTCGCTTAATTAGTACTCGAACCACTATAATATGTTAATCGAACCACTATAATTTATACTTTATTAAGTGGTTTGATTACTCAATTAAATGGTTCGATTAATAGAATTACTCAATATAATTTAGGTGATTCGAGTGGTTCGATTAATACAATTAATGGAGTGGTTCGATTAATACAAGTAAATGAACCAAATTCAAATTCAAATTTGGTTTAACACACTATTAATCGAATCACTATGTATTTGACATAGTGGTTCGATTATTCATTTAAATTTGGTTTAATAAACTATTATTCGAACCATTATAAATTATATAAATTACTAATTAATCGAACCATTATAAATTATATAAATTACTAATTAATAGTATAGGATTTACTCGAACTACAAATACATAGTGGTTCTATTAATAGTGTAAAAAAACAATGTTTTCACTATTAATCTAACCACTATGTGAAATCTATAGTGGTTCAATTAATAGTGTAAAAACCCAATTTTTTCACAATTAATCCAACCACTATGTCAAATTCATAGTGGTTCGATTAATAGTGTAAAAAACCAAAATTTGAAAAATTAATCGAACCACTATGTATTTTACATAGTGGTTCGATTAATAGTGTAAAAACCCAATTTCTTCAAAATTAATCGAATCACTATGTCAAATACATAGTGGTTTGATTAATAGTGTAAAAAACCATTTTTTTTCCAAATTAATCGAACCACTATGTCAAATTGATAGTGGTTCGATTAATAGTGTAAAAAACCAAATTTCTTAAAATTAATTGAACCACTGTGTGAAATACATAGTGGTTTGATTAATTGTGTAAAAAACCAATTTTATCACAATTAATCGAACCACTATGTATTTTACATAGTGGTTCGTTTGATAACTTCGTTATTTGATGCATTTTGGGGCTTAATTTCATATCATTTTGTGTTGAAAAGCATGCAATAGTGAGATTTTATTTAGATTTCATTATCTTTTTAAGATTTCACGTTTTTGCTTGATTTGAAAGGAATTTGATAGGTTTTAGCACAAAATGAAAGTCCAATGGAATTTTACGCCAAGTTGGAGTCGAGATAGGGAGTCGATAAAGCGCAGTTATGGGAAAAAATCATATCTCGAGCTCTAGAAGTCCAAATTCAATGTTTCTTGTCTTGTTAGAAAGTTAAGAGGACGTTCTACAACTTTCATGTTGGAAGGTTTCATCAATTCTGCCTTCAAGAGAGCAGAATAGTACAAGAAGTTGAAAGTCGTACAAGAATGTCCTGATTTTCGTGTACAAAACTGATATTGGGCTGACATTAGAGGCATCGGATAGCTAACCTGAAGGGCTACAACTTTCATGAAGAAGTCGAAGCCCAATTATGAGCGTAAGAGGGCTGAATCGAGGCTGAAAGCTGGGAGTCTGGGCCACCCGGGTCACTTGGCCGGGTCGGTGGTCTAGTTGCGGGTTTTTAGGCCTGTTTGGACTCCTATTTGGATACAACTTGCTCCAAGTCCGATCTTTACCTACTTAGATACAAATTAGGACTTGGGAAAAAGAGGATAGGGAGAAATATAAAAAGATCCATACACATCCAAAAAAAAAAAAAAGCATTCATCCACATCTTGAGAGCAAGGAAGAAAGCAAGGAATTGAAAATTCAAGAGTCAAGAGGAGCAACCAACAATCACAAATTGAATAAGCTTTTCTTTGATTTTATTTCTAGTTTTGATCATGTCGTTTTGTAATTTATTTTGCTTTACGAACATGATTTTTGGCTAGGGGTCTTGTGATCTTAGGACACGAGAGTAGTTTTATGGCGTTCTTGTTGAATATTTAGTTTTAATCTTTCCTCTAATCCATGATATTTTATTCATGCTTCCTTGTGCTTATTCCATGTGTGAATCCTGATCAAATTTAGGCATGTTCTAAATAATTGGATTGAGATCGAGAGATGATATCTGATTATAGATTTGGGAATGCATGACTCAATTAAATTGTCTGGATCGAGAGATTGGTAAATAATTGGGGTGATAATACGATTTTAGGAGCTTTTAGGAGTTGGTTATTAACTGCGAGGTAGAGATACAGACATTAATAATCGATCCACGGGTTAAGTTGCTCGAGAGAGAGGTTAATCTACAATCGTGATTGCTCACATAAATAATTGGATTTGGGGTTGATTTTTGCTAGATTAGTAAACTTGATTGAAGTAGAATGAAATCGTTGTCTTAGGATCCTTGTTTGAATCTTGATTTTCTTGATATTTTCTTGTTTGATATTTCTATTCCATTTATTTGTTTCTAGACATAGGTTAATTAGATTATATTCTCTCAATTCGGTCACCTAGATAAAATTAGGTAAATTAATTAGGTAGTTAACATTGTTCTAATTCACTAGTCTCTGTGGGATCGACCTTGCTCGCCCTATCTATAGTTGACACCGTACACTTGCGGTTTAGACTAGAAATAGACCATCGATCAGCTCGATTAATAGTGTAAAATACTAATTTCTTCAAAATTAATCGAACCACTATGTCAAATACATAGTGGTTCGATTAATAGTGTAAAAAACCAATTTTTTCCAACTTAATCGAACCACTATGTCAAATTGATAGTGGTTCGATTAATAGTGTAAAAAACCAAAATTTTTAAAATTAATTGAACCACTATGTGAAATACATAGTGGTTGGATTAATAGTGTAAAAAATCAATTTTTTCACAATTAATCGAACCACTATGTAATATACATAGTGGTTCGATTAATAGTGTAAAAAACCAATTTCTTCAAAATTAATCGAACCACTATGTCAAATACATAATGATTCGATTAATAGTGTAAAAAACCAATTTCTTCAAAATTAATCGAACCAACTCTTGTAAATACAATGGAAGCAAGCAAAATGACTGCTTCGGATCGTCATAGGCCTTGTACATAGCATGACGTTTCGCTTTTCTTGCGACTTTCAGGTTGAGATTCAGACCGTATCGTTGACCCATTTCTTAAATCATAGGCCTCGGCACAAGATTGGAAATTTTTTTTCTGGCTTGCTCAACGTAGTATTCACCAATCACCGAGGAAGGGATTCTGCAGGATGCGCGGGTGTTTAAGTCATGCTCACAACTGTGCGGCATTACAACCATGGAGATTTTCTAGATCCCGTGCTTCGCAGATGCATGAAGTACTAATCGACACCCGTCGTGGTTGCATTTGACATTCCACATGTACTTATCCGAATATTGGACTCGATATTCAACCTGATTCTCCAAATGGTACATCCCGACTGCATTTTTTAAATCAGACTTACTGTTATACACCAAGCCTTTTTCAAATCCATGCGGGACCTGCAAAAGATTCCCTGATTCTAGCTCGTCAAATCCATCCATATCGGGAACATACCATTCTGGCTGCATTGTGTACTCACAAAATTCCGTGAAGGTCTACTCTTCATCCAACATTGCGTCAACATCTTCGTCTAACGCAAAACAATCTTCTCTATCTAATGTCAAAATGTGGACAGTACAATTAATAAGTTATGATTGGGGAATTCAGATAACTCTGTATTCACATATCGTATATAAAAATATAATTACCTGCTTCATCGTCATCAGTGAAATTTCTGTGTTCTCCATGATCCGGTTCATCTTCGTCAAACCCTGGAGCAGGACTATTCAGGTCGAGAAACTGAAAATTATTGTCTCTCCCCCATGATGATGACCGGGGTGCCCAATGCTCATTTGAAGACGTACCGGCTTCAGTAGTTCGATTTCGACAGGCCAAATCCCATTTCGTGTGAAATTCTTCATCGTTATGGAGTCCAGTAGGAATAGGTACAGGGCTGAATTCATGTACAGTGTTGACATTATAAGTCGAAGGACTTTCAAAGCTGAACGGAAAAAAAGGTTGCGAACTTTGATTTTCTTGCTCATCCACTGAAGCTTGTTGATCCTGATAGGACGATCCCGCGGAACATCCAAGATCAATCCTGATTAGCAAAACGAAAACAACCAAAAGAGAATCATCCGAATAAAAAACCTTTTCTAAATCAGAATCAGTCTTGATTTTCTTTTTTTTTTCAATCTGCTGTTATAGTCAGTTAGCGTGTGAATCACATATCCCCAATAATTTAAGTCGGCAAGCACGATCCCATGAATCGAGGTCAATAAATCCATGTACGTGAGTCTTGGAAGATTGATCAACTCTTGGGAACCATTTACATACTGAATACCTTCCCAATGGTCTCCAAACGAAACCACCACCGAATACGACATTTTCGATAATACGATCTGAAAATGGAATGGAATTAGAATAATTAAAACAATCGATATAACTACTAGATAAATCATGACAATATAATTCAATTAAACGACCTAATTAAAATTTAGGGAAAATATCAAATTTGGTACCCGAAAATAGGGTTTATTTTAGATCGGGTACCCCAAAGTTCAACTTAATCAATTAAGTCCCTCAGTTTTACCAAATCAATCAGAATTGGTCCCTGTCGGTAAAAAACCATCAAATCAAACGGAAGTTAACTGCCAGAAAAGGGAAAATTTCAAATTTGGTACCCGAAAATAGGGTTTATTTTAGATCAGGTACCCCAAAGTTCAACTTAATCAATTAAGTCCCTCAGTTTTACCAAATCAATCAGAATTGGTCCCCGCCGTTAAAAAACCTTCCAATCAAACAGAAGTTAACTGCCAGAAATTATATATCCAATATCCAAAAACTGAAAATTATACATCCAACATCCATTCATCATACTCCTCTACACATTATAAACCACAAACAAAACAATCATCAAAATTACAACAAACTTCTTTGCAAATTTGTACTTTTTCTCCAAAGTATTGATTTCATCATTCATTTTCCTTTCATTGCTCTTAGTCATTCTCTTCCCTTCATTGATTTCTTCCTCAAGCCTGTCACATTTTCTCAACAATCCAGGGATGATGCTTTTGGACCTAACACAGATTTCATCATCAAACCATTTGAACACTCCACAATACCTTACTTTCTGCATTGCCATATACAAAACATGATGTTTCAGATTCGGCCAAACAAGAAAAAAAACAGAAATTTAGTGGAAATTCGAAGTAAAAAAAATGATAATAAACCTTACCCCATAATTTGAGCAACACCAATATCTCCTCCCTGGATTATCTATCGACCAAGAGGTCTTCAAAGGCAAGTCAAATCCACATTTACATTGCTGCTGTGTTTGAAGCCTCTTTGAAGAATTCCAGCTTGAATATGAGGAAGACTCGCTATTTTGGGACATTGCAAACAAAGGTTGAGGATCTTGAAGTTCAGAATTGAGGAAAATAGGGTTCAATTGATCGATTGTGGTCCAGAATCGATCAATTTTGAGGTGAGGAGAGCCTACGCATGAATTGGGGAAGAAATTAGGGTTAGAAAATTAATTTTTGCTCTAATTCGTTTTCTGGCAGTTAACTTCCATTTGATTTGACGGTTTTTTAACGGTGGGGACCAATTCTGATTGATTTGGTAAAACTGAGGGACTTAATTGATTAAGTTGAACTTTGGGGTACCCGATCTAAAATAAACCCTATTTTCAGGTACCAAATTTGAAATTTTCCCTTTTCTAGCAGTTAACTTCCGTTTGATTTGACGGTTTTTTAACGGCGGGGACCAATTCTGATTGATTTGGTAAAACTGAGGGACTTACTTGATTAAGTTGAACTTTGGGGTACCCGATCTAAAATAAACCCTATTTTCGGGTACCAAATTTGATATTTTCCCTAAAATTTACATGAGCCACAACCTATAAATATTAAAACAAGAAACCTAAACGAGCCCACCTATAATTTTAAATTAAGCAAATATTTAAAACAAATGATATAAAAAACAAAAGAGAGATAAGTTACTTGATAATTCTTCAAATTCTTCACACCTTGTATTACTCACGGCTTTGTCAAATTTTGTGCTATGAATGTTGGAAACTCATTCTCACTTAAATAGATGAGAATTGAGCAATCCGTGAATGAATGTTCAAATCAACTTTAATTCCAACACGTGAACATCTTGACTATGGATTGAAAGGAAATTAAAGTGAAATATAATGTGACAACAAACATCTAAACTTTTACTATGAACCGTGGAAATTAAAGTGAAAAATACTGTTACAACAGTTGAGTTACTACAAACAAAAAATTAAACTGTGCGTAGACTATACTTTTATACCGAACCAATTTATATGTCGGTAACCTCAAAATTTGGTTTTTTACACTATTAATCGAACCACTATGTCAAATTATGTATTTGACATAGTGGTTCGATTAATTAAACAAAAATTGGTTTTTTAAACTATTAATCGAACCACTATTAATTTTAAAATTAATAGTGGTTCGATTAATAGTGAAAATAATTTTTCTATGTCACATACACAGTGGTTCGATTAATTGTGTAAATAACCAATTTTTTCACTATAAATCGAACCACTACGTCAAATTAATAGTGGTTCGATTAATAGTTTAAAAAACCATACAAAAGTTAATCGAACCATTCAAAATTAATCAAATTGAAACAAATTAATTCAAATTCTTCAAAAGTTAATTCAAACCATACAAAATAGTGGTTAATCGAACCATTCAAAATTAATCAAATTGAAACAAATTAATTCAGATTCTTCAAAAGTTAATTCAAACCATACAAAATAGTGGTTAATCGAACCATTCAAAATTAATCAAATTGAAACAAATTAATTCAAATTCTTCAAAAGTTAATTCAAACCATACACAATAGTGGTTAATCGAACCATTCAAAATTAATCAAATTAATTGAAACAAATTAATATATTAATTTAATTGTGGTTAATCGAACCATTCAAAATTAATCAAATTAATTGAAACAAATTAATATATTAATTTAATTGTGGTTAATCGAACCATTCAAAATTAATCAAATTGAAACCAATTAATTCAAACCATACAAAATAGTGGTTAATCGAACCATTCAAAATTAATCAGATTAATTGAAACAAATTAATTCAAATTCAAATTAATATATTAATTTAGTTGTGGTTAATCAAACCATTCAAAATTAATCAAATTGAAACAAATTAATTCAAACCAAACAAAATAGTGGTTAATCGAACCATTCAAAATTAATCAAATTAATTGAAACAAATTAATTCAAATGCAAACACATATATTAATTTAATTGTGGTTAATCGAACCATTCAAAATTAATCAAATTGAAACAAATTAATTCAAACCAAACAAAATAGTGGTTTATCGAACCATTCAAAATTAATCAAATTAATTGAAACAAATTAATTCAAATTCAAATATATTAATTTAATTTTGGTTAATCGAACCATTCAAAAGTTAATCGAACCATTCAAAATTAATCAAATTGAAACACATTAATTCAAACCATACAAAAGTTAATCGAACCATTCAAAAGTTAATCGAACCATTCAAAATTAATAATGAACCATTCAAAATTAATTGAATAAAAATTGGTTTTTTACACTATTAATCGAACCACTATGAATATTACATAGTGGTTCGAGTAAATCTTAGAAAATTGGTTTTTTACACTATTAATCGAACCACTATGAATTTGATATAGTGGTTCGATTAATAGTGAAAAAATTGATTTTTTACACTATTAATCGAACCACTATGAATTTGAAATAGTGGTTCGATTAATTTGGAAAAAATTGGGTTTTTAAACTATTAATCGAACCACTATGAATTTGACATAGTGGTTCGATTAATAGTGACAAAATTGGTTTTTTACACTATTAATCGAACCACTATGAATTTGAAATAGTGATTCGATTAATTTGGAAAAAATTGGTTTTTTACACTATTAATCGAACCACTATGTATTTGACATAGTGGTTCGATTAATTTTGAAAAAATTGGTTTTTTACACTATTAATCGAACCACTATGTATTTGACATAGTGGTTCGATTAATTGAACAAAAATTGGTTTTTTACACTATTAATCGAACCACTATGAATTTGACATAGTGGTTCGATTAATTGAACAAAAATTGGGTTTTTACACTATTACTCGAACCACTATGTATTTCACATAGTGGTTCGAGTAAATCCTAGAAAATTGGAAATTTGTTTAATTTTTTTAATCGCAAATTTGTTTAATTATTTACAATGGATATTTTAATTTCAAACAGTTTTAATTTAATATACCTAAAATCATTCAATTAAAAGATCCTCATTTTTTTATATTAATCGAGCCTCATTATCAATTTAATTACTCTTATCAATTTATATGATTTGTTGGGTAAAACAATTGTTAAATAATAGTATAAATAAAATAGAATATATCATCAAGTCATCATTACTCAATCATTTCTCCATGATCGAGTCAAAATAGTGTAGAAAATGTAACTTTCTTATATTTTGTGGTAAAAAGATACTTTTATTATATTTAATATTAGAAAAGTCAATTCCTTAAGAAAAATCGTTTAGTTTGACACATTTCCTCATAATAATATCATTTAATTTTGAATAATTCATGATGGTGTCGCTATTTGCTGTATCAGATAACTCAACTCACAATTGCTGGGTATTTTTCTAAATTAAATTAAAATATTATTTGAATTGTAAAAGTAACAAAAAAATTGAAAATAAAGGGTAATTTTAAGATAATCGGGATTTTTGAAAAATATATTTCAGATGTTAATGTACATGCTGAATACCCATTAGTTTAGTTATGTAGATCGAGACCACATAAATACTTCAATCTTATATACATAATGATAATGGCATATTGTAAGTGTAACAAAAATGAATAACTTATAATACGAAATTTAAACACGGTATTATAATTTAGATGAAAGGATAAAAAACCTCACAAAAATCAAGAACAATCACAAGCAATTTCCATAATGTGAAAACTAATATGCTGCTATTCAACACAGATAAGATAATCTCTCTTCTGAATTAGCAATACTTGATCTTTTTTGACCCACAGAGAGAGAGAGAGAGAGTAAACAAAATAAGTACACACATTTGCAACATGGCAAGAGTATAAGTTGGAGATCACAAAAAGAAGTTAAAAATCACAGCAATAGAGCTCAAGAGGACCAGAAACCGAAGGCATGATCTTCAGCAGGAAATCCGTAGTAAAAGGAACTCACAGGGGTGTGACAACGAGCATCTTCTATCGTAGAATAGATATAATTAGGCAGCAACAATTCCTCGATTAAGTCATCTTCTCCGTTCAGTGACAAATCTGAGTGATCAGGTCCAGAAACACGGGATAATTCATGCGAATCCAAGACACAAGAGTGAATCCCATTTGTTGTGACATCACTTTTAGATGAGCTAGCTTCTTCATTCTTGAAAACCAATGTTGACACTTCGAATTCTTCATTTTCAGAAAGGAAACGAGCAATGGTTTCTTTAGGCATTGCATGCAGCGCTTCATTGACATCCTTAGCAATCCCATTGCATTTGAGATGAAGAACCTGGTTGAAAATAGTAGCATCATGTAAGAAAGTCGAAGATTTCTCAAAGGAAAATTCACATTTCAGATTGCTTGATATATCTATCACCTTTGCTTTTAGTTTCTCATTCTCCTTGACAAGGCTATCATAGTCGATTTTCAGGCTCTTATAGCTTGCATGTAATGTCTCGTAATCTGATTCCAGCTGTCTAGTCTTCCAGCGTGCCTTCCGGTTTTGGAACCATACAGCAACTTGTCGAGGCTCCAAGCTTAGCTCCTTAGCAAGCTGAATCTTCCTCTCTGGTTCGAGTCTATTATCTGCCTTGAAACATTTCTCAAGAAACTGGATTTGGTCCACAGAAAGACGCCTCTTCTTTTCTGGTTGATTGAAATACTCATTAAAATATTCATCTCCGATCTCTTCTTGATCAAAGGACCGGAAACCTAATCTTTTTACTCCACCATCGCCTCCAAAGCTAAGCATTGCCGTTGAGCCTATAATAGATACATTGTACAAAACAATAATATGAACGGAATCACAGAACAAGCTAGTAACAAGTTTCATCTGTGGCCTTAAACCATTCACATGACATGATCACAAACAAACCAACCTTAGGGCCACATAATCGAAACATTTGCCCCATTTCCACACAGGATATAAGATGATTTCATTAGTGAAAAAACTCATCAGTCTCATCCCAAAAACACACAAAATCAAGCATTGCATTTTAGTCCTCGAAAAAAAAACTGTTTGCCATTGTAATACCTAATGTTTAAAAATTGTGTAATGTGAGGACCATGTATCCAAACCAGCTTTCTTTCACTTCAAAAACTTACACAATCTAAAGACATTTTCACATGGCTCCGACATAACTAGTAAATATGGTCCTCAAATTACACGATTCTGAATTATCAGTCCATGTTAGCAGAGGACAGAAAATGTCAACTTTACACTAATTTCGCAATCTACACAAAATAACTAGCTAAATAATAATGATCAACAATCGATTCAAAATCCCACTAGAAATCAAGAATTTCCAAACACAAAACCGCATAGAAATGAACCAGGAATTTAAATCACATACACGAACAGAGAGTCAACAAGAAAAAAGTCAACGCAACCCAACACAGAGTGTGGGAAGGGATACTGCATACCAAGAGAAGATTTTGAAGGAAGAGATGAAACGGCGGTGTGATCATCGGAGAAAAATTTGCGTTTCAGCGTTTGATTCAGAGCAGCATCGCCGCCGTGCACCGCCGCGGTACCCGCCATGTCCAGTACAGTGAATGTAATTACTATATTATCCCTTGAACGAGAATCTCCTTTTGGAAGTATCTAAAAAAGAGAGAAAGATGAAAATTTGTGGCGAAAGAAGCTGGTGATGATGATTTCTGTGATGTGGGAAGTGTGGGAACATCGCCTGCTCATCACACCCATCATTTCTCCACACTTTCTCAGAGAACCAGAAACGGGGTCAAGGCCGCATGAGAGAGAGAGAGAGAGAGAGAGAGAGAGAGAGAGAGGAAACCCTGTTGGAGAAGGCAAAGGCAAGGATGGTGTGGGAAATTGCAGAGTCCAAAATTGTATTCCTATTCTTGTTTGAGCAAATACCACAATTTAACCCTTTCATCCTTTCACTGTACTTTAGGTAAAAAAATGACCCCAAATAAATTGATATTCATATTTTAACCTAATAATTATAATATTTATTTAAAATAGTCATTGATTTAACATAAAGTGAATAAAAGTTAAATGATTATAATTTTATCAATGTTGGCAGGGAATTATTACATATTTTGACAGAGATTCTTTCAACTTTTTGACTATTTTGGGTATTCTCGTGTAACATATTTAAGTGCTATTTTCGTGAACCGGGATGAATTATCGTGACATTTAAAAATCACGAAAATCCACATCCAACTTTTTTCCTTTTTTTTTTTTGCTTGGCATAATTTATAGTATAGCTGAAAATATGAAAATAATATTTGGCAACACGTGTATATTATTTTCATAGATGCGAACAGGTATGTGTAAAATATTTGTACTGCTAGATGTAAAATAAGTTATAAAATCCTAGATTTAAATATGTTACAAGTATGTGTATATGTAAACTTATTTAAAATATGTAAATCCTAAATGCGAATAGGTATGTGTTGACAACAATTATTTTCATATTTTCGTATAACCCTTAAAATAATTTTCATGTAACCCAATGGATTTTTGTGTAGCCCTTAGTGCATTTTCGTGTAACCCTAGGTCAACATTTTTGCGTACAATTGAACGCTAATTTTTTTGTGTTTTTGTAAAATCCATAATTAAAACTTCACATTTTCGTGTTACCCAATGGATTTTCGTGTAGCCCTTAGTGCATTTTCGTGTAACCCTAGGTCAACATTTTTGCGTACAATTGAACCCTAATTTTTTTGTGTTTTTGTAAAATCCATAATTAAAACTTCACATTTTCGTGTTACCCAATGGATTTTCGTGTAGCCCTTAGTGCATTTTCGTGTAACCCTAGGTCAACATTTTTGCGTACAATTGAACCCTAATTTTTTTGTATTTTCCTAAAATCCATAATCTAAACTTCACATTTTCGTGTAACCCAACACAACATTTTCGTGTAACCTTAAGCATTTTCGTGTAACCCTTCAACACATTTTCGTGTAACCCTATGTCAACATTTTTGTGTATATTTGAACCCTTAATTTTTGGTGTTTTCGTGACCCATGAAAATAAGACTACATGCAACCCTAATTTTGACATTAAATAACTACGTGAGCTTGAGATTAAAACCAAATAGCATACTTTCGTGTACAAATTCAAACCAACACTAGGAAAATTTCTAAAATACCTCTATATCCATGAAGGCTCTTGAAATACGAAGCTTTTGAAGTCTGAAATTCGAAAATAATGAGGCTTCAAATTGTGAACTTATAAGCTTCAAATTCCAAAAAAACAAGGCTTCGAAAAAAAATTAACTTACATGAAAATGTTAAATTTTCGGATTGAACAAGCTTAAATTCGATTTTGGCTGAGAGAAGAAATGACAGCTTGAATTCGAAAATGACAGCTTCAAATTTGAGATGTTTGGAAGAGAGAAGAAATTGATTTTTAAACCATGTATTTGAAATGAGAGTGACACGGAAATCTCCTCTATTTTTTCCTACAATTTAGTCAAAAGATCACTGCAATTTTCTGTCAAGATTCTCCAATTTAATGTCATTTTACTGCAAGGGTTGACTATAATTTATTTTATGTCAATCAATGGTTATTTTGTACACCAATTATAGTATTTAGGTTATAAATGAGATTTTAACTTAATTTGAGTTATTTTTATCCTATATTATAGTATTTAGGCTATTTTGGGTTACTCACCCTTCTGGTTTCTAATTCCTATTCCCATTCACTATTCCAGGTGCGTTTGGCAACATGGAAAAGTAGTAGCAGGAAATTCACTTTTGAGTCACTCTCGTGAATCAGGTGCATCGAATCGAATTTGAGGCGCTTGACCTTTTTTTTTTTTTTTCTTCGCGCTACTTTTCCAAAATTTGGTCATGACTTTTAGGTGATGTTAGAGATACGTTTAGTTTACATTAGATTTGCCTTTAAGTTGTGTTAAGAATAATTTTATACCCAAATTTCATACCTTTAACTTTAAAAAAACTCTAACTTCGGCACATTTTGTACACATACTTTTACGTTATGTTAGAAATACTTTTATATTATGTTAAGAATACTTTTATGTTAGGTTAGAGATACATTATTCAAAATATATAAACGTATCACTAACATAGTAAAAGATATTTCTAATATAATTGAAAGGTATCTCTAACACTGCTAAAAGGTATGAAAGTATAGTTGAAAATTCTAAGGTATGAAATCAAGATTTAAAGGTAGGGTAGTTCTATAGTACACCAGGTGTATTAATACACCAGACTCTCAACTCATTTTCAGCCATCAGATTTGAGATCATTAAAGTCAAAGTCAACTATGATCTTAGATCTAATGGCTGAAAATGATGGAGAGTCTGGTGTATTAATACACCCGGTGTACTACAGAAGGACCCTTAAAGGTATCGTTAACATAACACAAATGTATCTCTAACATCAAGTAAATGTATCTCTAACATCAAGAAAAGGTATGCATGTCACCTGAAATTCTAAGGGTATGAAATTAGAATTTAAATGTCTTAGTTAACATAACATAAATGTATCTCTAACATCAATTAAATGTATCTCTAACATCAAGTAAAAATATGTCATCTGAAGCGAATTTTGGGTGGATTTGAACGCATCCACCCAAACGTTTGGAAGCCCATCTTTTGGGCACGTGGGCGAGCCAATCCCATGTCATGGACCCCAAAATCCATGCAATCGACTCATAGAAGTATTTGTGTTCACTTTTTATTTATTTAGCATTGGAAATAGAAAATGTTTCGTGTTAGCTAGTCTCGCTTAAAATAAGCTTGGATGTGAATTTTAGATTTTCATTCTTAATTCGAAACGAATTAGTAATGAAAACTAGATATCTTTCATAATCATTATCATTATAAGTATATGCTCGTTATAGATGATTGACTTTTTGATCAATTCACGAAATCTCAGGTGAAATCATCTTACGTGCAATGATATAGAGCACGATCGTGTTTCGAAATACATTTTATTGTTGTCACTACAAATTAATTGTATTTTAGAATCACGTTAGAGCATCTCAGACAAGTCAGTATGCCATTTCAAAGCTCCAAAATAATTAATTTTTAATATAGAATATTGTGAAAATGGTTGTACATAGAGAACCAAGTAGTCAAAAAATTATTGATATATTGTGAATAATGGAGATCAATTGAGTTTGACAATGAGAGGGAAAGAGAGTACTGGAAATGACAAGGATAATCAATTTCTTTGGGTGGGATCCACAACAAGGTGGGCTTTTGTTTATTTTCCAATTTTCTATTTATTGTTATATTATTTAATTAATTATTAATTTCACTTCGTCCACTTGATCGAGCATAGCATACGATACCCATCTCTATACCTGACTTGATGACTTCAATTGCATAACCTATTATTTTATTTACATCTATATATACATATAAAGGAGATTTTCGAAAGAATTTACAATTATGTCATTTTTTCGTCAAAATTACATGGGTATTTTTGAAAATAGGAGATGACTCATATTAACATATTTCCTTAAATTTGGGTTAAAAATATCATTCAACTATAATATTGGACAAAACTTCCACAACACTATAACAAAGTATCCAAAATACCACACATTTGAGTGGAGACCACATCAATGACAAGAAGTGACAAAGCAAGTACACTAACATGTAGCCTAAAATGAATAGGTGTTAGATTCCCTTTAATGCATTATAGTGTAAGCCAAAAATATATAACATGTGGATTTTTACTACTTTCTACTTCAAATACATTTCACCCTCAGCGACATAATTCTATTGTAAAATTACTATATATATCATATAAGTCCATGAAAATTTAAGTGTTGTGACCTTCCTCGGAAATTGGACACCCTTACACAAAATTGCACAACATTACACAAAAAAAAATTGTGCATTACACGATTCATTTATTTTTTAAATTTTCATGTAGTGCTTATTTCTTGAATTTCGTGTAACATCTATTTCTTAAATTTTCGTGGAACAAGATCTTTTACAGCTAAACAAGATCCACGAAAAACTCTTTCGAACTTTACCTCCACGAAAATGGTTGTCACTTCTCTTCCACGAATTTTAACCCACGATTTGTTCTTTACTTCTGTCACTTTACTATCAAAAACTGGATGATATTAACTTATGTACTTGTTGACTAGTTAAAATGCGATAGTTTTAGGTTAAATTATAAGTTTGTGATTTTATCTTGTATTATAGCAGATTATTATTTTGGGGCCATAATATAACTTTTGTGGTATAAGAGGCCACTCACCCGTTTTGAAAATGTCATATTTTGTCTAAATTTGACTTTAATGTTTTATTGATTATTTTTTCACTTTTTACAAGAAACAATGATTGTGGAATCCGAGGAGATTCCCTCGCTCTGTAGCTAAAAATTATGATAACTTATATATCAAAATATTATGTACATATATACATATATATACATACATTTAAGGAGTGTATCATCTTTTTCAGAAAATTGAATTTTTTTTACAAAATCCAAGAAATAAATTTAAAATAATATTTAAAATCTATATAAATTAAGACATACAAACTAAATATAGACTAAATATTTAAAAAATATATTATAAAATTCTAAGAATAATAATAATATCTAAAAATGTAAAATCTGTAAAAATTTAAAATGAAATATAGAAAGATAAGATTCAAAAATTATTATTATTGTGAAGACGAAATTTAGAAATATAAAAAATATATATAACATTATTTAATAAAATATAAAATAAAATAATATTCAAAGAAAATAAAAATAATTTGAGAAAAAGCTACAGCAGAAGAGGTTAGGGTTACTTTTGATATGGTATAGTTTAAACTTGAATAATATTTCTTTTAATTTATAATGGTTTACGAGTTTTTAGTTTATATATAGAATTAAAAAATTACATTTTAATGCATTTGAGTATTATTTTTATTAGTTTTCAATAGGGTATTTTTCATATGTTATAGCTTAAACTTGAATAATTTTTCTTTTAATTTATAATGGTTTACGAGTTTTTAGTTTATATATAGAATATTAAAAATATTACATTTTAATGCATTTGAGTATTACTTTTATTAATTTTCAATCATATTGTTTTATAATAAATAATGTTTTCAAATACACTACTGAGATGAACATAACTTTAAAGTTGAAATATATGAGTTTTTATTAATATATAAATATTAAGAACATTAAACATTTCATATTAAAATAATATATTATGACATTATGCAATCAAAAATTTATTGTATTCAATTTTTATAAAAAAACATCTAAAATTATTGAATGTTAAATAACAAACCGTGCAACACAAAAAAAAAAAAACTACTAATATATTTTAAATTAGTTAGAGTGAGTGGATACTATTTTACTATATTATTATTTTTAGTTAACCAATACGTCGTTGTATTATTGAAATTTTTTTTTCTTAATTTATACATGGCACATCTTTCTATTAATGCTCGAGTACTCTAAATAAAAGTTTATGTTAGATAAAATATTTATCTTTATCTTTACTATAATAATAGCAAGAAAGTTGAAGTTAATTACAACTTCTTTTCCCTCCAAAAAATGTCAAATCAACAATTTTTTTTATTTTACATTTTTTACTTCTTGATCTATTTGTTCATAATATAATTAGTTATTATATTTTATATTTTTATTACTTCATTCATTTGATTTCATTATGTTTTTTTGATTTGATAATATAATTATTGTATTAGTTTATTCTTAATATATGGATCTTAATTAAATTGATTTTATTGAAATTAATTTCTTAAGTACCAGTAATATATATTGTCCAAAAAATAATCTCAAGAATATATATTATTTTGTCTAGGTATGCTTGATATCATATTTAATATAAATTAATAAATAAATGTAACACTGTTTGTGCAGTATGAAATTATATGTCATCCTAACTATTTTTTAAATTAATATTTGTATTTCTAATATGTAATATCATTCAGCATTTACGAAAATTATTAATATCTTTTACCGATATATTTTATTGATGAAGATATTACTAATCTTACAAGTAAAAATAATCATATTATTAATATCATGTGACACTAAATATCATTTAATATATAGTTATATAAATTCAGATTTTCTTAATTGTTAAATATTTAAATCCTTAAAATATTTATTATTAATTAAATTACATTATCAAATAGATGATATTCACCACATTTTATATATTAAACGATGCAACACATGGGTAACTACTAGTTTTATGTTCAAACTAGAGCAAATACCCATAAATAACCTATTTCTTAAAATGTGGGTCAAAAATAACCCCCTATATTTAAAGGACAAATATAACATATTTGCTATAATTTAGGCCAAAAATACCAAAGTTAAATGTGTCATGATTTGACACACACTGAAATTCATGTCCCCTAACCTATATGTGTAAGTCCAATTCTAAAAAGGGCTAATGCCACATATAAAGAGGGATAAAATCACACGACAAATGGGGAACATGTCCAAACAATTGCTTACACACAAAAGTTTTAGTATAAACCTTGATTTCAAGAGTTTTCGTGTAACCTTGATTTTAAGAGTTTTCGTGTAACCTTGATTTCAAGAGTTTTCGTGTAACCCTATTTTTAGGTGTTATACGAAAATTATTAAACTAATCTTATTTGTCCCAGTGGAAATATATTTTAATTTGCTCATTGTGGTCTTGGGTTCGATTCCCACTATCCGCAATATGCCCTTTTTTTCTGTCATAATGTACATTGATTTGACAATGTCACACAAGTCAAAAGTGAATATTTTTGGGCTAAAATTAATTTAGTTTTAGGTTAGATTTATCCTTCTATTATAATGAGAGTTATTTTTGTCCATGTATATAACAAATATGGTAAAAATGACCAAATTCCCTTAAAACTAAAGTACCTTTCGAATATAATTTTATAAGACAAACCTCATTTTCAAAACTTAATCTTCATTATATATAAATTAAAGAGTCACAATCTTGATTAGCTACTTCATTAATTGGTATCTCTTCCGAGTAGCTAATAGTCCTAGACTATACATAATGACTAAACAACCTATCAAGGGTCAGCTATTACAGCTTACTTTACCATCATCAAATTTTTACAAGCATCTTCACTATTTTTCCATTTTTTATATTTTTATGATGACAAAATATTCATATAGTGATCATACTCTAGCTCGACCTCAAATCCACAACTACTACTTTTCTCCAATTAAATGAAATTAAAAAAAAAAAAAAGAACAGTGTGAAAAAAGAGTTTTGATTTTGTGAGGAGGTGTATTGTTTCAAATATCATGAAACATAATATCAAGAACGATCTAATGACGAAACATAATATCAAGAATGATCCAATGGCAACCCCAAGAGCATAGTCAAGTGGTAAGGATTGTGGGGACGTTGAAAATCTCCCAACAACTGTACCATGTAGGCTCTCAAATAGATTTATTAATGAAGAATAATACTCTTAAATCAAAGAATAGCAAAACAATGGAAAATCATTCCAAGCGTCGTCAATTTAATTCTACTGTAGGTGGGAGATAGTGTTTTCAGAAATGACCTAAGTCAAAAGTAGATTGTTAATGACATTTTGATCACTTTACTTGTGGATGATATGTTGTTATAAATATCTGATGATGATGACGTAGATCATTTTTAAATAATGAAGACTTGAGACTGACTAAATTGTATAATTATAACATTTATTACAATCTTTTGTAATATCTTATATTTTCAGATATTTGGTTGTACTAAGAGCTGTAATACACTAGTCCCGTCCCGCCAGTTTGTATTGACAACTCTAATTATACAAGTTTTATTTAATATTTATCTCATTTTTATTTTATAAATAATATTATTTTATATATGTTAGTAGATTTTTTTATAAGTATGATATTTATTCTTCATCCTTAAAATGATCTTTCTTATTTGATATGGTTAAAGATTGGGCCCATTAAGGAAAAGAAGGGCTTGGCCCAATCCAAAGATCTATCGGCCCATCCAAACGGCCCACATCAATATCTTTTCCTTTAAATGGCCTAATACATAAAAAATCCATTCCTGGAGGCCCATTTATTTCCGATTCATTAATATAGGAGATATATATGATTAAAAGGACATGAAAGGGGATAAGCACAAGCAAATATACACTTACAAATTGGCGCCGTCTGTGGGAAAGCTGAAGAAGGAGGTAAGTGAGAATCCTTCCCTTTTTCTTGAGAAGAGCTTTCTACGTTTGAGAGGTGGAATGGGGGCTAGAGAGGGTGTTATGGAGGGTGAGGACCGAGTCATAGCTAGGAATTTGAGAAGGGAGTTTGATGAAGAGGACGAGGAAGAGTTGGTGAGGAGGGATATGGAGGTAGAAGCGGGTGATATACCTCGTCGGGAGGGAGAAGAGATCGAGGAGGAAGGGGAAGAAAGAAACAATGAAGGAACTCTGGAGAAAGTAAGCTTTACTCCTGCTCAACTGGAGTTGCTTATCCATTCTGCAGTTAGTAAGGCATTGCAAGCTGCCCTTCCTGCTGGTACAACTGCTGCAACAGGAGATGTGGAGAGAAGACGGGGGAAAGCCGGGAGGATGTGAGAAAGAAGGAACTGGAGAATAGAGGCCGCAGAAGAGTTATACCAACTCAGGAAGAAGCAGAACATGAAGATTCCTTCCCTCAAGAAGTAGAAGTAGGAGAACGAGAACATCAATTATTGAGAAAGATAGAAGAAATGCAAAAGGAGATGAAGTCCTTGAGGTAACAGATGGACGAAGGAGATCAATTGCAAATACAAGAGGGAACTCCGTTCACACCAAGAGTTTAGGAAGACGAATTGCCTCAGAGCTTCCGTCCTCTCTCGTTTGAGTATGATGGGACATCAGACCTGTATGACCATTTATTGCGCTTTGAGAACGCAGCTCTGTTAAATCAGTATTCAGATGGAGTTAAGTACAGAGTATTCCTCACTACTCTGACTAAGTCCGCGCAACAATGGTTTGGGCAGTTGAAACCTGGTAGCATCGGCTCATTTGTTGATTTAAGTTACTCTTTCTTACATCAATTTGCAAGTTCTAGGAGACAGTAACGAACAGCCCAATTCCTGTTTAGCTTGAAGCAGGGAGAAACAGAACCTCTGAGATCCTACATAAAAAGGTTCAGCATGGCAGCCCTGGAAGTACCCTCGGCCACACCAGAGGTGAAAATTAGTGCTATAGTACAAGGGTTGAAAGAAGGAGATCTATTCCGCTAAATTGCAAAGAAGTCGACTAAGACCTTTGATGAAGTCTTGTCCAGAGCTGACAAGTTTATCAACTTGGAGGACGTAAGTAAGGCTAAACAAGGAGAAAGAGTCAGCTCTCGAGAGAAGGATGTACAGCGTAGGACTCCGCCAGCCCTGCCGAGAGCAGTTGGTGAAAGACGAGGAGACTTAGGGTGGGATAACTTTCAACGATATACTCCCTTAAGAACATCAGCTGCTCAGATATTGCAGTTAACAGAGAGAGCGGTCTCCTTTAGATTCCCTATAAACAGATCTAGTATGCCCCAAAGGCCTAAAGGGAAGTACTTCTGCGTCTTCCATAATGATTATGGACATGATACAAATGAATGTAGATAGTTGCGGAATGAGATTGAGAGATTGGTTCGGTTGGGGGCTTTAGGTGAGTTTGTGGATTACAGAGGAAACAGATTTGAAAAAAACAGAGGTAGACAGGAGAAGATGGGCGGAAGCAATTTAAAAGGGAAACAGAAGAGGGAGCCGGAAGAGGAGTTACCACCTCCTCCAAAACGTGGGTTTACTCAGATGATAGTAGGAGGTCTGGGTGAGGGAAACTCGAATAGGGCAAGAAAGGTCTCCTTGAGGCGCGCCCAGAACTGGCACCTTACTCCTGTGTTAGAGGTGGGAGAGTTAAATGTGGGGCCAGATATCTCATTTGGACCTGCAGATGAGAAGACCTTATTACGACCCCATTCAGATGCGCTGGTGATTATGGCAGAGGTGGGAGGATATGATGTGGCTAGGATCTTTGCAGACATAGGGAGTTCGGTAGACATTATTTTTCATGACTGTCTGGAGAAAATGAATTTGAATGCGCCTGTAAGCTCTGTAACGACAACTCTATATGGGTTTTCAGGAGGAGTAGTATATCCTATAGGAGTGGTCAACCTGCAAGTAGTACTGGGGACCCAGCCCTGGCAAAAGGTATTGATGGTCGATTTTTTGGTGGTGGATGCTCCCTCTGCTTATAACATTATCTTCGGCAGACCTATCTTGAATGAGTTAAAGGACTATTCTATCCACATATCACATGAAAATAAAATTCCTTGCCTCGGGAGGAGTGGGAGAAGTCAGTGGTAACCAGGTGAACTCCAGAAAATGCTATTCGGAAGCAGTTAGGTCTGCGGATAAGTTAGCTCTGTTGGCCACGAGCGAGGTTGACATGCAAGCAAGAAGTGGTAAAAGAATTAGGGAGGAGCGAGGCCCAGGGGATAAATATGGAAAAATGGTATGTGAAGAGGAACTGATCCAGATTGAACTGTATGAAGGCAGAGAAGGCTTCCGTACTAAGATCGGGAGTAAAATGACGGTAGAAGAAAAAGAGGGGATGGTTCATTACCTCCGAAGTAATGCAGACCTATTTGCATTCTCTGCCAAAGATATGACGGGCATAGATCCCAGCATTGTTGTACACAAATTAAATGAGGACTCTTCTGTCAAGCCTGTGAAGCAAAAATTAAGATGCTTTGGGGAAGTAGAAAAACTCTTGAGTTCAAGACATGTGGTCCCGATACAATTTCTGATGTGGCTATCTAATGCAGTGTTAGTCCCCAAAGGAGAAAAGAAGTAGAGGATGTGTTTAGACTTCAGAGACCTTAACAAAGCCTGTCCTAAGGATCACTATCCTCTGCCACGCATTGATCAGCTTGTTGATTCCACGTTTGGATGCGAGAGGCTTAGTATGATGGATGCTTATCAAGGGTATCATCAAATAAAATTGTATCTAGTAGATGTGCCTAAGGTCTGCTTCGTCACCTCGGCTAGGACCTTTGGTTACGTTAGGATGCCATTCGGGTTGAAGAATGCAGGAGCTACTTATCAGAGGATGGTGGATAAACTATTTGGACCATTGCTAGGCAAGAACATGGAGGTGTACATGGATGATATGTTAGTAAAAAGCATATTACCAGAAGATCATGTTGTAGATTTGGAGGAATCCTTTAAAGTGATACGAAATAGTTGAATGAAGCTAAACCCTGATAAGTACTGCTTTGGGGTTAGCTCTGGCAAGTTCTTGGGATACATGGTAACTAAGAACGGGATTGAGGTTAATCCATATAAGGTCAAAGATATAGTGGATATGAAAGCCCCACGTAATACCAAGGAGCTGCAACAATTGTTGGGAAGGGTGACAACTCTTAGTCGGTTCTAAAGCTGCAGACAGAAGTTACCCTTTTTTCAGAATTTTGAGGAAATGATGTCAGTTTGCTTGGACAGATGAGTGCACTCAGGCTTTTGAAGAATTAAAGACTTATTTAGGCAAGTTTACCATTGCTAACCAAGCCAAATAAGGGTGAAACCTTATATGTATACATATCTATGGATGAGGTGGCGGTCAGTTCAGTACTGATAAAAGAACAAGGAATGTAAGCAGAAGCCGATTTACTATTGATGTGGGAAGGACGAGAATATAAAAGGGGTCTTACGTCATTATTTTTGGATACCTTACCTTTAATAAAACAAAATCATGAAATTGCAACCTCGCAGAACTACTCTTGTATATGCAGATGTGGTCGCAGAAGCGGCGAAGATATGTCGAATAGCAGACGAGAAGCTCTACGTGATCCACATAATCGCAGAAGTGGTGAAGACATTTTGAGTATCAGCTGAGAAGCTCATCGAGAAGCTCTAGGCGCTTAACTCTATGGCAGACGTGATTGAGAGACATTGAGCTGCAGACGAACAGGCTCTGTACGCTTGGAGTAGAGGATAATAGTTCAAGAGCAAGGATGGTAAGCATGCTATAAGGCCTTGCTGACGTGGACACAAAGGACAAAGGAAAATATCTTCCTACATAACAGAAAATGAAAGATTCTAGAGAAGGAGATGAGTACTTGAAGCAGTAAAAGGAGTACTTTGAAAAAGGAATATTTGAGATGTCTTAGGCAACAAGGAAACATCAAGGGAAAATGACAGAAATGCCCCTCTTTGTAAAAGAATAGTATAAATAGGAGAAATTATGTACTATAGAGGGACTTTTGGCACTATTCAATCAAGGAAAGATATTCTCTCTTTTTCTTCTTTTGCAAGTTAAGCTTTTCATTCCTTTTGTTCTTGAGGTGCTTACTTCAATATAGCATCAACTATGTAAGCCGAATTCTACAAGGACCAGAGGTACGATATGCAGAGGTCGAGAAGGCAGGGCTGACTATAAGAACCACTGTTCGAAGGTTGCACCCATATTTTCTATCTTATAAGGTGGTCGTGAGGACTAATTATCCTCTTGGACAAGTGTTAGGAAAAATGGATACTTCTGGAAGGATGATCAGATGGGCAGTAGAGCTTGGGGCTTATGAGATTGAATTTGAGCCTAGAAGGGCCATCAAAGCTCAGGTCTTAGCGGACTTCATACAAGAAGCAGCTCATGTATCAGATATGGAGGATTGGAGAATGTATGTAGACGGATCTTCGTCAAGGGAAGGATATGGAGTAGGGATCCAAATCTATTGTCCAGATGGAATTGGAGTCTGTATTATGGGCGTACAGAAGTACTCCAAGAACAACCACAGAGGTGACTCCATTCAACTTAGTCTTTGGAGCTAATGCAACGATCCCGGCAGAAATATGAATGAAAACTCATATGATCATGTCTTTTGAGGAAACTCAGAATGAGCAGCTGATGGCAGAGAACTTGGATATGGTTGAAGAGGAGAGGGACTTGGCACGACTACGAATTGAGAAGTACAAAAGCAAGGTTAAGACAGCATATGATAAGAAGGTACGGCCTAGGCAGTTCCAAGTGGGAGATTTAGTGTTAAGAAGGACAGATGCCTTGAAGCCCCGTGGGAAGCTGGAACCGAACTGGGAAGGGCCTTGGATAGTTACTGAGGTCTTAATAGGAGGCACATATCGTATCTCTGACAATGAAGGAAAGGCAGCGCTTAGACTATGAAATATATGCAACTTGAAGAAATATTTTGCTTAAAGTCTTTTCTGTTTTTAACTTTCTGCTTTTCAGTAGTATTTTCAGATGTACATCATTATAACTGAATACTATCTTTTGAAGGCATCATAGTTATTATCAATGAATCTTAAGTCTATCTATTATATATGAATGAAATCCTATTCCAAAATTATGTTTGCAAAAGCTTCCTGGCAGAGGCCAGACTTCTACGTCTGCGACATCCTCTGACCTGCGGAGCAGAGGCTCAGTCAACGCGGTCTCATTTATGTCTTCCTGGCAGAGGCCAGACTTCTACATCTGCGACATCCTCTGATCTGCGGAGCAGAGACTCAATCAACGTGGTCTCATTTTACGTCTTCCTGGAAGAGGCCAGACTTCTACGTCTGCGACATCCTCTGACCTGCGGAGCAGAGACTCAGTCAACGCGGTCTCATTTTACATCTTCCTGGCAGAGGTCCAAACTTCTACGTCTGTGACATCCTCTGACCTGCGGAGCAGAGACTCAGTCAACGCTGTCTCATTTTACATCTTCCTGGCAGAGGCCAAACTTCTACATCTGTGACATCCTCTGACCTGCGGAGTAAGAGACTCAGTCAACGCGGTCTCATTTTACGTCTTCCTGGCAGAGGCCAGACTTCTACGTCTGTGACATTCTCTGACCTGCGGAGTAGAGACTCAGTCAACGCTGTCTCATTTTACGTCTTCCAGGCAGAGGCCAGACTTCTACGTCTACGACATCCTCTGACCTGCGGAGCAGAGACTCAGTCAACACGGTCTCATTTTACATCTTCCTGGCAGAGGCTAGACTTCTACGTCTGCAACATCCTCTGACCTACGGAGCAGAGACTCAGTCAATGCGGTCTCATTTTACAGTCTTCCTGGCAGAGGTCAAACTTCTACGTCTGCGACATCCTCTGACCTACGGAGCAGAGACTCAGTCAATGCGGTCTTATCATACACCTTCTTGGCAGAGGCCAGATTTCTATGTCTGTGTCATCCTCTGACCTGCGGAGCGGAGACTTAATTAACATAGTTTCATCTTATGTCCCCCTAGCATATGTCAGACCTCTATGTTCGCATTTACTGTTGATCAGCGAAACAGTGACCTTCTCAACGAGCTCTCACTATATATCTTCTGGACAGAGGCTAGATATACGCATGTGTACATCCTTTAATCTAGATACCAAAAAGGGTAAATACAAGAAATAAAGATGATTTCGAAGCTTCAAAATATCAGGTAAACATCTCAATCAAACTTCCAATATTTTGCCTTATACATAAAATGTTGTGAGATATTAGGAGATAGAGTAAACACAAAAGATGAATATAAAGTCAAAATATATATTAAAATTACAAAAACATATGTTAGAACTGTTTGTCTTGATATGAAATTAAAGAAAAACAGAATTGTTAAAGGAAGTAAAATTAATAAGGCAACAAAAAGGCCTTGATGTTTTGGGGGATATACAGTTTCAACCCCATTTATACTTAGCCACATTTGGCTAAGAGTCAAAAAAGAAAACAAAGAGAGTCAGAGGTATAGCGAAAGGGCTTAAGACTTGTCCCTAGAAGAAGCCCTTTTCGAAACTGTAGCTTCGCTTGTATCCGCAGTACGTCCGGTAGAGTCGCCGCTTAGCATGACCAGATCTACATGAGGGAGTTCGGGCACATCTGTTTCAGAAATGGGTGGAAGTATGGGCAGAAGTGGAGGGTCAGTAGAAGATGGAGCAGTTGTCAGCAGAGGATACGAAACCTCTTTCAGAGGAATCATCTAGGGGGAAGCCTTTTGCAGGTCAGAATATGCTTGTTGAAGAACGGGTAACCACCAGGGATGATCTAGAGGCTCGTATTGATCTCTTTCGAAATAATGGCAGGCAGGCATATCTGCCAAAGGCTTGTTAACATCAAGTTCGCCTGAAAAGCCCTGCTCCTCTGCCTGCTTTTGAGCAGCTTCAAACCCATACTTGTAGTAATGGCCAATATGAGGCCCGAAGTCTGCCAGAGACTTACTGCTCTTCAAATAAGCTTCTCGTAACCCTTCCACCAAATGATTTAGAAAGGTCTACCCAGCTTCCGTCAGTAATAAATTCTTACGACAGAGCTCTGCGCCTTTAGCAAATTTTCTAGATCCGTAATCACGGTGGCTCTGCCTCTCATCAGTCAACTTCTTCTTGAGAGATTCCCTTTCTGAAATCCAACTATTTTTAGCCTCCGCAAATGCTTTCTCAAGCTCGATATACTTCTGCCTAGCCACCTCTACCTCAGCACTCTTCTCTGCAGTCAATCGAGCAGTTTCAGCCTGTTCTGAGCTATCAACCCTAGCTTGTAATTTACTGAAATGAACTACGGCCTAGGAAATACACCAAAAGCAGAAAGTGATGAATATCATAAACGAAAGTTAGGAAAATAAAAACTAAAACAAGGCAAATACCTTAAACATGCATTGCGCTCCTTGTGCTAACTCATCGTCTAAAGGGAGACGACTTAAGGAGGCGTTATCATCAGAGGTTAGCATAAGGCGGAAATATTGCTTGGCCTCCTCAGCATTCAAGTTCAATAAAGACTTTAGAAGTTCGATATGAGGAGGTTCAATAGCAGAAGGGAGGGCACGAAGGTGCTGGCGTTCTCGTACAGTAATTTCGGTGCGGCTATTCCGAAGAGGAGATTTGGTGCGGAGGCGTTGTGCATCTGGTGAAGGTTCAGTAGAGGTGAGAGCGCGCTTGCCTCTGTCGGAGGCAATTGAGGGATTATCCGGCCGAGGAGGAGCTCTGGGATTAGTGCTAGAGGGTGCTGTGGATCCAGTTTTAGTACCAAAAGTATCCTTCAAACGGATACTAGACATCCATTGGCGATCTGCAAAAGGAAAAGATATAATAAGAACTTCAAAAGATTTATTGCTTGTAGATAACTAGCTAGGAAAAAGGAAGACTTCTGTGTATACCAAGTTCAGGGGGAGAGGAAGTCTGATCAACACAGAAGCCAAAGGCAGAGAGGATGACAGGATCTTCAACCAATTTCACTAAATCAAAAAGTCCGAACTCCAAAATAGATGAGTTCAGATATTCGATAACCTCTTTGGTTTTGTCCGAACAAGGGATAGAAGTAAACTTATGAGGAGCAGGTTTGTCATAGTACCACTTGTTAGCTGGAAAGAGCTAGACCTGGTCCTTAGGAGATATGAAAAGATAGTCTTGCTTCCTGTTCTTATCTACACTTTGAGGTTTTCCAAGAAAGTGGACCATTCCTCGAGGTTGGGCGCTAAGGTAAAAGAAGGGTTTTTGTACTTAAGAGAGAATTAAGAATGGAAGAGGGCAGAAGTAGGTTCTCCCCCATTACCTTTGATCAGAACATAAAATGATATCATGGAACGAAAGGCTGTAGGAGTGAACTGATTAAGAGGAACGCCGTATCGGCTGGAGATCTCACACAGAAAAGAATGAGGAGGGAATCTTAACCCAGCACGGATCTGAGCTATCCAAAAAGCTAAGAAAGGAGGAGGAGCAAAGTTGGGTCTCTGGTAATCAGCGGGCTTACGAATGACATAACTAGGGGGAATAGAGTAGAGTTCATGGAGAAGGGGGATGTGAGCAGATGTGAAAGAGGAAGGACCGCTAACAAAGTCATATAGAGGGTTAGAAGGAGAAAAGCGGAGAGGATCAGTGCTGCTTGCAGAGTCAACTGCTTCCGAAGCCAGCAGAGAAAGAGGACTAGGTGAATTAGGTGTGATAGAAAGGACTCCTTCACGAGTCTCACTGTAAGAATCGGAACACAGTAGCCCTTGAAGAGCCCGATGAGCAGGAATATCTTCATCTTGACTCTCTTCGAATCGAGAGGTGGATTCCGAGGGAGTAAAAGCAGGAATAGACGACGACATTTCTTATAAATTATTTATAAATGGGGAATATCTACGGGGAACTATCTATACACTTCGTAGAATCAGAAATAATCCATATATGAACAAATGGGTAACAGAAACTTCTTGATCAAATTTACGAAGAAGGAATCAACATATACACAGGCTCAAAATTATCCACTCGTAAAGAACACAATGATACAAGGAAAAAGAATATTTATAGTCGCTCACAAAAGAATCAAAGAAATAAGGAGTCAGTTACTGTACCTTGCGACATTGTCGGGAGTGAAATGAGAAAAGAGGAAAGCAAAGTGGGAGCGACGGAGACCATCGGGCGTTAGCGACATTGGCCGGAGTAGAAAGAGAGGCTGCAAGAAGGAATCGGAGAAGAAGAAATACACGCGAGAGAGAGAAAGAGAGATAGAAGAAAGAGAATCTCAAGGTATTTAAATGGGGGATTTGAAACGATTCAAATCTGCCCCCACTTTTGTCAGAGACACGTGTGTAGTTAGGGATGAAGACAACTGTCGGTTCAAGATTTCTTTGAGCACTTTACCTTCTTCTGAGTAATAACCATTGCAGCGCTCACTACACGGAGCTCGCCATATTAGAGTAGTTCTGGAAGTAAGGAGTTCTGCAATTCCATGGCCAAATCAGTTCTGTGAGGCAGATCTCTTTGGGCCACACTAAGGGGGTAGTGGTTGATGTGGGTTAAAGATTGGGCCCATTAAGGAAAAGAAGGGCTCGGCCCAATCCAAAGATCTATCGGCCCATCCAAACGGCCCACATCAATATCTTTTCCTTTAAAAGGCCTAATACATAAAAAAATCCATTCATGGAGGCCCATTTATTTCCAATTCATTAATATAGGAGATATATATGATTAAAAGGACATGAAAGGGGATAAGCACAAGCAAATATACACTTACATTATTGTTTTTTTTTTTTTCATTTGTTCTTTAGTATAAAATTGTTAATATGGTTCTCTATAGGTGTTTTAACTGTAGCCTTAGATATTTTCATATCTTTTGCTAAAAATATAGAGTAAATCACACATTTTTATCTCTCGAAATCATCCGTTTGTTTAGATTTTGTCTTTTAGTACACTCATTTTAAGTTTGAACTATCTTAAGTGTTCTTTTGTAAAATATTAGTATTTTCAACATCTTTCTATTTATTTATTTTATTCCTTCAAAAGTAGTAACATAATTACTCTTCATATTTTGCTTTCTTTATATGAAAAAATCATTTTGTAGAGGCTTCTGTGACATTGTTGTTTACTTTTTTTTTTTTTTGTAAAATCTACCTATGATTCAACCCAAACATATTCTAAGTTTTTTTTAATACCTAGTTTTTTGTTAATGTCATTAGTAATATTGTTTTATAATTTAAATTAAAATTTTCAAAGCACAATATTATTTTACTGCATGCATAACATTACCAAAATAATGTTTTGCATGTTTTTTTTTCTTAAATCCTCCCAAAAATTACCCTCTAAAAGTTTTTTTTTCTTTTTTAAATTTGAACGATCCTAAATGTTCTTTTGTGAAATATTAGTATCTATAAACATATTTTTATTTATTTGTTTTAATTCCTTGAAAAGTAACAGTATAATTACTCTTCAAATTTTATTTTCTTTTTATGAGAATTTCATTTTATAGAGATTTACGTAACATTGTTTTTTTTATTCAAATCGTTGGATATAAAAAAAAAAAATTCAACTTTAGAACCAAATATTTCATGTTGAAAAAGACAATACAATATTAGCAAGCATTAGTAACTTTTTTCTTTTCCAAGCACTTATTTGTTTCTCATACCTTATAAAATCTCTAAAGAAACACAAAATGATCAAATTCCATCTATTTAATAATTCACTTTCAAACTTGCAAAATCTACCTATATTTAATCCAAACATATCCTAAGTTTTTTTAGCACCTCTTTTTTATTAATGACATTAGTAATATGTTTGTATAGTTTAATTACAATTTTAAAGTACATTATTTTATTTCATGCTTGACATTACCAAATTTTAATGTTTGCATTTAATTTTCTATTTCTTGAATCCACCAAATAAATTTCTCTCAATAGATTTTTTTTTTAACTATCCTAAATGTTCTTTTGTAAAATATTAATATCTTCAAACATCTTTTTATTTTTTATCTTTAATTCCTTGAAAAATAGTAGCATAATTACTCTTCAAATTTTGCTTTCTTACTATGAAAATTTCCATTTATAGAGGCTTATGTAGTTTTTTTTTTTACTTTTTTTTCTTCAAGCTGAAATGTTGGATTATAACAATTATTCAAGTTTGAAACCAAATGTTTCATGTAAAAAAAAAAAAAACAATACAACGTTGCAAAAATTTGTAACTTACATATTTATTTTATTCCAAGCACTTTTTTTTTTTTTTGTAGAATAGTGGGGTGTGTATTTAATTCATATTAATGTTTTGATATATCATAAATAAAACATTTTTTAAAAAGGGACACTTGACATGCTTGTGGGGCTCCAAGTGTCATCACTTGAGAGTCCCAACCACACTTTTATATATAGGATTTATATTGGTCATTGGCTCATATGTATCTATATATCTATCTATCTCTCTAGACAAGTTATCTTATGCATCTAGTTGCATGGATCTAGAGCAAATCGATCCAAATTCGTGCACATTTGAGTTTTTTTTTTTTTTTTTGCTTCAGGGTGTTGTCTTTGTGTTGTATATATGGTGTGATCTTTATACTATATAAGTGCAACCTTATGTATAAATGCAGTGACCTTTATATTCAATAACTTAGGAAAAAATGAAGATTTTTTAGGTCTTTTTGTTTTAAGTTAAGACCTGTATGTTGTATTATTGTGACCTTTATGTATAAATATGAAGACCTTTTATGATCCATAATTTGGAAAAAATGAAGATTTTCTGAAATTTTTCCTCGTATTTTTGAGATGAACATACATTTTTGTGATATTACTCATACCTTTAAAGGTGCAACTAATATTGCATAAATGTGTAATTAAAATAACATAAAGTGAATATGTATAAGTTTTGCTAAAATGTTTTTTCTTTTTTGAGTTAGGGTATATAAATGTTATTACATTCGTATAGGTCACACTTATATAACATAACAGTCACACTCATACAACACAAAGGTAACAACCCGAAGCGAAAAAATATAATTAAAAAAAGCGCATAGATCCGAATCGACGCAGACCCAATCCAGATTATATGTGCACGTAATGTACAGGAGACCAACTCCTCTGTGTATATATAAACATGATAAAAATGGAACGCTAGCATTTTCCCATTTAAACCATACTTGTAATTTTGAAAGAAAAAAAAAATTAAACAATTCAATAACAAATAATACAACTATTGTGGATTCTAAATTATGAGAGTTGTTTGTATAATTCAATAACAAATAATACAACTATTGTGTTTTTCGGGCTGCTCATTTTAGAGCCCAACCCGACCTCATTATTGAATGGTAGGTGCAAAAATTGCCGACTCTTGTAATGGGTGTAAAAATTCAAAAACCAAACACAAAAAAGTAAGATATGAAATCTTAACAGAAAGATAGGTTTAACATAACGTAAAAGTAGATGTAACATAAAGTAAAGGTAGGTCTAACATAACCTAAGGGTAGGTGCAAAAATTTAAAAAATTATGCACGATAAAGAAAAAGAGAGAGAGAGAAACGGGTCACCTGACCCGAATTCGATTCGGGTGTATCCAAGCACCTGTTACATACAAGGATGAAAATATCATGAAATATCACGGATATGTCACAGATACGGATATTGTGATACGGATATTGAGTGTTAACGTTTTTTTTTTCTGGGTATCACAGATATGTCGCAAAATATCACAAAATATCGATATCAATTTCGATATCTGATCAGTGTAGTACAGAATTGGATGGAAATTGGGAAATATCGTGGATATATCGCAAAATATCTCATATATATCAAAATGAGCGATTTTGATTCAAAAAATTGAACTATGTGATTTTTTTTTTACTTTGTATATTGTGTATTTTGTTTGATAGTAAAAGGAATATATTCTCTTCTCACATCAATCTTTCATATCCATAGTTATAGCCATGTTTTGTGGCTTTTTGAAATTTCCATTCCTTTAACCAATTATTACTTCATTTACTTTTTTTTTCTAATTTTTTTGCATGATATATTTCTCTATATAAGCGGATAAATGCAAGTGAACATTCTTATCATACATTTTAAGGTTCAATGTATGATATCAGTAACTCTCTCCCAACATTTTTGATTAAATTAATTTCAATTATTTACTTTATGGCAAAATATTTTGTGCAACTGGTGTATGAATCTATCATGCACCCGGGTCGACACGCCCCAAGCGCCTCCGACGCGCGTTTTCACGCACCCCAACGCGCTCTCACGCACCCCCACGCACCTGATGGATGCGCTCAAACCCACCAAGATTCGCTCCAAGCAGTCATACCCTCATGTTATGTTAGAGTGACCTTCACATTATGTTAGAGTTACCCTCTTGAGGGTAACACTAACATATCATGAAGGTAACCCTAACATAATGTGAAGGTCACTCTATGTTGGTCCCAGAGACTGCTGTAGGTAGGCTTAGAGGGGGGTGAATAAGCCTACCTTATCTTCTAACTTTTCTTTCAAGTCTATTAGCTTATTTCTAATATCAGTAACCTTTTGAGAGGTTACTGATCAGAGTGAATGCGGAAGTCTATCTTTGTGCCCAATAGAAGATATGCAGTTTATCAGAGAGAATAGATATAAGGCAGTAAGCAGATAAAGACACAAGGATGTATAGAGGTTCGAAGGTGGAGTAATCCTTCTACGTCCTCTCTTCCTCTACACAGGAGGGAATCTTTGTTAAGCTGGTTGAATTACATAGACCTATCTATTACAACCCACCCTTAACAAGTAAGTAGCAAGCTTCTCACACAGATACTTGCCTACTTTCCCTTGACCCACACAGGATCCTACTCTACCTACCCAGTGTCCTCACTTTCTCTCCTAGAAAGTGGGAAACTCAGCAGGACATTACTCCTCGCACTGAGTACTCCGAGACAACCTTTTAGAGAGGTTTATCTCCTTCTTCTTCAACTGGGTGCAACAAGCTTGGCCTTCGTATGCAGACTGATTCTGCTGAAGCTTGCTGCTGACTGGTAGATTGCGTGTGTGTCTTCTTGGGGTATAGAGTGTTCGAGCTTTCTTTTTTTCATCTGCTCTTGTTGAACACTCTTTTCTCTAAGGATTTCCCCCTCTTTCTGCGCTTCTCTCTTTTAAGCTCTTCTCTCTTCTTTTGCGCTTCTCTCTGTGAGCTTGGATATTCTAATGTGCTCACGTCTTCTCTCTTGCACATTATGTGCTTCTCTCACGCACGCCCTGTGCTTCTCTCACACACTTTCAGTCTTCAGTCCTCCTCTTTATAGGGTGTGAAATCTGCCTATTGAAGGTAGACAGATTTCTGACATTTCTGCGCCGCACTCCTGACACACGGTAGCTTTTCGCTTTCCACGTGTCTTCTTCCGGTTGGCTCCTCTTCTCTTTTCTCTCTACTGGTAACTTTTTGTGTCTACCGGTAACTTTGACTTTTCTTCCCATGTCTGCTCTGCAGCTCCTTCCTTTAGCTTCACTCTGGAGCTTCCTCTTCCAGCTTGCTCCTTCTGGTGGCTCGAGGCTTCTGTAGCATGCTGCTTGTGCAGTATGCTTTCGGCATGGTCTTCTCAGGTAGCTTCCTGGCTCGCTGCATCCTTCTTTAGCGAGGTCCTTTCTTCCAGTAACTTCCTGTTAGTCAATAATATCCTTATTAGTCTATCCGATTCTTTATAATCTTTCTCTTCAATATCCTTCCATTTGACACTTTCTCAGTTTCTTTTAATCTTCTGTAGTAACTCTATTGCAGTAACCTATCCTTAGATTGATTATGCATATTAGAGTTACTTTTAAGAATTTGTCTCATCAAAACATCTTACAAATGTATCCAACACTCTAACATAACATGAAGGTATGATTAACATTGTTTTTTACCTTCATGTTATGTTAATGTTACTTTCATGTTATGTTAGTGTTACCTTCATGTTATATTAGTGTTACCTTCGTGTTATTTTAGTTTAGTGGTTTTAAACTAAGGGTATGTAATCTGGAGATGGGGTCACATTAACATAACACGAAGGTAACACTAATATAATGTGAAAGTAATGACCAAAACCACGCAGCTTAGTTGCACGGATCTCAAATTCGTGCAACTGGTGCACAGGAGAGTAACTCTTACTTTATAGATTATGACTATTTTAATGTATCTAATTTATTATTATTATTTTTTGGATAAAGGGCATTGACATTGGAGAGGAAATACTTGCACCACCATATATATCACTCAATTGTCATTTTGAAGAACTATGAATTGGTATGTAAATTTAATATTTTTTTTTCATTTTAGTTGATAAAAATAGCATTTTGTTGGTATATTCTAAATTGTTGTGGTTAATTGTGCTAATTATGTATATGTTAGGTGAAGCATTTAGTTAACTTATATATAGAAGTTTATGTATATTGTCATTACAATATGAAGTTAAGCTGAAAATGACAAGGTTGCAGAGTATGAATATCTAGACCTATTAGATATAACTGCAAAAGTAAATGATGATGAAGAGGATTCGTTTTTTCAATGGGTTCGACCAGCACATTTAGATGACAATGAAGGAAACCCTAATCCAAAAGTAGCTGCTATAGCTCGTGATTATGACATTGATGTTGATAAAGTGTTACAACAAGAAGTTGACCATACATCTTCTACTTCAAAATCAAGTAGCTCTACTGATAGAGAAAATAATAGAAATAGTGAAGGTGGAAATGATGACAATGATGATGGCAATCATGATGGTGGGAATGGTGGATATAATCAAGAGGATTATGTTTCAAACCAAGTGTTATTGAGTCCATTCACTGGTGAGGCCGAGTTTAGTCATGTAACACAAGATATGAATCATGGAAGCAGAGAAGGGGGTCTAGGGGCTATTGGAAAATAATACACTAGAAGACGTGCTTGGAATCAAGAAGAAAGTTCATCTATTGATATTGAACGAATTTCAGTCAGTTTTGATTATGGGGTAGCAATGAACATAGTGATATGTCTCAAGATTCATATGTTGCTGACACCTTTGAAAGTTCACAATTTGGTTGGAGTACTCGAGATGTTTTTCATCACCTACCTTCTCAAATGTCATATGAAAATCAAAATGAGTATCAACAATATGATTGGATTAGTGTACACTATCCAATTCATAGTGAAGTAGTTGGACGAGATAGAGCAACATATGAATGACATGTGCATAACTATTTATATTAATGAGTACTCTAATGTGATGAGTTGGTATTAGTACTGTTTGGATCAAGATGACATTTCATCTACTATGTTTGAACTTCATAGGTCATCCTTTTGGTACTAGTGTACTGTGTGATGTAATTTTAGTAATTTTGTCTTGTATTATGTAATAAATTATCAGATTTCATTCAAAAAACAGTATTTATAATGCTTATTATCTATATGTTAGTTTTAAATATATTATTTTAATGTGATTTTGAGTGGAATATATGTGTAATGAAGTGTAAAAATAATCCCTAAAATTTCATATTAAATTTCCAAAATTTTAATAAGATTTCCGTTGTTTTTCCAAATTTTTTGCGATATCGAGATGCCATATTGATATATCCATCGATATATCCGTAAAATCAAAGTTGCGATACGACATGCGATATCGATATTTTCATCATTGGTTACATATGAGACTTACTTTCCACTTTTGAATTTTAAATTTGTATTTCTAGTTTTTGTATTCATTCCAATAAATAAAAATAAAACTCATTTTTCGTCAAAAAATAATAAAAAAAAATATCAAGTCGATTTGAAAAATGCGATTGTAAATTTTATATTCAACTTATGGAATATCATAATAATTGATGTATATATAAACAAATAAGTATTCTATAGTACTTTTAGGAATATTGATCTTCGATAAATCAAAAGATGATACAACCAGATTTCGAAAAATTCGTCTTCTTGAAACTTGGAGGAGAAGCAGACCCGATTCTAACAAACTCTCTGCTTCTTTATGGATTTTACATTCATAGTAGTCTAAAGTATAACATAAAATTCCATAAATATAAAATAAACTTCTATCGAAATGAAAAAGAAATTTCAAATGATTCTTTCCTGCAACTTTATATAATTTCAAACTTTTTGATGATCTTATATTTTCAATATAAATTTAATGTTTTTAAATATAAGTTTTTTATAAGTACATTATTTAGATTTATGATCATTCGTTCTTCTTCGATCGTCCTAATTACTCTGATTCAGTGGGAAAACTCTTCCTCTTCTTCTCTATCTTCTTCTTCTTCTCCTCCTCTCCTCCTCCCTTCCTCCTCCTCATCGTACTTTTTCTTGGATATACACTCATATCCAACTCTAATGAATGCGCCTGCAGGAGATTGATCCGAGCTAGGCCCTATTGATTGCATCGGCCACCCAGTGTAAACTATGTTCATCAAAGTGGCTTGAAGTCGATAATTTTCTGTCTTTAAGCTCTCATTTTCTGCCCTAAGCACAACATTCTCCTGCCTATCTTGTTGTGCCTAATGACACAGCATAGAATAATTACAAATGTTTACTCTGTATTCAAAAAAAAAGATTTTAATGTATAACTATTGTGTTGTGACTGTGGGTGTTGTAAGTTTTCCTCTATTGGTATTGTATATTAGTTCTATTGATATTGTAAATAAATCACAATCTGCTAGATTATTTACAGATTAAGGTATCAGTGTAATACCATAAAGACATTTGTGTAATACTATTAAGGTATTCGTGTAATACCTTTAAGATATTCACTGTTTTTTATAAACTTTGGAAAATAAGTATATGATACCTTAGTCAATTTTTGTAATACCATTAAGGTATTAGTGTAATACCATAAAGACATTTCTGTAATACCATTAAGGTATCAGTGTAATACCATAAAAGACATTTCTGTAATACCATTAAGGTATCAATGTAATACCATAAAGACGTTTCTGTAATACCATTAAGGTATTAGTGTAATACCATAAAAGATATTTCTGTAATACCTATAGGGTATATGTGTAATACCTATAGGGTATACATGTAATACCCATCACTGAATCATCAACTAGGTAATCAGGTGTGTGTGGGCGCACACCAGATTAGCTATGGGCGCGCGTGGCGGCGCGTGGGCGCACGTGGAGGATGCCCACGCGCCGGGTCGGATCTGGGGGCACGGATCTAAGATCCGTACCCCGGGGTACACAAGTTTTTACCTTTTAGATATTATGATCACGCATAATGTGAAACAAAGACTAGCTTTATTTAAATGAAATTTTAGTATATTTTCCTAAATTAGAGAAAAATAAAATTATCCTTAAGCAATAAGCAATCCCTCCATTCGTTGATTAATTCTCTTTTTCCTTCTCTTAAATAATAAAATCCAAGAAAATTTCAAATTCACACAAAATTAAAATCATTTCTCAAACATCAAATTAAGTGGATCTTATTTTGTTGATGGCCTACACTAGTTGCTACCTAACATGATGAACGTGTGCGTCACAACTTAATTTGCGAACTCAACATTTGATAGTTTTGATCAGATTATAATAATCAAATGGTCCAATTCTTGTGTTTCGATTTCTTATCTCTTGGATATTTAATCTGATCTATGTAATACTATTCTAAATGTCTATAATTTTTGTTTGGGACAAAATATTTTGTGCACCAGGGTACATGTGTAATCGGTCAACACGTTGACCAACGCGCCCCCACGCGTCTAGTGGTCACGCTCAAGAACACCAAAATTCGCTCCAGATAGTGTTACCTTCATGTTATGTTAGTGTGACATTTATGTTATGTTAGTGTTAACATAACATGAAGGTCACACTAACATAATATAAAAGTATGATTAACATTATTTTTCACGTCATAACCAAAATTTTCTTTTCTCATGACCTACAAAAAATCATGATTATATATGAATAATGAACATAAGTATGACGTTGTGTTTTTTTATCTAAAAATAAGAACTTCAAAACCAGAGTAATTAATTAATGATGATAATTATAAAATTAGGGGTATTATAATTTTAAGTAGTTAAAAAATCATAAAAAAATTAGACTAAAACATGTTATTCTTGAAAAATAATATAGAAAAATCTTAATACTCGAATACTCAATTAAAGAATAAGGATACGATTTTTTCTAAAAAGTTGTAATTGAGAGTTGTGATCTAATTATCTTCAAATTATTAATGAAAAAATATTTAAATTAATATACTAGAAATGACATTAATTTGATGTAGATAAATAATTTTATAATTGTGTAATTTATGTGACGTCTTCACAATGAATTTAAACACAAAAGAATAAATCCAAATTGCAAAATGAAGTTTGTGACTTGTTTTTGCTAATTATATAAAAAGATGGAATAAAATTGCAACTCCATGAAAGGTGATAATTTTAGTTTGCAATTTGATTTTTAAATCTTTTTTGTTTGGAAATGACGTGTCATCCGACGTGGTATGTTTGCCGACACGTGGACTCCGGTTGCCAGAAAATTTAAAAAGTGGTCTCAATTGAAAAAATGACTAAATCTTATTTACAATTATTGAAAAGTGGAGATAAATTTATAATTTTTCGAAAAGTCGTGATTTTTTTTTTTTTTTTTTCAATTATGCCTCCATGGGAGGGGGAAAGTTGGATGGCAACCAGCCATAGTTTTACCTTAAGGCATATATATATATATCATCATCATGATAACTAGGGTCCATTCCACACAAGCACTTGCAAGATTTGGTTGGGTGACCATCAAATATGGGGTGCCACATCCTACGGCCGATGGCCCAGCACGAAGAGCACGACCTGGCCGGTGTTGAGAGTCGGGCAATCAGGCGAACAACCATTGGAGGTTTCGTGTGGGGCACCGCCATTTTTCCATGGGAATTTCGACACGAAAACCTCGTCCTTGGAGCTTAATAAAAGTGATCCAACAACGTTGAATATAACCATACAATATGGAGGATGTTACCTTTTTTTCTGCCTGCCACTTTCTCATAGTAGGTAAAAACTTGGAATAAAATGTAGAAGAGTCATATTGCTGCATGATCATATACTATAAATGTAGATCAGCAATCAGATGAGAGATTTTCAATATGGTTGTCAAATAAATCATCCTATCCATATTGCTCACACCATTGTTAGTCGAAAGGCTAAATCATTTCCCTGCAGAAAGAAAGTATGAATCCTGAGGTGTTATAAGCTAAAACATTAGCAGAAAGTTTTATGCAAATCCTTGCACAAGTATAAAATTACCTAAGCAGTTGAGATGGATTAGTAAGTTTGCAAGAAAGGTGTTCAAGCCAATCTGGGGCCATCAAGAGTCAAGAAAATGACTGCATGAGTGCCCTTTGTCTGAAGGAAGAGGATGCTATAGAGCTGTGGCCATCCCTTCTGTGTAGCCCAACCACATGCTCTGTCCTTTTCGACCACGAGGTCAATCGAACTATTTCCATCATAAATGACATTATGCAAGAGCCGGAATGTTATGTTAGATCAGAACATATAACTACATATATTTTTAACCCGATATTGCCAGGGTAGATCACCCTGTAACCTGCGGTACAATAGAAAACTTGTGTGGAGCACATGAACTAAGCACATTCATCTTGAATTGACCCCAATTCCTTGGAATGAATCCAAGCACAATCAGATTACACCAAAGTTGTATACAGCATTAATCTCCAATGAGCTTTCACTAAGACAGAATCAAGTATTAGCATCAACGTGACAACTGAAAAGTAAATATAACCGATACTGTCTAGTTGCTTCACCAAAGTGGGGCGTGCTAACCCAACCATAACATGTTAATCTTAAGATAGGACAGTTTCCGAACCCATCCTCAACTTGCACTAACCAAACTCGTCTAATCTGATACATTCTAACCCTTTCGTTCCCAGCTTGCCGGGTTTATAAAAGAATAATAGTGACAGCACAGTAAACCTGTTATGATGCAAGCACACCATATAATGATTCTGAGCATTTAACATCTTCACCTACAATTCCTAAGTTACCCAATACAGATTCTTCAGAGGTCATACTAAGAGAAAAAACTAAAATTTTTACCTATACTAAAATAAGGTAAAAATGCCAGTTCTAAATAACATTGAATGCCTCTGTACTATAACTTGAAAGTATAACAAAATGAGGTTCGTGCAGAAAAGCATCACATTTAACCGAAACGTACGTTTGAAGGAATTTATTACCAGAACAGATGAAGGACCCCATACCCTATTGTTGGAGGTGGTCTCAAACATAACTACAGAGGTTCTCTTTTAGGTACCACAAAGTTTGTTAATCAGATCATAGCATATTCTTGAATATTAAAAGTTCGACCTTACAAGAACACGATTACTTCCTATGTCACAGAGTCACCTCATGATTTTCAAGTGATCTCAGATGAAGTCAGACAAAGGCTCGTTTATGCAAATCGCAATAAGTAGATAAACCAAAAGAAAATTGCTTATGAAGCGAACATAAGATATAACCTTAAATACAATAAGAAATTTTCAAAGGATGAGACTCTAAACAATGATCAGGTCCAAAGACAAGTACCTGTACATCCTCTGATCTATGATCCAAAGAAAAACTCTCTATTTGTGTCTTGTCATAGTTGGATCGCCAATCCATGTAAAAACAATAAATTACGAGCAGTACAAAACAACATTTACGCATTTGGTAAAGGTACTACTCGATTCTTCTGTCTTAAATACGAGTCCTGTTTAAGTAAGTTACAAGAACATGACTTTTATTTTGGGACAGATGAAGTAGTTATTAGATCAAACTTTTAAATCAATACTTCCAGCATCAAATTTAAGCTGTGATTTTCATCCTAATGTAGATGAATTCATTATCCCTTGCCATAGTGGAGTTGAAAAGGATGGCATGCATGCCTTGTCCTCACTCTATATTTTGGCATCTATAAGACATCATTTTTCTTGAATGTTCGATTCGTTTACCATTAATCGTTTACACTCCATTCATGTAACAGAATATTCATTTGCTCCTAATGATGCAAAAGTTCGAGCTACATGGTGTTCGAACACAAGAAAAATAAGTTAATGCTCATAGCCAAGAGCTCAACAAACTCAACCCCACCCAATTATCTGTCTTCAGATGAAGCACTTCAATATCATATATATGCTTGTCACATCCACTTTTTCATTAATTCAGATCAATATTAAAAATCCAGTGGTCCAGAATAAAAAATGATAAAATCCAATTTATACCACAAAATGAGCAACTGGTTGTTAAATATAACAGCAATAAAAATAAAAAGATGGATTGGAAGGTACATAAGCATGGTAAAAATCTGGAGTTTTGCATGGATAAGTGTGGCAAAGATAGAAAGATCTGGAGAACAGTGTTGTGATAATATTTCTTAATCATAGTGATCTGTTTACCAGAAAAATTCTATATACTCAAAATATTAGTTAAAAAGGATGCTGAGTCTGACCACTATAACAAGGATATCATGAAAGTAAGTTCATATTTAACTTCACATCATTAGATTGTTGATTATCAATCTGATCCTTGAGAAACTTGTAACAATTTTCTTACTTTAGATAAATCACTCATAATTATATTTCTAATAGGAAACATATAAGAAGATAATTTCATCACTCACAGAGTAAAACCCACTATGTGGGAAAATGGCATGTGAGAATGTGAGGTCATATCAATGAGTTCCAGAATTTTCCATTCAGGAAGTACAACCAAAATTCTAGTATTTAAAGCCCACTCTTCTATAACTGCTCCTTATACTGCACAATCACACAGCCACATCTTTGCAAGAAAATATTTGAATAAGCTATGGTTAGGCTGAATCACTCGAATTCTTTTCTGATTTTGGTTCCGTTTTACAAGTGTTCCTCTCCATCATCTAACACGTCTACGAACTATGTTTTTTTCAGGACGAGGGGAAAAGCTTAAACAGTTGGGAGGGCTATGCAGACTGGAGGAATAGACCAGCCCTGAGAGGCCGTCATGGTGGCCTTTTTGCAGCCTCCTTTGTCCTTGGTTAGTATGTCTTAATGTTATCCTAAGTTTATATATATAATCACAAGTTTGTTGATCAACATCTTATTTCAGTAGTGGAAGTCTTGGAGAATCTAGCATACCTTGCAAATGCAAGCAACTTGGTTGTCTACTTATCGAAGTTCATGAATTTTTCTCCATCTACTTCAGCAAATACAGTTACAAGCTTCATGGGGACGGCTTTTCTCCTTGCTCTCCTTGGTGGCTTCTTATCCGACTCCTACTTCACCACCTATTGCATCTATCTAATAAGCGCCATAACCGAACTTCTGGTAAGGTGTTTCACTACCTACTCAACTAACTTCAGAGATTTCAAAACCATCAGTTTTGTAACTTTTTTGTAAACTTAGCAGCATCATTGACAAAGACAAAACCAAAAGATTACCAATGCTATATCACAAATAGATAAACATAAATTTATGCACATAAAATAGGTGGATTTAGATTTTAGCATCATAAGGCCCTTTTCCAGAAGGTAGTGGATCATGCAGATGCATATTACAATTTAGTGAATGAATGCCAATACAGAAAATGACACGAAAACGACAAATCAAATAAGTTGTGGACAGGTAACAAATTCTTCATAAATGATACTTATAAATGAAATTATACACAAATTTGTCCAATCAAATTTCTTGATTTCAAAGCTATGTCCCACTGGAGTTATTAGTGGCTCTTGCTAAAGCTTTAAAGACGACATTCGGACTAGATCATTTCATTTTCAACTTCACTATCTTTGATTAGAACAGATATTACAGTGATTTGTGCTTCACTTTTGGACACATGCTATATAAAAACAAAATCTTATGGCATGATAAAACAAATATATTGTGGTGAGTAGATTTTCTCAATCTTAATCTGGAGAGTTCAATGGTTATTATGTCCGCAAAACACAACATCACTGATATTCTAAGCCCTCTATCTTAACTTGGACTAAAGACGACAACTTTTTTCCTACCATTTCATGAACTATAATATATTAGAATGACATAGATATGCAACATATTTGCTAATATCAAAAAATGCAACAGGGTTTATTGATTCTCACAGTGCAAGCTCACGTTCCGTCGCTACTACCACCTGTCTGTACATCAGACAACAGAAACATTTCATGTGAGGAAGTTGACAAAGGAAAAAAAGCAATGTTATTTGCAGGCCTTTACTTGGTTGCACTTGGTGTTGGTGGAATTAAAGGTTCACTTCCTCCTCATGGAGCTGAGCAATTCGACGAGCAAACCCCACAAGGAAGGACACTGAGATCAGCATTCTTCAACTACTACGTATTCTGCCTCTCCTCTGGAGCATTGATTGCAGTAACACTCGTGGTGTGGATTGAAGATAACAAAGGCTGGCAGTGGGGATTTGGAATTGCAACAGCAGCCATATTGATCTCAATACCAATTTTTCTCCTCGGATCCGCAACATATAGGATCAAGATTCCCACAGGAAGTCCTATCACCACCATATTTAAGGTATACCAATACAAACTCGTCCAAGAATCTCCCAAAACAAACTTATGTCACTAACCATGTTGTCCTCTCAATATATAGGTCTTGATAGCTGCAATGTACAAGTCTTGGATGATAAGGAAAAACAAGAATGCTATCGACAACATGAGCACAGAGCCATCAAGTTCAACAGAGGTCGTGGAGGACGAAGAACGTGGTGAGGAAAGAGCTGAGATTCAGACAGTTACAGAAGACCTCAAGTTTCTGAATAAAGCATTAGAGGCCACACCAGTGCCATCATGGCTTCATTGCACCACAAAGCAAACAGAAGATGTGAAATCAGTCCTCAAGATCCTTCCCATATTCATGTCAACCATTATGCTTAATTGCTGCCTCGCGCAGCTTTCCACTTTTTCAGTTCAACAAGCAGCCACGATGAACACTAAAATCGGGTCCTTAAGAATTTCACCAGCTTCTCTCCCAGTATTTCCTGTGCTCTTCATAATGATCCTTGCACCAATATACAACCATATCATGGTCCCCTTCTCCAGAAAGTTGACCAATACTGAAATGGGAATCACTCATCTCCAACGAATTGGAACCGGCCTAGTCCTCTCAATCATAGCCATGGCAGTAGCAGCTTTGGTGGAGATGAAAAGGAAAAGTGTGGCCATACAATCAGGCCTAATGAACTCGAACAAACCTCTACCGATCACGTTCCTCTGGGTGGCTTTGCAATACCTCTTCCTTGGCTCAGCTGATCTTTTCAGCTTGGCTGGCCTCATGGACTTCTTCTTCACAGAGGCCCCATTTAGCATGAGGTCGTTGGCAACTTCTCTATCCTGGGCCTCCTTAGCGATGGGTTATTACCTCAGTTCAGTGCTCGTAAACCTAATCAACTACATCACTGGCACCTTTCGTCATACGCCATGGCTATATGGCAGTAATTTGAACCATTATCACTTGGAAAGATTTTACTGGTTCATGTGTGTACTAAGTGGCTTCAACTTCTTGCATTATCTATTTTGGGCGCAACGCTACAGCTATAAAACTCAAGATCCAGACAGCCAGAAAGAAACTCGAAAGCCTAACGAGTCACCAAACGTTTGAACATTGTACCAAAATGGAATTCCTCGAAAACTAGTATTCATTCTTGTTGAGCTACAGAGGGAGTGTAGTACAATAAACTATATGATGACATTTCATATCAATCATCATATTCATGTACATAACAAATAATTCATCCCAAGCATTCTACTTTCTACAAAGCTTAACAAGTATATAATTTTCACAAAATTCTAACTAAAGTTACAGCAAAGTGAACTAAATAGTAACTTTTCTTGCATTGATTGAACAATCAGAAGTAATATGTGAAGCATATAGTCTTCCCCAACTTTAAACCCAAATGCTTCCTACACTAGAACCAAACTTGAGGCAACTACTTGTACCATGTGGTCGTAATCATTTAAGAAGACACAAACCCGAATCTCACTCAACCTAGAACTAAAGGTTTGATAAGTAACTAGAGCTCTCCAAATGATGTACTACAACGAAGCATATCGATAAGCTATCTAAATTTGCAAAACAAAATTGCATAATGAGGGAGATCAACATATCATTAACACTGAACGGATCGCCCTTGAACTTTTGAAATTGTTACTTTTACATGTAACTTTTTCAAATATTTTTCATTATTATCATTGATTTATAAGGGTTCGCTCCCCTTGTGCTATAAAAATTCATTTATAAGATAATTTTGCCCTTCTTGGAACAAAATTCTAGATCCGACTAAGTAAAAGAGACTATGGTGTTGAAATATATACAATACACCAAACTCTCAATGAAATGCAATATACACCAAAAGAATAAGCAAAGCATCAAATTCTATCCTACCATTGCTACCAATGCAACATGTCCATGGAAAAAACAGGAATTTCTCAGCGTGGCAATTAGATTTAAAATATCAAAACAAGCATATTACAGTTGCAGGTCCAAAAGGCGAAGCCAAATTCTGTAGAATCATCGATACGAGATTAATGGGGCTTAAGAACATCTGAAATCAATAGACAGTAGTCGTAGAAGTGATGAAATAGAATAACCCACCGTTAAAACTTTAGTTTATTTTGCTTTATAATAAATACTGTTCATCGATGGGGATGTAGCTCAGATGGTAGAGCGCTCGCTTAGCATGCGAGAGGTACGGGGATCGATACCCCGCATCTCCATTTTTTTTATTAATTAATTTTCGCTATAAACTTTCTAGATTTTCTGTTTTTGTTCTTTAGCTTTTCTTAATTTTTGGCCTTTTAACATTCTATTTATTAATTTTTTGGCCATAAATTTTCTAGATCTTCTGTTTTGGTCCTTCTTTAGTCCAAAGAATGATAAGTGATAACTAACCGTTCAACATTTCTTGCCTAATATTATTTAATTAATTTCCAAGGATATCTTTTAATCACGAGTGATACTTGTATGCCCGGGGGCATGGTGCCCCGAACCTGAACGTCGCACGGTGTTTTATATATATATATATATATATATTTTCAAGTATCACGTTATATTCTTAAAATATTACTTACATGCAGAACAAAAAATTGATATCATGTAATACCTGAAGAGAATATATATAATACCTATCATGAGTAGAAATAATACATTAAGAATATGCATGTAATATCTGAAGAGTGTATATCTAATATCACGCTTTAACATGGAAAAGTATTACTTTTAGGCTCCGTTTATTTTGACAAATAAGGATAAACTAATTATCTAGGACAATGAAATAACTTCAACGATAAGATATAAATTGTTATCTATTTCGAATGTTTACTTTAACATATAATATTTGGATAAAAATATTAATTATCATTATCCATCGTTTACTATGTAATACATGATGGTCAGGATAAGAGTAAATGTACCTTTTGATATTAAAAACATGAGTGTTTAATATTTATTAGAGAAAAAAATGTAATTTTTTAATGTTATCCCATATTTTTGGTAAACTATCCTTTGCGAAGGGTGCGTGGATAGTTATCCAAGGTATTATCCGGATCTTCGCGTTTTATCCTGGGTCGGAAAGATAACCCAATAGTTTATTTCCACTAAAGTAAACATTAGATAAATGTAGATAAAATATCACTATCCTATATTATCCCTCAAAATAGATGCAATATAAGAGTATACACGTGATACCTGTAGAATATATTTGTAATACCACGTGGGGGTCGGGTTGGGAACACAAATCTAAGATCCATATCCTTAGTACATAAGTTTTGTCCTTTAGTCAAGTACTAACTATATCTTTTTTAGCTAAAAGAAAACCTGAACAACCCGACTTTTGATGTGGTCATAAAAATATAGTTCCCATTTAATTGATTTAAATACTTTAATTAAAACTAGAATTATACCTGTGTGATGCACGTTTTGTAATTTAATTTATTAGTTTAAAAAAAATATAATGTGATAGTATTATCGTAACCTAAATTATATATCTATAAGAATTTGGACATTTTATCTCTACTATTTCTCATTTTAAATATTACTATATTTTTAAAATACAAACAATAATATATAAATTTATATTTTTGTTGAACAATGAATTATAAAACTTATATTTCAAATATAAAGTTGTTAAAAATGACACAAATTTTGTACACTACTCAATTTTCTAAATTTAAAAAAAATTAAATGTAGTACTGAGAAACATTTATTGTGTCATGGATGTTAAAACGATGATTGATATTGAAAAAACATGTTAACTCCTAACAATATATATGTTATGCATGTTGCAATTTATAATATAGATATAAGTGTCATGATAAATATATTATTGTATTTTTTGAATGTTCCCTAACGTTCACAATTATAAATTTTTTTGAAATTTTCGGTCTAACCAATAACTTAATATTTATAGTTAAAGAAAAGATATAAATACCTAATAAATATATTGCTATATATATTCAAATAATGTAGATAACTGAATATTGAACCCACTTATCTTGATAAATAAACCAAACAATTATATAAAAATGTTTTTCATTATAATTAAATTTCTCCAAAAGTCTAAAACTTTGTATTTTAAAAATTATATTTTTAATTTCCCTAACTTAGTTCAATTTTGTCATTTGTTTTTCTATTTCAAATTGTGTTAAATATAATTATGCACCAAAATTTAAATATCAAATGTATACCTTGTTTTTTTTTTTTTTACACAATGCAATGTAAATAACAAATAATTAGAAACAAAATTCTAGATACAAAAATAATAAATTTGATATATCTCTAGCTAATAAAAAATAATTAGTTTGTTTAAAATGGGTTAATGATTGTTAAAAGTGGCTATTTACCAAAATACCCCTTCTAACATAATTTATTTTAAATAATAATATCACTCCTCAAATGAATTGGGGATCTGGAATTTGTAGGGCATAATCAAATATGTGATGGGAGACACCAATCAGAATCCTCTATTCCAACACGGGCCTCACCAATTTCCAACGCCCAACTACTCTCAACCAAACATCATTATCTTGTTGATATATAATAATATAATCAGCGGCATAGACCCAAACAAGTATAAATCTGTTATTTTTATTGAATGTTTTCTCTATGTATATAGATGAATTCATATTTTGTACATAACACACAATTAGGGGTAGGAATAGGTTGGGTCAAGTTGAGCTTCTTGTTGATCCCTTAAGCCTGCGGTAGAGTAAATACTAGATCTAGACTGATCTATTATATACAAAAGACTTTTTTTGAGCTTCTGCTTGACCTGTTTTGTAAATAAGTTTGGTCCATAGCCTATCAAAAGTCTGTTAGGTCATGTTTGGTTTGGAGGTTTAGATTGGTTAAAAATATTTAACTAGGTTAAACCTTTGTTTGGATTAAAGGTTGAGAGGTTCGGGGCAGTATCCGACTCGGGTTCGAAAATTAGTTTCTGGGTTAATAGATGGTTAAATAAACCATTCAAAATGAGTAGGTTTATTTAACCTTGTATTGGCCACAATTTTTTGGCATGTGAAATGACCTTTTAGCCCTTGCTATTCATATTTAATTTACATATGTTTGGGGACATTTTGGTCAAATTCATACAAATTTACAACAAACACTTGATCCAACAAAGTTTTAATACATAAACTTATTTCAAGAAATAACACAACATTCAATCCAAACAAAATATTAAGTTAAACTCAACACCTACATTCAAACCAAACACATCAAATATTTAACTCAACTTAACCTAAAAAGTACCAACGCACAACAACATAACTAACTTAACTAACCCAACACATGAACCAAACATGCCCTTAAAGTTTACAAACTTATCTGAAATGAAATGTTTTTATTTTTTTTAAAATAAACTTCAATTTAAACTTAGAGAACTACATCAAAAAAATATGAAAACAATATAAAATATAAAATATAACATAAATTACACTACAAATATATACAATTATAAAAGATATTAAAAATCTCATACATTTTTCATATAAGTACTATAAATAAGTCAACCTATTAGGCCTATCATATCGTTCTTAAGGCCCGAACGTAACCTATTTTCATAAATAAACTTGAAAAAAAGTATAAACCTGACTCATATACTAAAGAAGTTGAATCGAGCTAGGCTAATAATAAGTTGGGCAATACACCCTACCGAATAGACTGAACTATTCTCACCCCTACACACAATCAATGACCCATGTGACCTATGTGATGCCAGTTAATAGAAATACAAACACATAAACCGACACATAAAGTTCTTCCAACTTCATATATATATATATATATATATTAATATGGATCATTTTAGAAACAAGTTTTATTGTTTCAGGACACAAATAGAGGTTAACTACTATAGTATAAGTATGTGAAATTGAAAAGAAATTTTTTATTGATTCAAGATATCTAATTATTTAACTATCGAAAGAAATCATAAGAAACTTCCGTCATTAAACCATCCATTTCAACTCCTTCTCGTGAACACACCAAGAAAAATATATTCCTTCTTCCATCCTGTTTCTTTTTTTTTTTTTAAATAAAATTCTTATATATCAAACCTGATATATATTTGAATTGACTAAATTGTATCATAAATTAAACGGACTTAACAAGCCTTTGATCAATAAAATTCTTCGCGTTAGACCTCAATTCTTTCAATCGCGGACTGATAAACCTTTAAAAGTCAATATAGTCATTACGTAACTAAAAGAATTATACTCATACAAGTGAAACGAAGTTTTATATAGTCTTATATAAAACTAATTTGATCATATTGAATAAGTTAATTATTGACTTTCCTTAATCTGTATAAACTCTATTTGACGTAAAATTTCAGGCAGGACTTATACAGAAATACTAGCGAATAACTGAAAAAAATAAATCATTAAATAACGAGCAAGATGAAGACTATATTTTTATATATAGAGAAACTCACTTTTATCATGTTTCTACACAAGAAAACAATGACATGAATTGTAGCAAAAAACACATATGATGATCATCTTAAATTCAATCAGCCTCTTGTAATCCTTCCAAAACAAGAGAGCCAACGAACAAGGCAACACCCCCAGCCGCGAGCAAGCCACCAATGAGGGCCTGCGCGGCCACGAGCGCGGCGGAGTCGTCGGGGATGAGGACCACGGCCAGGAGGGCGGCCACCAGAATGGGGAGGGCGGCGGAGGCCAAGGCGGCGGGGGACAAATCGGCTGCCTTTTCGAGCAAACTGAGGAGGCCAAGGTCCTCAGCCTTAGAGAGAAGTCCAAGCTTCTCAATGGAAGAGAGAGTGACCCCATATTGCTCAGCTTTAGAGAGCAAACCAGCCTTTTCAACATTGCTTAACACTTTGCTCTTTTCAAGCTTTTTGAACACATCCACTTCTTGCACTTCACTCCCCTCGTAGAATAGTCCTGCCCCAAACCATTCTTTTTTCCATTCCTTATCATACTTGTTTACCTACCAAACATGCATTATTCTTTAAATTTAGTGGGAGTTTTATCGATTTAAGTTGCGAAAGATAGTTAGGTTAAGTAGTAATTATGGTGTTGCAAGTTGATAAATATCGATTTAGAGCTTGAAGATGAAATTATCACTTTAAAGTACAAAAGTGAGGTTATGTTTGACATCTGAATGAAGAGCATTAATCGTATCCCGAGACAACAATTTTAAAGTATTTTTAAGTAAGTAAGAAAATCTGAATTGATAGTTTAAATTCATGTAATTAACTATCTTTCAAATTTATAATGAGCATCCAAATTGCACATTTAGCTTGGTGCATGGTTGTTAAAACAAAAGGAAATCCTCAATACGATCTCAAAGAGTCCAACTCTAAATTTTTTATGAACAAATTTATTACCACTAAAATGCTTACCTTATAAAGAATGTAATGTTACCTATTTAATTCAAGAGACCCATATTTGTACCTTAATAGTAACATCAAATTCTTGCAATATTACACAAAAGTCTTCAACACAATTCAGCAACTCATAATTCTATCTACTTAGTTTCTCAATGGTTCTAAAAAGGAGATAAGTGTATCCAACAATCATCACAAGCTACATAAACTCCAATGAAAGTGATTATAAATCAAAATAAACAAAAAGGTGTTCTACATAAGTAGAATTTCATTCCAAAAAACTTGATATAAATAAAAAAAATATTAGTGAACAAATCAATAGAGGGTGGAGTACCTTCTTCTGGGGAGCCATGGCCAAAAAGCGAGGGGCATAATTGGAAGGAAATAAAGGGTTTTGAGGGGTTTTTAGGTAATTGGTGGCTCTTGTTGCCACTGCCATTTCCTCTTCCGGTGGAAATGATTTTTGCTAACGACTTCTCTGCTTCTCTCTCTCTCTGATTTTGTGAAGGAAATCTTGTGTTGACGTGGACCAATCACGGCGCTTCTTATCCTATCTCCAATTTTACGGAACACATACAAATACACAAATACAAACACTTATGAGGCTGATATTTTACAAACACATTATTGAGTTACATACGTCATAAATCTCGATATAAAGTATCTTGTTACACACACAAAAAAAAGAGTGACACTTGTGTGCTCCAAGGGCATGGTGCTCCCAAATTAATCATCATAAGATGTTAAATATATACTCTACAGGTATTATGTATATACTCTTCAGGTATCATATGAATACTCTTATATACATATGATACCTGTAGGGTATATTTATAACACCAGGAAACATAACACCTATAGAGTATATATATAACACTTGAAGAGCATGTATATAACACCTAGATACGTGTCCCTATGTGCCCCAGGGGCATATAAGTTTTTGCCAAAAAAAAAAAAAAGGACATCATTTCAATTTTGTTTTGGAAATTTAGTTATTCACTTTTTATCGTCAATTTTGCGTATTTCAATTGTTGTCTTTTAATTATCATTTTATTTTCAGTTTCGATTCGATTTTGATTGGATATAAGTAAGGATGAAAATATTGTTATCTCAAGTAATATCGCAACTTTAATTTTACGGATATATCAATGGATATATCGATATCGTAAAAAATTTAAAAAGTGACGGAAATGTTATTAAAATTTTGAAAAATTAACATGAAATTTTAGTAATTATTATAACATGTTATTATACACATTACACTCAAAATCATAATAAAATGACATGTTTAAAACAAATATATGATAATATACTATATAAATATTGTATTACGTAGAACAATTGACAATGTAATACATAAATATAGTTAACTCACTACAATTAAGTATAAAAATGCAAAAACTTATATACTTCTGGGGCACATAGGGGCATAAATCTAGGTGTTATACACATGCTCCTCAAGTGTTATATATATACTCTTATGATGTTATGTTTCTTGGGGTTACACTACAAGTATCACATGTATATAAGAGTTAACATGTGATACCTGAAGAGTATACACGTGATACTTGTAGAGTATATATAGAATATCATATGATGGTCAAGTTGGGGACATCATACCTCGGGATAGACAAATGTTGCTCATAAACTAATAGATACTAGATATTACAATTACCTTAAATTTATTGTAATTGCAATATATATAATTCTTTAAATAATAGCTATTATAACATGATTATTGATTATTAAGTCATAGCTATATATTACAATATGTAACTATTTATTTGAATAACAACTTAAAACATATCTTGAGTTATTATTCATTCATTTATTACTATTTATGTTAACTGATATAATATAATTACTATCGATGATGTAGATTTAGGTAAAAGTTGAGTATTAACAGTACTATATATTGATGAGTATATGATCATATATACAACTAAATATTTTATAGTAATATTCTTTTAATGTTTAAAAGATCATAATGCATAAATTGTCTCTAATTCCTATTTCAATACAAACACAAAAGCTATTATTAATTGCCTTACATATCCTTCTACACAATTATCAGTTATAATACGAATTATAACATAATTAATCGTAAAATTGTCATTGTAAAATTAACATAATAAGAATGCTATTTTATATTTGTTTTAGAAAGATTCAGAAGAAAAAAAATTGATTTTTGTATAATTACGATATTGTGCAATATATCAGCAATATTTATTGATTTTCATTCAATTTTGTATTAAGACTGATCAATAACGATATCGATATCAATATTTTACGATATTTCGCAATACATCCACGATACTCTAATATCCATATCGCAATACCAATATCTGTGATATATCCGTAATATTTCGCGATATTTTCTGTAACGCCCCTGTTTCTTTATAAAAATAAACTTTGTCTACGTTACAAATTCACCATTTAAATAATAATAAATATAGAGAATTTAGGAAAATAATTATGAAATACAGATTTCGAAAAATGTAATGGAAGCAATTTCTTTGAAATTTATTTTTCTTCAGATTCATGTTTGAGTACATAGAAAGGTGGAATACAAGAATATTTTCATAAATAAACTTTTCTAAAATTAACTGAATCAGACTCTATAAATAAAATCTTCTGCAACCTTGATAATATCGGCTACCAGCATTCACTGCTCGCACACTACACCCTAAATACTTTAAGTTGAAAACATTTTTACATAGTGGAGGGGGAAGCATATATACATTTTCACATTCCACATTTAACATCAAAGAAAACACATAACCTCTTCTGGAGTTTTTTAGGTCCAGTATATATATATATACATACATGTCCGTCAATATAAGTCCGTCAACATGCGCATGCGCATTCACAATCATTTTGCACATAATTCACATTTAAACATTTATCATTCAAACATTCATAGTTCCCCTTCAAAACACGAAATCAGCTTTCAACGATCACAACTTAACTTTCACCAGTCAACGTATTATAAATCATCAAGAGTTTATCAATACCACAATAACATTTGTATCATCTTAAAATCAATCAACTTCAGCTCACATATTAGGAGAACTTATATATAATTAAATATGCAATTTATAAAGCAAAATGATTTACCCCACCTTCGATATCAGATTAAGTTTGCAAAACTTCTACATCTTAGATCTTCTTAATCTTGTACCTCATCTGCAGTTCCTTCAAGGTATAAAAACTCATCTTAAAATCAAGTCGAAACTATAATTAATAATTGAATTAATTATTATATTAAACTCTTGAGGAGGATTAATGATCAACATTTCTAGGTTTATGATTTAAACGGAAGTCTAGGGTTCTATATTTGTGGGTTGAGGTAGACGAGCATTCAATAAGCATTCGTTTGCAATTCTAGAAATTCTAGTATACGGTTATAATCCACAGCAAGGGTTATTTTATCACTCTATTGTACTTTCCAGGCATAAAAGAAGATTTCTATGATCATGAGAATTTAATTTGAATACTCAAAGAATTCAAAATGTAAGATATATATACTACATCATCACATCTCAATTTGTTTTTGGGGTCCTATCATATTTTGTTACAAATGGATCTTAGAGGTGAAGTCACTTGAAAGCATAGGGGTTAAATTATAGTTTTAATAAGCTCTAGGACCTACAACATAATTATGGGTAAAGCAAGGACTAAACCTCAATTTCTATAGTGATATCAATAATTGCTAAAAGGACCATAAACTTATCAAATTTCCAATGGAGGCCCTTCCTTCTTTCAAACCCAATTCCTGTCAGTGGTCCACTCTCATATCACCGCTGCCCCCACTCCAACCTTTGCTGGATTCGTCACAAAATAACCAAACCATCGTTGCCTCTCGTCACAAACACAGTAATTGAATATCACCACCAATGGAGCAGATCAGCTGCCCAACACCACCACGGGATCTCAAGATCTCCATCTTCTTCACCGACGAGGGTTGCCCCTCTTTTCTTCCACACAATCTTCAATCCCCTTCATCCACCAACCGAACACCCCTTCATTCCATCGCCATCCAACTTCCAATGAGCTTTTAGGGATGAAATTTTAGGTCTATTCATGTGTGAATGAATGAGAATACGATTGAACTTTGGGGAATTGAGATTAGGGCTCCCTTAATTTAAAGTTTCTTTTGAGTTTTTTTTTTTTTGAAATCTTATTAAGATAGTATTTTATTTGATGACGTGGAATTTCACATTTTATTTAATGTAGTGATAGAATGTCCATATCAGTCATAGGCCCGATTTAAGGCAGTCAAGTGCAAATATAGTGCCAATTAGCCCGAATTTCTTCGATTCGGGCTTTTTTGTCCTCAAATCGATCGTTTTGAAAAGACAGCGTCCTAATTCCAAGGTCAGAAAAATTATTGTCCTTAATTGATGAATGACCATAAATTACGGTCCTAAATTTGTAATATTCCCTATCCCATGATATTGATATAAGGTTTTATGAAGAGTATATATATTTTAATGCCATTGAATTTTAAGTTGTTCTCTCAATAAGTTAATTTTTACTTTTAATAAGTTAAGGTACAAGATATCTCTGATTATTAAATTTTTGATATTTCCAATTTCATTAATTGATTTTATTAAATCATTAAATATTAACGTCGGCTTTTAATATTCCCTTTTTTTTTTTTTTGGTTAAATCGAACATTATATTTGTTGAATGCATGCAAGTACTAGAAATTATGATAATTAAGTTATACAAACTTGGTGTTTATATAAGAAATCGAAATCTATAAACATATGTTATGTTTTGAAATTGGCAAAATATTTTATGCAACTGGTGCATGGATCTAGGATCCATGCACTCGGGTCGACCCGCTCCACGCGCCCCTGATGCGCGTTTTTACGCGCCCAACGCGCTCTCACTCGCTCCCACGCGCCTGGTGGGTGCGCTCAAACCCACCAAGATTCGCTTCAGGTAGTCATACCCTCATGTTATGTTAAGGTTACCCTCATGTTATGTTAGTGTTACTCTCATGAGGGTCACTCTAACATAACATGAAGATATGATTAACATTGTTTTTTACCTTCATGTTATGTTAATGTTACTTTCATGTTATATTAGTGTTACATTCATGTTATATTAGTGTTACCTTCGTGTTATTTTAGTTCAGTGGTTTTAAACTAAGGGTATGAAATCTGGAGATGGGGTCACATTAACATAACGTGAAGGTAACCTTAACATAACACGAAGGTAACACTAACATAACGTGAGTGTAACGACCAAAACAGGCAAAAGAAATAAAGAGGCACGGGCTGGGCGGGCCAGGCCAGCCCGCGCGCGGCCTAGTCCGTGCAACTGGTGCACAGGAGAGTAACTCTTTGAAATTTAGTTTTATGGTATATGAAGAAAGCGTGTGAAAGAGCTTTGCAGGTGATGAAAACGAGTTTAGGACGTTTCTTCCAGTGACTGAAAAGCGCATAAGATGTATTCATATACCAATTATTTTTCACTATGATAATATATTCGCAATATATACTCTTTATAAAACCCTTGTGAAGAATAATTCAAATTAATTTCAAAAGATCTTATATATTCTTCATCTACAAAACTATGATAAAGATGAGCATCTAATTCAAGAAAGTATGTTGGTGGGTCTAATTCAAGAAAGTTTTATGTGATCTTGGGACATCAAGTACGTACCATGGACGATATATATAATTGACAAAAATTGAAAGAGATCAGATATAGTAACATATAAATACAAGATGATCTAATTTATTTGTAACTTTTATCAATTTGTTATTACATGAAGATTGAAAATGAGTTAACAATCTTGTCTATAGTAACATATAGGCATCGCTTATTACTATCTTTATAAGGAATTATTTTTATTTACAACATACTTATGACATTTCATAAGGAAATATTTTTATTAACAACATGTAGACAAGTATTTTTATTGACTAATACTAATTTATTTTTATTGAAAAAAAAAAGTTATCAGTTCGTTATTATAATTTGATTGAAAATGAACTGATAACCTATTTATATAGTTGCATTCTTAAATCAACTAGTATTATACCCGTGCGATGCACGATTTGTAATATACAATTGATTAGTTTTAAAATTTCTAATACTATAATTTAATAATATTATCTTAACTTAAATTATAGATTAATAAGAATTTAATTCTTTATCTTTAATGTGTCACATCTTAAAAAATATTATCATTTTAAAATGCAAACAATAATGTATAAATGTATATATATATATCTATATATATGTTTAACAATGAATTTTAAATTCTATATTTGAAATATAAAATTGTTAAATAAACACCAATTTAATTTGTACACATACCCATTATATTGTAAATTAAATCAAATTTAGTACTAAGAAACATTTATTGTAAACGATAATTGATATTTAAAAAATATGTTACTTCATAAAGATATGTTGTGCATGTTACATATTAATATAGATATAAGTATCATGATTAATGTATTATTATATTTTTGATACATACTTATTAACAAATGTGTTAGTAAATAATTCATTTGCATTCACAATTATAGATTTCTAATTTAAAAGTTTTGGTCTAACCAATGCAAACAATTTAATTATTTCAAGTTAAAGAAAAGATATAAATCTCATCAACTAAAAAATCTTGATATGTATTTAAATAACATAGCTAGTTCAATATTCAACTCACTTGTATTAGCAAATATATCAAACAATTATACCAAAATGTTTCATTGTTATTAATTTCTCAAAAAATCTAAGATTATTTTTTATTTTAAATATTATTTTTTTAATTTCTAATCTATAGTTTAATTTAGTCATTTATCTTTGTATTTGTAATCTTGTTAAATATAATTTGCAGCAAAATGTAAATATAAAATTTATATTTTTCATAAACTAAAACAAAATTTAAAATAAAGAATAATTAATTTAAAGATTATAATTTATATCAAATAGGGAAAAAAAGATAAAATATACTTCAAAATCTACCTACCTATAGGTATAGCCTAACCTAATGGACCCCACAATCCTTAAAAGTATAAATCTTGTTATTTTTGATTTATTTAATTTCTTGTAACTACTTTCTTTCCATTTATAGTAAGTTAATTTGGGAGGGAAAATTAGTTATTGCTATTTTTATTGAAGGTCTTCTTTTTATATATACTAGTATTTCACCCGTGCGTTGCACGGATTTGTATTTTAAATAATTTCATATAATTAAAAAAATTCATATAACTTATAAAATAACTATTCTATATATATATATATTATATAGTTCTTAAATATTTTAATATATATATATATATATATATATTTGTGTACACATCAAATTTTAAAAGTCATGTTATTATACATTTAAAGGAATGCGGTGTAAAACGATACATTTAAGTATTTAATATTTGAAAATTTAACAATTAAATCTAAAAATTGTTATTATACATTTTGCAACACCTCTTTGTACACAACATTGTTATTAAGCTTGTTGTAATCTGTGTTTGATGTTGTGATATAAGTTGAAAGACAGGTTGTTTTCTGGTATGTAGAGAAGATGATGAAGAATGAAAAGAAAATTGTTCTTTGAAATTCATATATATTAACAGTTTTATATGTAGTGCAATGATTGTTGCCATTGGAATACTAACAGTTTTCAAAGAAATCTACATATTTTACAACTTTTTATATGAAAATCAGAAATCATTTTCTGACAAACAATACTTTGAAATATTATTCTCACCTTTTAGGTTTGATCCTAAAAATTATTTTCAATGAATCTACCCTTGAATAATAATTTCATCTAAGTTGAAAAACTCAAACAAATAGTCTTCTTACATTATAGGTAGAATTGTCATTTATTTATGTTTATGTAATTATATCCCTTGGTATGCATGATATTCTTTGGTATACATTTACCTGTTTATATATGTATTTGTTCATGCAATGTCATTATATAATGATCTTCTTAGTAAGTATTTGATGATACAAAGTACTTTCTTATGTTTATATTTCTCAATATATACAAAGATAATATCATATTTATATAGCTTGTCAAATTATATAGGAATATATAAAAAGAATCAGACAATATATGAATTCAGACACATTATATTATTTTATAGCTTATGTAGTTGATGAACTTATCATTTACTTATGTCTTGTTATATGGTCTGCAGTATTAATGCAAACAGTCTGGAAATGAAGAACATAAAGTGCTGGACCAGATCAAGAAGTTCAACATCATATTTGTCAAAAGATAAGTTTCAGTTATAAAACTGAAGTTTATTTGTTATTAACTTGAAGAAATAAGAGTGTTTGAAAATTTTGCTATGTGTCTGATTCTCTTAGAATTGCATAGAACCTTAATTACCTCTTAGAATTGCATAGAACCTTAATTACTTATGTTGGGAATAATATAGGGTTTTGCTTGAGAAATATAAACATAAAAGGCATATAACCTTGAGAATTCTAAAAGGCAGAATTGGAGTTTAGAAGGCAAAAACCTTCACAAAAAGCTTAACAAAAAGAAAACTAAACAGTCATGAACACAATAAAAGCATAAAAATAAAAATCAGTCTTCCTTCTCCTTCTTTATGGGAACTGCATTATCCACACCTCCATCAGTTGAAAATTCATCAATTAGTTTCCTCTTAATGCCTGAATTTTCAATCACAGCCTTTCCTAGATCTTTCTATCGTTGCTTGTTTCTTAGTTGGGGTGCCTACTTTTGTTCCAATGACATCAACCTACAATAAATAAAATACGCTTGGTTAACATATATTTCAACTATAAGGACTTTTTATTTCATTGTCTACCTAAGTAACATATTGAAACTGTAATATATTTACCTTGTCAAATTCAGTCTCCTTCTCCTTCTTTATGGGAACTGCATTATCCACACCTCCATCAGTTGAAAATTCATCAATTAGTTTCCTCTTAATGCCTGAATTTTCAATTACAACATTTCCTCTTTCTATCGTTGCTTGTTTCTTAGTTGGGGTGCCTACTTCTGTTCCAATAACATCAACCTACGATAAATAAAATACGCTTGGTTAACATATATTTCAACTATAAGGACTTTTTATTTCATTATCTACCTAATTTACATATTGAAACTGTAATATATTTACCTTGTCAAATTCAGTCTCCTTAGAAGCTGACTTTGGATTGCAATCAAAAGACTACATCAAATAAATGAAATATATAAAATTAAAACATCAAATTCTTTAAAGAACGGTAAATTACTGAATCTCAACCTTCGATTTAGAACTAAAACGAAATTGATGAAATGAAAAAAAATCTCTCCAAGGAACCTCATAAATTCTAAGTAGTATCTCTACCTTCTCAATAGTTGCCTTTGTATTCCTATCAGATGCCTACAAAAAGAAAGTGAAATAGGTAAAATTAAGACACTATCATATTTTGGTAAGAACCTTGAATAACTAAAAGAATAAAAGATCACTACCTTACTACCATTGAAAGATGAAGAAGATCTGGACATTGGAGTTCTGTCTTGGGACACTTTCTTTACAGTGTAAGACCCATTGTAATTTGATGTTTGTTCTGGCTTCACTTGAACCTTGAAATAAAAATCTTTACCCAGCAACCATTTAATAGCCTCAGGAGTTGTGGCATGCTCTTCCTAAATAAGATAAAGCAATTGTAATAATTAATACAAACTGAAGTACAAAACATATTTAAGTAATTTAAGTATAATAATTGTAATAATTAATACAAACTGAAGTAATAATAATAAAATATCAATCACCTCCTTCAAAGTTGACCTCAATTCAGCCACTGTTTTTCCTACTAATTCAATAAACTGAGTATCCCAAAACAACAAAACACAATTGTCACATGTATCCTGTACCAAGAGTTCTATCCTATACCTGTAAAATAAAACAACAAAAGTCTGATTACCATTAATAAATAAAAAAAACTGAAATAAAATCTGAAATATCACAGCTTCCAAAATAAATCTTACCTAGGAGTTCCAGTAGCTTCAAAAATATCACAGCTTGAACAATAAAATTTATCCTTCACTTGATCAAATCTTCTAAAGCATTTGGTACACGATATGTACCACCATTGTCCCATAGTCTCTATGCTAAGTATCCTAGCATTAATCCAAAAACTGCCAACCTTTTGTCCAAAAATAGAACATTAATTAATCCCAATTGAGCAGCTAACACAACTAAGCAGCAAATAAATTTGTAAAAATAAGATCTTACCTCCCCCAAGTTTTAATTTGCTGAATTGTTCTAATAGAATCTGAAAATCGATCTGCACTTCCAAGAGCATGACAAACGGAATTAAGAGAAGGGACCTTCTCTACATCACCAGCTCCACCAATTTCAGCGAATCTAATTCATGCAGTAAAAATAAGGAACACACATAACTATGCTTGAATATTTTTATTCTTATAAACTCAATATGAAAATTTATAAATATATTATTGTAAAACAAATGACATTCTAACACCTTTTTCTGTACTGATCAACATCTCCAACATTATCATTAATAAGTATCTTTGTAGCATTATAAGCTGTAGATATTGTCACCCTTCCTAAAAAAAAAAAAAAAAGTAATGCAGAATCAAATAGTGTCCACTGTATAAAAAACAATGAATGATAAAGAAAATAAACATACCTCTAAATAATTTACCCCGACAAAACTGCAATATAATAATTGGAGGCTCGTCTGGACCAGACCTCACAAAATCCAGCATCACATCCACAAACTCCTCCCATAAAGTACAACTCATTTGGACTTTCCTACACAAAGGATTATATAATTTTGAAGTTAAAGTACTGAAAATATAAGTGCTAGTATAAAAATATATGGTAACTAACTTAGGTAGAGCTGCTGTTTTTAATCTCTATTGAAAATATAAATTCTAGCATATCAATCTATGGTAGCTTAGGTAGAGCTGATGTTTTCTACATCTGATTTTCTGTTGTTTTCTACCTCTGATTACCTTGGTCAGTTTTTGTAACTTGCCTAGAAAATACATTGTTGTTTTCTTCCTCTGATTTGTACTAAAAATAATAATACAATAGACAAATTGTTGCATGCATATATAGTTATATAAGAACAAAAACTGAAAAATGCTTACTCAATATCTTCCAAGGTAATCTCCATCCATTTGGTGTTACGCCCATCACGGTTTGTAACTTGAGGTGGATTTATATTGATGACTCGACCAATTACATCTAAATGTAAAAAGACAGAATCAATTAAAAAAAACCATGGTGTGAAATCTAAAATTTTGAAAACTTACCAAATAATTCTGTTTCATTTAGATCCTCGATGACAGAAAGCTTGTTAAAAGGTCGGAAATCATACAAAAAGGTAGGAAAGTCTTCATCATGAATCTGAACTGCCCTTGTTTCATTGAAGAACATCAACATATACTTGTTTGTTGTTGTCTTGTACTTCATGCGATTATGAAGCACTATAAAATGTCTCACAGCATACAAACTGCCTTCAGTTAGTAAATCAGTTGTCTTGTACTCCCTCTTAACTGTTGCATGTATCCTTGTACCCTACAATTTCGAGTGATATAGTTAATATATTGTTCTTTAATGCTCATCAGAAAAAAAAAAAAGAAATCAATTGAAAATTTACCTCAGAATCATGGAACACACATTCAAAACTATGATCTAATCTCCTGTTTCCAATTGCAGGAATTTGATATGCCCGGACCAGTCGAAGTTTTGCTGCCCATTGTGTCTTCGAAGGTCCAATATCTTTCAGTAATGAGAAGAGGGGTGCCATCTCTGATGGAGCGCATCCGACGACGGGCAGGTTTGATCGGGTCTATGCTCGGAGGAGGGTGCAGGCTGGATTGCAGGAATTAGTTTGCAAGAAGAGTTAGTTGGCATGAATTAGTTTATTTCATTTAATTATCTATTCCTTTTGTGTTTGGGTTATTATTTCATTAATTGTTGATGGGCTTTTCTTAAAAAAGGCCTAGTCTTAGGGTTAGTCGTAAGGTATTTATAATTCTTCTGGATATTGTTTTGAGAAAGACTAATTAAGATTATTGCAACGCTGTGTTGTGGAATTCTTGGGTTGTTGATTCAAGAATTAAGGCATCGATTATTATTCTCTATCAAATTGGTCCGACCTGCCGCCTTCGACAACATGACGAAGGAGTCCGCGCAGCAACGCTGCGATCAGATAGAGAAGGCGATCGATGAAATTGGCCATCGTCTCGCGGCTGTGGAGGAATCCAATTCGGCGAAATTTTCCTCCCTCCAACAGATGATGGAATCGTTACTGTTGAAATTTGACTCTGCCGCACCGGCGGCACAACCGACCCCTATCACCCCGATCAGAGGATCATCGGCGTCGGCATCGGTCGAGGCAGCGTCTGTGCCGCCATTCACCACCTCGACTATGGGTGTCCAGCAGGGTAACCAGCAGGGTAACCAGCCCACGTTACTTCCAACCCCCTCACTGCCAAAGGTGGATCTTCCATTGTTCGATGGTGGCGATCCGATTGCGTGGCTGGCACAAGTCGAGCAATTCTTCCTCGTGTATCAGACACCGCTGGGGGATAGGGTTCAATTAGCCCTTATTGCGATGTCGGGGAGGGCCATGTTTTGGGCTCAATGGGTCCTCCGCCGGTCATCTTCGATTTCGTGGGCCCAATTCTCCCGCGAGTTGGTTGATCGCTTTGGCGATAGTTCGGCAATTAATGCCTATGAAGCCATGCACGTGACTCGACAGACTAGATCTTTGGAGGACTACATAGCACTTTTTGAGGAACGGGTGGCTCAACTTTCTCACCTACCCGCTGACCAATATTTGGGTATGTTCTTGGGTGGCCTACAACCGAATCTACGGGACCGGATACCGGATTCGGATATGACGGATGTGTTTGCTGCAATCCGGGCAGCACGTCGATTGGCTCGCGTGCCTCGCCCATTCGTGGGGCCGAGCCGACCGCCGCATTCGTCGGGTTTTTTCAACCGATCGAACCCCACCCTCCGGGGAGGCGCCACCCAGGCAACCAGCATAGTCCCGGGTTCATCTCCATTGCCGGGCCACAAAACCATACCATCACAGTCGGGAACGGGCTCGTCCGCTGCATCGGCGAACCGCCCAGCACGGCGTTTGTCAGCCGAGGAAGCCCGAGAGTATCGTGAAAAGGGCAAGTGCTATAGGTGCGCCCAACCCTATAGCCCGTTGCACAAGTGCACCGGCAAGATGTTCACTATTGTCATAGATCCGGAGGAGGCCATTGATGAGGAGACCCCCGCAATCGACATCCCTTCCGATGATTTCTTGACAACCAATTTATCACAGCTGGAACTCTCCAAGCTCTCGTCCAACGGGATTGACGGGTCGCGGACCTTAAAAGTATTCGGCACCATTGGTACAACTCGTGTTCTCATCATGGTGGACAGCAGAGCAAGCCACTGTTTCATCTCGGCAAACGTGGCAGATTCGCTGGGCATCGTGGTGGACACCTCCAGCCACATGATGGTGAAGCTCGGCGACGGGTACAAGCTGCCGACAACAGGGTTATGCAAAGGCGTCCCTATCACCATCGGGAACCACACACTCCAAGACGATTGCTTCGCCTTTCCACTAAGCGGGGTTGACGTCATCCTAGGCGTGTCGTGGCTGGCCACCCTCGGCAACATAACGGCGAATTGGGGCACCTTGACAATGGAGTTCGAGGCCAATGGGCGAACCGTGCACATTTGCGGGGACCCGTCCCTAACCCGATCAGAGTGCGCACCTGAGGAGTTGTATCCGCTGGACACGGAGGCGGATTTTTATCTTGTTTGGGTGGCCGATGGGTCACTTCACTTACACGCTGCCCAATCGGACCACCCGTTCTCGGCCGACCACGAGGAGGATATCGGACAGATTTTGGCAGCCTTCCCATCCATCGTCCAGCCACCCACATCCCTTCCGCCGAACCGCGCGTGCGATCACCGCATCACTCTCCACCCTGGAACTACCCCCATTTCGGTGCGGCCATATCGTTACAATCACCTACAAAAAGACGAGATGGAAAAACTTGTTGCCGAGATGCTCGCCGCTGGAATTATACAGCCAAGCACCAGTCCATATTTGAGCCCCGTACTGTTGGTTCGGAAGAAAGACGGCTCCTGGAGATTTTGTGTCGACTACCGTGCCCTGAACAAAGCCACCGTGCCAGATAAATATCCAATACCGGTGATCCAGGAATTGTTCGACGAGCTCCACGGTGCTAAATGGTTCAGCAAACTTGACCTTCGGGCTGGATATCATCAGATCCGAGTGCACCAGGACGACATCGCCAAAACAGCCTTTAGGACACATTCGGGTCACTATGAATTCCTAGTGATGCCCTTCGGCTTGACAAACGCACCGGCCACATTCCAAAGCCTGATGAACGACGTGTTTCGACCGGTTCTACGTCAGTTTGTACTCGTTTTCTTTGACGATATATTGGTGTATAGCCCGTCCTGGCAGGCTCACATTCGCCATCTCCGGCACGTGTTCCATACACTCCACACGCACTCCCTCTTCATTAATCCGAAGAAGTGCGTATTTGGTACAAAAACGGTGGAGTACTTGGGCCACCTCGTCTCGGGCGACGGCATACAAATGGACCCCACAAAGGTTTCAGCCGTGATGAAATGGCCGACCCCAGCATCGGTCAAGGCTCTTCGGGGATTCCTCGGTTTGACGGGCTACTACAGGCGGTTCATTAGGGACTACGGAAAAATAGCCGGACCCCTAACGACCCTCCTCAAGAAGGATAGTTCGCCGTGGCAGTGGTCACCAGCCGCGGCAGCTGCGTTCGACCAGCTCAAAGCAGCCCTCACGACAGCCCCCGTACTTCGCATGCCTGATTTCAACAAGACATTCACTATAGAGTGTGATGCATCAGGTCGGGGGTTGGGTGCTGTCCTTATGCAAGAAAAACAACCGATAGCCTACTTTAGCAAGGGCCTCTCCGATCGTTTGCTTGTCAAATCCGCATACGAGAAGGAATTAATGGCACTAGTACTTGCGATCCAACATTGGAGACCCTATTTGCTCGGCCGCCGTTTCCAAGTTCACACCGACCAAAGGAGTTTGAAGCACCTTCTTACACAGCCCTTGACCACACCGGCACAGCAGAACTGGGCGGCCAAATTACTTGGCTACGATTTCGACATTACCTACAAAGAAGGGCCGACAAACAGGGCTGTCGACGCCCTCTCCCGACGAGATGAAGATGCCGAACTGACCACCGTGTCCGTGCCGCACTGGATGGATTGGAGTACCTGCGTTCCGCCGTGGCTGCCGACCCGTTCCTCGGCAAGATAGTGACAGCCTTGAGCCAAAATGAGGCTGCCCCCGCGCACTATGCCCTCATCCACGGCGTGCTATATTACCGTGGCAGACTGGTCATTCCAAAGGGATCACCGTGGGTAGAAAAATTGCTTGTCGTGTTTCACGCTTCACCCGCCGGGGGGCACAGCGGCGCCCTTCGCACTTATCGCCGTCTAGCCGCGAGCATCTATTGGCCCGGCATGATGCGTCGAGTGATGGAATTCGTAGCTTCATGTGATGTTTGCCAGCGTCATAAGTATGAAACAAAGACGCCGGCCGGGCTGCTGTCACCGCTACCGATTCCTTCACAGATTTGAACGGAAGTGCTTAACCGTTGTCTTGAGACCTACTTGCGGTGCTTCTCGTCGGATCGTCCAAAGGCGTGGAGTTCATGGCTTGCTTGGGCAGAATTTTGTTATAACACTGCTTTTCACTCTGCAGCGGGCACGACTCCTTTTGAAACCGTGTATGGTCGACCCCCGCCGCCGCTGGTCCCATTCGTGCCGGGCGAGGTGCGTCTCCAAGCTGTGGCAGATTCATTACGGGAGCGTGATGAGATAATGCGAGACTTGCACATGCATCTGGAACGAGCCCAACAACGGATGATTCGAGAGGCGAACAAACATCGCCGGAATGTCGAGTATACGGTGGGTGATAAGGTCTATTTAAAATTTTGTCCATATCGACATCGCACTCTCTTTGCTAAGAAAAATGCGAAGCTTGCGCCCAAGTATTTCGGTCCCTTCTCAGTGATTGCAAAAATTGGCAAAGTGGCTTATAAACTTCAATTGCCAACGGGGTCCAAAGTCCACCCGGTTTTTCATGTGTCACTACTTAAACCAGCAGTGGGTGTGGATGTCACCACTTCGGCGTTGCCGGATGTCCTTCTGGACGTTGATCCGCCTTTCTTACCGGCGGCAATCTTGGATCGACGGGTTGTTGAGCGGGATGGTGAACAGGTGGAACAAGTGCTGGTGCAATGGCATGGTTTGGCGGATGATGAGAGTACTTGGGTGGACACTGCGGATTTGCGGGGCCAGTTTCCCGACTTCCGCCTTGAGGACAAGGCTGTTTCGTCGGGTGGGGAAATTGATGGAGCGCATCCGACGACGGGCAGGTTTGATCGGGTCTATGCTCGGAGGAGGGCGCGGGCTGGATTGCAGGAATTAGTTCGCAAGAAGAGTTAGTTGGCATGAATTAGTTTATTTCATTTAATTGTCTATTCCTTTTGTGTTTGGGTTATTATTTCATTAAGTTGTTGATGGGCTTTTCTTAAAAAAGGCCTAGTCTTAGGGTTAGTCGTAAGGTATTTATAATTCTTCTGGATATTGTTTTGAGAAAGACTAATTAAGATTATTGCAACGCTGTGTTGTGGAATTCTTGGGTTGTTGATTCAAGAATTAAGGCATCGATTATTATTCTCTATCAATCTCAGTATAAATGATTGTAACAGGGTTTAAAACTGCTTTTCTTCTGCAATTATAGTATGTTGTAAGGTTTATAATGGTTGTGAATGGAGCTTTATATGTGCTGTTCTTTTTCTGGGTAGAAAGGGTGAAAAGAAAAGTTTTGTAGTTGTCTTTTTGTTCTTACTGTGTGTAGAAAGAGTGAAAGTGACTGAAATGAAGCTTTAGACTTGTATCTGTTTTGTAGTAATGCAACATGTATATATCTGAAATGAAATATAGGATTATATCAACAGTCACAACAATGATGAATGTGCAGTGTCGTTTAGATTTTTCAGGAGATAAGAGAGGTCATTTACAATAAAAAATATTATTCTAGGGAACTTTATTCAAATGGTTTCTGCAAAGCTGCCACACCCAAAAAAATGGTTTGAAAAGGAAATAAATGACCAATCAAAATTATGTAATATGACAAAAAAAAAAAAAAACACTTTTCTAGGGAACTTTATTCAAATGGTTTCTGCAAAGCTGCCACACCCAAAAAAATAGTTTGAAAAGGAAATATAATAAATGACCAATCAAAATTATGTAATATGATATAAAAAAAAAAAACACTTTTCTGGAAAATATTCAAAATGATATTTCTATAAAGGGAAGGTTCATTTTGGTGGGAAAATCTCTTGCTATTTTTGGCAGAAGGTCTTATTGTTATATATATATATATATATATATATATAGATATAGATAGATGGTAAAGGATGATGCCAACACATTTCTAATCTGATCACTATATTTTATGAATTTAATGATAATGATGATGTCCACATATTTCTAAATTAATAAGTACAATATATTAAAAATTAGAGAATTCTAGCACTTGTCTTAGATTTTTATTAAGAACTATATTCAAAGTTAGTAGACAATTAATTTGATTCTTAAACACAGCTAGTAGATCATTCTAAAGAGTTAATTACATTTTTAATTTATTAATTTTTTGATTCTAACATTTTTATTTATTATCTTCTCGGACCGGTGATTTTACTCTTTATTTTTTGAAAATTTGGAAATTTAACACAAATTCAACCCGAACAGTCACCGGGCTAAATTCACACGTGATTAATATATGCACCCTAGTAATTTTCAGACTATTTTTGCTCAATACCCTATCTATTCAGACAATTTTACCAATTAACCTATTTGTTTTAGTAATTTTTGCCCATTAACTTTTCGATATTTCTGTCCTTATAGGGTGTCACATGCTAATCACATGTGAATTAAGTCTGATATATATGGTTGTTCGAGTTGATTTTGGATCAAATTTCTGACTTTTCAAAAGATAAAAGATAAAATCGTCAACCCGAAAAGATAATGAGTAAAATCATCAGAATCAAAAAGTTAATAGGTAAAAATAATAATTAGTTCTCGGAAAATGCATTTTATGCCCACGGTAGGCAACTCTTAATATATATATCCACCGCCGACGTGTAATGATCTCATCCACTGATCATATGGAAAATCAAATTAATTGATATGCTGGATTTTCGCCACATCAGCGGTGTGTCCACGGTGGATAGGTTAGTAGGACTGATTAGTTCTCATTATAAATTACGGCATTGTTTATTTAAGGATAAATTAAGTTTACTTCTAAGAATTATCATGTCTTATCCGATTCAAGATTGTAAGTTTTGAGTTATACGTAGACAACTAGAGTTCAAAAGTTTCGTTAAGTCATGAATTGAATTCAAACAAAAGAAAAATCAGTGATTAATTCTAGTGTTAAGATTGGAGTTGATGCACGTTATATAATTAATAATCCAAATTCATCATTACCATTCCACCATAGTACTTCATTTTTCAAGTTAATTAACACATGTATATCATAAGGTACTAGCACTTAGGAATAATCATTTCCCAATTACTTTCACAATCCATTAAAGATAGAACATGATCATTAATTTTCATACACCTATAAATCATGAATTTGGACCAATATATCTCTTACATTTATATACACATAAATATGAAATGTTGTGTTTCTTCTAGCGACGATGAAATTTGACTATCAAAACCACAGAAACAATAAGCAACACAATTAATAATGCTATAAAGAAAACAACCATTTTCTGAGACTTATAATTATCAGTTGTGATCAGTTTCAGAGGATTAGCTGGCAATCCTTGTTGATCAGGTTTATTAAACTTATGAACTGTGCCAACTCTCTTATCCTTTGCAGTGGGATTGTGAATATTCTCAGCATGTGGTATGGAGATTGCATGTCCACTTCTTTGTCGTGATTCCTTAACCTTAGGCATGGTGATGCAATAAATTTGATTGTCTTCGAAACGTCCCTCCGCGTCTTCAAGTTTTGCGTTGTTTGGAACATCGAACGTCTCTTCGAAGCTTATGTACTTGTGTTCGCTCAGTTGTCTGTCCCCTCGGACTACTAGATGACCGTATTTATCCATGTGTATCGTGATATCCTTTGCTTCAAACCCTTCAATTATGATAAAACGACATTATGTTCCTTGTTTAGTATACGCGCGATTAAGTTTAATTATAGCTCTCGATCTTCGTCCCAAAATAGTGTTGTTAAATTAAAAATATTTATTTTAGTCCATTAATTCCAATTGAGTGTTTGTGAAAATTTGAAAATTTTAGATTCGCCAGTCAAACCAAATTTCATCGAAGTTTATAGATTCGACCACCTGAAAAACAACCGAAATTTGACAATTTTTGGAGTTACTTGACTAAACTTGATGTTTTTATTTTTACAAGATTGGTTTAGAACAACTGTTTCTTAACAGCACAAAAATTGATTTAACTCCATGTCTAAGATGGACCTACGAATGAATACAAGAACAAAATAATAAGATAAGAAAAAAATTGTTAAAAATAACAACACATTAAATATAACCAAAATTGACATTAATTTGATGAAATGAGTCCACCTGCTAAGAAAACCAAGGGAGAAGAGGGGAAGGGATATGTTTTGTACAAACAACTTTTTATCTATTAAAACGTTTTTTTTTAAATAAAATAAATATGACAAATATTTTATGATCCTTATATGGCCTATTTTCATTGGAATGAATATAATTACCAGGAAGTGTTAAACGTAAGTAATGAAAATCAGAATCGTCCTTCCATCCATGAGGCGGTGAAATCTCTCTGAACATCAAGCTCGATTCTTTCTTCTCCAGTCGTCTTCCTGTCATCCTCGCCATTGATGATCGATCAATGCTTTACTATATCAATGGTGATCATAGATCATATAATGTCTAATTAATTTATAGAGGGCATATATATATAGTAGTTGTTACATAGAGGGTTTCTATTGTACATGTCTTAGATCTTGCAAGAGGGAAGATGGGCATGCAAGAAATGTAATTCTTTTCTTACTCACTTTACATGGAGGTTGCTTGAAAGAGATTGCAAGTTTTGAATTTATTTCATTAATTATGATAGACAATTAATAGAGGAATATGGGATGTTTAAGTTGTATACCTAGGAGTAGGATTCCTTGCTTCACCCACATGCATGCAATTTTCTAACACTATAGTTGATGCATAAAAATGGTCATTTCATATAAAGAATCGGGAAAACTCAATTTTAGTCCCGTTAAAAGGCTACTGTCCGTTTTTGGTCCACGTATAATCGAAATTTTAATTTTAGTCCGGTAAAAGTCGAAAATTGACCTATTACAGTCCTTTGTCGCCGGAATTGCAATTTTAGTCCTCTCAAGGTCCTCGCTCTCAAGCACCACTTCGTTCTCGCCGTCGCCATCTCCCTCGACCCCTCTCGCCTCTCTTTGTCAATCCCCTTGCCGTCGCCGAGAGGGGCGGCATACTGCGCAGGCGGCGGGCCGTCGACCCCCTGACGTTTATTTCTTAAAATTGTATTTTTTATTTTCATTTATTAATTATTTGTATTTTCAAATGTGGCCTTATTTTTAAATGAAAAGGAAATGCCACATGGGCAAGAAATTACACCTTATTGCTTGCTCGTCGAAATATTCAAATTGGGGGCGAGTGCATCGCACTCACTGGAAACCTGCCGGAAATTGTAATTCCGACAGCAAAGGACTGCAATTGGTCAATGTTCGACGTTTACTAAACTAAAATTGAAATTTCGATTATACGTGAACCAAAAACGGATAGTAGCCTTTTAACGAGACTAAAATTGAATTTTTCCCCATAAAGAATTAATCAACAATGTTGTATTACATGTTAGGGGAAAATATAAAAATAAAAAGGAAAGATTTGTCTCAAATCAAAGAATATGAGTCTCCAAAGTATGTTAGTGATGTATTTTAAATGAAATCATTAGTTATTAAAATCTTTATTGCTAAAATTTACAAAGAAAAAAAAAAGTCTCGAAATTTAGTAAACTTTGCAATTCTTTAAAATTAAGACACGCATCTAAAACAATGCATTCTATCTTTATATAAAAATCAAACCAATACATATAGGGAATAGTCTTTGCTATCCTATACCTCCGTGGGCATATTAACATGTGTCCACCGCGAACGTATCAATTATCTAACATATCAATTAATTTCATTAAACATATAATAAGGGGTTGAGATTATTACATGTTGACGGTGAACATATGTAAGGTGCCTGTCGTGGGCATTTTAGCATTCTACAAAAATTATATATTTGGTAGTTCACTACAAGAAAACTGCCCGACAATGACGGAAAAATCTGTTACTAAAATCAGAATTTCTGTCACTAGCAAGTAGTAGTGACGGATTTGTGACAGATTAAAGTCCGTCACAAAGTAGTGACGGAATGTTCTGTAACTAATATAATTCTGACAGAATTAATGACGGAATAATTACCGTCACTAATTTCTGTCACAAGTCTGTCACTATTCCGTAAGAAATTTTTTAAAAGCGTTTTTGTCAATAATCTATCACTATTCCGTAACAAATTTATGACAGCTAGAATATTTCCGTCACTAAAATCCGTCGCTATCGGGCAGTTTTCTTGTAGTGCTATATAAGTACGAATTAATCTGTTAGTTTTCTGCTCCTAGTAAATTCAACTTTCTTTTAGTTTTGTCCTATCAGTAATACAAGTAATATTATTCTCAAACAAAGGAAAACAGATATTATAAGCCCAACAGGTAGAATCAATTGTGTATATCTCATGTTGTAATGGGCCCAGTTACAAAAGGGCCCATTGAAAAGCCCATGTTTTGAAAGTAATGGAATGGTGACTTGTGTCCTAAGAGAAATAAGAGCCACACTTCAACTTGTGTTCATGAATTATAAGTAAGGTTCAATGAGTACATTAAAAAGTCGAAACTATTTTTGTATCCACAAATTAAGAAGAAAAATAAAATAAAAATGTATCATGAATCTTCCACATTTTCCTCCAAAGACATTTAAACAATTTGATTAATCATTCTCCACTTTTGTCTCCTAACTCCCAATTTCTTCCACAAATACCGCATTCTCCTATATTTCCTCGGTTGCAAATCGTATTTCATCTCCTATTCCTACCAAGCAATACATACCACACATATTCAGCTTCTCTTATTACTTTATAATCTGAAATGTGTACATAAATGTTTATAGTTCAACCCTCCACCTTGGAGATGTTACTTAAATTTGTCTAATATAACTTTTTTTTTTTTTTGTCTTTTCTTATTTTTATATTATTTCAATGATGAATAGTGTTAGGTTAATGTTAGTATTGTTGATAACCTTAGTGGTTTTCATGAAGACAGAAGCAAATGGTAGTGATTCGGATGATGTATACTGGCAGAAGCGTGCGGTACAAGCGAAACAAGCAGCTCGCCAGGCCTATCAACCCAATCCTCATTTAGTCTTAAATCATGTTAACAAGAATGTCCATAAGTACTTCTCTCTCTCTCTCTCTCTCTCTCTCTCTCTCTCTCTCTCTCTCTTTCATGTTATGTGTATGAGAAAATTCCAATATTCGTACTGTAGTTTAGGTCATCTTTTTTTTTTTTTACTACATCAGCTTGTGTATTTTAATTTTGATGATCTAACTATTATCATCTTCTCCCAATTTCTCAGTTTTGCTAGGAATTTTGATATTTTTCCTACGTGGACGTTGAAACTGAAGTTGAATTTTCAATTCCAACATCTAAGCAGGAAGAAATTGACATTCCAAGCAAAATCAGATCAAAACTGAAGAAGACAATGATATGGAGAACTAAAATTATCAATGCACAAAATGAGTGATAAAAAGATGGATAATACATAAACTAGAGGAAGAAAATTGAGATTTTCCATTGTACATATATAGCGTATAATTTTCATGACTAACAAATGTATATTTTCTTATGAATATGTACAATGAAGTTCGGTGGAAGGCAGAAACGACACAAGGAGAAGGCTGCTAGGTCAAAAGTACAATGGCGAATGCCTAGCTACAAACCCCATTGATCAATGTTGGAGGTGCCATGGAGATTGGGCTGATAATCGCAAGAAGTTGGCAGATTGTGCCCTAGGGTTTGGCCGCCACGTCAGCGGTGGCAAGGCCGGAAAATTCTACGTGGTGACCGACCCTTCGGACAACGACCTAGTGAACCCTAAAAACGGAACTTTACGACACGCTGTGATCCAAACCGAGCCACTTTGGATCATATTCGAGCGGGACATGGTTATTAGGCTTTCCCAAGAACTGATCATGACATCTAACAAGACGATAGACGGGCGTGGTGTCCAAATCCACATCGCCAATGGTGCTGGCCTAACCATACAATTCATAAGCAATGTCATCATTCACAACATCCGAATCCACGACATTGGTGTTGGTAGCGGGGGCATGATTAGGGATTCGATCACCCATTTTGGGTTGCGTACTAAAAGTGATGGCGATGCCATTTCAATCTTCGGTTCCTCAAACATCTGGATCGACCACGTGTCTTTATCCAGATGCTATGATGGTCTCATCGATGCAGTCGAGGGTTCCACGGCCATCACCATCTCAAACTGCCATTTTGCTCACCACAATGATGTATGTATAAGCACTAGCTAACTCAATTCTTCAACCAAATTAGGGTTTCTATTGGTGAAGAAAAAACCCTAATCTGCATGAAAATGCATGCAGGTTCTATTATTTGGAGCCAGTGATTCTTACCCAGAAGATAAGATCATGCAAATAACAGTAGCATTCAACCGCTTCGGGAGAGGACTAATCCAAAGGCTGCCACGTATCAGATTTGGATTCGTGCACGTCGTTAACAATAACTACAATCGATGGGAAATGTATGCCATTGGTGGAAGCCAAAATCCTACCATACTTAGCCAGGGCAATCGCTTCTATGCTCCAGATGATAGAAACGCCAAAGAGGTCTTTACCGTCATCTTCAATCTCCATTTTTATTATATATAGTTGGTGTATATTGACATCTTTTTCATTTTCGTTATGAATGTAGATAACAAAGCGCGATTTTGCACCAGAGAGTGTTTGGAAGAATTGGGCATGGAAATCAGAGGGAGATTTGATGGCAAATGGAGCATTTTTCGTACAATCGGGTGATCCAAACCATAAGTTGTTTCATGGGCCTGATATTGTTTCACCAAAACCTGGAAAATTTGCAGCTCAATTATCACGATTTGCAGGCCCTTTAAAATGCATTCCGGATAAGCCTTGTTAGAACCAGATTATGGAGATCGATATACATATATATATTCATGAGAAAATTAAATGTAATATATATACTTCATACATTAAGTTGTACTTTTAATTTCTATATACTTTGCATTATGTTAACACACATAAATCTCTATATTTAATTATCGTCTAACAAGCATCATTATCCATAAATAATATGTAATGTACGTAGGATGTAAATTATATATGGATTGACTAGTTTTACGTAATAAGACCCAGACCCGTTCATTGTCTTGTGATGTTACTAAAACTTTATAATTTTTGTATATCCTTAAAAGTAATTTAATATTATGTTTTAAGATCATGGAAAATTTTAGTTTTTCATTTGTATTTAGTGAGTTATTAAACACATTTTCACATATTATAATTATTCTATTTATATATAATTTTTTTTTTATCAATTTTAACTAAATTATTGTGCCTATGAAAAGAAAAGGCAAATTATTGTTTTTTCGTTAATTTATCAGGTTAATTGTCGGGAAATCAAAACTTTTACTTGAATTATCATTTGAATCAGAATTTTAACTATTTGTCAAAATAATATCACTTTATATATATAGTACTGTTTTTTTTTTTTCGGTTGGTTAAAATAAAGTTTGAAAAACTTGTATATATTTTTTTTAAATAAACTTTTGGGGATCGGGGTGGACAAAAATATTGTTGGTCCAAAGTGGTAGTAGGCTTAGAGGGGAGGGTGAATAAGCCTACTCAAATTTTCAAACTTTTCTTTCAAACAGATTGTTTAAGTCACACAGGCAGGTAGGTAGTAAACTTACTGATCCTGAGGTTACTGCTTGAGCAGTTACCTTGTGAACTTAGTTAAAACAAGTTGTATGCACATCGGAAATTCCTTTGAAAACGATGCTTCTTTTCTGAAAACAGTTAGGATGCTTATGATGAGAGACATATAGCAAGTAAAACAGTTAATCAAGATATATATATATATATAAAATATATATATATATATATATATATATATATATAAGAGCAGCAATAAGCTTAAAACAGAAAGCTTAACACAAAAATATATAGAGGTTCAAGGGTGGAGTAATCCCTCTACGTCCTCTCTACTCCTTTACAAAGAGGAACTTTGTTAAGTAAAAATGGTTGGTTTATGTTCACCAATTTTTTTAGGCTACTACCGCAAGTGTACGGTGTAGAACGTAGACACGACAAGTAAGGTCGATCCCACAGATACTATCGTTAGAATTAATTAATTACCTAAAATTTATCCCTAATTTTATCAAAGTTATCAAATCCAAAAGATATTAGATTAATTATGCTAACTAAAAGGTAATAAAAATTCACAGGATCAAACAATTATCTAAGACAGGTTCTAGAACATGCTTTCATTCGATTCTCCCCTCAACGCCATCTTGATCAATCCAATTTCATTGATTAATAATCCTATATGAGCAATCACGAAAATCAAATTAAAAGCCCTCTCGAGTCAATTTAACCGGTTGATTATTATGCTACCAGATGTATCTCCACTCGATCTGATATAACACAACAACTCCCAAAAGCACATAGGATTGAAAATTTCATCACATATGTCATTTATTTCTCGATCTCATGCTGCATATATGTCATGTGTTTACTCTTCCGTAATTAAATATCCTCTCTCGAATTTTGACTTAACTACTTAAACATGCTCAATTAGGGGCCCTCTAATCAAACAAGCAATCAAATCATAAACACATGAATAGGATTGAAAAATCAAGAAATTGAATTAAAATCAAAGATCCATCAAGGTTTGAATCGAACTACTTACATATCCTAGAAACCTACGAAAATCTAGCCAGACATAATATTAATCAAATTCATAAACAAAATTGATAACATTATATCAAAACCGAAATCCAACAAAAAGTAGAAAAGTATAAAGAAAAACTCTAAGACGACGATCTCGCGATTCTCGATTTTTGAATTCTCCTTCGTATTTCCTTCTGGATGCTCTCAAAATTTGTGTTTTCTCTCTATGAATGCTTCTCCATTGATTTCTGGAATTGTTGGGGGTATATATCTCTTCTTGGGAGTCTTGGAGGTCAAGATTTGTGATAAAATCCATCCAAAATCGTGTTTTAAATGGATTAAGACACCCGGGCATGGTCATGCCCCACGGCATGGCTAGACCGTGCCCCACTACGCTCTTGCTAGTCAGCCGCGCACGACCGTGTCCCCAGACACGGCAGTCCGTGCACGGCTGCTTTCTTCTCTGGACATTCGCGTACAGTTGTGCGCCAGTGCAGCTCTGACCATGCGCGACTGCTTATGTCCGTGCCCCACTGCACAACTCCATTTTTCCTCGTTTTCAACCTCGTTTCCTCCTCTTTTCTTCCTCGATCCTTGATTACATTTGAACTTCATACTTTCTCCACTAAAACCATGAAACTTAGAACAAAAAACGTCAAATGCAACTAATATATGAAAAGTAACCAAATTGCTATAAAAACGTATACAAACACACTCAATTGACCAAATAATTGTACGCAAAACTATAGCAAAATTGACACATATCAATTTATCCCAAACTTAAACCATTGCTCGTCCTCGTGCAACATCAAGAACTCTTCTTCAACACAAATCGCAAAAGAACGAACCAAGTTACACAACCAAAGACTCAAGGTACTTTATCGAAATCAAAACTTTCCAAACTTAAGCAAACATCCAAACAATCCACAATCATGCACTTCAAGGAGTAATGAACCTCACAAGGTAAAAGTGTATCACTCACGCTCAAAAGTGTCTAAAATAGGACGTGTATACACTCTAATCAATCAATCAAGTATAATCTACCATAGACTTGCAAATCGTCTCACGTCTCCACCACTTTCGTACATGTGAATATAAGAATCAAAAAAGGACTTTTATTTGGATGCAATGAGGCTCTTTGGATAAGGTAGAAAAATTTTGGATCAAAGTGACTACAAAAATATATGATTGAAGCTATTCCATGGATTTCCACTTAACTCACGAATTTTTTTTTTTTCACTTCCATGAAATTTCTCCAACTAATCACTTATCTCCAACATGAGTGCTAGAAAAATATATCAAAAAGACTTACTCAATCGAATCCCAGAAAAGGCACAACTCGACTAAGTGTCAAAATTAAATTAATAAGGCACCACTCATGCACAAATTTCTTTTCTACCAATCTCTTCCTCATTTTTTTTCACTATTTTTTTCTCAAACCACTATTTTTTTTCAACAATATTCGCCGATTTTTTTCAACTCTACCAATTCTTTAAACTCTATTCACATTCTCTATTATTCAACTCAAGCTCTTTTCAACCAGTCACTTCTCATTCTAGCTTCACAATCATATAAAATAGGTAGACTCAAGAGATAAGGATTATTCACACGATTATTCGGTTAGTCAAACAAATAAGGATTAAGGGCTCAAAGAGGCTAACTAGGGAATTATAATGATTTTGGTAGGGAAATATTTGGCAAGTGACTTAAAAAAATCAAAGATGTCCTTAGATCATTTTCAAAAATTTACATGTACATGTGGTCTCAAACGAGATACCAAAGCAAGTTCTAGAGATATAAACAAGACAATTGATACCCACTCAATCAAGAAAACAAGATTCGATGTAATGTCAAGTCAAGGCTCAAATATAACTCGGCTTGTTTTCATAGTCTTCAAAATACACAATCATTTCATGCTCAAAATATTTACCAAAAATCAGAAAATTCCAACTCAATCAAGCAATAAATCATCAAGATCATTCAACTCAATTCATGTTTTTCAAAGATCGAGAATTCATATCACATATTTTTCCACAAAATCAAAAGATCATCATCCATCCTAAAAAAAAATCAAATCCTAGAAAAAAAAATCTACCTAAAAAGCAATAAACGTGCTAAAGCAATAAAATCCTATATGCAATTAAAATGTAATGCAAAAATCCATTGTCATTTTTCTTTAATCTCACAACCGTCCCCCCCAAACTTATTTGTCATCAATTCAAAAGAGGACAATTAATAAAATCAAAAGAAAAATGCAATGGAAAACTCACAAATTTTTTTTTTCCTTTTCTTCCAATTGGGTACAGGATTTGAATTATCGTTACCCAAAAATGCGTATTGAAGATGGTCGGGAAGTGGCTTGAGTTCCGGAGCAGGAACGTCATGAACGGGGTTCGTTTTCTCCTCAGGGCCTTGGGGCACAGTCTGACCGTGCTCCAGCACACGGTCGTGCGGCGATGTCCAGTGCACTTTGCTGCCGGGCACTGTCTGACCGTGCCCCAGCGCACGGTCGTGCCCGACTGCCCAACTTTCAGGAACTTCTTGATCTCGTTTTTTCACCTTTTCTCCGATTGTCTTTGTCGAAAATTCATGCAAGGCATCCAAATAATACATCTCATCAATTACATGCTCATTTTCCAAACGCAAAATTTTATCATGAGTAGTAAGAGATTTCAATAAACAAAGTTCCAACGAATCATTCATCAAGATGCAATCCACTTGATCCTCCACACAGAAGTCCACAACGTCAACAAAGCTGCACGTTTCTCTATCATCGTGAAATTTCATTGTTTTGTAAATGTTGAACAATACATGTTCATCATTCACTCTTAACGTGAGCTCGCTTTTTTGTACGTCAATTAACGCTCTTCCCGTGGCTAAAAATGGACGACCTAGAATCAAGGGCACATCGTGATCCTCCTCTATGTCTAGGACCACAAAATCCACTGGAAAAATAAATCGATCAACCTTTACTAATACATCTTCAATGATGCCCTTAGGATAGGTTATCGATCTATCTGCTAATTGTAACGTAACTGTTGAAGGTTTCACATCTCCAAGCCCAAGCTTTTGGAAAATCGAGAACGACATAAGATTGATGCTTGCACCTGGATCACACAATGCCTTATCAAAATAAGATTCACCAATTACGCATGGAATTGTGAAACTTCCCGGATCCTTCAACTTTTGTGGTAACTTCTGTTGCAAGATTGCACTACATTCCTCCGTTAGATTCACTCTTTCAAAATCTGCTATCTTTCTCTTCTTTGACATTACATCCTTCAAGAATTTTGCATAATTTGGCATTTGTTCCAAGGCATCTGCAAAAGGAATGTTAATGTGAATTTTCTTGAAAATTTCCAGAAATTTAGCAAATTGTGAATCTAATTTCTTCTTTTGGAAACGCTGAGGAAAAGGAAGAGAAGTAGTAGTAAAAGGTAATGGAGAGTTAGAAATAGATTTTGGCTTCTTAGCCCCTTTCTGTTATCTACGATCTTTTTCTTCCTCTACCACCGGATTTTCTTCTTCTTTCTCCATCTCCTGTTCTTCCTCGATTGGCATGCTCGGCCCATCATAGTTCGTCTCACTTCTCAAATTGATGGCTTGACATTGCTCCCTTGGGTTGATCTCTGTAGTACTTGGATATTGTCCTTTCTTGTGTTGGTTTCCCCAGTTTGTAGCAAGTTGTCCTATTTGTACTTCCACTGATTTGAGCTGAGCCTCCACTTGCCTTTCCGAAGATCTGATACGAGCATCCATTTCTTTTAAATGCTCATCTGTTCCTTTAATGAATTCCCTCATTAAATCTTCAAATGGCTGCTTTTTTGGCTCATCGATCATTCCATTTGTAACGGAAAACCCTGGAGGAGGTTGTGAACAATTATTATTGTTTGCATACGAGAAGTTCTAATGGTTCCTCCCACCGTGCTTGTTCTGATACATGCATCTGTTTCGGAAATTGTTATTGTAATTTTGCCTGCCCAAATATGATTTATATAGTGGAAGCACAACTTATAAACAGGGCATCCAGCCAAAAGATTAGATCATCGGAAAACAGATTGTAAACAAAATTCTGAAAAGATAATTCTCGTACTTAGAAGAGTTCAACATGTACAGCGGAAAGATATGTTTGGTACAACCGTGAAAAGATCCTTAATACAGAGTACCAAAATAGGGTTCTGATAAAGCCGACAAGGAAAAATATACATAATTATACATGCAAAGTGTCAGGCAATTCAGCTCGTCCCTCCTTCATCCATTGTTTTCTGTAAAATAAAAGCATATAAAGGGTGAGTGCCAAAAGTACACTCAGTGGGTCGACCTGTACTGTGAAAGGAGGAAAACATTTTATTGTAATCTTATCATATACATATACATAGTACACATTGCGGACTCTCGAGTAGTCCCTTGTAAACCTCTGGATAGGTTTCCGAAGAAGAGCCTATCGGAGCCCCAAGCCGACTCCATTGGGTTTTTACACCCTTCATGTGAAAATAGGGTTCTGATAAAGCCGACAAGGAAAAATATACATAATTATACATGCAAAGTGTCAGGTAATTCAGCTCGTCCCTCCTTCATCCATTGTTTTCTGTAAAATAAAAGCATATTAAGGGTGAGTGCCAAAAGTACACTCAGTGGGTCGACCTGTACTGTGAAAGGAGGAAAACATTTTATCGTAATCTTATCATATACATATACATAGTACACATTGCGGACTCTCGAGTAGTCCCTTGTAAACCTCTGGATAGGTTTCCGAAGAAGAGCCTATCGGAGCCCCAAGCCGACTCCATTGGGTTTTTACACCCTTCATGTGGAGTTTCCGAAGAATACCCGATATACTTGGCGTGAAAACGCATGCGCAGTTACACCTCACATAATGGTTCTCACATAACACATAGTACACGTTAATCACGTTCACGTTGGGTCATATAATTCATGCCAAGTACAAATAAGCAAATAAATCTTTTGACCTGTATTGGTTTCTAAAGAAACTCTTCCTATATGGGTATTATCCCGACTTTTCATCATATGAAATCAATCGCATTTGAATCCCTTGAAAACAGTAATCCTCGAAAATATATAATTTACTCGAAAATCAATCATAAAATATTAACGATTAACTTGAAATCGACTTAATTTGTTTACTGAAAATAATGCCACATATAACAATAAATGTCACATAATAAGTTGTACAATTTAAACGAAAACATTTATTTGATAAGATTTTACCCCCACCTTGGTTATCAAAAGTTCTGTCGAAGTTCGTCGTTCCCTTCCTTACTCCTGTCCCACGTCTGTATATCCTACAAAGCGTAATAACTTGACTTAGCATCTAATTTAACTATAGATGCACGGAATAATCAGTAGAGTAAACCCTCAAAAAGAAAGATAATCGATGATCCTAGGGTTAGGGCTTGTTTGAATCCAGAACGGTCGTCTATCATATTTTTCGTATTATTTTGGGTGTCATTCTAGCCTTTCTACACATAAAATATAAGGTTTTGGGATCATAATATTATTTCTATAAGTTCTGGGGGATAAATCTGCAATTTAAACTAACTTCAGGGGCTAAACTTAAATCAATAGAATCTGTAGGGACTGAAATGCAATTAAGCAAAAGATAAAGGGCTGATCAATAATTAAACAAAAATAGGAATTTGCAAAACAGTCCCTGGACTTAATCTAATTTACATTTGCAGCCCCTGTTCCCAAATCACCCCCCGTTACTGCTCCATCGCCGATTTCCCCCCTGCCCATCATCGCCGCCGCTGCTGCCGTCCACCGGCAGCAGCACTCACACACCCTTCCCGCACGGCACCGTCGCACACGGCAGCACCACACACGCACACACACTGCCCGATTCACAACCACCCCTTTCTCCGATTCTGCCGCCAGCCGCCGACCCCCTTTGCACCCCGCTGCCCCTACAGCTGCCGGCGGTGAGCGCCGGCAGCGTTCCCCGCTCCATTCTCACCCAGCACATGGCGCCGCCTGTCGCGGTGACGCCTCTCTCCTTCTCCCCTGTTTCACAGCCACACTCACACACCAAAACACACACACACACCCCTGTACAACAACACGTACACACTCACAGCAGCGCCGCCGTCGGCGGCGCTGCACTCCCTATCCACACACGGTGCCGCCGCCCATGACACCGCCAACCCAGGGCAGTGACGTTCAGCAACAACAGAGACGGAGAGGGAGAGAGAGAGAGAGAGAGAGAGAGAGAGAGAGAGAGAGAGAGAGAGAGAGAGAGAGAGATTGAAGATGGAAATGAAATTGTGCAGCAGTAAGAAGGAAGATAACTTGGAGAAATACATATATAGATAGATACAAATGGAAATACATATTAACATGAAGATGAACATGAATTGAATAGATGTTTTACCCCTTTCACACACCAAGTTTCTCTGCAAAAGTTTTTGATGAAAGAAAAGAAATTGGAGAAGATACACTTGTTCCCCCTCCTGTACAGATGTATCAAGGACAAGACACGTGTATAATTTCAGTGAATCGAGAGGATGACAAGGATTTCTCCCAAATGTTGGGCTGAATAAACATGGCTCAAGCGTGGGCTTAGGTGGTATTGGAATTGGGCCGGAAAATAACATTACTTTGGGCTTCTTTTTATATTTAATGTACATGTATACATATAATCTATGCTTCTAATTTTGGGGTGTTATAGTTTAATCCATTATTTTCTGAAATGAAGGGAATAGGAACGAGAGATAATATTAGGAGAAAATAAGGGGAAGAACCTCTGAAAGCATCGCTATTATAGAAGGTGGGGGTAAAATCTTATCTACGTTATTTATTATATAATTTATTATGTGAATTTTATGAATTATATGACTTGAATTCTGTAATTATATGAAGTCGATTTCAAGTTGAACATCATTATTATATGATTGCTTTTCAAGTAAATTATATATTATCAAAGGTTAATGATTTCAAAGGATACAAATGCGACTGGTTTTAAATGAAGAAAAGTTGGGATAATACCCGTACAAGAGAGGTTTCTTTAGAAACCGTTACATGGCAAAGGATTTGTTTTATCTATCTGAATTTCATGAATTATATGAACCTACGTGAATGTGATTAATGTGTACTATGTGTTATGTGAGAACCATTATGTGAAACGTAACTGTGTATGCACTTTCTACGCCAAGTAGGGTATTTTTCGGAAACCCATCTACGGGGGTATTCTTCGGAAACCCAGCAACAGGGGTGTAAAAACCCAATGGGGTCGGCTTGGGGCCTGGATAGATTTTATTCGGAGGTCCAAGATGGTTTGCAAGGGACTACTCGGGAGTCCACAATGTGATTTGTTTTCATGATATGGCTACGTGCATTATATGTATCCCCTCCACCGTACAAATGAACCTCATTGAGTGTTCTTTTGGCACTCACCTCTATGTGTAAAAATGTATTCAGTTTAAAGTATCCAGGACGTGGCGTGTGAGCGATGAATGTCGGTAGCCGATATTATCAAGGTCGTAGAAGATTTTAATAAAGAGATCTATTTTATACATATCAATATGTGTATTTATGTAAATGTTTGTTTCCATCACTCTTTTGATGATTTTAAAAGTGTGTTTGGAAAGAAAGAAATTTCAAGAAAATCTTTTCCGCTGCATCTTTCCAAAGTTCGTTTTTCAAAACTTCATTTCATGGAATACCATTCCACAGTTATTCCTGAATTTATTTATCTTTATTATTATTGAAAGAGACAATTTCTAATGTAAGTAGCGCCCAAACAGGATTTTAAAACGGGGCGTTACAAGTGAGATGTATGATCTTGGATGCAGGTGATAAGTATTGTTTTTACTATATTTTTACGTATGTTTATGTGTTCATTTGAGCATGTTTATGTACTTTCTATAGTGATTTCGATACTTTTGATTTATTAGTTGCATTTGATGGTTTTGTGTTTAGTTTTGTGTTTTTAGTGCAAAAATCGCAAGTTTCAGCTCACATGCGCAGTTGTCGAAGAAATGACATATCTCACGATCTAGAAGTCCGAATTGGAAGATCTTAATTTTTTTGGAAATCTAAGGAAGAGATCTACAATTTTTATGTTGAACACTTTTCCCAATTCGTTCTCGAAGAAAGCATAATATTAAGGAAAAACGGAAGTTTTGCGTTCGGTTCTTCGACGTGACAGGGCTCTAATATTTTGATCATAACTTTCTCTAGAAGACTTCTATTGAGGTGAAATTTGTGGAATTTCAAAGCTAACTTCAAGACCTACAACTTTAATGAAGACGTCGAAGTTAAATTCGGAACTTTGCACCAGCGCACGACCGTGTCTTGGGACACGGTCGTGTCCCATTGCACAGAAACACTAGCACTGGAGCACGGGTGACCGTGTCCTGGGGCACGGTCATGCCCGAGAGACTCCTATTCGATCCCAAACTCGATTTTTGACGTATCTCACACTTCTAAACCATCTAGGAGACCTCCAAGATGCTATATATACCCAAATTCGTCCCAAAAAGGAGGAGGAGAGAGGAGGAACAATCATTAGGGGTAGGAATAACATTGATAGAGAGAAAACATATATTCTGAGAGCATCCGGAGAGGAGAAGAAGACTTCAAAGATCGAAGAATCAAGAGATCATCGTTCATATAGAGCTTTTCTTTATCTTCCTTTTTATTGTTGGATTATTTTAGTTTGATATGATATTTTCAATCTTGTCTATGAGTTTGTTGATATTCATATCTGGCTAGTTTTCCATGGGTTTTTAGGGCTTGTTAGTAGTTTGATTCGAATTTGATGGATCTTTGATTTCAATTCAATTTCTTGATTCTTTATCCTATTGATGTGTTTATAGTTTGATTGCTTGTTTGATTGTGTGGCCACTAATTGAGCATGTTTAAGTAATTAAGTCAAAATTCGAGAGAGGAGATTTAATTACGGAAGAGCAAACACATGACATATATGCAGCATGAGATCGAGAGATAAATGACATATGTGATGAAATTTTCAATCCTAGGTGCTTTTGGGAGTTGTTGTGTTATATCAGATCGAGTAGAGATACCTCTGGTAGCATAATAATCAACCGGTTAAATTGACTCGAGAGAGCTTTTAATTTAATATTCGTGATTGCTCATATAGGATAGTTAATCATTGAAATGGATTGATCAAGTGATATCGTGGTGAGAATTAGATGAAAGCATGTTCTAGAACCTGTCTCAGTTATATCTGTTTGTCTCCGTGTATTTATTTGTTTTTGTTTTAGTATAACTAATTGAATTCTTTGATATCTGATAGCCTAGAAAAAATTAGGGATTGAATTTGGGTAATCGATTATTCCTAGATAATAGTCTCTGTGGGATTGACCTTGCTTACCATGTTCTGCAATCTACACCGTACACTTGCGGTAGTAGCCTAAAGAAAAAGGTGAACAGCAGGAGTTCCAAAATCATTCTGGGGAGAAGCCTTAAGCACTGCTGCTTATCTGATTAATAAGAGTCCTCACTCAACACTTAAGTTCAAAACACCAGATGAAATATGGTACTCAAAACCTCCAGATTACTCCCATCTCAAAGTGTTTGGATGTCAAGCTTTTGCACATGTCAAACAGGATAAACTAGAAGCAAGAGCATTGAGGTGCATATTCATAGGTTATCCACCTGGCACTTAAGGATATAAGATGTGGAACTTGGAGCCTACAGGACAAAGGTGCATTATCAGCAGGGATGTGGTATTTAATGAGCATATAATGGGTTATAAAACTAAGGGAAGAAGCTCAGACATTGAGAAAGAAATCATATGAAGTGATGGAATACAACTTGAGGTGGAGCCTGAATTTAATCAACCACAAGCTGAAGAAGAAGATGGAGTAAGTGGGATTCAGATCCAAGAGATAATTGATCAAGAAGACACCTCTGAAATTGATTCAGATGCTGAGGAACTGAATAATTACAATTAGCCAGAGATAGGTAAAGAAGAGAAATCCATCCTCAAGTAGATTTGGACATGCTGATATGTTATCCTATGCACTAATAGTTGCTGAAGATGTAGAGTATGAGAAGCCTAATTCCTACAGAGTTGCACTCCTATCTCCAAATAAGGACAAGTGGATCCAAGCCATGAATGAGGAACTCTTGTCACTGGAGAAGAACAAGACTTGGACACTAGTTGATAAACAAAGTGGATAGAAAGTGGTTGGAAGCAAGTGAATTTTCAAGTGGAAAATAGAAGTGGCTGGAACTGAGAAGGTAAGGTTCAAGGCAAGGTTAGTTGCCAAAGGATTTACTCAGAGAGAAGGAATAGACTTTAATGAAGTCTTCTCACAAGTTGTGAAACACTGCTCAATCAGGTTATTACTTGCACTGGTAGCCCAATGGGACTTAGAAATACATCAACTCGATGTAAAGACTGCATTTCTTCATGGAAATCTTGATAAAGTGATCTATATGAGACAACCAGAAGGGTTTATTGCACCTGGAGATGAGAACAAAGTATGCAAACTCTAGAGATCTTTGTATGGACTAAGGCAAAACCCAAGACAATGGTATAAGAGATTTAATGAAGTAATGAGCAAGCTGGGACTGATAAGATGTAAACATGATCAATGTGTCTACATGAAAATTGAGAAAGGAACAGTCGTTACTTACCTATTATTGTATGTGGATGACATGCTGTTAGCAAGTAAGAGTGTAAAGAGAATTGAAGTCTTAAAGCAGAACTCAAAGCCCAATTCGAAATGAAGGACTTGGGAATAACAAAAAGGATACTTGGCATGGACATTAGAAGAGAAAAGGTGGATGGGAAGGTGTTCTTATACCAAGAAGATTACCTGAACAAGGTACTGAAATGATTTAATATACACCAAGCCAGATGCCTTGCAATCCCAATAGGCCAGCAGATCTGTTGGTCCCAAGTGGTAGTAGGCTTAGAGGGGGGGTGAATAAGCCTACTCAAAATTTTCAATCTTTTCTTCTAGAAAAGACACACAGACAGTTTGTTAAGGAACTAACTGTTCTGGAGGTTACTGCTTGAGCAGTTACCTTAAGTTTTAAGACATAATGAGATTTATGCACAGCGGAAATACTTTTTGAGCAAAGTTTCTTTTCTGAAAAACAGATATTATGCTTATAAATGATATGCAAATGATAAGAGCAAAAAAGCAATAATATCAACAAGATCAATGAAAACAGCACAGTAAAGAACACAGCGATATATAGAGGTTCAAGAGTGGAGTAATCCCTTTACGTCCTCTCTTCTCCTACACAAAGAGGAACATTTGTTAGGTCAAACGGTTTATTTACACAAGCCTCACTTAGACAATCTAAACCTAATAAAAATTGTCAGTCTCTCCCACACAGGGTTACTGCACAGTGACCAAACTCCTCTAGCCCACACAGAGCTCTTGTTCTTCTACTAAGAACGTAAATACTTGATCAGGAACACCCTCTGGTCAAGCAACTCCTTTACAGTCTGAAATAAAAGAATTCAACAACACAGACAGCAAGCTTAGAAATGATTGAGCTCTCAAATCTAAGGATATCTTGCTGCTAGACTGGACTTGAAACTTTTTTGTATTTGTAGATGTTCTTTGATAGCTTGAGCATTTTTATTGCAAGAGTTTCAGGTGCATTTCATGTGCCAGTCTTCCAACATTTATAGGCGATTCAAATTTTTGTCAGTTGGAGAGGGTGATCATTATTTTCAGCTTTCATAGATCAGAGTGGCAATTTCTGCTTTGTTCGTACACTGATCGTTGAGGGTATACGTGACTGATGCTGCTATTGCCATACCTAGTCTGACTTCCCTGCAGACTTCCTTTTTACTTTTTGATACGTGACATAACTTGATTGGTTGCAAATGCCGCTTGTGCCTAACGTTAACCTCGTACACGTCTTTCGAGGTAACTGCTACTAAAGTAGGTTGTTGATGCTTCCTGATGCTTCAGTTATCTTCAGTTCTCCTTTTGTCCATCTGGCAGTTAGTAACCTTAGTGTTCTCAGGTAGTGCGGCCAGTATCCTTTTTGAGCAACCTGCTGTTGATATGTATACTTGTATTTTCTCTTCGGTTTATATGCAGCAGGGTCATCATGCTCCATTCTTTTGATCTTCAAGCATCATGTTCCTATACTTAGAAATATTTTACATTGGAATCTAATACATAGGATCCTAGGCCCTAATCTATTACATGTTTTGTCATTCATCAAAATCTTATACAATGTTACTTACAAGATCAAACTCAGTGCTGAACAAAGCCTAAAGACAGTAGAAGAGAAGAAACATATGGAGACAGTAACATATGTTAGTGGTGTTGGGAGTTTGATGTACTCCATGGTATGCACCAGGAAAGACTTGGCTTATAACATGAGTGTCATTAGCAGATACATGGTCAATCTGGGTAGAGCAGATTGGAAAGCTTTAAAATAGGTTCTAAGATATGTTGGAGGCTCAGCAAACAAAGGGTTAATATACAAGAAAGATAACAACAAAGATCAGTTTCCTATAGAAGGCTCTGTGGACTTGGATTTTGCAGGCAATCAAGACAATAGAAAGTTATTAACAGGGTATGTCTTCACATTATTTGGTACAACTATTAGTTGGAAATCAATCCAACACTACAAGAAAAATGCACATAGACTACGCCCTTAAGACAACGGTTTTTTTAGAAATGCACTCAAACCGTTGTCGTAGCCAAAATTGGCGTTGTCGTAGGGTGCAAAAATGCACTCATACACAACGGTTTTTTATTGGCGTTGTCGTAGAGGCATAGTCGTAGGATAAAATTTAGCAAAAACGGATCCCTTTATTGAGTTAATAAATTCAAAGAGTACCAGATCATAAAAACTATAACTAAGCAAAACAAGATATATATAAGAGTAGGGAGCAGGAAGGTTTACGACATCTTGAATCGGGAAGCTCTTTTTCTTTCTTTCCTCGAACCTTTCCACCAGTTGAGGATAGACTCTTGGTAAGTTGGTTCCATTAGTCTTTTCGTCTCAGGCATCTCGTCGTACCTCAACCAGAAGTCTTCACAGAAAGGGATGATTTCTCCTCTGTTCATTCTTCCTTTTAGCTTCATCTGGATTGGAAGTACACCTCTACTAATAAGATCCTTGAAGCATTTGAGCTTTTCACGATGATTTCTACCTTTGATGAGTGTGGACTCTTTGCACAATTTGTTGTAATACTTCAAGTATTCTGCTTGCTTGAAGTTATTGATCTGTGGAAAAGATGGACAGTGAGTGTAGGCAGATCAATTTCAGGGGACTCCCATACTTGGAAGTTGGAACTCCTGATATCTGGACTTCCATCCAGAAAGATGCAAAGTGAATCTGGTGTGTTCTTTTCATCTGCAGCAACAGCTTCCAGATTGGGTTACTTCTGGGGAGGGTAGAGTCTGGACATGAGCTTCTCAATTTAAGCGTCTGATGTTTTAATAAGTTCTTCTTCAACTCTTCTTCTTTTCTCCTCCCTTTCTTCTATTCCTCTTCGGAGACCAGGATGTACTCCTGAGATAGCTTCTGATTATCTTTTGATTGAGCTGCTATCTTGGTGTTCTCTGGAGCTCCTTCCATTACCTCCTCCATCGCCTCCTAAGTCCTTCCTAGGCAGTATTATTAGTTGTTTGCAAGATGACAGATCCACTTGTTGTCTTTTCTGCTCGATCCTCTTAGATACCTCTTCCCCCCTTTTTGTTATCATCAAAGTCTGACCCTATGCCAAACTTTTTCATGGAGTACATCAGTATGATCCTCTAAAGTTTGTCTCTGTGCATTCTGAGATTTGTTGATCACTTCGAGGGAGGAGGTTACAAATTGTTGTTCCAACTCAATCGCTACGAGTTTGTTCGCTTGTGAGTTGAGCTTGTCATTCATGATTTTGATGGTTTCAACCAAGGTGGCAGACTTGGTTATGGAGTTGATAGATTGATGTAACCTTGCCAAGGTTGCATTGAGGGAGTCGAGTCGGAAAGAAGCTTTAAACCGATCCTTCCTTACCTCAGCTCTCATTTCCCGACTTGCTTTACTTAAAGATTTGCCAATTTCCCCAACTGCCTTGAAGACGTCATCAATTGATTTATCCTGTACAAAAAGAGAAGACGTTAGAGGTTTGGATTTTTCGGCTCCGGTTACATCCTTTTCGCTGGATGCACCATCATCGCTGCTGGAGTTAGACAGAAATTCATCAGTATCTGCTCCATCACTAGCTGATTCCTCCTCTTTGTCAATTGAAGGTTCATCCTGAGGGACATCTCCCTTCTAGGCCTGCAATTCCCGTATTGTTTCTTCAGATGGCCCTGCCTCCTCCTGCACTTTTTCAACATCTATCAGTTTCATCGAGGTCTCTTGTAAGGAGATCTCCTTAACAGTAGGCTCTTTAGGAACGGCCCATTCATCAGTAGACTTATTCAAAGCACTCTATTCTTCTGGATTGTTATCAACAGTAGGCTCTTTATTAGCAGCCTGTTCTGTTGCGGTCTCTTCTGCAATCGTCTCTCCACGATTCGCAGGATCTTCAGAAGTTACACCCTCTATCTCCATTGGTGTAATTTCCTCAGTCGTCTTATCGAGCTCCATAGGTGCCTCATCAATAGAGTGGACTTGTACCAAGACACTTTCTTCAATAGTTGCTGCTTTAAGTGTGGCTTCAAGAACTGCAGCAATCGCAAGAACCTCCAACTTTTTAGCCTCCATAGATGTTGGTGGTTCCATCATTGCCGTGTCAGCCTGTTCGGTGGTGGTAGGAGTATCCTCAAGAGTCCGAACTTCTCCTACTATGTCTAATCTTGCATCCTCCTCCTCTGGCAAGATTACTATATCTACCAGCTGACTGAATGCCCCGCTGGATTCATCTTTTGATGTGGTGGTGAGGGAATCCTTTCATTGACTGGAGGAACCGTTAGGGGTTGTTCAATAGATGTTGTTCCTATGGATGAGCCCTCTTGTACTTCCTCCTTGTTTCCATCATACTGGCGTCTAAGGCCTATTTCAGCATCCTTTCCTCTGCTTCATCTACTCCAAATGCCTCTGCTTGTTTTTCAGCAAAGCCTATGTCATCGCCAGTATTAACCTGTTCAGCAGCAGCCTTCAGGATAACCTCATCTTTGTAGAAGTCAGGCTGCTCAATAGGTTTCTTTCTCTTCACTGTCCTTGGGGATGGTGTAGGTAGTTCAAGAGAAGTTGTCTACTTCTTCTTCTCTACAAGAGCAGCCAGTTTCATCTCTGCTTCATAGTTTTCTTTGAAATTTCCCCACTTCATCTTCCGCAGTCCTATCAGGAATCTTGAATCCAGTACTTTTAATTTCTTCCCTTATATTAGATACCTCAGCCCAGTTTAGTGCCCACTCTTCCTCTGTATATAGTTTTTCCCACTCAAACATAATCGGACTGGGAAGATGTCGGTAATTCCACCATGTCGTGAACCTTTCCCATTGCTTCTTAAATTCTTTCTTCATCTTGGTTATGTCCAAGACTACTTTAGGTTCAGAGTCCTCATCATTCTCTTCCACCTCCATCCTCAACTGCTCTTGGAGTTGAGCAGTGATTTTCTGTACAACCACTTCCACTTGTTCAGTGGTCTGAATCTCTGATTCAACATTTTTACCCTTACTTGTGGGAGCAGGTAGTATCAACAATGTTGATGGTAATGCTTCATCATCAGAAATTCTCAGCTTCCTCTTCACCATCTGTTTCCCCTCACTCTTACACTTCTGTCCTTATTTTCCTGTTTAGAAGGAGAAGAAGTAGCAGTCGAGACTTTCCCCCTCCGACGTGCTTTCTTCTACTGCTTCCTTACGAGTCTCTTTTTCCTTCACCTCAGTAACCTTCCTGGTTACTAGAGAGACTTTAGATCCTTTCTTGGCAAAGATTCTGCCGTAACCTATGAACTTGCCCTTTTGAATGGGCTTACCTTTTGACAGGTCGTGACCAATATACCATAAGATGGTGTTGATCACTAGTCCATAAGTTGGCTTGCCAAATTTCTTCTCAACCTCCTCCTTGAGCCTTGTGAACACGTATTCAGCCATGTTTACCTCCTCAGCCTCCATCAGAGCCATCATCATCCTATACCTCAGGTTGGTACATTTGTCAAAAGAGTGATAACTTCGTTATTTGATGCATTTTGGGGCTTAATTTCATATCATTTTGTGTTGAAAAGCATGCAATAGTGAGATTTTATTTAGATTTCATTATCTTTTTAAGATTTCACGTTTTTGCTTGATTTGAAAGGAATTTGATAGGTTTTAGCACAAAATGAAAGTCCAATGGAATTTTACGCCAAGTTGGAGTCGAGATAGGGAGTCGATAAAGCGCAGTTATGGAGGAAAAATCATACTTCGATCTCTAGATGTCCAAATTCAATGTTTCTTGTCTTGTTAGGAAGCTAAGAGGGAGTTCTACAACTTTCATGTTGGAAGGTTTCATCAGTTCTGCCCTCAAGAGAGCAGAATAATACAAGAAGTTGAAAGTCGTGCAAGAATGTCCTAATTTTTGTCTTGACAGGGCTTGAGTAAATTGGGTATAACTTGGTGTAAAAAACTGATATTGGGCTGAAATTAGTGGCATCGGATAGCTAACGTGAAGGGCTACAACTTTCATGAAGAAGTCGAAGCCCAATTATGAGCGTAAGAGGGCCGAATCAAGGCTGAAAGCTGGAAGTCTGGGCCACCCGGGTCACTTGGCCGGGTCAGTGGTTTAGTTGCGGATTTTTAGGCCTATTTGGACTCCTATTTGGATACAACTTGCTCCAAGTCCGATTTTTACCTACTTATATACAAATTAGGATTTGGGAAGATTTGAGAAACTATAAAAGATCCATACACATCCAAAGAAAGGAAGAAGGATCCACATCTTGAGAGCAAGGAAAAAGCTGGAAATTGAAGATTCAAGAATCAAGAGGAGCAACCAACGATCACAAATTCAATAAGCGTTTCTTTGATTTATTTCTAGTTTTGATCATGTCGTTTTGTAATTTATTTTGCTTTACGAACATGATTTTTGGCTAGGGGTCTCGTGATCTTAAGACACGAGAGTAGTTTTATGGATTTCTTGTTGAATATCCAGTTTTAATCTTTCTTCTAATCCATGATATTTTATTCATGCTTCCTTGTGCTTATTCCATGTGTGAATTCTGGCCAAATTTATGCATGCTCTAATTAATTAGATTGAGATCGAGAGATGATATCTGATTATAGATTTGGGAATGCGTGACTCAATTAAATTGCCTGGATCGAGAGATTGGTAAATAATTGGGGTGAGAATACGATCTTAGGAGCTTTTAGGAGTTGGTTATTAACTGCGAGGTAGAGATACAGACATTAATAATCGATCCACGGGTTAAGTTGCTCGAGAGAGAGGTTAATCTACAATCGTGATTGCTCACATAAAATAATTGGATTTGAGGTTGATTTTTGCTAGATTAGTAAACTTGATTGAAGTAGAATGAAATCGTTGTCTTAGGATCCTTGTTTGAATCTTGATTATCTTGATATTTTCTTGTTTGATATCTTTATTCCATTTATTTGTTTCTAGACATAGGTTTTTAGATTAAATTCAATCAATTCGGTTACTTAGATAAAATTGGGTAAATTAATTAGGTAGTTAACTAAGTTCTAATTCACTAGTCTTTGTGGGATCGACCTTGCTCGCCCTATCTATAGTTGACACCGTACACTTGCGGTATAGGCTAGAAATAGACCATCGATCAAGTTTTTGGCGCCGTTGCCGGGGACTAGAGTCTTAGGATAGTTAATATTTGATTTTTTTTTTTACCTGATCTTAATCTAGGGTTTTATTTGCTTTAAAAAAAGAATCAAAAAAAAAAAATCAGTTTTTCCTTTTCTTTTATTTTTGTCTCAGTTTGTGTCTAAAATACTCTTATTTGTTGCTTTTAGGTAGTGCATGAACACACGCTCCAAAAGGGCGACTCTGATTGAACCTGATCCGGAGATTGAATCAACCTGCAGACGCAACAAAACAAAGAAAAAACTGTTATTCAATCAAATGGCTGACGATCAAATCAGAAATCAAGTACCACCTGGGAATGGAGGATTTGGGAATAATCAACCGAACGTTCCTGCTCAAAGGCCGATTCGAGATTACTTTCAGCCTCAACAAAACAGAAGGGGAGTTGTGAGACCACCGATTGAGGCAAATAATTTTGAACTCAAACCAGCCCTAATAAGCATGGTGCAACAGAACCAATTTGGTGGAAGTCATCTAGATGATCCTAATGCGCATCTAGCGCAATTTTTGGAAGTATGTGACACAATCAAATTGAATGGGGTTTCTGATGATGCAATCAAACTTCGCTTATTCTCATTCTCATTACGAGATAAAGCGAAGTTGTGGTTCAATTCCATTCCACCGGGCTCGATTACTAGTTGGGATGAGTTGAGTAGGAGGTTTCTCTTCAAATATTTTCCACCGAGTAAGACATTGAAGATGAAGAGCGAGATCACACAATTTAAACAACTCGATGGGGAATCTTTGGGGGAATCATGGGAGAGATTTAGAGATATGTTGAGGAGATGTCCTCAACATGGATTTCCGGAGGATCAACAAATCTGTTTCTTCTATAACGGATTGTTTGGATCCACAAGAGCAATGATAGACGCAGCAGCAGGAGGAGCGTTGCTAGCAAAGAGTCCTGAGGAGGCCATGTATATTTTGGAAGAGATGGCGACAAACAGTTATCAATGGCCGTCTGAAAGGACTACTTATAGAAAGGTGGCTGAAATTCAGAGTCAAGATCAAGTGTTAGCTGCTATAGCCGCACTCACGACTCAAGTATCTGCTCTAGCACATTCTCGTAATCAACCCATGGATAGTTCGGGAGTGCAGATTGGTGATTTTGCCCAACATGAAGACGTTGAGGAGTTGAATTACATCGGTGGGCAGAATTACAACAACTTCCGGAACAACAAGTGGCCATATCAGTATAAGCACGGTGGGAGAAATCACGAGAACTTCTCGTATGCAAATAATAATAATTGTTTGCAACCCCCTCCAGGGTTTTCCGTCACAAATGGAATGATCGATGAGCCAAAGAAGCAGCCACTTGAAGATTTAATGCAAGAATTCATCAAAAGCACAGATGCTCGTATAAAAGCTTTGGAAATGCAAATGGATGCTCGTCTCAAGTTGGTGGAGAGGCAAATCGGGCAAATAGCTGAAATTGTGGGTAACCAACATCAAAAGGGGCAATATCCAAGTAACACCGAGGTGAATCCAAAAGAGCATTGTCATGCAATCTATTTGAGAAGTGGAACACAATATGAAGGACCTTCCATGCCGGCTGAAAATGTGAAAGAAGAAGTGAAGGAGTCGAAAAAGAGGAAGATAGTTGACAATGAGATTGTCAACTTGACCGAGGAGTGCAGTGCCATAATCCAACGAAAACTTCCACAAAAGTTGAAAGATCCGGGAAGCTTCTCAATTCCATGTGACATCGAAGGGGTCCAATTCAAAAAGGTCTTGTGTGACCTTGGAGCATCAATTAATTTGATGTCATTGTCCAACTTCCAAAAGCTTAACTTGGGAACGTTGAAACCAACAACAATGACTCTTCAATTAGCCGATCGATCGTTGAGATTTCCAATGGGGGTTATTGAAGATGTGTTGGTTAAAGTTGATAAGTTCATCTTTCCTGTGGACTTCGTGGTCCTTGACATGGAGGAGGATTTTGACATGCCTCTAATTTTGGGGAGACCATTTTTGGCCACCGGACGAGCATTGATAGATGTGGAGAAAGGAGAGCTTAAATTGAGGGTTAATGATGAACAAGTCACTTTTTCCATCTATAATGCCATGAAGCTTCATGAAGAAAATAAAGAAGAGTGTCATTCAATTGACATAATGGAGGAACGAGCCCAAGAGAGTTCAAAGGAAAAATCAACTTATGACCCATTGAAAAATTTCCTAAATCCCTCTATCTTCTCTATTGATTTAATATATGACACTAAAGATGTTAAATCCTACAATGATGTTGCTTCTTTGAATTATTTGCAGGAAATGTCGAAGAAAAGGGTCAAATTCAAGCATAGCCATCACTCAAAGCAACAAGAGAAAGAATCGAGTTTTCAACTCGATGTACCGTGAGTTCTCTCTACAAAAATCGTCTAGCTAAAGACGTAAAATTAAGCGCTTGTTGGGAGGCAACCCAATTTTTATCGATTTTGTTTCGTTTTTAGTATAAGTAGTATTTATTTATTTTTGTTTAGAATAAGTTTGAAAAAAAAAAATCAAAAAAAAAAAATCAAAAAAAAAAAAAAGAGGGACCCGGGTCGGGTCGGAGCATCGGCTTTGGTGAGCCTGGGCGACGACACGCGACCCGGCCGGGCTCCAGGAGACCCGGTCCGGGTCGCACCTTCGAATTGGGCCATTTTGGGGCAAGACACGCGACCCGGGTCGGGTCCGGTGACCCTGGTCACGTCGTGTGACCCGGGTCGGGTCCGGTGACCCTGGTCACGTCGTCCGTTCGATTTTTTTATTTTTTTTCCAGCCAACACCAAAACACGTGACTCGACCCGGATCGCGCAAAAGGTAAGTTTTTCACTTCTTTTCATCCATTTTCACCTTTAATTCTTCCCCAATACACCTCTACAATCATTCGTTTTAAGTGCTCAAGATTAGCTAATTTTCTTTTTCGGAACTTGTTCTGAGAACAAGTTTGGGGGGGAGGAAGGACGGCTTTTCTTGGGTTGTTTTACCCTTTTCTTGTTTTTATTTTGTTTTTTTTTGTTTTTATTTTTTCTTTTTTTAGTTTTAGGTTAGTTTCATGAGAGGAAAGTTTTTTTTCTTAGGATTAGTTCATTTGGTGAATTGTGATATTGGTAGCTGATTTGATGAGTATGTGATGATATTCTTGAAAAAAAAAATCTTTTGTGCTGAATATGATTTTGTGGAGATGTTGCATGGAGGAAAGTATGTTGATGAAATTGAAATGATGCTTTAAATGGTGAATTTGACCTGTGAGATTTGAGCCTTTGACTGATACATTCAAAACAGTCATATTCATATGTTGTGTGAATGTCAAGCATGTGTGTCCCTTTAGAACTTGCTCTGGTATCTTCTTGAAACTGCATAAGTGTGTTGAACTTGAAAATGATTTTAGGCCATTTTTGTTTGAGCCTCATCGACCAAATATACACTTATCCCATATTTATTTTCCCTAGTTAACCACGTTTGAGCCTATAAGCCTTTTTCTTGATTAAGCCTAATGAGTCATTCATTTTTTTTACTCTTTGTTCTTACCTTGCTTCGACTAGTAAGTGGGTGGAAAAGAGGTTACAAAGGTGATCAACCAAGAGGAAGAAAGATGGAAAAATAAAGTGGGAATGTGTATCTCAACATTGAAAAAAAAACATTGTGATGTGAGCTTCAAAATAAAATACCAAGGAAAAAAACAAACCAATACTTGGTATGAAAAAAAAAAAAAAAAAATTTAACATGAGTTGTGCCAATATCTCTGGAACTCATTGAGTTGTGCCTTTTCTGGAACTCATTTGAGTTGTGCCTAATACGATATTCTGGAACTCATGTTTTGGGAGAGGTGAGTTGAAAAAAAAAGAAATTGGAGAGTGATCGAAGGTGGACTGGTTTTAATGGGTGACGATCCGTTTTTTTTCTAGTCCAAGTTTTTAGCCACTTAGCCAAAAATAATCCTTACCTTGACCAAAGAGCCTACATTACAACCAAATAAAAAGTCCTAATTGATTCTTGATTCAAACACACGAAAAGTGGTAGAGAGATTAGACGATTTGCAAGCTTATGGTAGGGTGTGTGCATTGCTTTGACTTGAGTGTAATTTCCCTAAACACTTGAGAGATGAGTGATACACTTACCTTGTGAGTATTCACTTATTATTTGAAGCATTGATTCAAGAGTAATTTACATGAATCTCCTATGTCTTCCAAAATTATATGATGCTTGCTTGTTCTTGATAATTTGCCTAAACCTACGAGCAAAATGATATTCATTCCGCCCCATGCATAAGTTCTTTTCTTTTCATTGTTCGGGGACGAACAATAGTTTAAGTTTGGGGGATTTGATAACTTCGTTATTTGATGCATTTTGGGGCTTAATTTCATATCATTTTGTGTTGAAAAGCATGCAATAGTGAGATTTTATTTAGATTTCATTATCTTTTTAAGATTTCACGTTTTTGCTTGATTTGAAAGGAATTTGATAGGTTTTAGCACAAAATGAAAGTTCAATGGAATTTTACGCCAAGTTGGAGTCGAGATAGGGAGTCGATAAAGCGCAGTTATGGAGGAAAAATCATACTTCGATCTCTAGATGTCCAAATTCAATGTTTCTTGTCTTGTTAGGAAGCTAAGAGGGAGTTCTACAACTTTCATGTTGGAAGGTTTCATCAGTTCTGCCCTCAAGAGAGCAGAATAATACAAGAAGTTGAAAGTCGTGCAAGAATGTCCTAATTTTTGTCTTGACAGGGCTTGAGTAAATTGGGTATAACTTGGTGTAAAAAACTGATATTGGGCTGAAATTAGTGGCATCGGATAGCTAACGTGAAGGGCTACAACTTTCATGAAGAAGTCGAAGCCCAATTATGAGCGTAAGAGGGCCGAATCAAGGCTGAAAGCTGGAAGTATGGGCCACCCGGGTCACTTGGCCGGGTCAGTGGTTTAGTTGCGGATTTTTAGGCCTATTTGGACTCCTATTTGGATACAACTTGCTCCAAGTCCGATTTTTACCTACTTATATACAAATTAGGATTTGGGAAGATTTGAGAAACTATAAAAGATCCATACACATCCAAAGAAAGGAAGAAGGATCCACATCTTGAGAGCAAGGAAAAAGCTGGAAATTGAAGATTCAAGAATCAAGAGGAGCAACCAACGATCACAAATTCAATAAGCGTTTCTTTGATTTATTTCTAGTTTTGATCATGTCGTTTTGTAATTTATTTTGCTTTACGAACATGATTTTTGGCTAGGGGTCTCGTGATCTTAAGACACGAGAGTAGTTTTATGGATTTCTTGTTGAATATCCAGTTTTAATCTTTCTTCTAATCCATGATATTTTATTCATGCTTCCTTGTGCTTATTCCATGTGTGAATTCTGGCCAAATTTATGCATGCTCTAATTAATTAGATTGAGATCGAGAGATGATATCTGATTATAGATTTGGGAATGCGTGACTCAATTAAATTGCCTGGATCGAGAGATTGGTAAATAATTGGGGTGAGAATACGATCTTAGGAGCTTTTAGGAGTTGGTTATTAACTGCGAGGTAGAGATACAGACATTAATAATCGATCCACGGGTTAAGTTGCTCGAGAGAGAGGTTAATCTACAATCGTGATTGCTCACATAAAATAATTGGATTTGAGGTTGATTTTTGCTAGATTAGTAAACTTGATTGAAGTAGAATGAAATCGTTGTCTTAGGATCCTTGTTTGAATCTTGATTATCTTGATATTTTCTTGTTTGATATCTTTATTCCATTTATTTGTTTCTAGACATAGGTTTTTAGATTAAATTCAATCAATTCGGTTACTTAGATAAAATTGGGTAAATTAATTAGGTAGTTAACTAAGTTCTAATTCACTAGTCTTTGTGGGATCGACCTTGCTCGCCCTATCTATAGTTGACACCGTACACTTGCGGTATAGGCTAGAAATAGACCATCGATCAAGTTTTTGGCGCCGTTGCCGGGGACTAGAGTCTTAGGATAGTTAATATTTGATTTTTTTTTTTTACCTGATCTTAATCTAGGGTTTTATTTGCTTTAAAAAAAGAATCAAAAAAAAAAAAATCAGTTTTTCCTTTTCTTTTATTTTTGTCTCAGTTTGTGTCTAAAATACTCTTATTTGTTGCTTTTAGGTAGTGCATGAACACACGCTCCAAAAGGGCGACTCTGATTGAACCTGATCCGGAGATTGAATCAACCTGCAGACGCAACAAAACAAAGAAAAAACTGTTATTCAATCAAATGGCTGACGATCAAATCAGAAATCAAGTACCACCTGGGAATGGAGGATTTGGGAATAATCAACCGAACGTTCCTGCTCAAAGGCCGATTCGAGATTACTTTCAGCCTCAACAAAACAGAAGGGGAGTTGTGAGACCACCGATTGAGGCAAATAATTTTGAACTCAAACCAGCCCTAATAAGCATGGTGCAACAGAACCAATTTGGTGGAAGTCATCTAGATGATCCTAATGCGCATCTAGCGCAATTTTTGGAAGTATGTGACACAATCAAATTGAATGGGGTTTCTGATGATGCAATCAAACTTCGCTTATTCTCATTCTCATTACGAGATAAAGCGAAGTTGTGGTTCAATTCCATTCCACCGGGCTCGATTACTAGTTGGGATGAGTTGAGTAGGAGGTTTCTCTTCAAATATTTTCCACCGAGTAAGACATTGAAGATGAAGAGCGAGATCACACAATTTAAACAACTCGATGGGGAATCTTTGGGGGAATCATGGGAGAGATTTAGAGATATGTTGAGGAGATGTCCTCAACATGGATTTCCGGAGGATCAACAAGTCTGTTTCTTCTATAACGGATTGTTTGGATCCACAAGAGCAATGATAGACGCAGCAGCAGGAGGAGCGTTGCTAGCAAAGAGTCCTGAGGAGGCCATGTATATTTTGGAAGAGATGGCGACAAACAGTTATCAATGGCCGTCTGAAAGGACTACTTATAGAAAGGTGGCTGAAATTCAGAGTCAAGATCAAGTGTTAGCTGCTATAGCCGCACTCACGACTCAAGTATCTGCTCTAGCACATTCTCGTAATCAACCCATGGATAGTTCGGGAGTGCAGATTGGTGATTTTGCCCAACATGAAGACGTTGAGGAGTTGAATTACATCGGTGGGCAGAATTACAACAACTTCCGGAACAACAAGTGGCCATATCAGTATAAGCACGGTGGGAGAAATCACGAGAACTTCTCGTATGCAAATAATAATAATTGTTTGCAACCCCCTCCAGGGTTTTCCGTCACAAATGGAATGATCGATGAGCCAAAGAAGCAGCCACTTGAAGATTTAATGCAAGAATTCATCAAAAGCACAGATGCTCGTATAAAAGCTTTGGAAATGCAAATGGATGCTCGTCTCAAGTTGGTGGAGAGGCAAATCGGGCAAATAGCTGAAATTGTGGGTAACCAACATCAAAAGGGGCAATATCCAAGTAACACCGAGGTGAATCCAAAAGAGCATTGTCATGCAATCTATTTGAGAAGTGGAACACAATATGAAGGACCTTCCATGCCGGCTGAAAATGTGAAAGAAGAAGTGAAGGAGTCGAAAAAGAGGAAGATAGTTGACAATGAGATTGTCAACTTGACCGAGGAGTGCAGTGCCATAATCCAACGAAAACTTCCACAAAAGTTGAAAGATCCGGGAAGCTTCTCAATTCCATGTGACATCGAAGGGGTCCAATTCAAAAAGGTCTTGTGTGACCTTGGAGCATCAATTAATTTGATGTCATTGTCCAACTTCCAAAAGCTTAACTTGGGAACGTTGAAACCAACAACAATGACTCTTCAATTAGCCGATCGATCGTTGAGATTTCCAATGGGGGTTATTGAAGATGTGTTGGTTAAAGTTGATAAGTTCATCTTTCCTGTGGACTTCGTGGTCCTTGACATGGAGGAGGATTTTGACATGCCTCTAATTTTGGGGAGACCATTTTTGGCCACCGGACGAGCATTGATAGATGTGGAGAAAGGAGAGCTTAAATTGAGGGTTAATGATGAACAAGTCACTTTTTCCATCTATAATGCCATGAAGCTTCATGAAGAAAATAAAGAAGAGTGTCATTCAATTGACATAATGGAGGAACGAGCCCAAGAGAGTTCAAAGGAAAAATCAACTTATGACCCATTGAAAAATTTCCTAAATCCCTCTATCTTCTCTATTGATTTAATATATGACACTAAAGATGTTAAATCCTACAATGATGTTGCTTCTTTGAATTATTTGCAGGAAATGTCGAAGAAAAGGGTCAAATTCAAGCATAGCCATCACTCAAAGCAACAAGAGAAAGAATCGAGTTTTCAACTCGATGTACCGTGAGTTCTCTCTACAAAAATCGTCTAGCTAAAGACGTAAAATTAAGCGCTTGTTGGGAGGCAACCCAATTTTTATCGATTTTGTTTCGTTACTAGTTAAGTAGTATTTTTCTTATTTTAGAATAAGTTTGAAAAAAAAAAAATCAAAAAAAAAAAATCAAAAAAAAAAAAAAAGAGGGACCCGGGTCGGGTCGGAGCATCGGCTTTGGTGAGCCTGGGCGACGACACGCGACCCGGCCGGGCTCCAGGAGACCCGGTCCGGGTCGCACCTTCGAATTGGGCCATTTTGGGGCAAGACACGCGACCCGGGTCGGGTCCGGTGACCCTGGTCACGTCGTGTGACCCGGGTCGGGTCCGGTGACCCTGGTCACGTCGTCCGTTCGATTTTTTTATTTTTTTTCCAGCCAACACCAAAACACGTGACTCGACCTGGATCGCGCAAAAGGTAAGTTTTTCACTTCTTTTCATCCATTTTCACCTTTAATTCTTCCCCAATACACCTCTACAATCATTCGTTTTAAGTGCTCAAGATTAGCTAATTTTCTTTTTCGGAACTTGTTCTGAGAACAAGTTTGGGGGGGAGGAAGGACGGCTTTTCTTGGGTTGTTTTACCCTTTTCTTGTTTTTATTTTGTTTTTTTTTGTTTTTATTTTTTCTTTTTTTAGTTTTAGGTTAGTTTCATGAGAGGAAAGTTTTTTTTCTTAGGATTAGTTCATTTGGTGAATTGTGATATTGGTAGCTGATTTGATGAGTATGTGATGATATTCTTGAAAAAAAAAAATCTTTTGTGCTGAATATGATTTTGTGGAGATGTTGCATGGAGGAAAGTATGTTGATGAAATTGAAATGATGCTTTAAATGGTGAATTTGACCTGTGAGATTTGAGCCTTTGACTGATACATTCAAAACAGTCATATTCATATGTTGTGTGAATGTCAAGCATGTGTGTCCCTTTAGAACTTGCTCTGGTATCTTCTTGAAACTGCATAAGTGTGTTGAACTTGAAAATGATTTTAGGCCATTTTTGTTTGAGCCTCATCGACCAAATATACACTTATCCCATATTTATTTTCCCTAGTTAACCACGTTTGAGCCTATAAGCCTTTTTCTTGATTAAGCCTAATGAGTCATTCATTTTTTTTACTCTTTGTTCTTACCTTGCTTGGACTAGTAAGTGGGTGGAAAAGAGGTTACAAAGGTGATCAACCAAGAGGAAGAAAGATGGAAAAATAAAGTGGGAATGTGTATCTCAACATTGAAAAAAAAACATTGTGATGTGAGCTTCAAAATAAAATACCAAGGAAAAAAACAAACCAATACTTGGTATGAAAAAAAAAAAAAAAAATTTAACATGAGTTGTGCCAATATCTCTGGAACTCATTGAGTTGTGCCTTTTCTGGAACTCATTTGAGTTGTGCCTAATACGATATTCTGGAACTCATGTTTTGGGAGAGGTGAGTTGAAAAAAAAAGAAATTGGAGAGTGATCGAAGGTGGACTGGTTTTAATGGGTGACGATCCGTTTTTTTTCTAGTCCAAGTTTTTAGCCACTTAGCCAAAAATAATCCTTACCTTGACCAAAGAGCCTACATTACAACCAAATAAAAAGTCCTAATTGATTCTTGATTCAAACACACGAAAAGTGGTAGAGAGATTAGACGATTTGCAAGCTTATGGTAGGGTGTGTGCATTGCTTTGACTTGAGTGTAATTTCCCTAAACACTTGAGAGATGAGTGATACACTTACCTTGTGAGTATTCACTTATTATTTGAAGCATTGATTCAAGAGTAATTTACATGAATCTCCTATGTCTTCCAAAATTATATGATGCTTGCTTGTTCTTGATAATTTGCCTAAACCTACGAGCAAAATGATATTCATTCCGCCCCATGCATAAGTTCTTTTCTTTTCATTGTTCGGGGACGAACAATAGTTTAAGTTTGGGGGGTTTGATAACTTCGTTATTTGATGCATTTTGGGGCTTAATTTCATATCATTTTGTGTTGAAAAGCATGCAATAGTGAGATTTTATTTAGATTTCATTATCTTTTTAAGATTTCACGTTTTTGCTTGATTTGAAAGGAATTTGATAGGTTTTAGCACAAAATGAAAGTCCAATGGAATTTTACGCCAAGTTGGAGTCGAGATAGGGAGTCGATAAAGCGCAGTTATGGAGGAAAAATCATACTTCGATCTCTAGATGTCCAAATTCAATGTTTCTTGTCTTGTTAGGAAGCTAAGAGGGAGTTCTACAACTTTCATGTTGGAAGGTTTCATCAGTTCTGCCCTCAAGAGAGCAGAATAATACAAGAAGTTGAAAGTCGTGCAAGAATGTCCTAATTTTTGTCTTAACAGGGCTTGAGTAAATTGGGTATAACTTGGTGTAAAAAACTGATATTGGGCTGAAATTAGTGGCATCGGATAGCTAACGTGAAGGGCTACAACTTTCATGAAGAAGTCGAAGCCCAATTATGAGCGTAAGAGGGCCGAATCAAGGCTGAAAGCTGGAAGTCTGGGCCACCCGGGTCACTTGGCCGGGTCAGTGGTTTAGTTGCGGATTTTTAGGCCTATTTGGACTCCTATTTGGATACAACTTGCTCCAAGTCCGATTTTTACCTACTTATATACAAATTAGGATTTGGGAAGATTTGAGAAACTATAAAAGATCCATACACATCCAAAGAAAGGAAGAAGGATCCACATCTTGAGAGCAAGGAAAAAGCTGGAAATTGAAGATTCAAGAATCAAGAGGAGCAACCAACGATCACAAATTCAATAAGCGTTTCTTTGATTTATTTCTAGTTTTGATCATGTCGTTTTGTAATTTATTTTGCTTTACGAACATGATTTTTGGCTAGGGGTCTCGTGATCTTAAGACACGAGAGTAGTTTTATGGATTTCTTGTTGAATATCCAGTTTTAATCTTTCTTCTAATCCATGATATTTTATTCATGCTTCCTTGTGCTTATTCCATGTGTGAATTCTGGCCAAATTTATGCATGCTCTAATTAATTAGATTGAGATCGAGAGATGATATCTGATTATAGATTTGGGAATGCGTGACTCAATTAAATTGCCTGGATCGAGAGATTGGTAAATAATTGGGGTGAGAATACGATCTTAGGAGCTTTTAGGAGTTGGTTATTAACTGCGAGGTAGAGATACAGACATTAATAATCGATCCACGGGTTAAGTTGCTCGAGAGAGAGGTTAATCTACAATCGTGATTGCTCACATAAAATAATTGGATTTGAGGTTGATTTTTGCTAGATTAGTAAACTTGATTGAAGTAGAATGAAATCGTTGTCTTAGGATCCTTGTTTGAATCTTGATTATCTTGATATTTTCTTGTTTGATATCTTTATTCCATTTATTTGTTTCTAGACATAGGTTTTTAGATTAAATTCAATCAATTCGGTTACTTAGATAAAATTGGGTAAATTAATTAGGTAGTTAACTAAGTTCTAATTCACTAGTCTTTGTGGGATCGACCTTGCTCGCCCTATCTATAGTTGACACCGTACACTTGCGGTATAGGCTAGAAATAGACCATCGATCAAAGAGCCAGATCAATTCTCAATGATGTGGCAGCAGATATCATAGAGCATTTAATGCTCCACCTGGAAGAGCTTTTTGTTACAGCTATTCAGTATCAGCAGATCTTCGGTGCCTGTAAACCTCTTCTAGTACTCTTCCACCATCTCCTCTCCATAGATGGCCAAGTCATCACTATTCATTCCTTCAGTAGGGAGCTGAAAGATTCTCCCTAGGAGACTGATAGTTATCTCGAAGGTTTTCTTCCCTACTTTGGACACGATCTTTGTTCTATCCTTCGATAACTCTGCATTGGTGTAGAAGTTCCTTACAAGGTCCTCGCAGTAAGGTTCCTTGTAGTGAGAGCAAAACCCCCATACTCTGGATTGGTGGAGACTGTTCAAGATCATCTGCATGTGATCAATAGAGTGACCCTCGTCATGGATGGCCTTTAAAATAATCTTTTTATCAACTAGGCGACCGTCAATGACTTGAGAGTTTTTGGGTGCCATTAGAAACAGAGATGAAAAAGGATTTCTGTAAAGAGTAGAGATTAGGGCACAGAATGATTTTGCTAAGTTACTTCTTGCAGAAACTTTTTGAGAGTTAAGGAAATATTGGAGCGTAAAAGTTTTTAAATAAGTTATAAACCCTGTTGATAGGAAAACTCCTTGATTGTTTATCAACGGTTCAGATTTGCACAAGATTTGAACGGTTTTTCATCCCGCGATTGTGGTTCTTGGCATTTAATGCGCTGATTCACTTTTTGACTTTTCAAAGATCTTGAGGGACTTGTTTGTAAATTTTGCCACCTTTTATTGGATAACCTGCCCTGATTTGATGCGCCACGTCTTGGGATTGACAGTTCATTTTGATCATGCGCTTCGTGGGTTCCTCTGTGATGATTAATTTTCCACGTCTCATGTGATCGTGATCACTTGAGTTCATTGACAGGATAAGAGTGAGCAAGACTAAAAAATAAAAGAGCAAATTAGAACGAGGTGCCTGGTCATCACTGCAAAGAGTAGATCCTCTTTCATCTTTACATCCGTCTGGAGGGTGGTCTCTTTGATGGAGTGAGCTTCTCTTCTCACTCCTTTGCTTGACATCTTCCACATCTTCTTCCAGGGTTGCTTCTTATGGCTGTTGTTTGGAGTCTCCGGTGAGATCCATACTTTTAACTCGGCATTGTAGCAGTTTCCTCCTTTTGTTCAGCAACGTGCCTTTCTTGTTGATCTGCTCCGTATTGGTCTACTCTAGCACAACTTCCTTCCTCTGAGTCCTTCCTCTGAGTCCATTCCTCGAGTAGTTTTCACGAGCTTCATTCTTCTGGACAGCTTTTCTTCACAACTCAACTTGATTTTACATATCCTTCTTAGCTGTTAGTTGTCTTCACATCAATCATATCCTTTTAATCAAAGGCAGTGAATTGATCTATGATGTGAGGGAGAGAGAGAGAGAGAGAGAGAGAGAGAGAGAAAGATTTTCTAGGGAGAGACTTTTCACAGATGGGGTCTGGATAGATCGATTAGATCTTTTGTATATCATCCAACCTGCTCTGATACCACTTGTTGGTATCAGATAATACATGTTGGATGATTTATCCACCTGCTCTAATACCACTTGTTGGTCCCAAATATGGTGGTAGTAGGCTCAGGGGGGGTGAATAAGCCTACTCCTATTTCAAAACTTTTCTTTTCTTCTATCGGCTTGGTTGCAGTATCAATAACCTTTTGGGAGGTTACTGATCAGACTGGTTGCGAAAGTTTTTCTCTCATAAGAGCCTAGTATAGAAGATGTGCAACTTAACATAGAGTTATGCAACTAAAGCAGTAAGCACATATAGACGCATGGATATACAGAGGTTCGAAGGTGGAGTAATCCTTTTACATCCTCTCTGCCTCTTCTCAAGAGGGAACATTTGTTAAGCTAGTTGATTTACATAGCTCTATCTATTACAACCCTCACTTAACAAGTAAGTAGCAAGCCTTCACACAACTGCTTGCCTACTCTCCTCACTGACCCACACAGGATCATATTCTATCTACCTAGGGTCCTCACTTTCTTCTTCAAAAAGTGGAAAGCTTAGCAGAACTCGCTCCTTGCACTAAGCACTCCAAGACATCCTTTTAAAAAGGTTTGTCTTCTCCTTCTTCAACTGGTGGCAGCAAGCTTAGACTTTTTTTGCAGGTTGAACTGCTGTAGCTTGCTGCCTCGACTGTGAGACTGATTATACGTCTTTGGGGTGTGGGGTGTTTTAGCTTCTCTTTTCTCTCTTCTTCTTTTGCTCCAAACTTTGCTCTCTTTTCTTTTGTGTAGTCTTCCCCCTCTTTTCTGCGCCTTCTTTTTCTGAGCTTTTTCTCTGTTGAGCTCTTCTCTTTTCTTTTGCGCGTTCTCTCTCTCTACATCTCTCTTTAGTCTTCAGTCTTCTTCTTATTTTTAGATTAGGAAGTCTGCCCATTGAAGGTAAGTAGATTTCTATCGTTGATAGCGCCGCACTTCTTCTGTCATACGCCAGCTTTTCGCTTTCCACGTGTCTTCTTCTGGTTGGCTTCTCTTCTCTTCTCTCTACCGGTAACTTCTTGTGTTTACCGGTAACTTTTGATTTTCTTCCCATGCCTGCTTTGTAGCTTCCTCCTCGCGCTTCACTCTGGAGCTTCCTTCTCTGGCTTGCTCCTTCAGGTGGCTTGAGGCTTCTGTAGCATGCTGCAGTATGCTTTTGGCATGGACTCTTCAGGTAGCTTCCTGTCTGGTGGCTTGCTGCTTTTCAGCTTCAGCAAGTTCTCTTCTAGTAGCTTCCTGCAGTAATCAGTATCATAATTAGTTTACCCGATTCTTTTCACCATTCTCTTCAGTATCCTTCATTTGATACTTTCTATGTTCTTTTTCCATCTACAGTAACTCTGTTGCAGTAACTTATCCCAAGATTGGTTATGCTTGTTTAAAGTTATTAAGGTTTTGTCTCATTAAAATCTTCGTAACTGTTTCCAACAGCCACCATTCACATGCGGGTGATGGTGAACTTCGCATAATCGTGGAGGGTATTGTGGCACACTACGAGGAGATTTTAGGTTTTGTTTGTTTTAAGACTTCCTTGTGAAAATCCTAATAAGAAATCAAGTAAGCCTAATTTTGTTTATTGAGCACCCCCAGATGGATAATATCTTGTTATGAAATTTGATCATCTATATCATTTTTTACGCGCTTTGAATGTTTTGGGAAATACACTTAACTGAGGAAAATTATGATTTACTGTAGCATAGCACACAAGAAGGTTTTGTTTTGAAACGGGAAATGGGCCAGAAATGTGTACCCAAATTTATTCATAATCTACGGAAATTAATATTTTCTGTAGCTACTTGCTGTTTGATGAGGACAATGTGTGACATAACAATATTTATTGCTTAAATGCTTCATGATTGGTATGTATTGAGAAAACAATATTTTGTTCTGCTTCTTTGCTTGTCGTATATTTCCTTACAAAACAATCCACATTGGCAAATTTATCAATTTAATTGTTTAAGTGGTTTAATTGATGTTCTTGGCTTGTTGATCTGTACTTCCCGCTTGCTTTTGGGGGCCTAATTAAGTTCTCATATCCTAGCATTTCTGGGTTGGATGATGTTTTCAATTAACTAATTCTGCAGACACACTAGAGAAAGTGACTGGGGATTCACTTCATTCATGCCTCTCAGTGAAATTTATGACCCTGGTCGAGGTTATCTCGTGAATGATACATTATAGTTGAGGCCGACGTTGCTGTTCGTAGAGTTGTTGATTACTGGTCACAAGAAAGAGATAGGTTATGTGGGGATGAAGAATCAAGGTGCTACTTGTTATATGAATTCTCTCCTCCAGATGTTATACCATATTCCTTATTTCAGAAAGGTTTGTTCATAAGTCTAATGTTGTCTCTTCTTTGACTATATGTACAAAAAGACCTAATTCGGGATCCTGCTGCAGGCTGTATATCACATGCCGACAACAAAGAATGATAATCCTTCTGGAAGCATCCCTTTAGCTCTACAGAGTTTGTTCTATAAGTTGTAGTACAGTGATACAAGTGTTGTAACTAAGGAGTTGACGAAGTCATTTGGTTGGGAAACATATGATTCTTTTATGCAGCATGACGTTCAAGAACTGAACAGGGTTCTCTGTGAAAAACTTGAAGACAAAATGAAAGTAATATGTCAAAAACCATGAGCTTTTGTTTCACTTAATATATAGAAAGAGAGTGAAGATCTTTGTAACCATGTACTGCTGAAGAGTCAAATGCTCATTTTTCTATTCATTGTTTTTCCAAGGAACTGTAGTTGAGGGCAGCACAATACAGCAGTTATTTGAGGGGCACCATATGAATTACATAGAATGCATAAATGTGGACTATAAGTCAACAAGAAAAGAATCTTTCTATGGTATTTCCTGAGACTCAACTTGAGTGACTTGAAGTTGCTATAGGTTTCATCTTATAATGTTACTTACGTATGTGGCAGATCTGCAGCTTGATGTCAAAGGCTGTAAAGATATCTATGCTTCTTTTGACAAATATGTAGAAGTGGAACGTCTTGAGGGTGACAACAAGTACCATGCTGAGCAATATGGATTGCAGGTTGGCTGTCTTTTAGTTTCTTCATCTCCTCTCTATTTCAGAGGACGTTGGGTAAATATTGCAGTCAGAGCATTTGTAACTTGGTTATTTCAGTGGACGTACTTATGAAGAGCTAATTACCCTTATTATTGGCTGAGAAATAATAAAGAAAGAGAGGATTTGACAATAAGTTAGCTCCTGAAATTGAAAGTACGTTTCATTTGTTAATTGCAAGATGTATTGGAATCATACTTGAAAGAAGGTTGATTGGTTGAACTTGATTAGTTTCAGTGAGAGGTGAGGGGTTTGGTGGTGTTGAGAACTTGAGATAATGAGCCAAACCTTATTCCATTATCACATATGTCAATTCTCAGGAAGAAGTCGCATGGTAAGGAGTTTGGGATAGCAGTGCAATTTCAACGCTTCTGATTATAGGCAAAGTGTCAAAATCATACGTACCGCCCAAATCGTCCACTTACACCTCAAGAGGAAGCTCAATCTGTAAGTGCTTTTTATTTACATTTTGGTTTGTCCGCCTCAGTTTGATCTTCTAGAGTTATAAAGACTAAGTCAACACTGCTGTTGGAAATTGAACAGCACGTTGAATTTTCGATTTTGGATTTTTCTGATTTGGCATCTTTAATTTTTTTCTCTGTTGTCAATTAGTGATTGCTCTCTTGCACACTTTTATGTTAGCATTTGTTAGTGATATGTAAGCATATATGTATGCATGTATTGTACACGTCAGCTTAGGTTGTTATTAGTTAGTTAAGTCTGCAACTTAACATATTATAAATATGTATAGATATTCACTCTTGAAAATAATAATGAAGACATTTCTCTATTTCTACAATTCTTCTTAACATGGTCTTCAGTTCATGAGGCACTTCTTGATCCAAAGTGGAAAGCTACTATGCAGAATGAGTTTGATGCTTTGCAGTCTAAAGGTACTTGGTCATTGGTACCTTACACAGAAGACTTAAGTGTTATTACAAATAAGTGGATCTTCAAAACTAAATTCAAAGCAGATGGTTCAGTGGATAAATATAAAGTAGGACTGGTAGCTAGAGGTTTTGAGCAACAAGCTGGTATTGATTACTTTGAAACCTTTAGTTTAGTGGTTAAAGTTTGTACTATTAGACTAATTTTCACTCTAGCAGCCACTTATGGTTGGCAAATTCAGCAAATTGATGTGAACAATGCCTTCTTAAATGGAGATTTAAAAGAAGTGGTATACATGTTTCAGCCTGATGGCTTTGTGGATGCAGCTAAACCTAAGTATATTTGTAAACTTCATAAGTCACTCTATGGTCTAAAGCAAGCACCAAGGGCCTGGTTCAACAAACTGAAAGGTTATCTTCTATCTCTTCAATTCCAGAAATCTAGTTCAGATCATTCATTATTTTTCAAAAGAGTGAATGGCAAGATGCTTTTTGTATTAGTATATGTTGATGATATACTAGTGACTGGAGAAGATATAAATGACATTCAACAAGTTATTCAACTTCTGGGCAACACTTTTGCATTGAAAACACTTGGTGAAGTGCATTATTTTCTAGGATTTGAGGCTCATAGAAATGTTGAAGATGGAAGTTTTACTCTGACTCAAACAAAGTACATTAATGATCTACTATCAAAGACACATATGAGCAATTGCAAACCTGTGTCTACTCCTATGATCTCTGCTCAAAAGTTGCATCTACAGGACAACTCATCTTTTGATCATACTACTTTGTATAGAAGTACTATTGGTGCACTACAATATGTTACTTTAACTCATCCAGATATTGCCTTTGCAGTAAATAAACTTAGCCAATTTCTTCATGCTCCAACAGAGAAACATTGGCTAGCCTGTAAACATCTCCTTAGGTATCTTAAAGGTACATTTTTTATGGGACTTAAATTCACAGCAGTAAAAAGGTTGTCTATTGATGTTTTCTCCGATGCTGACTGGGCAAGTAATGTGGTTGATAGAAGATCAACTGGAGGTTTTTGCTTGTTACTTGGTGGCAATCTCATCACTTAAAGTTCAAAGAAGCAGCATGTAGTGTCTCGTTCCAGTGCTGAGTCAGAATATCGAGCATTAACAGATACAAGTCCGGACGTAATATGGCTTAAATCATTGCTGAAAGAGATAGGTATGAAGATAGAGGATCCTCCAATCATTTGGTGCGACAATGTGAGTGCAGCAGCTTTGCCATCGAATCCAGTATTTCATGCTAGGACAAAACATATAGAAATTGATGTACATTTCATTCGAGAGAAGGTTCTTGCACAAGAACTTGAAGTGCGATTTATTCCTTCTGAAGATCAAGTTGCAGACATGTTTACAAAACCATTGGCAGGGACTCGATTTCAGATGCTCAGTTCTAAACTTCCTATATATAGAGTAGGCATAGGTTAAATAGGGGTGTGTTGTGATATGTAAACATATATCATGTATGCATGCATTGTACACGTTAGCTTAGGTTGTTATTAGTTAGTTAAGTCTGTAGCTTAACATATTATAAATATGTACACATATTCACTCTTGAAAATAATAATGAAGATATTTCTCTATTTCTACAATTCTTCTTAACAACATTATTTCCTCAGGTAGGTCAATTAAGAGAAGTATCTAACAAAACAAATAATGCGGAGCTAAAATTGTTTCTGGAAGTAGCTCTTGGCCTGGTAATATGCGCATCACTTACTCTTTTTTCCCCTTAATTATTTTTGCTGATGCACTAAATGATTTTCTTTGCTCCTTGTCTTGTTTTATGTCTTTAATAACTCATACAACCTCTTCTTCCACCAGAGAAGACTAAGGAGGATATTCTTTTGTTTTTCAAACTTTATGACCCAATCAAAGAAGAACTTAGGCATAACTTATTTTATATTAATCATGTTGTTATCCCTGACATTGGCAAATCAGAATATGTCATGTCACGTCTGATTGTTGTGCACTGTATTTTCATTGTAAACTTCTTATACTGTTAATGCACTAGACTAATCCAGCTCTTGTTAATTGGTTAGAATAGGAATCAGCCCACTTGACATAATATATGGAGTTCACCTAGCCTTCTCTATTCATTTCCCGAATGTTTCAAAATAAATAGCTACATACTGTGTTTTATTGTGAAATACATCCACGTGGCAGTTTTAGGTCACCCTGTTGTCTCTTCAGCTGAATTACATGTACTTATAGACTCTTATCCTTGGTGATAGACATGTTGGGCGGTTATTTGTAAAAAGCAGTGGTAAGCCAATGGATATATTGGAAAAGCTTAATGAAATGGCTGGCTTTGCCCCCGATAAAGAAATTGAACTGTTTGAGGTGAAGCCTTCTCTTTCCTATTTTGGTTTAAGTTCATACTATTATAAATCTTTAAGCTCCAAAGCCTTACGTTAAACTTACTTTTGTGCTATGTGCAGGAAATTAAGTTTGAAATATGTTAACACATTGACAAGAAGCTTAGCTTTCGCCACAATCAGGTTTATTAATTTTAAACCTATGTCAATTTCAGAACTTTTGAATGAAATTGTTCAATCTCTTCTATTATTGCATGACAAAATTTTGATGATCCATATCTGATATAACTGTTCTCTTTTGTACTTACTGTACAATGGATTTGTTTATGAGCATGGTAATATGAGCTTTATTTTATATATTTTAAGTTGGTTTAATTTAATGTTGTATGAATTAGGTTACGACAAGGGTTAAAAACATTTGTCTATGAACTTTTTTCTTGTAGTGAGATATGATGACTGTCCAATATCAACAATATGTATTTTAGCATTTCACGAATTTCTTGTTATAATTTTGGTGAGTTTTTACCGCCATGTGTTTCCAGATTATAGCAAATGAATTAATAGTATCTTTTTTTAGAGTTGTTTCAATTAATGTTACTTCACGTTGCAATATGTACCGTTTTCAAAAGCAATTGGGAGAATGAAATAAGTCATATCCGCGCTTCCAATGGCAACTAAAGAAGAGTATATGGAAGAAGTCGATGCCCTCTAAGATGAAAAAAGAGGGAAATGTTGATGCACACGTTAACTTATTAATGAGAGGATTGGATCAGTTACTCGTTTGTTATTGGATCTCTTTGTAGGGGAACGTAACTTGTTTGTGATGAACTTTTCTTTTGACGTTAAATATTTATCATGAACTCTTAGATGAATATTTGTTGTATGAACTATTAGACGAATTTGATATGACTGTTTTGAGTTGAATCCTTATTTTGTATATTTAAATTTCAATTAATTTAAAATAATTATTAAATGATGCTGAAACTTGTAAAAGACAATATTGAAAATAAACTACGACAACGGATTGGAAACTGTTGTCGTAAGGGTCTATAACAACGACAACAGTTAAAACCGTTGTCTTAGACAGCTACGACAATGGCGGGATAATGATTAAAAACTGTTGTCTTAAGCCTCTATAACTGCGGTCAAAAACCGTTGTCAAAACGTTGTGGTAGTATCTACGACAACGGCGGGACAACGGTTAAAAACTGTTGTCTTAAGTGTCTACAACAACGGTTCAAAACCGTTGTCGAAGCGTTGTCGTAGATAGAAACGACAACGGTTATTTGGAATCACAAACCTACGACAACAGTTAAAAATCGTTGTCTATGTGCGTAACTACCGTTGTTGTAGCCATCAAAGACAACGGTTAATAACCGTTGTCTATGTGCGAAAAAATGATGACCCCTACGACAACGCCAGCTACAACAACGCCTGTTTTTGGTTACGACAACGGTTAAAAACCATTGTCTATATGCATTTTTCTTGTAGTGTCGACTCAACTTATTTAAAGAATTATCTAAAAAATCGGATTATATTTCGAGATGTAACATATGCTAGTGAAGATGGAGATGGGGGTGTTAAAAAAATGAACACATGAATCCGAGTGAAACGGGTTGGGGGCACATAACTCATAATACATCAATCAAACAATATTATTATCAGTGCTAAATTAGACAATATATATTATACAAAATTATAATATATTTTTCCCACATGTTTAAACAATAGTTTTTTTTTTAAATTTTACTAATTTCTGCTCAATTTGTAATTAAAATCCCGTATAATATACGAACATATGCTCATTAACTACACAAATCATTCAATTATTTACATCATCACACTGGAGGGGTCACACTAATGACATTCAAACGGTTCCGAAAATCGGAACCGGACCGGTTCGAACCGGTGGTCAATGATTCCAGGAATCGTTGACCCGGTTTCGGTTCCGAACTGGAACCGGGAACCGGTTCGGTTCCGATTCCTGTTTTTACAAATCGCCGATTCGAACCACCGGTTTATACTTTTTATTTTATTTTATGGGGTGATACATGTACGGCCCAAATTCGAACGGATATAGCCGTTGGAGATCAACGGCCTGAATGATCTAGCTATTTGGAACCGGCCGGAACCGACGGTTCAAACTGGAGTGTCACTTTTTTTTTTGATTTGTTTGGATTTTTCGAAATCTATAAATAGGGGTTCAAATTGTGTATTTTTCACACCAATTCTCTTGCTCTCTCTTGCATCTCTAGTTCACTCTCTATTCACAATCACAAATTCTTGTTTCAAGTTTCAACTTTCAACATTAGCCTCACTTTTTAGTTGTTATATTCAAAATCTAGTTCTATTTTTCTACTTCTAATTCTACATTTCTAGTTCTTATTTTCTACTTCTAGTCTTCTACTTCTACTACATTTCTACTTCTACCTAAATTATGTCTCGAAGAGGAGTTTCTACATCTTCTTCTCGTGGGAATGGAAAGAGTCCCATGCCACCTCCACCATCGTATATGAAGATGATATCATTGATCGATGGTGTGAGTCACTAGATGAAGATATTGATTTGGGGAACAAATTCAAGCCGCCTTAAACAAAGACGATCAAGAAGAGGATGAAGCGGATGAGGGTCCAACACAAGAAAGTTTGAATCAACCTCATACCGCTTCAACTCGTGCAACTCCACCACTTCGAAGTGATATTTTCTCCATCCACTTCAAAAAGGAGGCCACCCCCGGTAGTAACGTCGACTACATAGTGACATGCAACCATTGTGGGAAGTAATACAAGTTCAAACATGGAGGAGGGTATGGAACGTTCAACAACCACATCTCGAGGAAGCATCCCGACAAGGTTGGATTGGAGCACTCTCAAACACAACTAAGAGGGTTCACCGACTCATCACAAGGTATGGATTCGATAACCTTTAAATTTAGTCAAATTGAACTTAGGAAAGGCACCGCCAATTTTATTGCGGGTAACCATCTACCATTTTCATTTGCGGGTGATGAAAGATATGAAGGTTATGTGAGTACATATTTACAACCTCCGGCTAGAATGATAAATAGGAACACGGCCACACGTGATATAGATAAAAGAGTATTAGAAAAGAAATACATGTTAATACAAGAGTTAACTAAAATTAATCAAAAAGTGTCTATATGTTGTGATGTTTGGAATGATCCGTATGAAAGATTTGATTATATAGGTATAGATATTACTTTCTATTGGATTGATGATTCATGGAATGTTCAAAAAACGTTTAATTGCTTTTGTTGATTTTAACAAAAGATATACCGGTTTACATATTGCTCAAAAAGTAATACATGTTTTAAATGATTATGGATTACTAAATAAATTATTTGCTATAGTATTAGATAATGCTAGTAATAATAAAGCTAGCTTGCCTACTATAATGGAATTTTGGAACCTCCACTAAATGGTGCTCTTTTTCATGTTCGTTGCATGTGTCATGTGCTTAATTTATATGTTCAAGATGGCCTAAAAACCGTAGAAGAGGAAATAGCTACAATTAGAGAAACAATTCTTTTAATTGTTCATACCGTACTAATGCGTAAAAAATGGGCTAAATTTTGTAAGCATAATGGTATGGAAGTAAAAAATATTGTGAAAGATGTGCCACATAGGAGGAATTCAACTTATTACATGCTTCAAGATTCTTATAAATATAGAGAACTTTTATGTGCTTTTTTTATGTAATATGGTAATAGTGAAGTTATGTTATTTGCTCATTCATGGGATTCATGTATACACATGATGAAATTGTTAAATTTTTTTGAAGAAGTTACTAAGGAAGTAAGTGGATGTTATTATCCTACATCTCCTCTAGCCTTAGATCAATGTGTGAAAGTTGCTTTGGTAATTGACTCATATAAAAAAGATCCTATTTTATCTAATTTCATTATTATGATGAAACAAAAATGATTGAAATATTATTTTGAGATACCCCTTCTATTTTTGTGTGCAAAATTATTAGATTCTATGATTAGGGAAGATGGATTAGAGGAATTATTAACTATGTATTATCATGGATTGTTTCCAAATGGTATAATTACTGACTATGATATGGTTGAATATGTGTCTAATCCTAGGGAAGAAGTTGCTAAAGCTAAAAGTCTTTTATATGATTTATATGGAGAATATAAAGCTATTCATGGTGATTCTAGTAGTAGCCATGATTTAGGACATCAAAATATAGAGTCTTCTTCATCTTCATCTAGTTTTGGAGTTGGACGCCTTAGTCAATTTTACAACTTTTATGATATTAGGACACAAAACGATCTAGAGGTAACACTACCAAAGAATTAGACTCTTATTTAAGTGCTACTTTTGAATCTATTGCTTTTGAGAGTTCAAGTGATTTGTTGAAGTGGTGGTCACAAAGGACCACCATGTATCCTATTCTAACCATTATTACTAAGGAAATGTTTGCAACTCTCGCCTCGACGATTTCGGTTGAGCATGCCTTTAGTATTGGGGGTCACACGTTGAGTACGAGACGATCAAACTTGGCGGCGGAGAATATGCAAAAACCTCATTCTTCTTGAGGATTGGGGTAAAGCCGCTAGACGTCAACAACATCTTGACCTTCTTCTTTTGGATGAAGAAGGTGGTGAGGATATTTATGGCTACGACTCAAACACAACGTCCTCCGCTAGCACCGCCACCAATCTTGACGATGAAGTAGGTAAGTTGAGGTAAGAGAACTACGTGAGCTTTGATTCCTTAATTTGATTTGAATTAAGGATACATAAGCAATTTCATTATAAGTTTGGAATTGAAAATTTTCATTTTCAAACTTAGAATGAAACTCAAGCTCTTTCAATTTTTTTCCCCTTCTCTTTAGTTTATAGATAGACTTTTGTAATTGTAATATATATATTTAGTTTGTAATAGTCTAACAGATTAGAATTAGATTATAAATTCATTAGAAATTCAATCATTAGGTTAGACACTTAGAAATTGAGTTCTATTATAACTTGTAATAATTTTCCAATTTATAATGAAAATATTTGTTCACTTCGATTTTTTGTACTCTATTTCAATCATGAATTATATCGAAACAAACATTAAAAAACAAATTTGGAGTTGCAAAATCAAAATTAAAAAGAAAAAATGCAAAGAAAAACAAAAAGTGAATCGGCCAGTTCGAACCGCCCGGTTTTGGTTCAACCGGTGGTTCCGAACCAAAACCGGAACCGGACACCTCCCGATTCGGTTTCAGTTCCACCAATCCGGAATCGCCGAACCGGCGGTTTGAACCGGTCACCCGATTCAAACCGTTTAAACATCATTAGGTCACACTAATCGATCAACCATATACTGATAACCATCATTTTAAATTGTCAATAAACTAAAACAAAGAAACAAGAAAGAAAAGAAAAGTGTTGAAAATTCAAGAATTGAGGCCTTTTTGAAGCCCAGGTGTGAGAGAAAGGTTAGAAATGGTGAGTGCCAGTGAGAGACTATGGGGAAACTTCTTAGACTACCCTCATCAACAACCCATCTCAACCCAACCTAAAATAAAATATTAATTTCTCTCTCATTCACCTATTCAACCTACAATTCAATCTAACTTTATTTTTTTTATATCCACATCCACAACCCAACCCAACCTAAAATAATAATTATTATTTTAATTTTTATTAATTACATAAAATTTTTAATTAATATTTATTATATTTAAAATGTACAAAAAATACAATAAATAATTTAATATTCTAAATCTATAAATATATTAAGGAAAATAATTTAAAACACATTTAGAATAAGATATGTTGGTCCCAAAACTGCTGTAGGTAGGCTCAGAGGGGGGTGATAAGCCTGCCTTCTTTTCAAACTTTTCTTTTATCTCTTTCGACTCACTTCTAATATCAGTAACCTTTTGGGAGGTTACTGATTAGAGTGGTTTGCGGAAGCTTATTACAGAGCCGAGTATAAGATGTGCAGCTTATCAGAGAGAATACATGTATGCATGAAGTGCAGTAAGCAGATAGAGACGCAAGGATGTATAGAGGTTCGAAGGTGGAGTAATCCTTCTACGTCCTCTCTTCCTCCACTCAGGAGAGAACCTTTGTTAAGCTGGTTGATTTACATATCTCTATCTATTACAACTCACCCTTAACAACTAAGTAGCAAGCCTTCACACAGATGCTTGCCTACTTTCCCTTGACCCACACATGATCCTACACTACTCACACAGGGTCCTCACTTTCGCTCCTAGAAAGTGTTAAACTCAGCAGGACATTACTCCTCGCACTGAGTACTCCGAGACACTCTTTTAGAGAGGTTTATCTCATTCTTCTTCAACTGGGTGTAGCAAGCTTGGCCTTCGTTTGCAGACTGATCTGCTGAAGCTTGCTGCTCGACTGGTAGACTGAGTGTGCGTCTTTACTTGGGGTGTAGAGTGTTCGAGCTCTTCTTCTTTTCGTCTGCTTTGTATGAACACTCTTTTCTCTAAGGCTTCCCCCTCTTTTTGCGCTTCTCTCTTTTAAGCTCTTCTCTCTGTGAGCTTGGATATTCTGATGTGCTCACTTCTTCTCTCTTGCGCCTTTGCGCTCTCTCACACACTACTTTAGTCTTCAGTCTTCCCTCTTTATAGGTTATGAAATCTGCCCATTGAAGGTAGACAAATTTCCATCATTGATGCGCCACACTCCTAACACACGCCAGCTTTTCGCTTTCCACGTGTCTTCTTTTGATTGACTCCTCTTCTCTTCTCTCTACCGGTAACTTATTGTGTCTACCGGTAAATTTGATTTTTCTTCCCATGCTTGCTTTGCAGCTCCTTCCTCTTGCTTCACTCTGGAGCTTCCTCTTCTGGCTTGCTCCTTCAGGTGGCTCGAGACGTCTGTAGCATGCTGCTCCTGCAGTATGCTTTCAGCATGGTCTTCTCAGGCAGCTTCCTGTCTCGCTGTATCCTTCTTTGGCGAGGTCCCTTCCAGTAGCTCCCTGAAGTCAAAGTATCCATCAGTTCACCAGATTCTTTTTAACCATTCTCTTCATTATCCTTCATTTTAACACTTTCTCTATTTCTTTTAATTTTCTGTAGTAACTCTATTGCAATAACCTATCCTAAGATTGGTTATGCATATTTAGAGTTACATAAGGTTTTGTCTCATCAAAACATTCTACAAATGTATCCAACAAGATACAATAACGAAATTACAATTACAAGAGTTGAAATACGAATTTGAAAAAAAAAATCAAAATACAAGTAGATGCATGAACTAAAAAAATTCAAATAAAGAACATGTAAATTACATTGATTTCTAGCTAGTTCCAAATTTTTGCCATATATGCTCAATCAAGTCATTTTTTAGAGTGTTGTGAGCTTCTCTATTGCGAATATTTTTCCTATTAATCATATACGTGGATTAGTTCGCGATGCGTTCAGTAGAACATTGAAAACATTGATCTGCATTTGTAGGACAATTTCGGGAGGTATTTTGTGGTGATTGGACATGCTTAAATGTAGAATCTTGATTTGGATTTGGAGAAAATTGAGAGTTTTGATAATAGTTTGGATAATCTTCCAAGAGAGGAAAATATTGAGAGTTAAAAATTGATTGAAAACTTGGATAATTTTGAGAATTTGGATAATTTTGGGAGTTTGGAAGATCTTGGGAGTTTGGAAAATAATTATGATGGTTTGGATCCATGATAGAAATTGAGAGATGAATGATAAAAAAATAGAAGAGAAAATAGAGAATTTAAGATGTGTTCCAAAATATGTCAATATTGGTGTCTATTTATAGAGAATTAAAAAATATAAAGTTATATATATATATATCTATCTTTTAAATACATATTATCCACAATATTTACAATATACATTTTATCCATATAAAATATGGTTGAACCAATCAAAAAATAACATGTATCATCTTTTAATTGACCAACCCAAGTTGGTGCATAGGTTGGAATTAAAGCACTTTCTCATCGGGATTACAACCTACAATTATATTTTTCTTTTTCTTTTTTCAAATTTTTTGTCTTCTTCTGCTTTGAGGTCGGCGACCTCTCACTGATGTCCCAATTGCAAATCAATCAATAATACATCCATATTTACACACATTTCTTTATATCTATATACACACACACGCTATTGAAGTAAAGATTCGATTTTTTTCCCTTTCCTTTTCATTTCTGCACTTCACAAGCTCCACCTACATCAACAACACTTCACTGGGGAGCCCAACAGGTATGTTCCTATAACGATGATGATGATGATGATTATTGAATTATTTGATTCAATTGGAGAAGATCTCTGATTCTGAGCTTTGATTATGTTATGGGGGGACAAACCCTGAATTATATATATATTTTTTGGTTGCCGTTTTTCATATTTCTGCACAGCTAATTTTGGGTTGAATGAGCATCTTGTTGAGTAAATTTAGCTGGATGCTTCTTTTTTCTGAGTAGGAGATGATTTTTTAGGATTAAAGTTGCTGCTTTGAGTGGATACCGTAGATGACCTAATATTATGCTAATTATCTATAAAATTGGATTTAGGATTATTGTTGTTGTTGTTGTTGTTATAATGGGAAGCTGAATTAATGCTTGTTATTTAGTTAATTTTGAAGTAGGAATCAATCATTGATCATCTTCTTTGGAGTCAGTTTTTTGATGTAATAACTTGTTTCGGCTATGGCACTGCAAGTTAAGGTAGTAAACTATGGTGTTCTGTAGGCAGTTAAGATGTCGACTCCATCTAGAAAGAGGCTGATGAGAGACTTCAAGAGGCTGCAGCAGGATCCACCTGCGGGTATTAGTGGGGCACCACAAGACAACAATATTATGCTCTGGAATGCTGTTATATTTGGGTGAGTTCTTGACTTATTAAACCTATTTATTTGTAAGCTAACTTTCAAGTTTAGTTGGATAAGCCATTTCATGTTTCCTTTTCTTGTGTGGATTGCAGTCCTGATGATACACCATGGGATGGAGGTCAGTCATTCTTGTGCCCGAACATTTACTGAAACGTAACCTTTTCCTTTTATGTGCATTAGTATACTTGCCTGCTTCTGCTTTTTTTCCTATATATTTTGTTTCTTGTTTTTATTAGTTGGTTCACTTATCATACATTTTCTTGATGATATGGTTCTTTATATGCAATATATGATGATTGTTATTTAATATCTTAGATGCTTTCATTATTACTATGACTAGATATCATAGATTAAAGCTGAATCTTCATACATCTTATTATTTAGGTTTTCTGTTCTTCCTAGGAAATGTGTATCGTATAAACTATTCTTATAGGTCCCAAACAAGTTTTCTGATCTTCTCCAAATGCCAAATTTATGCCTCACAATGATGTTAAGCCTCACAATCAAACATTTGGTGGTTTTTCAAACTACAAGGGGTTTAAATAGCTCAATATTTTCTTGGCATAGTTCTGAATAGTATTTTGTTACTCTTCTTTCTTTGAGAACATGTTCAACTTGCAAAGATTCTTGAGTTGTCTAAGAAGATGTGCCATAATATATGAGATAAAGCGTGTGAAGGGTTTAAAAGAGAATTAGGAAAATAAGAGTTCAGGAAAATCCATTCCTCATTGGGCTTATAAGGGAAAAGCTTTCATGCTTTAATGTGTTTTTTCTTGGATCTTATTTGTTAACCAGATATACTGGAAAAGTTAAATGACATGGCCATGCTTTGAGTGTGGCAGGCACGTTTAAGTTGACCCTTCAGTTTACAGAAGATTATCCAAACAAGCCTCCAACTGTTCGATTTGTTTCTCGAATGTTTCACCCAAATAGTAAGACATTGCATATGGTTTTAACTAATTGTATGTATTAGCTTTGTCTATGCTTAGTGCCTAGAATTCACAAGTTACCCATTTGATCAGTTTATGCGGATGGAAGTATATGCTTGGACATCCTTCAAAATCAATGGAGTCCTATATATGATGTTGCAGCTATACTTACGTCAATCCAGGTACATATACTTCTATTTGTTGAGTTAGACATATGATGACATCGCTCTTGATTCAATGTAAGATAAGACGACTTGGGTGGATGACTGAGATACTGAGCAACTATCACATTGCTTGATATTGTTAAATAAAATGAATAGATGGTTCCTTATGTTAAATGAATGAATAGATGCTTCTATGAAATAAATAGATGCTTCTCTATATACTTATGGGAGAAGAAGTGCAGTCTGAGTTAAAGAAAGTATTATTGATGATTCAGATACTTGTTTTCAAGTGAATTTGGGCATGAAAAAATATTCCTTTGCCTTTGTTATGGACTTCAGTATGCATGAATAAACATGTCCTTTCCTTTGTTATGGATTTCAGTATCTTCTATGAGATGACTTTTTGGTTATGTAGTTCTATTTACTTGTATTTCTGTAGCTCTATACCGGAAAACTATAGTTGTGCAATGAAAGAACATTTCAAGTTTTGCAATCATTGTGGAGAAGACACCACCTGTTTATTGGGGCTTATTTGTCATTCTAAGTTTTCACTAAATTTGCAGTCATCTGAAAATCAAAGGGAGTGTCTTGAAATACTTGTTGGATCAAGTAATTGTTATTGGTACCAATAAATATGAGTTTACATGTTTCTGAGGTTTTCAAAATTGTGGCTGTACGAATTGTCATCCATGTTTGGAATATTGGCTGGTTCAGCGTGTCTGTGTAGTCATCTATGATCTTTCAAATTCATCATTGGAATTATGACAAATGAATAACAAAACAGAAATTGATTAAATGATAACTGACACAAAAGGTTTGAGAAACTTGTCCTTATGTTGAGTAAAGTACTCTCTCTCTCTCTCTGGTTGACAAGATGCTTTTTAATGCACACATTTACTATAGTTATTGAAGTTTAAACACTATTTAATATGATAAAGCACTTCTCCGAAGTGAAAAACATCCTCTAGCCCCACTAGAATAAGTTATGCCTCTAGTGTCATACAATTGATGAGAAGAATATCTTCGATCTAATTCAAAATTTTAATCTATCAATATCTTTTCGTATCTAATTACTGAAAAGTATAAAAACTACACTAAAGATTTGACTTTATTCACAAAAAAACCGCATCCTGTTTGTAAATTTCAAATATTGATTTTGCATGTTACATATCCCACATCAATTCCTCATGATATTGTGGAAGGGTATATAAGTGAGAGTCAATCATTTACCTTTAACCATGGTTTTGAGTTAAGTTTGTGCTCCCTTGCCTATATGCTTAACAACTTGGTCTGAATTGCTGGATATGGACATGCTGCGGAAAGGGGCTAACTGATGGTGGACCCGGGGGGTTGCCACCGGGAAGTGGGCCTTTTTATGTGGGTTGCCACCCGGAGTGTGCCGTCCGTGGTCATCCGGTTTGAAGGGGATGGATTGTTACGATATCTCACATTGGTTCTAGTGGAAGGGTATATAAGTGAGAGTTAACCCTTTACTTTGACCATGATTTTGGGTTAAGTTTGGGCTCCCTAGCTTATATGTCTAACATTACATCTGCTTGAATTTTACAAATTGAACCAATTAAGGGTGCATCTCTGCTAAATCTCAAGCGGTAGTTGAAATTTCAAAATTATAATAAAACTTCGTCTACTTCAACGATAGTTTTTGTAATTGACCATTAATTAGGTTAACTTAGTACTTGCTTCCTCTAGCCAGCTTTACTTGTATTTATGAAAATTTAGATAACAATTGGAAAGTGAAGGTTTTTAGTGTAATTACATTAACCTCAATAAAGTAGTTTGTCCGTGGTTGGTATCATTTCCTTACTTTTAGTGATGGGTCTTTCAAAAAGAATTATCATTGTAGGATACAAATTATCTAAATTAGTCCTGTTCTGAGATGGTGTGTGCGTGGGAACTAACTTTTAATATGTCAACTTTGTATTCAGAGTAACATAATATTACATTGAGAATGATTCTATGATGTTACACATGCTATTGATGAAAATGAAACAATATCAATTCCTTAAAGTAAGTATCTATTTTCACATCTCTTTTAAATACTGGAGAAAATTTATGTTGCTAATGCACATGGTTTATCGTAGCTGATGTATACGTTTATATGAAATATAGATATGTCCTGATTTGATTGCTCAAAATACCAAGAGTGACTCAAAGTGATTGTCAACTTGTGTAATCTGCAAGCTATCATTATCCTTTATTACCACTAATTTTGTCACCTGAAATTTTTTAATATCATTCTTAAAGTTTCTGCATTTTTCTGCATCTTATTGCATCTCCCAATCTACACTGCAATTAAACATCTTCAGTCCGTTTATGAAATGTTACACTAATCTTTTCTCAATATCTGTATTATGCAATTGGAATTATGAGAATCATTTCTTTCTAGAATAGATTGAAGATCAATACCATATATTCACAAGAAATGATTTGTATCAATGTTGAAGCCTTGATATCATGTCCTCAATTTACTGCAGTAAACGTTCTATAGCATGATCATAAGGGAAGAAGTTAAATTATTTTCTGTTTGACATTTTATGACGCCCTAGTTTGACATTTTCCGAGCTATTATGTTGTGAATGATAACCTCCCTCTTTCACCCACTGAAACCTTTCTTGGTATTTTACCAAGATTCTTATGTAGTTCCTAAACATGCCCGACTCATTGGTTAAATCTACATGTTATGTGTGTAATTTCTTGAATACTGTTCGTATTAATGCCTGAGATGGAACATATTATTTTTTCCGGCAGTGGTAGAAATATGGATTTTAGTGGAACATTAGATGTGCCTTATTTTTCAATATGGTAGACATGTCTGAAAAGTAGCACCCAGAAATCTGTTTAAATGAACTTGAGATTACCCTTTTCACCCCTCGGTTTTGCAGTCATTGTTATGCGACCCGAATCCAAATTCTCCAGCGAATTCAGAAGCAGCTAGGATGTTCAGTGAGAACAAGCGAGAATACAATCGCAGAGTGAGGGAGGTTGTTGAACAAAGCTGGACAGCCGATTAACCAAATTGTCCCGGTAAAATCTATACGGGCTTTTGAAACCATAAAATTTCGCCCTTAGATTGCTCATGGTGCCAACTCATGTGTTTCTGTTTCAGTTCTTAATTATCCTGTTCAACCTATATATCTTTGAAGACTGTTTGCATCATTGTATCATGTAAATGGCGATTTTATTTGGTTTGTGTATCAATTGTAATGAAAGCATTGCTGGGAACAGTTTCACTTCACAAATCTTTCTTGCTCTTGTGATTATCAATGAAATATTATTTTGCAATAGGTGATCAAAATTAGGAGTTGCAATTTAGTGAATTAAGTTTCCTTACATGTTAATCTGAACTCAACCTATTAAGTAATCCATGTCAAAAACTTGAACCCGAATATGACTTAAAATTATCAATATATTTTGACTATATAATAACTGAATAACTAATTCTTTTTAGAGAAAGCTGAGTAACTAATTTTATTCACATATGTTGGTTAGATTTTACTTAATCATATGGTTAAAAGAAATTATTGAAAAAAGCGTACATTATTATTTTCTTAGGTTTTCTTAGTAGAAATAATTGCCACCCCCTAACATAATCTTGGCTTGCAATCAACGTTCTTTTCTGTATTAATTCTAAACACCACTTGAAAAAATGTATTTCTGCATATTACAATTTTTCAAAACATTGAGTGTGTTTAGTAATTGTTTTTGAATGTGCTTAGCCCACATATTAAAAACTAAGGCAAAAACTTCTATACCCTGGGTACAAATCCTAAATCCATGCTCCCAGTGTGTGGTGTTATGTATGTACTATTGAATGTGTATACTCTTAAGGTATTACTTTTCCATATTAAAGCATAGTATTAGATATTTACTTTTCAGATATCATGTGCATACTCTTAAGATATTACTTTCTATTTAGTGATTGATATTAGATATATACTATTCAGGTATCACGTATATACCCTCAAGGTATTACTTGATTATTTACTAAATGTATCGATTTTTTGTTATGTATGTAAGTAATACTTTAAGAGTATACACATGATACCTGAACAGTATTTATATCCAACACTATGCAGTGGTCAAGTTAGGGATATTGCCCCATAGGCACATAAGTGTGACTCAAAAAGTAAAAGTGTTAATTACAAATAATCATTCAAATTATATTCAGCATTGCACTTAACTATTTAAACTTTTTTCGGTTGCAACTAACCATCTCATATTTGTGCAAGTTGCAAATAAGCATCGGGACACCATTTCTCAGCAAAATCGAATCACGTCGCCCTCAACTTATGAGGGCATCTCTATCATTTTAAGTTTAATTACGGAAAATAAATAATCATTTTAAGCCAAATATAAAATTTGTTTGAATGTACAATTAGTAAATGAGCAATGAGCAATGTTGATTACTGACAAAAAATATAGATTCAAAAAATAAATTATAGATTTTGTAATTCCTGACCTATAGTAGATATTTCAAAAATAAATTGTGGATTGTGAAACTAAATAATGGATTCAATTAAAATTAGACATCTTGAAATAAAAAATTTGAATTATAAAACATACTTTTTATTTTTTGGAATCCAAAAATCTTCTTCCAAAATTCAAATTAGTAACATGATATGTTTATTTTTAGTTGTTTAGCCACAAAAACAATACCCATCCATGATTACCTCTTCCTATTGTTCAATTTATTTATACTCAACAAAATTGCGGAATAATATTAATGTTTAGGGTTTAAAACTAAGAATCATGTTCTTTTCTTCTGTATAGTTAAACCTACAATGACAAAAAGACCCTCATAAGTATAGGGTGTTTCGATAGTCTTAGATGGTCAAATGCAGTTCGTACAAAAGTGAGATGGTTAGTTGCAATCGAGAAAAGTTTAGATGATTATTTGTAATTAACCCAAAGGAAAGTTAAAAGACGCGTATTTTATGTTTGAAAAGAATAACTAACCATATGATAAATCAAATCATAATTGTCTTATTAATAAGTGGCAATAGAGTGGTACATAATTATTAAACATGAAATTAATTTTTTAATGTTAGTTGTTAAATGCTAGTTCCAATTTCAGTTAATTTGGTTACGTACCAAACCTAATTTGGTTGTCCAACGTTAGAATTTCCACCACACAATTCTTATTATGTAACTAAGTGCAATACACGTATGACTTGAACTTTATTACTGACTTTAAAGAAAGAAGTTTCCATTAGGTATACTTATACACTAATTAACTATTATAAGTCACGTTGCGATATACAACGTATAAACTTTAATACCTATACATTTGGATACAAAATAGTTAAACATGAAAAACAATAAATTAGTTTTTGGACGTAATCTCAGTTATTTTATTACCCGTATGAAAGATGATCATAAACTTAAAATATTTTCAATATTATGTGAAAATGTTAATTTAAAAAAAAAAAATCTTGATGATATTACAATCTCATTTACTACGCATATGCAAATAAATTTCAACTGTAAGTAATTTTTTGATATAAAAATGTTGATGATGAAGAAAAATATAATTCTTCTAAGTTATTTTAATTTAATCCACTACACATATAATTTACAAATGTTAAATATTTATTATTTTCATCATAGTTGCATGACTAGTTTACTGGCTATCTTTTTTTGTCATAGTTAGTCTGGGCTCAATAACATATAATGAGAGTAGAATGATGATATTATTGTGTATCAAGATCAAGTATGGATAATATTCAACCTTAGTTGACACTTGTATGATACAATAAATAAATTTTGAGTGTTATTAATCTTTTGATATAAGATTAATATTGATCATGAGAATTGTATAGTTTTCAAAGTTATTTCAATTTAATGAACTACCAATATAATTTATAATTTTTTATTTCTTATTTCCATCATAAGTTGTCTGACTATTGTTTTTGTCATGATTGGCTAAGAAAATAACTTATTCAAATGTATTTCAATTACTTATTTGTTATGAATGTAAAATGATGTTATAGCAAATTAGTTTATACTTTGTGAGTCTCAATCATTTTCCCTTTTTCAAATAATAAATTTTTTGTTAGAACATATTAATTATTTAATTTTATTTATATTTGTAAATAAATAAATAAATATATATATATCATAAATTAAAATTAATAATGTACCAAAAAAGCAAAAGAGACAAACTATTAGTTCCTTTACAGTTTTATTTATTGGTTAAACTAGCGATGCGTAGTTTATATAATATAATAATATAATATTATCTTTACCTCAATATATATATATATATTGGCCCCAAATGATACAAAGGTTTAGAGGGGGTGTATGAACCTCTATTGATTTTTCAAACTTGAACTCAATCTAAGTAAGATTTGTTGCGTGCAAGTTATCGCCGCTTATAGTAAATGCTTACTCAGGTACTTTGCTTGCAGTAATGAAACAGTGCTGCAGCCTAACACTTAAGAGATTATGCACATTGGAATGCATTTCGATAGAGTTTCAGCAAGCAAATGTAACCTTTAACTACAGAGTTAGAAGGTTTAAGTAAGATAAACACATATGCATATAAGAGCCATTGACAAAAGCAACATAAACATATAAAACAGTAAATTCAGTAAAGTAAATACGCAAGACTTTTCTAGAGGTTCGAAGGTGATAGAGTTAAGATAATTGGAACGAATCCTCAAACGAGGCCACGATAATTCTTACCGCCACAACCGTAGTTGCCACACTAATAATAATCTCCAATAATAATTTCCATTATGTTTCCAGCAGAATATAAATAAGTTTTGCATGCAAAGGCCCATGCACAAAGCCCACATACAATATGAGCATAATTGGAATAATAAATTCAAACAGTAAAGTACTAAACAATAATTACTAAATAATTAAATAACTCCAGCATAGTTAAAGTAATTCCAGCAGGCCCAAGCCCGCTGGCTTCTTCCGACGCGCATAAACTTGGCGCCATCGATCCTTCGCTACTGGTGTACTATCAATTACTCCCTCCGGCGAAACAACCATGTCCCCAAGGCTAAAATTTGGAAATTGGCCCTGAACATCTGCAACATCCATCCAAGTGCAATCATCATCTCCTAAGCCCTGCCATTTAATGAGTACCTGTTCCACTCGCTCCCCATCGACGTCTATATCGCGTCAAGCCAGGACCTCAGACGGCAGAAATGGTGGATCCACAGCGAGCAAGTCTTCAGGTAGAGTGGGGGACGCAATTGCAGGCCCAATGGCTGGTTTCAAAGTGAGATGTGGAACACTGGGTGTATCCGAGAACCATCGGGGAGCTTTAGGCGATACGCCACCTTGCCGACTCGAGCTACCACTGGAAAGGGACTAAAAAATCGGGGAGCCAGGTTAGCATTATGCCCCGAAAACAAGGTGCGTTGCCCATATGGCCTGAACTTCAAGAAAACTAGGTCTCCGACTAAGAACTCCAGGGCGCGTCGGTGTTTGTTGGCCTCACGGATCATACGCTGCTGAGCTCGTTCCAAGTGTGCCTTGAGGTCTCCTAATATCTCATCACGCTCCCGCAGTGAGTCGGCCACAGCTTGGACGCGTATCTCGCCCGGAATAAAGGGAACAAGCAAGGGTGGTGGACGGTCATAAACCACCTCGAATGGTGTGGTGCCCGCCCCGGACTGGAAGGCTGTGTTGTAGCAAAACTCAGCCCAAGGAAGCCAAATGCCCCAACCCTTCGGCCTCTCCGATGTGAAACAACGCAAATAGGTCTCCACACAGCGATTCAGAACCTCTGACGACCTATCCGTCTCGGGATGGTACGCCGAACTCATCTTCAAAGTCGTACCAGCTAGCTTGAACAATTCCTTCCAGAACGAACTGAGTAAAACGGGGTCTCTATCCGAGACTATGGAGACCGGAATGCCGTGCAAGCGAACTACTTCTCAGGTGAAAGAATCTGCCACAGCTTTTGCCGTGAACGGGTGACGCAACCCCACAAAATGTGCATATTTCGAAAAACGATCGATGACCACCAAAATACAATCAATGCTCCCGGATCTTGGCAACCTAGTGATAAAATCCATGCTAATATCATCCCACACTCTTGATGGAATTGGTAGGGGACTCAATAGACCTGCCGGTGACTTTGTCTCATACTTGTTCCGTTGGCACACATCACACGCAGCCACAAACTCAGTCACCTTGCGCATCATACCAGGCCAATAAAGGTTTGCCGCCAAGCACCGATAAGTACGGAAGGCACCGGAGTGCCCCTCTGCTGGGGTCGAATGATACTTCTGCAGTAATTGAGGTACCCATGGCGAGTTCTTCGGAATTACCAAGCGTCCTTTGTAATAAAGGACACCATGGGTAATGGAGTAGTGGGCTGGTCCCGGAAGGCCCTGTGATAAATCTGATACAATACGACCTAACTCCGGATCGGTGGAAATGGTGGAGCGAAGATTGTCCCAATCCACTCAACGAGGAATAGATAAGACACAAAATTCCCCATCCTCATCTCGTCTAGAGAGCGCATCCGCTGCTCTATTTGTTGTCCCTTCTTTATATACAATTTCAAAGTCGTAGCCCAATAACTTCGTTGCCTAATTCTGTTGTGCCGGTGTCGTGAGGGGCTGAGATAACAACTGTCGAAGACTACGTTGATCGGTGCGGACCTCAAACTTACAACCCAATAAATAGGGTCGCCAATGCTGAACTGCCAAAACTAAGACCATTAACTCCTTCTCATAGGTTGACTTGGACAACAAATGACCAGATAAGCTCTTGCTTAAAAAAGCTATTGGTTGTTTCTCCTGCATAAGGACAACCCCCAGTCCTCATCCTGAAGCATCACACTCAATCACAAACGGCTTCGGAAATTCGGGCATCCGAAGAACAGGTGCAGTCGTTAAGGCCGTTTTCAGCGATTGGAATGCGGTGTCTGCCTCCGGAGACCACCGCCAAGCTTCCAAACCCTCCTTCTTCAATAAGTCCCTGAGGGGTCTAGCAATGGTCCCATAATCCCGGATGAACTAACGATAGTTCCGGTAAGGCCCAAAAAACCACGTAAGGCACGCAGCGAAGCGGGTGTGGGCCAACGTAATACGGCCCCCACCTTGTTGGGATCCATCTACACACCTGTCCTCGATACAAGGTGCCCCAAGTACTCCACTTGAGAAGCCCCAAACACACACTTCTTCGGATTAATGTAAAGAGAGTGGGTGTGTAGGGTGTAGAACACATAACGGAGGTGACGTAAATGAGACTGCCACGACGGGCTGCAAACTAGGATGTCGTCGAAGAAAACCAGTACAAACCACCTAAGGACGAGATGAAACACATTGTTCATCAAACTCTGGAATGTAGCGGGCGCATTCGTGAATGTCCCGAATGTGTCCTGAAGGTTGTTTTGGACACGTCATTCGAATGGACCCAGATCCGATGATAACCAGCCCGTAAATCAATCTTACTAAACCAGTGAGCACCTTGGAGTTCATCAAAGAGTTCTTGAATAACGGGAATCAGGTACTTGTCCGGAACGGTGGCTTTGTTCAGGGCTTTATAGTCTACGTAAAATCTCCAAGAGCCGTCTTTCTTACGGACAAGCAAAACCAGACAGGAATAGGGGCTGTTACTGGGCCAGATCAGTCCAGCTGCGGGCATCTCAGAAACCAATTTTTTCATCTCGTCTTTCTGGGTATGGTTGTAGCGGTAAGGGCGGACTGAGACTAGTGGTGCCCCCGGGTGCAAGGTGATACGATGGTCACAGTCACGCCGGGGTGGCAAGTTTGTCGGGGGCTGGGTGACCGTCGGAAATGCTGTGATAATTGTTTCGAGATCACGACACTGGGTAGAGGACATAGAAGAGTCACCCTGCACCGCTCGTAACTGCATAGGCTCATCGGCAACCCACAATACCCAACATTGAGCGCCCGTCTCCAAACATTTCAACTCCTCCGGAATACACGCTGCTCATGTGAGGGAGGGGTCCCCTCGAATGCGCACCCGTGTACCCTGCACCACAAACTCCATAGACAAGTTGGCCCAATTTGCCGTAACATCACCCAGTTGGGCAAGCCACAAAATTCCCAATATGGCATCCACCCCACTTAATGGAAATATAAAACAATCAATATAAAAAGTATGAGAATCAATAGTGAAGGGAACCGCCTTACAGACTCCGGAGGTATCAAGTTTGGAACCATCGCCCAAGATCACCACTAATAAATGTGTAGATTCTGGTATAAGCCCCAACGAGTCAGCCATTGTAGATGATATGAAACAATGGCTGGCACCGCTATCGATCATAGTGAGAACCTTCATGTTGTGGATTGTGCCGAATAACTTCAATGTTCGGGCCCCATTGAACCCGTTCGATGATAATTTCGAAAGCTCCAAGTGAGTAAATTCCGTGGATGGGGAACAATTATCCAATTCACCATCGGCAGACGTGAAGGTGTCACTCGGTTCTTCCCCATCAGCCTCAATATAAATTCCGTAAAACTTTGCGGTGTACTTATGTAAGGGACTATAGGGCTGGCTGCAACGGTATCACTTCCCTTGCTCCCTATATTGACGGCCTCTTCCACCGTCAAATGATGAGTATTCCGGTTAAATCGAGGCATGGACGGCCTTGTACCGGAGGACTGTGACTGAGGAGGTTTAGGAGATACCCAGGTGGTCGTGGAAGGTAGTGGCCCCGTACCGGAAGTTGATAGAGCGCCCCCACGCAAAGTGGAAGGGGGTTTGGAGTATCCCCGGGTGGCTGCGAGAAACGGCCCAAAGAGGGCGGCGGTCGCGGCGATCGTGCAATCTGCCTGGTGGCCCGTATGGCGGCAAACACATCTGACATCTCAGAAATTGGTATGCGATTTCGGACGGCAAGTTGGAGACCCCCCGAGAAACATTCCAAGATACTACTCTGAGGGGAGAGATGGTAGTTGGGTGACCCTCTCCTCGAACAGCGAGACATAATCTTCCAAGGACCCGATTTGACACGTAACATGCATGACCTCATACGCGTTAATGGCAGAACTGTCCCCAAAGCGTTCGACCAATTCTTTAGAGAACTGGTCCCATGAAATAGTTAAAGAACGACGCAAGACCCATTGCACCCAGAACATGGATCGACCGGACATAGCGATAAGGGCAAGCTTGACCCTGTCGGCTGTTGGTGTCTAATACACCAGGAAGAACTTCTCAACCTGAGCTAACCAAGCGATCGGGTCAGTCCCGTCAAAGAGAGGCAGATCCAATTTCGGATGCCTAGTAGGGCATGGTTGGGATGATTCGGACAACGAGTTTTCAGCAGGAGAAACTTTGTTAATAAAGTTTTGTTTACACAGGTGAGTGACTGCAACTTTAAGGTACCTTTGAAGATGATATGTTTGTAGTCTTGCTTGATCGTGAGAGTTTCAGTAGTTTCTTCAGTTGTCACTCAATCTCTATTTATAGAAGGTGAAAATATGCCCGTTGAAGAGTATCAACTTCCCCGCATTTAATGTGTCGATCTTCATAGTATTGTCGCTGATCTTCATAGTACATTGCATTTAATACGTCGTTTTGCATGTCTGTCCTTGAGTCAGATTAGGTTGTCGATCTCTGATTAGCTTTGTAAGTGAATGTTTCTACTGGAAACATAGTAGGTTTCGAATATGAGGTGACTTTTTTTGGATTTGATCACTGCAATTCCTCTTTTCCATAGTAAGCTGTCAGTGACTTTTACTGCTTCATGCAATTATTTATGCTTACTGTAGTGACCTTATAGCTTTCTGGAGCGACCTTTAAATACTAGCTGGAGCGACCTTTGAGTACTTAAAACATTTTACAATATAAACCTAAGAACGAGGTTACTCCTATCCAAAAGCTTGTGTTGGTGCCAAATATGGTGGTGGTATTAGGTTTAGAGGGGGGGTGAATAAGCCTACTCTTTTTTCAAACTTTTCTTCTATTCTATCGGCTTGGTTCCAGTATCAGTAACCTTTTAGGAGGTTACTGATCAGAGTGGTTGCGGAAGCTTTTCTATCTTTTTATATGCCGAGTATAGAAGATGTGTTGATTAACATAGAGTATGCAAGTAAAGAAGTAAGCACATATAGACGCATGGATATACAGAGGTTCGAAGGTGGAGTAATCATTCTACATCCTCTCTGTCTCTTCTCAAGAGGGAACATTTGTTAAGCTAGTTGATTTACATAGCCCTATCTATTACAACCCTCACTTAACAAGTAAGTAGCAAGCCCTCACACAGCTGCTTGCCTACTCTCCTATCTGACCCACACAGGATCCTACTCTACCCACCCAGGGTCCTCACTTTCTTCTTCAGAAAGTGGAAAGCTTAGCAGGACTCGCTCCTCGCACTAAGCACTCCAAGACAGTCCTTAAAAGGTTTGTCTTCATTCTTCTTCAACTGGATGCAACAAGCTTGGGCTTCGTTTGCAGGTTGATCTGCTGAAGCTTGCTGCAGGACTAACTGACTGAGTATGCATCTCAAAGGTGTGGGGTATTTAAGCTTCTCTTTTCTCTCTTCTTCTTTTGCTCCCCACTTTGCTATCTTTTCTTTTGTGTAGCTTTCCCCCTCTTTTCTGCGCCTTCTTTTTTCTGAGTTTTTTCTTTGTTGAGCTCTTCTCTTTTCTTTTGCGCGCTCACTCTCTTCACATTCTCTCTCACTCACTCTTCACTCTTCTTCTTATTTATAGATTAGGAAATCTGCCCGTTGAAGGTAGGTAGATTTCCATCATTGATAGCGTCACACTTCTTCTGACACACGCCAGCTTTTCGCTTTCCACATGTCTTCTTCTGGTTGGCTCCTCTTCTCTTCTCTCTACCGGTAACCTTCTTGTGTTTACCAGTAACTTTTGACTTTCTTCCCATGCTTGCTTTGTAGCTTCCTCCTCGCGCTCACTCTCGTGCATTCTTCTCTGGCTTGCTCCGTCAGGTGGCTTGAGGCTTCTGTAATATGCTGCCCTGCAGTATGCTTCGGCATGGTCTTTCAGGTAGCTTCCTGTCAGGTGGCTTGCTGTTTTTCTGCTTCAGCAAGTTCTCTTCCAGTAACTTCCTGCAGTCATCAGTATCCTAATTAGTTCACCCGATTCATTTCACCATTCTCTTCAGTGTCCTTCCTTTGACACTTTCTCTGATCTTTCTTTCTTCTGCAGTAACTCTTTTGCATTAACTTCTCCTAAGATTGGTTATGCTTGTTTAGAGTTACTTAAGGTTTTGTCTCATCAAAACATACTTAAATGTTTCCAACAATTTCCCCCTTTTTGATGATGACAAAACCTTTGCAGAAAATCAAAAGAACATAATCTCTCAAGCACAGAAAACAGATATATAAGTTGGAGAAACTTTAAAACATGCTACTTTTATTAAATCACATGTAAGTCTAAAAGAAAGGGCACAAGGAATGAGTTTTTAAAGAACAAAAGAAATTTTATTTAGATTAGACGTTTACAATACGACGCAGTAAGCAAAGTACAATGAACATCCTATCTAGATTCATTCTTCTTTCTTCTTGCTCTTTCCTTTATTTCTTTTCCCCTCTTACTTGCTGCTGGCTCCTTTCTCTTTCTGCTTTCCCTCACTTGATGCAGGAACCTGCTCCCAATAACTTCTTCTCTTTGGCTAGAGAGGAGAGTTGTGAGAGGTGTGAGAGGTGATGCAAGAAAGAGAAGGAATTCGTTCGGAGGAGAATGTGAAGAAGCAGAGAAGTTTAGACGCAGTAGCTTGCTGCTGCCTTTCTTTGTCCTTCAATCTCCACCGACTCCTCCAACTGTCCATCCTTCTAATTCTCTCGTATGCAAAAGAGAATCCACCTCATAGAAGAGTTGGAATCTCCCCCTCTCCACCTCTGGACTTCTTATGATCTTCCATGACCCTTCGCAGTTTCTTCCCCCTTTTTGACATCATCTATGAGCTGACGCTATGGGGCTGCTGAAGAGGGGTCTTTAGCTCTATCCTCCTACCTTGAGAAGAAGAACTTGGGTGCAAGTTCTTGGGAAGTGAGATGAGAGCTGAAAGCCAGAAGATGGAGTCTTCTGAGTCAAGCGTGAGATGTGACTAAACATGATTTGAGGAGTGCTTGGTTGATTATTTGTAGAGAATGTGTTCTTTGGAAGGAATAAATAGAATGGTTTTCAATAATCGGGTGCCATGATGTACATAAGGATGAGAGAGAGAGAGGATATCTGTATGAAGAAGAAAAATAAGAAGTGCATGTATTTATAGAGTTTGAGATACTCCCTGTTGCAGTTAGATCTTTAAAGATCTCATTAACTGCTTCGTCGGTTTCCAATAAAGGTGTTGAGAATTTCCACAGCTTTACCTCTCCATGAAGTGATTGCTTGAGTATGTGGTCAACAACTGGTTCTCCACCTTTAGATTCTTCTGCTTGCACGGCTGTAATCCTTCTAGGGTTCTGAAAAGGTGGTCTATTTCTAGAAAGGTGATCCACTTTTTATGCGTGCACGTTACCAAAATTTTTGGTAACTGCTCTGATTTGAGAGTTGTAACCTCCAAGTGATCCCTTTATCCAGTGACCTGATGATAAGTCCTGATGTCCAGTAACCTAGTATCTAGTATATTGGTGTCTAGCATCCTGGTTTACAGTAACCTGGTGTTTAGCGATCTAGTGTCCAGCATCCTGATGTTTAGCGTCCTAGTACCCAGCGACCTAGTGTTCAGCGATCTAGTGTCCAGCAACCTGGTATCTAGCATCCTGTTATCCAGTGACCTAATATCCAGTTAGCTTGATATACATCGTCCCGATATACAGCGTCCTGTTATCCAGCGATCTAGTATTCAATGTCCTGATGTCTAGCATTCTATTGTCAGAACTTTATCTTGCTCCTTGATATCAAGAAGTCTTTTCATCTTGTCTAATGACTTGATGACAATTACTTTGATGTCTAGTGACCTAGTATCCAGTAGCTCGGTGTCTAGCGTTTTGGTATGCAGCGACCTAGTATCCATCCATCTGGTGTCTAGCGTCCTGATTTTCAGCATCCTGTTATCCAGCAACCTAGTATCTAGCAACCTGGTGTCTAGCATCCTATAGTTTGAGCTTTGTCATGTCGTCAAATGTTCCCCCTTAATTCAGTAGTATTTTTTCTGGGGTACCTGCAGTAAATTCTTCTTGTATAGATACTCATACAAGTATGAGTCCTTCTGAGTTAGTCTTCTTACAGGAACTTACCCTTTCCTTACAGCCCATGGTTGCTGTAGGGAAAGTTTGGTTTCTGTAAGACTTTCATTAGCAAGAAAAAGAAGGTATGTGCAGGTTTTTACTTACTGGAACCTCTTTAGAACATAGAAAAGGCAAAGCATGATACCAGTAAGGTAGACAATTTTTTTTCCCTTTTAGAGTTGTTGTTCTGCTTGGTTCCCTTAGGGAATGTTAGTTTGTTGCAGATATTTTCAGTATACCCATATTTGGGTTTCTCCAGGGATTTGACTCTTTTGCCTCTGAATTGCCTTGATTTGTACTAGAGGTTTCCCCTTACTTTATGATTCTCTCTTTTAAGATGTAGTGTTACTTTCAGTACTATTTTAGGTAATCCTTGAGGTTTGCATGATTAGGTGAAGCGTTTTTATTGAAAATAAACGTACAAGCTTCCCTTCTCATTTTCAAGTCAAGTGACCAAAATTTCAAGCCTGTTATCTTCAATCCTCTTAAGATTCTTTTATTTGGCTTCTTTGATCTTTGATTTTCATGTGGTCACTTGAGATTCTTAATAGGATAAGAATAAGCGAGACCAATAAGAGTAAGTTAGAACGAGGTACCTGGTCGTCGTTATTCTTTCCTTGAGAGTTGTCTAAAGAGTAGATCCTCTTTCAACTCTTGCTTCTTTCTGGAGGGTGGTTTGGTTAATGGAGTGAGCTTTTTGTTGGTCCCAACTAACAATAAACACAGCGATTTATAGAGGTTCGAAGGTGGAATAATCCTTCTACATCCTTACTTCTCCTTCTCAAGGAGGAAGTTTGTTAGGTCAAACGGTTGATTTACACAAGCCTCGCTTAGATAACCTAAACCTAACAAGAACTGTGTATTTCAGAGTTCGATAGTTTTTGTCTTTATGTGTTAGATGTTTATCTTTTTTTGGGTTTTTTCCTTCGTCTATTCCTCTTAATAGGCCCAATGTGACTTTGACTTTGTATCTTGTTTTCATGATCTATTTACAGGCTGGGGATAGTGCCTTAATCCCCCACCCATAATGGGTGATTTTGAATAAAAAAAAAACCTAATAAAAACTGTCAGTCTCTCCCACACAGGGTTACTGCATAGTGACCAAACTCATCTAGCCCACACAGAGCTCTTGTTCTTTTACAAAGAACACAAATACTTGATCAGGAACAGCCTCCGATTAAGCAAATCCTAACAATCTACGAAAGATGGATTTTCTTTTAAACAACACAGGCAGCAAGATTAGAATGATGAGCTCTTTAAGCTGTAGATAGTTTGCTGCTAGACTGGACTTGAAACTTCTAAGGATTAAGAGATTGTGCGTTCAGGTTTCAAGTAGTCTTCAAGTTCCAGTCTGCTTCTATTTATAGGCGAGAGAGAAATCTGCCCGTTAGAGAGAGCTTCCTCCTTGCAGCATGTTCGAGGTGATGTAGCTTTTTCTTCTGATTAATCTGTACGTAGTTGTTGTGATTGTACGTCTCTGTTGCTGCAATCGCCATACTTCAGTTTGACATTTCTTCAGACTTCCTTTTTTACTTTTTGATACGTGGCATAACTTGATTGGTTGCAAATGCGGCTTGTGCCTAACGTAAACCTTGTACACGACTTTTGAGGTAACTACTACTAAATCAGGTTGTTGATGCTTCCTGATGCTTCAGTTAGCTTCAACTTTCTTTTATCCATCTAGCAGTTAGCAAACTTAGTATACTCGGACAATGTGTGGCCGGTATCCTTTTTTAGCAGCCCGCTGCAGGTACGTAACCTTATATTCTCTTTTTCCGTTTTGTGCAGCAGGGTCTTCATGCTCCAATCTTGATCTTCAAGCCTCCTGATCATATACTTAGAGATTTTTACAATGGAATCTAAATACATATGATCCTAGGCCCTAATCTATTACATGTTTTGTCTTAATCAAAATCTATACAATGTTCCTTACAATTTTTCCTTTTTTTGATGATGACAAAACTCCTTTAAGAGGATGAAAGACTTATCAGATTTTATTTAATAACATAAGCTTGTATCAGAGCAAGAGAAATCAATAGAAGACAAATTCAAGGTAATAGAGTAACAATACAAGCTCACAAGGAGTGAGCTTTTCAAAACTGAATGATAGGGAGCTATCTTCATTTATTCAACCAGGAGGCTCGATCCTCGTTGATGCATCTTCCCCCTTCTTGTTATCATCAAAATCCTGTCCGACTCTAAACTTTATCATCGAATGCATACTAGTTAAAAGGTTAGTATGATCCCCTAAAGTTTGTTTCTATTCAAACTGAGAGTCATCAATTTTCTTGAGGGAAGAAGATACAGATTTCTGCTCCAACTCGATCTCCAGCAGCTTCTTCTCCTGTGAGTTGAGCTTATCGTTCATGCTCTTGATGGTGTCAACAAGATTGGTGGATGAGGCATGAGAACTGATAATCACTTGAAGCTTAGCCAGAGTACCATTGAGCATGTCGATCAGGAAGGTAGCTTGAAAGCGATCCTTCTTTTCTTCAACTTTTTTTTTTTTTGGTGACTTGATGATAAGTACTCTAAAGTCTAGTAACCTAGTATCCAGTAGCTCGGTGTCTAGCGTCCTGATGTTCAGCGACATAGTATCCATTCATTTGGTGTCTAGCGTCCTGATTTTCAGCGTCCTGTTATCCAGCGACCTAGTATCCAGCAACCTGGTGTCTAGCGTCCTGTAGTCAGAGCTTTGTCATATCGTCAAAGGTTCCCCCTTACTTCATGATTATCTCTTTTAAGATGTAGGGTCACTTTCAGTACAACCTTAGGTACTTCTGAGGTTTTTGTATGAGTAGGTTAAGCATCCTCTTTTTGGAATTCAACTTACAGGCTTCCATTTCTCATTTTCAAATCAAGTGACCAAAATTTTCAAGCCTGTTATCTTCAGTCCTCTGAAGATTATTTCCTTTAGCTTTCTTGGTCGTTGGTTCTCATGTGATCACTTGAGTTTCTTAACAGAATAAAGACAAGCGAGACCAAAATCATAAGAGCAAATTAGAACGAGGTACCTGGTCATCGTTATTCTTTTCTTGAGAGTTGGTTTAAAGAGTAGATCATGTTTCATTTCTTGCTTCCTTCTGGAGGATGGTCTGGTTGATGGAGTGAGCTTTTCTTCCTACATTCCTTCACTTGACTTCTTCGACATCTCCTTCAAAGTTGCTTGCTTGCTCATTGTTGTTGTCAGGTGATTCCAGAATCATCTATGCTTCCAGCTTTGCTTAGCATCCTACTTCATGTGTTGGTCTGCTCTTTATTTCGTAACAACTTTGATTCTCATGCACAACTTCCTGCCTTACAATCTTTTCCTCGAGCACAGCTTGTTGTTTCCCCAGTTTCCTTCTTCTGAACAGCTTTTCTTCATAACTCAGCTTGATTTTCTATATCCTTCTTAGCTGTTTGTTGTCTTCACATCAATCATATCCTTTCAACAAAGACAATGAATTGATCTATGATGTGAGGGAGAGAGAGAGAGATTTTTCACAGATGGGATCTGGATAAATCGATTAGATCTTTTAGTTCATCCACCTGCTCTGATACCATTTGTTGGTATCAGATAGATCAGTGAGCTAGGATGAATAATTCACCTTCTCTGATACCACTAGTTGGTCCCAACTAACAATGAACACAGCGATTTATAAAGGTTCGAAGGTGGAGTAATCCTTCTACATCCTCTCTTCTCCTTCTCAAGGAGGAACTTTGTTAGGTGAAATGGTTGATTTACACAAGCCTCGCTTAGACAACCTAAACCTAATAAGAACTGTCAGTCTCTTCCACACAGGGTTACTGCACAGTGACCAAACTCATTTAGCCCACACAGAGCTCTTGTTCTTTCTACAAAGAATGCAAATACTTGATCAGGAACAACCTCCGATCAAGCAACTCCTAATAGTCTACGAAAGACGGATTTTCTTTTCAATAACACGGGCAACAAGCTTAGAATGATGAGCTCTTTAAGCTGTTGATAGCTTGCTGCTAGACTGGACTTAAAACTTCTAAGGATTAAGAGATAATACGTTCAGGTTTCAAGTAGTCTTCAAGTTCCAGTCTTCTTCTATTTATAGGCGATGGAGAAATCTGTCCATTAGAGAGAGCTTCCTCCTTGCAGCATGTTCGAGGTGATGTAGCTTTTTCTTCTGATTAATTCGTACGTAGTTGTTGTGATTGGACGTCTCTGTTGCTGCAATCGTCATACTTCAGTTTGACATTTCTTCAGACTTCCTTTTTGTTTTTTGATACGTGACATAACATGATTGGTTGCAAATGCGGCTTGTGCCTAACGTAAACCTTGTACACGACTTTTGAGGTAACTACTACTAAATCAGGTTGTTGATGCTTCCTGATGCTTCAGTTAGCTTCAACTTTCTTTTATCCATCTAGCAGTTAGCAAACTTAGTATACTCGGACAATGTGTGGCCGGTATCCTTTTTTAGCAGCCCGCTGCAGGTACGTAACCTTATATTCTCTTTTTTCGGTTTTGTGCAGCAGGGTCTTCATGCTCCAATCTTGATCTTCAAGCCTCCTGATCATATACTTAGAGATTTTTACAATGGAATCTAAATACATAGGATCCTAGGCCCTAATCTATTACATGTTTTGTCTTAATCAAAATCTATACAATGTTCCTTACCATTTTCCCTTTTTTTGATGATGACAAAACTCCTTTAAGAGGATGAAAGACTTATTAGATTTTATTTAATAACATAAGCTTGTATCAGAGCAAGAGAAATTAATAGAAGACAAATTCAAGGTAATAGAGTAACAATACAAGCTCACAAGGAGTGAGCTTTTCAAAACTGAATGATAGGGAGTATCCAGCAACCTGGTGTCTAGCGTCCTGTAGTCAGAGCTTTGTCATATCGTCAAAGGTTCCCTCTTACTTCATGATTATCTCTTTTAAGATGTAGGGTCACTTTTAGTACAACCTTAGGTACTTCTGAGGTTTCTGTATGAGTAGGTGAAGCATCCTCTTTGGAATTCAACTTACAGGCTTCCTTTTCTCATTTTCAAATCAAGTGACCAAAATTTTCAAGCCTGTTATCTTCAGTCCTCTGAAGATTCTTTCCTTTGGCTTTCTTGGTCGTTGGTTCTCATGTGATCACTTGCTTGCTTGTTGCTGTATACTTGAAGCTCCAATATGGTCCATTCTTCCTAGCTTCGCATTTTGTCAGCTTCCTCTTCATGCTCAACAACATGTCTTTCTTGTTGATCTGTTCTGTATTGGTCTACTCCGTGATAAGTAGAAACTTGCTTCTTGTGCACAACTTCAGTATTCGTAGTCTGATCCTCAAGTAGCTTGCTGTTCACCAGCTTCCTTCTTCTGAGCAGCTTTTCTTCACAACTCAGCTTGATTTTATATATATCCTTCTTAGCTGTTTGTTGTCTTCACATCAATCATATCCTTTTAATCAAAGACAGTGAATTGATCTATGATGTGAGGGGGACACAGAGAGAGAGAGAGAGAGGGAGATTTTCTAGGGAGATATTTTTCACCTATGGGATCAGGATAGATCGATTAGATCTTTTGCATATCATCTAACCTGCTCTGATACCACTTGTTGGTAACAGATAATACATGTTGGATGATTTATCCACCTGCTCTGATACCACTTGTTGGTCCCAAATATGGTGGTAGTAGGCTTAGAGGGGGGGGGGGGTGAATAAGCCTACTCCTTTTTCAAACTTTTCTTCTATTCTTTCGTCTTGGTTCCAGTATCAGTAACCTTTTGGGAGGTTACTGATCAGAGTGGTTGCGGAAGCTTTTTCCTCTTTTTATATGCCTAGTATAGAAGATGTGCTGCTTAACATAGAGTATGCAAGTAAAACAGTAAGCACATATAGAGCATGCTTAACATAGAAGATGTACTGCTTAACATAGAGGTTCGAAGATGGAGTAATCTTTTTACATCCTCTCTGCCTCTTCTCAAGAGGGAACATTTGTTAAGCTAGTTGATTTACATAACCCTAACTATTACAACCCTCACTTAACAAGTAAGTAGCAAGCCTTCACACAGTTGCTTGCCTACTCTCCTATCTGACCCACACAGGATCCTACTCTACCTACCCAGTGTCCTCACTTTCTTCTTCAGAAAGTGGAAAGCTTAGCAGGACTCGCTCCTCGCACTAAGCACTCCAAAACAGTCCTTCAAAGGTTTTATCTTTCTTCTTCTTCAACTGGATGCAGCAAACTTGGGCTTCGTTTGCAGGTTGATCTGCTGAAGCTTGCTGCAGGACTCACTGACTGTGTATGCGTCTCAGGGGTGTGGAGTGTTTGAGCTTCTCTTTTTTCTCTTCGTCTTTTGCTCCCCACTTTGCTCTCTTTTCTTTTGTGTAGCCTTCCCCCTCTTTTCTGCACATTCGTTTTCTGAGTTTTTTCTCTGTTGCTTTTCTTTTGCGCGCTCACTCTCTTTGCATTCTCTCTCACTCACTCTCCAGTCTTCAGTATTCTTCTTATTTATAGATAAGGAAATTTGCCCGTTGAAGGTAAGTAGATTTCCATCATTGATAGTGCCGCACTTCTTCTGACACACGCCAGCTTTTTACTTTCCACGTGTCTTCTTCTGGTTGGCTCCTCTTCTTTTCTCTCTACCGGTAACCTTCTTGTGTCTACCGGTAACTTTTGACTTTCTTCCCATGCCTGCTTTGTAACATCCTCCTCGCGCTCACTCTGGTGCTTCCTTCTCTGGCTTGCTCCGTCAGGTGGCTTGAGGCTTCTGTAATATGCTGCCCTGCAGTATGCTTCGGCATGGTCTTTCAGTAGCTTCCTGTCAGGTAGCTTGCTGTTTTTCTGCTTCAGCAAGTTCTCTTCCAGTAGCTTCCTGCAGTCATCAGTATCCTAATTAGTTCACCCGATTCATTTCACCATTCTCTTCAGTGTCCTTCCTTTGACACTTTCTCTGATCTTTCTTTCTTCTGCAGTAACTCTTTTGCATTAACTTCTCCTAAGATTGGTTATGCTTGTTTAGAGTTTCTTAAGGTTTTGTCTCATCAAAACATACTTAAATGTTTCCAACAGCTTGCTACTAAAAGTTTATGTCTCATCAAACCTAAAGCAATTCCTAACAATTTCCCCCTTTTGATGATGACAAAACTTCCACAAGGATTAAAGTAGAAAAGATTACTAATCTAATTGCAAGCATCTGATTCATAAGATATAAGATATAGCAAGTTAGCACATAATAAAATATTAGCAAGTAAAGATAGTAAAGTCACAAGTAGTGAGCTTCTGGGAATGAAAATCATGCATTATCGATAAAGTATTTCTGTAAACCTACATCCCTAAGGCAAGAAAACAAAAGTATCCATGAGAAATAGATTGTTTTTAAACATAACCAAAAATAGAAAAAGATCAACATATTATGTCCTCTAGGTCAACGACCTTCCTGCAATCTCAAACGGTGTTCGCTTCTACTAGTTTTAGATGCTTTCTTGATAAGTTCTTCCCATCATGGCCTTGATCTCCTCGCTTTCCTCGTATCTTAGCCAAAAGTCCTCCGGGAATGGAATTAATTCCTTCCTCCAAAGTCTCTACTTTAATTTGATATGCCCGGGTAACACGTCTTTCTTTGCTAACTCTGTGAACATCTCCAGCTCTTTCAGGTTGTTTGGATACTTCTTAAACATGGTAGATTATTTGCACAGGAAGAGGTAATACTTGAAGTACTCTTCTTCCTTGAAGTCATTGATCTCCCTGAGAGTAGGGATCCTGTGGGTTGGAAGAGTGACTTCTGGTGGCGATCCTTTGAAAAAGCAGGTTGGGTGCTTATGATTAGGGCTTGCATCAAGAAACTGCATTAGGTTGAGATTTCCTCCGTGATGAAACTTTGAATGGACTTGGTCGGGCTATGTTCTGATTTGGGTAGCTCTCTTCAATGATTTATACATGGAAGCATTAAACGCCTGCTCTCCATTTCCTTTCTCTTTTCTTCCTCGCTCGGGACTCTTAGAATAAAGTATGGGGAGCACTTCTTGTTTGATCATCTCCAGACTTCGTCTTGCTACTGGAGTGTCCCCTAGCACCACTTTCTTTGCTTCTCCAACTTCCTCCATCTCCATGCCAATCATCCTCCTTCCTTGGTTTGCTGGCTTACTTGCAAGTGGTCTCAATGACCCTTTTTTTGCTTTTATCCTCACTTTCCCCCCTTTTATGCATCATCATCTATGTCAAGGGTGAATTTCAGTATGTTTTCAATGTTGCTTAGGGTTACTTCTTGCTCCACTTGTCTGGTGTCAATTATGTCCACTTCCCTACTCAAGCCATTAACCTCGGAGTTTACAGAGATAAGAGAGTTTTCATGGTGATTCAGTTTGTCTAATACTGTATTCAGAATAGATTCCTTAATTTCCTTCTCAGCTTGCTCTAGCGCAGGAATCTTGACAGGCAGTTTGGAGGCTTCTTTGGGTCAGCACCTGAGAAGTATGCATTTAAGGCATTTTGGGAGTGAGTTAGAGTGAGAGAAAGAGTCTTCATGAAGCTTGAGACTGTGTTAGACTCTTTCTTGAATTTATCGATCATCCTTTGTTGGTTGGATGGTTGGTTAGCAACTTCTTACTCTTGAGAGATTCCAGGAGTGCTAGTTATTAGTACCAATGCCTTGCCACTGTTGGGGCCTACATTATCATCATCATTCTCTGAGTCACTGCTGGAGGCGGAGATATAACTTTTGCTTGAGCTTATGGATCCTTTGTTATCCGATCTAGAGCTTTTTTCTCCTACGCCTTCTACATCTGGCATAGACGCATCAGGTTTCTCAACGACAGTAATCTGTTCACTGTGTTTGATAGGTAGGCTCTTTTCAGGGTCAGTTGGATCAGTTTGATTTGACTGAACAGAAGTAGGTTGCTTCTTAGCTTCCTCTGGTTCAACAACTTGTTCTTCCTCCTGGCTACTGGCATCTTGCTCTCCTAGCATAGCCTGCTTCTCTCCAGCTTCCTTTGGTTGCTCTACGAGAGTAACTTGTGAAAAAGAAAACATAAGAGGTTTGAACGTACACCACAATGGATCGTTCGGGGTTAGCTTTTTTAACATTCACACTTTCACATGCATTCGGCAGCTCCACTCTCTCAACTACGGCTTCCTCAACTTCCACCATTTCAATATCAAGGTTTTTCTCGGTGGGGTTAAGTACTTCTTCATCTTGCTTCTCAAAAGCATCTACCTCAGCAGCAACATCCTCCTATACTGTCACGATTTGGTAAGGAGAATGATCATAATTCAGTATTTCCTCTTCTTGAACGTCTAACTCAGGAGGAGGTGATTTGCTATGAGAGAGCTCAACCGGTAAATGAAGCTCTGAAATGAAAGGTCGGGAGGAGGTACCTTCACCAATCTGTACAGGGGGGAAAATAGGTTGATCTTTTCTCTCTCTCAAACTTTCTTTGAGGACAATTCTCATCATTCTTTCAGTTGTTTTCTCTATTCCAAATGTGGCTGCTTGTTTTGCTGCAAAGGCTTCCTCATCTCTTGCTCTGATCTCATCAACATCAGGGTCCAGGGTAGGGAGCTCAGGCTCCTGTTGAGTGACTTCCATCACTACTTTTCCATTTAAGGTTTTTGGTGAGGGAAGAGGTAGATTTGCACCAACTTCATTTTGTTCTTTTCCTTTATGGACAACAAACCCAGCTTCTGTCTTGGCTGATTCTTGGAAATCCTTCCACATTCTTCTTTTTACGGATCCTAAAAAACTTTTCTCCAAGAAAACATGCATATTGGATTCTCATACCTAATTCACTGCCCATTCTTCTTCTTCTCTTAAGCCAGGATATTGTACCATCACATCATATGGTAAATGCCTATTATTCTACCATTTTGTGAATCTGTTCACAAGACCATGAAAGTCACTATTGACTTTCTCAAGTTCTAACATCACTTCCTCTTCATCTTCTTCGTTCTCCTCTTCAACAGCTTTGTCCACTGCTGCTACTACTTCTCTTACGACTTCAGTTACCCTCTCCATGACTTTATCTAGAAAGACATCTTTAATGGTGGTAAGGATAGGGTTGGTAGTGGTGGTGCGAGTTCTTCTTCAGACAATAGAAGCCTTCTCCTCAGGCTCCTCTTGGTTGTTCTGTGAACAAGTCTTGGTTTCATTTTTGGTTGAGGTGGGGAGTCTGTTATGTCAACAACAACATTCTCCGATTATAGTTCCTTCTGTTGTGGTTGTTTTTTCCTTTTAACAGAGGTGACTAGTTAGGACCTTTCTTCTTCTTCCTCCTCAGGAGAGATACTACTTTCACTATCCCTCTATTCTTCAACAACTTTCCTAACTTGTTTCTTTCCGACAAAAACCTTTCTGGAACCCAAGTACTTTCCTCTTAAAATTGTTTTTCCTTTCTGTAGGTTATAAGACAACATTTCTAACAAGGTGTTGTTAGAAACATTTGAAGTATGTTTTGATGAGACAAAACCTTAAGTAACTCGAAATAAGCATAACCAATCTTAGGATAGGTTACTGCAATAGAGTTACTGCAGAAGATTAAAAGAACAGATAAAGTGTCAAAGGAAGGATACTGAAGAGAATGGTAAAAAAGAATCGGGTAAACTAATAAGGATACTTATGACTACCGGAAGAGACCTCGCTAAAAGTAGAATGCAGCGAGACAGAAAGTTACCTGGGAAGACCATGCCAAAAGCATACTGCAAGGGCAGTATGCTACAAAAGCCTCAAGACACCTGAAGGAGCAAGCCAGATAAGGAAGCTCCAGAGTGAAGCAAGAGGAGGAAGCTCCAAAGCAGGCATAGGAAGAAAGTCAAAGTTACCGGTAGACACGAGTAGTTACCAGTAGAGAGAAGAGAAGAGGAGCCAACTAGATAAGACAGGTGGAAAGTGAAAAGCTGGAAGGTGTCAGGAGTGCAGTGCATTTATAGATTAGGAAACCTGCCTACCTTCAACGAGTAGATTTCCTAATCTATAAATAAGAAGAAGACTGACAAAGAGAGAGAGCGAGAGAGAAGAAAAAGAAAACAAGCACAACAGAATATACAAGCTCGTAGAGAGAAGCGCAAAAGAAGAGAGAAGAGCTCAACAGAGAAGAAAGCGCAGAAAGAGGGGGAAGTTAAAATAGAATAAAAAAGAGTGTGTTCAGAAGAGCAAAAAAAAAGAAGAAAAAACTCGAACACTCCACACCCCAAAGATGCACGCTCAGTCAGTCAGTCCAGCAGCAAGCTTTAGCAGATCAACCAGCAAACGAAGGCCAAGCTTGCTGCACCCAGTTGAAGAACAAGAAGACAAACTACTTCAAAAGAACTATCTTGGAGTACTCAATGCGAGGAGTAGAGTCCTGCTGAGTTTTCCACTTTCTAGGAGAGAAAGTGAGGACCCTAGGTGGGTAGATTAGGATCCTGTGTGGGTCAGTCGGGAAAGTAGACAAGCAGCTGTGTGAAGGCTTGCTACTTACTTGTTAAGTGAGGGTTGTAAAAGATAGGTCTATGTAAAACAACTAGCTTAACAAAGGTTCCCTCTTGAGAAGAGGTAGAGAGGATGTAGAAGGATTACTCCACCATCAAACCTCTGTATATCCTTGCATTACTCTCTCTGGAAAATATCTCTCTCTCTCTCTCCCCCTCACATCACAGATCAAATCACTGTCTCTGTGAAAAAGGATATGATTGATATGAAGACAACAAGCAGCTATGAAAGATGAAGAAAATCAAGTTGTGGTGTGAAGAAAAAGTTGTTCAGAAGAAGGAAGCTGGTGAACAGCAAGCTACTCGAAGAAAAGACTGTGAAGCAAGCAGCGGTGCGGAAAGGAGTAAGTGTCTACCTATCACAGAGTAGACCAATACGGAGCGGATCAACAAGAAAGGCTAGTTGCTGAGCATGAAGAAGAAGTTGATACAAAGTGAAGCTGGGAAAGTATAGATCATACTGAAGCTTCAAATCTACAGCAACGAGCAGACAAGCAACCTGGAAAAAGATGAAAGAGGATCTACTCTTTGCAAGTGATGACCAGTGCTAAAAGTGACCCTACATTCTCAAAAGAACCACTTGGTCGAGCTACACGACCAACACTTGAAGAGAGTCTTCCAAGACCTGATCTTACGAAGGACTTTCCAACACCTCCCATATCGAGTAGTATGAAGATTAACCGTACTCTAGCGACAACCAAGAAAACCTTGGGTAGTCCAGCTGGGAAACACAGAGGAATATTGGAGAAGCTATACTCAGCCAATAAATAGTTAAAACACTATTAAGGATGATCCTGCAGTAAATGAAGCAGTAAGGTGTTAACGGTTGCAAATAAATACAAGTTGTAATAAATATAGCAGGAATCGAGCAGAGAAACAAAAGGAGAAACTGTATTGAATAGAAATACAAATTTTATTCATATGAAGGTCGGTTTGGAGGCCGCCACCTCTTACAAAAGATCATATCTTAGTACAAGGATACAATTTTATGAAGGTCGGTTTGGAGGCCGCCACCTCTTACAAAGGAACGATAAAAATGCAAAAGCTCCAGGCGAGGTATGTCGAGCTAATCGAAGAACAAGAATTGAAGCAAGATGAAGGTGAAGGTGAAGATCGCCATCCTGATCGAAGACCAAGATAGTATCAAGGTATTCCGAGCTACGATCAGAGTCTTGTTCCTGCTCTATCATGAGTTAAAGGAACAAAATTTGGAATAGAGCTATCATTAGAGAAAAAACTCCTAGATAGACCAAGTCAAAAGGTGCAAAAACAAAATATGACGCAAGCCCGAAATGACAAGAAAAGCTGAAAGGAAAGACAAGGGCGAGAAGAAAGAAGGACATCCCACTCAACATCAACCCATTATTAAGAGATGAGTGAGAGGAGAAGAACTGTCCAGAGTAAGAACGAGAAGGGAAGATGGTAGAGGTAACGCAGCACCACCCGGAACGGGTGGACATGATGCTTCACTAACACCAAACACCCCCCAAAGTAGCATTGGTCAAAAGTCATCCGCATAGCTTAGAAAGCATGAAGGACCAACCAGGCCACTTAGAGTATTAAAAGGAAGAGCTGGGAATAGGAGCAAGGCACGTGAACCCCTCTCCGATCCAGGCAAAGCTCCAGCTCAGGACCTGGACATCAGGGTCCGCCAGCACCAAAAACGGTGCACACCCCACCAATGCTAGGGAAGCACCGACCTTAAAAGAATCTGGAGATCTTCTAAGGTGGCCCTCTGGGGCAAGGGACCAGTGCGAGGATGGAATCCCGACCAGCTTCTCCTAACGAGGATGAAATCTCGACTTACACTGCGGCGAAAGGAATACTCGCCACATGAACTGATCACTTGGAAGATGGGTTACCAATACCACCCATACTAAGACCAGGAAAAAAAGAAGAAAAAAAAAAAAGTCTAGGGAGGGAGAGGTCATTCCCGAGTTGAGAAATGAACGAAAAACAAAAAATTTTCTTTACAGGGAATTTTTCTTTCACATATATAAACAAAAATTTCTCACTCCTATCTCTCTTACGCTTACAGAATTTTTATTGAAGACCCTTGCCTTATTACTTCCTTGCTCTTACTTTGCAAAGTCTTCTTCACTCTATTTTACTACTAAAAATGTCTCTAACACAAAAAGGAATTATCATTGACGGCAGGATCTTCTATCCAGACACCATCATCGACTGTTGTGTTAAAGAATGACAAGGTACCTACCTTATGAAGGAGATAATGGAATGTCTGGACGCGCTATTGTGACGCGATAAAATTAATTAAAATCCTTCCAAACTTAACTAACTAGTAGATAGGGCAAGTTGGAGTCGATCCCATGAGGAGTGAAGATTTAACTATGTCACCTATGTTCAATTCAAATAAATGGAAAAGATGGGGTTTTTGATTAATTAATGACTAACACTAAAATGAACTAAGAACCTAGAAAACAAATTGAATAAGAAATCAAAGGATGGAAAACATTCCAGTTATCATCCAATATCAATTATGTCTAATCAATGTTATACTCCTCTCTCAAATTATCATGAAATTATCATCCCTAGTCTAACAACAAGCTCTGTTAAACAAAGTCGTCTCTTAAGATTAGTTAAATTAGGATAAGATCACTAATTAACCCTATTCAATTGAACAACCTAGAATAAGCTCTCTAGATTTAATTCATCAAATGTATTAATCACCAAGATGATAGGATGAACTAAACTCTAAATACACAAGCTCAATTTGATAATTTAAGATTATGCTACTCTAGAGATACTACCAATGAAAATTAAACCACAACAATTAGGATTCATGATTTAAGATTCTAGCAATTAATTATCAAACACTTAACCTAGGTGATCAATCTAAATCAAACATCAATAATCGAAATCATTCAACACAGATAGCATAATCAATTCAATCAAACATCAAGAAGAGGAAACCGAATTAATCAAAACATAAATAAATATATGGGTTCAAACATCTCTGCTAATCAGAATTTAAGAATTATCCAAGCATCCTTGAAATCCAATCTACAAAAGTGGTAAAGTAATCCATAAGAAAAGAAACTAATCTGTAAAACTAATTCTCTCTTTAAAGTAGCTTGAAGAGAAAGAAAAGAAGAGTAAGTCTCTTGTGAATCCGGGTCAGGGGGACCGCACCCTTTTTTTTTTTTTCGCTCATGATTTTTGAAAAAAATCACATACCAATAGTATATGTTAGACATACATTTACGTTATGTTAGACATACCATTAAGCTATGTTAAACATACCAGTTCTGCCCAGATTTCATGCCTTGTCTTTTTTTGGCTTGATTTTTGAATTTTGGCACATACCACTACGTTATGTTAGACATACCTTTACGTTGTGTTAGACATACCTTTATGTATACTTCAACATACCTTTGTATATGTTAGACATACCTTTATATATAGTTAAGCATACCTTTATACATGTTAGACATACCTTTGTATATAGTTAGACCTACCTACACATGGTTGGTCTAACTATACACAAAGGTTGGTTTAACTATACACAAAGGTTGGTCTATTTGAGCGAATTTTGGATGAGCTTCAAGACATGTCTTCAGCACGTGGGAGGCGCATTTTGGGCGCGTGAATGGGTCGGGTCAGGTGTATGGATCTTAGATCCATGCACCTGACTCATAAAAGTTTTTGCCAGAAAAGAAAGATATTCCCCTTGATTATGTGTGTGAACATATCTTTCTAAGCCCTTTGGAGATGGGCTTAGCCTTCTCAAGCCCAAATTCTCATCCACAATCTTGCTGGGCTGGGCTGCAAATCAATCACATGCCAGAATGGGCAGATACTAAGTGATCTAGTATGATGGGCTTCTGGCCCAAATTGTCCCAACTTCAAATTATCTTTATTCCTCGGCCCATGAACATATCTCTTGATCAAAATATACTCCAAAAATCCTGAATAATAGTGAAAATGATATATAAAATATTTTGTTACCAACATTATATAAAGATACTAAAACGGTGCATTCAATCACATAAAAGATTATAAAATCTCAAAATAAAATACAATAAAATGCACCAATTTTCTACTTATCAGTCTTACTACGGCATAACTGTTAGGACTGTGCTCCTTAGTAGCCAAGTTTTACTCGAGGGCTAGAGTTTAGGATCTTGTTACTGTCACACAATTCAAGATGGAAGGTATTGCTCACTCCATACACTGCAAATTACTCAAGTAAACCTTCGACCTCACTACTACTGGAATAGATGCTTGTGACCTCGCGACCTATGGTGAGGAAGAGCTAGAAATCATGTGGATGAAGTTCATGGGGAGAAAGTCAGTGGAAGGAATGAGTCGTCGATGCAGTAAAAAGGTATTCTTATATGAGTATGAACTATTGCATGATATTTATTGTCATATTGTTGAAAACAGATCTGGTAGTTATGATAAAAGTACAAACCTGAGATTTAGAATGATGATGGCCACAGTTAACAAAGAGAAGGTTGATTGGGCTAAGTATGTGTTGGAAAAGATCGGATAGGAGGTTTTGAAGGAAGATGGGTAGAAGTATTATGAGCTAGTTCATAACACCTGTTGGTCCCAAATAAGCTGGTAGTAGGATTAGAGGGGGGGTGAATAAGCTACTATATTTTCAAACTTTTCTTTTTCTATCGGCTCAATTCTAGGATCAGTAACCTTTTGGGAGGTTACTGATCAGAGTGGTTTACAGAAGCTTATCTCTCATTATAGAGCCAAGTATAGGAGATGTGCAACTTAACTTAGAGTAATGCAAGTAAAGCAGTAAGCACACATAGACGTAAGGATATACAGAGGTTCGAAGGTGGAGTAATCCTTCTACATCCTCTCTGCCTCTTCTCAAGAGGGAACCTTCGTTAAGCTAGTTGCTTTACATAGACCAATCTATTACAACCCTCACTTAACAAGTAAGTAGCAAGCCTTCACACAGCTGCTTGTCTACTTTCCCCACTGACCTACACAGTATCCTAATCTACCCACCTAGGGTCCTCACTTTATCTCTTAGAAAGTGGAAAACTCAGTAGGACTCTACTCCTCGCACTGAGTACTCCAAGAACTCACAGTCCTTTAGAAGGAGTTTGTCTTCTTCTTCTTCAACTGGGTGCAGCAAGCTTATCTGCTGAAGCTTGCTGCTGGACTGACTGACTGAGTATGCGTCTTTTGGGGTGTGGAGTGTTTGAGCTTTTCATCTTTTTCTTCTGCTCTTCTGAACACTCTCTTTTCTTCTATATTAATTTCTCCCTCTTTCTGTGCTTTCTTCTCTGTTGAGCTCTACTCTCTTCTTTTGCACTTCTCTCTACGAGTTTGTATATTCTGTTGTTCTCGTTTTTTTCTTCTCTCTCGCTCTCTCTCTCTCTTCGTCAGTATTCTTCTTATTTATAGATTAGGAAATCTGCCCGTTGAAGGTAGTAGGTTTCCTAATCTATAAATGCACTGTACTTCGGACACCTTCCAGCTTTTCACTTTCCACGTGTGTTCTTCTGGTTGGCTCCTCTTCTATTCTTTTCAGTAACTGCTCTGATTTGTAATCTCCAAGTAATCACTTTGTCCAGTGACCTGATGATAAGTCCTGATTTCTAGTAGATTAGTGTCCAGAATATTAGTGTCTAGCATCCTGGTTTACAGCAACTTGGTGTTCAGCGATCTAGTATCCAGCATCTTGGTGTTTAGCATCCTGGTGCCCAGCGATCTAGTATCCAGCATCTGGTATCTTCTGCTCCGAGGGTTTTACCTTCAAGGACTCCTGTTAATTTTGGCTCCTTATTTGCTCTATCTTCTTTTACCTGTTTTCCGGGTATGGCCTTGATACTATCTTGGCTCCCTATACTTGTTGGTCCGAGCCCCTATTCAGCCCGTATATGGCGTTGAGTCGTGGAAACGAGCTCAAGCCCTGTGTTTGCTGGTCTTGGCCCCTACGTGGCGTTGAGTCATGGAATCGAGCTCATGCCCCTGTGCCTATTAGTTCGGGACCCTATTCAGCTCGGACATGGCGTTGAGTCACGAAAACGAGCTCAAACCTCTGCTCCTGTTGGTCTGTGCCCTTATTCAGCCTGAACATGCCGTGGAGTCATCTAAACGAGCTCAAACCCCTGTGCCTATTGGTCTGGGCCCCTATTCAGCCCGAACATAGCGTGGAGTCGTGAAAATGAGCTCAAGCCACTATGCCTATTGGTCTGGGCCCCTATTTAGCCCAAACATGACGTTGAGTTGTGAAAATGAGATCAAGCCCATGTGCCTGATGGTCTGGGCCCCTATTCAGCCCGGATATGGCGTTGAGTCATGAAAATGATCTCAAGCCCCTGTGCCTGTTGGTCCGGGCCCCTATTCAGCCCGGACATGGCGTTAGGTCATGAAAATGAACTCAAGCCCCTGTGCCTATTGGTTTAGGCCCCTATTCAACCCGGATATGGTGTTGAGTCTTGAAAACTAGCTCAAGTTCCTGTGCTTGTTGGTCGAGGCCCCTATTCAGTTAGGACATGGCATTGAGTTGTGAAAATGATAACTTCGTTATTTGATGCATTTTGAGGCTTAATTTCATATTATTTTGTGTTGAAAAACATGCAATAGTGAGATTTTATTTAGATTTCATTATCTTTTTAAGATTTCACATTTTTCTTGATTTGAAAGAAATTTGATAGGTTTTAGCACAAAATGAAAGTCCAATGGAATATAACGCCAAGTTGGAGTCGAGATAGGGAGTCGATAAAGCGCAGTTATGGGCGAAAAATCATATCTAGAGCTATAGAAGTCCAAATTCAATGTTTCTTATCTTGTTAGAAAGCTAAGAGGGATTTATACAACTTTCATGTTAGAAGTTTTTATCAATTCTGCCATCAAGAGAGCAGAATAGTACAAGAAGTTGAAAGTCGTGCAAGAATGTCCTGATTTTCATCTTGATAGGGTTTGAGAAAATTGGGTATAACCTGGTGTACAAAACTGATATTGGCCTGAAATTAGTGGCATTGGATAGCTAACTTGAAGGGCTACAACTTTTATGAAGAAGTCAAAGCCCAATTATGAGCGTAAGAGGGCGGAATAGAGGCTTAAAGCTTAGAGTCTGGGCCACTCGGGTAACTTGGCCGGGTCGGTGGTCAAGTTGTGGGTTTTTAGGCCTGTTTGGACTACTATTTGGATACAACTTGCTCCACGTCCGATTTTTACCTACTTAGATACAAATTAGGACTTGGGAAAAGGAAGAAGATAGGGACAAATATAAAAAGATCCATACACATCCAAAAGGGGAGGGAAGCATTTATCCACATCTTGAGGGCAAGCAAGAAAGCAAGGATTGAAAGATTAAAGAGTCAACAGGAGCAACCAACAATCACAAATTGAATAAGCTTTTCTTTGATTATATTTCTAATTTTGATCATGTCGTTTTGTAATTTATTTTGCTTTACGAACATGATTTTTGGCTAAGGGTCTCGTGATTTTAGGACACGAGAGTAGTTCTATGGATTTCGTGTTGAATATTTAGTTTTAATCTTTCCTCTAATCCATGATATTTGATTTATGCTTCCTTGTGCTTATTCCATGTGTGAATCCTGATCAAATTTATGCATGCTCTAATTAATTGGATTGAGATCGAGAGAAGATATTTGATTATAGATTTGGGAATGCATGACTCAATTAAATTGTCTGGATCGAGAGATTGGTATATAAGTGGGGTTAGAATACGATCTTAGGAGCTTTTAGGAGTTGGTTATTAACTGCGAGGTAGAGATACAAACATTAATAATAATCAACGGGTTAAGTTGCTCGAGAAAGAGGTTAATATACAATCGTGATTGCTCACATAAAATAATTGGATTTGTGGTTGATTTTTGCTAGATTAGTAAACTTGATTGAAGTAGAATGAAATCGTTGTCTTAAGATCCTTGTTTGAATCTTGATTTTCTTGATATTGCTTGTTCCATATTTTATTTCATTTATTTGTTTTTAGAGTCAGGTTGATTAATTCAATTCTCTCAATTCGGTCACCTAGATAAAATTAGGTAGTTAACATCGTTCTAATTTACTAGTCTTTGTGGGATCGACCTTGCCCGCCCTATCTACAGTTGACACCGTACACTTCCGGTATAGGCTAAAAATAGACAATTGATCAGAAAACGAGCTCAAGCCCCTGTGTCTGTTGGTCTGGGGCCCTATTTAGACAGAACACGGCGTTGACTCGTGAAAACGAGCTCAAGCCCCTGTTCTTGTTGGTCCGGTCCCTTATTCAGCTTGGACATGACGTTGAGTCGTGAAAACAAGCTCAAGCCTATGTACATGACATGGCGTTGAGTTATAAAAATAAGCTTAAACCCCCGTGTCTGTTGGTCCGGGCCCCTATTCTACACAGATATGGCGTTGAGTTATGGAAATGAGCTTAAGCCCCTATGTTGAATTCGATTTTTACTTCGGAAAATGATTTTATTCATTGTGGAAATCATACAATGAAATAGTTAATAGAAGAAACAACCGCCTATCCTTCCTACTGATAGTATTTCTTCAGCAGTTTTTTGCATTCCTAGGTTTTGGTTGTATGTGGCCTTCCACATATTCGATCTCATATGCTCCCTTTGTGAGGATTCTTGAAATACGATATGGGTCTTCCCATGTTGGGTTAAGGGGTCCGGCATTAGCTTCCCTTGTGTGTTGGAGCACTTTTCTTAGGACTAAGTCGCCTGCTTTAAGTTTTTGAGGTTTTACTTTTGAGTTGTAATACCTCTCACTCTTTTGCTTGTAGATGGTGTTTTTCATCTCAACTTCTATTCTCTTTTCATTTGCTAGGTCGAGTCCTAGCAGGAGTGCCTCTTCATTGTTATTTTCTTGAATGTTTTGCACTCGCCAGGTTGGCATACCTAGTTCGATTAGGATGATGGCTTTCATTCCGAAAGCTAAAGAGAAAGGTGTTTCCCCTGTTGAAGACCTTGCTGGCCATGGTCTTGTATGACCACAATATTCCTTAATTTATTTCTCTTAAGACATATTCTGCCTCCTGTTCGTCCAGACACCTTAGTAAGGACCAGGAGAATCCTCTTTTGTATAGTACCCCATCTTGTAGAGTGTACCTGGCTGACCTAATCCTTAGTTTCCTTGCCTCTATCGGGTCTTCTGGCTCTTTTCCCTCTAACAAGTATATATGACCTAATTGGGGTCATCCATGTTTCTTTTAGCTCGATGCATTGTATTACCTCATGTGTCAATGCTGATGCAGTGATTGTCTATATGTTGACGTATTCTATATCATTGGCGCCTTAACTGGTTGTTAACTTGGCTAAAGCGTCAGCTTGAGAGTTTTTTGATCAAGGAATTTGTTCGGCCCTTATCCTTTGAATGTCTGCTAGGGCCAGTTCGACCCTTTGCAGGTATTTTGCCATCACCTCATCATTTACAGTATATTGGCCGGATATTTTGTTGATCATAAGAAAATAATCGTTGTAGATCTCCATATAGTGGGCACCAAATTGTTTTACCATGTCTAGTCCTGCTAGTAGGACTTCATATTCTGCCTCATTCTTTGTGGTTGGGAACTCAAACCTGAGTGTTGAACATAAGTATTTCCGTTTAGGCTATTAAGACTATTCCTTCTCCCGAGGAGTTAGCAGTGGCCGATCAGTCCACAAAGATCTTCCAGGGTTTCTCTTTCTTAGGTTCTTCCAGAGTGATGGTAGGCGTGAATTCAGCTACGAAATCAACCAACGCTTGCCCTTTTTATGTTGCTGCTTGTTGTTGTTGCTTGCTACAGCTTGCAACAAATTGAACTTATTGAAGCCGTTTGCTTACTGTATCTAGTTTCAGAAATGGGTCTCTTTCACTTATCTTCTGAGCTTAACCCATTTGTACAACTTGTTCCCCCTTAAGATGTATACTATCTCATTCAGGTTCAAGATTTCTCCTATTACAAACATGGGTGCCTCAGATGTGGTTACTAAGGAGGTAGAAGCTTACTCATTATATCGTAGACTAGTATGCTTATCCATTCTCTGTTGGATATTTAAAAGAGCATCCAAGTCTTTTGAAGACTTGTTGAACGTGTTCATAGTGTTCAGTAAGCTTCTCTTCTCTCCTGCTAGCTTAGTAATTAGCAGCTTGAGCTTTTTTATCTCTGCTTTCTTATCAGTTTTTGATTTTTCCAATGCTAGATCAGCAGAAAGGGAAGCATGCTCTCTTAAGAGTTGTTTGTTCTCTTCTTGAAGCTCCTTATGAGCTAAGTTTATCTGCTTAAAGCCGCTCATGATCTGTCTGAAAGCAATGATCATGTTTAGCCTCTCATTGCCCTTAGAGACATGAGTTTTATGGGTTACCTCATTTTCACTGTCCTTGTCCTTAATGTTGGCCATCAAGTAGATGAGAGCTTCTTCTTCAGAGGTAAAACTATCTAAGTCATTGTCTGAGGAAGTTTATTCTTTTGGTTCTGTCTTCTTAGTGCTTGCTGACTTAGCAACCTCTACCTCACTTCTCAAGGCTCTCAGCTTCTGCTTCTCAAACATTTCCTCTCTCTCCTCTTTGTCTTCTCCTCTTCAGGATATCTTTGGACAGGTGGATATGGACAGTTTCTTGCAAAGTAACTTGGTTTCCTATAATTGTAACACAGGTCAATATCACTTATAGTGGTTTGGCTTTCTGTTCTTGCTTGTGCTTAAGGAGTCTGCTTCTTGTGGGAGTTAGTTTTTGAGTTACTCTTGATGAACTTCTTGAGTAGCAAAGTCATGTCCTCCATAACATCTCCTTCAAAGGTCACTGTCTGCTTGCTGCTGCTGACCCTTCCAGTATCCTTAGATACTCTGGTTGTCAGTGCAGTGACATTTGAGCTAGATTCCTCAGCCTCCTTCTTTCTTTGGTTTATATCAAATTCAAAACCTTTGAGATCAAATGTGGTCATGGATTTCAGGTCCATTGAGACTCTCATAGTTGTTGTCCCACTCAGTAAGTAGTAATCTCAGCACTTTCATGTTCTTCTTCCTTTGTGAGTAGTGTTTGTCCAGCGACTCTGGTCCATTTACTATCGATGTGAACTTTAGATCAAGTTGTTCCAGAGTCTCTCTAGAATTCATTTCAAATAGCTCAAACTGTTGGGTTGCTGTAGAGACTTTGTTTTCTTTCTCAATGCCCTCGTATATCTACTCCAGCTTGCTCTAAATATCTTTGGCGGTTTTGCAAGTCTTGACTTGCTATGGTACCTTTGTCCAATGTGATATGTTGGTCCCAAGCAGTAAGTTTAGAAGGGGGGGTGAATAAATCTACTTAAATCTTTTCAAATCTTTTTGCTCCGATAAGGGTATTGTTAAGGGTGAGCTTTCAGCTTCATAGCTTGCTTCACTGAAGCAGTTTTCTCAAACATGTAGAGTTGATAACAGTAACCTTTTGGGAGGTTATTTCGGAGTCTTAAGAGTTGTGCAGCGGATAATCATTCTTCTATTGAAAGCACAAGTATGGAAGATATACTTCTCATCAGGATAAGCATTTAAGCAAGTAAGCATGCTTCAAACACATGGATATATAGAGGTTCGAAGGTGGAGTAATCCTTCTACATCCTCTCTGCCTCTTCTCAAGAGGGAACTTTGTTAATCTTGTTGATTTACACAGCCCTAGCTATTACAACACAGACCTAACAAATGAGTAGCAAGCCTTCACACAGATACTTGCCTACTTCTCCTATCGACCCACACAGGATCCTCACTGACCCACACAGGATCCTTGCCTTCTTCCTCAGAAAGCGTAAAGCTTAGCAGAAACCTAATCCTAGCACTAAACACTCCAAAGACTGTCCTTAAAAGGTTTATCTTTTTCTTCAACTAGTTGCAGCAAGACTTGGCTTCTTTTGCAGGTTACTTTGTTGTAGCTTGCTGCAGGACTGAATAACTCTAGTAAATAGTGAATTAACCTTTGTAATCACAGGTGGTCCTTCAGTTATGACGTACCACATCTCGTCATGCATGACAGATAGATGTGTCTGCATTTTAATCGTGCAAGACTTTTATGAAAAACATGTGATATATGCATAAAGTGCTAAAGAATGTATGAGTTTTCCAAAAGAGAAAAGGTATCAGGGATAATGACTAATGCATATTGGTTTTTAGTCCAACCTGCTCTGATACGACTTGTTGGTCCCCAGTAGTAGAAGGTTTATATGAGGGGGTGGGGGTGAATAAACCTTCTCAAATTTTCAAACTTTTATTCCAAACAAATGTAAGTACATACTGTGATCAACAACCTTTCAAGCTTGGTACTTCAGAAAGCTTGCTGCTGGGCAATAAGCTCTTAGGCACTTAAAGAGATTCATATGTAGTGAAAACACTTTAAAGTTGTGACTTTTGAAAGTTGATTTTTATGTTGTATGAGAGATAAAGATATGACAGTTAAGATATGTTGTAATGCAGTAAGCCTAAGCAGATAAAATACAGCAAGATATATAGTGGTTCGAGGGTGGAGGAACTTTGTTAACGAAGATTGATTTTACAAAGCCTAGCTATTAGAATCGACAAACCAAAGACATTGTCAGCTTCCACATAGGTTGCTGCACTACAGATCAAGACCAACACAGGATCGAACTAGCCCACATAAGACTCTTATACATTCTAAAAGAGTGTAAGACACTAGCAGGTATAGCAACCTCTGCTAGGTACTCCTAACACAATCTAAAGATTAAAGATAATATGTTTTCTTCAACGCGCGGTGCAGCAAGCTCTTGATTAAGTTTAGACAGAAGGGTAGCTGGTTTGCTACTTTAGATTGAGTGATTGAGGTTTGGAATAGCTTGAGTGTGTATGCTTGTAAGCTTGCTTGAACATTCTAGATTAGCTCTGTTAAGCCTAGTAGTCCATTCAGTTGCATTCCATCTTCTATTTATAGATGGGAAATCGGCCCATTGAAGTGTAGCATGTTCCCCATATTTAATGCGCCGATTTTGAGGTACAGGTCTGCTGATCTTCATAGTACATTTCATTTAATGCATTGCAACAGACTTGTTCTTGTGTCTTACCTTGTTGTCTTCACTTGATTGGCTCAAATGCTGATTGTTCATACTGGTAACATAGCGAGTTTATGATTTTGAGGTGATCCTTTGCAGTACGAGGTTGTTGTTACTCCCATTTGTCGAGATATGATTGATAGTGATCTTTAAGGCAGTGTGCAACGACCTTTGCTCTTTGCAGCGACTTCTGATGATTGCTAGAGTGACCTTATCGATATACTTTTACATTTTAAACAAAGTACAATGTTGTTCCTAGCCTAGCAAACTTCTAAAGTTTTTGTCTCATCAAAACCTATACAATTCCTAACACATCCTAACTAAATCAGTTTTTTAACATTTTTTTCTCGAAGAATGGAGATAATATAACTTGTACATACTCTTTTTAATGGTAAAATTCACATTTAGTTTATATGTTTTAAAAAGATGATAAGGTGTTAAGCACTAAATCCAATCCTGAGTCTATTATAAAGAATTTTGTATTTCTTTGAGACTTTCCAATCTTAAATCTTCCAGTCATGGACCGTCTCCATTACTATGGTGAAATTGTATCAAAATTGTTGGTCCCAACTAACAAGAAACATAGCGATTTATAGAGGTTCGAAGGTGGAGTAATCCTTCTACATCCTCTCTTCTCCTACACAAGGAGAAACTTTGTTAGGTTAAATGGTTGATTTACACAAGCCTCGATTAGACAACCTAAACCTAATAAGAACTGTCAGTCTCTCCTACACAAGGTCACTGCACATTGACAAAACTCCTTCAGTCCACACATGACTCTTGCTCTTCTACAAAGAGCGCAACCTCTAGCCCACACAAAGCTCTTGTTCTTAACAAATAACATATATACTTGATCAGACAAACCCTCTGATCAAGCAACTCCTTAACAGTCAAAGATAATAAAATGAATAACAACACAGGCAGCAAGCTTAGAACGATTGAGCTCTCAAAGCTAAAAATAACTTGTTGCTTGACTGGACTTGAAACTTCTAAGGATTAAGAGATTGTGCGTTCAGGTTTCAAGTAGTCTTCAAGTTCCAGTCTTCTTCTATTTATAGGCGAAGAAGAAATATGCCCGTTAGAGAGAGCTTCCTCCTTGCAGCATGTTCGAGGTGATGTGGCCTCTTCTTTTGATAAGTTTATACGTAGTTGTTGTGATTGTACATCTCTATTGCTGCAATCGCCATACTTCAGTCTAACATTCCTTCAAACTTCCTTTTTGCTTTATTACGTGGCTCCTGATTGGATGAGTTTGCGGCTGTGCCGAACGTAAACCTTGTACACGTACTTCGAGGTATTGTTTCCAAGCAGGTTGCTTAAGCTTCCTGGTTCTTCAGTAGGCTTTAGCTTACTTGTCTCTCATTCAGCTAGCAAACTCAGCATCCTTGTTCAGTGAGCGTCTAGTATCCTTTCCAAGCAGCCTGCTGTATTGACTTATACTTTATTCAGTCTTTAAGGTTTTCCTTATGCAGCAAGGTCTTCAAGATTTAGTCTTGATCATCAAGCCTCCTGATCCTATACTGGAGATTTTACAATAGAATCTAAATACATAGGATCCTACACCCTAATCTATTACATGTTTTGTCTTCATCAAAATCTATACAATGTTCCTTACAATTTCCCTCTTTTTGATGATGACAAAACCTTTGCAGATAAGATGTAACTTACTAGTGATCCCTTTTCCAGTGACTTGATGATAAGTCCTGATGTGCAGTAATCAAGTATCCAGTATATTGGTGTTTAGTATCCTGCTACACATCGACCTGGTGTTCAGCGACCTAGTGTCCAGCATCCTAGTGTTCAGCGTCCTGGTATGCAGCGACCTGGTGTTCAGCAATCTAGTATCCAGCATCCTGGTATCTAGCATCCTGATTTCCAACGTCCTGTTATCCAGCGACCTAATATCCAGTCAGCCTGGTATTTAGCATCCTGATGTCCAGCGTCCTGTTATCCAGCGACCTAATATCCAGTAGTCTGGTGTCTAGTATCCTGTTGTCAGAGCTTTGTCATATTATCAATGGTTCCCCCTCAATTCAGTAGTCTTTTGTCAGAGGTACCTGCAGTGAATATCCTTAACTAGGTACCTATACGATTATAGGTCCTTGCAGGTTAGTTTTCTTCCAGGAATTCAAACTTTCCTTACAGCCCATGGTTGTTGTAGAGATAATTGGATCCCTGTAAGACTTTCGTTAGTAAGCAAGTGAAGGTGTGTGCAGGTGTTTTACTTATTGTATCTCTTTAGATATATAGAAAAGAAGACAAAGCATGATACCAGTAAGATAGACAGTTTACTTTCCATTTGGAGTTGTTGTTCTGCTTGATTTCCTTAGGGAATGTCAGGTTGTTGCAGACTTTTTACAGCATACCCATATCCTTTGGTTTACTCCAAGGATTTTAACTCTTATCCCTGCTAAGATACCTTGAGTTGTGCTAGAAGTTCCTCTTTACCTTATGATTCTCTTACTCTAGAATGTAGGGTCACTTTCAGCATCATTTCAGGTAACTTTGAGGTTTGCATGAGAAGGTGAAGCATTCTTATATGGAAATAATCATACAGGCTTCCCTCCTTATTTTCAAGTCAGGGTGACAGCAAGTTTTAAGCCTAATAGCTTCATTCTCTTGAAGATTCTTTTCTTTGGCTTCTTTGGTCGTTGGTATATAGTCACTTGTGTTCCTTAACAGGATAAACATAAGCAAAATTAGAAATAAAATAGTAAATCAGAACGGGATACCTGGTCGTTTGTTCCTTTGGTTTAAAGAGTAGATCCTCTTTTATTCTTTGCTTCTGTCTGGAGACTGATCTGTTTGATAGAGTGAGCTTCCATTCTTACTCCTTTGCTTGACATCCTTCGCATCTTCCTCCATAGTTGCTTGCTTGCCCGTTGCTGTAGACTTGAAGCTTCAGTATGGTCTATACCTCCTAGCTCAACTTCGTGTCAGAATTCTTCTTTATGCTCAGCACCATGTTTTTTTTTGTTGATCAACTTCGTGTTGGTCTACTCCGTGATAAGTAGAGACTTGCTTCTTGTGCATAGCTTCCTTCTTCATAGTTTGATCTTCGAGTAGCTTTCACTAGCTTCTTTCTTCTGGATAGTTTTTCTTCACAACTCAGCTTGATTTTCTATATCCTTCATAGTTGTTTTTTGTCTTTCACATCAATCATATCCTTTTAAACAAAAGGCTTGTAAGTTGATCTATGATGTGAGGGAGAAAGAGAGAGATTTTTTAGAGAGAGATTTTTCACAGATGGGATCTGGATGATCGATTAGATCTTTTGTTCATCCATCTGCTCTGATACCACTTGTTGGTATCAGATTGACCATTGCGCTTTGGATGAATAATCCACCTGTTCTGATACCACTTATTGGTATTAGATAGATTAGCTGGTGGATGCTTTAGTCCAACCTGCTCTCATACCATTTATTGGTCCCAACTAACAAGGAACACAGCGATTTATAGAGGTTCGAATGTGGAGTAATCTTTCTACATCCTCTCTTCTCCTACACAAGGAGGAACTTTGTTAGGTTAAATGGTTGATTTACACAAGCCTTGCTTAGACAACCTAAACCTAACAAGAACTGTCAGTCTCTCTTATACAGCGTTACTGCACAGTGGCCAAACTCCTTCAGCCCACACAAGACTCTTGCTCTTCTACAAAGAGTGAAACCTCTAGCCCACACAGAGCTCTTGTTCTTAACAAAGAACTTATTTACTTGATCAGGCAAACCCTCTGATCAACAAACTCCTCAACAGTCAAAGATAATAAAACGAATAACAACACAGGTAGCAAACTTAGAATGATTGAGCTTTCAAAGCTAAGAATAGTTTACTGCTTGATTGGACTTGAAACTTCTAAGGATTAAGAGATTGTGCGTTTAGGTTTCAAGTAGTCTTCAAGTTCGAGTCTTCTTCTATTTATAGGCGAGGGAGAAATCTGCTCGTTAGAGAGAGCTTCCTCCTTGCAGCATGTTCGAGGTGATGTGGCCTCTTCTTTTGATAAGTCTGTACGTAGTTGTTGTGATTGTACATCTCTGTTGCTGCAATCGCCATACTTCAGTCTGACATTCCTTCAGACATCCTTTTTGCTTTATTACGTGGCATCTCCTGATTGGATGAGTTTGCGGATGTGGCTAACGTAAACCTTGTACACGTACTTCGAGGTACTGTTTCCGAGCAGGTTGCTTAAGCTTCCTGGTTCTTCAGTAGGCTTTAGCGTACTTGTCTCTCATTCAGCTAGCAAACTCAGCATCCTTGTGCAGTGAGCGTCCAGTATCCTTTCCAAGCAGCCTGCTGCATTGACTTATACTTTATTCAATCTTTAAGGTTTTCCTTATGCAGCAAGGTCTTCAAGTTTTAGTCTTGATCATCAAGCCTCCTGATCCTATACTAGAGATTTTACAATAGAATCTAAATACATAGGATCCTAGGCCCTAATCTATTACATGTTTTGTCTTCATCAAAATCTATGCAATGTTCCTTACAAAAACAAACTTATTGGCGAAAACACATGTAAATCATGTGCAATTTAACCCCAAATAAGCAATTTGCGCAAAAATTAGGTATAATTCATGAAGCATGATAATTTATTGTCCTAAATTATCAAACCTGAACATTTATTGTCCTATAGTGTCAGGCCCCCTAAATTACAGGGCAAAAAACGTAATATACTCATTAAAAAATGCAGCAAACTAATTGATTTGAGTTCTGTTGCAGGGGAAATAAACTTTTGATAGAGATTATTGTTTGCAAACATGCACTTTGATCCTTTTATGTAGCAGAAATATTTATGGGCTGGATGTAGCATATATACAAGATATAACTAATGTAGCACAGAGGGAATGATGTATGGTGTATGCAGTACAAAAATGCATAGGTTTTATAATTGTTCGAGGGTGGTATATAATCCTTTTATGTCCACTTTTCTCCTTTACAAGGAGGAATTTCGCTAAGTGTTGTTTGTTTTATTAGTTCACTCTTATGACTAACAAAGACATGACCTACTAAAGCTCTTACTTCCACACAGATACATTAACTCTAAAGGTTGCCACACATGATCACTTCAACACACACATGATTGTTGCCTTAAACAAAGACAACTAACTTAACAAGGAAAAACTTCACATTAACTGAGAACATCTAAAACAACCAAGCACAAATGAAAAATGGTTTTGAAAAATAAAAAAGTTTCTTGAACTAGTGCTTGAAGCAAATCTTCTTTGAGATCCGAACTTTGGGTATAACAAGTGAGAATGCTTTTGAGGTTGACAAACTAAACACTTGAAGTTGAAAGATTATGAGTTTTTTCTTGAACTTTTGAGAGTTAGTGAATTTAGGTTTTCAATAGTTGTCTCAGTCGTTTTTTCCTCTATTCTATAGGGGTGGAAATATTAGTCCCGCTAACCTATCAACCATGGACACATTAATATGTAACCATCACTGACGTGTCAGATATCCAAAATATCCACTAATTTCAATTTTCATATAACGAGGGGATGAGATCATTACACGTCAGCGTGAATATATTAAGAGTGGTCCGCCGTGGGTATTTTAGCATTTTCAATAGAAATATACCCGTTGAATGAGGTAAAGTTTTTGGTATATCTGATTCTTTAATCTCGCCATAGAACATGCATTAACAAGCGAATTTATTACTTAGATTGTCTAGTAACTTTGGGGGAAACTGATTTGTCGTCGTTCCCCAAAGCCACTGATCTGTTATTAGTCCTGTAAAAATGCATTTTCTAATTTTTGTCCTAGTTTTTGTTGGATTTTCAATTTTCTAAACCACATTCCGACGAGTGCACTACACTTGCCTCTAATCTATATTTGGAAAATAAAAAATTTGATGAAAAAAGGACCAAAATTTTCAATTAAAGGATCAAATCGAGAAAATACAATTATACAAGACTAAAAGCGAATAGTACCTTTGGGGGAGGACGAAAAATAAGTTTTTTTCCAGTAACTCTGGTCATTTGGCAAAATCGGACTTTAACTTTTCGAGTAGATAATTTAGGATTTTATGTTTTCGGATTTCGTTAATTTTGCCTAATTTCAGTGCGAATAGTTCAATTGGGTTAAAATTGCACATGAACCTCACACGACCACGCCAGTTCAGACCAATTTCGCTGATGTGGCTTTAAAACTTTAACTAGAATTATACCCGTGCGAAGCACGATTTTTAATTTAATTTATTAATTTAAAAAAATTGATAATATAATGTGATAGTATTATCATAACCTAAATTATATATCAATAATAATTTGGACATTTTATCTCTACTATTTCTCATTTTAACTATTATTATGTTTTTAAAAAATGCAAACAATATTATATAATTTTTTTTTTTGAACAATGAATTATAAAACTTATAATTCAAATATGAAGTTGTTAAAAATGACACCAATTTTGTACACTAATCAATTTTGTGTATTAAAATAAATTAAATTTGGTAATGAGAAACATTTATTGTGTCATGGATGTTAAAACGATAATTGATATTAAAAAAAAAATTTAACCCCTAAAGATATGTTATGCATGTTGCAATTTATAATATAGACATAAGTGTCATGATAAATATATTATTGTATTTTTTGAATGTTCCCTGACATTCACAATTATAAATTTCTTTAAAATTTTCGGTCTAACCACTAACTTAATTATTTATAGTTAAAGAAAAGATATAAATACCTAAATATATTGTTATATATTCAAATAACGTAGATAACTGAATATTGAACCCACTTATATTGACAAATAAACCAAACAACTATATACAAATGTTTTTCATTATAATTAATTTCTCCAAAACTCTAAAACTGTGTATTTTACAATTTTTTTAATTTCCTAATCTTAGTTTAATTTAGTCATTTGTTTTTGTATTTCTAATTGTGTTAAATATAATACGCACCAAAATTTAAATATCAAATTTATACATTGTTACTTTTTTACGATGCAATGTAAATAACAAATTAGAATTCATAAAAAAGTGATAAATCTGATATATCATACATTAACAACAAAATTCTAGATAACAAAATGATAAATTTGATATATCATAGATTGCAACAAAAATTTAAATTGAAAAAATGATTTAATTTAAAGATTATGATTTATATAAAATATTAAAAAAAAGATAAAAATAACCGACATAACCTACCAATAGGTTATAGCCCAACCTAAAAGACCCTACAATTCTTAAAAGTATAACTTTTATTTTTTATTCTTTTTTATTCTTCTAACTAACTTCTTTCCAATTATAATATGTAAATTTAGGAGGGAAAGTTAGTTATGCTATTTTTATTGAAGGTCTTCTTTTTATATATACTAGTAGTATACCCGTGCGATGCACGATGTGTAATATACGATTGATAAGTTTTAAAATTTCTAATACTATAATTTAATAATATTATTTTAACATAAATTATATATTAATAAGAATTTAATTCTTTATCTTTAATGTGTCACATCTTAAAACATATTATAATTTTAAAATGCAAATAATAATATATAAATGTGTATATATCTATGTTTAACAATGAATTTTAAATTCTATATTTGAAATATGAAATTGTTAAATAAACACCAATTTTGTACACGTATCCATTAATATTGTAATTTAAAATAAATTAAATCAAATTTAGTACTGAGAAATATTTATTGTAAACAATAATTGATATCTAAAAAATATGTTACTTCATAAAGATATGTTGTGCATGTTACAGATTAATATAAATATAAGTATTATGATTAATATATTATTATATTTTTTTGATTCATATCTATTAGCAAATGTGTTAGTAAATAATTCCTTTGCATTCACAAGTATAGATTCCTTTAAAAAAATTGGTCTAACCAATGCAACTTAATTATTTCAAGTTAAAGAAAATATATAAATCTCATCAAATAACTAAAAGATCTTGATATGTATTTAAATAACGTAGTTAGTTCAATAATCAACCCAGTTGTATTGGAAAATATATCAAACAATTATACCAAAATGTTTTTCATTGTTATTAATTTCTCAAAAAATCTAAGACTTTTTATTTTAAAAATTATATTTTTTTATTTCTAATAGATATTTTAATTCAGTCATTTATCTTTGTATTTGTAATCTTGTTAATAAAATTTTGCACCAAAATGTAAATATAGAATTTATATTTTTCATAAACTAAAACAAATTTTAAAATAATTAATTTAATGATTATAATTTATATGAAATAGAGAAAAAAGATCAAATATACTTCATAACCTACCTACCTATAGGTATAGCCTAACCTAGTGGACCTCACAACCATTAAAAGTATAAATCTTGTTATTTTTGATTTATTTAATTTCTTGTAACTACTTTTTTCCATTTATAGTATATTAATTTGGGAGGGAAAATTAATTATTACCATTTTTATTGAATGTCTTCTTTTTATATATAAATGTAAATATAGAATTTATATTTTTCATAAACTAAAACAAAATTTAAAATAATTAATTTAATGATTATAAATTATATGAAATAGAGAAAAAAGATAAAATATACTTCATAACCTACCTACCTATAGGTATATCCTAACCTATTGGACCCCACAACTCTTAAAAGTATAAATCTTGTTATTTTTGATTTATTTAATTTCTTGTAACTACTTTTTTCCATTTATAGTATGTTAATTTGTGAGGGAAAATTAGTTATTACTATTTTTATTGAAGGTCTTTTATATATATATATATATATATATATATATATATATTATTTATGAGTTAATTACACATAACCATCCAAACTAAACTCATTTTTGCATATAACCACTAAATTTTTTTTTTTTTTACAACTAACCATCTCACATTTATGAGAGTTGTAAATAACAATCTAAGACTATACTCTATACTTATGAGACTATTCTATCATATTTAAGTTTAGTTAGGCAAAAAAAAAAAAAAAGACAAATATTAAAATTTATTTGGATGTAACATAAGTATATGTCAAATGAACAATGTTTTTTTTTTTTCAATAAAAATAAAGAAAAAGAGTTTATACAAAGAAGAAAAACATGCTGAAAAACGAATTGGAGTGTTCACGTGCTTTTCAAAGTACAATTTCTTCTCAATTGAATGATTCGGATTAAAATTGGGAAAAATTAGCGATCCTAACAGCTATATATTAAAATAGTTATAAAAATGTATAGTCACCTACTCCAAAACTAATATTACCTTAGAAATTAATTTTTAATGAGCTCATAAAACCATAATATATAACAACGTTAAAGTGTATATATCACTATCACATAAATATGTTACTAGACAGATATACGGGAGTTGTAACCATATATTAGTAGGTATGGGTGTCATTGGACTTATGCATATGTTTAAAAATGTATACCCGTTGGGCTTGGGTCGGCCTGATAACCCGATAAATTAGTATTTTTATTACTTTTTTTATGTAACTAGTAGTATACACGTGCATTGCACAGTGTGTTATATATATATAATTATTAAAAAATATAATAACATATAAAATGTAATGATTATTATTTTAACAAAAATATATTGATACTCTTTTAATTTGTATTAGTATAAAGCTAGGTATTTTAACTTTAAATTTATGTCATTATAAATAATTATATTCGAAAATATTAGAAGTTTGAAATATATAAAGTAATTTTTTCTATTTGATATGTTTTATATGTGTAATCTATTAGGTACACCTATAATATTTTTTTATTTCTACATTTTAATATCAATTTACAATAAATTAATACTATATATCATAAAAACGTTTAAAAATGAAAAATCATTGAAGCCCACACACATACATTTCCATATTTCAGTTTGATAAAATTTATATGAATATTAAATTTAAGATCATTAAATAATGATTGATTTTATATATTATATATTTAAAATTGATTTAAAATAGGGTAAATTACAAAAAACAACCCCAGCTATCGACTTTTTTAAAATTGCAACCTAATCTGTTTTTTTTTTTTTTTTTAAGATTATCACCTAGTCTTTCTGTGGTTTTGCCGATTGCAAAATTTCCGGTCATTTTTCCGGCAAATGAATTAATTTTTTTTTCACTTTGCAACCCAAACCTTAATTTTTTTGTCCAATCGCAAATCATGATTTTTTTTTCGCTTCACACTGATATCTTTATGTTATATATATAAGTGTGATCGATATTCATAAAATAAATATCAAGGAAATATTGGTCAAAATTGGTGAAATATATGTAACATCGGTAAAAAATTGATGGAATATCAACAAATATCGGAATATGTTAGTAAATATAGGAAAAATAACAATAAATATATGTACCAATATTTCCACCTATATCGATATTTTCACGATATTTCCGTGAATGTAAGTTATCTATATTTCCACCGGAATCGAAATTTTCATTTTTGGTTGCAATCTGATAAAAACACAAAGTTCGGGTTACAATTAGATTAAAAAAAATTAGGTTGCAAAGTGAACAAATTAATCTCCATTTCGCCGGAAAATTTGCAATCGACAAAACCACAAAAAGATTGGGTGGCAATCTAAAAAAAAAAAAAAAGATTAGGTTGCAATTTGAAAAAAGTTGATAGGTGGAGTTGTTTTTTTTTGTAATTTACCATTTAAAATAAGTACTTAAAAATAAGATGAGAGATAATAAATATATAATCCCTTATTTCATCTTATTTATCTATTTATTTATTTTTATTTGAAATTTCTATACAATAAATACTAAATTGAGTATCATAACTGATTTCTTAAATTAAATATTTATTTATTTGTATTGAATTTCTTAAAATACAATAAATATGTTTATTTATTTTTATTTGTATTGAGTTTCTTAAAATACAATAAATACGTTTCTTTGTATTTATTTATTTGTATTGAGTTTCTTACAATAAATACAATATGAAAGCAATTAATAGGTTTCTTAAAATAGTAATTATCTAATAGGTAGATAATTTATTGCAGTTATTTTTGACAGAATATCCTGCTTTTATATATATATATATTTGTAAGTTTTACATGTGATTCAATTCCCTCTTTCATGTTTTTTTGTATTCTATTAGTTTTTCTTATAAACATTCTCATCTTCAACTATCATTAACTAATTAGAATCCACAAACAAACTATGATAATTGAGTTAAAATATTTTGTAATGCTAAAAGGAAGTAAAAAATGATTGGATTTTGCCTCCACTCATAGTTTAATTATATAAAATAAATTCATTTCGATTACATAAATAGGGTACTATAGTTTAAATTTAATGAATGTCGTAAAATATCTAACAGGAAGTTATATTTCTAGTTAAATCAATGTAAGAATTTAATTAGGGATTTGACCCGTCGACCCGATGACTCCAATTTTAGGCCCAATCAAAGGATGGGCCGACCCGGCCCGACTTTATCTCGGGCGGCCCGAATTGCCACCTCTAGCAATACCCATTGCTATTGCAAACAAGCTTCTCCATGTGAAAAAGAATCATAATTCAGAATGGACCAAAATCAGAAAAATCAATCTACAATATACTTCTTTTTCTTTTTCACTTTATAATTTGAACTTGATCATTCTTTCGGAATCTATCAAAACACACATAAATCGGTTTCCAATAATATTTTGTACGTAAAGATAATATGATTCGCAAATGCCCTTTTTAAGAGTAAATTTGTCGTTTAGTTAGGGTCAAGTGCCAAAATTAACCTAATATACTGCTTTAATTTTTTTCACTTTGAATTTTTTAAATTTTTTTTGAATTCATTGTTTAAATGGAGTCTAAAATAGTTTTCCACCAATTCTTTTTCCTTCAAAGAAGAGACCATGTGGCTGGCTCGTACACTTTTTAAGAGAAATTGTCATTTAATTGTAACACCCCGAGTAAAATTAAACTCAAATTTGAATTTCGAGAATCTTAATAATTTAATTTAGAAAAAATAGAGTTTCGTTAATTGAAAGTACCTGATTATTTTAACATGAAGAATACCTCATCCTCCGATTTAAATTCGAACATGAAGTTTGATTTTTTGTGGATTGTTTATTCATGGAAGAATCTCAAATATTTCGTAAGATTTACATAGGTGGACAACCTAGGGTTTTGGTGGGTGCTTGTGTATGGAGAAACAGAGGGTAATCGGATTTAAATGTTAATACACATCTAGTCTAGAAGAATTAGTGCATTAATTGATTGAAAAGGTAACACAAAACTGATCAATCAATAGACAAACCTAACATCAAAAAAACATTCCGGTCATCTTCTCTAGTGGGACGAGAGAGGCCTGCCAACAGAATCATTGACTTTATTTAATTTTTCTTTTAATTTAGTTTTATGTTTATATATATATATATATATATATATTCAATTTTAATTGTGCATTTTTCTTACATGAATTCCAAATCAGCAAGTTTGGCCCGTAAAACCAAAATTAGCGAATACACGTAGTGCAAATCACGTGCAATCTCAACCCAACTAAATAATTCGGGTTGAAATTGGACAAAATTCGTGAAGGCCGACAACTTATTATACTAAATTGCCAGTGTGGATATTAAATGTCCTAAGTTGTCAGACCCCCTAAATTGTAAGGAAAAAGAAGTAATATTTACAAGAGTGCTGCAATCTGCGCTATAAACAGTGCTGCGCGCAAGCTTTCTAACTTTAATTCTGTAAGTTCAAAAGATTTGTAAAATTTGATAGAGGTTTATTCAACCCCTTGAAAACTCTATATTATTTGGGAACTACATTAGCTAACATTCATCATTGAATTATTAAGAAATAAATATCTATTGATCTGTATTATAATAGCATAGACAAACCAACAAATTATTATCAACTATTCTATCCTAGAAGTTTCGTAAACATGAGGGAGAAGAATAATACAACGTATATATTATTGAGTTTGGGGTAAATATTAACTAGGGCTAATCACGGTTTGGAGCAAGTTGGGATAGAAAAATCTACATAATTGCTCCAAAGCTCAGAGAATCTTGGAGAATTATGTAAGAAATCAATGTATAGATTTTGATGAGAACAAAACATGTAATAAATAGGGTCTAGGATCCTTTGTATTTAGTTTGAGTTGTAAAAGCTTAGAATAGGACAGGAAGCTTGAAGTTTGAAGATCAAAGTTTGAAGAATGAAGAAGACCTTGTTGTCTTCTAAGTAAAAATTGACTAAGTATAGGTCACTGCAACAAGCTACTGGAAGGACACTAAAAGGTTACTCTGAAGGTCGCTACCTGAATGAACTGTAAAACCGACTAAGTATGGAAGGAGACAACAACCCAAGGGAGGACGTTGGAAATCAGGAAGCTAGCCGAATGCGACAAAGGACAGCAATAATCAACTGCAGGAAGTAATTACCTTGGATCAAGCACTCTGAGTTGCCGTTAGGGACAATCACGTACTAACCAATCAGAGTAGGCCACCTAGAAGAATAAAAAGGACAAGAGGACGATTTGCAGACTGAATGTCGGTCATAGTAGCAGTGGTGTACGACCACAACAGAAATCTCGTACGATCCAATAGGATGAAGACACCACACTAAAAGCTCACTGCAGGGGAGGACGCTAATTTCAACGGGCCGATTTTCCCCACGCCTATAAATAGAAGAAGACCTGGATTGAAGACTTACCTAAAATTCACGCATTCAAATCAATCAAGCAATCAAACCTTTTATTCTTATTCATGAAGTTTCAAGTTCAGTCTAATTGCAGCAAGCTATCTCTGTTTTAGAAGCTACTTGTTTAAGCTTGCCGCACTTCATTGAAGAACTCTTAATTTCTTATCTTTTAGACTGATAGGAGTCACTTGATCGGAGGGTGTTCCTGATCAAGTGTTGTTCGCTTTAAGTGGTAGAGCAAGTGCTTTGTGTGGGCTTTTTGTTTGGTCACTTTGCAGTTACCTTGTGTGGGATAGACCTAACAGTTCTTGTTAGGATTAGTTTGTTGAAGAAGAGTCTTTGTAATTCAAACAAGTCATAACAAAGTTCCTCATTGAGAAGGAGTAGAGAGGACATAGAGGGATTACTCCACCCTCGATCCTCTATATATCTTGGTTCTTGTTTCTGTGTTTATATATGTTTACTGCTTGCTATCTTTCTTATATGTTGTTTATTCTGACATAGCATACTGCACGTGAAGCTCACTTTTCAGAAAACACATTCATAGTTTAAGTATCTATGTTGTGCATTAAAACTCTATGCTAAGTCTCTAGGTCACTGCTCTCTTGCAGGAACCTCTCTGATACAGTAAGCTTAGTAGCTTCCTGTTTTTTTTTAGATTTGATATTCTTCGGAGTAAAAGTTTGAAAAAATTGAGTAGACTTATTCATCCCCCCTCTAAGCCTACTGCCACTTGAGACCAACAAATTCTAAAAAATAAATCTTGGGAATTGCTCTATCAATATGTTCGGTTCTTTCGGAGATTAATTCATGTATAACGGAGCGGATCTCTCAGGTTTAATTCGTAGATTCATCATTTTACAATTTAAAATATAAATTCATTCAAACAAAATGTATAAATATATTTTACCTCATTATTTTATTTAAATCTTAACAATTACAAACTAAGAAAATAAACTTGAAAAATTACTAAAGTAGTCTTCTCTTCTAAAAAAAATTGCATTCAAATTTTATTTTTAAAGTCTTCTTAATCTACTAACTCATAAGTGGATATTATAAAATTTCGTCTTTGAAAAGTCAAATATGTTAGTCCCAAGTTGTAGAAGGTTTAGAGGGGTGAATAAACCTTCTCAAATTTTTCAAACTTTTACTCCAAAAGATTATAAGTCCTTGCAATGAGCAAAGATTATAAGTCCTTGCAGTGAGCAATAAGCTATAGATCTTGTTGTTTCGGAACGAGGTTATTGTTTTCACAGTAAGCTTGAGAACTTAGAAAGAGTATTTCACTAGTAAAATTTCACTAGTTCAATATTTTACTAAAATATTTCACTAACATTTTATGTAATCTTTGCAGTAAAATGTTTATTGTTTTAGTAAAATTTTAAGTCACTTATAAACTTGAATTAAATATATTTATTATACATTACTATATAATTTATAAACTAATTATTTAATTAATATTTATTGTAATTATACATTTTGTCTTCCCAAAAGTATCTATATATAAATATTCTTCTTTATTATTTAATTACTTATTTCTTCTATGAAATCTTGAAATAATAATAATATTAAATAATAAAATATTTTGTTCATATTTCTAACTAATCTAACAAAACAACACAGAAAAATGAATCAAATGATCTGTACATATGAATTTGTATATGAATTTGTTTTTAAATAGGATCTATTCGGTTCTAGTTCGATGCAGTTCGGTTTTACACAAAGAAATAATCACAGCGGTTCAGTTTGGTTTTACACAGAAAAATAATCGGAGCAGTTCTGTTCAGATAAAGTGAAACAATCAATGGTTCTTTATCGATTCAGAGTGTTTTGGTCCGGATTTCACTACTAAAAATTACTCAAATTCCAACGGAAGAATTCTGTTGGAATTTTTGATTCCAACGGAAATGAGGCGTCGGAAAAGTGGCCGTTGGAATTGAAAATCCCGATTGAAATTTCTATTTTCCATCGGAATTTTTCTGTTGAAATTTGAGTGATTCTAGTAGTGTTTCTCCACGGTTCGATTATCTCCGAGATCCATGCTCACCCCTACATATTGAGGTATATTGAGACCATTATTTGCTGATTAATAAGGCCAAATAAACTAATATATATTTCTTTAGAAGATAAAAAAACCTTTTACTTATATATTTTATGCACTCTTATTTATTATAACTACTTTTCAGAACATTATATATTTATTAGGTTTTCTTATAATTTATTTGTAGTATAATTTTACGCAATATTATCTTATTCCTAATATATAATTAATAGGCGTTTAAAATCATTTTCTTTGGAATTTTTTCAAAAAAATGTGTCAAAACAATATGTCTCTTTATATTTTAGTCTTAGCTTACTTTGATACAAACTGATGCAAATGAACGTCCAATGAAAGTGAGAAACTCCATTGATTTCAGAGTATATATAAAATACCTGGAACACACCAAGTTAATTAGATAAAACCCTAATTTTTCACAGTAATATCATAGTAATCAACATAGAGATATAAAGTTCCAAAATGTAAAGACTCTAGCTAGTAATAGACGGTAGACCAAGCCCACAATGAATTAAAAGCACCAATAAAACACTTTCAACGTTAAATAAAAGTAACTAATGTATTAAATAACTCTTTCATGGTCTTCTTCCACGTATCAGGTAGCTTCATCCCCAATAGGGCAGGTGACAATATTAAATTTGAGAATATTTGGCACCAAGTAATGGCATAACGTACGTGTAGATTGAAAAATAGATGATAAAATTGAAAATGAAATTATTACGTATCATTTAATTAAAACACTTCACATCATCATCAATACTTAAAATGAAAAATCAACAAATGGTCCTGTCTTGTAATTAAGAAAACACATGTGACTCTCTCCATGAATGTGTGTGTGAAACAGAATCTAAGTATACATTCATGTTCAATTTTGAATTTTCGTCATCCATAATCGACTAAGAACCTTCTTCGCAATAGTTATAGTGATTTATAATAGAATATCCATTTTCCTCACTTCCCATTTACAAAAGTTACTAGTAATCCATAAGTGCACGGGCAGTTTACGGGCAGTTTATTATTTACATTGATAATATATATATATATATATATATATATAATTTGTTATAACATGAAGTTGTATACATTAAAAGGATATTCATAGCATTTTTAGTTATTTTAAAACATGAACAAATTATAAAAATATTTCCACATTTCTTTTGTATTTTAAAATTGTAATTCATAGTTTTCGAAAACCATTGTATAGAATAAAAAATCAATTGTAATTTCACAAAAAACTTTTATGTATCAGGTGCATGGATCCCACCTGACCCGACTCGCGCTTCCACGCGCGTCCCATGCGCCCTCACGTGCTCCCACTCGTTTGGGTGGATGCACTCAAATTCGCTCGTTAAGGATATCTTTTAGTTATGTTAAGGATACTTTTTAATTATGTTAAGGATACCTTTGAAATCCTGATTCCAAGTTACATACCACGTTAGTTAAGAATACATTTTAGTTATGTTAAGTATACCTTTAGGTTATGTTAAGGATACCTTTAGCTATGTTAAGAATACATTTTGATTATATTAAACATACCTTTAGGTTATGTTAAGAATACCTTTAGGTGATGTTAAGGATACCTTTGAAATCCTGATTTCAGGTTACATATCACGTTATGTTGAGAATACCTTTTAGTTATGTTAAACATACTTTTAGGTTATGTTAAGGATATCTTTAGTTATTTTAAGAATACCTTTTGATTATATTAAGCATACGTTTAGGTTATATTAAGAATACCTTTAGGTAATGTTAAAGATACCTTTGAAATCGTGATTCTAGGTTCCTTTGAAATCCTGATTTGATACCCTTAGAATTCACTTCAGGTCACATACATTTAAGTTATATTAAGGATACATTTAGGTTATGTTAAGGATACTTTTATGTTATGTTAGAGATACCTTTGTGTACAAAATGTGTAAAACAACTACCTTATGGATAAGATATCTCTAGCATAACATAAAAGTATCCTTAACATAACCTAAAGGTATGCCTGACGTAAAGTAAATGTATGAAATGTGGGCATAAAGGTATCCTTAACATAACCTAAAGGTATCCCTAAACATTACCTAAAAGTATTCTTAACATAACCTAAAGGTATGTTTAACTTAACGTAAATGTATGAAATCTGGGCATAAAGGTATCCTTAACCTAAAGGTATTCTTACACATAAAGGTATTCTTAACATAACTAAAAGTCGTGACTAAAATTGAAAAAAAGTTAGCGCGGACAAAAAAAAAAAAAACGGGTCGGATTACCTGGATCCGACCCGGATGCATGGATCTAAGATCCATGCACCTGATGCACAAGAGACTTACTCTTGTAATTTACATCATGACAATGTGTTAGATATTTGTAGAAGGACCCATGAATCTTAATCCTAACAACCCTAGGCCACCACTATCATCTGTTAAATGAATCAAACTTAAATATTATTATAAAATTATAGATATAAATAATTATATGAATAAACAATTGTTGGGTGATAATTATTTTCAACAAAAAACGTTAATATATGTATGAATTTATCAGTCGTCACATGTACCATCTAAACTATAAATGAATGGGATACAAATTAAAATTTTAATTTGTTTATAAGAAATTAAAAGGCTCAATTCAAAGATTACATATTTCACTAGTTTAATATTTATAAGGCTTAATTAAGAGACCCAATTGTTAAAAAAAAAAAAACTGAAATAAAAAAATTGAGTGGCATAGTTACACATGAAAAACTAAAAAATAAAAAACATATTTTTGTTGCGAAATTTTAGGAAGGAAAAATGACAAAAGTAAAAATATCACCAACTTTTTACTTTAATTATAATAAACTATAGTTAGTTATTTATAAATACATTACCCCTTTCCACACTTATCGCACTAATTATAGTTATCCCATTACTTCAATACCCTTTTCCACACTTCACATTGACGATAGGTATGGCCATTTACAAAATACAATTAATACTGTATCCGGGCGTTGCACCATATGTGATATATATATTTTATATAATACAAATACTTACATGAGTTGGGTGTATAGATTTGGGATCCATGCACCGGGGTCAACCCGTCCACTCGTTCAAAATATGCACTGCCACACATGTCCCACGTGCCCTCAAGAGCTTCCACTTGGCTGGGTGTATGCGCTCAAATTCACCCAGATTCGTTCCAGGTGACATACCCTTACGTTATGTTAGAGATACCTTTATGTTATGTTAAAGATACATTTGTATCCTGATTCCATAACCTTAATATTTTTAAAGATACATTTATGTTATAATAGAGATACATTTATGTTCTATTAACAATACCTTGAATCATGATTTCATACCCTTAGAATTTTTAAATACCTTCATACCTTTTAGCTATGTTAGAGATACCTTTTAGTTATATTAGAAATACATTTTAGCTATGTTAGTGATACTTTTATATATTGGATAAGGTATGTCTAATATAACATAAAAGTATGTCTAATATAACATAAAAAATATCTCTAACATAACGTAAATGTATGTGTACAAAATGTGCCAAAGTTAGGATTCTTTTTGAAGTTAAAGGTATGAAATTTGGGCATAAAGGTATTTCTAACATAACTTAAAGGTATGTGTAACGTAACGTAAATGTATCTCTAACATAACCTAAAAGTTATGACCAAAATTTTAAAAAGTAGCGTGGAAGAAAAACAAAAAAAAGGAAAACGGGTCAAGCACCATGCACCCGATTCACAAGAGAGTGACTCTTTATATAATTATTCAAAATTATGATATCATATATAATGTGATTGTTTTTATTTTGGTATAAATATATTAATGCTTTTAATATTTATAATTGTTAGAAATTATTGTATAGATTTTGATGAGGCAAAACATGTAATAGATAGGATCTTGTAACCTTGTACTTAGGATTTATTATGTAAAAGTTTAGTATAAGTCAAGGTCACTGCATGAAGACTGGAAGTCAGTCCAAAAAGCTAGAAGGTTACTATAAGAGCACGGAAGAGCTACAACTAGCAAGAAAGGTTACTACAACAAGCTAGTCAAACCTAGTGCATGAATCAGGAAGTTAGCTACACTAAAAGACACTGCAACAACCTACTCCTGGAAACTGTTATCTCAACTTCAGTGCTCTCTGAATTACTAGTAGGAACAATCAAGCAAGAATAAATCAAATGATGACACCTGGATGAATCTAAATGATAAAGGACAAAGCTGTAGAGAATGAAGACGCAGCGGCAAAGGTGTATCAGAAATCACAAAAAATCTTGTACGAACCAATTAGAGAAGGACACCTCACTCCAAGGGAAAATGTCTCCTTTAACGAGCAGAATTCTCCCACATCTATGAATAGATGAAGAGTGTAACAACTACTGAAAGTACTGAGATCACAAAGCAACTCTGAGCATTCAAAGTTCTTAATTATGCAACAACCTATTTAGTTTCAGTCACTTAATCTATACAGCAGCAAACCACCTACCTGATACACTAAACTATTCCAGTGCTTGCTGCCTTAGAGTTGAAGAAAAACTTTCTTTTCTTTCTTATAGATTGTTTTAGGAGTCTCTTAGCAAAGGGTTGTTCCTGCTAAGTAGTGTTCACTCTTGTTGAAGAGTAAAAGTCTTGTGTGGGCTATCTTTTTGGTCACTGCAGTAACCTGTATGGGAGGCTGCTAGTTCTTGTTAGGGTGTTGATTGTATTAGTTGAGTATTTGTAAATCAATCTACCTTTAACAAAGTTACTCCTATGTAAAGGAGTAGAGTGGACGCAGAGGGAGTACTCCACCCTCTATATATCTGTTGTGCTACCTGCTACCTGCTTTCTATTATGTATATATCTATCTATTTCTAAGTATACTGCATTATCTCCAAACTTTCATAAAACATCATATTTGAAAATTTTAGTCCTAAGTGGTAGAAGGTTTAGAGGGGGATGAATAAACCTTCTCAAAGTTTTAAAACTTTTACTCTAAAGAATGTAAGTTCCTACAGTGAGCAATAAGCTACAGAGCTTACTGCTTCAGATCAGAAGGAATCCCTCTACATCCACTCTACTCCTTTCACTTAGGGGGAACTTTGTTAAAAGTTGATTGATTTACAGAGACTCGACTAATACAATAACACTCTAACAAGACCAACAGTCTTCTACACAGGTAGTTGAAGTGACCAAAACCAAACAGCCCACATAGGACTCTTACTATTCTATAAGAGTGAAAAACACTTAGTAGGAACTACCCTCTGCTAAGAGACTCCTAAACAATCTATAAAAAGATAAGAAAAGGTTTTTTTTCAACTCTGGGGTGCAGCAAGCTTCTGAAGAGATAGCATAGGTAGCTGGATTGCTTGCTGCTTTATAGATTGAGTGACTGAAACTTGTAGAATATTTTAATGCTTGAAAGATTGAAATTGCTTGAGAGCTCGTGAGTTTCAGTGATCGTTTCAGGTGCACTCATCATCTATTTATAAGCATGAGGGAATTCTGCTTGTTGAAGGAGACAGCTCCGCTCCCTGTTCAGGGAGGTGTCCAACTCTGATTGGTTCGTACAAAATCTTCTACGCATTTCGGTACACCGTTAGACTAAGTCTTTCATTCCCTGAAAGATAGTCCTTTTGTCTTTTATATTCTCCAGGTGTCATCTTCTAATAGGCTCCTTCTTAATTGTTCCTTATGGCAAATCAGGTCCCTGAATTAGATATAACCGTTTTTCAGGACAAGGTTGCTGGGTTGTCACTTAGTGCAACTAGCTTGATGTATGCAGTAGGCTCGACTAGCTTGCTGTAGTGATCTTCCTTTGCTTGCTGGATTTCCTGTAGTGACCTCCGTTCTTCATGCAGTGACCTCCGTTCTACATGCGACATTCTTGACTTAACTAAACATTTACATTGAAAAACCTAAGTACTAGGTTACTACATCCTATCTATTACATGTTTTGTCCTCATCAAAATCTATACAATAAGTCCTAAATGAAAAGTATTTCCACTACATAAACTCTTTTAAAGTCATTAAGTTTACTGCTAAAATAGCAAGTTCATTCTGAAGCAGCAAGCTCTGTAGCTTACTGCTCACTGCATGGACTTACAATCTTTTGAAGTAAAAGTTTGAAAATTTTGAGGAAGTTTATTCACCCCCCAAACCTTCTACCACATGGGACCTGTTAGGATGTATACTATAAGCCTAGCTTTTGTATGAACATCTTTTATGCAATGAGAATCAATCACTTTGGTCACATGTTTGCATTTTATATTTGTTATATATGTTTAAGCAATGTCCAATTAATTTATATTATAGATAACTTGGTGTGTGGTGCCACACAGAAGATTTTGTTATCAGTTTCATATAAATTATAAATAGTAGCTCACAACCAAGATGAATTTGGACAAATCATCGGAATGGTTGTAGTGTAGTTTGGTATTAGTCTGTCTTGACTATAAAACTACACTAGTATACTTTGTGTGTATTGAGCAGGACCATTTGAGGTTGTTCGTTTTATACTGACTATATAATAGAACAAGACCTCTGTTATTATGGATGTGCGTTCTCTTAATCCCTATATAATAACAGCCACGTATACACAATATTTGTTTCTTTAATTTGCCAATGAGTGAGATTTATTTATTAAATCAATAAACTCGGTGAATTGGTAAACAATATTGTCTATATGGTGTACTGTTGATTATAAAAGGAATCTGTGTCCTAATTATTTAGGATGATGATGTCCCCTTGAGGAGCTCATAAGGATTATCATGTAAACCCTGCAGGTGGATTTAATCCGACATGATAATAAAGTTGAGTGGTACTACTCTTGGAATTAGATGTTAATTAATTAAGTTGTCAGTAACTTATTTAATTAACGGACATTCGATATCTTAAACACAGGGAGATAAACGTGCACATAATAAGAAGGAGCCCATATTATATATGGGATTGGGACGGTAGTTCAATAATAATTCTTTAGTGGACTGAATTATTATTGATGGGTTTAATTTATGTGTTCGGGCCGAACACAGGATACTTAAGCCCATCAGGAGGCCCAACCCAATTCCTCCTCTAGGTCCTTGGTGTAGCCTATTTATAGCCTTTTTTCATCAGCGCCTCATATACACAGATCACAGAAAACACGTGATAGTGAGAGAGAGAGCAGAACTGAGATTTCTCGAAGGATCGTTGGCCACGCAACGTTCGAGAAAGGCTGTAGGAATACATCAGAAGATCAAAGAGGTCTAGAGTTACGAAAGATCAATTTTGGCTCGTTTTCTTCTAGATTGATCAAAAGGTATAACTCTTTTATTCCGCTGCGTTTGTTATACCTAGCATGGAACCCGATTAATTAATTGCATAGAGCCGGCGATCCGTCGGTTCCAACAATTGGCATCAGAGCTAGGTTTCTGGTTCTATGCAATTGGATCGGTTAATTATTATGATCTTATGCTATATCATACGTTTTATATTCAGATTGTATGATAGTAGGGTTGCATAGGATAACTCGGTTTTGCAGGTTACCTATATCCAACTATTATGGTCTGTGTGTATGTTTATGTATGATCTAAACCCTTGGACATGTCGAGGTTTTTTGTATTGGGTTGGTTGCATGATTGTAATAGTAAAAATACGGCGGTTTGTCGTGTTAGGTTCTATGTAATCCTTGATCGATTTCTTGGTCATTTATGTAATTCTTGATTTGTTCTCGATGTAATACTGTTCGATTGCAATCTTGATGTAATCTGATCGATGTAATTTGCTGAGATGGATTGCTGGTCCAAACGGCGGCTGACCAGATGGATATCCGCTGACTACTGGGCTGTTCGATCAGATTGCTAGGCGCTGGAATAGATTGCTGGATGTTGCCGTTGATTAGGGTTTGCTAGATTGGCGCTGATTCTGCGCAACAGCCTGCTGGATTCGCGCAACAGCCTGCTGGATTTTTTTTTCTAACGGGGCGCTGCCTCGTACCCCGCAACAGCCTGCTGGATTTTTTTTTCTAACAGGTCAATCCCCGTTTAGCAGGCGAACATTCGATCGAAGTGGCCATAATAGTTAGATTTATTTTATTCCATATTTATTGCCTATCTATATGTTTGTTGTTTTATCAAGCATGCTTTTATATGTTACATGTTATTGCATTCTAAATTCCCTCTTTTAAATAACTAAGTGGGAGAGGGATTTATTTTGAATAAATCCCATGGTCTCCATTACTGGTTTGTAAGTGATGCATTTAAACTTGCGCGTTGGCTTTAAGTGCCTTCATCCATATCGGATGAGTTTGATTGCGGATCACTAGATCAAACTTTCTTTATGGATAATTATAGGAAATTATTTAGGAGCGTGTAATCTTCTCCATCTGAAGAGACACAAACCTAGATGATTGACTTGGTATTAAGTAATGGTATACACTTAGGTGCATATGATAGTATCCTCCCCATCGGAGTAAGTGCTGTTATTTGCATGACTAAAGATAAACCAACTATTAATTTTATTTTGTTTGTCAAGATAATGAAATTAATGGGTAAAACCTCCTCTAACGAATGTTTGAATTAGTATACGACCACACTATCATGGCATACGAAATTCACGGTGTATTGAGGTGTTGGTGAATTTAATTATATTGTTTGAGGGAACGATATAGGCTTTAAATTCTATATGTTATGACCTGTGTATTTATTTATTTATTTATTTATATGATTCTCAGGATTTCATTATGTCTTTCAACCCACTTGTTGTTATATTCAAAGAAAACAAACTTACTGGTCCTAATTATATTGACTGGAAAAGAAACCTGGATATTGTCCTAACTGCTGAAGAGTACAAGTTTGTACTCCATGAGCACTGTCCTGACATGCCTGATGAAAACTCTAGTGAAGAGGAGAAAGTGCATTATAGGAAGTGGGTTAAGGCAGATGAGATGGCGCGGTGTTACATTTTGGCTTCCATGTCAAATGTACTGCAACATCAGCATCAAACCATGCCCACTGCCTATGATATGATGCTCAATCTCAAATAACTCTTCGGACACCAGAGTCGGGCTGCCAGACAGGAGGCAATGAGAAACTTAATGACGACCACCATGTCTGAGGGGACACCTGTGAGTGATCACGTCCTTAAGATGATGGCTCATTTGAATGAGATGGAAGTCCTTGGAGCTGAAATCGATGGGGAAACCCAGGTCGATATCGTGCTCCAAACACTGCCTAAAAGTTTTGAGCAGTTCCACCTTAATTACAATATGAACAAAAGGATGTACTCCTTGGCGGAACTTCTGACAGAACTCAAATCGGCAGAAGGACTATTTCGTCAAAGTGCTCAAGCTTACGTTGCTGAAAATGTTTCTACTTCTAAGCCAAAAGGTGGAAAGAAGAAGAAGAAACAGAATCCTTCGGCGAAGAAAGCGAATGGACCTCAAAAGGCTGGACCACAAGGTGGTGTGAAAAAGCCTAAGGGCAAGTGCTTCACATGCAAGCAGCCTGGACATTGGAAGGTGGATTGTCCTCGTAAAAAGGAGAACAAATAAGGTACATCTTATTCACTAATTGTTGAAACATGTTTAGCGGTGTTATCTACCGGCACCTGGTGTGTAGATACAGGAGCCACTGATCATGTCTGCAATTCTTTGCAGGGGTTCCAGGAAACCAGGCGACTTAGTGAGGGCGAGATTACCATCTACATGGGCAACGCTGCGAAAGTGGCGGCTGTTGCAGTGGGAGATGTTTATTTATCTTTTGATAGGAACAAGACTTTGGTTTTGAGGAATTGTCTTTACGTACCTTGTTTTAGAAAGAATTTGATTTCAGTTTCTAAGTTGTTTTTGGATGGATATTCTGTTTCTTTTGATGGCAAAGTGGTTGTCAAGAAAAATAGGGTTATTATCTGTTCTGGTACGTTGGTTGGCAATTTATATACTCTTAATCCAAAAACTCCTACGATGCAACAAATGGAAATTAATAATACATCTTCTAACTCAAATAAGAGAAAAGAACCTTCAAAAATGAACCAAACATATCTTTGGCATCTAAGATTAGGTCACATTAACTTGAGTAGGATTCAAAGGGTGATAGCCGATGGACCTTTGAGTTCATTGGAAGTGGAAAACTATCTGACCTGCGAGTCCTGCTTGGAAGGAAAAATGACCAAGAGGCCTTTTAAAGCCAAGGGGTATAGAGCCAAAGAAGTGTTGGAATTGGTTCATTATGATTTGTGTGGTCCTATGTCTATCCAAGCAAGAGGTGGTTTCGAATATTTTGTCTCTTTTATAGATGATTTTTCCAGATATGGATACATTTATTTGATGCGCCGCAAGTCTGAGTGCTTTGATAAGTTCAAAGAGTACAAAGCTGATGTGGAGAAGCGTCATGGTAAATGTATCAAAACACTACGATCTGATCGTGGTGGCGAGTACCTCTTAGGAGAGTTTAGGAATTACTTATCAGAGGCTGGGATTCAATCCCAATTGTCTACACCTGGTACACCCCAACAGAATGGTGTGGCGGAACGAAGGAATAGGACTCTCATGGAAATGGTTAGATCAATGATGAGTTATTCGGAATTACCGAATTCGTTTTGGGGGTATGCCCTGGAAACGGCGGCGTACATTCTGAACTTGGTACCTTCTAAGACAGTACCCTCTACTCCCACAGAATTGTGGAATGGGCGTAAGCCTAGTCTGAAACACATTCGAATTTGGGGTAGTCCAGCACATGTGCTGAAGGGAGATGCTGATAAGTTGGAATCTCGTACGGAAGTTCGACTGTTTGTGGGCTATCCTAGATGAACGAAAGGTGGTTTGTTTTATAGTCCTAAAGATCAGAGGGTAATTGTTAGCACAAATGCCCGATTCTTAGAAGAGGACTATGTAATGAATCACAAGCCCATGAGTAAAATTGTTCTAGAAGAAATAAGAGGGGAAACTCCTACCTTAGTACCAACGGTACAAGATGAGATACCACAGGGGTCCGCACCATCTGTCACTAATGATACACTATTACCACAAGTGCCTCGTCGTAGTGGGAGGGTTGTTAGACAACCTGATAGATTCATGTTTTTGGGAGAGTCTTTGGACTTAGTACCTGGTGAACATGAATCTGATCCTTGGACATATGACGAAGCACTCCAAGATAAAGATGCAGAATCTTGGCAAAAAGCTATGAATTCTGAATTAGAATCTATGGATTCTAATCAAGTCTGGGAGCTAGTAGAACCACCAAATGGTGTAAAAGCCATTTGATGTAAGTGGGTCTACAAAAGAAAAAGAGGATCAGACGGGAAAGTAGAAACTTTCAAAGCAAGGCTTGTTGCTTATGGGTATACTAAAAAAGAAGGCATCGATTATGAGGAAACCTTTTCGCCGGTAGCCATGCTTAAGTCTATCCGGATTCTTTTGTCTATTGCTGCTCATATGAATTATGAGGTTTGGCAAATGGATGTCAAGACAGCTTTCCTTAACGGTAGTCTTGAAGAAAACATCTATATGAAGCAACCAGAAGGATTCATTGCAAAGGGCAAAGAGCATCTTGTGTGTAAGCTTAATCGGTCCATTTATGGACTGAAACAAGCTTCGAGATCTTGGAACATCCATTTTGATGAGGTAATCCAGTCTTATGGATTCATTCAATGTCCGGATGAGTCTTGTGTATACAAGAAGAATGACGGAAACGTGGTGGTATTTCTTGTACTATACGTAGATGACATCTTGCTCATTGGCAACAATGTCAAAGTGTTGTCAGACGTAAAGGTATGGCTATCCAAGCAGTTTGATATGAAGGACTTGGGAGAAGTTGGACATATTCTTGGGATCAAAGTTATAAGGGATCGCAAGAAAAAGGATGTTATGCTTATCTCAAGCTTCGTACATTGATACTATCTTAGCTCGTTTTAGCATGCAAAACTCCAAGAAAGGCTTTCTACCTTTTCGACATGGAGTACCTTTATCTAAGGAGATGTGTCCTAAGACACCAAAGGAGATAGAGGATATGAAGACAGTTCCTTATGCTTCGGCCGTAGGAAGCCTAATGTATGCAATGCTATGTATAAGGCCAGATATCTGCTTTGCCGTGGGCATGGTTAGCAGATATCAAAGTAACCCAGGACAAGGACATTGGACTGCGGTAAAGCATATTTTAAAGTACCTGAAAAGGACTAGAAATTATATGCTGGTTTACCAAGTAGATGATTTGCTTCCTGTGGGTTACACGGATTCTGATTTCCAGTCGGATAGGGACAATAGTAAATCTACCTCGGGTTATGTGTTTACCTTGGGAGGTAGAGCCATAGTATGGAGGAGTGTTAAGCAGAAATGCGTTTCGGACTCAACCATGGAAGCTGAGTATGTGGCAGCCTCTGAGGCAGCCAAAGAAGCTGTATGGCTCAGAAACTTCATGATGGACTTAGAAGTGATTCCTAGTTTGCCTAATAATTATTGTGTTAATAATGGTGCAGTAGCAAACTCGAAGGAACCACGAGCCCATAATGCAAGCAAGCACATTGAGCGCAAGTACCACCTGATACGAGACATCGTAAAACGAGGGGAAGTTGTTGTCGCCAAGATTGCATCAGCCGATAACCTAGCAGATCCTTTCAAAAGGCCCTTCCGGCGAAAGCCTTCGATGAGCATGTTGAAGGAATGGGAATCAGATGTATGGTAGTGTAGATGACAGCATAGTCTTTTAGTATAAGTGGGAGATTGTTAGGATGTATACTATAAGCCTAGCTTTTGTATGAACATCTTTTATGCAATGAGAATCAATCACTTTGGTCACATATTTGCATTTTATATTTGTTATATATGTTTATGCAATGTCCAATTAATTTATATTATAGATAACTTGGTGTGTGGTGCCACACAGAAGATTTTGTTATCAGTTTCATATAAATTATAAATAGTAGCTCACAACCAAGATGAATTTGGACAAATCATCGGAATGGTTGTAGTGTAGTTTGGTATTAGTCTGTCTTGACTATAAAACTACACTAGTATACTTTGTGTGTATTGAGCAGGACCATTTGAGGTTGTTCGTTTTATACTGACTATATAATAGAACAAGACCTCTGTTATTATGGATGTGCGTTCTCTTAATCCCTATATAATAACAGCCACGTATACACAATATTTGTTTCTTTAATTTGCCAATGAGTGAGATTTATTTATTAAATCAATAAACTCGGTGAATTGGGAAACAGTATTGTCTATATGGTGTACTGTTGATTATAGAAGGAATCTGTGTCCTAATTATTTAGGATGATGATGTCCCCTTGAGGAGCTCATAAGGATTATCATGTAAACCCTGCAGGTGGATTTAATCCGACATGATAATAAAGTTGAGTGGTACTACTCTTGGAATTAGATGTTAATTAATTAAGTTGTCAGTAACTTATTTAATTAACGGACATTCGATATCTTAAACACAGGGAGATAAACGTGCACATAATAAGAAGGAGCCCATATTATATATGGGATTGGGACGGTAGTTCAATAATAATTCTTTAGTGGACTGAATTATTATTGATGGGTTTAATTTATGTGTTCGGGCCGAACACAGTATACTTAAGCCCATCAGGAGGCCCAACCCAATTCCTCCTCTAGGTCCCTGGTGTAGCCTATTTATAGCCTTTTTTCATCAGCGCCTCATATACACAGATCACAGAAAACACGTGATAGTGAGAGAGAGAGCAGAACTGAGATTTCTCGAAGGATCGTTGGCCACGTAACGTTCGAGAAAGGCTGTAGGAATACATCAGAAGATCAAAGAGGTCTAGAGTTACGAAAGATCAATTTTGGCTCGTTTTCTTCTAGATTGATCAAAAGGTATAACTCTTTTATTCCGCTGCGTTTGTTATACCTAGCATGGAACCCGATTAATTAATTGCATAAAGCCGGCGATCCGTCGATTCCAACAGGACCAACAATACAAAATTAGGTATGTTAAACTTAAATTTATGTCATTATAAATAATTATATTAAAAAATATTAGAATTTTGAAATACATAAACTAATATACTAATGTATGGGTTAAACAAATAAAATGGAATGTCCGTATCCAAATATAATATAAATAAAAATGATCAATTTGACCACCCATTAAATACTTAAAATTTCAATAAATTAAATTTAGTGGCATGAAAGAAAAAAAAGTTGTTATTTACACATATATTGAAAATTTATAATACACTCATACACATACACATATATAGGTGTATATATATATATATATATATATATATATATTAGCTTTTAATGTAATGAAATATTCGTTCAATGACACATATAACTCATTTGCACTAAAACGAATAAAAAATTATATCAGCTTATTAAATACACAAAAATCTCTCTTGCTATCTATTTAAATAAAATAATCCAAAATAAGATTTGATCTAACATTTTCAATGAAAATATTATAAATAGTAATTATATGATTGATAAATCAATATATCATATATGATTTGTAAGAAACAAAAAAAATCACTCATGTCCAACCCATTAGATGACCTCCATTGAAAATATAAATAGGCCAAGAAAAAAAAAGTTATTTGTGTATAAAAGAAAACAATAAGAAGGAATATGGGACCTCCAATAAAAATATAAATACGCAAAAAAATAAATAAATACAACTGTGTCTATAAAACAATACAATAAGAATAATAAAATAAAACATGTGTGTATTTTAAATTAAAAAGTTGTTTAATTTGTAATAACAATTTTATCTAATAATTTTATAAATATTACTTGGTTTGTTTTGGTTAGGAACCTCAGTATAGATTTTGATGAGGACAAAACAGGTAATAGATAGGAAGTAGTAACCTTGTATTTAGGTTTTTATATGAAAAAGTTTAAGTTAAGTCAATGATGCAGCATGAAGAACGGAGGTCACTGCAGGAAGGTATGAAGACTACAAGCAAAAATTCAGCAAACTAAGGAAGGTCACTTCAACAAGCTAGCCAAAGCCTACTGTATATAGTAAGCTAGCTAGCTACACTAAGTGACAAATCAGCAACCTCATCCAATAACGGTTATCTCTGATTCAGTGCCCTCATTTGCCAAGAGGAATAATTAATAATGAGTCTATCAGAAGAAGACACCTGGAAGAATAAAAAGGACAAAAGGTTGATCTTGCAGAGAATGAAAAGGCTCAGTGTAACAGTGTACCAGAATGTGCAGAGAATCACTACAAGCCAATCAAAGATGGATACCTCACTGAACACGGAGCTGCCTCCTTCAACTGACAGATTTCCCTCATGCTTATAACTGAGTGCAACTGAAACAATAACTGAAACTCACGAGCTCTCAAGCAAATTCTCTATCTTCCAAGCTTTCACAAATCCTACAAGTTTCAGTCATTCAATCTATAAAGCAACAAGCAATCCAGCTACCTGAACTACCTCTACAGAAGCTTGCTGCACTCCAGAGTTGAAGAAAAACCTTTCTTATTAATTTATATAGATTGTTTAGGAGTCTCCTAGTAGATGATAGTTTCTGCTAAGTGTTTTCACTCATATAGAATAATAAGAGTCCTGTGAGGGCTGTTTGTGTTTTGGTCACTGTAGTAACATGTGTGACAGACTGCTAGTTCTTGTTAGAGTGTGATTGTATTAGTTGAGTCTTTTTAAATCAATTAACCATTAACAAAGTTCCTCTTGTGTGAAAGGAGTAGAGTGGACGTACAAATATTACTCCACCCTCGAACCACTATAAACCCTGCTATGTTCTTTGCTCTGTTTTCTGTCTTTAAGCTTAATGCATACTTATCTGAAGCATACTGCATTGAACAAGTCTTTCAGAAAACTCCATATTTTTTTCGAAGTATTTTCCACTGTACATAAACTCTTTAAGTTCCTAAGCTTACTGCTAAAAAACTGTGAGCTCTGTTTTAAGACAACAAGCTTTGTAGTTTACTGCTCACTACAGGAACTTACATTGTTTTAAGTAAAAGTTCTAAAATTTTAAGAAGGTTTATTCACCCCCCTTCCTCCTCTAAACCTTCCACCACTTGGGACCAACAAGTGGTATTAGAGTAGGTTGGGTTAAAAATCCAATCTGAACTAGTCATATCCCTAATCCCTATTTTCTAAAAACTGTATCCAAAAACTTTTCATAGCATGGATACTCATAAGTTGTTTATATTTTTTATTGAAGAATATGATGACTGGAGAATACGAATGTAGTGGTATGTAATCACATATGGACCACCCAAGATCACCAAGGTTAACTCCTGATTTACAATAGCAATGGATGCTGCTACAGAGGAAAGAGTTGATACTAGTGTGATTCTTCATCCTGTTGTCATTGAAAAACCCATAGAGGAATGGACTGCAGAAGAGAGAGGGAGAGCCAACTTGGAGAACATAGCGAAGAATGCCTTGTTCATCACACTTGACATAGGAACCTTCAGCAAGATCAAAACATGCAGAACTGCCAAAGATATTTGGGACAAGTTGGAGCAGATATGTGGATGAACAGAGCTTACCAAAGAAAACAAAGTCTCTACAACAACTAAAAAAATTGAACTCGTTGAGATTTAAGATAATAAATGGATCTAAGATTCACTAACATAATCAATGATCTGGAATCCCTGGACAAATTCTACTCACAGAAGGATAATAATATGAAAGTACTCACAACCCTACCTTCTGAATGGGATAGCAAGACCACAACAACGAGGGTGTTAATGGATCTCAAGAGCGTGAGCACATTCGATCTATTCTCTGACCTTTAAACTTTCGAGTGTGACATCAACAGGAGAAAGAAAGAAGCTGATGAAGGAAGTTCCAAGGTTACTGTCCTAACTGCTAGGACCACACAGAAAGCTTTTAAAGCCAACAACAGGAACCAAGGATCAAGTACTGATGCAGTGACTGAGGATGATATGGCTCTCCTACTCAAGAAATTTAAGAAGTCTATCAAGACCAATTCCAGAGCAAACAACTTTAAAAAGAAGCAAAATGGACAAGGGAGCAGTAGTAACCAAGGTAACCAATCTTATACTAGTGATACTGATTTATGTTATAACTGTAAGAAACCAGGTCACTATGCAAGGAACTACCCTTACCCTACTGTGCACAATATTTTGAAGATGAGAGGAACAAGAGAAAGGAGAAAAAGAGGTTTCAAAGGCGAAAACTAAAAGATCTACTGGGATAAACTGAAGATGTCAAAATAGCAACCTCAGAGAAAGAGGAACTATTGGATACATTTTTAGAATGTTTTGATGAGACAAAACCATAAGTGACTCTAAATATGCACAACCAATCTTAGGATAGGTTACTGCAATAGAGTTATTGCAGAAGATTAAAAGAAATAGAGAAAGTGTCAAAAGGAAGGATATTGAAGAGAATGGTTGAAAAGAATCTGGTGAACTAATAAAGATACTATTTACTTCAGGGAGCTACTAGAAGGGACCTCACCAAAGTAGAATACATCGAGACAGGAAGCTGCCCGAGAAGACCATGCCGAAAGCATACTGCAGGAGCAACCTGCTACAGACGCCTCGAGCCACCTGAAGGAGCAAGCCAGAAGAGGAAGCTCCAGAGTGAAGCAAGAGGAGGAAGTTGCAAAGTAGGCATGGGGAGAAAATCAAAGTTACCGGTAGACACAAGAAGTTACTGGTAGAGAGAAGAGAAGAGTAGTCAATCAGAAGAAGACATGTGGAAATCGAAAAGCTGGCGTGTGTCAGGAGTGTGGCGCATCAATGATGGAAATATGTCTATCTACAACGGGCAGATTTAACAACCTATAAAGAGGAGGACTGAAGACTGAAGTGGGGGTGAGAGAGCGCAAGGGCGCAAGAGAGAAGAAAGCGAGCACATCAGAATATCCAAGCTCGCAGAGAGAAGCGCAAAAGAAGAGAGAAGAGCTCATCAGAGAGAAGGCTTAAAAGAGTGAAGCGCAGAAAGAGGGGGAAGTTCAGAGAAGAAAAAAGTGTTCAAATAGAGTAGAAGAAAAGCTCGAACACTCTACACCCCAAGAAGACGCACACCTAGTCAGTCAAGTCTAGCAGCAAGCTTCAGCAGAACAATCTGCAAATGAAAGCCAAGCTTGCTGCACCCAGTTGAAGAAGAAGAACACTACCCTTTTGAAAAGGAAGGTCTTGGGGTACTCAGTGCGAGGAGTAAAGTCCTGCTGAATTTACCACTTTCCAGGAGAGGAAGTGAAGACCCTGGGTGGGTAGATTAGGATCCTGTGTGGGTCAGTGTGGAAAGTAGGAAATCATCTGTGTGAAGGCTTGTTACTTACTTGTTAAGGGTGGGTTGTAATAGATAGGTCTATGTAAATCAACCAGCTTAACAAAGGTTCCCTCCTGAGAGGAGGAAGAGAGGACGTAGAAGGATTACTCCACCTTCGAACCTCTATACATGCTTATGTCTTTATCTGCTTACTGCATTTCATATATTCTCTCTGATATGTTGCACATCTTCTACTCAGCTCAGAAATAGGCTTCCGCACCCACTCTGATCAGTAACCTCCCAAAAGGTTACTGGTATTAGAAATGAGCCGATAGAGGAAAAAGAAAAATCTGAAGATATGGTAGGCTTATTCACCCCCCCTAAGCCTACCTCAAGAAGTTTTGGGATCAACAAGTGGTATCATAGCAGGTTGGACTAAAGCATCCACCAGCTGGTCAGTTTGATACCAACAAGTGGTATCTGAGTAGGTGGATTATTCATCCAAAGCTCACTGGTCAATCTGATACCAACAAGTGGTATCAGAGCAGATGGATGAACAAAAGATCTAAGCAATCTATCCAGATCCCATCTGTGAAGAATCTCTCTCTGGAAAATCTCTCTCTCTCTCTCTCACATCAAAGATCACCTCATTGCCTTTTTAAAAGGAATTGATTGATGTGAAGACAACATACAACTAAAAGATAGAAAATCAAGCTGGGTTGTGAAGAAAAACTATTCTTAAGGGGGAACAACAAGCTACCGAAGGAAGGACTGCGAAGAAAGAAACTATACACAAAGAGCAAAGTCCTTACTCATCACGTAGCAGACCAACATAGAGCTGATCAACAAAGAAGACATGTTGCTGAACATACAGAGGAAGCTGACATCAACAAGCAAGCAACCATAGAAGAAAATGATGAGGATATCAAGCAAAGAAGCAAAGAAGAAAAGAGGACCTACTCTTTAAAGAAATAACGACGACCAGGTACCTCGTTCTAATCTTACTTCTCTAAAAATTCAATATCAGTTTTTTCTAACATGAGAAGGAAGCCTGGATGTTAATTTCCATATTAGAGTGCTTTACTTTCTTATGCAAGCCTCTAAGTTACCTAGAAAAGTACTAAAAGTGACCCTACATCTTAAGGAAGAAAGCCATAAAGTAAGGGGGAACTTTTAATACAACTCAAGGTATCTTAGCAGACATAAAAATTTAAAATCCTTGGAGTAACCCAAATATGGGCATGCTATAAAGAGTCTGAAATAAACTGACATTCCATAAGGACTCAAGCAGAACAACAACACCAAAATCAAAAGCATTTTGTCTACCTTACTTGTATCATGCGTTATCTTTCTATTTTCTAGATAGATACAGTAAGAAAACACCTACACATACTATTATTGTTGCTCTTTAAAAGTCTTGAAGGAGTTAAACTCTCTCTACAACAACCATGAGCTGTAAAGAAAGTCTAAGCTCCTGAAAGGAACATTAACCGTAAATGACTCATACTCTGTGTGAGTACCTATACGAGAAAATGTGTTTTACAGGTACCTCTGACAAAGGACTACTGAAGTTAGGGAAAATAAATGACAAAATGACAAACTCTGATTATAGGATGCTGAACATCCAGTTGCTGGATACTAAGTCATGGGATAACAGGACTAGGAGTGGTTCAATACGGTATACCGAAAATTATGTCATACCGAATACCGTACCGAAATTTTTGATATGAATTTTTTTTTACCGATACCGTACCGAAATTTTCGGTATTGAAATTTTCGATATACCGAATTTTTGGTATGATAATAGTCTATACCGTTTCATACCGAATTTACCGAAATTTTACCGTTATACAGAAAAACCTTGTACCGAAATTTGCCGAAAATTACAATTTTACCGAAATTACCAAAACTTACCGAAATTACCAAAACTTAACGAAATTTAGTAACATAAATTAACAAACCAACAATAACATATTCACAATATAATACCGAACATAATATATTAAATTTCATATCCCAACAATCCAACACAACAAATATAAAAAAATCCAATTCAAGTAGCAATTAACATGACAAAAGGAACAATTAAGTTAATCTTTAGATACAAAAACCCAATTCATCTTGAACTTCCAAATTCTCAAGAATCAATACACATGACCTGTAAAAGTTACAAAATAGATTAGTAAAGAATCGAAGTTGAAATATATAAATACAATTTTATGGTCAAAGTCACTCGTAAAAATATTACAAATAAATGTAGTTGAAATAATAAACATACCTACACAATTATTGCACTTTAAACAAAGTGGATGCCGGAGAGAAAGTTTGAGAACAATCTTGAATGACATTTGAAGCTGTAAAACAAACATTAGAGTTGTTTAAAATAATCCATATTAGATTAATATAAAGAACAAAAGTTCTTACTCTTTTCAATCTCTTCAATTTCCTTGTATAAATCAAGGTCATCGTCGGTTGGATCCTTATAAAAGTTGAGTTCATTTCCTCTTTGCCAATCATTAGTGCACACTAGTGCCTCCACCATCTTAGAACTCAAACTACTCCTAAAAGGATCTACAACTCTCTTCCCTAGACTAAAAGCGGACTCACTAGCAATAGTTGAACTTGGAATAACAAAAATATCCTTAGCAATAATTGAAAAGATTGGATATCTAGTTTCACTTCCTTTCCACCACTCCAAAAGATTGAAAGATGGATTAGATCGTTTTTCAATCTCATCTGCTAAGTACTTATCCACTTCATTTGATATCTCTTGAAGTTGTTCTTCTTCATTTTGTGCATCTACATCATTGAACAATTCATCCCAAAGGCCACCACCACCACTAGTAGTATCATCTCCACCATCACACTCCACTTGAATAGATGGTTTTTCACTATGCAAAACATCATTTATTCTCTCGTACTCCATCCACAATGTTACCAAATGTTTTCTAACCACATCAATGAAATCTTGGACTTTGGTAGGAGTGCCTCCCAATTTCTTGATGCTAACTTTGATCATTTGAAGCTTGTTTCTTGGGTCCATAACATTGGCAATATCATAAAAAGAAAAAAAATTACAGTAACATGAAAAAATCCCTACGCCCTCCTCCATCAGTAATTCAGTTGACCAGTAATATCATAAGCATGTTGATCAAGAAATACAGCGAAAATTACAAAATTCGCAGTATCTCAATGCAATTTCTCACTGATCAGTAATAGGCTTCCGCACCCACTCTGATCAGTAACCTCCCAAAAGGTTACTGGTATTAGAAATGAGCCGATAGAGGAAAAAGAAAAATCTGAAGATATGGTAGGCTTATTCACCCCCCCTAAGCCTACCTCAAGAAGTTTTGGGATCAACAAGTGGTATCATAGCAGGTTGGACTAAAGCATCCACCAGCTGGTCAGTTTGATACCAACAAGTGGTATCTGAGTAGGTGGATTATTCATCCAAAGCTCACTGGTCAATCTGATACCAACAAGTGGTATCAGAGCAGATGGATGAACAAAAGATCTAAGCAATCTATCCAGATCACATCTGTGAAGAATCTCTCTCTGGAAAATCTCTCTCTCTCTCTCTCACATCAAAGATCACCTCATTGCCTTTTTAAAAGGAATTGATTGATGTGAAGACAACATACAACTAAAAGATAGAAAATCAAGCTGGGTTGTGAAGAAAAACTATTCTTAAGGGGGAACAACAAGCTACCGAAGGAAGGACTGCGAAGAAAGAAACTATACACAAAGAGCAAAGTCCTTACTCATCACGTAGCAGACCAACATAGAGCTGATCAACAAAGAAGACATGTTGCTGAACATACAGAGGAAGCTGACATCAACAAGCAAGCAACCATAGAAGAAAATGATGAGGATATCAAGCAAAGAAGCAAAGAAGAAAAGAGGACCTACTCTTTAAAGAAATAACGACGACCAGGTACCTCGTTCTAATCTTACTTCTCTAAAAATTCAATATCAGTTTTTTCTAACATGAGAAGGAAGCCTGGATGTTAATTTCCATATTAGAGTGCTTTACTTTCTTATGCAAGCCTCTAAGTTACCTAGAAAAGTACTAAAAGTGACCCTACATCTTAAGGAAGAAAGCCATAAAGTAAGGGGGAACTTTTAATACAACTCAAGGTATCTTAGCAGACATAAAAATTTAAAATCCTTGGAGTAACCCAAATATGGGCATGCTATAAAGAGTCTGAAATAAACTGACATTCCATAAGGACTCAAGCAGAACAACAACACCAAAATCAAAAGCATTTTGTCTACCTTACTTGTATCATGCGTTATCTTTCTATTTTCTAGATAGATACAGTAAGAAAACACCTACACATACTATTATTGTTGCTCTTTAAAAGTCTTGAAGGAGTTAAACTCTCTCTACAACAACCATGAGCTGTAAAGAAAGTCTAAGCTCCTGAAAGGAACATTAACCGTAAATGACTCATACTCTGTGTGAGTACCTATACGAGAAAATGTGTTTTGCAGGTACCTCTGACAAAGGACTACTGAAGTTAGGGAAAATAAATGACAAAATGACAAACTCTGATTATAGGATGCTGAACATCCAGTTGCTGGATACTAAGTCATGGGATAACAGGACTAGGAGTGGTTCAATACGGTATACCGAAAATTATGTCATACCGAATACCGTACCGAAATTTTTGATATGAAATTTTTTTTACCGATGCCGTACCAAAATTTTCGGTATTGAAATTTTCGGTATACCGAATTTTTGGTATGATAATAGTCTATACCGTTTCATACCGAATTTACCGAAATTTTACCGTTATATAGAAAAACCTTGTACCGAAATTTGCCGAAAATTACAATTTTACCGAAATTACCAAAACTTACCGAAATTACCAAAACTTAACGAAATTTAGTAACATAAATTAACAAACCAACAATAACATATTCACAATATAATACCGAACATAATATATTAAATTTCATATCCCAACAATCCAACACAACAAATATAAAAAAATCCAATTCAAGTAGCAATTAACATGACAAAAGGAACAATTAAGTTAATCTTTAGATACAAAAACCCAATTCATCTTGAACTTCCAAATTCTCAAGAATCAATACACATGACCTGTAAAAGTTACAAAATAGATTAGTAAAGAATCGAAGTTGAAATATATAAATACAATTTTATGGTCAAAGTCACTCGTAAAAATATTACAAATAAATGTAGTTGAAATAATAAACATACCTACACAATTATTGCACTTTAAACAAAGTGGATGCCGGAGAGAAAGTTTGAGAACAATCTTGAATGACATTTGAAGCTTTAAAACAAACATTAGAGTTGTTTAAAATAATCCATATTAGATTAATATAAAGAACAAAAGTTCTTACTCTTTTCAATCTCTTCAATTTCCTTGTATAAATCAAGGTCATCGTCGGTTGGATCCTTATAAAAGTTGAGTTCCTTTCCTCTTTGCCAATCATTAGTGCACACTAGTGCCTCCACCATCTTAGAACTCAAACTACTCCTAAAAGGATCTACAACTCTCTTCCCTAGACTAAAAGCGGACTCACTAGCAATAGTTGAACTTGGAATAACAAAAATATCCTTAGCAATAATTGAAAAGATTGGATATCTAGTTTCACTTCCTTTCCACCACTCCAAAAGATTGAAAGATGGATTAGATCGTTTTTCAATCTCATATGCTAAGTACTTATCCACTTCATTTGATATCTCTTGAAGTTGTTCTTCTTCATTTTGTGCATCTACATCATTGAACAATTCATCCCAAAGGCCACCACCACCACTAGTAGTATCATCTCCACCATCACACTCCACTTGAATAGATGGTTTTTCACTATGCAAAACATCATTTATTCTCTCGTACTCCATCCACAATGTTACCAAATGTTTTCTAACCACATCAATGAAATCTTGGACTTTGGTAGGAGTGCCTCCCAATTTCTTGATGCTAACTTTGATCATTTGAAGCTTGTTTCTTGGATCCATAACATTGGCAATATCATAAAAAGAAAAAAAATTACAGTAACATGAAAAAATCCCTACGCCCTCCTCCATCAGTAATTCAGTTGACCAGTAATATCATAAGCATGTTGATCAAGAAATACAGCGAAAATTACAAAATTCGCAGTATCTCAATTCAATTTCTCACTGATCAGTAATAGGCTTCCGCACCCACTCTGATCAGTAACCTCCCAAAAGGTTACTGGTATTAGAAATGAGGCGATAGAGGAAAAAGAAAAATCTGAAGATATGGTAGGCTTATTCACCCCCCCTAAGCCTACCTCAAGAAGTTTTGGGATCAACAAGTGGTATCATAGCAGGTTGGACTAAAGCATCCACCAGCTGGTCAGTTTGATACCAACAAGTGGTATCTGAGTAGGTGGATTATTCATCCAAAGCTCACTGGTCAATCTGATACCAACAAGTGGTATCAGAGCAGATGGATGAACAAAAGATCTAAGCAATCTATCCAGATCACATCTGTGAAGAATCTCTCTCTAGAAAATCTCTCTCTCTCTCTCTCACATCAAAGATCACCTCATTGCCTTTTTAAAAGGAATTGATTGATGTGAAGACAACATACAACTAAAAGATAGAAAATCAAGCTGGGTTGTGAAGAAAAACTATTCTTAAGGGGGAACAACAAGCTACCGAAGGAAGGACTGCGAAGAAAGAAACTATACACAAAGAGCAAAGTCCTTACTCATCACGTAGCAGACCAACATAGAGCTGATCAACAAAGAAGACATGTTGCTGAACATACAGAGGAAGCTGACATCAACAAGCAAGCAACCATAGAAGAAAATGATGAGGATATCAAGCAAAGAAGCAAAGAAGAAAAGAGGACCTACTCTTTAAAGAAATAACGACGACCAGGTACCTCGTTCTAATCTTACTTCTCTAAAAATTCAATATCAGTTTTTTCTAACATGAGAAGGAAGCCTGGATGTTAATTTCCATATTAGAGTGCTTTACTTTCTTATGCAAGCCTCTAAGTTACCTAGAAAAGTACTAAAAGTGACCCTACATCTTAAGGAAGAAAGCCATAAAGTAAGGGGGAACTTTTAATACAACTCAAGGTATCTTAGCAGACATAAAAATTTAAAATCCTTGGAGTAACCCAAATATGGGCATGCTATAAAGAGTCTGAAATAAACTGACATTCCATAAGGACTCAAGCAGAACAACAACACCAAAATCAAAAGCATTTTGTCTACCTTACTTGTATCATGCGTTATCTTTCTATTTTCTAGATAGATACAGTAAGAAAACACCTACACATACTATTATTGTTGCTCTTTAAAAGTCTTGAAGGAGTTAAACTCTCTCTACAACAACCATGAGCTGTAAAGAAAGTCTAAGCTCCTGAAAGGAACATTAACCGTAAATGACTCATACTCTGTGTGAGTACCTATACGAGAAAATGTGTTTTGCAGGTACCTCTGACAAAGGACTACTGAAGTTAGGGAAAATAAATGACAAAATGACAAACTCTGATTATAGGATGCTGAACATCCAGTTGCTGGATACTAAGTCATGGGATAACAGGACTAGGAGTGGTTCAATACGGTATACCGAAAATTATGTCATACCGAATACCGTACCGAAATTTTTGATATGAAATTTTTTTTACCGATGCCGTACCAAAATTTTCGGTATTGAAATTTTCGGTATACCGAATTTTTGGTATGATAATAGTCTATACCGTTTCATACCGAATTTACCGAAATTTTACCGTTATATAGAAAAACCTTGTACCGAAATTTGCCGAAAATTACAATTTTACCGAAATTACCAAAACTTACCGAAATTACCAAAACTTAACGAAATTTAGTAACATAAATTAACAAACCAACAATAACATATTCACAATATAATACCAAACATAATATATTAAATTTCATATCCCAACAATCCAACACAACAAATATAAAAAAATCCAATTCAAGTAGCAATTAACATGACAAAAGGAACAATTAAGTTAATCTTTAGATACAAAAACCCAATTCATCTTGAACTTCCAAATTCTCAAGAATCAATACACATGACCTGTAAAAGTTACAAAATAGATTAGTAAAGAATCGAAGTTGAAATATATAAATACAATTTTATGGTCAAAGTCACTCGTAAAAATATTACAAATAAATGTAGTTGAAATAATAAACATACCTACACAATTATTGCACTTTAAACAAAGTGGATTCCGGAGAGAAAGTTTGAGAACAATCTTGAATGACATTTGAAGCTGTAAAACAAACATTAGAGTTGTTTAAAATAATCCATATTAGATTAATATAAAGAACAAAAGTTCTTACTCTTTTCAATCTCTTCAATTTCCTTGTATAAATCAAGGTCATCGTCGGTTGGATCCTTATAAAAGTTGAGTTCCTTTCCTCTTTGCCAATCATTAGTGCACACTAGTGCCTCCACCATCTTAGAACTCAAACTACTCCTAAAAGGATCTACAACTCTCTTCCCTAGACTAAAAGCGGACTCACTAGCAATAGTTGAACTTGGAATAACAAAAATATCCTTAGCAATAATTGAAAAGATTGGATATCTAGTTTCACTTCCTTTCCACCACTCCAAAAGATTGAAAGATGGATTAGATCGTTTTTCAATCTCATCTGCTAAGTACTTATCCACTTCATTTGATATCTCTTGAAGTTGTTCTTCTTCATTTTGTGCATCTACATCATTGAACAATTCATCCCAAAGGCCACCACCACCACTAGTAGTATCATCTCCACCATCACACTCCACTTGAATAGATGGTTTTTCACTATGCAAAACATCATTTATTCTCTCGTACTCCATCCACAATGTTACCAAATGTTTTCTAACCACATCAATGAAATCTTGGACTTTGGTAGGAGTGCCTCCCAATTTCTTGATGCTAACTTTGATCATTTGAAGCTTGTTTCTTGGGTCCATAACATTGGCAATATCATAAAAAGAAAAAAAATTACAGTAACATGAAAAAATCCCTACGCCCTCCTCCATCAGTAATTCAGTTGACCAGTAATATCATAAGCATGTTGATCAAGAAATACAGCGAAAATTACAAAATTCGCAGTATCTCAATGTAATTTCTCACTGATTACAAAATTACAGCGAAAATACAGCGAAAATGTAGCGTAGTAATCGTAGTAAATACAACGAAAATACAACAAAAATTACAAAATTCTCAAGAAATACAGCGAAAATTACAAAATTCGTAGAATTTCACTCCAATGCAATCGTTGTAATCGCCAATGTAGTGGCCAAGAAAAAGATGAACATTAAAGAAGAAAAAAATCCCGAGAACAGGAAGAAGAGCGAATCCCAACAATAGAACCTAGAAGTAAAGTGCTAGTAAATTCAATTAACACAGAAGAATCTAAAGCATAAACAATAGGCAAATTCCAGTAGAGAGAGAGAGAGTACCGAAGAGAGAGAGATAGAGGAACAAATGAAACAGAGAGAAGCATATGACATACCCTTGTTGATGAAGCCTGGTGGCGGCGGCGGCGGCTACAGTCCGATGGTGGTGATGGGGGTGATGGATTTGGGGAAGGAGGTGAGATTGTGTTATTTTGGGGGAAAATGAAATTTGAAACCCTACTCTCATTTGATATAATATATATATATATATATATTTATTATTATATTTCGGTATATACCGAAATACCGAAAATTCAAAAAAATTCATACCGATACCGTACCGAAAATTTTGATATGCCGAAATTTTCGATTTCTTCGGTAAATTTTGATACGGTAAGTGTGGTATTTCGTTAATTCGATATTTTTCCCCAGCCCTAAACAGGACGCTGTACACCAAGAAGCTAGATATCGAGCTACTGGATGCTAAGCTACTAAATATCAGAGCACTTGTCATCAAGTCAGTAGAAAAGGTAGAAGGACTCATCAATGAAAAAGATAAACTCTGACGAAAAAACGCTAGACACTAGGACATTGGATACTAGGTCGCTGGATAGCAGGATGCTGGACATCAGGATGCTAGATACCAGACTGACTGGAAATTAGATCGCTAGATGGCAGGATGCTAGATATCAGGATGCTAGATACCAGGGGCTAGATACTAGATCGCTGAACACTAGGTCGCTGGGCACCAGGACGCTAAACACCAGGATGCTGGACACTAGATCGCTGAACACCAGGTCGCTGGTATCAGGATGCTAGACACCAATACACTGGATACTAGGTTACTAGACATCAGAACTTATTAACATGTCACTGGAAAAGGGGATCACTTGGAGTTTACAAGATAGAGCAGTTACTGAAAATTTTCTCGGTAACGTGCGAGCATAAAAAGTGGATCACCTTTCCAGAAATAGACTGCATTTTCAGAACCCTAGAAGAATTTCAGTCATGCGATCGGAAGAATCCAAAGGTGGAGATCTAGCAGTTGACCACATCATCTCATACAAAGGAGAAAAGACATAAAGTTGTTGAAACTGTCAACACCTTTATTGGAAACCGGCGGAGCAGTTAATGAGATCCTTGCAGATCTAACTGCAACAGGGAGTATCTCTAACCTTATATATACATGCACTCATTTTTCTTCATTAAGCATACAAATATCCTCTATCTCTCATCCTTAGTCCATAAATGGCACCAGATTGTTGGAAACATTTCTCTTCGTTCCTTCCAACAAACACATTCTCTGCAAATAATCAACCAAGCACACCCCAAATCTCATACAATCATATTTCACGTTTGACACTCGCTAAGCAAACCTTTCTCAGAAGAGTTGATCTTCTAGCTATCAACTCCCATCTCACCTACAAGAACCTGCACTCAAGTTCTTCTCTTCAAGGAAGGGGGATAGAGCTAAGGTCCCCTCTCCAGCAACCCCAGGATGTCATCTCATTGATGATGTCATAAAGGGGGAAGAAACTGCGAAGGGTCATAGAAGATCAAAAGACTTCCAGAGGTGGAAAAAAAGAGATTTCACCTCTTCTATGAGGTGAATTCTCTTTTGAGATACAAGAGAATCAGAAGGAAGGATAGTTGGAGGGATGAGTGGAGATTGAAGGAGAAGGAAAGGCGGCAGCAAGCTACTGACGTTTGAACTTCTCTGCTTCTTTACATACTTTCCCCCAAATGACTTCCTTCTCTCTCTCGCATCGTCTCTCACATCTCCCAACAGCTCTCCTCTCTAGTTAAAGAGAAGCAACTACTGGGAGCAGGTGACTGCATCAAGTGAGGGGAAAGGAAAGCAGAAAGAGAAAAGAGCCAGCAGCAAGCAAGAGAGGAAAATAAAGAAAGGAAAGGGCAAGAAAGAATAGAAGAATGTGTCTAGATAGGATGCTTATTGTACTTTAATTAACTGTGTTGCACTGTAAATGTCTTATCTAAATAAAAACCTTCTGTTCTTAAAAGCTCATTCCTTGTGCCCTTTTTTTTTATATGAGATTTATATATGAAAGTAGTATGCTCTATATTGCCATATTTTACATCTGTTTTCTGTGCTTGAGAGGTTATGTTCTTTTGATCTTCTGTAAAGGTTTTGTTAGCATCAAAAAAGGGGAACTTGTTGGATACATTTGTAGAATGTTTTGATGAGACAAAACCTTAAGTAACTCTAAATATGTATAACCAATCTTAGGATAGGTTACTGCAATAGAGTTATTGTGGAAGATTAAAAGAAATAGAGAAAGTGTCAAAAGGAAGGATACTGAAGAGAATGGTTGAAAAGAATCTGGTGAACTAATAAAGATACCATTGACTTCAGGGAGCTACTGGAAGGGACCTCGCCAAAGTAGAATACAGCGAGACAGGAAGCTGCCCGAGAAGACCATGCCGAAAGTATACTGCCGGAGCAGCATGCTACAGACGCCTCAAGCCACCTGAAGGAGCAAGCCAGAAGAGGAAGCTCCAGAGTGAAGTAAGAGGAAGAAGCTACAAAGCAGGCATGGGGAGAAAAATCAAAGTTACCGGTAGACACAAGAAGTTACCGTTAGAGAAAAGAGAAGAGGAGTCAATCAGAAGAAGACACGTGGAAAGCGAAAAGCTGGCGTGTGTCAGGAGTGCGACGCATCAATGATGGAAATCTGTCTACCTACAATGGGCAGATTTCACAACCTATAAAGAGGAGGACTGAAGACTGAAGCGGGGGTGAGAGAGCGCAAGGGCGCAAGAGAGAAGAAAGCGAGCGAGCACATCAGAATATCCGAGCTTGCAGAAAGAAGCGCAAAAGAATAAAAAAGAGCTCATTAGAGAGAAGGCTTAAAAGAGAGAAGCGCAGAAAGAGGGGGAAGTTCAGAGAAGAAAAGAGTGTTCAGATAGAGCAGAAGAAAAGAAGAAAACCCCGAACACTCTATACCCCAAGAAGACGCACACCTAGTCAGTCAAGTCCAGCAGCAAGCTTCAGCAGAACAATCAGCAAATGAAAGCCAAGCTTGCTGCACCCAGTTGAAGAAGAATAAGACTAACCTTTCTAAAAGGAAGGTCTTGGAGTACTCAGTGCGAGGAGTAAAGTCCTGCTGAGTTTACCACTTTCTAAGAGAGGAAGTGAAGACACTGGGTGGGTAGATTAGGATCCTGTGTGGGTCAGTGTGGAAAGTAGGAAAACATCTGTGTGAAGGCTTGTTACTTACTTGTTAAGGGTGAGTTGTAATAGATAGGTCTATGTAAATCAACCAACTTAACAAAGGTTCCCTCCTGAGAGGAGGAAGAGAGGACATAGAAGGATTACTCCACCTTCGAACGTCTATACATGCTTGCGTCTTTATCTACTTACTGCATTACATATATTCTCTCTGATAAGCTGCACATCTTCTACTCGGCTCAGAAATAGGCTTGCGCACCCACTCTGCTCAGTAATCCCCCAAAAGGTTATTGATATTAGAAATGAGCCGATAGAGGAAAAAGAAAAATCTGAAGATATGGTAGGCTTATTCACCCCCCCCCCCCCCTCCTCTAAGCCTACCTCAAGAAGTTTTGGGACCAATATGAACAAAATGAGATATCTTCCTCATAGAGTGACTCAGAGACCTCTTTTTCAGATGATGAAGCTCTTATCTGTCTCATAGCCAACATAGAAGAACAAGACAGTGAAGATGAGGTAGTCTACAAAGCCTAAACCTCTTGTGATTCAGAAAGGTTGAACATGATCAAAGCCTTCAAGCAGATCATAAGTAACTTCTAGCATATGAACTCAGCTCAGGAGTTAGCATGCTACCTTAGCTACTGAGTTTGCAGTTGAAAAAGAAAGATCAAAATTATGCAGTGACCTCAGAGTAGAACTAAGCAAGCTCAAGATGCTAGTCATTAAGCTAAATGAAGAGAAAAATAGCCTCCTGGCTTATTGTAAAGACCTTCAGCAAATCTTCTAAGGACTTGGACAAGCTGCTGAACATACAACAGAGGATGGCTAAGCATACTGGTCTGGGTTACAGTGAGCAAGCTTCTACCTCTACAACAACCACTTCTAGTGCACCCAAATTTGTAAAAGAAGAAATTCTAAACCTAAATGATATGTCATACATCTCAAGGGGAACACATGGGTTAAAACTGAAAGATAAGGGAAATAGACTTCTTTCTGAAGCCACATGCAGTAAGACTGCAGTAAGCAGTCAACTTCAGCACAGTCAATGTGTTGCAAGTTATTGCAGGCAGCAACATCCAGATTGGCTTCAGAAGAAGAAACTTCTACCTACTAGTACCAAGACTTCAATGTGTAAATCCGAAGGAGCCAATGCTCCAGGAAGGTACAGTTGAAGGCCAAATCAAAAGAAAGTTTGTAATACACAAGCACAGATTATCGAAAGTAGTATCCTAAGGTAACTGATAAAAGAAGAGGAACCAAGCAAGCTCACAACAAAGTAATTGTAGTGAAGCAAATATGGGTTCCTAAGAAAACTAACTCTAAAGAACCCGTACTTATATAGGTACCTAAAGCCAAGAGATACTTTTACAGGAATCATTGTCAGGAAGTAGCAGTGAAGTATGGTACATTGATAGTGGCTTCTCTAAGCACATGACAGGCAGCAATAAGAGCCTGACTAACTTCCAAGCATTGAACGGGCGTAAGGTGGTATTTGGAGACAATTCAAAAGGAAGCACCAAAGGCACATGCTACCTGATCAGATGAAGTACCTATATCAAGAAAGTATCCTATTTAGAAGGCTTGAAATACAACCTACTGAGCATCAGTCAGTTTTTTGATAAAGGTTACTCAGTAGAGTTCAGCTTGAACAAGTGCCTTATTAAAGACAACAAAACAAAAAAAGTCAAGCTATTTGGAACAAGAAGAGGAAACATTTACAAACAAGTTTATTGAAGCTTACTGCTCAGACAATGGAATCATACATGAGTACTCTGCAGCAAGAAGATGTCAAAAAAATGGAGCGGGTGAAAAGAAGAAACAAGACACTCAAAAAAAGCTGCAAGGACCATGCTGGGAAAAGCACAAAAGCCTAAAAGATTTTGGGCAGAAGCACCAACACATGATTCTATACACATAATAGATGCATAATCAATAAGGATTTAAATTAAACTGCATATGAATTATGTTATGGTTACTCACAAACATTGCTTACTTTCATATTTTTTGTTGTAGGTGCTACATTTTTGAACAATTGAAAGATGTTGGTCCCAAGTAGCAGTAGGTTTAAAGGGGGAGGGTTGAATACATCTACTCAAATCTTTAAAACTTTTTACTCCGAAAACAGTTAAGTTCAAGGGTGAGCTTGCAGCTGCACAACTTGCTTCTCAGAAGTAGCTTGCTTGAACTTGTAGAGTTAAATGCAATGAAAAATCTTTAAAGTAATGTCTTCAAAAGCAGTTTGAATGCAGTATGACAGATATAAGATATGCAACAGTGTTGGAAACAGTTATGAAGATTTTGATGAGACACAACCTTAAGTAACTCTAAAAAAGCATAACTAATCTTAGGAGAGTTTACTGCAATGGAGTTACTGCAGAAAGATAAAGAACAGAAAAAGTGTCAAATGAAGGATACTGAAGAGAATGGTGGAAAGGAATCAGGTGAACTATTTAGGATACTAATGAGTGCAGGAAGCTACTGGAAGAGAACTTGCTGAAGCAGAAAAGTAGCATGCTGACAAACAAGAAGCTACCTGAGAGACCATGCCAAAGCATACTGCGGAGCAGCATGCTACAGAAGCCTCAAGCCACCTAACGGAGCTAGCCAGAGAAGGAAGCACCAGAGTGAGCGCGAGGAGGAAGCTATAAAGTAGGCATGGGAAGAAAGTCAAAAGTTATCGGTAGACATAAGAAGGTTACCAGTAGAGAGAAGAGAAGATGAGCCAATTAGAAGAAGACACGTTGTTGGTCCCAAGTGGTAGTAGGCTTAGAGGTAGGGGGGTGAATAAGCCTACTCAAATTTTCAAACTTTTCCTTTCGAAAGATACACATGAAGGTTGTTTAAAGAGCTTACTGCCTTGAATGTAGCTACTTTAGTAGTTACCTTAAGCTTTTGAAAAACAGAAAGAGTTTATGCACAGTGGAAATATATTTTAATCAATATGCTGATGATAAGAGCTTATAAGCACAGATAATAATAAGATCAACAGAAAGCAGTGTAGTGAGGAACACGACGATTTATAGAGGTTCAAGGGTGGAGTAATCCCTCTACGTCCTCTCTTCTCCTTCTCAAGGAGGTACTTTGTTAGATCAAATTGGTTGATTTACACAAGCGTCGCTTAGACAACCTAGACCTAACAAGAACTGCCAGTCTTTCCCACATAGGGTTACTGCACAGTGACCAAACTCCTATAGCCCACACAGGACTCTTGTTCTTCTAAAAAGAATAAAGACTCTTGTTCTTCTACAAAGAACGAAACCTCTAGCCCACACAGGACTCTTGTTCTTCTACAAAGAACGAAACCTCTAGCGCACACAGGACACTTGTTCTTCTACAAAGAACGAATGTACTTGATCAGGCAATCCCTCTAATCAAGCAACTTCTCAACAGTCAAAGATGATGAAACAAAAAACAACATAGGCAGCAAGCTTAGAACAATTGAGCTCCCAAAGCTAAGTATAGCTTGCTGCTTGACTGGACTTGAAACTTCTATATGTTTGTGGATGATTTGTATTTGATATCTTGAGCGTTTTGATCGTGAGAGTTTCAGGTGCGTTTCAAATGCCAATCTTCTTATACTTATAGACGATTTGAATTTTTATCCGTTTAGAGAGAACGTCTACTTTGCTGCTTTCCTTGAGTACGTGACATCCTTTGATTTGTCCGTACACTGGTTGTCCAGATTTGTACGCCTATGTTGCTGCAGTCGTCGCCCTAGTCTGTCATGTCCTCAAACTTTCCTTTTTGCTTTTGATACGTGGCATTGCTTGATTGGTTGCAACTGTGGCTTGTGCCTAACGAAAACTTTATGCACTCATTCGAGATAACTGCTACTTCTCAGGTAGCTAAAGCCTTCTAATGCTTCAGTATCCTCTTTGTTCATCTTAGCAGCTAGTGAGCTTAGTATCCTTGGACAGTGCGACCAGTATCTTATTTGAGACAGCCTACTATAGATTATTTTTGTCTTTGCGGTTTCATACAGCAAGGTCTTCAAGTTCTAGTCTTTGATCTTTGCGCCTCCTGATCCTAATCTATAGAATATTACAATGGAATCTAATACATATGATCCTAGCCTGTTACACGTTTTGTCATTCATCAATATCTTACATAATGTTCCTTACAATTTCCCCCTTTTTTATGATGACAAAACTTCTTCTAAGAGGATCAAAGATTATCAGTTCAATAATTGTTAATCAGGTTGACAAAATACATATATGTAATCATACGAATTTCAGATCAAGAATTTTAACATAAGTTCACGAGCAGTGAGCTTTACCAGATCAAAAACAGATGTGTATATATAACAAGTTTAGAAGATAGATCATAATAAATGTAAAACATTAGACAGAAAATATGAAGAACCAGGAAGCGGAAGAGTTTACTGCATCTTGAACAGGAAGCTTTCTTTCTTTATTTCCTTGAGTCTTTCCACCAGTTGAAAATAATATGTTGGTTCCATCAGTTGCTTCATCTCAGGCGTCTTATGGTATCTTAACCAGAAATCTTCACAGAAGGGAATGATTACTGTTGTAGGTAGGCATAGGGGGGGTGAATAAGCCTACCTTCTTTTTCTCGTTTTCTTCTAACTCTTGTTTCTTTCGGCTTACTTATAGTGTCAGTAACCTTTTGGGAGGTTACTAATTAGAGTGGTTTGCGGAAGCTTAATACTGAACCGAGTAGAAGATGTGCAACTTATCAGAGAGAGTATATGTAAGGCAGTAAGAATGTAAAGACGCAAGCATGTATAGAGGTTCGAAGGTGGAGTAATCCTTCTACATCCTCTCTTCCTCCACACAGGAGGGAACCTTTGTTAAGCTGGTTGATTTACATAGACCTATCTATTACAACCCACCCTTAATAAGTAAGTAGCAAGTCTTCACACAGATACTTGCCTACTTTCCTCTTGACCCACACAGGATCCTACTCTACCCTCCCAGGGTCCTTACTTTCTCTCCTAGAAAGTAGTAAACGCAGCAGGACATTACTTCTCGCACTGAGTACTCCGAGACAACCTTTTAGAGATGTTTATCTCCTTCTTCTTCAACTGGGTGCAGCAAGTTTGGCCTTCGTATGCAGACTGTTTCTGCTGAAGCTTGCTGCTGACTAGTAGATTGGGTGTGCATCTTCTTGGGGTGTGGAGTGTTCGAGCTTTTCTTCTTTTTAGCTGCTCTATGTGAACACTCTCTTCTTCTTTAGACTTTCCCCTTTTTACTGTGCTTCTCTCTTTTGAGCTATTCTCTCTTCTTTTGCGCTTCTCTCTGTGAGCTTGGATATTCTGATGTGCTCACTTCTTTTCTCTCTTGCACTCTTGGTGCTTCTCTCACACACCATTTTCAGTCTTCAGTCCTCCTCTTTATAGGGTGTGAAATCTGCCGGTTGAAGGTAGACAGATTTCCATCATTTCTGTGCCGCACTCCTGACACACGCCAGCTTTTCGCTTTCCACGTGTCTTTTTCCAGTTGGCTCCTCTCCTTCTTCTTTCTACCGGTAACTTCTAGTGTCTACCGGTAACTTTGACTTTCTGCCCATGCCTGCTTAATAGCTTCCTCCTCTAACTTCACTCTGGAGCTTCCTTCTTCTGGCTTGCTCCTTTAGGTGGCTTCGAGGCTTCTGTAGCATGCTGCCTGTTTAGTATGCTTTCGGCATGGTCTTCCAGGTAGCTTCCTATCCCGCTGTGTTCTGCTTTTGCGAGGTTCCTTCCAGTAGCTTCCTGAAGTCAATAGTATCCTTATTAGTTCATCCCATTCTTTATAACCATTGTCTCAGTATCCTTCCTTTGACATATTCTCTAATCCTTTTTAATCTTTTGCAGTAACTCTATTGCAGTAACCAATTCTAAGATAGGTTACACTATAGAGTTACTTAAGGATTAGTCTCATCAAAACTTTCTACAAATATATCCAACAATTTCCCCCTTTTTGATGATGACAAAACCTTTACAGAAGATCAAAAGAATATAACCTCTTAAGCACAGAAAGCATATTTAAAGCATGACACAAATGGGCATACTACTTTCATACACAAATCATATATAAGTCTAAAAGAAAAGGCACAAGAAATGAGCTTTTTGAAGAACAGGAGACATTTTATTAAGATAACATATCTATATTACAATACAGTAAGCAAAGTTATAATAAACATCCTATCTAAATTCATTCTTCTATTCTTCTTGTTCTTTCCTTTCTTTTTTTTTCCTCTTTGTTTGTTTGCTAGCTTCTTTCTTCTCTCAGCTTTCCTTCCTTCTCACTTGATGTAGTCACCTGCTCCCAATAGTTTCTTCTCTTTGGCTAGAGGGAAGAGCTGTTAGAAGGTGTGAGAGTCGATGTGAGAGAGAGAAGGAATTCATTTTGAGGAAAGTGTGTAAAAAAGTAGAGAAGTTTAGACGTCAGTAGCTTGCTGCCTTCTTTCCTTCTCCTTCAATCTCCACTCATCCCTCTAACTATCCTTCCTTCGGATTCTCTTGCATCTCAAACGAGAATTCACCTCATAGAAGGGGTGAAATCTCTTTTTCTCCACTTCTAGAAGTGTTTTGATCTTCCATAACCCTTCGCAGTTTCTTCCCCTTTTTTGGCATTATCAATGAGATGACGCACTGGGGGTGGCTGGAGAGGGGTCTTCAGCTCTGTCCCTCTGTCTTGAAGAGAAGAACTTGAGTGCAGGTTCTTGCAGGAGAGATGGGAGTTGAAGGCTAGAAGATCAACTCTCCTGAGAAGGGTATGCTTAGCGAATATCAAACGTGAAGGGTAAAAATATGAGATTTGAGGTGTGCTTGGTTGATTATTTGCAAAGAATGTCTCTTTTGTAAGGGATGAAGAGAAGGGTTTCCAATAATCAGGTTCCATGATGAACATAAGGATGAGAGAGAAAGAGAGGATATCGATATATATGCATTATGAAGAATAAGGAGTGCATGTATTTATAGGGATAGAAATACTCCATGTTACAGTTTGGATCTTTAAAGATCTCATTAACTGCTCCACCAGTTTCCAAGGCTGATGTTAACAGTTCTACAGTTTTATTTCGTTTCTCTTGATTTGATTGCGTCTGTGGTCAGTGGCTGAATCTCCACCCTTGGATTTTTCTGATGATGCAGTTGTTGTTGCTTTTAGGGTTTTTGAAAAGGTAGTTTATTTCTGGATATAGACAATCCTCCTTTTTATGTTCGCAGGTTACTAAGAAATATTTTCTCAGTAACCGCTCTATCTTATAACATCCAAGAGATATCTTTATCCAGTTTTAATGATAAGTTCTGACTTCAAGTAACCTAGTATCCAGAATATTGATATCTAGCGTCCTGATACACAGTGACCTGGTATTCAGCGATCTAGTATCCAGCTACTCGGTATTTAGCGTCCTGTTGCCCAGCGACCTAGTGTTCAGCGATCTAGTTTCCATCCCCTGGCATCTAGCATCCTTATATTTAGCGTCCTGCCACCCAGTGACCTAATTTCCAGTCAGCCTGGTATTCAGCATCCTGATATCCAGCATCCTGCTATTAGCGACATAGTATTCAATATTCTAGTGACTAGTGTTTTCTTTAGTCAGAACTTTATCTTTTTCTAGTAGAACCTTCTACCTTTTCTATTGACTTAATGACAAGTGTTCTGATTTCTAGTAGCTTAGCATCCAGTTAGCTTGGTATCTAGTGTCTGGGTGTACAACGTCCTGTTATCCCATGTCCTAGTATCCAGCAACCAGATGTTCAACATCCTATAATCAGAGTTTGTCATTTTGTCATTGATTCCCCCTAAAATCATTAACACTTCAGATGTACCTACAAAATACTTACCTTGTATAAGTATTCATACAAGTATGAGTCCTTCTGAGTTAGGTTTTCCTTCAGAAGATTGGACTATCTTTACAGCCCATGGTTGCTGTAGAGAGAGTTTCAACTCCTTCAAGACTTTTTAAAGAATAATCAGTGATAGTGTGTGCAAGTGTTTGTAGGCATAGCATGATAGACAAAAATAAAAAAAAAATTAATTTTTAATTTTATTTTTTTAATTTTATTTTTCTGGAGTTGCTGTTCTGCTTAATTCCTTATGGAAGGACAGTTTGTTACAGACTTTCTACAGCATACCCAGTTTGGGTTACTCCAAGGATTTTAACCCTTTTGCCATCAAAGCTTCCTTGATTAGTATCGGAAGTTCCCCCTTACTTTATGGTCTTGTCTTTTAAGGTGTGGGGTCACTTAACAGTATCAATCTCGGTTACCTTGAGGCTTTGTATGAGTAAGTGAAGCATGAAATATGGAAATAAACATGCAGGCTTCCATTCTCATTTAAAGAATCAAGTGACAACAAATTATCATTTATTATCTTATCATATCGTCACTTGAGTTCTTTGACAGGTTACCAAGACATGGTAACGACCAGATTTAAAGAGTTTTAGAATTACAACATGGTACCTGGTCATTCTTGTTCTTTTAAAAGAGAAGGTCCTCTTTTATTATTGACTCTGTCTGGAGGTCGATCTGGTTGATGGAGTGATCTTCTTCTTCTTACTCCTTGACTTGACATCCTTATCGTTTTCCTCCATGATTTGCTGCTTGTTGATTGTTGTGTCAGCTTCTTCTTCAGCTCCTTGTTGGTCCACTTCTTTCTACACAACTTTCTTCTTTGCAGCTTGCTGTTCCCCCTCAGAAACAGTTTTCCTTCACAACACAGCTTGATTTTCTACATCTTTTAGTTGTTTGTTGTCTTCACATCAATCATATCCTTTTTGAGCAAAAGGCATTGGAATGATCTCTGATGTGAGGGTGAGAGAGAGAGAGAGAGAGAGATTTTGAGAGATAGGCTTTTTCACGGATGGGATCTGGATAGATCGATTAGATCTTTTGTTCATCCATCTGCTCTGATACCACTTGTTGGTATCAGATTGACCATTGAGCAAGGATGAATAATCCACCAGTGATTGACCATTGATAAATCAACTGGTGAATAGTCCAACCTGCTCTGATACCACTTGTTGGTCTCAAAACTGCTGTAGGTAGGCTTAGAGGGAGGGGTGAATAAGCCTACCTTATCTTCAAACTTTTCTTCTATCTTTTTCGGCTCACTTCTAATATCAGTAACCTTTTGGGAGGTTACAGATTAGAGTGGTTTGTGGAAGCTTAATACTGAGCAGAGTAGAAGATGTGAAACTTATTAGAGAGAGTACATGTAATGCAGTAGGCAGATAAAGATGCAAGCATGTATAGAGGTTCAAAGGTGGAGTAATCCTTCTACGTCCTCTCTTCCTCCATACAGGAGGGAATCTTTGTTAAGCTGGTTGATTTACATAGACCTATCTATTACAACCCACCCCTAACAAGTAAGTAGCAAGCCTTTACACAGATGCTTGCCTACTTTCCCTGATCCACACAGGATCCTACTCTACCCACCCAGGGTCCTCACTTTCTCTCCTAGAAAGTGGTAAACTCAGCAGGACATTACTCCTCGCACTGAGTACTCCGAGACAACCTTTTAGAGAGGTTTATCTCCTTCTTCTTCAACTGGGTATAGCAAGCTTGGCCTTCGTATGCAGACTAATTCTATTGAAGCTTGCTGCTGACTGGTAGACTGGGTGTGCGTCTTCTTTGGGTGTGGAGTGTTCGAGTTCTTCTTCTTTTTGTTTGCTCTGAATGAACACTCTCTTCTTCTCTGGACTTCCCCCTTATCTGCGCTTCTCTCTTTTGAGCTCTTCTCTCTTCTTTTGCGCTTCTCTCTGTGAGCTTATATTCTAATGTGCTCACTTCTTTTCTCTCTTGCAGACTTTGTGATTCTCTCACACACGCCCCTTTTCAGTCTTCAGTCCTCCTCTTTATAGGGTGTGAAATCTGCCTTTGAAGGTGGACAGATTTCCATCATTTCTACGCCGCATTCCTGACACACTCCAGCTTCTCGCTTTCCACGTGTCTTCTTCTGGTTGGCTCCTCTTCTCTTCTCTCTACCGGTAACTTCTTGTGTCTACCGGTACCTTTGACTTTTCTCCCATGCCTGCTTTACAGCTTCCTCCTCTAGCTTCACTCTGGAGCTTCCTTCTCTGTCTTGCTCCTTCAGGTGGGTTGAGGCTTCTGTAGCATACTGCTCCCTGCAGTATGCTTTCGACATGGTCTTCTCAGGTAGCTTCCTGTCCCGCAGCATTCTTCTTTGGCGGGGTCTCTTCCAGTAGCTTCCTGTTAGTCAATAGTACCCTTATTTGTTCATCCGATTCTTTTTAACCATTCTCTTCTGTATCCTTCTTTTGACATATTCTCTGATCCTTTTTAATCTTCTGCAGTAACTCTATTGCAGTAACCAATTCTAAGATAGGTTACGCTATAGAGTTACTTAAGGATTTGTCTCATCAAAACTTTCTACAAATATATCCAACAATTTCCCCCTTTTTAATGATGACATAACCTTTACAGAAGATCAAAAGAATATAATCTCTTAAGCACAGAAAGCATATTTAAAGCATGACATAATCGGGCATACTACTTTCATACACAAATTATATATCAGTCCGAAAGAAAGGGCACAAGGAATGAGCTTTTAAGAACAGAAGACTTTTTATGCTATGTTGGTTGCTTCTGCCCAAAATCTCTTTGGCAGCTCAGCTTCAGCTAACATTGTTCTTGTGGCTTCCTTCAAAGTTATATTTCGTCTTTCAGCAACCCCATTTTGCTGAGGCATCCTGGCTGCTAAGTATTCGTGCCTGATTTCATTGTTTGAGCAGTAGTCTTCTATAAATTTGTTGGTAAATTCAGTTCCCCTGTCTGTTCTGATTTTTACTATGCTCAGGCATTTTTCTGTTTGCAGTCTTCTCAGGAACTCTGGCGGACGTTGCTGAGTGTTAGACTTCTTTGCAAGGAAGATCGTCCAAGTGAACCTTGAGTAGTCATCTACTACTACTAAGGTGTATTTCTTTCTAGATATACTGATTGGATCAATTGGTCCAAAAAGATCCATATGAAGCATATCCAGTACCCTTTCAGTAGAGCGTAGAGTTTTGTTTTTAAAGGAGCTCTTTACTTGTTTTCCCTTTTGACATGCTCCACAGACAATTTCCCTTTTGTAAACAATGTCTGGTAGTCCTCTGACTAATCCTTTTCTGGCTAGCTTATTCATAGTTTTGAAGTTCAGGTGACTCAGTCTCTTGTGTTATGGCCAGCTGGCTTCGGAGGTGTCTTTGGCAATGAAACATGTTACCATAGTTGCTAAGACCCATTCAGCAATATAAATGTTTCCTTTTCTAGTTCATGTAAGCTTGACTTCCTGAGTCCTGTTGTCCTTTATAAGGCACTTGTTGTGATTAAACTCCACGTAGTGCCCTTTATCACAAAACTGGCTTATGCTCAGGAGATTGTACTTCAAGCCTTCTACATAGGATACTGCTTTGATGCAGATTTTTCCCTTGATTAGGTCACCAATGCCTTTTGTGCTTCCTCTGGAATTGTCTCCAAATATGACTTTAGGTCTTTTGAAAGCTTTAAAGTTAATAAAGCTCTTCTGGTTCCCTATCATGTGTTTTGAACAACCACTATCGATGTACCATATTTCTTTACTGTTCTCAGTCACAGGTTCCTGCACTCACAAGAGTAATCACTTCCTTTTAGGTACCTATACAAGTACGGGTCCTTTCTCGTTAGTTTCTATTCTCCTTTTAGGAACCCATACTTGCTTTACAACAATCCTTTGGTTGTAAGTCTTGATGGTTCCTGAACTATCATATGTATCCTGGGGATACTGCATATGTATTTGTGATTTCCTCATTTGCTTCTAAGAACAAAGGTTCAACAGATCTCTGGTACACATGATAATTGAGTTCTTTCAAACTTTCCAGAGTGTTGTCTATAGTTTCTGTTTTTAGCTTATTTAGGTTACTGGAGCCAACTTTTGACAGATTTAGATTCATCACTAGTTCTAAAGGAATTCTTTCCTTTTTCTTCAAAGCATTCTACATTTGTGTTTGTGCTTCTCCCTAGATTAGATAATTCATTTTGATGAGGAATGGTTGCAAGTACGAATGTAGGTGCCCTTGAGGTACTAGCAATTGAAATGGAGTCCTCTTCATAGTAACCTATACCAAAGTAATCTTTTAGACTTCTCTGAATATTTAGCATAGCATCTAAGTCTTTAGAGGATTTATTGAGGGTATTAATTGTTTCAGTAAGGACCTTCTTCTCATTGACTAGCTTAGTGACCTGTACTTTAAGCTCATTGATTTCAATAATGAAGTTACTGCATGCTTGACCTTTTAATTTTTCTAGCGCTAATTGTTTTTCTAGTGTAGTATGTTCTTTCCTAAGTTCTATGTTCTTCCTTTTTAACTCTTCATGAGTTGAAGTGATTTGCTCAAAGTCACTCATGATTTGTTTAAAAGCACATATCATATTCATCCTTTCATTAATTTGAACAGGAGAGTTGAAATGTATTACCTCGTCTTCAGAGTCATCACTTTTGGCCATGAGGCAGATTAGGGCTTCATCGTCTGATGATGAATCCTCGGAGTCACTATCGGTAGTTGACTCTTCTTTCTTAGGTGTTTTCTCAGGTGTAGCTGCCTAAGAAGATTCTGCTTCCCCAAGTAGCGCCCTTAACTTCTGGCGTTCTTACCTTTTTCTTTCTTGTCTCACTTTCCGTTCATCTTCTGGATATTTGTGGACTTCTGGATATAGGCATTCCCTAGCATAGTGACCTAGTTTTCTGCAGTTGTAGCAGAGGTCAATGGCTTTGGAGTTTGAATAAGGTGACTGCCCACTGGTTCCAGTTTCACTTTACTTTTTCCTGAAGCCATCGGTTCTTGAGTTCCTTCTTATGAACTTTTGAAATCTTTTCAGGAGTAGTGTCATGTCTTCTTCTGCAGTAGCCTCCAAATTAGCTATTTGATCTTTGGACTTCCTCACTTCTTGAGGTTGTCTTGCTGTTAACACAGTGACCCTTGAGTTTTTTCCTTCAGTTTCCATCTTCCTTCTGTTGATGTCGAACTCAAAGGCTTTGAGGTCTGAGAAGAGATCGAATGTGCTCATAGACTTTAAGTCCATAGACACTCTCATAGTTGTTGTCTTGCTGTCCCATTCAATGGGGAGCGCTCTCAGTACCTTCATGTTTTTCTCCTTTTGAGTGTAGACCTTGCCTAGGGACTCGAGCTCATTAATGATGGCTGTGAACCTTAGATCCATTTGCTCTAGGGTTTCCCTAGGTACCATTTCGAACAGCTCGAACTTTTGTGTTGCCGTTGAAACTTTGTTTTTTTTCATGAGTTCAGTGCCCTCGCATATTTGTTCAAGCTTTTCCCAGATCTCTTTGGCAGTTCTGCAAGTTTTTACCTTGCTGAAGGTTCCTTTGTCGAGAGTAAGGAATAGAGCGTTCTTTGCTACATTATCAAGGTTTGCTCTTCTTCTTTCGTCAGCAGTTCATTCTTCTCTAGGTTTGTCCAGAACAGATGGATGTGGAATGGCTCCTGTGTCTCCTTAACTATTAGGTGCTTCGTCAGTGGCTTTAGCAAACAATGGGTTGAATTTTGTAATCCTTAGTGGTCCTTCGGTGATAATGTACCACATTTCATCATGCATGGCCGACAAATGTGTCTGCATGCGAATTTTCCAATCATCATATTCGTCAATGGAAAACATAAGTACTTTATGAGAGTCCATGATGATTATGCTTATAAAAATAAGGGTTTTTCAGAAAAGAGGGGATCTAGGTTTGAACAGTTAGATCGGGCGTTTAATCCAACCCGATCTGATACTACTTGTTGGTCCCAAGTGGTAGTAGGCTTAGAGGGGGGGTGAATAAGCCTACTAAATTTTTCAAACTTTTCCTTTCGAAAGATACACAAGCAGGTTGTTTAAAGAGCTTACTGCCTTGAAGGTAGCTACTTAAGTAGTTACCTTAAGCTTTTGAAAAACAGAAAGAGTTTATGCACAACGGAAATATATTTTAATGAAAGCTTGTTTTCTGAAAACCCGATACAAGACACAAAATTGATATGCTAATGATAAGAGCTTATAAGCACATATAATAATAAGATCAACAAGAAGCAGTGTAGTGAGGAACACGACGATTTATAGAGGTTCAAGGGTAGAGTAATCCCTCTACGTCATCTCTTCTCCTTCTCAATAAGGTACTTTGTTAGATCAAATTGGTCGATTTACACAAGCCTCGCTTAGACAACCTAGAGTACCTAACAAGAACTGTTAGTCTTTCCCACACAGGGTTACTGTATAGTGACCAAACTCCTTTAGCCCACACAGGACTCTTGTTCTTCTACAAAGAATGAAACCTCTAGCCCACACAGGACTCTTGTTCTTCTACAAAGAACGAAACCTTTAGCTCACACGGGACTCTTGTTCTTCTACAAAGAACGAAACCTCTAGCCCACACAGGACTCTTGTTCTTCTACAAAGAACAAAACCTCTAGCCCACACAGGACTCTTATTCTTCTACAAAGAACGTATGTACTTGATCAGGCAATCCCTCTCATCAAACAACTTCTCAACAGTCAAAGATGATGAAACGAAAACAACATAGGCAGCAAGCTTAGAACAATTGAGCTCTCAAAGCTAAGTATAGCTTGCTGCTTGACTGGACTTGAAACTTCTATAGGTCTGTGGATGATTTGTATTTGATATCTTGAGCGTTTTGATTGTGAGAGTTTCAGGTGCGTTTCAAATGCCAATCTTCTTGTACTTATAGACGATTTGAATTTTTTCCGTTTAGAGAGAACGTCTGCGTTACTGCTTCTTTTGAGTACGTGGCATCCTTAGATTTGTCCGTACACTGGTTGTCCAGATTTGTACGCCTCTGTTGCTGCAGTCACCGTCCTAGTCTGTTATGTCTTCAGACTTTCCTTTTTGCTTTTGATACGTGGCATTGCTTGATTGTGGCAACTGTGACTTGTGCCTAACGTAAACATTATGCACGTCCTTCGAGATAACTGCTACTTCTCAGGTAGCTAAAGCCTTCTAATGCTTCAGTATCCTCTTTGTTCATCTTGGCAGTTAGTGAGCTTAGAATCCTTGGACAGTGCGACCAGTATCTTATTTGATACAGCCTGCTGTAGATTATTTTTGTCTCTGCGGTTTCATGCAGCAAGGTCTTCAAGTTCCAGTCTTTGATCTTTACGCCTCCTGATCCTAATCTATAGAATATTACAATGGAATCCAATACATAGGATCCTAGCTTGTTACACGTTTTGTCATTCATGAAAATCTTACATAATGTTCCTTACACACGTGGAAAGCGAAAATCTGGCGTGTGTCAGGAGTGCGGCGCAGCTATAGATTAGGAACTCTACCTACCTTCAACGGGCAGACTTCCTAATCTATAAATAAGAAGAAGACTGAAGACTGAAAAGAGGTGGCAAGCAGAGAGAGCTCAAGAGAGAACGTGCAAACAGAAGAGAGCTCAGAAAAGAGGAGCAAGGCTACACAAAAGAAAAGAGAACAAAGTGGGAAGCAAAAGAAGAAGAGAGAAAAGAGAAGATCAAACACCCCACACCCCAAAGATGCTTAATTAGTCTCACAGTCGAGGCAGCAAGCTACAACAGTTCAACCTGTAAAAGAAGTCTAAGCTTGCTGCCATCAGTTAAAGAATGAGAAGTTAAACCTTTTTAAAGGCTGTCTTGGAGTGCTTAGTGCGAGGAGCGAGTCCTGCTAAGCTTTCCACTCTCTGAAGAAGAAAGTGAGGACCCTGGGTGGGTAGACTAGGATCCTGTGTGGGTCAGATAGGAGAGTAGGCAAGCAGCTGTGTGAATGTTTGCTACTTACTTGTTAAGTGAGGGTTGTAATAGATAGAGCTATGTAAATCAACTAGCTTAACAAATGTTCCCTCTTGGGAAGAGGCAGAGAGGATGTAGAAGGATTACTCCACCTTCGAACCTCTGTATATCCATGCGTCTATATATGCTTACTGTTTTACTTGCATACTCTATGTTAAATTGCACATCTTCTATACTCGGCTCATATGAGAGAAAAGCTTCCGCAACCACTCTGATCAGTAACCACCCAAAAGGTTACTGATACTGAAACCAAGTCGATAAAAGTCAAGAAAGGTTTGAAATAGGAGTAGGCTTATTCACCCCCCCCCCTCTAAGCCTACTACCACATCTTTTTAGGACCAATAAACAGTATAAAGATATGCAAGGGCTAAGCAGATAAACAAGACAAACGATATAGAGTGGTTCAAGGGTGGAGTAATCCCTCTGCGTCCACTTTACTCCTAGGAGAAACTTCGTTAAAGAAGTTTGGTTTAAACAGCCTAGCTATTACAAATAATTTAACAAATGATAGACAACCTTCACACAGGTTGCTGCTCTATCTTGACCAAGACCCACACAGGATCGAACTAGCCCACACAGGACTCTTACTCTTTCTTCAAGAGTGAAGACACTAGCAAGTTCTTAACCATCCACTAGGTACTCCTATACAATCTAAGATAAAAGATACAAAGTTTTCTTCAAAGGATCTGCAGCTAGCTTCTCTGGAATATGAGCTTCTTGAGCTTGCTTCTAAGCTTGCTGCGCTTAGATGGGTGACTTAAGTTTATGGCTTTTGATATGAATATAAGTGTTTAGAAATTCAATTCTTCAGTTTGCAAGCCTTGGTTTAGTTCTCACTCAATCTCCTTTTATATTGCTTGGAAATTTACTCGTTGAAGTGTGGCAGTTCCAACATTTAATGCGCTGATCTTCCTGGTACGAAAAATTATCTTCATAGTACGTGCATTTAATGCGCCGCAGTGCATGTCTGTCTTCCATCAGGGAGCTTGTCGAAATCTGATTAGTCCCCGGGAAAATGTCTCTACTGGTAATGAAGTATGTTCTAAATCGGGTGACTTCTCCTTAACCTTAGCAACTGTAATTCCTTTTACTGGAAATGACCTTGTCGGAGACTAGCTTACTTCTCCTAGTTTCTCGTACTTCATCAAAGTCCTTGCTTCCTTTTGGAGTGAACTTACTACTCGTTGTAGTGGAGTTGTTTCTTGCTGTAGCATTCCTTCTGCTTACTGTAGCAATCTATTGGAAACATTTGAAGTATGTTTTGATGAGACAAAGTCTTAAGTAACTCTAGAAAGCATAACCAATCTTAGGATATGTTACTGCAACAGAGTTACTGCAGAAGATTAAAATAACAGAGAAAGTGTCAAAGGAAGGATACTGAAGAGAATGGGTGAAAAAGAATTAGGAAAACTGATAAGGATACTTATGAATACAGGAAGCTATTGGAAGACCTCGCCAAAGCAAAATGCAGCGAGACAGAAAGCTACCTGGAAGACCATGCCGAAAGCATACTGCAAAGGTAGTATGCTACAGAAGCCTCAAGCCACTTGAAGGAGCAAGCCAGAGAAGGAAGCTCCAGAGTGAAGCAAGAGGAGGAAGCTGCAAAGTAGGCATGGGGAGAAAAGTCAAAGTTACCAGTAGACACAAGAAGTTACCGGTAGAGAGAAAGAGAAGAAGAGTCAACCAGAAGAAGATACGTGGAAAGCGAAAAGCTGGAAGGTGTCAGGAGTGCAGTACATTTATAGATTAGGTAGTCTACCTACCTTTAATGGGCATATTTCCTAATCTATAAATAAGAAGAAGACTGAGGCAGAGCAAGAGCGAGAGAGAAGAGAACGAGCACAATAGAATATACAAGCTCGTAGAGAGAAGCATTAAAAGAAGAGAGAAGAAGCTCAACAGAGAAGAAATCACAGAAATAGGGGGAAGTTAAAATAGAAGAAAAGAGAGTGTTAAGAAGAGCAGAAGAAAAGAAGAAAAACTCAAACACTCCACATCCTAAAAGACGTACGCTCAGTTAGTCAGTCCAGCAGCAAGCTTCAGCAGATCAGTCTACAAACGAAGGCCAAGCTTGTTGCACCCAGTTGAAGAAGAAGAAGACAAACTCCTTCTAAAGGACTGTCTTAGAGTACTCAGTGTGAGGAAAAGAGTCCTACTGAGTTTTCCACTTTCTATGAGAGAAAGTGAGGACCCTGGGTGGGTAGAATAGGATCCTGTGTGGGTTAGTGGGGAAGTAGGCAAGCATCTGTGTGAAGGCTTGCTACTTACTTGTTAAGCGTGAGTTGTAATAGATAGGTCTATATAAATCAACTAGCTTAACAAAGGTTTCCTCTTGAGAAGAGGCAGAGAGGATGTAAAAGAATTACTCCACCTTCGAACCTCTGTATATCCTTGCCTCTATGTGTGCTTACTACTTTATTTGCATTACTCTAACTTAAGTTGCACATCACCCACTTGGCTCTACAATGAGAGATAAGCTTCCGCAAACCACTCCGATCAGTAACCTCCCAAAAGGTTACTGATCCTAGAATAGAGCAAAGGAGAAGAAAAGTTTGAAAATTTGAGTAGGCTTATTCACCCCCCCCCCCCCTCCCCTCTGAGCCTACTACCAGCCTTTTTGGGACCATCAAATTGCAATCACAAATAACCATGTTCTTCACTCTAGAACAAAGCACATTGATATAAGACATCATTTCATAAGATCATGTTGAAAAGAAAGATATTTCTCTTGAAAAAAGATTCATACTGATCAAAAGTTAGCTGACATATTTACAAAACCTCTTTATGAATCAAGATACTCTTACTTGAGGAATGAATTTGGTATAATCAAGCTAAGCTAATTGTCTTTTTAAATGAATGTGCAGCTCAGGGGGAATTACAGAAGAAAAATGTTGCAAAGTCATAGAAACCAGCAACCTGAGAGGTCACTGGTCAATAATATAGCTTACTGGAAGGTTACTGCAGAGAGCTTACTGAAATGAGCTCACTGTAAGGTTGCTGCAGGAACCTTGCCATCGAAAGGGCGCAATAAAAGTACAATTGTAACTTTCTGGAAAACTGTCAATTCCCATACGTGGGCGTAATAAAAGCAGATCTACCCAGTAAATGTCATCATATAATTACCAAATCACACCTGATGAAGTTATTACTCTATTGGAAACCGTCCACTTTAATTAATATCATTAATTGATATGACTTCTGATCTGGAGATGCAATCTGATCCACACGATCAAGCAACTGTTCAACTCACGGGGAGTACTTTAACCCCTATATATATCCTCCTATATTGCTTCTTTATCCCTAACCCTTTCTAAATATTTACAAGTATGACACCTGATTACTATGATTTAGTTTCATCACACAATCAAAACAGCAAACAACCTTCAAGGAAACAACCAAGAAAGATTCAAATTTTGTAAAGCTACTTCATAGATGAAGACCTTGTAATGAAGAGCATTCTCAGAAGATCCAATCTGCCAGCTCCCTGCCCTCACTTCAAATCGTCACACATTGAAGAACTTGCAGAAAGGTTATACTCTATGAAACTGAGTACCACAAAGAAGATCAACGAGTCTTTTGGGGAAGATCAAGAGGAGGATCCTCCAGTAGCAACCCTGAGCATCAGTTCTTATATGATGAGAAAAAGACGGAAAAGATTGATGGATCAGAGGGAGAGAAGAGAAGGATCCAACAAGCTAGAAGAGACGAGAAGTAATTAGAGGTGAAAACGAAGGCAACAAGAAATTTCCCATTCTCTCTGATCATCTCCTTCAATCTCCACGGTCTACAAAATCAAAGAGAAGAATCAGGCTACAAAAGCAGAAGACACAGAAGGGGGAGAAATTAGATTCAAAGAGAGAAAGAAGATACAGTAAGCAGCAGCAAGCTAAGGGGGAATGAACGAATGAAACAAGAGGAATAAGTTAATGATGTTATCTTATAATGTTTTTCTTGTATATTTTGCTTACTGCTTTGTATTACAAGAGCTCTATGCACTTAATAAAAACTCTTGTTTTCTATTTCAAAGCTCACTACTCATGATCTTACTGCTTATGTGTTTTCCTCACCGTTTTCTGTAAATTTCTGCTTATTGTTCAAACTTATATAAAAGTGACCTTTAGATCCTTTTCAAAGGAGTTTTGGAATCATCTAAAAAGAGGAAATTGTTATGAACATTTGTATATATTTTGATGAGGACAAAACATGTAATAGATAGGAAGTAGTAACATTGTACTTAGGTTTTTATATGTAAATTTTTAAGTTAAGTCAAGGATGGTGCATGAAGAACGGAGGTCACTGCAGGAAGTTATGAAGACTACAAGCAGAAATTCAGAAAGCTAAGGAAGGTCACTACATCAAGCTAATCAAAGCCTACTGCTACAGCAAGCTAGCCAAAGCCTACTGCATACAACAAACTAGCTGCACTAAGTGACAACTCAGCAACCTCGTCCAAAAATGGTTATCCCTGATTCAGCGCCCTGATTTGCTAAGAGGAATAATTAAGAATGAGCCTATCAGAAGATGACACCTGGAAGAATAAAAAGGACTAAAGGACGATCTTGCAAAGAATGAAAAAGCTCAGTGTAACGGTGTACCAGAATGTGTAGAGAATCACTACGAGCCAATCAAAGATGGACACCTCACTAAACAGGGAGTTGCCTCATTGAACGGGCAGATTTTCTTCATGCCTATAAATAGATGGTGAGTGCAACTGAAACAATAACTGATACTCACGAGCTCTCAAGAAAATTCTCTATCTTCCAAGCTTTCACAAATCCTACAAGTTTCAGTCACTCAATCTATAAAGTAACAAGCAATCCAGCTACCTGAGCTATCTCTACAGAAGCTTGCTGCACTCCATAGTTGAAGAAACACTTTTCTTCTTATTTTATATAGATTGTTTAAAAGTCTCTTAGCAGAGGATAGTTTCTGCTAAGTGTTTTCACTCTTATAGAAGAGTAAGAGTCCTGTATGGGTAGTTTGTGTTTTGTTCACTACATTAACCTCTGTGGCAGACTGCTAGTTCTTGTTAGGGTGTGATTGTATTAGTTGAGTCTTTGTAAATCAATCAACCATTAACAAAGTTCCTCCTATTTGAAAGGAGTAGAGTGGACGTAGAGGGATTACTCCACCCTCGAACCACTATAAACCTTGTTGTGTTCTTTGCCTTGTTTTCTGTCTTTAAGTTTACTGCATATTTATCTGAAGCATTCTACATTGAACAAGTATTTCAAAAAACTTCATATTTTCTAAGTATTTTCCATTCTGCATAAACTCTTTAAGTTCCTAAGCTTACTGCTAAAAAGTTGTAAACTTTGTTTTGAGGCAGCAAGCTCTATAGCTTATTCAACTCTCCCCCTCTAAATTTTCTACCACTTGAGATCAATAGTTTTGTATGTAAACTATTAAGTACATTTATAATAAACTTTCATTTGTATTTTTTTTATCTACTTATAATATCCATTTATAATAAATTAACACTTGTATTTTATCATAAAAATGTTTAAAAAAATCATTGAAACCCTCAAACACATGTTTCCATTATTTAATTTGATATATTTAATATGGATATTACATTTAAGATCATTAAATATAAATTATATATCTAAAATTAATTTAAAATAAAATATTTATTTTACCAAAAAAATGAAGAAAGATAATAGATATTCATCCCTTATTTTATATTATTTATCTATTTATTCTTTGTTTTGACTTTATGTACAATAAATAGTACTACTCTTAAATTAAATATTTATTTATCTTTCATTAATAAATGCAAAATGAATATTATTAATGATTTATAAAAATGGAAATATTTAATAAATAAGAAATGGCAAAATATTTTGTGCAACTAGCGCATGGATCTAGGATCCATGCACCCAGGTCGACCTGCCCCATGCGCCTCTGACGCGAGTTTTCACGAGCTCTCACGCGCCCACATGTGTCTGGTGGGTGCGCTCAAACCCACCAAAATTCGCTTCAGGCAGTCATACCCTCATGTTATGTTAGGGTTACCCTCATGTAATGTTAGGGTTACCTTCATGTTATGTTAGTGTTACCCATGTTACCCTCACGAGGGTAACACTAACACAACATGAAGGTAACCCTAATATAACGTGAGGGTCACTCTAACATACATGAAGGTATGATTAACATTGTTTTTACCTTCATGTTATGTTAATGTTACTTTCATGTTATGTTAGTGTTACCTTCATGTTATATTAGTGTTACCTTCGTGTTATTTTAGTTCAGTGGTTTTAAACTAAGGGTATGAAACCTGGAGATGAGATCACATTAACATAACGCGAAGGTAACCCTAACATAACACGAAGGTAACACTAACATAACGTGAGGGTAACGACCATAACATGCAAAAAAAGTAAAGAGGCACGGGCTGGGTGGGCCGGCCCAGCCCGCATGCGGCCCAGTTGCACGTATCACAGATCCGTGCAACTGGTGCACAGGAGAGTAGCTCATAAGAAATTTATTATAGTTATTTTTTGACAGGATATTCTGCTTTTATATAGACATATATAGATTTGATATTGATATATACCAATAGTTTGCTATAAATTTATGTAGAGAATGAATTAACCTCCACTCCTCCCTCGTATTGACATCGGTTGCCATATTAAAAATCGAGATTCCGTCATTCTTTTTATTCTTGATTTCTTTTTATTCTTGATTTCTATATTAGTCACAAGGTCTAGTGATTTTTGGGTTAAAAAAACATGAATATGTGACATTTTAAGCGATATTGTAAATTTAGGGTTAAATTCAATTTTGGTCCTGCTCCAGAGGTGTCGTCCCATTTTAGTCCTCCCTAAATCCGAATTTCAATTTTAGTCCTACTATCTCAAGTTTTGACCAATTTTAGTTCAATTTCGCCAGAAAATTAATTCCCGACCAATTTCCAACGAATGTTCTGCACTCGCCCCCAATTTGAACAATCCATCAGAAACGCGCTGACGTGTCTAATATTTACCCATTTTGAAATTCCACGTCAGATCCTAACATAATAAAATGAATTAAGAAATTTAAAGCATTAAATTAATTAATGGAAAAAATAGAAATTAGAAAAAACAGAAATTCATAAAATGAAATTAAACACAGAGATTGAATATATGAACGGAAAATTAAAAAAAAAAAAAAAAGGGAAGGAATATCCCAAATCTTTGAAAATCGCTGCCTCCGAAGGCCCATTCATCGTCGCCCATAAGAAAGACTCGCTAACCAGGCTCAAATCAGGCTCTGAACGCGTCTCTGTCTCCATGGATGTCTACAACCAAGGATCTGCGTATGAATTTCTTCTTCCTTTCTCTTCTCCTTTTTGCAATCAGATCTGCTTTTTACTTGTTCTAAACATGATAAAATTGTTTGAATTCAGCTCATAGTGGAGTATTTTGTGTTGCCTTAATTCTAATCTTTCCTTTTTTAGCTAATTTGTTGTGGGTTTATTATAGTTCCTTAATTAATTTGATAAGGAATTAGTTTTGGGATAATCTTGAAATGGATTTGTATGGTATTGAATTCCATTATGTGAAATTTGGGGATATTTCTTTCCTTTTTTTTTTTTTTTTCTGATTTCCCATTTATATATTCAATTACTGTGTTTAATTTCATTTTATGAATTTATGTTTTTTCTAATTTCTATTTTTTTTTCATTAATTAATTTAATGTTTTAAATTTCTTAATTCATAATATTATGTTAGGAATCTGACATGGAATTTCCAACTACGTAAGTATGAGTCACGTCATTGCGTTTCTGATGGATTGTTCAAATTGGTCCACACTCGCCGTAAATTGGCTGGGAATTAGAACTTTCTAGCGAAATTGGACTAAAGTGGTCAAAAATTGAGATATTATAACTAAAATTGAAATTTGGATTTAGGGAGGATTAAAATGGGACGACAACTCCGAAGCAGAACCAAAATTGAATTTAACCCTGTAAATTTATAACTATATTGTATATATTAAATGAGTTTTAAAGTTGCGGAACATTTAAAATGATCTGTTTGATATTTTATATTTTATATTAGATTGACTAGTTATACACATTCGAATAGCATCAAGATAAAGAAAAAAGGTTGTAAATTATTTAATCATAGTAATGTTTATACAAAAACATTAAAGTTTACAACTACTTATCTAACAACCCTATTTACAAATGACAAACACAATTCGAGATGTTTAAATGTTTAAATGTTTATTTATCTTTCATTAATAAATATAAAATGAATATTACCAAAACGATTTTTAAAGTTGAAACATTTCATATGTGAGAAATTTGTTACAATTTTTTTTAACATGACCTTCTATTTTGTTTATATATAGATGCCCATTTTTCATTCACATATTCACACACTCTCAAACATTTACTCTCTGTACTGTAAACAAAATGCTTGAAATACATTTTTCAACCACTCTTATCATTTGCATAACTGTTACTGTATTTGTGTTCATATTAACCCAAGTGAAGAAAAGTGTATCTTCTTCTTCAAAGCACCCCAAATCATATCCAATCGTTGGCTCTTTCTTTTCGATCTTAAAAAACAATGTTAGGTTCGTACAGTGGACATCGGAGATGGTGAATTCGACTCCCACACTTACTTTAACTCTCCACCGGACCTTCGGGCGGCGCGCCATCTACACCGCCAACCCCGCCAACGTGCAGTACATTCTCAAAACCAACTTCAACAACTACCAGAAAGGCTACTTTTTCAGAACTAATATGAAGGACTTACTTGGAGATGGCATACTCAACTCCGACGGGGACAACTGGAGGTTCCAGAGACAAGTTGCCAGCCATGAATTCAACGCTAAATCCCTTCGCAAATTCATCGAAACCGTCGTCGATTCCGAGATCTCCGACCGCCTCATTCCGACTCTGAGAGCCGCCGCAGCTGAAAATACTGTGATCGACTTACTAGATGTCTTTCATAGGTTAGCTTTCGACAATATTTGCAAGATCGCATTCGGACATGATCCTGAATACCTGTCGCAGTCGCTGTCCCCGCAACAGGACAAGTTCGTTAAGGCTTTCGAGACAGCTATCACACTCACCTCTAAGAGACTCGAGCCCTTTATCCCTTACTTCTGGAAGATCAAAAGGGCCCTCAATATCGGATCGGAAAAGCAGCTCAGAATTGCAATCAATGAAGTCCGAGGGTTCGCGAAAGAATTAATCAAGAAAAAAAAGCAAGTAATATCATCCATGGAATCAGTAGAAGGTGATGATCTTCTCTCAAGGTTTCTGAACTCAGGCCATTTCGATGAAGATTTCGTGACAGATGAAATCATAAACTTCATACTAGCAGGAAAAGACTCAACGTCGGTTGTACTCACATGGTTCTTCTGGCTGCTTTCGAAGAACCCGGATGTGGAAGACAAGATTCTAGCTGAAGTCGAAGAGAAATCAGAATTGGCATCCTCAGGCTACGATGAAGTGAAGGAGATGGCTTACATACACGCTTCTATTTATGAAACCATGAGGTTTTATCCGGCAGTTCCAATCGACTCCAAAGAGGTTGTTAGTGATGATGTTTTGCCAGATGGGACGAAAGTGTATAAGGGTATGAGAGTGGGGTATCATATCTACGCCATGGGAAGAGTCGAGAAAGTGTGGGGTAAAGATTGGGCGGAGTTCCGGCCATCGCGGTGGCTGGAAAAGGCGGCAGACGGCGGTGATAAGTGGAGATTTGTGAACAAGGATCCCTATGTTTATCCAGTGTTTCAGGCTGGAACCAGGGTTTGTATTGGGAAAGAGATGGCTTTGTTGCAGATGAAGAGAGTCATTGGCGCCGTTGTGCGGCAGTTTAAGGTGGCGCCGCTGGTGGCGGAGCCTGTGTATACGAAAGGTATAACTGCGACAATGAAGGGTGGTTTACCAGTGAGGATCCAGGAGAAGATCTAATCTTCTCTTCTATTATCACTAGATCGATGTTCATGTTCCCATAATATATATATCAAGTATTCTTGCCAAATCTTATTTTATAACTTGTTATAATATAAGATATATTTTTAGAGTTTATACAATAAGGTAAAGTGCATGAACTCTTTGTAATATTTTTTGAATTTTTCATCTATTCAAGGAATGCCTATTATTTATATGTGTTTTAATAAAAACTTTGTTTATATAATTGGTCGGCGGTTCAAGTGTTTGTAGTATAGTTGAATACCTTTAGCAGATGAAGATGAATTTGCAACTTTTATTTCATTTTTATGTAATGTCTTAATTTTATTTTTGTATATTTGACTGTATGACTTTAAAAATGACACAATGTGTATATGAATTTCTTTTTCCTTCTATTTTCTATTAATAATTGTACCCCCATTTTGAAAATTCTGAATCCAGCTGCTACTTACATAAGATGATTGTATAATAAAATCAGATGGATTGTAAATGTTGCAAGTCAATTTCTTTTTATATTTCATTGTATAAAATCTCATACAATTTTGAGTAAGCCTTGTGTGAGACCGTCTCACGGATCATATTCCCTGAGACGGGTCACTCCTACCTGGTCAAAAATGAACGGTCAACAGTCAACGACAGGTCAACGCTAGTCAACACCAATCATCAGCCAGTTAACTTCGGTCAACGGTTGGCCAACGCCATTGACCAAAAAGTATTTCATATCATGCATAAAAGTATTAAATATCATATATAAAAGTATTACATTCATAATGTAATAGTGTTATTCTACCCGCATAATACTTCTATGTGTATCATGTGATACTTTTAATTAATATTACGTACTACATATAAAATATTACATGATACATATAAAATTATTACTTATTGAATTCAATAGTGTTACATGTTGCACACAAAAACATTAGACTAAGTTTATTTAAACACGTTTATCCGGTTGGAAAATCGCCGAACTAGGCCGGTTCGAACCGGCGGTCAACGGTTCGGCGAACAGTTGACCCGCTTCCGGTTCTGAACCGTAACCGGAAACCAGATATATCCAGTTACGTTACGGTTTGCGATTTTCCAAACCGGAGGTTCACTTTTTTTTTTTTAATGCGATCTGCCACGTGGACGACTCTCGTTGAATTTGATATAGCTGTTGGAGATCGAAGGCTTGGGAGAAGTAGCCGTTGGAAACCACCCGAACCGAACCGGTTTCGAACCGGTGGTTTCAAAAAAATTTGAAATCGGCGGCTCAGATCTACGGGCCGTTGGACAAACCGGAACTAACCGGTGGTTCGAACCAGAGCATCCCATTTATTTATTTATTTATTTATTTTGTATTTTTTGAAATCTATAAATAGGGGTTGAAAGATGGTGATTTTTCACACCTCTCTCTCTTGCTCTATCTCTCTCAATTCTTACTCTATCTCTCAAAATTCTTGCAATTGTTACATTTCTACTATTCTACATTTCTACTTTACGTTTCAACTTCTATATTTCTACTCCTACATTTGTACATCATGCCTCGAAGAGGATCCTCGTCTCGTGGGAAGGGTAAAAGTCCCATACCCCCTTCTCAATTCACATGAGATGGCGATGATGTTGATTTGGGGGCCGATATCTAAGCCGCCTTGGCGGAAAGTGAAGATGAGATGTCGTCTCCTCCTACAACACAAGAAAGTGCACAAGAAGGAGGTGGTGCCGCCCTAGTCAAACCACTTCAACTAGAGTCGCATCATCACTTCGAAGTGACATTTTCTCCGTCCACTTCAAGAAGGAGCAATGTCCTAATTCAAATTATCGACTACATTGTATCTTGCAACCATTGTTCGAACAAATACAAGTTCAAGCATGGAGGGGGATATGAAACTTTCACCAACCATATCTTGAAGAAGCATCCGGACAAGATGGGATTGGACCGGTCTCAAACGCAACTACGAGGATCATCCGGCTCGTCACTAGGTATGGATTCTTTAACTTTTAAATTTAGTCAATTAGAATGGAGGAAAGAAAACTGTGATTTAATTGCCATGAAACATCTTCCACTAGGATATCCATGCGATGACATATATGAAGAACATATTAATACGTATTTGCAACCGCCTACTAAAGTTATATCTAAGAACACTCAAACACGTGATATGACTAAAAGAGTTATGGAATTTAAATATGAATTAATAGAAGAGTTAGCTCAACTTAAAACAAAATTTACTATTTGTTGTGATTGTTGGAAGGATCCTTTCAAATTTAATAATTATATGGGTATTACTTGTCATTGGATTGATAGTGCATGGAATCATCAAAAACGTTTAATTGTTTTTGTATCATTTCAAGAATCCGCAACCGAATTACATATTTCTCAAGTAATTATTAAAGTTTTAAATGATTATAAGATTTTAACTAAAATATTTGCCGTAGTCTTTGATAATGCGTAATGCGTCAAGTAATACCTCTAGCATACCTACCCTTGTTGAATTTTGTAAACCTCCAATACAAGGTGTATTTTTCCATACCCGTTGCATGACTCACGTTTTTAACTTATGCGTTCAAGATGGTTTAAAAGTTGTAGAGAAAGAATTAGTGAAAATTAGGAAAGCAATTAATTATATAACTTCTTCCGTTGCTAGACGTAAACAATGGGCTATAGGTTTTGTAAGGATAATGGTATGGAAGTTAGAAAATTTGTTAGAGATGTTGAGACAAGGTGGAACTCAACATATTATATGCTTCAAGATACTTATGATTATAGAGAAATTTTATATGTGTTTTTTTTTTTTTTTTTTTGAAGATAATGCTCATGAAGTTATGTTACATAGTGATTATTGGGAATATTCTTGCACAAATTTGTTAGAAATGTTAAAGGTTTTTGAACAAGCAACTAAGGACATTAGTGGATGTTATTATCCTACTTCTCCTATAGCATTAGATCAATGTGTTAAAGTTGCTTTAATTTTTCATGCTTTTGTTGATTATGATTCTTTGAGCCATGTACTTATTTTGATGAGATCAAAATGGTTAAAATATTTTCATGAAATACCCCCCCCCCCCCAATTTTTGTGTGCTAAATTATTAGATCCTATGATTAGAGAAGATGGGCTAGAAGAATTATTAACTATGTATTATAATATCTTGTTTCCAAATGGACTTCTAAATGATTATGATGAAGTAAAATATGTGTCTAATCCTATGGAAGTAGTTGCTAGAGCTAAAGGATATTTGGTTGATATATTTAGAGAATACAAAACAATACATAGTAGTGAATTTAGTGAAAATATAAGTGCTAGTGAAAATGTAGGACCTAGTAGTTCTTCATCTTCTTAATCTCACTTTGGACCAACCTTTAGTCAATTATATAACTTTTACGACATTAGAACACAAAAAAGAGCTAGAAGTAACCCTTCACAAGAATTAGATAATTATTTAAGTGTCACTTTTGAATCAATTGCTTTTGACGACCCAATAGATTTATTGAAGTGGTGGTCACGAAGGACCACCATGTATCCTATTTTAACCATTATTGCTAAGGAACTTTTGCAAGTCTCACTTCGACGATCTCGGTTGAACATGCATTTAGTATTGCGGGCCACACATTAGCTCCGAGACGTGCAAACTTGGTCATTGAGAATGTGCAAAACCGTATGCTCCTTGAATATTGGTGCAAAGCCAAAAGACGTTCACAACATCTACATAACGAAGCAACATTGGAAGATGGTGGTCCCGATTTGTTTGGCTACAACTCGAACACATCATCCTCCGGCGGAGGCACACCAACCAACTTCGAAGATTATAATTATTGGACCGGCTAAGTTGAGGTAAGAGAACTACTTGAGCTTTGATTCCTTAATTTTATAAATTAAGGATACTAGGCAATTTCATTATAAATTTGGAAATGAATTTCAATTCCAAAATTATAATGAAACTCGAGCTCTTTCAATTTTTTTTCCCCTTCCCAATCTTTTATTTATAAATTTGTAGATATAATTGAAAACTTGTAATAGATAGAATTTTTTTATGTAAATTTGTAATAGATAGAATCTTATAAATCAAATAAATTATTTTATGTAAACTCAAGTTGTAATTTTCCAATTTTTTATCAAAAGTTTGTTCACTTAATTATTATTTGTTAGATTTCATATTTTGTATTCTAAAATATCAATTTAATCGAAAACAAGTATTAAAAATCAAAATTGGTGATTAAAAAAAAAACCGGCCGGAACCGGCATTCCCCTCTACCGATTCGGTTCCGAGTCGATCATTCCGAAAACCGAAACCGACGGTTTCGAATCGAAACTGGAACCGTTTAACCAGATGAACATGATTAAGTTTATTCACAACCTAAGGGTTGAGTTGTGAGAAAATTACAAAAAAAAGTGGGGAAAAGAAAAAGGATAAAGAAAATATTGGTGGTGACCGGTTGTGAGATAGGTTGGTTGACCAACCCACACCACAACCAATTCATTAGCCCTTTTGTTGCCAAATGTCATGATACTATTGGTTGTATTAATTTTTTTTTAGTATAATTTATATCCTTGATTAATGATATAAATTTTTTTTATTTATTTAAAAAAAATAACCAAAATTTCTATCTTTTTATTAAATAGAGTCTAACATTAATATATTTTGAATTATAATTTGGAACTTTCTATTTCCTCTCCATCTCAAATTCTACCTTTTTTTGCATGCAGAAATTCTCTCTTTTCTCATATAATTTCTATAGTTTCTTATATGTATAATTTATATGTTTGTAATATATATTTCATGCATTTTCTTTTTCATTTTTGTATTCCCACTATTGTAATTTTAATTTAGTTATTGTGTTAGTATGTTATTTTAAGTGTATGTTCAAAATAATTTCCTTATTTTAATTGTGGAATTAAAATATAATTTTTTTTAATTTATGCAATTATTATATTTTTTAAGTATAATTAAAAAAAATTTCAACATAATATGCAATTAATATATTATATTTTAGTTGTGTGTATAGATGAGAGAGAAATGATTATTTTATTATAAAGTTAGGTTGGGTTGTGTTGTTGATAAAATATAAAATGATTAGAATATGGATTGTAGATTGTATATGTGGATGAGAGAGAAATGAATATTTTATTAAGAGGTTGAGTTGTGGTGTGTTGTTGATAAATATAGTCTTACGTTAGGAGAGTATTTTATGTTGATTTCAATAGTATTACATGTTGTACATAAAAGTATTATATTTGTGTAGTAGACAATATTTTTCTATATATCATCTAATACTTCATAGTATTACATGATACATATAAAAATATTATTTGTTGATTTCAATAGTATTACATGTTACACATAAAAGTATTACATGATGTATATAAAGATTACTCGTTGATTTCAGTAGTATTACATGTTGCACATAAAAGTATTGCATGATGTTATGTTCTTATAATGTAATAATACTTTTGTGTGTATTAGGTAATACTTTATATATCATTTAATACTTCATAATGCAATACTTTCATGTATATTAGGTGATATTTTTCTATAGATCGGATAATACTTTTGTATTATATACATATAATGTATAATATATTACAAAAGTATTAGATGATATATAGAAAAATATTATCTACTACACATAAAGGTATTACACAAAAACTCATGTGAGACGGTCTCACGGATAGTTTCCGTGAGACGGATCCTTATTACCCATGAATTGAACCCATATCCACAAATTTTCATATGAATTGTTAATTGTGGATTATAGGTTGATCCGTCTCACGAAAAGAGATCCGTGAGACGGTCTCAAACATGACCTACATTTCTCTATTATATATTTTCATACACTAACCAAATCAAAAATCATACTATTTTACAAAAACATTACATAATATATTGAAAAGTAATACCTAAAACACATAAAAGTATTACATAATTTCTCAAAACTTTGTTACATATGATATACATAAAAATATTATCTTATCAAAGTAAAAGTACTACATTAATGCAATATTTTTATGTATGTCATGTACTAGTTTTAGATATAATATGTAATACTTTTGGTCAACGTCGTTGATCGGCGTTGACCAACCGTTGACCGTGTTGACTTTTGAATTTTGACTTTGACTTTTTATCGTTGACTTTTGAATTTAACTTTTATCGTTGACTTTTGATCGGATCGGATTGACCCGTCTCATGGAATGAGATCTGTGAGACGGTCTCATACAAGAATTTGTATACAATTTTTCTTGTTGCAGGTTAGTGTTATGTTTTTATTTATTTCATAAATATATTTTTCAATACATATAAAATATACTTATATATTAGGGTCAGCATGGTTAGAAACTCTGAAAACCTAAGCGAAGTTTGAAGATTTCAAAAACAAAATTCTCTAGAATTTAAAACAAATATTCATTCATGCAAAATTTACTGTACACAGCATTCTTCAATTTAAAACTTGAAATAAATAAAAAATAAAATAGAGTTGGCAAATTTCTAAAGTAACCATCTCATGTAATAAACAATAAATTACATTCAAGTTTTACTTCAATATTTTTTTTATCGAAATCGTCTTGCTACATCATATAACTAGTATAGGACCCGTGTAACACACGGGATTAGAAAATTTAAATTAAACTTAATAAATTTAGAAAAACATTAATTATTATTTATATAAGAAAATATATTTGTGGTTAATTTTATATAATACACAACATTTAATTTAGCATTTAAAACAATATAATTTGATTAATATATAATTTATTCATTTATATCCTTCTCTATATTTTTTAAATTCACAATGTTCAAATTTATAAATAATTTACCTAGTATGTGTTACTTTAATAAATTTATTTAAATTTTCTATATTATATACTAATATAATGCAAAAAAATATATATAATGCATATTATTAACATTAATTTTGATATCATTAAATAGTCATATTAAATGACTTTAAATAGATTTAATTTGTTAAATTAATTTAATATGAGAAAAGTTGTTGGATTGATACGTGCCAATTTTGGTTATTCCTTGAGTATGGATATAGATAAGTGACAATCAGAAAATGAATTTATTTGACATATTGAAATTTCCTTTTTGAAAAGAGAAAGAAATATGTGTTTTATAGTATAACTATAAATGTCATCTAATACACTGGATTTATCAAAATATGTGTTTTCCAAAATTAAAAACTTAGGCAAAAACTATTCTAGATAGGTCTAACATAACACAAAGGTAGATCTAACTATACATAAAAGTATATATAATACAACGCAATGGTACATGTGGGCAATCTAGGGTTTATTTAAAAAAAATTAAAGTATGAAATTTGGGTAGAAAGGTAGGTTTAACATAACATAAAGGTAGGTCTAGCATAACGTAAAGGTATATCTAACATAACGTAATGGTAGGTGCATGCCAAAATTCAAAAACCAAACGCAAAAAAAGAAAATGTATGAAATTTGGGCAGATAGGTAGGTTTAACATAGCGTAAAGGTATGTCTAACATAACGTCAAGGTAGGTCTAACATAACCTATTGGTAGACGCAAAATTTCAAAAATTATGAGCGAAAAAAGAAAAATAAAAAAAAACGCCCCTGACCCGGATGGGTCCATGCACCTAATTCATAGGAGACCTACTCAAAAACTTAAAACTAATTATTTGATGATCAATATCTATTTTAGTTGACAAATTATATGTGTTCACAAAATTATTTATTATAAATATTTTACATAATATATTATTAATTGTTAATTTCTTTTATGATATCTTGACATTATTATAATATTGAATAATATTAAAATTCAATAAAGTTTGTAACCAATCTAGTATCACAATAAAAAAAGAATTAAATGTTACGTATAATTTTGTATATAGTTATTGACATATGGACCCGGGTGCATGTGCAATCGGTCAACGCGTTGACCAACACGCCTCCACGCGCGGTCAACGTGCTCCCACGCGCCTGGTGAGGGCGCTGAAACCCATCAAAATTCGCTCCAAATAGTGTTACCTTCATATTATGGTAGTGTGACTTACATGAAGGTAACACTAACATAACATGAATGTCACACTACCATAATATGAAAGTCAAGGTAACATTAACATAACATAAAGGTCACACTACCATAACATAAAGGTCAGTCTAACATAATATGAAGGTATGATTAACATTGTTTTTTACCTTCATGTTATGTTAGCGTTACCTTCATATTATGTTAGTGTTACCTTCATGTTATATTAGTGTTACCTTCATATTATTTCAATTCAATGGTTTTAAACTAAGGGTATGAAATTTAGAAATGAGGTAACGCTAACATAACACGAAGGTAATACTAACATAACATGAAGGTAACAACCAAAACATGCGAAAATGTAAAGAGGTGCGGGCTGGGCGGGCCGGCCTAGACCGCGCGCGACCAGATTGCACGGATCTGAGATCCGTGCAACTGATGTAGAGGAGAGTAACTCATAGTTATTTCCTTGAAATTAGGTCGTTCAGTTCTAAACTTTATTCAGTACAATTCACTTTGATATAATAAAATTGATACAATCAAAAAGGTTCTTTTCAGATAAACTAAAAACAGTTAATAGATATTCATGAAAAAATTGTGTGATCATTTTAACCCATAAATCAAATTGATCATTTCTATTAATTTATATGTAAATTGTAAAATATGGGTTGTGGGTCGATTCATCTCACAGAACATGATTCGTGAGATGGTCTTACGCAAGACTTATTCATTGATATTTATCAATTCAGAGGAGTTTTGAATCAGATTGGTACTATTCAATTATCTACGAAACCCAAGCTCAATATATATATATATATATATATATATATATATAAAATACATATTATTTATGTGTATTTTATTAACAATACTCTTAGAAAAAATAATATTTTCTGTATTCTATTTATTAAATACATTTTTAAGTTTATATTTAAAGAGGAAGTGTTTTTTACATTAAGAAAAAAATTAATTAATCCATGTAAATTAAAAAAATTGAACTAAGAAATACAGTTAAATTGAATCATATTAAGACCTAAATGAAAAATATTGATCAAACTTACTTAAGACCCATAGTGATAAATCTACAAGAGTAATATGAATTTTGATATGATAAGTGAGGCATTTTCCAATTTTGGTGCATCAAGTTTGAGCTTTCCAATTTTATTGTTTTAACTATCGATTTTTTCCAATTTTAGTCCTTCAGAATGCACATCAGATTTTCCGAGTGTTACGTTAAATTTTCCGACTGCCACGTCAAATTTTTCAATGGTCACATCAGATTTTATGACGATCACATCAACAATATCGGATCATATCTTCTCAAGATAGACAAATATCTGATTTCTTTCCATATATCCCATATACCCAAGGGTCATACCCCATGTATCTCTATAAATAAGGCCTTTAGAAATATGGTTTTTAGGGGGATCCTTGAAACCAAGGCATCCCACAAAGGCGATTTGACCGTGCAGCTCGGGTTATCCATGCAGGTTTCTAGCTCGTCCAGTTGAGCTTCTATTATGCGGGATCATCCATTGCTCGGACCGGTTCGGTTCAGCTTGGCTCTGGTTTTACCCAAAAATCGAGATAAAACCCGGATAATATTTTAGGGTATAATAAGAAGAACTTTGCGGAGTAAGTCCAAGCATACTATGCCTCGGTCCTTCGTGAAGGCCGCGGTGGAGGAAGCTCTAGATGAGTTTATCAAGGAGTGGTTATTGATTTGTATTCTGCTCTACTGATCTCGTGACAAACTCTATCTTCATGATTTTTATGTACTTCTTTGACATTGTCATGGTTTGAGTTGTATGAGATTATCATGGTTTTAAGTTTTGAGATTGTATGTTGAGGTTTATATGGACTATATACATGAGAAATTGTGAGGATAACCAATCTGCTGAGGTTTATTTCTGAGATTATCATGTTTTTATCATAACAAAATGGGATGACTAGATGATTGATTTTATTTACTAGATGATGATTTTTTATTGAATGGGATGATCAATCATTTAAGTTTTATATTATTGAGATAACAGAAGTTTATTTATGAGATTATCATGTTTTTATCATAACAAAATGGGATGACTAGATGATTGAATATTTTTATTCACTGGATGATGATTTTTTATTGAATTGGATAATAAAATCTGTTAAGGTTAAATATATATGAGATTGAAATTATCGTGATTTTAAGTTTTGGAGTATTGTTTTTGTGCACCAATTGCATGGAACTGGGCGCCCGTGGGTCGGGTCAGGCCGGATTTGACCCGGATCCGCACCCATTTATTTATTTATTTATTTATTTATATGATAACCTTTATATTTTATGAGTATAACCTTTATATTATATGACTATAACTTTTTTGTACAAATATCATAACCTTTAAGTAAATATACTCAGACTTTTTTCAATACAAAATGTAAGATAATATAGCTGAAAACCTTTATATTGTGATGATTTAACCTTTATGTTATGTTGATTTAACTTTTATATATAAATATTATAACCTTTATTTACTTAAAGAATAACATAAATGTTGTGTTAATATAACATAAAAGTTAATATTATTATGCGTAAATGTTGCATTATTACAACTTAAAGGTTTACAGTGTGTTATAACCTTAAAATTATATACTTAGAATTATTTCAATCATGTAATATAACTGAAAACTTTTATATTCTTATAACTTAAGATTTATGTTATATTGATATAACCTTTATATACAACTATCATAACCTTTGAAAAATATAAAAGTTATATTATTATAATATAAAAGTTAAATTATTATTACGTTAAAGTTAAGTTATTATAATATAAAGGTTTAAAAGGTAATATATATTTATCTTACTTTGTAAAATATTAAACTATCAGGATAGAAAGGTTATGCGAATATATCATAAAGGTTATGTAAACATAATGAAAAGGTTAGGCGAGCATAACTAAAAGGTTAGGGGAAATAACTAAAATGTCATGGAGTGAAATTAGGGCTTGAGCGCGATTTGGGGGCGCGTCTCAGTGCGTGGGGGTGCGTTCCAGCGCGTTTTGGGCGTGAAAATCACCCGGATTGCATGGGTCATGATCCATGCACTTGGTGTATATAAATAATTGTGTAAATTTTGAGATTGTGTATTATGGTTTATATCTTACTGGAGATGGAAAAATTAGATTGGAGAAATTGTGAGGAGATAACCGTAACATCCCAAATTTTCCAAGAGTAAGTCTCTTATGAATCAGGTGCCCGGGTCGGATCCGGGTCAGGGGAACCGCTTCTCTGCTTCTTTTTCGCACATGATTTTTGAAATTTTGCACCTACCAATTGGTTATGTTAGACATACTTTGACGTTATGTTTAACATATCTTTAAGCTATGTTAAACCTGCTTTTCTGCCCAAATTTCACACATTTTCTTTTTTGCGCTTGGTTTTTGAATTTAGGCACCTACCACTACGTTATGTTAGACATATCTTTATGTTATCTTAAGCTTACAATTATGCCCAAATTAAATACTTTAAAAAAATTTTAAAAAAACCCTAGGTTTGACACATGTATCATTACGTTGTATTAGACATACATTTATGTATAGTTAGACATATTTTTGTGTTATGTTAAATCTACCTACATAAGGTAGGTCTAACATAACACAAAGGTAGGTCTAACATAACATAAAAATAGGTTTATTTGAGCGAATTTGGGTGAGCTTTAGCGCGAGTATCAGGTGCGTAGGGACGCGTGTAGGCGCGTGAAACGAGCGTGTGAGTGCTTTTTTTGGGCATTTTGACCAGATCAACCCTGGTGCATGGATCTTGATTTGTACAATCGATTCATATAAGTTTTTGTCATTTTCCAATTAAATCCTTTCACGAGTGATAAGTGTTTATCTATTATCATGAAGAGTCACGATACACATAAGCTATGTGATAATTCAAATATTATACCTTATCACGGAGCTTTTTACGTGAGACGTACGGGTCAACCCATAACCCACACTTAATTGTGGATATGAGTTCAATTCATAGATAATAATGATATCTCTTATAGAAACTTTCCGTGAGACCGTGTCGTTTATGTTTTTGTGATAATTAAATTAAATGTAGGATTTTAGAATCAAAATTTATTAGTTGAGATAAGGAAAAATTGAAATAGGTGGTTGAGAAATATAAGAATCTGTTTAACTCCTCCTACATATAGGAGAGTTTAAAACCCTATCTATAAATTTAGGTAATTAGCTTGCTTGGAAATTAAACCCGTTGATAGACGAAATCAAATAGATAATTCCCACGTACCATTAAGCCTAGAAGAGCCGCAGGTAATTGTTCACAAGCCCTTCTGTCATTAATTGCTTTCGTTAATAGTTTACTAAATTCAGTTGATGGGTGTACATATTAAAGAGGGGTGAGAAAAAGAATTCGTGTTTTGCATACTTTGATCAGTGGTATGAGCCTTTATGGCATATTGAAGTAATAAAATAAGAATAATAATAATAATAATAAAAAGTTAGAGTGTAGAATAGTAGATCTTTTCTGTTTCATAGAAATACAGGAAGACACGTGAATATTATGAATTAGGTGTATTGGTAGTAATTATTATAAAATCGAATTGTTTAGTTTGAAATTAGGTTGAAATCAATTTCTGTAATGTTTTATTTTCTTTATATGAGGTGTATTTTAATTTAGGGGTTAGATTGTATAACGTTCCCGATTAAATATAGTTAATCTTTTCATTATAGTCTTAATATAATTAATTAATCACAAAAACTTTTATGCATCAGGTGCATGGCCCCAACCCGACCCGCGCGTGTACGCGCTTCCACGCGCGTCCCACGCGCTCCCACGCGCCTGGGCGGATGCGCTCAAATTCGCTCGTTAAGGATACTTTTCAATTATGTTAAGGATACTTTTAAGTTATGGTAAGGATACCTTTCAATTATGTTAATGATACTTTTAAGTTATGGTAAGGATACCTTTGAAATCCTGATTTCAGGTTACATGCCACGTTATGTTAAGAATACCTTTTAGTTATGTTAAGCATACATTTAGGTTATGTTAAGGATACTTTTAGTTATGTTAAGAATACCTTTTGGTTATATTAAGTATACCTTTAGGTTATGTTAAGAATACCTTTAGATGATGTTAAGGATACCTTCGAAATCGTGATTCCAGGTTCCTTTGAAATCTTGGTCACATACCTTGACGTTATATTAAGGATACCTTTAGGTTATGTTAAGAATACTTTTATGTTATGTTAGAAATACCTTTGTGTACAAAATGTGTAACACAACTATGTTATGAATAAGGTATTTCTAACATAACATAAATGTATCCTTAACATAACCTAAAGGTATGCGTGACGTAAAGTAAATGTATGAAATTTGGGCATAAATGTATCCTTAACATAACCTAAAGGTATCCTTAACATAACCTAAAGGTATGTCTAATATAACGTAAATGTATGAAATCTAGACATAAAGGTATCCTTAACATAACGTAAAGGTATTCTTACACATTACATAAAGGTATCCTTAACATAACTAAAAGTCATGACCAATTTTTAAAAAAGTTAGCGTGAAAAAAAATAAATAGAGAAGCGGGTCGGGTAACCTGGATCCGACCCGGTTGCATGGATCTAAGATCCATGCACCTGATGCACAAGAGACTTACTCTTAATTAATTAGCTCGTTCTTAGTTAAGAACAGATTTAAATACTTCATAATAATTACAATTATATTAAATTAATAATTCTTGAATGGTTTTATTAATTAAGTTGATTGATGTACTGCTATGAATATAACATCTGACTTAATAATTTGTTTAGGTGGCAGAGTTAGAGTTAGGAATGTAGTTTAATATTCTGAGAATTAAATAATAATTAAAATATGGAAAGAAGATATAGTGAGATGTGATCAAAGAAGGAAATTTACATGACTAATACTATATTAACAACAATAAAGGGTGCATTGATTAAATAAGGGTGATTACTTCTTTCAGCAAATATAAATTTTTGCACAAAAACTTTTATGCATCAGGTGCATGGATCCTAAATCATAAGACACTCTCAAGTGTTACTCAATATAAATTTTTGCACAAAAACTTTTATGCATCAAGTGTTACTCATATATATATATATATATATATATATATATATATATATATATATATTAGGCATAAGACACTCTCAAATAAAGAAACAAATAATGTCTAGTTTCAATATAACGAATGATTCACATTTTAATTGTTCCCATTAATTGTTTTTTTTAAAAGAGTTTTGACCTATGGAAATTCCAGGTAAGCACATCTCTCCCTTACAGTATGAGTAGTTTCAGATTATTTGTTTAGTATTGATGCCATTAAAATTACATATATGTTGTGTTGTTTTCTATAAGTATGTTTTAATGATTTGTTAAGTGATGTACTTTCGTGTGTTTTTTGATCAAGCACAAGATGCTATTGAACCATGTTATATATGAATTGAGAAAATATATTTTGAAAAAGTATGTATATGTATATACTTTTATTTTATATATATTTTAGAGACTGGTACAGGGCTTCCAGACCGCCCACAAGAAGTTAAGGGCTCCTAGACCACCCTATTAGTTATTGGTTGCTCCATTTGGATTCGATGACTAGCTACCCCAGATTCTTCGGAGTTGCACGCATTGGTACCATATTTGAGTCTATAATATATTTGTAAGGAACATTGTATAGATTTTGATGAAGACAAAACATGTAATAGTTAAAGCCTAGGATCCTATGTACTTAGTTTCTGTTGTAATCTCTTAGATTATGATCAGGAGGCCTAGAGATCAAGACTTAAAGCTTAAAGATGGAATGAACCCTGCTGCATAAAAGGAATTAAAATGACTAAGTATAGGTCACTGCAGCAGGATACTGAATGGTCACTGGAGGGCTACTATAATAGGATGCTACTGAGGCAAGTAAGCTGGCTGAATGAAAGACAAGTAAGTTAGGCTGAATGAAAGACAAGTAAGGCACTCGCTGAATGAAATACAAGTAAGCTAGACTGAATGAAAGACAAGTAAGCATAAGCAATCTCTCCAGAGACAATTACCTCGGAGTGAGCACACTGAGTTTACGTTAGGCACATCCACAAAATCAACCAATCAAAATGTGTCACGTAAGGAAGCAAACTAGACGATATGGTGTTGTCAGACTGTGTATGGCGACGGCAGAAACAGAAGTGTACGATCTCAACAACTTTATATGGACTAACCAGAAAAGGCCACGTCGCCCCATGCATGCTGCAAAGAATGATGCTCACTCCTAACAGACAGATCTCTTATTGCCTATAAATAGTAGAAGAACTGGATTTGAAAGCCACCTGAAACTCTTGCAATCAAAGCACTCAAGCTATCTAAACACACTATCTTTTAATCCTTCGAAGTTTCAAGTTCAGTCTATAGCAGCAAGCATACTTTGATTAGAGAGCTATTCATTCTAAAGCTTACTGCCCTTGTTGTTGAAAGAAACCTTATTTATTTTCATAAACTGTTAGGAGTTGCTTGATCGGAGGTTGTTCCTAATCAAGTATTTTCGTTCTTAGTAGAAGAACAAGAGCTCTGTGTGGGCTAGTTGAGTTTGGTCACTGTGCAGTAACCCTGTGTGGGATAGACTGACAGTTCTTGTTAGGTTTAGATTGTATAAGTGAGGCTTGTGTAAATCAACCATTTTACTTAACAAAGTTCCTCCTTGTAAAGGAGTAGAGAGGACGTAGAGGGATTACTCCACCCTTGAACCTCTATATATCTTTGTGTTAAGCTTTCTGTTTTTAAGCTTACTTCTGCTCTTATATATATATATATATATATATATATATATATATATATATTGCTTAACTGTTTTACTTGCTATATCTCTCTCATAAGCATCCTAACTGTTTTAAAAAATGATGCACTGTTTTCAAAGGAATTTCCGTTGTGCATAAAACCCCTTTTAACCAAGTTCACAAGGTAACTGCTGAAGCAGTAACCTCAGGATCATTAAGCTTACTAGCTACCTGCCTGAGTGACTTGAACAATCTGTTTAAAAGAAAAGGTTTGAAAATTTTGAGTACGCTTATTAACCCCCCCTAAGCCTACTACCACTTGGGGCCAACAAGTGGTACCAGAGCAGGTTGGATTAAACATCCGATCTAACTGATCATTCCCTGATCCCTTATTTCTGAAAACCAGCATTTGCATTTTTCTTCATACATACATACTAAGAATGGATTCTCATAAAGTGCCCATGTTTTCTATTGAAGAATATAATGATTGGAAGATTCGACTGCAGACACATCTGTCAGCCATGCACGACGAAATGTGGTATATGTCATTACTGATGGACCACCAAAGATCACAAAGGTGAACCCTCTGTTCACCAGAGCTATTGATGTCACCGTAGAAGGACAGGCAGATGCAGGAGTCATTCCACATCCTGCTGTGATAGAGAAACCACGCGAGGAATGGATAGCTGATGAGAGAAGACGAGCAAACCTCGACAATGTGGTTAAAAACTCTTTATTCCTAACTCTCAACAAATGAACCTTCAGCAAGGTGAAAACATGCCGAACTACAAAAGAAATGTGGGAAAAGCTCGAACAGATATGCGAAGGCACCGAGCTTACTAAGCAAAACAAGGTCTCTGCAGCTACCCAGAAGTTTGAACTATTTGAGGTGCTGCCTATAGAGACACTTGAACAGATGGACCTGTGATTTACGGCCATCATCAATGAGCTGGAGCCTCTGGATAAAATCTACATCCAGAACGAAAAGAATATGAAGGTGCTGAGAGCCCTTCCAGCTGAATGGGATGGCAAGATGACAACCATGAGAGTATCTATAGACCTGAAGTCCATGAGCACGTTTGATGTCTTCTCAGACCTTAAAGCCTTCGAGTTTGACATCAATAAAAGAAAGGCTGAGAATGGAGAAGGAAGCTCGAAGGTTACTGCTCTGACAGCGAGGTCGCCTTAGGAAGCTAAGAAGTCAAAGGACCAGACAACAACCTTGGAGGCTACTGCAGAAGAAGACATGACCTTACTCCTGAAGAAGTTCCAGAAGTTCATCAGGAAGAACTCTAGAACAGACAACTTCAGAAAGAAGCGGAATTAAGCTGGAACCAGTGGGCAGGCACCTCAATCCAATGCCAAGGCTACTGACATGTCTACAATTGAAGGAAGCCAGGTCACTATGCCAGAGAGTGCCCCCCCTGAAGTCCATCGCTATCCTAAGGATGAGTGGAAGATGAGACAAGAGAAGAAGAGGCAAGAGCGCCAGAAGCTGAGGGCGCTGATCGGTGAAGTAGAAACCTCTCAGGTAGTTACACTTGAGAAGGTACAAAAGAAAGAAGAATCAACCACCGACAATGACTCAGAGGATTCAGCGTCTGATGATGAAGCCCTAATCTGCCTCATGGCCAAGCACGGCGAATCAGAAGAAGAGGTAGTCTATCTTAACCCTTCTATTCAAGTTGATGAACAACTGAACATTATTTGTGCTTTTAGGCAAATCATGAGTGACTTTGAGCAAATGACCTCAACTCATGAGGAGCTGAAATAAGAAAATTTAAAGCTTAAGAGTGAGCATGCTTCGCTTGAAAGGCTCCTGGCCCTTAAAAAATTAAAAAGCTAAGCATGCAGTGACCTAAAAGCTGAAGTCAGTAAGCTCAATTTGCAAGTTACTAAGCTAGAAAGTGAGAAGAAGGTCCTCACTGAAATAGTAAATACCTTTAACAAATCCTCAAAAGACTTGGATGCAATGTTAAACATTAAAAGGAGTCTGAAGGATCATACTGGTATAGGATACTGTGTAGAGGCTTCAACTTCAACAGGTAGCACCTCAAAGGCACCTACATTTGTGCCTGCAGTTGTCCCTCACAAAAATGAGCTACCTAACTTAGGGGGAACTGCAAGCAGAAATGCAGGAAGCTTTGCAGGAAAGGGAAAAAGACCTCTTACAGTGACCTATGGCAGTAAGTCAGTCAGAAGCTGGCTCCAGCAACCTAGAAAGGGTAAAAGATCTCAACCTTCCCATATGCCAAATACCTACATGTATAAATCTAAAGGAACCTATGTTCCTAGAAGGTAAAGAAGGGAGCCACAAGGACACAAAACATATTTACAATATCTTAAGGATATTGGTAAAAAGACAGAAACCAACAAGACTTATAACAAAACAATTGTTATAAGGCAAGTATGGGTTCCTAACAAAATCATGGATACTAACAAGAAAGGACTCGTACTTGTCTGGGTACCTAAAAGGAAGTAATTTCTCTTTGATTGCAGGAACATGTGACAGGAAGCAGCAAGGACATATGGTACATTGATAGTGGCTACTCCAGGCACATGACAGGGAACCAGAAGAGCCTGATCAATTTTAAACCTTCAAAATGAGCCAAAGTCATATTTGGAGACAACTCCAAAGGAAGCACAAAAGACACTGGTGACCTGATTAAAGGGAAGACCTGCATCAATGAAGTATAACATATAGAAGGCTTGAAATACAACCTTCTAAGTATAAGCCAATTCTGTGATAAAGGTTACTATGTGGAGTTTAATCTTAACTAGTGCATGATCAAAGATAACAAGACTCAAGAAATCAAGCTCACTGGAACAAGGAAATGAAATGTTTATGTTGCTGATTGGGAATCAGTAACTTCAGCTACTTGTTTCATAGCCAAAGGAACTCCTGAAGCTAGCTGGCTGTGGCATAAGAGGATGAGCCACCTGAACTTCAAAACCATAAATAAGCTAGCAAGGAAAGGTCTGGTCAGAGGGTTACCAGACATGATGTATAAGAAGGGAGCTATCTGTGGAGCATGCCAGAAAGGGAAGCAAGTAAAAAGCTCCTTCAAGAACAAGATTCATCGGTCTACAGACAGGATACTGGACATGCTGCACATGGACTTATTTGGACCAATTGAACCAATAAGCATAAATGGAAAGAAATATACCTTAGTAGTAGTAGATGACTATTCAAGGTTCACTTGGATACTATTTCTAGAAAAGAAATCGGATACTCAACAAAGTCTACCAGAGTTCCTAAGGAGACTGCAGATAGAAAAGAGCTTGAGCATTGTCAAGATCAGAACAGATAGATGAACAGAATTCACGAACAAATTCATAGAAGCTTACTGTTCAAACAATAGAATCAAGCACGAATACTCAGCAGCTAGGACACCTCAGCAGAACGGAGTTGCTGAACGAAGAAACAAGACCCTGAAGGAAGCTACGAGGACGATATTAGCAGAAGCAGAGCTACCAGAGAGATTTTGGGCAGAAGCAACCAACACAACATGCTACACACAGAAAAGATGCCTTATCAACAAGGATCTAAATAAAACTTCTTATGAGTTGTGGTATGGTTACTCTCCTAATATTTCTTACTTTCACATTTTTGGTTGCAGGTGTTTTGTGCTTAACAATGGGAAAGAGCACCTCAAGACCTTCGATGCCAAATCTGATGAGGGGTATTCATAGGATACACATTGGTAAGCAAAACCTTCAAAATCTTCAACAAGAGAACACTTGTTGTGGAGGAATCTGTACATATGGTTTTTTATGAACCACATTGCAGTAAGGTTGATATAAAGGAACTCCAAGAAGAGTTGGATAAAACTCACATCAGTAACAATCGTGTTGAATATATTGATATGCAGTTACCAAATTTTCAACATATGGATGGGAATTCACCATCCCAAACTCAATAGGATCCTAACTTGCAGGTACCTACTCAGACACAGGAACCTGAAGATAACCAGGAACCTCAAGGAGATCAGCCTATAACTACAAACCAGAACCCAACTGAAGTACAGGCAGAAATATACAATCCTGAAGGAATTGAGCTAGAAGTTCAGTTGGAAATTTCTGAAGATCAACCTCAGCAAGCTGATGAAGCAAGAAGGAAATGGCTCGGAGACCACCCCAGAGACCTGATTATAGGAGACTCTACCTCTGGAGTACGGACCAGAAGATCAAATCCATATGAAGCCATGTTTGTGTGCTTCATCTCACAAACTTAACCCAAGCATCCTGAGGAAGCTCTAGAAGATACTAACTGGGTACGAGCTATGCAAGAGGAGCTAAATGGATTTGAGAGGAACCAAGTCTGGTACCTGGTTCCTAGACCTACTCATCAAGGAGTAATTAGAACTAAATAGGTCTTTAAAAATAAGCTAGATGAAGAGGGACAAGTTATAAGGAACAAAGTCAGGCTAGTAGCAAAAGGTTATTACCAGGAAGAAGGAATCGATTTTGATGAAACCTTTGTTCCAGTAGCTAGACTTGAAGCCATAAGGATCTTTCTAGCTTATACAGCACACAAGAATCTTACTGTCTATCAAATGGATGTCAATAGCGCCTCCCTGAATGGGATGTTGGTAGAGGAGGTGTACATAGAGCAGCCTCCTGGCTTTGAAGAGAACGCTGATAGGATGGTCTACTGGCTCAGAAAAGCTCTATATGGACTTAAGCAGACACCTAGAGCATGATATGACACTCTGTCAAAATACCTGCTAGACAATGGATTCAAGAAGGGCAAAGTGGATATGACCCTATTCAGGATCCAGGATGGAGATAACATCCTACTTGTCCAAATATATGTAGATGACATCATCTTCGATTCAACCAACAAGGAGCTTTGTAGAAAATTCTCTGACTTGATGCAATCCAAATTCGAGATGAGCATGATGAGAGAATTGAGCTTCTTTCTCAGATTGCAAGTTAGACAACTTGATCAAGGTACCTTCATCAATCAGATGAAATATACAAAGCAGTTGATCAAGAACTTTAGAATGGAGAATGACAGCATTGTAAGCACTCCAATGCCAAAATCAGGAAGCTTGGACAAAGATAAAGAAAGGAAAGCAATCTACATCACCAAATACAGAAGGCTGATAAGGTCACTGTTCTACCTCACTGCAAGCAGGCCAGACACAATGTTCACAGTAGGGATGTGTGCCAAATACCAAGTTGCACCTAAGGAGTCTCATCTAATAGTGGTGAAGAGGATAATCAGATACCTAAAAGTAACCCAGGAAGTAGGCTTGTGATATCCTAAAGATGGAGGAATTAAACTAATCGAGTATACTGATTCTGATTTTACAGGTTGCAAAATTGACAGAAAAAACACTAGCGGAACATGCCAAATGCTTGGGAATCGACTAGTCTCGTGGTTCTGCAAGAAGCAAACCTCAATAGCAACTTCAACCGTAAAAGCTAAATATGTTGCTGCAGGAAGCTGCTATGCACAAATCCTATAGATTCAGCAACAACTCAGAGACTATGATATTATTGAGAAAGAGACTTCGATCATGTGTGATAATACAAGTTCTATAGCAATCACACACAACCGTGTTTTCCACTCGAGAACAAAGCACATCAATGTTCGACATCATTTCATCAGAGACCATGTAGAGAAGAAGGACAATCTACTGGAAAAAAGTCACACTGATCAGCAGCTAGCTGACATATTCACAAAACCTCTCTGTGAATCCAGATTCTCCTTTCTTAGAAATGAACTAGGAATTATTAAACTAAGCTAACTCATTCTAATGAACGTTTGTTAAGCATCCTACCGTTTAGGGGGAAGTCAGGAAGTTTCACAAAGGAGAAAATCAGGAAGCTCTGAAAAAGACTCTGAAAAAAAAAGGATACTGAGGAAGGTCCCTGTCAAAGGTCCCATGAAGGTTACTAATGAAGCTCACTGGATGACACGTCAACTGAATCAACTGGAAACACAATCATCACGCAGGAACCTTAAAAGCCCACGTTCTGAAGTAACTGTCAATCCAGAAATGTGGCGCATCAAATCCGGACCAGTTACCCAGCAAAAGATGACGATTTTTGCAATTTAGTCCCTGAAAAGATTTGAAAATCATAAAGTACAACAGAGCATTAAATGTCAGGAACCTCAGCCGCAGGATGCAAAAACTATTCAGATTCAGAGTCAATCTTGACAATTGACCAACACACAGGGAGTTTTCCTATAAATAGGAACCTTATACACTTTCAAAACTTTATGCTCTCTTAATATTTTCTCTCAAGCATTCTGCAAATCAGTAACCTAGCAATCCTCTTGCTCTCTCTGTTCCCTTTGCAGAATCACTCTCTCTCTCTCTCTCTCTCTCTCTCTCTCTCTCTCTCTCTCTCTTCTTTCACTTCTTTAAAAATGGCACCTAAAAACTCCCAGGTTATCGATGGTCGTCTCATCGACGAGAAGATCATGCTGAAAGTCATCAAGGATGAAGGTCACTCCACTGATCTCATGGAGTCCATCCTCAACAAACTGCAAAAGTCTAGAGTTCTGGGGTTCTGCTCACACTACAAGGAACCCTATTATGAGGACCTTGTGAACCTCTTCTACGCCAATACCGTAGTCTCTAAGGACAAGCTGAGAATAGTGTCCAGCATTGGGTCAAAGACCTTCGAATTCAAGGCCAGCACCCTTGGGAAGATCTTCCAACTTCCTACTGAAGGGATGAGTGACAGTGAACTGGCCACCTATGGAGAGGACCAGATGGAGGAATATTGGAAATAGTTCACTGGGTCAGATGACTTGTTGACTTTGAACAAGAGCTGCAACAAAAAGCTCTTCCTGGTGGAGTATCAGATGTTTCACGATATATGTTGTCATATCATAGAGAACCGATCAGGTTCCTTTGATAAGTGTACCAACTTGAGGTATAGGATGATGATGGCGCTGATGGAGGCTGAGGTGAACTGGGCAGAGGATGAAAAGAAGGTTGGCAAGCCAACCTATGGACTCATCAACAATACCATCTTATGGTATATGGGTTATGACCTGTCAAAGGGTAAGCCTATTCAAAAGGGCAAGTTATAGGGTATGGCAGAATCTTTGCCAAGAAGTGAAACAAAGTCTCACCAGTAACCAGGAAGGTTACTGAGGTGAAGGAGAAAGAGACTCATGGGAAACCAGACAAGGAAAGCTTGTCGGAGGGAGAAGCCTCGACAACTACTTTTTCCTCTCCTCAACAGTAGAAAAGGGCGAGGAGTGTGAGGCCTAGGGTAAAGAAGGTTGTTCAGAGGAAGCTGAGAATCTCTAATGATGAAGCATCCCCATCACTACCACCTACAGTGATGTTATAGCTTCCTGCTCCCCCGAGCAAGAAGAAGGATGCTGAGTCTGAGATTCTTACTACTGTGCAGGCGGAGGTAGTTGTACAAGAAGGTTATTGCTCAGTTGAGGGAGCAGTTGGGATTGGAGGAAGAGGTGGAGGAAGAGAATGATGACATTGAAGTGGTCTTGGACTTGGCAAAGATGAAGGTCGAGTTCAAGAAGCTGTGGGATCGCTTCATTGCCTGGTGGGAGTACAGACACCTTCCATGCCAAGATCTTATCCAAGGTCGGATTTGATCGTTGAGGAGGAGTGGGCACTGAATTGGGCTGAAGTTGAAAATATCAATGAGGAGAAGGTGTTGGAAACCAACTTCCTCAGGGGACTGCAGAGGAGGAAGTGGAGGGAGTATCAGGACAATGTGGAGGCAGAGTTGCGGTTTGCCGCCATTGCAGAGAGGAGGAAGCAAGCTGAGCCTCTTACATTGTCCCCACCTTCCCCAAGGACGATGAAGGGGAAGAAGCCCATCGAGCAACCTAAGTTCTTCAAGGATGAAGTTATCTTGGAGGTAGCTGCTGCTCAAGTTAAGGCTGGCGATGACATGGGCTTCGCGGAAAAGCAGACGGAGGCATTAGGGGTAGATGAGGTGGAGGAAAGGATGCTGAAGCAGGCCTTACATGTCAGCATTGTGGAGACCATGATGCGGCATAGGCCCTGGCCTATTCAGCCAGGTGAAGGATCCTCCTGTGGAACAGAGACGACTGAGCCACCTCTTATGGTTCAGCTGATAAGCCAGAAGATGTCTTCATCACCAGCATCCATGCCACAGGATGAGTCCAGTGGTGCCTTTAATAACTGGTAGACATCGAGATTCTTCCTGATGAGGAGGTAGAAAGATCCGATGTCGCAGGAGTGGTTCCTACCCTTGAGGAAGCTCCTACCAACAAGGAAAAGGTTGACTCACCGATGATGGAGCCACCAACTACTCAGGAGGCTGAAAAGTTGGAAGTCCTTGCAGTTGCTGCTGTGCTTGAAGAGACGCTTCAGATTGCTCAGGAACCAGAAGCTGGCAACTGTTGAAGGATCCTCTGTGCCAGAAACCGTTGAAGAACATGCACCTACGGAGGAAACTAAGTCGGCTGAAAAGGTAACTCCAATGAAGATGGAGGGAGTAATCTCTGAGGATCCTGTGAACCTTAGTAAGAAGGTTGGAGAGGAGGCTGCAACAGAACAGACTGCTCTTACAGAGTCTACTGTTGAAAAGTCTGCTAACACAGAGACTTCAAAGAAGATGAGGGAGGTGGAGAAGGCGCCTGTGGAGAAGCAAGGGTCTTCAGAAGAAGAAATAAGGAGGTTGCAAGCCTTGAAGGGAGATGTGTCTCAGGATGCTGTAATGGAGGAGCCTGCTGATGAGATAGAGGCTGATCTGGATGCTGAGAATGAGGAGTGCAGACTCACCACATCTTCCGACAGCGATGATGTTGCACCTAGTGAACAGGGTGCTACCGGAGCCAAAAAATCCAAAAAGCTAACCTCTTCTTCTTCTTCTGTGCAGGATGCTACTAATAAATCGATATCTGATCTATTCACGGCAGTAGAGCAAGTGGGAAAGACTTTGCCTAAGGCCAGTCGGAAAATGCGACTAGAAGCAAAGAAGGATCGATTCAAAGCAAATTTCTTCATCGGCTCCCTGAATGCTACTCAATACTCAGGAGAAGAAGTTGCTGGACATGGAACTTGAACAAATATCCATGTCTTCCTCCCTGAAGAAGATAGATGACTCTCAGTTTTATCAGAAACAAACCTTAGAGGATCCTTCCACATGCAGGCAGCTGGCCATTATACCGAGGAAGGATACTGGAGGAGACGGATGAAGCAGAGGAGGAAGAACCCAAGGACACTCAGATGATGTGAGACCCGAGCCATTTGTAATTTATTCACTCATGTGGTTCATGCATCCATGCATTTTATAAAGTACATTTTGCTTATATGGATATCATAAAATGTGTTAGTTTAATAATTTTGTTAGTTTATGTTATTAAAATTTAGGTTTACTTGTTTATTATAATGGACTGGAAATCTCATATTAATGTGCTGAAGAGCACATTTGACATGATAAAGTAAGTATACATATATATATTATTGGTTGGTTAATTGAAATAAAATTTTATAAATAAAATCTATAACTCATAGATGTCTCGTACAAGTTATAACAGATTATATACACACACATGTTTAGTATATGTGTATTTATTCAAGAAAACCAAAGATATAATGTGTTAATTTAAACTATTTATCTATGTTAAGTTGTTAAATCTTAAGGTTACTTTGTTTATTATTAGTAATTCAAAACCCTAATTCATGTGTTAGAGAGTATCTTAAGAATGAGAAATTAGATCCATATGTATCATATGTTTAATATTTGGTCATTTATAAAATAAATCTTAAATGATACATATAAAAACATAAAAGAAGAAATGAGTATCTATATATATGTAGAAAGACATAAACTAAAAGATACAATATATCATCAAAATAAAAATAAAATAATAATAATAATAATAATAATAATAATAATAATAATAATAATAATAATAATAATAAGTATGTAGATAAAACTCAAAATATGATGACTCATGATATTAATGGAAAATGGCATGCAAGAGGACACATGTCGTCTAATTTACCATTTACTTAGATGATTAGGATAAAAGTAAAAGAATGAAGAAAGCAAGTAAAAGAAATATATATATATATATATATATATATATATATATATACACACTATACATAAACACATACATATATATAAATAGGAAGGAGAAAAGAAACCAAAAGTTGGACAAAATAGAGAAATGGAGTGAGGTATGCATCTTACCGTTTAAATGTTGTGAATTTAAATTTAGTTTCCTTTCTTTTCCATGTTAAATTATGTATGTAAGTTAATTAATTTGATTGAATCAAGTTTCTTAATTTTACATAGTATTTCAACTATCGTAAGTCTTAACATATTTATTAATGGATTTATGTAATTTTCAAGATTAGCTATATTGAAGTAAATCAAAGTTGAATGAGTTATGTTGTAACTAAGAGAAGTGTTATTGATTAACAATGTAACAATAGCCAAAATCTAGTTATGCAAGTTGGGTTTTATAATAAATAAGAAAAGATGAGAACCATATACTTGGTTGGTCTTCTATATTTGTATACTTGTTTTACTTCATATAAAGGTTTGTGCATATATATAGATAATTAATCCAAAGAAATGATAAGTGGATAATATAATTATGCTAATTAATCCAAAGAAATGATAAGTGGCTAATATAATTATACGAACTTTAGTTGCCAAAATGATTTGGTAGATTTAGAATTTAATATGGCTATGCGTACATATGTAACTAAGGTATGGAATTTTGATGAGAAATAATTAATCTGAGAATTCGAGAACTAAATTACTCATCAATTAGCATGATATGTTATAATTTGAGAATGGATATGACAAATTTGAACAGAATAATATAACATACAAATTTATGTATGTTGCAAGTTTAAATAAATATATAAAAGCATATCATACTTTACGTTATTTGAATTCAAACTATATGATAGTTTGTTTGTTCATATTTATTTCTTTGTTTAATTACAGTGTACATGTCAAAAAGAATGTTACCATTATAATTGGAGTTTAATCCTTATTTAGAAACACGCATCTCGTCTCTTGAGTGTAGTGTACCAATTTCTCGAAGATAAGGTAAGTAGAAATTCATTTGCAACTACAATGCATGAACATAGTATTACGTGTTATATTCGATTGATTGATATTACATGAGTTTATGTATTCTTGAAAATTGATGCTATGGTGAAATATATGAATTGCATTGTGAATGTTATTCACGAGCATCAACACGTGCATATGCAAATGATGAAGGTTATTGTATTTTACATGCACGAAATGATTTTACAAAGAAAAGTATTTTATTGACCACTACTAGTGCACCGAGGCATGAAAGTCATGCTTATGATAAATGATTAACCGGAGACATGTGAGACATGGATAGGCTGGATTCACTCCGCCGGTGGCATGTGAGACATGTATATGGTTACGAATGAAATGTTTAACCGGAGACATGTGAGACATGGATAGGCTGGATTCACTCCGCCGGTGGCATGTGAGACATGTATATGGTTACGAATGAAATGTTTAACCGGAGACATGTGAGACATGGATAGGCTAGATTTACTCCACCGGTGGCATGTGAGACATGTATATGGTTACGAATGAAATGTTTAGCCGGTGGCATGTGAGACATGGATAGGCTGGATTCACTCCGCCGATGGCATGTGAGACATGGATATGGCTATATGATGAATGATGTTATATTGAGCTCAATCCGGTGCCTAGTAGATGGTGGTCAAGGGCCTAAGGAAAGAAATTATTTTTGAAAGAAATGTTTTTGATTCATTAACATGCATCATGAGCATCATGCATATCATTCATGTTACGCACATGCATAATTTCTGTTTACTGAGCTTTAGCTCATATAGTTCATGCATTGTAGGTAAATGGAATTATGTGTAAGCTCATGGACTTACTGATGTTGTGTTGAGTTCTTACGGGTTCGGAGATGGTGTACATGGATGACGACCTGTCGGGCTATGCTATTTTATGAGCTGCCTTAAAGAGTATTTCGCTAATATTTATTAAACTTCCGTTTTATCTTCATACTCTGATATGTATAAGTAGGTAAATATATCGATGAGTCGAGTTTAATATTATGGTATGTATGCAATGAAGCTTGTTATAATCCTAAAGGGTTTCGTGTGCAAAGAGGGATATTTATGTTATGATGTTTAAAAAAAATGCACACGTCCTTTTTCAGGTCTTTTGATATAAAATATATTATAAATATTACTATGTAAGAAAAGTGGTCATGACAGATAACGCATCAACTAAGCGAAAATCTGATGCTATCTCAGGAGTCCATCCGGGTCTACACAGAAGGCACGATGAACAGGAAGAAAAAAAGAGAAAGGTCGATGAAATATACAAAGCTTCGGACGAGCATATTGTGAAGCAGGCCCAAGAAAGCCTTGCAAGACTTTATCCGCCTCAGAAGCAACCTGACCTTGAAGGATTGGCTGAGCAAGAGAAAGAGGCGCCGGAATCCTTAATCATTTTCCTTGATGGGAGCTCAGATGTCAAAAGCTCAAGATCTCAAGAGTGGCAGCTCCCTGAAATCGACCTGCCTACTGCCACCAATCCCTCCTATCTTCAGATTGAATACTACAAATGGGCGGAGTACCTGAAGTACTACATCAAGTTGTGCAAGGAGTCCATAATAACCAAACGAAGATCCAACCGAGAAGGATCCAATGCTTCAGAAACCTTGCCAGCAGAGGTGTACTTCCGATCCAAATGAGACTAAAGGGCCGAATTGACAAAGGGGAAGTAATTCATTTCCATGAGGATTTTTGGTTAAGGTATGATGAAACCCCAGAAATGAGGAGGAAGATGGAACTGACCAACCAGGAATCCATCCTGAACTGGTTGAAAGGGTCCCGCAATGAAAGAAGATCTAGAGGCTCCTGGTTGAAGAGATGAATATAGCTCCCTCCTTATCATGCTGCTTACTGCTTTCTGTTCTTTTTCTAGAGACAGGTACCGGGCTCCCAGACCGCCTATAAGAAGAAGTTAAGGGCTCCTAGACCGCCCTATTAGTTATTGGTTGCTCCATTTGGATTCGATGGCTAGCTACCCCAAATTCTTCGGAGTTGCGCGCATTGGTACCATGGTTGGGCCCATATATAGTATATTTGTAAGGAACATTGTATAGATTTTGATGAAGACAAAACATGTAATAGTTAAGGCCTAGGATCCTATGTACTTAGTTTCTATTGTAATCTCTTAGATTAGGATCAGGAGGCTTATAGATCAAGACTTAAAGCTTAAAGATGGAATGAAGACCCTGCTACATAAAAGGAATTAAAATGACTAAGTATAGGTCACTGCAGCAGGATACTGAACTGTCACTGGAAGGCTACTATAATAGGATGCTACTAAGACAAATAAGTTGGCTGAATGAAAGACAAGTAAGCTAGGCTAAATGAAAGACAAGTAAGCTAGCTGAATGAAAGACAAGTAAGAATCAGCAACCACTCCAGAGACAGTTACCTCGGAGTGAGCACACTGAGTTTACGTTAGGCACATGCACAAAATCAACCAATCAAAATGTGCCACGTAAGGAAGCAAACTGGACGATATGGTGTTGTCAAACTGGGTATGGCGACTGTAGTAACAGAAGTGTACGATCTCAACAACTTCGTACGGACTAACCAGAAAAGGTCATGTCGTCCCATGCATGCTGCGAAGAAGGATGCTCACTCCAACGGGTAGATTTCTCATCGCCTATAAATAGTAGAGGAACTGGACTTGAAAGCCACCTAAAACTCTTGCAATCAAAGCACTCAAGCTATCTAAACGCACTATCTTTTAATCCTTAGAAGTTTAAAGTCCAGTATATAACAGCAAACATACTTTGCATAGAGAGCTATCTATTCTAAAGCTTGCTGCCCTTGTTGTTGAAAGAAACCTTATTTATTTTTATAGACTATTAGGAGTTGCTTGATCGGAGGGTGTTCATGATCAAGTATTTTCGTTCTTAGTAGAAGAACAAGAGCTCTGTGTGGGCTAGTTGAGTTTGGTCACTGTGCAGTAACCCTGTGTGGGATAGACTGGCAATTCTTGTTAGGTTTAGGTTGTATAAGCGAGACTTATGTAAATCAACCATTTTACTTAACAATGTTTCTCCTTGTGAAGGAGTAGAGATGACGTAAAGGGATTACTCAACCCTTGAACCTCTATATATCTTTGTGTTAAACTTTCTGTTTTTAAGCTTACTTCTGCTCTTATATATATATATATATATATATATATATATATACACACACACACACATATTGCTTAACTGTTTTGCTTGCTATATCTCTCTCATAAGCATCCTAACTGTTTTCAAAAAGGAAGCACCGTTTTCAAAGGAATTTCCATTGTGCATAAAACCTCTTTTAACCAAGTTCACAAGGTAACTGCTCAAACAGTAACCTCAGGATCAGTAAGCTTACTAGCTACCTGTCTAAGTGACTTGAACAATTTGTTTAAAAGAAAAAAATTGAAAATTTGAGTAGGCTTATTCACTCCCCCTCTAAGCCTACTACTACCAATTGGGGCCAACAATATTATTTTCAAGTATACGTATATATTGATTTTGCTTAGTTGACGTTTTCAGTTTTCTTTAAAAGTTGCAAGGATTAATGTTTTGTGAGATAAAAGGATGTACTTGCTAAGCATGTCCCTTATAGTATTTACCTCTTACAGCAGATAAAGGCAAAGGTAAGATGTGATAGAGGAGGCAACATCGTTGAAGTGTGGATTGTAGTGATGACGGAACCTCAGAATTTGTTTGAGACTTATCATAAAGTTTTCATGCTAAATTATTTAGTTCAAGGATTTTATTACATGGTTGCATTTAGATTCTTTTACCTAAATTCTTGTTTAAATATTTTAACCTCTTGAGAATGGTAAGACATTTCAAAACCTCGATCATATTTAAGAAAATTTGTTTCCTCTATTTATATATAAAAAAAACTCATGAAAGTTATGCATATTTTAATGAGTAGGACTCTTGTGAATCAGGTGCATGGATCTTAGATCCATGCAGCCGGGTCGGATCCGGGTCGGGGGACCGCATCTTTTTTTTTTTTCCGCACATGATTTTTGAAAAAAATCACATATCAATAGGTTATGTTAGACATACCTTTACGTTATGTTAGACATACCTTTAAGCTATATTAAACATATCAGTTCTGGCCAGATTTCATGCCTTGTCTTTTTTTGGCTTGATTTTTAAATTTTGGTACATACCACTACGTTATGTTAGACATACATTTACATTGTGTTAGACATACCTTTATGTATACTTAGACATACTTTTGTATATGTTAGACATATCTTTGTATATAGTTAAACATACATTTATATATGTTAGACATATCTTTGTATATAGTTAGACCTACCTACACAAGGTTGGTCTAACTATACACAAAGGTTGGTTTAACTATACACAAAAGTTGGTCTATTGGAGCGAATTTTGGGTGAGCTTCAGCACAAGTGTTCAGCGCGTTGGAGCACATGCAGGCGTGTGGGAGGCGCGTTTTAGGCGCGTGCAGCCGGTGTATAAAAGTTTTTGCCTATTTTAGTAGATGTAATAACCACATTATAAGGGGCGTTACAATAACCAATCATGTTTATATGAGATTGAGATTATCATAACAAAATGTGATGATTTTTGTGAGGATAACCAATCATGTTTATATGAGATAGAGATTGTCATAACAAAATGGGCTGATTTTTTATTCACGGGATGGGAGCAGTCGATGATAACAAAATGATTATCTTAATAAAATGGAATGATTTTTTATTCACGGGATGGGATCAGTAGATCATAACAAAATGAGATAACAAAAGTGTTTATTGGTAAAGGTTATTGACTGAATCATGATTTTTTATTGAATTGGATGACAAAATCTATTCAGCTTAATATGATATTGACATTATCTCATGGTTTAAATTTTGAGATTGCGTGTTGCGGTTATATTCTAACCAATTGGTAAAGCTGAATCGATATTACATTAATCAAGATAACGAAATTATACAATCATAATTGAGAAAGTAAGAGGAGAGTCCGAACCAATTGGTAAAGCTGAATCAATATTACATTAATCAAGATAATGAAATTATACAATCATAATTGAGAAAGCAAGAGGAGAGTCCGAACCAATTGGTAAAGCTGAATCGATATTACATTAATCAAGATAATGAAATTATACAATCATAATTGAGAAAGCAAGAGGAGAGTCCAAACCAATTGGTAAAGCTGAATCGATATTACATTAATCAATATAATGAAATTATACAATCATAATTGAGAAAGCAAGAGGAGAGTCCGATAAAATATGATTATTATTCTCACATAATTGGAAACATAATTGGAGATATTTTAAATATTAGGAAAACGTTTCAATAGTAGAGTCCAATAAAATATGTGAATAAAATATGATTATTATTCTCACATAGTTGGAAACATAATTTGAGATATTTTAAGTATTAGGAAAACGTCTCAATAGGGAGAAGGACTTGGGTGTCCGGGCACGAATCCTGGATACGTGCCCCAACCCGATCAGGCCAACCATATTTACCCATATATATATATATATATATATATATATATATATATATATATATATATATATTTCTTTTCTTTTTCTTCTGTCCAATTAGCGTGCCCTAATCCTTTTCTTCTTTCTCCTTCTTCTCTCTCGACGCAGTGCTTCTTCCTTTTCTTCTGTCTCCTTCTTCTCTCTTGGTGCAGTACTTCTTCTTTCTCCTTCTCTGGGCATCAATATATGCTTCTTCTTTGATCTCCATCTCTACGCCTTCTTCCTTCTTCTCTACGGCACCAATTCTTTCTCTTACTCTGCCATCTTTTGGATATGATTGTTTTACTTGTGAAAGCTTAATACTTTTCCAAAGCTTTCAACACTAGTTCTGAACGTGCTGCCATGACCTAACTATGGAGATTTCCGTTCATCTAGATAGTTTCCGATAGCCTCCTCAAGTTCCTCAAAGTCTGATCTTCTCCCCAAATTTCATATATTTCCTTCACAATTATACATGATTTGTGTTTTGTTTTGCAAATTAGGAATGAACGGGCTTAGTGAAGGTGGTGGAGAAAATGAGAAATTTTGATTTCATATATTCCCTTCACCAGAATACATGATTTGTGTTTGGTTTTGTAAATTTGGAATAAACTGGCTTGGTGAAGGTGGTGGAATTTTTTTATTTTATTTTTTGATTTGATTGATTGAATTTCGAGGAAATTGGGGTCGTAATACCTTAAAATATAAACAGTAATACCTTAAAGATGAATATGTAATACCTTATACTATACTCTAAGCATTAGTACTTCAAAGGTACATATGTAATACCTCAAAGGTAAATTATGTAATACTCAAAGGTGCTTATATAATACCAAATATGTAATACCTCAAAGGTGCATATGTAATATCTCAAATGTAAATATGTAATACCTTAAAGCTGCATATGCAATACCTCATACTCAAATATGTAATACCTCAAATGTATACCTGATACTCAAATATGTATGTAATACCTCAAAGATAAATATGTAATACCTTAAAGGTGCATATGTAATACCTTATGCTTTAAGCTTAATACCTTAAAGATAAATGTGTAATACCTTAAGAGTATACACATAATATCTGATGAGTATACACGTAATACCTATCACTGAATGGAATCTGGTGTGCGCGGGCGCACACTAGCTCAGGTAAGGGCGCGCGTGGGCACGCGTGCAAGCTGCCCATGCGTCGGATCGAGTTGGGGGCACGGGTCTTAGATCGTGCTCCAGAGGCACACACGTTTTTGCCCTCAATAGGAGAGTCTGATAAAATATGATTATTATTCTCACATAGAGTCCGATAAAATATGATTATTCTCACATAGTTGGAAACATAATCTGAGATATTCTAAATATTAGGAAAACGTCTCAATAGGAGAGTCCGATAAAATATGATTATTATTCTCATATAGTTGGTAACATAATCTGAAATATTCTAAATATTAGGAAAACATAACAGAAATTAAATTTCGTCATTTAAAAAAAAATCAATATCAACATTTTCTAAATATAGCAAAACATAACAAAAATTAAATTTCATCATTTTCCAAAAAAAAAAATCAATATCAACATTTTCAAAATACAAGCAAAACATAACAAAAATCAAATTTCATCATTTTCCAGAAATAAAAAAATCAATATCAACATTTTATATTTTTAAATTCAGAGTATTTATATTTATATTGAGATTCATATTTTGAATTTCTACTACTATTTGAACTGAATATTGAAGATATTTAAATTTAACATCACTCTAACTTTATATAAGATTAAAAATTTTATAATTGAGAAAACTACAGTATAGTCAGATAAAATGTAATTATTATCCGAAACATAATCTGAGATATTCTAAATATTAGCAAAAACATATATAACAAAATTTAAATTTCATCATTTTTCTAAAAAAAATATCAATATTAACATTTTATATTTTTAAATTCAAAATAGTTATATTTATATTGAGGTTGATATTTTGAATTTCTACTACTATTTGAACTGAATATAAAAATATTTAAATATTGAGATTTAATATTGAGATACTTAAATTTGAAAAAATAAACATCGATCTATAATAACAAGAAGAGAAAATATTATTAAACCTCAAATAAAATAATATTATTCAATGAAGGTTTGATGAATCCTAAACAAATCCTCAAACATAAATTTTATTCATATTTTATATTTTCAATTTCATCTTATACGGAAATGAAAAAAAATTTAACTCATATTTTATATTTTTAGCGAAAAAAATTAAGTCTCTTATGAACCAGGTGCATGGATGCACCCGGGTCGGATCCGGGTCAGGGGACCCGCTTCCCTTCTTTTTTTTTCGCACATGATTTTTGAAATTTTGCACCTACCAATTGGTTATGTTATACCTACTTTGACGTTATGTTTAACATATCTTTAAACTATGTTAAACCTGCTTTTCTGCCCAAATTTCACACATTTTCTTTTTTGCGCTTGGTTTTTGAATTTGGGCACCTACCACTACGTTATGTTAGACATACTTTTATATTATCTTAAGCTTACAATTCTGCCCAAATTAAATACTTTAAAAAAATTTTAAAAAAACCCTAGGTTTGACACATGTATCATTACGTTGTATTAGACATACCTTTATGTATAGTTAGACATATTTTTGTGTTATGTTAAATCTACCTACATAAAGGTAGGTCTAACATAACACAAAGGTAGGTCTAACATAACATAAAAATAGGTCTATTTGAGCGAATTTGGGTGAGCTTCAGCGCGAGTATTAGGTGCGTGGGGACGCGTGTTGGCGCGTGAAACGAGCGTGTGAGTGCTTTTTTTGGGTATTTTGACCAGATCAACCCTGGTGCATGGATCTAGATTTGTACAATCGATTCATATAAGTTTTTGTCATTTTCCAATTAAATCCTTTCACGAGTGATAAGTGTTTATCTATTATCATGAAGATTCACGATACACATAAGCTATGTGATAATTCAAATATTATACCTTATCACGGAGCTTTTTACGTGAGACGTACGGGTCAACTCATAACCCACACTTAATTGTGGATATGAGTTCAATTCATAGATAATAATGATATCTCTCATAGAAACTTTCCGTGAGACCGTGTTGTGATAATTAAATTAAATGTAGGATTTTAGAATCAAAATTTATTAGTTGAGATAAGGAAAAATTGAAATAGGTGGTTGAGAAATATAAGAATCTATTTAACTCCTCCTACTATAGGAGAGTTTAAAACCCTATCTATAAATTTAGATAATTAGCTTGCTTGGAAATTAAACCCGTTGATAGCCGAAATCAAATAGATAATTCCCACGTACCATTAAGCCTAGAAGAGCCGCAGGTAATTGTTCACAAGCCCTTCTGTCATTAATTGCTTGCGTTAATAGTTTACTAAATTCAGTTGATGGGTGTAAATAATAAAGAGGGGTGAGAAAAAGAATTTGTGATTGAGTAAGTCTCTTCTGCATCATGTGCATGGATCTTAAATCCATATAACCGGGTCGGATCCGGGTAATCCGACCCGCTTCTTTTTTTTTTTTTCGCGCTAACTTTTTTTTTCCAATTTTAGTTATGACTTTTAGTTATGTTAAGAATACCTTTATGTAATATGTAATAATACATTTAGGTTACATTAAGGATACCTTTATGTCCAGATTTCATACATTTACGTTAAGTTAGACATACCTTTAGGTTATGTTAAGAATACCTTTAGGTAATGTATAGGAATTCCTTTAGGTTATATTAAGGATACCTTTATGCCCAAATTTCATACATTTAATTTACGTCAGGCATACCTTTAGGTTATGTTAAGGATACTTTTATGTTATGTTAGAGATACCTTATCCATAAGGTAGTTGTGTTACACATTTTGTACACAAATGTATCTCTAACATAACATAAAAGTATTCTTAACATAACCTAAAGGTATTCTTAATATAACGTAAATGTATGTGACCTGGAGCGAATTCTAAGGGTATCAAATCAGGATTTCAAACGAACCTAGAATCACGATTTCAAAGGTATCTTTAACATCACCTAAATGTATTCTCAACATAACCTAATAGTATGCTTAATATAATCAAAAGGTATTCGTAACATAACTAAAAGTATCCTTAACATAACCAAAAGGTATGCTTAACATAACTAAAAGGTATTCTTAACATAACATGGTATGTAACCTGGAATCAGGATTTCAAAGGTATCCTTAACATCACCTAAATGTATTCTTAACATAACCTAAAGGTATGCTTAATATAATCAAAAGGTATTCTTAACATAGCTAAAGATATCTTTAACATAACCTAAAGGTGTGCTTAACATAACTAAAAGCTATTCTTAACATAACGTGGTATGTAACCTGGAATCAGGATTTCAAAGGTATCCTTAACATAACTAAAAGGTATCCTTAACATAACTGAAAGGTATTCTTAACATAACTAAAAGGTATCCTTAACGAGCGAATTTGAGCGCATCCGCCCAGGCGCGTTGGAACGCGTGAGGGCGCGTCAGACGCGCGTGGAAGCGCGTACGTGCGCGGGTCGGATCGGGTGCATGGATCTGATGCATAAAAGTTTTTGTCTTTGTGTTTTGCATACTTTGATCAGTGGTATGAGCCTTTATGGCATATTGAAGTAATAAAATAAGAATAAGAATAATAATAATAAGTTAGAGTGTAGAATAGTAGATCTTTTCTGTTTCATAGAAATACAGGAAGACACGTGAATATTATGAATTAGGTGTATTGGTAGTAATTATTATAAAATCGAATTGTTTAGTTTGAAATTAGGTTGAAATCAATTTCTGTAATGTTTTATTTTCTTTATATGAGGTGTATTTTAATTTAGGGGTTAGATTGTATAACGTTCCCGATTAAATATAGTTAATCTTTTCATTATAGTCTTAATATAATTAATTAATTAGCTCGTCTTAGTTAAGAACAGATTTAGATATTTCATAATAATTACAATTATATTAAATTAATAATTCTTGAATGGTTTTATTAATTAAGTTGATTGATGTACTGCTATGAATATAACATCTGACTTAATAATTTGTTTAGGTGGCAGAGTTAGAGTTAGAAATGTAGTTTAATATTCTGAGAATTAAATAATAATTAAAATATGGAAAGAAGATATATTGAGATGTGATCAAAGAATGAAATTTACATGACTAATACTATATTAACAACAATAAAGGGTGCATTGATTAAATAAGGGTGATTACTTCTTTCAGCAAATATAAATTTTTGTTGGCCATTCTTTAATTTAAAAATCTAATTGATTCTGGTGTGTTGGCAGTGAAATTATGTTTATAAGGACTAATTTAAATTAGGAGTATATATAGAAACACTACAAGATTGATTAGCTATTAATTAGAATCCTAGGAATTTCATAATTTATGAGGAAATGTTTGTAATTCTTATTAAGCATATATATATATATATATATATATATATATAGGCAAAAACTTATATACCCCTGGGGCACAGATCTAGGTGTTATATACATGTTCTTCAGGTGTTATATATATACTCTATAGGTGTTATGGTTCTTGGTGTTATAAATACTAGTATTTACCCTGTGCGATGCACGGATATAAATTTTAAAATAAAAAATCTTTATATAAATACAATGTAAAGAGATTTTTATATATAATAACATGTTTATATACATATAAAATATAGTTATTGAATGAAATTGAGTAATATTTCTTATACAATATTGGTATTGGTTATAATGTAATTTAATAACATCTAAAAACTTTTTCTTTAGAACTGGTATTTAATAAATTTTGTTACATGTTTTTTTATTAGTTTTTATAGTTATAAAATTTTGAAAGTGATTGAAAATGTCTATATTAAAACTAATCATATAAATTTATAAGAAAAAAAGAACTAAAATAAAAAAATCTTATGCACATATGTGTATCTTGGCATCAAATATATATATAATGATGTGTTTGTCATTATATATGTTAGATTAACAATAATGTGTTTGTCATAAAATTCTGGAGAAACACTGAAATTTTCTACAGCGAAGCAAATAATATTTTTATCATAACAACAAAAGTGTATAAAATAATCAAGATGTGGACATATGAAAAAATAATTAATGAATTGGTGGAAATTTTGACTATACTTTTCTAAAGAAATAAATTTCAGAATTAGAGTTTTCTGAAGACATTCATAAGAAGTTTAAGGATAGCATTTCAATCAGAAGTGTAAACTTAGATTTTAGTAATGTAAGTAGGATTTCTTGACTTGATCATTCGACAAAGATAGTATACCAGAAATTAATATTGAACAATATCGCTAATTATATATCTGATAATATTGTTATTGTGAACTTATTGAAAGCTGAATGACAAAAGAAATATAGAAAAAAACTTTTGCAACAATATGATCGATGTAGAACATAAATAAGAATTCACCTGCAGATACCGTTAAAACAAATAAGTAGTTAATCAAAATGTATCATCAGAGAAAATACAAATTAAGAGGAATATAGAAACGATAATAGATATTTGGTGATATGTATATCATCTTTTATATTGGTGAATATGTCTGTTTTCTAAATATATTTTTGATAAATGCAATCGGTATGGTAAACTCAATCAATTGATTGATATTTATCAATTAATTATCTATATAGATTGCAAAAGTATTGTATCAAATTAAGATCAATACAAATTTACTTTCCTTTTCATATAATATAAACCAAAGGAAATTAACTTTCCTTTTCATTTTTATTTCAATCAATGACATTAAATATTAAATATATGTATAAGGAAACTCATATCACAATGATCCATCATTCTTATATCACGGTACGTATATGTATTTATATATCATGCATAGTGTATTTAATAGTTTCATTCACGTTAAATATAATTAAATAAAATATATGAATTTTTTTCCCCTAAAAGTTGAATGTTGTTTTTAGGTGGGAAAACACTCACATTACCTTTATTTTAATATAATGTTCTTTATATATATATATATATATATATATATATATATGTGTGTGTGTGTGATTTGGAGATATGTAGCAATTAAGAAATTAAAAAACAATTAAAAAGAAATTAAAGGCATCGTATCATTTCTTAAAAAATAAAATGGAATCATATATATTAATTCTAATATTACTTGAAAAATATGGATATTTGATTTGGTTATATATAGGAAATTTTATTTTATAGACTACTAACTTATATCATTATATGTATATACATATATACACACACATATATATATATATATAATTGGACTTTTAAATAATTATGAAATTTTAAAGAATCATGAATTTGGACTTGCTATTTCATGACCGGATCTTGTAAATTTCATCCTTAAAATAATCTAACAATTTATTTAAATTGAAAGGTGTATCCATATATAACGTCCTTAAATTTTTTCTTACCTAAAAGAATTGAGTTTGACTTTCCTTAAAAAATAGAATGCAATTAATACATATAAAATAAAAAAAAGTTACGTTTTTTATATACTTAATTAACATATGTATATCAGTTAATATACTTAATATATGTATATAAAATAAATACATATAAAAAAAGTTACATAAATAGAAAGTGATTTTAGGCGGGAAAATTCTCACTTTCTTTTTTCGGCAATGTTTGTGTTTTTATATATATAAAGATATTCTACATGTATCATATGTATATAAGAATATACATGTGATACCTGAAGAGTATATATATGACACATATAGAATATATATTTAACATCATATGATAATTAATTTGGGGGCATCATGCCCCAGGGGCACACAAGTGTTACTCATATATATATATATATATATATATATATATATATATATTTATATTAGGCATAAGACACTCTCAAATAAAGAAACAAATAATGTCTAGTTTCAATATAAGGAATGATTCACGTTTTAATTGTTCCCATTAATTGTTTTTTTTAAAAGAGTTTTGAGCTATGGAAATTCCAGGTAAGCACATCTCTCCCTTACAGTATGAGTAGTTTCAGATTATTTGTTTAGTATTGATGCCATTAAAATTACATATATGTTGTGTTGTTTTCTATAAGTATGTTTTAATGATTTGTCAAGTGATGTACTTTCGTGTGTTTTTGATCAAGCACAAGATGCTAGACATACCTTTAAGCTATGTTAAACATATCAGTTCTGCCCAGATTCCATGCCTTGTCTTTTTTTGGCTTGATTTTTGAATTTTGGCACATACCACTACGTTATGTTAGGCATACCTTTACGTTGTGTTAGACATACCTTTATGTATACTTAAACATACCTTTGTATATGTTAGACATACTTTTGCATACAGTTAAACATACCTTTATATATGTTAGACATACCTTTGTATATAGTTAGACCTACCTACACATGGTTGGTCTAACTATACACAAAGGTTGGTTTAACTATACACAAAGGTTGGTCTATTTGAGCGAATTTTGGATGAGATTCAGCACAAGTTTTCAGCGCGTGGGAGCACGTGCAGGCGCGTGGGAGGTGCGTTTTAAGCGCGTTTTGGGTGCGTGAACGGGTCGGGTCAGGTGCATGGATCTTACTCATAAAAGTTTTTGCGCAAATTTAAAATGTTGAATCTCATATTAAAGTTTGAGACAATATTTATGTTAAAAGAAAGCTCGACGTTGAATTCACTTAATCACCCACACGAAGTAAAAAATAATATAAAAACTAATCCCACAAGAAGCAAAAAAAAGTACTAAACCATGATAAAAAAAAATAAAAATATTGAATTATATTCAACCTACGAGAAGGAGAAATTAAACCTATCAAACTAGATATAGAAAATTATAATGAAAATAACAATCATGTGCTAAATAAATGATATTATGTAACAATTTTCTTATATATTGTATTCTCTTTTCAACTTAAATAAAATATTATGTGTGTAACGACCGCACTTAAAGTTATTTACGTCACGTCCCATTTTTCAAATAGCGGAAAAGGTACAAAATTTCATCTAGTTATAGTATAAAGAAGGATAACACAATACTTTAAACGAGTGTGCAGATATTTTCAAATTTCTGAAAATTTTAACGCGTAACGAAATATTTCAAAAGTATCCCTTACAAAACAAGGGGTTGCATCTAATTATACGTACATCGAAAATAGAGGTTTTTGTTCAGTCTCCCTAGGCTAAACATTATGATACATAGAGAATTAGGGTCTTCAGAGTAGGCCATAAGTACGTATACATGTAGAAGATAAGACATCTCTACTCATTCTCCTTCGCCTTCAGGGTTTTCCTGTAAATTAAAAGCACATAAGAGGTGAGTAAAAAACACTCAGTGGTTACATATACATCTTCACGTTATACGTTCAACATAAAATAAATACATAACCTCATCTGTAACTTAGTCCACTTAACCTCGTCTGGAATTTAGTCCAGTTAACCTTGTCTGGAACTGAGTCCAGTTTGACCTTGTCTGGAACTTAGTCTAGTTAGCCTTATCTGGAACTTAGTCCAGTTAACCTCATCTAGAACTTAGTCCAGTTTAACCTCGTCTGGAACTAAATCCAGTTAACCTCATCTGGAACTTAGTCCAGTTGGAACTTAATCCAGTTAACATAGTCTGGAACTGAGTCCAGTTGGGATCCCACCTCTTCAAGTGCATGCACATGCACAATCATTCGCACGCAATTCACATCTAAACATTTAACGTGCAACATTCACAATTCAAGGTTCACCTATTAAGGTTCACCGCCATTCAACATTTACATTTGCATTCACATTTATTTCAACACCCTCATTCACATTTACCTTCAATATCAGATATAATAGTAAAACTCATTATCGCATTATCCATATAAGAATAGCATTCGAAATGTCACATAGCCAATACTTCAACTTCACCATTTAACGTATATAAATCATCAAGAGTTTATCAATACCGCAATAACATTTGTACCGTATTAAAATCAATTAATTTCAACTCATATATTATCAAATATGCAATTTATAAAACAAATAAGGATTTACCCCCACCTTTAACAGTAGTAGTTCCTATAAAAGTTTCTAGTCTTGCGTGTCTTTACTCCGACCCTCCGTTCGTAACTCCTATAAAATATAGAGTTAATTCGTAAAGGTTTAATTCTTATAAAGGGTCTATGATCGACGCGTCCAATACTAGGGTTTACTAAAATTTAGGGTTTGATGTAACTGTAACCCTAATTTTAGGGTTTTCTTACTTATAACTTAAATCGTCACTTATATATCACTTTGAGGGTTAAAATTAACATTTATAACAATATAGGGTACATAATACACTAATTATAAAATTACGGGGTCTTGATATAATATTTGCAAGGTTCTGGGGTCATTCTAAAAAGTAATAAAGTTAAGGGACTAAAATTGGAGTCTGTTAAACTTCAAGGACCAATCTGCAATATATATAGAAAATCCAATACTTAAATATAAATAAGGCAAAAATATTGAATTTGCAAATAAGCCCTTGAATTATACACAATTCTCAAAATTCAACCCCAGCCCCCAAACCCTCCCTGCCCGTTGCCCTCCCTCAGCCACCGGCCCCCATCCAGCAGCCGCCGCTCCTGCCGGTGATGGGCCCGTCGCCGGCACACCCCAGACACGGGTGCCGCCACTCACGGCGGCGCCACCATCTCCCACAACACACAGAAAATCCAACACATATACACACCCTCAAATCCACACACACGATACACACACTCCGCAATACAAAGAGCCGCCGGCACGGCGGCGCTACACACGCACACACCCATGGCGCCGCCGCTCTTGGCGGCACCCTACCTAGCAGCGACAGCGACGGATCAGCATGAGAGAGATAGAGAGAGACAGACACACACATATTTACATGTATATATATATAGAGGGCCCAACCCATCATACACAAAAAAATATAAGTAATTGACTTTTCTACCATTTAATTTAACAAAAGTACTTTTCTAATATAAAATATAAGAAAGTTACATTTTCTACACTATTTTGACTCGGTCATGGAGAAATGATTGATTAATGATCGAGTGATGATATATTCTATTTATATATACTATTATTTAACAATTGATTTATCCAACAAATCATATAAATTGATTTATCCAATTCGAACCAATTTTGTAAAAAACCATTAATCGAACTAATTCTTGATTATTTGAACCAATTTTGTAAAAACTCATTAATGGAACCATTAATGGAACCATTAATCAAACCATTTCTTGATTAATTGAACCAATTTTGTAAAAAAACCATTATTCGAACCATTAATCGAACCATCTCTCGATAATTGAACCAATTTTGTAAAAAACCAATAATCAAACCAATTAATCGAACCAATTTTGTAGGATTTACTCGAACCACTATGTCAAATACATAGTGGTTCGATTAATAGTGTATTAAACCAAATTTTGTTCAATTACTCGAACCACTATGTCAAATACATAGTGGTTCGATTAATAGTGTAAAAAATCAATTTTTTCACTATTAATTGAACCACTATGTCAAATTCATAGTGGTTCGATTAATAGTGAAAAAAGCCAATATTTTCAAAATTAATCGAACCAGTGTGTAAAAATCATAGTGGTTCGATTAATAGTGTAAAAACCCAATTTTTTCACTATTAATCGAACCACTATGTCAAATTCATAGTGGTTCAATTAATAGTGTTAAAAAACCAATTTTTTCACTATTAATCGAACCACTATGTCAAATTCATAGTGGTTCGATTAATAATGTAAAAAGCCAATTTTACACAATTAATCGAACCACTATGTCAAATTCATAGTGGTTCGATTGATAGTGTAAAAAAAATTCACTATTAATCTAACCACTTCCTCAAATTCATAGTGGTTCGATTAATAGTGTAAAAAACCAATTTTTTCACTATTAATCGAACCATTATGTCAAATTCATAGTGGTTCGATTAATAGTGTAATAAACCAAATTTTGTTCAATTACTCGAACCACTATGTCAAATACATAGTGGTTCAATTAATAGTGTAATAAACCAATTTTTTCACTATTAATCGAACCACTATGTCAAATTCATAGTGGTTCGATTAATAGTGTAAAAAGCCAATTTTTTCAAAATTAATCGAACCACTATGGAAAAATCATAGTGGTTCGATTAATAGTGTATAAAACCAATTTTTTTCACTATTAATCGAACCACTATGTCAAATTCATAGTGGTTCGATTAATAGTATAAAAAACCCAATTTTTTCACTATTAATCGAGCCACTATGTCAAATTCATAGTGGTTCGATTAATAGTGTAAAAAGTCAATTTTACACAATTAATCGAACCACTATGTCAAATTCATAGTGGTTCGATTAATAGTGTGAAAAAAAATTCACTATTAATCGAACCACTTCCTCAAATTCATAGTGGTTCGATTAATAATTCAAAAACCAATTTTTTCACTATTAATCGAACCGCTATGTCAAATTCATAGTGGTTCAATTAATAGTGTATTAAACCAGATTTTGTTCAATTACTCGAACCACTATGTCAAATACATAGTGGTTCGAGTACTAGTGTAAAAAACCAATTTTTTCACTATTAATCGAACCACTATGTCAAATTCATAGTGGTTCGATTAATAGTGTAAAAAGCCAATTTTTTCAAAATTAATCGAACCACTATGTAAAAATCATAGTGGTTCGATTAATAGTGTAAAAAACCAATTTTTTCACTATTAATCGAACCACTATGTCAAATTCATAGTGGTTCGATTAACTGTGTAAAAAAACCAATTTTTTCACTATTAATCGAGCCACTATGTCAAATTCATAGTGGTTCGTTTAATAGTGTAAAAAGTCAATTTTACACGATTAATCGAACCCCTATGTCAAATTCATAGTGGTTTGATTAATAGTGTAAAAAAAATTCACTATTAATCGAACCACTTCCTCAAATTCATAGTGGTTCGATTAATAATGTAAAATACCAAATTTTTCACTATTAATCGAACCGCTATGTCAAATTCATAGTGGTTCAATTAATAGTGTATTAAACCAAATTTTGTTCAATTACTCGAACCACAATGTCAAATACATAGTGGTTCGATTAATAGTGTAAAAAACCAATTTTTTCACTATTAATCGAACCACTATGTCAAATTCATAGTGGTTCGATTAATAGTGTAAAAAGCCAATTTTTTCAAAATTAATCGAACCAGTGTTTAAAAATCACAGTGGTTCGATTAATAGTGTAAAAAACCAAAATTTTCATTATTAATCGAACCACTATGGCAAAATCATAGTGGTTCGATTAATAGTGTAAAAAAACCAATTTTTTCACAATTAATCGAGCCACTATGTCAAATTCATAGTGGTTCGATTAATAGTGTAAAAAGTCAATTTTACACAATTAATCGAACCACTATGTCAAATTCAAAGTGATTCGATTAATAGTGTGAAAAAAAATTCACTATTAATCGAACCACTTCCTCAAATTCATAGTGGTTCGATTAATAATTTAAAAACCAATTTTTTCACTATTAATCGAACCGCTATGTCAAATTCATAGTGGTTCAATTAATAGTGTATTAAACCAAACTAGTATTTACCCCGTGCAATGCACGATTTTAAAATAAACATTTTTATATAACTACAATGTAAATAGAATTTTATATATAATTATATGTTTAAATACATATAAAATATAGGAATTGAATGAAATTGAGTAATATATCTTATTCAATATTGGTATTGGTAATATAATTTAATAACATCTAAAAACTTTGTTTAGAACCGACATATAATAAATTTTGTTACATATGTTTTATTAGTTTTCATTGTTATAAAATGTTGAAAGTGATTGAAAAGGACTATATTAAAACTATTAATATAAATTTATAAGAAAAAATAAGTAAAATAGAAAAAATTTACAAATTACAAATTTGGAACTTTTTTTTATTTACAGATTATGGTGTTCTTATCACGGTCTCACCATATTTTTTATACATCAAAATTTTTACTTCTAAAACAAAAACATATAATTGACCACGACTAAAACATATAATAGATAATTACATCATCATATTAAAATCATATGATAATATTCCATTTGCATTTAAATTCATTTATATATTGTATCTTTTTATATATTAGTAGAAATTAAATATCATTTATCATTTTCATTTATTTAAATAATGTAATTATTTATTTAAATTGAAAGGTGTATCCATACACATCATCACTAAATTTTTTCTTGCCTAAATAATTAAGTTTGACTTTCCTTAGAAAATAGAATGCAATTAATATATGTATATATGTATATAAAATAAATATATAATTTTTTACACAAACAGAAAGTGGTTATAATATCTTAACTTTACTAGAATACATTTATACTTGAAAATGATCTTTCTATAAAATGACTAAAACATATATAAGTTTCCCTATTATATTAAAACAGCTTAACAATGGATCCCCCTCGATGAAATTACTGACTTCGTCACTTGAAATAGATATAGGTGGCGGCGATGGATTAGGTGAGCAGTTGGTTGTTTAAGGTAGAGACCATGACGGCATGGACGACGACGTTGTTCTTCTGGAAGTGGACAAGGCCTTTGGCCAGACATGCGGAATTCATTTCTAAAGACTTCAATTGCGAATTAAGGAGAAGAAGGGGAAAGAGGCGGAGAGAAAGAGGGAAGATGTGCAGTAGGTGAGAGAGGCGGAGAGAAGGGCGGTGGAGAATGTGAGAAGAGGTGGAGGAAGAGGCGTAGTAGAAAAGAATGAGAGAAGAGACACAGGATTAGGGCATGGAGAGGAAAAATAGAGAAAAAAAGAAAAGAAAAATATATGAGTGACACTTGTGTGTTCCGGGGGCATGGTGCCCCCAACTTGATCATCATATGGTGATCAAGTGTATACTCTTTAGGTATCACATTTATACTCTTGTATACATGTGATACCTCAAGAGTATATGTATAACACCAAGAAACGTAACACCTATAAAATATATATATAACACTTGGAGAGCATGTGTATAACACCTAAATTCGTGCCCCTATGTGCCCAAGGGGTATGTAAGTTTTTGCCAATATATATATATATATATATATATATGTGTGTGTGTGTGTGTGTGTGTGTGTATTGACTGTCTCGGTTGGATTGGAAATCCGTGCCCCAGGGACACCCAAGAGTCACTCTATCTTTTAATGTTTTTATTCCACATTAACTATTTTATATCTAATTTGGTATCTATGTGTACAAGAAATAATATTTAAATATAAAAAGATAGTCAAGTCAGCAAAATTAGCTCGAGAGAATTTTGCGACATCACATGCAATATTGAACAAAATGGACGATTCGAGCTTAATTTGAACAAAATTCACGAGTCCAAAAACATAAAGTCCTAAATTTCCAACCCGAAAAATTAAAGTACATTTTTGCAAAACCATTAAAATTAATGGGATAATTTTAAGTATTAAACTCTTACATAAATCTTTCATGAATTCTTCCACGAATCAGGTAGCTTGATGACCGCGCTATCGTGACGCGATAAAATTAAATAAAATCCTTCCTAACCTAACTAACTAGTAGATAGGGTAAGTCGGAATCGATCCCACGAGGAGTGAAGATTTAACTATGTCACCTATATTCAATTCAAGAAACAGAAGAAATGGGGGGGTTTTAGATTGATTGGTAACTAACACTAAAATTAACTAAAAACCTAGAAAACAAATTATACAAGAAATCAAAGGATGGAAAGTATTCCAGTTAACAGTTCAATTATCCCCCAATATCAATTATGCCTTAATCAATGTTACACCCTCTCTCAGATTATCATGAAATTACCATCCCTAGTCTAACAACAAACTCTGTTAAACCGAATCGTCTCTTAAGACTAGTTAAATTAGGATAAGATCACTAATTAACTCTATTCAATTGAACAACCTAAAATAAGCTCTCTAAATTTAATTCATCAAATGCATTAATCACCAAGACGATAGGATGAACTAGACTCCAAATACACAAGCTCGATTTGATATCTAGGATTATGCTACCCTAGAGATGCACGACCTCTAGTTTACTACCAATGAAAATTAAACCACAACAATTAGGATTCATGATTTAAGATTCTAGCAATCAATTATTAAACACTTAACCTAGGTGATCAATCTAAATCAAGCATCAATAATCGAAATAATTCAACACAGATAGCATAATCAATTCAATCAAACATCGAGAAGGGGAAATCGAATTAATCAAAACATAAATAAATATATGGGTTCAAACATCCCTGCTAACCGGAATTGAAGAATTATCCAAGCATCCTTGAAATCGAATCCATGAAAGTTGTAGAATAATAATCCATAAGAAAAGAAACTAATCTATTAAAATAATTCTCTCTCTAGAGTGGCTTGGAGAGAAAGAAAAGAATCATCTCCTTCTAATTATATGTGTGAACATATCTTTTTAAACCCTTTGGAGATGGGCTTAACCCTATTCTAGCCCAAAATCTTGTACACAATCTCGCTGGGCTGGGCAGCAGACGAATCACATTGGCAGACTGGGCTGACACTGGGTGATCCAGTGTGATGGACTTTTGGGCCCAAACTGCCCCAACTTCGATTTGTGTTCATTTCTCGGCCCATGAACATATTTTTTTTGATCAAAATGTACTCCAAAATTCCTGAATAATAGTGAAAATGATATATGAAGTATTTTGATACCAAAAACATATATAGATACGAAAACAGTGCATTCAATCACATAAAAGATTATAAAATCTCAAATCAAACCACAATAAAATCCACATATTTTCTACCTATCACTTGATCCCCATCTAACATTAAATTTGAGAGATTTTGGTACCAACCAATGACATAACATGAAGTTCTATTATTAGTTAAAGATTGAAAACAAAAGGCAGAATTGAAAATGAAACATATATTACAAAGAAAAATCAACAAGCAGAATTGCATGTATTATGCAGGCTTTTAACTAAGAAACCGCAACACAAATGAATGTGTGTGTGAAGCAAAATCAGAGTATTAATATCAATTTTGAGATTTCATCTTCCATAATCAACCATAAACCTTGTTTGTAATTAAATAATTAAAGAAGTTTATTTCTTTTTTTCCCCTAATTAGGGGGTCTGACATTTCCGAACAGGAATGTTTTGGGCTGACGATTTTGTCTCGTATTGATTCAAAATGTGCAAATGTTGTTCAATTTCAGCCCGAACTGCTTAATTGGGCCCAAATTGCACGTGCTATGCACGTGAGTATGCTGATTCGGGTCAATGTTGACAAATTTTGTCCATGTGTAATATTGATATACATGTGGCATCCACATGGACATTAAATTTCCACCTCACACACTACATAATAATATTAAAAATAGAAAAAAAATCTAAAATTTATATATAATTCAAAAAAAAATCTAAAGTAAAAATAAAATAAAATTTTAAAATTAAAAAAAAAACCCTGTCGCAAAACTGCCAGCCCGAAACATTCCTTTCCGGAAATGACAGACCCCCTATTTTACAGGGAAAAAAGTAATAAACTCTAATTAAAGTTATCATTTATTAATATAATACCCCTTTTCCACACATCTGATCATTCACAATAATTATAGTTATTTATAAATACAATACCCTTGTCAACACTTCTCATTCACAATAATTAATTAAGTGATTTTTAAATACAATGCCCCTTCACACTACTCATTCGAATTAGTTATATTAATTTATAAATACATTACCATTGACCATTGTCCACGTACTTCTCATTCGCATAGCTAGCTATAGTGATTTATAAATACCATACCTCTTTTCCACACTTTCAGCTACAAATTCACACACCACTCTCAAACATTTAATCTCTCTCTAAACAAAATGGAGGAAATCCATTTCTCAACCATTCTTTTTTGCATAATTGTTCCTCTATTTCTCTTCACCTTAACCGAAGTGAAGAAAACTCTATCTTCTTCGAAGCACACCACTCTCCCCAAATCATACCCAATCATCGGCTCTTTCTTTTCAATCTTAAAAAACGATGTTAGGTTCGTACAGTGGACATCGAAGATGGTGAATTCGACTCCCACACTTACTTTAACTCTCCACCGGACCTTCGGGCGGCGCGCCATCTACACGGCCAACCCCGCCAACGTGCAGCACATTCTCAAAACCAACTTCGACAACTACCAGAAAGGTTACTTTTTCAAAACTAATATGAAGGACTTACTTGGAGATGGCATACTCAACTCCGACGGGGACATCTGGAGGTTCCAGAGACATGTTTCCAGCCATGAATTCAACGCTAAATCCCTTCGCAAATTCATCGAAACCGTCGTCGATTCCGAGATCTCCGACCGCCTCATTCCGACTCTGAGAACCGCCGCAGCTGAAAACATTGTGATCAACTTTCAAGATGTTCTTCAAAGGTTGGCTTTCGATAACATTTGCAAGATTGCATTCGGACATGATCCTGGATACCTGTCGCAGTCGCTGTCCCTGGAACAGGACAAGTTCGTTAAGGCTTTCGAGACAGCTGTCACGCTCTCCTCTAAGAGATTCGAGTCCTTTATCCCTTCCTTCTGGAAGATCAAAAGGGCCATCAATTTCGGATCGGAAAAGCAGCTCAGGATTGCCGTCAATCAAGTTCGAGGGTTCGCGAAAGAATTAATCAAGAAGAAAAAGCAAGTAATATCATCCGTGGAATCATTTGAAGTTGATGATCTTCTCTCAAGGTTTCTGAGCTCAGGCCACTCTGATGAAGATTTCGTGACAGATATAATTATAAACTTCATACTGGCAGGAAAAGACTCAACATCCGTTGTACTCACATGGTTCTTTTGGCTGCTTTCGAAGAACCCAGATGTGGAACACAAGATTTTAACTGAAATCGAAGAGAAATCAGAATTAGCATCATCAGGCTACGATGAAGTGAAGGAGATGGTTTATACACACGCTTCCCTTTGTGAAAGCATGAGGCTTTATCCGGCAGTTCCCACCGACTCCAAAGAGGCTGTTAATGATGATGTTTTGCCAGATGGGACGAAAGTGAATAAGGGTATGAGAGTGGGGTATCATATCTACGCCATGGGAAGAGTCGAGAAAGTGTGGGGTAAAGATTGGGCGGAGTTCCGGCCATCGCGGTGGCTGGAGAAGGCGGCAGACGGCGGTGATAAGTGGAGATTTGTGAACAGGGATCAGTATACTTATCCGGTGTTTCAGGCTGGACCCAGGATTTGTCTTGGGAAGGAGATGGCTTTCTTGCAGATGAAGAGAGTCGTTGCCGCCATTGTGCGTCAGTTTAAGGTGGTGCCGGTGGTGGTGGATGGAGAGGAGCCGGTGTACACAAGGGGGTTGACTGCGACAATGAAGGGTGGTTTTCCAGTGAGGATCCAGGAAAAGATCTAATCTTCTCTTCTATTATGTTTCATCACTAGATCTTCCGGAGAGGATGTTCCGATAATATCAGGTCTTATTTTAAAAACCTTATAAACTAGTTATATTATAAGATATTGTTAGAGTTTATAAAATAAGGTAAGATGAATGAAATCTTGTACGATTAATTTACGATATTTTTTGCGTTTTTCATCTATTAAAGGAATGACTATTATTTATATGTGTTGATAAAAACTTTATGTTTTCCTTGAATTATCAAACATCATAACAAATGAAATGTACAAGTATTGATCTCCAAACAATCACAAACCAAGATCATAATTATACAAAAAACTTCTTTGAGTCAGGTGCGTGGATTTGGGATCTATGCACCCAGGTCGACTCGGCCCACACGCTCACTCACAAGTCCCCATGCACGTCTGACACACTCTCACGCACCCCCACGCGTCTGGTGGATGTGCTCAAATCCACCAAAATTCACTTCAGGTAGGTGTAACATAATATAAATGTATGTGTGGTATAACGTAAAGATATATGTATAAAATGTGCCAAAACTAGGAGTTTTTTTAATTTTTAAATTAAGTTAAAGGTATGAAATCTAGACATAAAGTTAGGTACGATATAATATAAAAATCGGTTTAACATAACGTAAAAATAGTTCTAATATAACGTAAATGTCATGACTAAAATTAAAAAATCAGGCGCAAAAAGAAAAAAATGGAAAAGCGGGCCAAGTGATACGGATCCAACCCAAGTGCTTGGGTCCTCAATTCGTACACCTGTTTCACAAGAGAGCCTCTCTTGGAATACACCCTAATACTATATATAAAGCATGCAAGAAATTTAAAAGAACGTACTCAAGCACAACGAATTTACGTGGTTAAGCCAAGTAAACTTGGCTTACGTACACGGGGAGAGAACATCAATCATTTAATCACAATCAAAGTGTACAGATTACAATCAATTGAAAGATCAAAGAATTAGGGTTGTTTTAATGAATGAACCGTATTCTAAGATCTTAATCAAATCTAATCTAAATCACGCGATTCCGCAAGGATTAGATTCGCCTAACACTCAGAAGCAAAATCCCCATAATCTATTAGAAAATAGGGTGAGATTCATAGGCCAATTTTACATAGATCTCGCAGAAATTGTAAGGAACATTGTATAGATTTTGATGAAGACAAAATATGTAAGACAAAAACTTTTATGCATTAGGATCCATGCACCCGACCCGACCCGCGCGTGTACGCGCTTCCACGCGCGTCTGACGCGCCCTCACGCGCTCCCACACGCCTGGGCGAATGCGTTCAAATTCGCTCGTTAAGGATACCTTTTAGTTATGTTAAGAATACCTTTCAGTTATGTTAAGGATACCTTTTAGTTATGTTAAGGATACCTTTGAAATCCTGATTCCAGGTTATATACCACATTATGTTAAGAATACCTTTTAGTTATGTTAAGCATACCTTCAGGTTATGTTAAAGATACATTTAGCTATGTTAAGAATACCTTTTGATTATATTAAACATACCTTTAGGTTATGTTAAGAATACCTTTAGGTGATGTTAAAGATAACTTTGAAATCCTGATTCCAGGTTACATACCATGTTATGTTAAGAATACCTTTTAGTTATATTAAGCATACCTTTAGGTTATGTTAAGGATACCTTTAGTTATGTTAAGAATATCTTTTGATTATATTAAGCTTTTAGGTTATGTTAAGAATACCTTTAGGTGATGTTAAAGATACCTTTGAAATCGTGATTCTAGGTTCCTTTGAAATCCTGATTTGATACCCTTAGAATTCGCTCCAGGTCACATACATTTACGTTATGTTAAGGATACCTTTAGGTTATGTTAAGAATACTTTTATGTTATGTTAGAGATACCTTTGTGTACAAAATGTGTAACACAACTACCTTATGGATAAGGTATCTCTAACATAACATAAAAGTATCCTTAACATAACCTAAAGGTATGTCTGACGTAAATTAAATGTATGATATTTGGGCATAAAGGTATCCTTAACATAACCTAAAAGTATCTTTATACATTACCTAAAGGTATTCTTAACATAACCTAAAGGTATGTCTAACTTAACGTAAATGTATGAAATCTGGACATAAAAGTATCCTTAACGTAACCTAAAGGTATTATTACACATTACATAAAGGTATTTTTAATATAACTAAAAGTCATGACTAAAATTGAAAAAAAAAGTTAGCGCGAAAAAAAAAAAAGAAGCGGGTCGGATTACCCGGATCCGACCCGGGTGCATGGATCTAAGATCCATGCACCTGATGCACAAGAGACTTACTCAACATGTAATAGATTAGAGTCTAGGATCCTATGTATTTAGTTTCAATTGTAAATCTCTTAGTGTACGATCAGGAGACTTGAAGATCAAGACTTAAAGCTTGAAGAAGGAATAAAGACCCTGCTGGACAAAAAGAGAATTAAAAATGACTAAGTATAGGTCACTGTAGCAGGTTGCTAAAAGGACACTGGAAGGCTACTGTGAGAGGATGCTACTCAGATCAGTGAGCTAGGCTAAATGAATGACAAGTGAGCTGGCTAAATGAAAGACAAGTGAGCTAGCCTATTGGAAGACAAATGAACACCAGCAACCTGTCTAAGGCAGTTACCTCTGAATGAGTGTACTGAGTTTACGTTAGGCACAACCGCAAATTCATTAAATCAAAATGTGCCACGTAATGAAATAAATAGGAGGAAAGAACGATTGTCAGACTGAGTATGGCGATTGCAGCAACAGAGGTGTATGATCTCGACAACTTCGTACAGACTAACGAGAAGAGCCTACGTCACCCCATGCATGCTGCGAAGAAAGGATGGTCACTCCAACGGACATATTTCTCATCTCCTATAAATAGCAGATGTTATCTTGGAGGCTGCTGCTGATCAGGTTAAGGCCGGCGATGACATGGGCTTTGCAGAAAAGCAGGCGGAGGCGTTTGGAGTAGATGAGGGGGAGGAAAGGATATTGAAGCAGGCTTTGGATGCCAGTGTGGTGGAGACAAGGATAAGGCATAGGCCCCTACCCATTCAACCAGGTGAAAGTTTCTCCTGCGGAACAACATCCTCTGAGCAACCTCTAGTTTTTCAGTCAACCAGTGAGAGGATGCCTTCCCCACCTGCTTCAAAAGATGAATCCAGTGGGGCATTCAGTCAACTGGTGGACATTGAGACCCTTCCTGATGAGGAGGTGAAAGGCTCAGATGTCGCAGGAACCATCCCTGTTCATCAGGATGCTCCTGCCACCATCGAGAAGGTTGACTAGCCGATGAAGGAGCTGTCAACTACTCCGGAGGTTGAAAAGTTGGAAGTCCTTACGATTGCTGCAGTCCTAGAAGAAACACTTCGAGCAGTGACTGTTGAAGGAATCTCCGTGCCAGTAACTTCTGAGATCAGGCACCGATGAAGGTTAATAAGTCGGCTGAGGAAATTACTCCAACGGAGATGGAGGGAGTAATTTCTGAGGATCCTGCGAATCATGGTGAGATGATTGCAGAGGAGGTCGCAACAGAACAGGTTGTTAACACAGAGCCTGTTGTTGAAGTTATTCCAGCAGGACAGGCTACTCCTACAGAGCTTACTGCTGAAAAGGCTGCTTTTACAGAGGCTACTGTAGTTAAGGAAGTAGAGGAGGCGCCTTTAGAGGAAGGGCCTTCTGAAGAAGAAATAAGGAGGATGCAGGCTTGGAAGAGAGATGTCCCTCAGGATGCAGTTATGGAAGCTGCTGATGAGGAGGAGGCTACTGAAGAATGGAAGCTGACTAGCTCCTCCGACAACGATGATGGTGTACCCAGTGAGTAGGGTGCAACCGGAGCCGAAAAATCCAAAACTCTAACTCCTATTTCTGTGCAGGATGCTAAAGACAAGTTTATTGATGATGTGTTCAAGGCAATGGAAAAAGTAGGCAAGTCCCTGACCAAAGCTAGCCGGAAAATGAGAGTTGAAGCAAAGAAGGATCGCTTTCAAGCTACCTTCCTGATCGACACTCTTAATGCAACTCTGGCCAAGCTTCAGGGGACTATCAGTTCTCAGAACCCATCCACCGGCCTTGTCGACACCATCAAAAGCTTGAATGATAAGCTCAACGCACAAGAGAAGAAGCTATTGGACATGGAGCTTGAACATAAGTCCATATCTTCCTCCTTGAAGCAAATCAATGACTCTTAGTTCCAGCAGACACAAACCTTAGAGGATCATACTGACATCTTCACTAGTATGCATTTGATGATAAGGTTTGGAGTAGGACAGGGTTATGATGATGACAAAAAGGAATAAGAAGTAGTTAAGAGGATAGAGCAAAGGAAGCAGGATCCTTCTTCGTACAGACAGCTTGCCATCCTGCCGAGGAAGGATACTAGAGGAGATGGAGGAAGCAAAAGAGGAGGGACCTAAGGACACTCAAATAGTGCATCAACCAAACACAAATCTAATGCTATCTTAAGAGTTCATCCGGGTTTACGCAGAGGGCATGATGAAAGGGAGGAAAAGAGAAGGGTCGAGGGGATGTTCAAGGCTTCTGACGAGAATATTGTGAAGCAGGCCCAAGCAAGCCTTGCAAGACTTTAAAGACTTTATTCGCCTCAGAAGCAACCTGACCTTGAAGGATGGGCTGAGCGAGAGAGAGAGGCACCAGAATCCTTAGTCATTTTTCTTGATGGGAGCCTGGATGTCAAGAGCTCAAGATTTCAAGAGTGGCAGCTTCCTGAGATCGATCTGCCTACTGACGCCAATCCAAGCTATCTTCAAATCGAGAATCACAAGCAGGCTGAGTACCTGAAGTACTATATCAAGCTGTGCAAGGAGTCCATCATAATCAAAGGAAGAACTCACAGAGAGGGACTCCATTGCCAGCAGGGTGGACTTCCAATTCAGATGAGACTAAAAAACCGAATGGATAAAGGGGAAGTAATTCCTTTCCATGAAGATTTTTGGTTAAGGGACAATGAAACCCCAGAAATGAGGAGGATTATGGAACCAACCTACTAGGACTCAATCCTGAACTGGTGGAAAGGTTCCCACAATGAAAGAAGACCTAGAGCCTCCTGGATGAAGAAATGAAGATAACTCACTCCTTATCATACTGTCTTCTGTTCTTATTCTTTATATCTGTTTGCTTTGTCTTTGTTTTGTTCTGTTCTTTATGTTCATTTTATCATCTCAATAAATATAATATTCTGTTCTGAAAAGCTCACTGCTTGTGAACTTGTCTGTGTGGATTTGATATATCTTTATCTATTTTTCTGGTTGGTTGCTGCTTATATCCTCAATAAAATTTGCTAAGTCTTTTGATCCTTTTAAAGGAAGTTTTGTCATCATCAAAAAAAGGGGAAATTGTAAGGAACATTGTATAGATTTTGATGAAGACAAAACATGTAATAGATTAGAGCCTAGGATCCTATGTATATAGTTTCAATTGTAAATTTCTTAGTCTAGGATCAGGAGGCTTGAAGATCAAGATGTAAAACTTGAAGAAGGAATGAAGACCCTGCTGCACAAAGAGAGAATTAAAAATGACTAAGTATATGTCACTGCAGCAGGTTGCTAAAAGGACACTGGAAGACTACTGTGAGAGGATGCTACTCAGATCAGTGAGGTAGGCTAAATGAAAGACAAGTGATTAGGCTAAATGAAAGACAAGTAAGCTAGCCTACTGGAAGACAAATGAACACCAGCAACATGTCTAAGGCAGTTACCTCTGAATAAGTGTACTGAGTTTACGTTAGACACAGCCGCAAATTCATCCAATCAAAATGTGCCACGTAATGAAACAAAAAGGAGGACTGTCAGACAGAGTATGGCGATTGCAGCAACAGAGGTGTACGATCTCAACAACTTCATATAGACTAACTAGAAGAGGCCACGTCGCCCCATGCATACTGCGAAGAAAGGATGCTCACTCCAACGGGCAGATTTCTCAACGCCTATAAATAGAAGAAGACTGGGACTTGAAGAAATACGAAACTTAACACTTGAACTTGAAACCCTAAGCTCTCGCGAACAAAACATTCAAAGCAATTCATTTTCATTAGAAAGTTTCAAGTCCAGTCTAGCAGCAAGCAACCTCTAGCCTAGAGAGCTATCCTTTCTTAAAGCTTGCTGCCTGTGTTGCTGAAAAGAAATCTTTATTTTTCATTGATTGTTAGGAGTTGTTTTATCGAAGGATGTTCCTGATCAAGTATTTGCGTTCTTAGTAGAAGAACAAGAGCTTTGTGTAAGCTAGTTGAGTTTGGTCATTGTGCAGTATCCCTGTGTGGGATTGACTGGCAGTTCTTGTTAGGTTTAAGTTGTATAAGCGAGGCTTGTGTAAATCAACCATTCTACTTAACAATGTTCCTCCTTGTGAAGGAGTAGAGAGGACGTAGAGGGATTACTCCACCCTTGAACTTCTGTATATCTTGTGTTAAGCTTGCGTTTAAAGCTTTCTGCTGTTCATATCTATATCTTGCTTACTTGTTGTTGTGTTTATATCCATATCATAAGCATATAAAAGGCTTTCAGAAAAGAAGCATTGTTTAAAGAAATTCCGATGTGCATAAAACTTTATTTTCATTATATTCACTAAGGTAACTGCTCAAGAAGTAACCTCCGAGATAGTAAGCTCGATAGCTACCTGCCTAAGTGACTTAAATATTTGATTTAAAAGAAAATATTTGAAAACTTGAGTAGGCTTATTCACCCCCCCTCTAAGCATACTGCCACTTGGGACCAACAGAAACCTTAACGGAAACTCTAATCCGGACCATGCATTATGTAACAGAGTCTGTTACGGCTCGATCAAATCCGGTTTTTTTACAAGTTGAACCCGGTTCCAACATATCTTGATTTGTTTTGCCTTAGCTCATGTGCATGGACGTACTCATGCATGGATGTACTCATGTGCAATTTCGGCAATCAATGTGCATGGACGTACTCATGTGCAATTTCGGCAATGTTTAGACTATTCTATGTTTTGAAATAACTATTCTACCTTGCACTAATCGATCTAACTGGGACATGAGATGACAGAAACAACCCAAATTCGAGAAAAAAGAATTAAGGCATGCATTTCTAATTTATATTTAAAAAAGCTGCATATATTCATTTTATAGTATTAAATATAATTTGACTAAGAGAATGAAAAACAGGACAATGTGTATGTGAATTTTTTTTCTTCTATTATCTATTAATAATTGTACCCCCATTTTGAAAATTATAAATCCCGGCCAATACATTACATGATTGTTGCATCCTAAAAATATTATTAGGGTTTATAATCGAGCCAACCTTAAAATCACGGCCGGACTGGTTCAGGCGTTAGATAGGGCATAACCAAAAGCTCGGCTAAAGCTCAGAGAACTAAGAAAACCGACCTAAACGGACGACCCAAGATAACATGGCGTAAAGCAACTCGGCAAAGTAGCAAGAACAGGGCAACACATTAAGGATCAAGAGATATCTTCTTATAGATGGCAAAAATCTGATTTCTTACCATGTAAAATCTCTGATTCATGGGATCTCTTACTTGATACCTAAGGGTTGAACACTCATGTATCTCTATAAATAGAGCCTCTAGGAACAAGGTTAAAAAAAAAGGAGGAGAGAGGGACAAGTGGAGACTCACTTCATACAAGTGGGGACATTCTCTCTAGAGAAAACTCTCTTTTCAAGGCGATTTGGATCTCTAACAGATCCGAATCCTAGTCTTTTTACTCAATTGTAATCACACATATGGGAGATTTAACCATCACATTATTAATACAAGCTCTTTGCCGACCTGTAAACCAGTCGGCCATACCAGTCTAGAGCAATCTTGCCCAGGTAGGCTTCGGGCCTAATGTTTTGTTCATTATTTGAATTGTTCTTTTTATCTCAATTTACTTCGAACCGATTTAATTGGATGTTGGACCGAGTGATTTATTCCGTACAAAATCCGACGTCAACAATGATGGTATACTATCCCATGCATTGTAAATATTACAAGTCAATTTCTTTTTATATTTCATTGTATAAAATCAGATACAATTTTTCATGTTGCAGTTTAGTGTAATGTCATTATTTATTTCATAAATATATTTTTTTAATACATATAAAATACACTTATATATTAGGGTCAACATAGTTAAGAAACAATTGATTAGAGAATCTCTGGAACCTAAGCAATATATCACTACAACACAAATTAAAAATAGCGACGAAATTTAGTGACAAAAATGGATTTTGTCACTAATGTAAACATTAATGACGACTTTTTACAACTTGTTGCTAAATTAGTGAGGAAAGTTTAGATTTCACCACTAAAATTTCTATCTAGATTTAAAAAAATCGGAGAAAATGCTAGCGACAAAATCTTATTGTTTTCGTCACTAAATTAGCTATGAAATTTCAAATTTCATCACTAAATTGGCAACAAAATCTAAAATTTCGTCACTAAATTTAGAGGAAACGTTTGCAACAATTTTTTTTTTTTTTGGTCACTAAGTTAGTCACAAGATTTTATAAGTAGTTTTATTTAAATTTTTATTGATTAAGCATCTATTTTGTATATAGCATGTTGTGTTTGTAGCTTCTATCTAAAATCTCTTGGGTATCTCTGTTTCAACTAGCATGGTCCTGGCTGCCTACTTAACCGTTATGCTTCTTCTTTCAACTACTCCATTCTGTTGAGGTGTCCTTGCTGTTGAATATTCATGCTTGATCTCATCATCTGAGTAATAAGATTCAATGAACTTGTTTGTGAACTTTATTCCTCTGTTTGTCTTGATCATTACCATGCTGAGACTCTTCTCATTCTGCAGTCTCTTCAGGAACTCAGGTAGCCTTAGTTGTGTGTCTAAGTTCTTTGTTAAGAATAGTGTCCATGTTAATTTTGAGTAGTCATCCACTACAACCAATGAGTATCTCTTCTGACTAATGATGATAGGGTCTGATGGTCCAAATAAATCAATGTGTAGCAAATCTCGTATCCTATCTGTTGACTTCTGAAATTTCTTCTTGAAGGAGCTTTTCACTTGCTTTCCTTTCTGGCATGCTCCACAGATGGTCTTCTCTTTGTACACGATGTTTAGCAGTCCTTTGACTAATCCTTTCTTTCCAGTTTGTTGATTGTTTTGAAGTTTAAGTGACTCATCTTCTTATGCCATAGCTAGCTCACTTCTAGTGTGCTAGCTCTTTACAATGAAGCAGGTTGTTGTCTTGGAAGAACTCCAGTCAGCTACATAAATATTTCCTCTTCTAGTTCCAGTGAGCTCGACTTCTTGAGTTTTGTTGTCCTTAATGAGACACTTGATGAGGTTGAACTCCACTGAGTAACCTTTGTTAGAGAAGTGACTTATGTTCAGTAAGTTATACTCCAACCCTTTCATATAGAATACTTCATTTATGCAGGTGCTTCCTTCCAATAGATTTTCAGTTCCTTTGGTGTTGCCTTTGGAGTCATCTCCAAATACCATCTTAGGTCCTTTAGATGCATGAACACTTGTCAATAACTCCTTATTTCCAGTCATGTATCTGGAGCAGCCACTGTCTACCATACTTCATTGCTACTCCCTGGCATAGGTTCCTGCAAAAGTATCACTTTGTGTAAGTTACCCATACTTGTACGAGCCCTTTCAAGTTAGTTCTTTTTGGAACCCAAATTTGCTTCACAACAATTTTTTTGTTATGAACTTGTTTGGTTCATGTGCTTCTCTCAGTAACCTTAGGATACTGTATGAAGTGTGTGTGTGCGCGCGCGCTTATGTTTTACCAATACCCTTTTTGGTATTGTCTTCTATTGTACTTTTTTGGAACACTTGTTTTTTTAGATTTAGACATGTAGGTCTTAGTACTAGCAGGTGGAGGTTTTATTCTCTGAAACCAACCTTATGTTGTTTCTTGCTACAACTTGCAGCAAATTGAGCTTGCTAAAGCAGTTTGCATTCTACAGACTTACTGCATCTGGTTTCAGAAAGGGGCCTCTTTACCTTATCTTCTGAGCTTACCCTTTTATTTTACTTGTTCCCCCTGAGACATATACCATCAGATTTAGGTTCAAGATTTCTCCTTTAACAAACTTGGGTTCCTCAGATGTGGTTGTTGTGGAGGTTGAAGCTTGCTCACTATAACCTAGACCAGTATGCTTATCCATTCTCTGTTGGATGTTTAAGAGAGCATTCAGGTCTTTTGAGGATTTGTTGAAGGTGTTTATAGTGGTCAGTAAGCTTCTCTTCTCTCATTCCAGCTTAGTGACTAGCAGCTTGAGTTTATATATCTCTGCTCTAAGGTCACCACATGCTTCAGCCTTTAATTTTTCCAACGCTAAATCAGCAGAAATGGAGGCATGCTCGCTTAAGAGTTGTTTGTTTTCATCCTTAAGCTCCTCATGAGTTGAGTTTATCTGCTCAAAGTCACTCATGATTTGCCTAAAAGCAGTGATCATGTTCAGCCTTTCATTATCTCTAGAAACATGAGTTTATGGGGTTATCTTATCGTCACTGTCCTTGTCCTCTATGTTAGCCACAAAGCAGATTAGAGATTCTTCTTAAGAAGTAGAGTTGTCTAAGTCACTGTCAAAGGAAGTTTGTTCTTTTGGTTCTTCTTTTTTAGTGCTTGTTGTTTTGGTTGTTTCTGTCTCACTTATCAAAGCTCTCAGCTTCTGCTTCTCAAATCTTCTTTTCTCTCTTCTTCTTGTTTTCTCATCTTCAAGATATATTTGGACAGGTGGATATGGACTATTTCTTGCAAAGTGACCTAGTTTCCTGCAGTTGTAACACAGGTCAGTATCACTTACAGTGGGTTGACTTTTTGTGCTTACTGGAGAAGTCTGCTTCTTCTTGTGGAAGTTAGTTCTTGAATTACTCTTTATGAACTTCCTGAACTTCTTGAGTAGCAGAGTCATGTCTTCTTCAGCATCTCCTTCAAAAGTCACTGTTTGCTTGCTGCTGCTGGCCTTTCCAGTATCCTTGGATACTCTAGCTATCACTGTAGTGACCTTTGAGCTTGATTCTTCAGCCTCTTTTTTCCTTCTATTTATGTCAAATTCAAAGGCTTTGAGGTCTAAGAAAAGGTCGAATGTGCTCATGAATTACAGATCCATTAATACTCTCATGGTTGTAGTCTTACTATACCACTCAGTAGGTAATGCTCTCAACACTTTCATATTCTTATATATGTGTAGTGTTTGTCTAGTGACTCCAGCTAGTTTAAAATTGATATGAACCTCAGGTCAAGCTACTCCATAGTCTTTTCAAAAATAGAAAAGGGATCAGATGACCAGTGCAGAATGGTTTCTAGTCCAACCTGCTCTGATACCACTTGTTGGTCCCAGTTATTAAGAGGTTTGGGGGGGTGAATAAACCTCTTCAATATTTTTAAAACTTTCTTCTCCAAAGAGATACAAGTACCTATTTTGATTTAGCAACCTATCGAACTTGCTGCTTAAGAAACTTGTTGTTGGGCATTGAGCTTTTAGGTACTTAGAGAGTTTTTGTGCAGCGGAAAATACTTTAAAATATATGACTTCTGGAAGATGGTTTTAATGTTGTATGAAAGATATAAGATATGACAAATAAGTATGCAAAGTGCAGTAAGCTTAGAGAAATAAAATACAATAAAATATATAGTGGTTTAAAAAGGTTGAGTAATCTCTTTACGTCTACTCTAATCCTTCTCAATAGAAGGAACTTTATTAACGATGGTTGATTTACACAGTTTAGCTATTACAATCGGCAAAACAAAGAAGTAGTCAACTTCCACACAAGTTGCTGCACTACAGACCAATACACACACAAGATCTAACTTAGCCCACACAAGACTCTTTCTCTTTCTACAAGAGTGTAAGACACTAGCAGGTATACCAAACTCTTCTAGGTACTCCTAAACAATCTACAAGATTAAGTATAAAAAGGTGTTTCATTATCGTTGGATGCAGCAAGCTCTTGATCAGGCTTAGTGCCAAAGGTAGCTGGCTTGCTGCTTTATATTGAGTAACTGAACTTTGGAATAGCTAGAGTACTATGTATGCTTGTAATCTTGGTTGAGCATTGTAAATTAGTTCATTTCGTTTGTCAAATTACACTCATCTTCTATTTATAGATGAGAAATCTGCTCGTTAAAGTGTAATTGGTTTCCCGCATTTAATGCGCTGATTCTGAGGTACAAATCTGCTGATCTTCATTGTACACCTCGTTTAATCTGTTTGCTGCAGACTTATCCTTGTGTCTTGCCTTGATGTCTTCTTCTGATTGGCTCTATTCTTGAATATTCCTACTAGTAACATACTAAGCTCTGATTTTGAGGGGATTCTCCTTTGTACAGGTTGTTGTCACTTCCTTTTGTCGAGATATGCATGATAGTGACATTTAGGGAAATGTGCATTGTCCTTAGCTCTTTGCAGCGACCTCTGAAGCGTGCTGGAGTGACCTTGTCGATTTAATTTTTAGAAAATAAACTAAGTACAAGGTTGCTCCTAGTCCTAACTAGCAAGTGTTAAAGGTTTCCGTCTCATCAAAACTAATTCAAATCCTAACACAAACATTCGTTCGGTAATGTCATGCATGCAATAAAATAATATTGTACTTTAAAATTGTAATTTAACTGTGAAACAATATTACTAATGACATTAACAAAAAAATAGGTGCTAAAAAATCTTAGGATAGATTAAATATGCTACTACATTTCAAGTATAAAACAAATAAATAAAAAGATGTTTGAAGAAAAAAAAAATTACATGCAAACATTAGAATTCAGTAATGTCATGCATGAAATAAATAATGTACTTTAAAATTATAATTTAAACTATAAAACAATATTACTAATGACATTAACAAAAAATGGGTGCGAAAAAATATTAGGATATGTTTGGGTTAATTGAAACACAAGTGGATTTTACAAGTTTGAAAGTTGATTATGAAGTATGAAATTTGATAATTTCATATTTGTTTAGAGATTATACAAATTAGAATTATAGTTTATATGTCATACATATTGAAAATTGTAGGAAAAATAGATGATATCCTATTATTTTATTTTGAAAATAAAACAAAGCAAATGTTTTTAGTTGAAATTGTAAAAAGATTGATAAAGTAGAAAAAAAATATTAGAGTTATAGGATTTAACAAATAAACAACATTAATTAGACTAATGGTCATCCAAAATCTGGATGCGCATATCAAGACCAAGCACCCCCTTAAACAATTAATAAAATGTATTAAAATAGTAAAACAACATATGAAAAAATTAGTTAAGACTAATAAAGAATACAAAAATGAAAACAATTAGAAAAAAACCAATATGTAAAGCTAATAATGAGTGAACTCAAAAGACAAATTTTGAACAAAATAGATGTATTGGATCAATAAAAATGAGATTTATTCTATACTTTTTATAGAAATATATGAAAATACATAATGCAACAGTTAAAACATCTCTAAAGAGATTAACAATTTTGCGCTAAAGAACATATTAAAAAAATAAAAAGTAAGAAAAATAAAAGCCTAGTACTAACAACGTCACACCAAATTTGGGAAAACCCTAAATTTTTATAATCATACATAATAAGCAACTTAGAGAGTAAATTCCAAAATATAAAAATTGTACTAATAGACCAAACCCGTAATGAAATAAAAGCACCAAAATAATAAAACACTTTCAACATTAAATAAAATGGGTGAAATGCGTCAATCCCCCTTGTGATTTGGAATTGTTGCGTCATTTCCCTCTCTGTTAAAACGGGTAAAATGCGCTAATCCCCCTTGTGATTTGGAAATGTTGCGTCGTTCCTCCCTCTATTAAAAAAATGACAACATTGACACTTGTGATTTAATAAATGTAGCACACTCTCCCCCTCCATTAAATGAGTGTTAATGATGTTAACTTTTGTACTAAATTTCCAACTATATGCTTATACATTGAATAATTCATAATATCTTTTTAACTTCGTTATTTACATTTTAAATATTATATTTACAGTTGTTATCTTTTCACAGTTAAGAACAACAAATATTATTTAATTATTATGAATATTTGAATATTATCATATTAATAGTTTAAAACCTTAAAGCATAATTGTGGATTTTTCTAATTAAATTTTAAATTATATATATGTATATATATTGTAACGTTTTTTTTTTTTTTTTGAAATTGTAAATTAACAATTCTTATATTTAATTAATGTTACACCCTAAAATATTATTCGGGTTTTATATCGATTTTACGCGTCAAAACTAAGTTGAGCTACGTTCAAATTGGCACAAGGAGGATTCGCATAAACCGAACTAAGCTAAACCAGGTTGTACTCTAACCGGTCCAAAGAACTGGATTTCGTGTGGATTGATGCTCAATAAGACAAGGCAAGCTACAAGAGGACCCCAGGTGTCTCTATAAATAGGGCCTTTAGGAACAAGGTTAAGGGCACTTGATGCACAAATGAGATTTCCAACTCTCAGAAAACTCTCTAACTAGCGATTCAGATCTCGTACAGAACCAAATCCTAGTTGTTTTTTCTCAATTGTATTCATAAAGATGGAGAGTTGATAGGTAGAAAATTGGTGCATTTAATTGTGGTTAGATTTGAGATTTATAATCTTTTAAGTGATTGAATGCACTGTTTTCATATCTATACATGTTTTCTGTATCAAAATACTTCATATATCATTTTCACTATTATTCAGGAATTTTGGGGTATATTTTGATCAAGAGATATGATCATGGACCGAGAAATGAACACAAATCGAAGTTGGGGCAATTTGGGCCCAGAAGCCCATCACACTGGATCACCCAGTGTCAGCCCAGTCTGCCAATGTGATCCGTCTTCAGCCCAACCCAGCGAGGTTGTGTATGAGATTTTGGGCCGAAATAGGGTTAAACTCATCTCCAAAGGGCTTAAAAAGATACGTTCACACACATAATTGAGGAGATCTTTCTTTTCTTTCTCTCAAAGCCACTCTAGAGAGAGAATTATTTTATTAGATTAGTTTCTTTTCTTATGGATTATTATTCTACTTTCATGGATTCGATTTCAAGGATGTTTGGATAATTCTTCAATTTCGATTAGCAGGGATGTTTGAACCCATATATTTATTTATGCTTTGATTAATTCGGTTTCCCCTTCTCAATGTTTGATTGAATTGATTAAGCTATCTGTGTTGAATGATTTCGATTATTGATGCTTGATTTAAGATTGATCACATAGGTTAAGTGTTTGATAATTGATTGCTAGAATTTTAAATCATGAATCCTAATTGTTGTGGTTTAATTTTCACTAGTATTAAACTAGAGGTCGTGCATCTCTAGGGTAGCATAATCCTATATTATCAAATCGAGCTTGTGTATTTGGAGTCTAGTTCATCCTATCGTCTTAGTGATTAATGCATTTGATGAATTAAATCTAGAAAGCTTATTCTAGGTTGTTCCATTGAATAGGGTTAATTAGTGATCTTATCCTAATTTAACTAATCTTAAGAGACGATTCGGTTTAACACAGCTTGTTGTTAGACTAGGGGTGATCATTCCATGATAATCTGAGAGAGGGTGTAACATTGATTAAGGCATAATTGATAGTGGAGGATAATTGAACTGTTAACTGGAATATTTTTCATCCTTTGATTTCTTGTTTAATTTGTTTTCTAGGTTCTTAGTTAATTTTAGTGTTAGTCATTGATCAATCCAAACCCCATCTTTTCTATTTCTTGAATTGAACATAGGTGACATAGTTAAATATTCACTCCTCGTGGGATTGACTCCGACTTGCCCTATCTACTAGTTAGTTAGGTTAAGAAGGATTTTAATTAATTTTATCGCGTCACAACAGCGCGGTCAAATTTTGGCGCCGTTGCCGAGGAGTGATTTGAATTTAATTGTGTCATCTTGTGTCTTTTTTCTGTTTTTAATTTTTAAAAAATCAAAAAAAAATTGGTTGAATTTTCGAATTTTGGTTCAGTTTTTCTGTTTCCAAGTCTGCTATGTTCTGCTCTGTTTCTCACACTGCACACCTAGTGTGACCTAATTCTTCCAGTGTCGTTCTGTGCAGTTTGTGTTCTACAAATTTTAGGTGCTTTGAGAATCTTTTGCAAGTTGAGGATTTGTATCAAAGTGGGAAATGGCTACAAATCAAATGTTGAAGGAATTGGCTACTACATTTACTCCTCAATCGTTTTACATTAAGTTTCCTGATTTTGATGAGAATGCATATTTTGAGCTTACCTATGATTTCATACTCTTATTACCTTCTTTTCATGGCTATGCAGATGAGGACCCATATAGATTCTTGAAATAATTTAATTTCGTCTGCTCAAGTATGAAACCTTCAGGAGTGACCGACGATCAAATTAAGTTGAGGGCTTTTATATTCTCAGTGAAGGACTCAGCAAAGGATTGGTTGCTTTATTTGTCAGAGTCTGCCACCACATGGGCCGAGATGGAGAGATTATTTTTAGAGAGATATTTTCCTCGATCTCGAGTAATCTACATACGGAAGAAGATTTATGGTATAATGCAAATGCATGGAGAGACTTTTTATGAGTATTGGATGCGTTTTGAAAGACTGGTGGCAAGTTGTCCACAACATCAAATATCTAAAGCACTCCTAATTCAATACTTTTACGAAGGACTTTCATGGATGGAGAGAAGCATGATTGATGTAGCAAGTGGAGGATCGATAGCTGATGTAACTCTAAAAGTAGCACAAAGACTTATTCTTAAGATGGCAATGAGTTCACGGCAATTCGGTTTTCCACAAATGGAATCATACATCAATATGGAGGATCGGTCTATTTTGCCAAGTGAGAAGCAGCTGGAAGAGTCAAAAAAGCCTGCAGAAATTCTGGAAAACAAAGAAGATGAATATTCTGCCGAACAGTCAGACACTGGGCTTCCAGTGTCGAAGCAATTATCCAGTATCAAAACTCCAGAATCTGCACAGGTAAAAAATGAATTTTTTGAAAAATGTCCTATTGACTTGGTTCATTTCCCTTTTAGGTCAGCAAGGGCAGCAAAAGAAGGGCTCAAAAAGCCAGAGGAAATTCTAAAAATCAATGAAGAAATGAATTATGCCCCGCTGGCCAATGTCAAATTGTTGAAGTACTCAATTTTGGAGGATAAAATGAAGCACATTGAAGAAGTATTCGTATTAGATGAAGTCCAAACACCTTCTCAAGCGCTTCCCATCAATTTTCCAAAGTTGAAAACCATAAAAAGGAGAAAGCTCAATGGAGGGACAAACACTGTAGTTTCTAATGCATCCTCTCGAAGACCACTTCCAAAACCTCCTTGGTGATCAGGTGACATCTATTCCATACTTATTATTTTTTTCTCTCATTTCTTTGCATGTTTGGATCTTGTGTTATCTTTATTTTGTGTTGTGATTTGTGTTGCTTGGGGATAAGCAAGATTCAAGTGTGGGGAGATGGGGAATGTTGCATAATTGAGAAAGTGTGGAATATATTGCATGTAGTTGCATGTAGGTTGTTCCTTTTCTTTTAGTTAGATTGCACGTTTAATTGCTTTAGCACGTTTAATTATCGTTTGCATTTGCATATATATAAAAAAACAAAAAAACTGGAAAATGAAAAAAATGAAAAAAAAAAGTTTTGAATAAGTGAGCTTGCAATGATGATTTGAGTGTTAATGAATTTATTTTTTTGGAATTCGCTTGTGTTGGACGAGGTGTTGTTGATTATTGCTTTCTGTTGGTTAAAATTGCTAAATGTCGTCTAGAGAAATTGTTGTTAGGAAGGATAATATTGGTTTGAGAATTAATCTATGACAATGAGTTGATTTGCTTTGCTTACTTATGTCTTGAGATATGCTTTTAATTATTTGATGGAAGTAGTCTAAATTGAAATTTGTGAAAGTTTGATCACTTTTGATAAACACCTTGGTTGGAAAAAAAAATTGGGGTATGGAGGAAAGGTGATGAGTTAAAAAAAAAATTGAGATAGGAAAAGATGATAGAGGTGTGTAATAAGTTGCCTACTTCTAGGGGTCCATGTTTGAAAGTTAAAATGCAAAAAAGAAATTGCAATAAACAGACAAACCTAAGAGTGGTGTGGAACTGACAACCCCATCCAAAAAAAAAAAAGACGAGAAGTCATCATCGTCTATGAAAAAAAAAGTGAAAATGAAAAGTAAAAAAAAAAAAAAGAATGAATTTGGAGTAAAAGGGGTGACTCATTATGTGTGAAGTCTTAATGAATTTTGATCTAGATAAAGGAAATCGTAAAAGGAGTTGAAGTGTGTTGATTGATGTGGGTGGTGGAGTGGATTGATGAATTGTCTATGAAAAATTTGATTTCCCACGTCTTGCCTAAATTTGTGATTTCTTGAGATAGTTACATTTAGTCCAACGTGTTTTTGCTTGCGTATGCATCGTTTGACATGAATTTGAATTGCCATGAGTGTTAGTAAGGATTTGAGCAAGCGATACTCTCTTTCATTTTTGATCTCTCATGTGCTTTAATCCTTTGTTGTTTGAGGACAAGCAATGATTTAAGTGTGGGGGGATTTGATAGGTAGAAAATTGGTGCATTTTATTGTGGTTTGATTTGAGATTTTATAATCTTTTAAGTGATTGAATGCACTATTTTCGTATCTATACATGTTTTTTGAATCAAAATACTTCATATATCATTTTCACTATTAATCATGAATTTTGAAGTATATTTTGATCAAGAGATATGTTCATGGGCTGAGAAATGAACACAAATCGAAGTTGGGGCAGTTTGGGCCCAGAAGCCCATCACACTGGATCACCCAGTGTCAGCCCAGTCTGCCAATGTGATCCGTCTTCAGCCCAGCCCAGCGAGGTTGTATATGAGATTTTGGGCCGAAATACACTACAAGAATTTCGCACATAGACAACGGTTAAAAACCGTTGTCGTAGGTCTAAAAGCAGCCTTGTCGTAGCCATCGTTGTCGTAGGGGTCAGCAAATTTCGCTCATAGACAACGGTTTTTAACCGTTGTCTTAAGTACCTACCACAACGGTTGGTACTCTCATAGACAACGGTTTTTCACTGTTGTCTTATATACCTACCACAACGGTTGGACGCTCATAGACAACGGTTTTTAACCGTTGTCTTATATACGTACCACAACGGTCCAACGCTCATAGACAACGGTTTTTCAGCGTTGTCGTAGGTATGTTGGTCTTGTCTTCTCTTCTTACAACAACGCTTTGACAACTGTTGTCGTAGTCTATTTTCAGCGTTGTCTTTTACAAGTTCTAACAACATTTAATAATTATTGTATATTAATTGAAATTTAAATATACAAAATAAACATTCAACTCAAAATAGTCATATCAAATTGAAATATTCATTTAATAGTTCAATTTAAAGATTGCATGATACAAAGGGATCCAATCCATGAGGGGAAAACAGTACACCTAATCATTAACAAGCAGAATGATTTCTCAATACAATTACTCTTCTTTTTTCTTTAATTCCTCTCATTTCAAGTCTTTGCAATTCTTTCTTTCCAAGATCTGCACCAGAAATAACAATAATAATATTAGCTAACTAATTAGTGACATGAAGAAGAGGCTTTGCCAAAATAAATATCAATTCCAATTACTAGAACAAATAACAAATAGATGGTTACAAAACTTGTATAATGCAACAAATAGATCAAACACTATAACATGCATTGCTTTATTACACATTCAAACACATAGGAAGTCACAAAACCATCCCACACTTATTATTTCATCCGAAATGCAGGGAAGATCCAATACAGGACACTACACTAAAATGAATAGATGTGCTTGAGATACATAGAAATCTACCAAAACGGATCAGCAAAAATATGGGGTACTAACTCAACGCAAAAGCAAGGCCATCACAATTGCTTGAATTGGCAACACAAAAAGGTGAAAATTCTGTAATAGATGTCTCTCATGAATGAAGCAATCCCCCCCCCCCCCCCCCGCTCCAACTAATTCATCCATCATGATCTTATATCTCAATTAAAGGAAAACAGTGGGAAGGATTTATAATTGTTTAGGAAAAAGAAAAGTAAACTAGTATTACACAATCTTCTCCTATAAATCCCAACATTCATCCAAGCAAGCTTCTCTGTTTATATCTTCTTTTAGATTACTACAACAAAATCACCCCTCCAACTTTAACATCCTCTAAGCTGTCATTGGAGTGATTTCCTTTCTTTCTTCTATTATTTATCTTTCTCCCATAATTCTTTAGCAATCAAATTCTTTAATATTCCAACTCCGGCCAACGTGATCTTCTTAGCTTATTATCTCATTTTAGGCTATAAAAGATGTGATATTACTTATCTAACTAGCATCAAACTAACTCTTTAATCATCACCTTACTGCAGAATTATTACATCTAAGATAAAATCAGCAATACAAAAATAATTCTAAATACCACATCTCATCTCCCACCAGCTTCCACTCACAATTCAATGTAGTACATAACAAATAACAACAAAGCAGCCAATAAGACAGAATGAATAACAGCTGAGAAATAAGCATTCTTTCAATAACACAAAGGAGAAGAAGGCATCGGCAAAGTTACCTCAGGCGTTGGATGAAGTAGAAGATAAAACGCACTGATAATTGAAAGTGCCGGTGGCAACTTTCTCCACATTAACACAATACTGATGCACTGATAATAGATACTGTATTGATGACCAAAGATCTGCAGAGATACACAGTTAAAACAGCCACAATGTGCAACTTTTTTTATGTACCTAACTTATTTTAATTTCATATTACCGCACGCTTCCAAAGAAGGAATGAATAACTACTCACGCACCTCAGCAGTACCAGGAGCAATCCCAATCAAGACCAACCACTTCTCAGATGGATCACATTTATAGTTGATGATTTGATTGTTAGCTAAGTTGGCAGTTCTATCAAACATCTTCACTGGTTCAGAATCACCTACTCTAAGACAAAAGGCAGCATGGAGAAATAATTAACAAGATACTAACATGATGTACAGTACAACCAGAATCTAGGTAATTGCAATCACCAGAAGCTAGAAGCTAGGTAACATGATGTACATTTGTGAAAGTAATGAACTGCGGATTGATCCCTATGCTAGGTAACTGCAATCACCAGAAACACAATCAAAAATATCAATTTCAATAAAACCAACTCAAATCACAAAAGCCTGAGAACATATTCAATAGATCTGAACTCAAACGAGATAAGACTAATCAAAAAACAGCAATTCTTGAACTCCCCGCAATTATAAGCCCAGTCAGCACATCAACAAGTAACAATTCAGCCAAATTGAATCATAATACTTCGATTGAACAGTCAAGGAGTTGGAAACACAATGAGAGTGAGAAATTGAGTTGAGGATTAATAAAATGAATACCGTGAGCGCTTCTTTGATGGTGATCGGAGCGTTTGCGGCCGCCATTATGACGGGAGATGATTCAAAGCTCAGAACTCCGGATCTGAGAAAGGATCGGGGAAATCGAGATGCAAAACGACAGCGTATCAACAAGTGTTGCCGAGAAACCCTTGAACCCTCCTGCAATCAGAAAGAGAGAGATCTAGAGAGAGAGAGAAGAAGAAGCGGGGTAGAGGGTAATCGAAATTGATAAAAACACACAAATACAGAAAAATCAAACAATAAGAATACCTTTGGAGTTATTAACGGATGATGAGGCAGCGGCTGGAGGGGATGGGTGGGTTCGGAGAGGCGGCGGCCGCGGCGTGGGTGCGCTCGGTGAGGCAGCGCCTGGCGGGAATGGGTGCGCGCGGTAGTGGCAGCAGCGAGGATGGGTGCGCTCGCAAGAGCTGGCGGGGATGGTTGCGAGCGGCGAGGCAGCAGCTGGCGGCGTGGGAGAGCAGCGGCGACCTCCCCGGCGGAGGCGACAGTGGCGGCGACAGCTAGGGTTCCAATTGATTGTGAAGGGCTAGGGTAAATTTGGGGATTTTGATTTTAGGGTAATTTGTCTAGGTAAATTTTAAATGTATTTACATATAGTAATAATAAATAAAAAATCAAGTTAATTTAGTCTATAACAACGCTATCAGAAGGTTATGACAACGCTATAAAGTTACCGTTATCTTAGGTATATATGACTACGCCTCAACGACAACCTCATATTGTACCCGTTGTCTTAGGTATCAACGACTACATATCTACGACAACCTCATATCATAAGCATTGTCTTAGGGTTCATTTTTTACCTAAAACTACACCTCTACGACAACCTCATGTCACTACCGTTGTCTTAAGGCTGAATTTTATCCTACGACTACGCCTCTACGACAACGCCAATAAAAAACCGTTGTCTATGAGCGCATTTTTGCACCCTACGACAACGGTTTTGTCTATGACAACGCCAATTTTGGCTACGACAACGGTTTTTTAAAAAAACCGTTGTCTTAGGGGCGTAGTCTATGTGCATTTTTCTTGTAGTGATAGGGTTAAACACATCTCCAAAGGGCTTAAAAAGATATGTTCACACACATAATTGATGAGATCTTTGTTTTCTTTCTCTCAAAAGCCACTCTAGAGAGAGAATTATTTTATTAAATTAGTTCATTTTCTTATGGATTATTATTCTACTTTCATGGATTCGATTTCAAGGATGTTTGGATAATTCTTCAATTCCGATTAGCAGGGATAATTGAACCCATATATTTATTTATGTTTTGATTAATTCGGTTTCCCCTACTCGATGTTTGATTGAATTGATTATACTATATGTGTTGAATGATTTCGATTATTGATGCTTGATTTAGATTGATCACCTAGGTTAAGTGTTTGATAATTGATTGCTAGAATCTTAAATCATGAATCCTAATTGTTGTTGTTTAATTTTCATTAGTAGTAAACTAGAGGTTGTGCATCTCTAGGGTAGCATAATCCTATATTATCAAATCGAGCTTGTGTATTTGGAGTCTAGTTCATCCTATCATCTTGGTGATTAATGCATTTGATGAATTAAATCTAGAAAGCTTATTCTAGGTTGTTCAATTGAATATGGTTAATTAGTGATCTTATCCTAATTTAACTAATCTTAAGAGATGATTCGATTTAACATAGCTTGTTGTTAGACTAGGGGTGATAATTTCATGATAATCTGAGAGAGGGTGTAACATTGATTAAGACATAATTGATAATGAGGGATAATTGAACTATTAACTGGAATGTTTTTCATCATTTGATTTGTTGTTTAATTTGTTTTATAGGTTCTTAGTTAATTTTAGTGTTAGTCATTGATCAATCAAAACCCCATCTTTTCTATTTCTTGAAGTGAACATAGGTGACATAGTTAAATATTCACTCCTCGTGGGATCGACTCCGACTTGCCCTATCTACTAGTTAGTTAGGTTAGGAAGGATTTTAATTAATTTTATTATGTCACGACAGCGCGGTCAAGAGTTTTACTCTCACATTATTCATAATACAGGCTCTCGATCTGCCGACCTACAAACAGGTCAGTCAGACACAACCTAGAGCAATTTTGACTTGGTAGGCTCCGGGTCCAATAGTATTTTTTATTTTTTTTGGGATTCTGTTGCTTTAATTCGACTTATTTCCGTTTAACTCGATTAATTTGGGTGTTGGACCAAGGAGTTTGTTCCAAACAAATTCCGACTTTTAAAAATATTTGAATAATTTTTCAATTTTAATTTTAAAATCATTTAAATTCTAAAAATTTATTTAATTTATTTTCCAAAATTGATTATGTTATATTTTAAATTTATTGAGGAACATATTATATTTATATTAAGTTTAAAATAAATAAAATCAATTGAAACTATTTTAAGCATAATTTATTTTTAAAGTAAGCTTGCAAAATAATATTAAGAATGTACAAATAATAATTTTAGAATACCTAATAAATATTACGCATAAAAAAATCAAAGATAGAAAAATAAATAATAAATAAAAATAACAAAATAATTAATTTAAAAAAGTTTAAATTTTGGAGCTTTTTTAAATTTTGGAGTGAAAAATGGGGATTATATACTATATATTGAAAGAAATCAATGAATAGCATCTTATATACAATGTAAATGATATTATAGTCAATATACAAGTCAAAAGGTAAGCAATTCAAGCTCAAGTCATACAAGAGGCAAGTGATACACATTCTTCTTAGGTTTGAAGAAATTGAGGGTTTCATGCAGACTTTTTTATGTCATGGGTCTAAATGTTGTCATTCTTTTAATAGAGGAGGGGTGTAACACAACAATTCCAAATCAAGGGGGACTGACTGACGAATTTTACCTAAATAAAACTGGCAAACTTAATTACATAACTCTCTCATGATTCTTCCACGAATTAGGTAGCTTCATCACCATCTAACATTAAATTTGAGAGTTTTTGGCACCAACTAATGACGTAACATGAAATTCTATTATTAATTACAATTTGAAAACAAAAAAACAAAATTGAAAATCATGAAAATACATATATCATTCAAAAAACACAGTCCCTGTGTTGCATGCTTGTAACTAAGAAAACGCAACACAAGACTCTCTCCATGAATGTGTGTGTGAAACAAAATCAGAGTATATTAATGTTCAATTTTGAGTTGTCATCTTCCATAATCAACCAAAAACCTTATTTGTAACACAATAAATGTTAAAAGTGATTTATAAATACAATACCCTTCTCAACACTTCTCGTATATTCACCATAATTATAGTGATTTATAAATACAATACCTTTTCACACTTCTCATTCGCAGTAGTTTAGTAGTTCATAAATACATTACCCTTTCCCGCACTTCACGTATAGCTATAGTGATTTATAAATACCATACCCCTTTTCACCTCCAAATTCACTCACTACTCTCAAACATTAATCTCTCTCTAAACAAAATGGTGGAAATCCATTTCTCAACCACTTTTATCCTTTGCATAACTGTTCCTCTATTTCTCTTCATCTTAATCAAAGTGAAGAAAACTATATCTTCTTCAAAGCACACCACTCTCCCCAAATCATACCCAATCATCGGCTCTTTCTTTTCAATCTTAAAGAACGAAGAAAGGTTCGTACAGTGGACATCGGAGATCGTTACATCCATCCCCACTCTTACTTTCACTCTCCACCGCTCCTTCGGGCGGCGCGTCGTCTTAACGGCCAACCCCGCCAACGTGCACCACATTCTGAAAGCAAACTTTATCAACTACGGGAAAGGGGACTTTTTCAGAAGCACTATGAAAAACTTTCTTGGAGATGGCATATTCAACACCGACGGTGACAACTGGAAGTTCCAGAGACAGGTTTCTAGCCATGAATTCAACACTAAATCCCTTCGCAAATTCGTCCTAACCGTCGTTGATTCCGAGATCTCCGACCGCCTGATTCCGACTCTGAGAACCGCCGCAGCTGAAAAAACTGTGATCGACTTTCAAGATGTTCTTCAAAGGTTGGCTTTCGACAACATTTGCAAGATCGCATTCGGACATGATCCTGGATACCTGTCGCCGTCCCTGCAACAGGAGAAGTTCGTGATGGCATTCGAGAAAGCTGCTAAACTCTGCTATCAGCGATTCAATTCCTTTATCCCTTACTTCTGGAAGATCAAAAGGGCCCTTAATTTCGAATCGGAAAAGCAGCTCAGAATTGCTGTCGATGAAGTTCGAGGATTCGCGAAAGAATTAATCAAGAAGAAAAAGAAAGTAATATCATCCATGGAAGGTGATGATCTTCTCTCAAGGTTTCTAAGCTCAGGCCATTCTGATGAAGATTTCGTGACAGACATAATCATAAGCTTCATACTAGCAGGAAAAGACACAACATCTGCTGCACTCACATGGTTCTTCTGGCTGCTTTCGAAGAGCCCAGATGTGGAAGACAAGATTCTTATCGAAATCGAAGAGAAATCAGAGTTAGGCTACGATGAAGTGAAGGAGATGGTTTACACACACGCTTCGCTTTGTGAAAGCATGAGGCTTTATCCGCCAGTTCCAACCGACACAAAAGAGGTCTTTAAGGATGATGTTTTGCCAGATGGGACGAAAGTACACAAGGGAATGAGAGTGACGTATCATCCTTACGCCATGGGCAGAGTCGAGAAAGTGTGGGGTGAAGATTGGGCGGAGTTCCGGCCATCTCGGTGGCTGGAGGACGGCGGTGATAAGTGGATTTTTGTGAACAGGGATCCCTATACTTATCCGGTGTTTCAGGCAGGACCCAGGATTTGTCTGGGGAAAGAGATGGCTTTCTTACAGATGAAGAGAGTGGTTGCCGCTGTTGTACGGCAGTTTAAGGTGGTGCCGGTGGTGGTGGATGGAGCGGAGCCGGTGTATACAAAGGGGTTGACTGCGACAATGAAGGGTGGTTTTCCAGTGAGGTTCCAGGAGAGGATCTAATCTTCTCTTCAATTATGTTTCTCCTCGCACGAAAACTGTAAATTTAGAATAATAATTTATATTTATCCACTATAGGAAAATAACTTTTCGCACTTTGAAATTGAGGCACTATCTCTAAAAGATTGGTGAATTTAGGACAAATCATCCTGAATCGATAAATTTCGGAATGAATGATAGGCTTAAATCATGTATATCAATTAATTCCGACTTTTCATTGATATGACATTTTTTTAATAAAGTAATTTGATTTTAAAAGCGACCTTAACAAATAAAAAACCACATAAATAAATAAGAATAATTATAATAATATCAAATATTAAAAATTCTTTTTTTAAAATCTGCAAATTCTTTTGCGATGGTGGACGGGGATTTGTGTCGGCGGTTCAATGGTCTTGCATTGACAGGTAACCGAAGGCGACACTATTATCCGAATACTTCAGCGGTTCTCGTCGTAGAATAGTTGTGCGGCGGCACTCTGCAGATCTTGTCCTTCTTCCCCTTTCTGCTTCTTTGCTCCACCGTTCTCTCTCTCTCTCTCTCTCTCACCCCGCTATGTTCACTACCCACTGCCCCTTCTGAGCACCACCATGAGCAGCGGTTCTAAACATGTGTTGGTCACGTCGCGATGAGTGATGGTATCGTGTCGGTGTGGTGCGTTGGCCATGGTTGGTCGGAGAAGAAGATGGGGACGAGTCTCTCTCTTTCTCTTTGTCCTTTGTTCTCTATCTCTTATTTTCCTCTCTCTTCCTCCCCGTTATGTTCACTGCCACTGCTGCGGTGCTGTGTGTTGGTCGCACCACTGTGAGCGGCGGCGTCGTGTGGTTGTTGTGCCGTGGGTACAGGCCCATGGAGGTTGGTCGGAGAAGAACATCCTACGAGCAGGAGAGTGAGTATCCCAATTTCATATCAATGTTTTTAGATTTTTTTTTTTTTTGGTTAATTTATGAATTAATTAATTTATTTATGTGGTTTAATTTATTGAGTGGGATTTTGAAAGTCATTTTAATTAATTCAAGAAACGCCAAAGCATGAAACCCAAATTAGTAAAGGCACACCTGACTTAAGAGGGCTATTTAGCTCGAAATTCATCCACGCGGGCTGATTTGTCCTAAATTCGTCAATTTTTAAAAAATAGTGTCTCAAAATTCAAAGTCTGAAAAATTATTATCTCTGAATGATGAATGACCATAAGTTACTGTTCTAAATTTGCAATTTCCCCCTTCCAAGAATGTTCTTATAATATTAAAAACATTATAATTTGTTATATTATAAGTATTTTTCTTGTCTATAAAATAAGGTAAAATGTATCAAATCTTTTTACGTTTTACAATATATATACCATTAGTAGATGAAGATGAATTTGCAACTTTTATTTGAATTTTATGTAATGTCTTATTTATTTGTATATTTGGCTGTTTGACTTTAAAAATAACAAAAATGTGTAAGTTAATTTAATTTTTCTTCTATTATCTATCCATAATCGTACCTCCATTTCGAAAATTATAAATCCCCACCTTAAATGGTTGTATAAAATCACATGCATTGTAAATATTGCAAATCAATTTCTCTTTATATTTCATTCTACAATATCACATACAATTTTTCTTGTTAATTTAGTGTAAAGTTTTTATTTATTTCATAATAGTATATTATTACTATACTTATAAAATATGTACGTACGGGTAACCATGATCAGAAGCAATAACAGATTAAAGAGTTTCTAGAACATAATTAACAAAGTTCAATGATTTTAAAAACAAAATTCTCCGTAATTTAAAACAAATATTCATTCATGCAAAATATATTGTACATGCAACAATTTTAAATTCAGATCTTGAAACAAATAATAAACTTATAAAAAGTCTCTTCTAATTAACAATAAATTACATTTAAATTTTACTTAAATAGTCTTGATCTACATCATTAAGTGACAATCACAAAATGGATTTATTTGACATATTGAAACTTTGTGTTTGAAAAGAGAACGAAGATGTGAATTTTATAGTATAATATGAAGGTAGATATTAACTTGAATTTTCATATATTACGCATAATTTTATATAAGTTGAAAACAAATTATTTGATTAGTATCTATTAATTTAGTTAATACATTATGTGTTCCCATAATTATTCATTATAAATATTTTACATAATATATTATTGTTAATTTCTATTATGAAATATTACAGTTATAATAATGTTAAATAACTAGTATGGACCCCGTGAAATAGACAGGATTATAAAAATTAAATTGAAATTTTAGAAATAATATAAGAAAATATATTAATGATTTATATAAGAAAAATTAATTATTGTAAAATGATATTGCATTAGTAAAAAAACACATCGTTAATTTTTCTCTATCATTTAGAAAATTTAAATATTTTTGTATTTATTATTCAGAACCTCAAATATTATTTTTATGAATTAATAAATAAAATAAAAATCAAATATTCTCAAATAAATTTCATATATTATTTTAAACCACATATACGCAAAAACTATATAATTTTAATAGTTAATTAATTGAAACGTTTGAATAGGTTCTTTTTAACCAACCCACATTTTATAATATTTTTTATTACTTATATATTTATATTTATTCTAAAAAATTTAAATTAATAAATCTCAAATTTAATTGATAAATCATCTTTAAGTATGTGTTATTTTAATAAATTTAGTTAAATTTTTAATATTATTTACTTGTATATTATGAATACTAGTAGTGCACTCGCGCGATGCGCGACTTGCTATATAATATAATAACTTTTTATTGTTGATAATATAGTGTAATCTATATTGTATCTAAATTGTTAAATGTTTTTTTAATTCCTTTTGTAATCTATACTATTGTAATGTTAAATGGTTTTTTTTTTTTTGTAATGATATTACGTATAAACGGATTTGGATAATCAAGATGACAATCAAAATAGTATTGATAATATCTCATTATATCTGAAAAAGCTTTCCATCTCGATTTTTCTTCTTTTTTTGACGTTTCTAACCTCCATTTCATGCTAGCTCATTCTCATCAAGAGTGAATATATATTTATCGATTATATAGTATAATGACTTTCATCTTGATTTTTCTTCTTATTTCTATCACTTTTTTTTTTCTTTTGATATTTCTAACCTCCATTTGATGCTACTTCATCCTAATTACATAAGAGTTATTACATATACATTACTTATATTGTACAATAACTTTCATCTCAATATTTCTTCTTCTTTTGATATTTCTAGCCTACATTTCATCTATTTCATTCTCATTAAATGAGTAATTATATATACATACATTGCTAATAGGGGAAATTGACTTTCATCTCAATTTTTCTTCTTATTTTCATCACTAATTTTCTTCTTCTTTTGCTATTTCAAGCCTCCATTATTTTTCTTTTTGTTTTGATATTTTAAACCTCCATTTCAATAATCTAGTTCATTCTCATTTAGTGAGACTTCCATCTTCATTCATGCATTTCTTATATAGTAGTAAGACAATGACTTGTGGATGAAGCCTAATCTTAATGACTTGATATGAAAGCTTGATTCAAAATTATTAAATTAATTTAGAAATCCAAAATTAAGTTAAAAAAATTACTCAAATTGTCCAATAATTTTTAGGAGCTTGTCCAATAAGATACTCAAAAGTTTTTTTTTTTTAGTTTTCTTTTTCCCTTTTTTTCCTATTGGCTAATAGTTTTGCTATTGAATGACAAATTGGTAATAAACACCAACTATTGTCATTTTAGATAAAGCATATATATAAATTTAAATAATTATATTTTTCATATTCTTGTATGTATATTGCAATATTAAAAAATATCGAATACTTATACTCACATTACGAAATATATACTTCTAACATAAAATACTTTCGTATTAACTTCTAACTTCATAAAACTTTAAAAAATTTTATTATCTTAAACCTTTATGTTTAAGTACATGAATTAAAAAAATTGATCTATTAAATATTTTATCACAAAATATATATTAAAATAAAAAAGACGTTTTAAAAAGAAGACACATGAGTATGTTAATATGAAAAAACAATTTTTCTACAATAAATTATATTATGTAGATTTTATTTACTTTAGAAACTTTGAACTAAGTCTTTTATAATTTATAATTATTTAAAAAAATAATAATATGTGTAATATAATACATAAAAAATATAATTTATCTCTCTCTCTTTCATTATAATGTATCATTAATCAAGAATTGTATATGATTCCCTTTTATTTTTTATTATAATATTTGAAAACTTATCAAGAAAGTCATGTATTTTAAAATTATTAAATTAATTTAGAAAAACAAAATAAAATCTTGAAAAACTAAAATAAAAAGAAATTATTTATACATCATCAAATTGATTTGACATTTTTAGGAGGGAAAGTGACAAATTAGTAACTATTGTCAACTTGTTTGCTTTTAGTATAACTAGCAGTGCACCCGCGCGTTGCGCGGTTAGTCATCTAATAAAAAGCACGCGTATATATATATATATATATATATATATGCATAATTAAACAAATGAATATGATCATATTTAATTATGACATATGACATAAGCAAGCTTCAATGAAATAAGTCAACGTAGATGATGAAAATCGAGATGCACAACATAAGTTGGCATCAACATATTTGAGACATGACATGAAAGAAGTTGGCAAATCAAAAGACATAAAAAACACAATTTATTCAAACATTACACTAAATTCAAAAGAGATACCAATAAATCCACAACGTACACAATAAAACCTACAAATTTTGAAACACCTCCTTGTACATAACATTCATGGTTGAACGAACATATGGATTATCCTTATCATGAACCAAAATCCTCAAACCATCAGGTCTAGTGACACGTGAAACTGCCACATATAGTTGGCCATGGGTGAACACATGTTTCTTCAACAGCAAACCAACATGAGAGAGTGATTGTCCCTGACTCTTATTAATTGTCATTGCATATGATACAATCAAAGGGAATTGTCTTCTCTGAAACTTAAATGGCAATCTCAGATCAGATGGTGTTAACGACATTCGTGGAATTAGAAAGATCGATAAACTTGATACATTTTGCAATTTTTTTTTACAGATATCTAGAAACAAAGCAAAATTATTTTGAAAACAAAGATAACAAAGATATCTGAAGTCAATCAACATAAAAAAGTTCGAATGACTTTTCAAAACATACAGAAATTCGAATGGCCCTTCAAACGTAAAATCAATATGAAAAAAAATTAAAAATAAATCAAGTATTGGCATATAATCCATCTAATTTTCAGATTTTTTTTTCAAATATAAAACAATAATAATAAACGCAATTAATCAACACAACACGACATTTATATCAAAGAATTTCACCAGACTATATCAATCATAGCTAGAAAAAACAAATGTGGCCAAATTACAAAAGAATCACACGTTAGCTTTAACTGACATTCTCATATCATTAAACATACGTCAAAATATTAAAAATAAGTTCCACAATAAGCTCAATAATTATCAAACAACTGCACAAAAATATGAACATTAATACAAAAAATACTGAATTCATAGTAATCTCACATCATATATAAAAAAATATGCAATAAAAAAATTTATTGACTACCACATATATGTAATTTCAAGAGACCACAATATAAAAAAAATTCAATTCAAATCCATAAAACACTACCCCTATTAACAAATAAGTAAAGTCAACACCCACCTTACACCTACCTACCACCACTAAGTGTTATTATCAAGAACAATAAATGCATATCAATTGATTTATGCACCTAACAACTATTTTCAACCTTTGAAGAAAAGTCTACCCCAAACACACCCCCTGCCACACGAAACACTCCAAACCCTACTGCTACCAAACACGTCGAACACCACCAAAACACTGTCTTCTTCTCCAAAATCCGACCACTTCTTTCATATCGTATGTCCATCCTCCCTCCATTTTTAAGGAAATAGCTATGATTTTACCACTGTTCACATATTTTGTTGCCTTATTCCGTTTTATCTGAAAATTTTATGAAAAAAAAAGCTACAAAGTATCGATAGGTTTGAAATCAATCTTTGTTTGTAAGATTTTAGATGGTTTCATCATGGGATCCACCCCTATTGGTAAGATCTGAGACGTTTTCACCATGATAGCTATATCTATTCTTAAGATCTATATCGTTTCCGCTATGAGTCTATGTCTTCCGGTAAGATCTGTAATATTTTCGTTTTACATTCTATCTCTGTTGGTAAGATCTATAGAGTTTTTGTCCTGGAATCTATCTTCGTTGGTAAGATCTAGTGACTTTTGATATCTAAACTTGTTCTGTCTAAAGTTGTTATAAATCATTGACTCTTTTCATGGAAATCGTCCCTTAGTGTTCAAGTAGAATGGTAGATTTGATTTTTGTATATGATATCTACATCTTTGCTTTTAAGCTTTATACAGAGGCCTTTAGAAAAGATTACTGAATTCCTCCACTACTGAAAGAACTCTGTAAAGAGATGAGTTTGTGATATTTGCATGCCCTTATGTCTCTTATTGTATGAAGATGATATTTCATGGGAAGTATTACTTGTTATAACATCTTACTTTTTGACCACTGATTAGGGTATTAGAATTCATATATATGTACCTATGAAACATTGTGCTCTCTGCCTTATAAAGCATATTTATCAAACTGCAAATTCGATCTTTAATTATGACTCACAGTACTTACCCCTTGAATGAGTTTGTTTGCCACAATCTGTTCATAAAATGTAGCACAATTTCATGTATTGAAAGGTTTTAATGTGTTTATAACATAACATCTCAGAGTATAGCATAATTTTCTCATTCTAGTTATCTAGCAAAAACAGTCCAATTACTTGTATCTGCTACTGATGTATAGCCTACAAATAAACTCATCACCTATCCATTATTTCTGCAAAATCAGTACACTATGCCTGTTATTCATTTGTATTCCTTACTCATATCAGATTTTGCCTCCTCATCTAATAAATTATGGTTGTTACCCACGTGTAGGATATCATGTAATTGTATTCTTACAGCTCCATGTAGTGACCCTACCTGAACTTCTATAACCTGGAGGCAATTGGACTTTGTTTTCTAATCCAGGTTCCAGTGTTCAATTGCCAATGGTACACCTTCTAGCCCACTGAAGAAAAAAGATAAGTACTTCAAACCTTCTTGTCTTAGTCTATCCATCATTTTTTTTTAGACAAAATTTACTTGAATGCTTCTTCTCTCTTCATTTTCATATAGTTTTAATTAATCTATAAGAGTGATTATAGTCAAATAGTACATGCAATCTCTTCTGCATTAATTTTTAAGTTTGAATGATATCCGTTCTCCACTAACAATCTTTTACATTTCCATCAATTAACTGAAATTGCATAGTTTTCATAATTTTTTAATGATCAATTTATCAATTTACCATAATTGTCGTTGTTCGATTAGATTCGATATAATTTTGAATGCAGCTTAGATGATGTTTTTATAGATTTCACCGATACTATATAGATTTGGTGAGAATTGACTAATCTATTTATTAGATTTCATATATTTGTGTCCATCTAACATTGTGCTGTTTTTTGACTTCATTTCTACAATCTATTATAGTTATTCCATCTCCAATCAAAAAATATTTATTTGATTAAAATTCATATGGTAAACTTGATAAACTCCTGAACACCAGCTTTTATTTATACACTAAAGCAAATAATACCCAAACATAATCAACAACACATAAAACTCTCAACTGCTCTCAGCCAAATTCAAAGGATTATATGAGAAATAAGATAATCTTTTCATACATCTTTCATCTTACTTGTTATAACATCTTACATTTTGCTTACTGCTTAGGGTATTAGATTTAATATATTCGTGCTTACCTAACATTGTGTTGTTTTTTACTTCATTTCTATGATTTATAATGGCTATTCCATCTTTAATTATGAAACATTGTGTTGTTTCTTGATCTTCAATCTGGAGGCATCTAAACTTTGTTTTCAAATCCAGGTTTCACTGTTCAACTGTGAATGACATACTCTATATCAATGCACCTAAGGGCAATACCTTTGCTTAGGAAATCTCAATAAATAATGAAAGTAGTTGTACTATGTTGCCTGGAAGAAGAAAACAGATAAGTACTTGAAACCTTCTACAATTGAAACCTTCTATAATTATTTCAATAAACCTAGAATATGTTGCCTATATCATGATTACTGCTGCAAACATATAACATTAGTAAAAAACAAACATAAACACTACCATTCAGTAGAAACATTCATATTTTAATTCCTTATGCATTACATTTCTCTTAGGAGCTTATACAGATCCATGATTCAAATGAAACCTGGAAATAAGAAAAGATGAGCCACCTTCTCTACCAAATGATAGAAATTACAAACCTTGATCAAGATGGTCCTCCCTCCTACGCTTCTTGTTGATCACAACAGACTTTGTAAGCTTCCTCATATGTCTTTATTATTTACCAAACCATCTAGTGATAAACATAAAACACCTTGCCTCTGCCTTTGGAGTGAGATTGATAGAGAAAAGAAAAAAAAAAGTAGTGTAAAATGTTTAATACATCTAATAGAGAATGCATATAGACACAATCATTGTATACTTAGAAATGTGTGAGGGTTCTAATTAAATAATAACAAATAATGCACATGTTTCTTGGTAAACAAAATCTATTATTTCTATTTATCATTTCAATGCAGAAAGAAGCTGTAAAGTCTACTATTACCATTGTTGTCCACTAAAAAATATTTATTTGATTACAATTCATGTCAAAACCTTGATAAACTCGTGAACACTAAATTTTATTTCTTCATGTTCTTCATGAGCAAATAACATTCAAACATAATCAGCAACACATAAATGTCTCAACTGCTTTCAGTTTAATTCAAAAGATTACATGAGAACTAAGATAATCTCTTCATACATATTTCATTGTGACTTGTTTTCTTGTTCAGGATTATCAGGTACTCCAATGAAAGATGCATCAAACTAATACTTCAAAATACACATAGCTAAGATGAGGTACCATTGCATTCATATCCATATATGTTCAATAAAATAGGAAATTACACATCCTAAGTAAAATTGTACACTTCCTCTCAACTCCTGATACATCTGCATTGTCTTTGCCTTCAATTTTTTTGCAAGATCCTCAGAAAATGCAACACCAGATGCTGCATTGGAAACAATTCACCAAAAAGGATCTAGGCACCTCAGAATTAAGTAAGTCATCTCACATACCAACTCCACTACAATTACATTAATAAGTTTGCATTGAGTTTAGACATCCATGCATGAAATTAGGAGGACAAAAATATCCAGACTAAAGCTATCTACAACATGTGATTACTTCTGAAATGCATGGAAAGTTAATGCATCTGGTTCAAAATTATCAAAGCATGTCTGTTTGGTTATGTATCTTCATATGAATTTAGGACACTCTCACTAAAAATATGTTTAATAAACACTTCAGCTTTAAATGAAAAAAAAAAAAAAAACAGCAGGGGATCTCCCTGAACATTAACCATTTCATAATAACCAAAGTACACAAACAAAAACACTTCTTCTTCATAACAGTTAAAAGGAAATCACCCAGAACCTAGAACCTAGCAAGATTCATTTGAAAATTTAGATGACTCCCTAAGACCAACTAAATGATAAAACAAAACAGAATAACAAAGTCTAGGTTGCATTACAATCAAAACACATACAATCAAAATAAACACCTAAACAAAACAGACGAAAACCACTTCAATCTCTCTCCAACTTGATAACAGTCCCTTTCTGCTCCTCAGCATCAACAGTGCTCCCATGAAAAAGTTTCCTTTTAATACTTCTCCCCATGTAATCACCTTCAAAGCCAACATCAACCTTACTGTCCTTTGGTGTGCTAAAACCTTCATCCAAATCTTCAACCTTCAAGCCAATTAACATGCAAGAAAATGAACTAATCAAACCAATGATCAAGACCATAACCTTATAACATTACCCTCTACTAATGAATGTACCTTATCTAAGCTATTACATAATGCATTGTAGTCTTCTTCAAAATTCCAAGTTTGAAATAAAACAAACAAACAAACATATAAATTAGAAAACAATAATTACAAACACCTACAGAAAAATATATCCAACTAAGCAAATAAAGAAATAAGAAAGCCACCTGATCCACAACAGTCAACTCATTGCTGCCCTCACCCAAATTGTCAATCTTCAAAGACATATCAATTAAATCAAACAACAATACTCAACACCAACAATAAATAACAGTTAAATCATACTAAGCAATCAATAAATAACATAAACTACCTGATCCACAACACCATTTAGTTCATTACTGCCCCCAACCAAACTGTCAACCTTCAAACAAAAACCAATTACATCAGACAATAATAATCAACACTAAATCACAATAATAAAACTACTCATGCTACCCAACCAAACTGTCACAACAAAATTCTTCACAACATACAACTTTCCTTCACTGAATTCCACATTCAGCTGAGGAAGCAACTCAGTCTTGATGGTGGCATGGATCCTCTACCCCTGTAGAACAAATAAAACAATCATGCTATAGCTAACTTCATGGATTTTCAATACCTTCCACATTGTACACTGCATAGCTTCATTGTTACACATATTTTGTAAAACATTACCTCTGCATCATGGAACACACATTCTGTGCTTCGGAATCTCATAGCATTGTCATATGCATGTACACGATAGCAGCGAACCAGCCTCATTTTCATAGCCCATTGAGTTCTTGATGGTCCAACATCCCTAAAAAAAGTGAAGCAAGACGCCATCCTGTTCAAGCAACCAAAGAGGATCAGCCATCTGTTTCAAATCAAATGCAAAAGAAAAACAAACAGTAACACTAACTAAACCTGTGCTAGCAAAATTTGTTTGCTAAAAAACAAAGGTAAATGAAGAAGCTGAATTCAAATGTTTTGAGCATAAGCTTCTCCAGCCCAACCACAAATCCTTATATAGCTCCTGAGGAATACCAAAGATCACACCACTGTTTTTATTTATTTTTAATGCTTCATACATATAATAGAAGATACTTGATCATCACAACTATGCATGTTTGTAGACCAAGAGGACAATTATACCCTACCTCCCATTAAACTGTGTTTTGATTGGTTGATAGGATTATTTAGTGAACAAATCTCTTTGCTTAAGAACATGGTTAAATCTCTGATTAATCAAAGAAGAGGTGGAGCACCTCAAATAATGTGATTGTGTGATTCTTTATATTTTAGAGAAGCAAACAATCATAACATGAAAACAAAAAAAAAAACAAAAAAAGACTTATTTAAAAGACTATTGGCCAACACAGATTATGTCCATGCAATAAATTATTGTAGCTAATTAACCAAAAAATTCAATTGGCCGACGTGGAGGTGGGGCCATCAATTCGGCGGCTGCTAGCCCGCCCTATGAAAAGTGCCAATCAGTTTTTTACACTTACAAACAAATCATTAAGTAACAAATACATATGTTTTTTTCTCAATGGATTCACCAAACATGAATGTGTAGGTCCACATTTTTTTATCCTTTCTAATATAATCAATTTCTTAAACCAATTATTTTAATTATCAGAAAATAGGATGCAATTTGGGCGGGAAAATGGCAAATCAGAAATTTTGGCCAACTTGCTTGCTATTAGTATAGTATAGATATAGATATAGATATAGATATAGATATAAATGTATTATTAATAAAAAATTATATATATTTTTCTTTTATTTTTTATTATAATATTTGATAGCTTATCAAGAAAGTCATGTAATTTAAAATTATTAAATTAATATAGAAAATTAAAATGAAATCTTGAAAAACTAAAAGAAAAAGAAATTATTTTATACATCATCAAATTGATGTGACATTTTTAGGAGGGAAAATGACAAATTAGAAATTTTCTCCAACTTGCTTTCTTTTAGTATAATATTTTTTATTATAATATTTGATAGCTTATCAAGAATGTCATGTAATTTAAAATTATTAAATTAATTTAGAAAATTAAAATGAAATCTTGAAAAACTAAAAGAAAAATAAATTATTTTACACATCATCAAATTGATATGACATTTTTAGGAGGGAAGGTGGCAAATTAGAAAATTTCTCCAACTTGTTTGCTTTTAGTATAACTAGTATTTCCCCCGCGCGATGCGCGATTTAATTATTTATTTTAATTGTTATATTTAAAAGTTATTTATAAATCATTTATTATTCTAAATTTTGTATAATATAGAAATATAATTTTCATCTCTTTTATTGATTTTTAAAGTTATATTTTATTATTAAAAAATTATTGAGTAATGTAGAGTTTTAATTGAAGAAAGTAGAATTTGGTTGACCCCTATGTCTATCTCGCGTGTGTTATTCGAACTTTCTTGTGCATTCGTTTTATTGTGACATGTCATTCTATATTATATTTGACAATATTAAAATATTGGAATACAAATTTTGTAAATAATCTAAACAACGAAATTGAAATCTTATATTCTATTTCTCTTTTGAATAAAAATATATTTATGGTCGTTGGCTTGATAGATATTTTGATTAGTATTATTTAACAATATAAGTTTTGAAATCTTTATTTATGTACAAAATTTCTCATAATTACAAAAAATATATTATAATTTCTTTTAACTTTAAAATTAATAATATGAATAATTATAAATATTAAGTAATTTTAGTAACAAAAAAGGAAAAGGATAATGAATTAACAACTTGAAAGCTTACATTTTATTTGTTTTTATTTTTCATTGAACTTTTTTCACGGCTTGATAGATAATTTAATAAACTAATGATTTTTTAGAATTAATTATATGCGACCAAGTAACAATATAAGTCTTGAAATATTTATTCATATACAATTACATTTCTCATAATTATAAAAAATATCTTAAAATTTGTTTAACTTTAAAATTGATAATAAGAATTATTATAAGCATTAAGTAATTAAAGTTAGCAAAAACAATTAAATTCAGAAAAATTGAAAACTTACATCAATTTGTTTCTATCTTTTGTTGAATTTTTTTTATTGGATCAATAAATAATTTAAGCTAATGATTCTTGGAGTTGGTCAAAATTGTTCAATCAACAATATAAATTTTGTGATCAACTTTGAAATATTTACTTGCACACAACATTTTGCAAAATTATAAAAAAATATCCTAAAATCTATTTAACTTTAAATTTGAGAATGAGAATAATTTTAGACATTAAATAATGATAGTTAATACACAAAAATCAAATTATTGCTCACTATTGTACAACGTTAATCAGCAACTCCAACAAATAATAATACATAATAGTAGTAGTAATAATAATGATGATGATGATTATAATAATTCTAAGTATAAATAGTAAAATATACCATATTGAAAAGAGTGCTAATTAAATGACATGATTAATTTTATTAAAAAACTATTATTTATATAAATATTTTATTGCTCATTGATGTGACATTTTTAGGAGGGAAAATGTCATTCTTGTAAATTCTTCCAAAGGTCTTCTTTTTATATATATATATAGATATAGATATAGATTAATCTTGATATTATTAAATAGCAACATTAATTAACTTTGAATAAATTGTTGTAAAAAGAAAAATTAAAATAAGAAAATTTGTTGGATTGACAAGTATCCTTTATGGTTATTCCTTTAGTAAAAATTATAGATATTAAAATTAAATCAAGTTTGTAACTAATCTAATATCACAATTAAAACAAAAAGAATTAAATGTTACATATAAGTTTGTATATGGCTATAAGTTCTCTCGGTTCTAAATTTGTTTAGTACAATTGAGTTTGATATAACATTAATACAATCAAAGCGGTCCCTTTTGAATAAAGTCGATGGATGTTTTATCTGTTCAGAGGAGTTTTGAGTCAGATTTTGGTACCATCCAATTATCTACGAAACCCATGCTCATCCCTATCATATATAGTACATACATATTATTTATATGCTTATTTTATTCCAATATTCTTAGAAAATAATATTTTCTGTATTTAATTTATGTGTTGTTAAGTTTTCAGGATAAAATGCGTATAACATTATAAGAAGAAAAACTCACTTAGTTAATCCATCTGAAATAAAAAAATTAAACTAAGAAATACAATTAAATTCAACATATAAAGACCTAAATGAAAAATACTCGAACTGAAAACTCAGTGTGGTTAATCTATAATATGCAAAAGTTGATTTGAGAAATGAATAAAATTGTGATCATTTCAAACTCCTGCCCCTTCAAAAATGTATCTATATTTTCAAAATTTGTATATATAAAGGAGTTTGATTGAACTTGATTACTGAAATTAGCGTGGAGATTTTTTTGGCTCTCAGTTGTAAGAGTTGGGCGATTTTCATAAGAAATGACGGAGGGGTAAAAATTTGTGAGAAAGAGGGAGGTGATAAAGTCCTGTGAATCATCAAGACAAGCATAAAGAGAAGAGTTGGTCTTGTGTGCACCAAATGCACGTACAATTTGGGTTAGGGATGGGATCGGGTTCAGGTCCGGGTCGACCCGGATTCGCGCATTTTTTTTTTTTTTGTTTTTCTTGAATTTTATTTTTGCGCTCCAAACTGTTACCTTTATGTTATATGGGTGTAACATTTATGTTATATAAATATGACATTTACGTATAAATGTAGTGACCTTTATATACTCTAACTTAGAAAAAAAAAAAAGGAAAAATTTTAACAAAATTTGTACATATTTACTTTTATGCGATATTAGTTGCAGCTCTATGTGATATTAGTTGCACATCTATGTTATATATTAGGATACAACTAATATCAAAATAAATGTATGTTTATCTTAAAAATGCACTGAAAATTTTCTGAAAATTTTCAAGTTATGAATCATAAATGTCATAATATTTGTACATAATGGTTACAAGAATACAAAATAAAGGTCACAACAGTGAAACATAAAGGTCTCAACCTGAAGCTAAAATACCTGAAAATCTTAAATTTTTCCTAAGTTACTGAATATAAAAGTCATACATTTATATATAAAGGTCACACTTATATAATACATAAAAGTTACATTCTTACAACATAAAGGTAACAATCTGAAAGAAAAAAAAAAACAAAAAAACAAAAGAGGAAAACCCAGGTGCACGGATTCGGGTCGGGTCACCCCAGTTGCACCAATTTAGATTCGTGCACCTGATGCACATGAGAATTTACCTAAAAAGTAATAGAAAATGATAAATTGACGTGGAAATGCCTACTTTTACCCTATCAATTCAACTAACTAATATACACCTTTTTTTTTTTTTTTTTCAATATTACTTTTCTACCTAATTTAGGTAGTAAAAAGTTCATCTTACCATTAACTTAACTTTATGATGTACTCATGTGAATGTATTTTTAATTATTGCTCCATAAATATAAACAATTTATTTGGGACTTCTGTTTTTACTCCAATTTTTTATTTTTCTTTTTCGAGACTTTTGTTTTTGCTTGTTTTCTATTTTTTATTTTTTTATTTTCCTTTTCGAGACTTTTGTTTTTACTCATTTTTTGGTATTTCTTTTCTTTTCTAGACTTCGTTATGAGAGGCTCATATTAAATTTAGCAAAAGCATATCTATTTTTGTTAATTTTTTGTTTTTCATTTTTTTTTCTTTATGTTGATGTTTTGCTAAAAGATACATTGACATGAATCGAAATGTGTTCGTTATAAGGCAGAACACTTATTGAATTGAAAACATGTTAAAAGTAAAATACATTGAAGGGGTGAGACTTACTGCAATATTTTATGAAATAGTGGTCGTTTTGCAGTAGTCTCTTCCTACTTCTCTTCAAACTTGTTTGGGGCCTTCAACCAGTTTAGTTTGGATTCCTAGTATGACTTTTCGAACTGATGTTGTATCCTGGGATCTTCAATCCATCGCAGCCAAAAATCTACCCAGAAAGCCAACTATTTGCCCTTCTTCACATCATTGATCAACTCAATTTGCATTGATAGCTCTTCTCTCTTTGTAAGAACTTCATATTCATTGAGAGTTACTGAGCAGTTGTTGTATTTCTCGAAGTATCCCATTGGACTGAGATATTTGAAGTATCTCAAGTACTGAGATCTTTTGAATATAGTTATCTCTTCATTAGTGAGATTTCTTGACCTTGAAAGGGGAATGAATTCGAAGATCTTCAGATTCCATTCAGCAAGGTCGTTTGTTGGTTTCAAGTCGAGCAGAAAAGAGACATCTTCTGACTTACATGAATCAATTCCTGGGGCTTCTTGTGGAGGAAACTTTTGCAACTTGTTGCATCAAGTTGGTTTTATGTTCTCTCACAATATCCAGTCTACTTATCCATCTGTCATGCTCCAACTACTTTTATGCTCTGCCCTTCTTGTAATAACATACTTCTCATTTTCCATCCTCTCGATAACAACTTTGGATATTTTCTTTTTCTTTTGAGGTTATTCGCCTCTTCTGCTACTATCTCAAGTTCTTTTCTACCTGCTCTATGGTTCTGTTGATCCTCCTACTGCCTGGATGCAGCGCCCCCTGTTGTCTTGCTTGCAGTAGCGTCAGCACCACCAGCTCCATCATCCTTTCCATCCTTCTTTCTCTACTGCGTGGGTGGTGGACTAGGTCTCATTCTCCTATTGATTAGAGGAATCTCATCCTCTTCATCCTCCTCAGTTGCATCCTTATTCTCCTTTTGTGCAATATCAGCAGGTATGGTTGCAGCAGGCTCCCCTTCAGCAACTTTGTGGCCTCACCTTCAACATTAGTTGCAGCAGTTTACAAAAACTTTTCACTTACTTATCTCTTTTTGGCATCATCCTTCTTTACTGTGGTTTGTCGCTGAAACCAGCTAGCATTTCGTGCATTTTACCAATGACAAACTCAATATTTGTCAGCCTATCGTTCACACTATACAATTTCTTTCCTTGTTCAGAAACATGACTCTGTATTGAGGATAAAGTTATTCAGGGTGCAGAGAGGGTGTCAGACATTGTCTTTAGCGACTCCTCTATATTTTCTAAGATGCCAACAGCTTGATCAACCTTGAATCCGGCTATATGCTACTTTTTCCACTCATCATTAATGTTGGCTGTAGGGGATTTTGGAAGGTTTTCTAGTGTGTTTTCCATCTTCTCCAGACGTCTTAATATTCATTCAATACATCTTGTATAGTGGTTGCAAGAGATATCTTATGTTCTCATACAACATCGGAGGGAAGATGAATGACATACAATACCTTATGCAGTGAGTAGTTATTGGATGTTGTGGGATATGAACTTGTAGCTTCAGCTTCTGATTAAGCAGTGAAAGGTACAACTGCTTTCTGCAAGTCCTTGGCTTCCAACTTGTTGGTCCCAGAACTGCTGTAGGTAGGCTTAGGGGGGGGGGGGTGAATAAGCCTACCCTTATCTTCTAATTTTTCTTCCAAGTCTATTGGCTTATTTCTAATATCAGTAACCTTTTGGAAGGTTACTGATCAGAGTGAATGCGGAAGCCTATCTTTGTGCCCAATAGAAGATATGCAGTTTATCAGAGAGAATAGATGTAAGGCAGTAAGCAGATAAAGACGCAAGCATGTATAGAGGTTCGAAGGTGGAGTAATCCTTCTACGTCCTCTCTTTCTCTACACAGGAGGGAACCTTTGTTAAGCTGGTTGATTTACACAGACCTATCTATTACAACCCACCCTTAACAAGTAAGTAGCAAGCCTTCACACAAATACTTGCCTACTTTCCCTTGACCCACACAGGATCCTACACTACCCACCCAGAGTCCTCACTTTCTTTCCTAGAAAGTGTAAACTTAGTAGGACATTACTCCTCGCACTGAGTACTCTGAGACAACCTTTTAGAAAAGTTTATCTCCTTCTTCTTCAACTGGGTGCAACAAGCTTGGCCTTCGTATATGCAGACTGATTCTGCTGAAGCTTGCTGCTGACTGGTAGACTGGGTGTGCGTCTTCTTGGGGTGTGGAGTGTTCGAGCTTTTCTTCTTTTCAGCTGCTCTGTATGAACACTCTTTTCTTTTCTTAACTTCCCTCTTTTACCGCGCTTTTCTCTTTGTAAGCTTTTCTCTCTTCTTTTGTGCTTCTCTCTGTGAGCTTGGATATTTTAATGTGCGCACTTCTCTTGCACACTCTGTGCTTCTCTCTTGCACGCCATGTGCTTCTCTCATACACTATTTTCAGTCTTCAGTCCTCCTCTTTATAGGGTGTGAAATCTGCCCGTTGAAGGTAGACAGATTTCCATCATTTCTGCACCGCACTCCTGACACACGCCAACTTTTCACTTTCCACGTGTCTTCTTCTAGTTGACTCATCTTCTCTTTTCTCTCTACTGGTAACTTCTTGTGTCTACCGGTAACTTTGACTTTTCTTCCCATGCCTGTTCTGCAGCTCCCTCCTCTAGCTTCACTCTGGAGCTTCCTTCTTCTGGCTTGCTCCTTCAGGTGGCTTCGAGGCTTTTGTAGCATGCTGCCTGTGCAGTATGCTTTTGGCATGGTCTTCTAGGTAGCTTCTTGTCCCGCTGTGTTCTGCTTTGGCGAGGTTCCTTCCAGTAGCTTCCTGAAGTCAATAGTATCCTTATTAGTTCATCCGATTCTTTATAACCATTCTCTTCAGTATCCTTCCTTCGACATATTCTCTATTTCTTTTAATCTTCTGCAGTAACTCTATTTGCAGTAACTTATCCTAAGATTGGTTATACTTATAGAGTTAATTTAAGGATTTGTCTCATCAAAACTTTCTACAAATGTTTCCAACAATTTCCCCCCGTTTTGATGATGACAAAACCTTTACAGAAGATCAAAAGAATATAATCTTTTAAGCACAGAAAGCATATTTAAAGCATGGCACAAATGGGCATACTACTTTCATACACAAACCACATATCTGTCTAAAGAAAGTGTATAAGGAATGAGTAGTTTATGAAGAACAGAAGAAATTTTATTTAGATAAAATATCTACATTTCAGTGCAGTAAGAAAAGTACAATAAACATCCTATCTAGATTCATTCATCTTTTCTTCTTGCTCTTTCCTATCTTTCTTTTCCCTACTTGTTCACTGCTAGCTTCTTTGTTCTCTCAGCTTTTCTTCCTCCTCACTTGATGTAGTCATCTGCTCCCAATAGTTTCTTCTCTTGGGCTAGAGGGAAGAACTGTTAGAAGGTGTGAGAGGCAATGCGAGAGAGAGAAGGAATTCATTTTCGAGGAAAGTGTGTAAAAAAATAGAGAAGTTCAGACGTCAGTAGCTTGCTGCCGCCTTTCCTTCTCCTTCAATCTCCACTCATCCCTCCAACTATCCTTCCTTCTGATTCTCTTGCATCTCAAAAAAGAATTCACCTCATGGAGGAGATGTATTCCTTTTTCCTCCACCTCTGGAAGTCTTTTGATCTTTCATGACCCTTCGCAGTTTCTTCCCCCTTTTTGGCATCATCAATGAGATGACGCTCTGGGGGTGGCTGGAGAGGGATCTTCAGCTCTGTCCCCCTGCCTTGAAGAGAAGAACTTGAATGCAGATTCTGAGAAGGGTATGCTTAGCGAATATCAAACGTGAAGGGTGAAAATATGAGATTTGAGATGTGCTTGGTTGATTATTTGCAGAGAATGTGTCTTTTGGAAGAGATGAAGAGAAGGGTTTCCAACAATCAGGTTCCATGATGAACATAAGGATGAGAGAAAGGGAGAGGATATCTTTTTATGCTTTATGAAGAAAAAAGAGTGCATGTATTTATAGGGATAGAGATACTCCCTGTTGCAGTTTGGATCTTTAAAGATCTCATTAACTGCTCCGCCGGTTTCCAAGGCTGATGTTGACAGTTTCCACAGCTTTATGTTGTTTCTCTTGATTTGATTACGTCTGTGGTCAGCGGTTGAATCTTCACCCTTGGATTTTTCTGATCGTGCGGTTGTTGTGGCTTTTAGGGTTTTTGAAAAGGTAGTCTATTTCTGGATATAGACGATCCTCCTTTTTATGTTCGCATGTTACCAAGAAATATTTTCTCAGTAACTGCTCCATCTTGTAACATCCAAGAGATCTCTTTATCCAGTTTTGATGATAAGTTCTGACTTCAAGTAACCTAGGATCCAGAATATTGAAATCTAGCATCCTGATACACAGCGACCTAGTATTCAGTGATCTAGTATCCAGCTACTCGGTATTTAGCGTCATGTTGCCCAACGACCTAGTGTTTAGTGATCTAGTTTCCATCCCCTGGTATCTAGCATCCTGATATCTAGCGTCCTGCCACCCAGTGACCTAATTTCCAGTCGGCCTGGTATCTTGCATCCTGATATCCAGTATCCTGCTATCAGCGACATAGTATTCAATATTCTGCTGTCTAGCGTTTCCTTTAGTCATAACTTTATCTTTTTCTGTGAAGACCTTCTACCTTTTCTATTGACTTAATGACAAGTGTTCTGATTTCTAGTAGCTTAGCATCCAATTAGCTTGGTATGTTAGTCCCAAGTGGTAGTAGGCTTAGAGGGGGGGGGGGGGTGAATAAACCTACTAGATATTTTCCAAACTTTCTTACTTTGAAGGTAACTGCTTGAGCAGGTACCTTAAAAATTTAAAGAGAAAGAGTATGTTACACAGTGGAAATACTTTTAGAATGAAACTTGTTTTTAGAAAACCATGCCAATGCTTAAAGATGATATAGAGTAGATAGATTCAGCTTTATATGACAAAATAAGCAAGATAAGCAACAACAAAAAACACAACAAATTATAGAGGTTCGAGGGTGGAGTAATCCCTCTACGTCCTCTCTTCTCCTACACAAGGAGGAACTTTCGTTAGGTCTAAATGGTTGATTTACACAAGCCTCGCTTAAACAACCACTACAAAAAAAATGCTGAAAGACAACGCACATAGTGCGTTGTCTTTCCCAGAAAAAAAAGTGTTGTCGTATCCAGCGTTGTAAAAGACAGGCGCTGAAAGACAACGCATAAAAGTGCGCTGTCTTTCGAGGATACGACAACGCTTTTCATGCATTGCAGATTGCGTTGTTGTTAATAAATTCTGCAACATAACTTGCAACGCTTTTAAAGCGTTGTCTTTTACTCAAATTTTCATTTCATGCAACGCTTTTAAAGCGTTGTCTTTTATGTGTTAGTGTATTTCGTGTAACGCTTTTTGTGCAACGCTTGGAAAAGCGTTGTCTTTCTCAACAATTTTGCAACGCTTTAAAAGCGTTGTCTTTCTGAATAATTTTATTTTCAATTATTTTTTATATTTTGTATCCTGTATAATAATAATAATATTCAATAATTAAATAAATAAAAAAAATTCATTAAACATATTTCAACATTTAATCGATGTCAAACATACATTAACAAATCATACATCTAAATCATACATCGATGTCCCAACATTCATCTAGTCATACGATAGTAAAATATTATAGAGTCATACATTTATAATTCGAGAGTGGAACCTTCACAAAACCAATATCAAGACCTTCGTTTTCTTCATAAACTTCATAGTTACTCCTCAGTTTCCAAGAATCTGTCAAATTTACATCAAAATAGTTAGCTTATTTAAACTTAGATACATTTTAAATTTGTATATAAATTAACTAACAAAATTAACAAGATTATAAGAATCCCCCACATTGATTCAGAGCTAGAGATCCTTATACGAAATAGCATTCGAACATAGCAAACACTAAATAAAATTTTAAAAAAAAGTTGCAATGTAGAAGCTAATCATCACCTTGTTCTACCCTTTTATATGATCTTGATGGAAGTAATCCCTGTTTCTCAACCCATTGACGAGCTACATCAACAAGATTACCACTACTCACTCGAGTTCCCTCCTTTGGAGCGATATATGTTTTGTTACCAACAACAATATAAGGAACGGGAAGCCCTCCGGGACCTCCAGATGCCAAAGGAGCTGAGAATGTTCCAACTGCTGCAATCTCAGCAGCCCACTTTTGCAAGCTACTCTTTGTCCTTCTTTGAGAAAGATCGTGAACAAACATAACACCTAAAAATCAAAGTTCCACCCCAAAAGAAGATAAAGGACTCGTGATTAAGAAGCTTACAATCACAAGATATGGAACTTTATCAAATAATTTGGAAGAGGTACTACAAATGACATGATACATCATGTTTCTACAGAAATGAAAACCTGTTTTTTGCTAAACCTGTGTGCTATATAGTGCAGTCATAAAAAATCTGGAACAAGCAAAAAATAATGTCTGCTTACCATTGATTTGAGAATAGAACAGAGACCGGTAATCTTTATAACGCTCGTGTGCTGATATGTCCCAAAGTTCAATAAAAAAATCTCGGTCAACATCACCCTTGATGCTACTTGATGAACTACCAGAACTTCCATAAGTTGTATGCTGCAAAGAACAAAAAGGCATGAACTATACATGAAAGATAAGTATCCAACCCACTTGAGGACAATGAATTAAATTCATACCTTAACACTTACTGAACAACCCACAGTTTGAGAAGGGCGAGCAATGGAGGAACCATTCATTATCAGATGAACAAGGGAAGTTTTTCCCACACCTAAAAAAAGATTTCAGTTAGTATGGAGCTCAATAGTGCCTTTACCCCACTACATGAGGTTGGTTATATGGATTATAACTCACAGATATGTCCTCCTACGAGACACCAAAAGTTAAAGACTATTTGCATGATAAATAGCCATTCCCAACATGAATCTCAGATACAAGAAACCAAAGTAAAACCCAACAAATTGAAGGTAAAAGAATAATCATTTGATAATTCTCTTCAGCTCAAAAGAGAGTTGCTATAACTAATTTATTATAAGTGGAGTTGCTATTATTGGAAGTTGGAACCAAAAGGTATTCTACCTATGATTTAAACTTTACAAGATCAATGATCTATTGTAATCAAATACTTAAGGATATATCTGCCTCAAAATCAATCAAATTTATTTTATGCTTATATCCTAAGCAAAAAAAAAAAAAGGAAAACATAAAGAATGAAATCGCACTACAACAAAAAAGGTCAAAGACAACACCATAACGACAACATTTTTAAGCATAAACTGTTGTGGTTTTGAAATTTACAACACTTTTTGCTTAAAGTGTTGAGAAAGATTTTTTTTTTTACTCAAAGACATCACTTTAACAACAATTTTACGAAAGTGTTGTCTTTGGCGTGTTTTTTTGTGCCAATGACAACATTTTTAGAGAAGTGATGTCTTTGGGCGTGTTTTTTTCTGCCAACGACAACACTTTTAGAGAAGTGTTGTCTTTGGGCGTATTTTTTTCTGCCAATGACAACACTTTTAGAGAAGTGTTGTCTTTGGGCGTATTTTTTTCTGCTAATGACAACACTTTTAGAGAAGTGTTGTCTTTGGGCGTGTTTTTTTCTGCCAATGACAACACTTTTAGAGAAGTGTTGTCTTTGGGCGTATTTTTTTCTGCTAATGACAACACTTTTAGAGAAGTGTTGTCTTTGGGCGTATTTTTTTCTGCTAATGACAACACTTTTAGAGAAGTGTTGTCTTTGGGCGTGTTTTTTTCTGCCAATGACAACACTTTTAGAGAAGTGTTGTCTTTGGGCGTATTTTTTTCTGCCAATGACAACACTTTTAGAGAAGTGTTGTCTTTGGGCGTATTTTTTTCTGCTAATGACAACACTTTTAGAGAAGTGTTGTCTTTGGGCGTATTTTTTTCTGCTAATGACAACACTTTTAGAGAAGTGTTGTCTTTGGGCGTATTTTTTTCTGCCAATGACAACACTTTTAGAGAAGTGTTGTCTTTGGGCGTGTTTTTTTCTGCCAATGACAACACTTTTAGAGAAGTGTTGTCTTTGGGCGTATTTTTTTCTGCTAATGACAACACTTTTAGAGAAGTGTTGTCTTTGGGCGTATTTTTTTCTGCTAATGACAACACTTTTAGAGAAGTGTTGTCTTTGGGCGTGTTTTTTTCTGCCAATGACAACACTTTTAGAGAAGTGTTGTCTTTGGGCGTATTTTTTTCTGCCAATGACAACACTTTTAGAGAAGTGTTGTCTTTGGGCGTGTTTTTTTCTATCAATGACAACAATTTTAGAGAAGTGTTGTGTTTGAGCTCCATTTCTTAGATAATAACAACATTTCTTACAAGTGTTGTCTTTAAGCATACTCTTTTTATTATGGAAACACTTGAAAAGTGTTATCTTTTAATTATAAGTAATCATTTTTGAAATGTGGTAAATTGATATACAAATGATGTCTTACATTTTCCAAAATAACTGTTAATATTTAATAATTATGATTATATATTAATAATGTTAATATATAATTTTATCGTTATTTTTTTATATTATTATTATGATTACTACTTTAACTTTGCTTTATTTTTAAATTCTTAAGAAATTAATTTTGTATAATGAAATTAATTTATATTGAAATTGATGTCATACCTGTTCAAATATTTATTAATAATTAAGTATTATAATTATATTTGAGGAATATACTAATATTTATTGTTATTTTGTTATTATTATTATAATGATTAAAATTTCCTTATCTTTTTCATCTTTGGTTTATCAAATACTGATGATGTTGCTGAATCTTAACTTAAAATTGGTGAGATCTTTTTTTATTGATATTATTTAATCATTGATATTGAGAGTAAATTATTGTTTATTCATATTTATTCTTTTGAATGGTGATAGGTTGATGTACTAATTTTTGGTGGATAATATTCATTATGAGGCGAACCTTTTATAAAAGTAAACGAGTCAGTCAAACTCCGCGTGGAAAAAATAAGAAAATTGGAGGTCTATCGTTTTCACTTTATATATATATATATATTAGATAATAAACAAATCAATGTACATCTTTGGTCTAGTGGTACTTGAGTTGCTTTCATATATGTGGACAAGGGTTCAAATCCTAGTGGTGGCGGACAAGGGTTCAAATCCCAGTGGTGAGAATAACAACACTTCCAAAGTGTTGTGAATTATTTTATACGACGAGAATAACAACACTTCCAAAGTGTTGTCTATGTTCGATTTTTCTATGTAAAAGATAACATTTGGCATATATCAACAACACTTTCAAAGTGTTGTCTATGAGTAATCAACAAAACTTTTGAAGTGTTGTCTTTGGGCGCCCCTCTTCGACAACAGTGACATAGACTACATTCTTATACCCAGAACAACAACACTTTAGAATTGTTGTCTTTAAGCGTTTTTGGTGTAGTGTCGGTTCATCTTCAAGAATCACAAAGAGCTGTTCAAAGAGCGAACTATTCAACAAATTTCAAATACTATTTTTTTTCCTAAATATCTAATCCTGATGCAGCTTATGCATATATATAACCACACACACTTGAAACTTTCACATATTAAACAATGATCGTAAAAACACAACATGGAAAGACATTCACTTGTGAACAACATATAATTATCATCAATCACAACTGAAAAGAACGCATTAATCAAATACACCTCAAAGTTATTACTGTAATAATGTAAAGACAGTTTTTTTCTCGTAATAGCATCGCTTGCTATACCAAAAGGATATAGAAATTTGAGGAGGACTTACAATTCGCCTGGCTTGCAGGTCAAGTACAATACATAGCAGCCGTCGTTTTGCCTCCGAGCAACTCCGACTACTCTGCAGCAGCTGTAAACTAAGTTCTAACCTCAATAGAAGGGGCCAATCACTTCCCATGTGCTCTGTTCCTCTCTCTCTCTCTCTCTCCCTCCCAATCCAATCTCCATCCTCACAGTTAAGCCCATAAAAAACTAAGTTTCTGCTCAAGCAAACATGTCTACAAGAATTTCAAATGTTCCAAGCATCATTCTCCCAAAAGTGTGTACAAAGATGCAAACTAAAATCATGAACACGAAAAAATTAACATCCAGCAGTAAGAAAAATCTGGAATAAGGAAAACAGAGCCCTCGTTCCAACATCCAGCAATTACAATTTTATAAATTAACAGAACACGAAAAGGGGGGAAAACGAATCGGTTGAACCTTGGGCACTTCTTCAGAAGACATCGGAATGACAGCCTACTGCGCCGCCGCCGCACTTCACCACTTCCGTCGCCCGCCGATCTGTTAAAGCAGCCCTTGAAATCTTCCTGGTGTTCGTCGTCTGCCCGCACTTCAGCTATACACCACTTCCGTCGCCCGCCGCACTTCAGCTATACACCACTTCCGTCGCCCGCCGCACTTCAGCACTCCACTCGCTGGTCTGCCGCCGATCTCCGTTGTGCCCTTCGTTTTAATTTTGACCTAGTAGATGTAAATTATGACTTGGGTAAGATTCCCCCAAATTTACTAAGGGTAAAAAATTTAAGCCTCATTCAGTTTAAATAAAACATAATTTGTGTACAACAAAATTCACCTAGTCTAGTGGTTTTCCTAGTCTTGCCTAGGTTCTAGGTTCAAATCCCATTCCCATTCCTATCACTTTATTTTATTAACTTTTGATTGTATTAGGTTCACCTACATATACATTCATAACATCACATTATTTAAGAATATATTAATTTTTTGTATTAACTTTTGATTGTATTAGGTTCACATACATATATATTCATAACATCAATTTTTTTAAAAATATATTAGTTTTTGTATTTTAAGATATGTAGTTAAAAGTAAAGTTCAAAATACTAATAATGAACGTGGATATTAATAATAATATGTACCTATTAAAATTTCAATTTAGTTTAAGGTATTATATAATTCTGAATTAAACTAATTTATATTTTAAATATATCCTTAAAATACTAATTTTTTAATAATAATTTTTTTTGAAATATAACTTTAATTATGAAATAATATTGATAATAATAATGTTCCAAAGAGAAAATAATAATTAGCTAGTGACAGATAATAAAGGTCATCAAATTAATTTATTTGGTCTACATTATCACCCACACTTATTAAAATTAAGTGTGATTAAATAACCGCACATAAAATGTGAGAGTATTTATGTATGGGTAAAACTCGAATTTCTTGTAGTGGTTGTAGAAATCATCGAAAAAAAGCACAACCCACCTAAAAACCGTTGCAAAAAGTGTAGTCTGTCAGCGAAAAAATACGAGAAAAGACAACACACCCAAATACCGTTGCAACATACGTTGTCTATTAGCAAAAAATGCACTGAAATTACAACACACATATAAAGCGTTGCAAAAAGCGTTGTATATCAGAGAAAAAAAGCGCTGAAAGACAACGCCCCAACAAAGCGTTGAAAAAAGCGTTGTCTATCAGAGCAAAAAATGCGCTGAAAGACAACGCTCCTAGAAGCGTTGCAAAAAGCGTTGTCTATCAGAGCAAAAAATGCGCTGAAAGACAACGCACCTCGAAAGCGTTCCAGAAAAGCGTTGTTTATCAGCGCAAAAGTGCGCTGAAAGACAACACCTTATCAAAAGCGTTGTCTTTCTGTGAAATTGCGTTGTCTTTTAGCGCAACCAATGCAGAAAGACAACGCTTTTGGTAAAAACCGTTGTAAATTTCATAAAGACAACATAAAGCATTGTCTTTACTATGTTGTCTTTCTGCATATTTCTTGTAGTGAATCTAAACCTAACGAGAACAATTGCCAGTCTCTCCCACACAGGGTCACTGCACAGTGACCAAACCTCCAGCCCACACAGGACTCTTGCTCTTCTATTAAGAGCGAAACCTCTAGCCCACACAGGACTCTTGTTCTTCTACTGAGAGCGAAAATACTTGATCAGGCACACCCTCTGATCAGGCACAGTCTAACAAAGAGAGTAAAACTCTAGTAACCAAGGCAGCAAGCTTAAAGCAGTTGAGCGCTTTAAGCTGAGAGTAACTTACTGCGTAGACTGGACTTGAAACTTCTTAGTGTGTGTAAATGATTTGCAATGTATATCTTGAGTGTTTTGTTCGCGAGAGTTTCAGGTACATTTCAAGTTCCAGTCCTCTTGTATTTATAGGCGATTTGAATTTTGTCCGTTGGAGAAAGAGATCTGATTTGCTGCCTCTTTGGAGTGACATGACATTATTTGATTTGATCATGTACTGTTTTTTCAGGCTATCACTCAGAAGCTGCAATCACCGTCCTAGTCTGACACATCTTCTGACTTTCCTTTTTACCTTTTGATATGTGGCACTTCTTGGTTGGTTGCAACTGTGGCTTGTGCTTACCGTAAACTTTTGAGCACATCTTTTGAGATAACTGTTACTTCTCTCAGGTAGCTCGAAGCTTTTTGATTCTTTCAGTATCTTATTTACTTTAGTATCCTTTGGTCAATCCTCGATCAGCATCCTATCCTAAGCAACCTGCTGTTCTTCGCGATCTTGTGCAGCAAGGTCTTCAATTTCCAATCTTTGATTTTCAAGCCTCCTGATCTTAATCTAGAGAATATTACAACAAAATCTAATACAAGGATCCTAGGTTCCTATTCTATTACATGTTTTGTCATTCATCAAAATCTTACACAATGTTCCTTACAATTTTCCCCTTTTTTGATGATGACAAAACTTTTTCTAAGAGGATCAACAATCATAAGCTCAGCAAATAATCAGATACTCAAAATACATAGTTTCAGATCAAGAGATAATACAAGTTCACGAGCAGTGAGCTTTATAAGATCAAAAGAAGATGTATATTTATAGCGAGTTTAAACGGGATCAAAACATAAAGTAAAAATAATAAACGGAAGAGTATGCATAAGTAAAGAGTAATGAAGTTTACTGCGGCTTGAACTAGGAAGCTCTCTTTCTTTATTTTCTTGGTTTCTTCCACCACTTGAGGAGAGACTCTTGATAGGTTGGCTTCATCTTCTGTTTCATCTCAGGTGTCTCATCATATCTTAGCCAAAAAACTTCTTTGAATGGAATAGTTTCTCCTATGCTTAGCCTGCTCTTCAGCCTTATTTGTTTTGGTAGAACTTCTCTACTCACAAGATCTCTGAAGCATTGGAGTCCTTCGCGATTATTTTTCCCTTTGATAATTATGGACTCCTTGCATAGCTGATTGTAGTACTTCATATATTCCGCTTGTTTGAAGATATTGATTTGCTGAAAGGATAGACACTGATCGATAGGTAGATCAATCTCAGGGAGCTCCCATTTTCGAAAATTTGGGTCTCTGCAGTTTGGACTCCCATCTAAGAAAGAGCGAAGTGACTCTGGTGCATTCTCTTCTTCTGCAGCAAGGGCTTCTAGATCAGGTTGTCTCTGAGGAGGGAAGAGTTTGGATAAGGTCTCATTTGCAAATCTTTCAAGGTGAGCATCTGATGCTCTAACAAGTTATTCCTCAACTCTTCTCCTTTTCTCTTCTCTTTCTTCTACTCCTCTTCGAAGATCAGGATGAATATCTGAGATAGTATCAGATTTTCTTTTGATAATTCTACTATCCTGTTGTCCGCCAGAGCTTCCTCCATCGCCTCTTGAATTCCTTCTAGGCAATATTGTTAGATTTTTGCAAGAGGAGGGAGAAACTTGCTGCTTTCTTTGGTCAATCCTCTTAGCTGCCTCTTCCCCCTTTTTTTTTATCATCAAAGCTCGATCCAACCACAAACTGAAGCATTGAATGCATGCTAGCTATCATCTCGGTAAGATCATCCAGGGTTTGCTTCTGTTCATGCTGAATGTTGGAAACTTCTTTGAGGGAAGCAAACATAAATTTTTGCTCTAGCTCAATTGTGACTGATTTGTTTGCTTGGGTATTGAGCTTGTCATTCATGCTCTTGATTGTGTCAATAAGAGTGGTAGAGGATGTTAGAGAAGAGATAGCTTGCTGTAATCTGGCCAAGGTGGCATTCAGAGTATCTTGTTTAAAGACGGCTTGAAATCTATCCTTTCTTGTTTCAGCTCTCATCTACTTGCTAGCTTCACTCAATGATGTTCCAAGTTCTCATATTGCTTTGAGAACATCATCAAAGGACTTTTGTTCTTTATTCTTCACAGAGGAAGAAGGATTTAGAGGCTTGGATTTTTCGGCTCCGGATTCACCTTGTTCACTGGGTGATCCTTCATCGCTGTTAGAATTCGACATGAAGCTCTCAGTATCTGCACTATAATAAGCTGAATCATCATCATCTGCCCCAATGATGGGCTCTGTGGGGTTAGTCTCTTCAGCAGCAGACTCTTTCTCAATATTTTGTTCCTCTGGGTTTTTCTCAGTAGTAAGCTCTCTGTTAGCAGTGTGTTCAGTTGTGGCATCCTCTGCAACCATCTCTCCATGGTTCGCAGGATCCTCAAAGATTACATCCTGTATGAGAGTAGGTGTAATTTCCTCAGCCATTCTGAAATCCTTCATTGGTGTTCTATCAGCAGAGAACCTTGACACAGGTTCTCCCTTTTCAAGAGTTGCTGCTCTTAGAGTTTCCGCAAGAGCTGAAGCAACTGCAAGTGTATCCAATTTTGCACCCACCGGAGTAGCTGGCAGTTCCATCATTGGAGTGTCAGCCTGCTCTAGGTTGAAAGGTCTTATATCCCGCGGTTGAGGATCGTTGCATTTAATGTGTTGATTTGCTTTTGTCTTTTCAAAGATCTTGAAGGACTTGTCTACAAATATCACCGTCTCTTATTGGGTAACCTGCCCTGATTTGATGCGCCACGTCTTGGGACTGACAGTTTCTTATTATTGTGCGCTTCGTGGGTTCCTTTGTGATAATTAAGTTACCAGATAACTTTTGCTGGTATCTTTCAGTAGGCTTTGTCAGCTTCCTTCACCAGGGACCTTCGTCAGGATCCTATTCAGTGTCTTTTCTGACAGTGATTTTTGTGTTTCCCCCTGAGCTATAGCACACTTCAACAGATATATTAGTAGGTTTAGCTTAAATTAATAATGCCTAATTCGTTCCTTAGAAAGGAAAATCTTGACTCACATAGAGGTTTAGTGAATATATCAGCTAATTGTTGATCAGTATGAATCTTCTCCAGAGAGATATCTTTCTTTTCGACATGATCTCTGATGAAGTGATGCCTAACATCAATATGTTTAGTTCTCGAGTGAAAAACAGGATTGTGTGTAATTGCTATTACGCTTGAATTGTCACACATGATAGGAGTATCCTTTTCAACAATATCGTAATCTCGAAGTTATTGAATCCATAGGATTTGAGCACAGCAGCTTCCTGCAGCAACATACTCAGCTTCGGCCGTGGAAGTGGATATTGATGTTTGCTTTCTACAGAACCAGTATACTAGGCCATTCCTTAGCATTTGACAAGTTCCACTGGTGCTCTTTCTATCAATTTTGCAACCTGCGAAATCAGAGTCAGTATATCCAATCAATTTTATATTACCTTCTTTTGGATACCATAAGCCTACATCTTGAATTCCTTTGAGATATCTGATTATTCTTTTTGCTGCTGTAAGATGAGATTTTTTGGGTGCGGCTTCATATCATGCACACATTCCCACAGCAAACATGATATCTGGCCTGCTTGCGGTAAGATAGAGCAGTGACCTGATTAGCCTTTTATATTTTGTGATGTCAACTGTCATTCCTCCTTTATCTCTGTCCAGACCTTTTGAAGTTTGCATTGGAATGCTTACTGTACTGACATTCTCCATTCCAAATTTCTTGATCAACTCTTTGGTGTACTTCATCTGATTTATGAAGGTTCCTTAATCAAGCTGCTTTACTTGTAATCTAAGGAAGAAACTCAGTTCTCCCATCATGCTCATTTCGAATTTAGATTGCATTAAGTTTGAGAACTTTCTGTATAACTCCTTGTTGGTTGAACCAAAAATGATATCATCCACATAGATTTGCACAAGCAGGATGCTATCTCCGTCCTGAATTTTGAGTAAGTTTTATCCACTTTACCCTTCTTGAATCCATTGTCTAGAAGATATTTTGACAGAGTGTCATACAATGCTCTTGGTGTCTTCTTTAATCCATAGAGAGTTTTCCTCAACTTTACACCATTTTATCAGCATCTTCTTCAAACCCAGGTGATTGTTCAACATAGACTTCTTCTACCAACATCGCATTCAAGAAGGCGCTCTTCACATCCATTTGATATACAGTGAGATTCTTGTATGCTGTGTACGATAGGAAGATTCTAATTGCTTCAAGTCTGGCTACTGGAGTAAAGGTTTCTTCAAAATCTATGCCCTCTTCTTGACAGTATCCTTTTGCTACTAGCCTTGCTTTGTTCCTTACAACTTGTCCTTCTTCATCTAGCTTGTTCTTGAACACCCACTTGGTTCCGATGACGCCTTGATGTGTAGGTCTGGGAACCAGGTACCAGACTTGATTTCTTTCAAATCTATTAAGCTCTTCTTGCATGGCTTGAACCCAGTTGGTATCTTGTAATGCTTCCTCCGGGTGTTTTGGTTCTATTTGAGATATAAAGCAAGCGAACATAGCTTCATGTGGATTTGCTTGTCTCGTTCTTACTCCAGATGCGTAGTCTCCAATAATTAGGTTTCTGGGGTGATCCTTCAGCTATCTTCTTCTTGCTTCATCGTCTTGCTGGGGTTCCTCCTCAATTGGATTCTAATTCAGATCTGCAATCTGATTATGTTCAGGTTCCTGTGTCTGAGTAGGTACATGCATGTCAGGAACATACGTGGTCTGGGATGGTGGGATTCCATCCATATTTTGAAGATTTGGTAACTTCACATCAATATATTTAACATGATTGTTGTTGATGTGAGTTTTGTCCAATTCTTCTTGGAGTTCCTTAATATCAGTTTTACTACATTGTGATTCATCAAAAATCACATGTACAGATTCTTCTACAACAAGCGTTCTGTTGTTGAAGATTCTAAAGGCTTTACTCACCGATGAGTAACCAAGGAATATTCCTTCATCAGATTTGGCATCAAAAGTTTTAAGATATTCCTTTCCATTGTTGAGCACGAAGCACCTGCATCCAAATATGTGAAAATAATCAACACAGGGTGAGTAGCCATACCACAACTCGTAGGGTGTTTTGTTCAGATCTTTGTTTATCAGACATTTGTTCTGTGTATAGCATGATGTGTTGGTCGCCTCTGCCCAATATCTCTTTGGTAGCTCAGCTTCTGCCAGCATCGTTCTTGCGGCTTCCTTCAAGGTTCTATTTCTTCTTTCAGCAACCCTATTTTGTTTAGGCATCCTGGCAGCTGAATATTCGTGCCTGATTCCATTGTTTGAACATTAGTCTTCTATGAATTTGTTAGTAAATTCAGTTCCTCTGTCTGTTCTGATCTTTACTATGCTCAGGCATTTTTCTGTTTACAGTCTTTTCAGGTAGACGTTGCTGGGTGTCAGACTTCTTTGCAAAGAAGATTGTCCATGTGAACTTTGAGTAGTCATCTACTACTACTAAGGTGTACTTCTTCCCTGATATACTGATTGGATCAATAGGTCCAAAAAGATCCATATGAAGCATGTCTAATACCCTTTCAGTAGAGCGAATAGTTTTGTTTTTGAAGGAGCTCTTTACTTGTTTTCCCTTTTGACATGCTCCACATACAACTTCCTTTCTGTAGACAATGTCTGGTAGCCCTCTGACTAATCCCTTTCTGGCCAGTTTATTTATAGTTTTGAAGTTCAGGTGGCTCAATCTCTTGTGCCACAACCAGCTAACTTCAGAGGTGTCTTTGGCAACAAAACATGTGGCAGAGGTTGCTGAGTCCCATTCAGGGATATAGATGTTTCCTTTCTTTGTTCCTGTAAGCTTGACTTCTTGAGTCTTGTTCTCTTTGATGAGACACTTATTGTGATTGAATTCCACGCAGTACTCTTTATCACAGAACTGGCTTATGCTTAGAAGATTGTATTTCAGCCCCTCTACATAGGATATTTCTTTGATGCAGATCTTTCATTTGATTAGATCACCAGTGCCTTTTGTGCTTCCTTTGGAGTTATCTCCAAATATAACTTTAGATCCTTTGGAAGCTTTAAAGTTGGTAAGGTTCTTCTGGTTTCCTGTCATGTGTCTTGAACAGCCACTGTCACTATACCATGTTTCCCTGCTGTTCTCAGTCACATGTTTCTGCACTTACAAGAGAAATCACTTCTTTTTAGGTACCCATACAAGTACAGGTCCTTCCTTGTTAGTTTCTATTCTCCTTTTAGGAATCCATACTTGCTTTACAATAATCCTTTGGTTGTAAGTTTTGATGGTTCCTGAATTGACATAAGTATTCATGGGATGTTGCATATATACTTGTGATTTTATCCTATACTTTCTAGGAGTGAATGGTCCATGGGATTTTGGTACATATATCAATTGGGTTCTTTTAGACTTTCTAGATTGTTGTCTATAGTTCCTATTTTTAGCATATTTTGGTTGCTAGAGCCAACTTCTCATAGATTTAGATTCATCATTAGAACTTAAAGTTTTCTTTCATTTTTCCTCAAGGCTTCCTACATTTGTGCTTGTGCTTCCCCCTAAACTAGATAGTTCATCTTGATGGGGAATGGTTGCAATCACAAACGCAGGTGCCTTAGAAGTACTAGCAAACAAAGTAGAGTCTTCTTCACAGTAACCTATGCCTGAATAATCTTTTAGACTTCTCTGGATTTTTAGCATGACATCTGAGTCTTTAGAGGATTTGTTGAAGGTGTTAATCATTTCAGTAAGAGCTTTCTTTTCATTTACTAGCTTAGTAACCTGTAAATTAAGCTCATTAATTTTAGCCTTTTGGTTATCGCATGCTTGAATTTTTAATTTCTCTATTGCTAATTGTCTTTCTAATGCAGCATGCTTGTTCCTAAGTTCTATATTCATGAGTTGAAGTGATTTGCTCAAAGTCATTCATGATTTGTTTAAAAGCACATATCATATTCATCCTTTCATCATTTTAAACAGGAGAGTTGAGATATATTACCTCATCTTCTGAGTTGTTGCTTTTGGCCATGAGGCAGATTAGAGCTTCATCGTCTGATGATGAATCCTCCAAGTCACTATCGGTGGTTGGCTCATCTTTCTTGGTTATCTTCTCAGGTGTAGCTGTCTGAGAAGATTCTGCCTCTCCGAGTAGCGCTCTTAACTTCTGACGTTCCTGCCTTTTTCTTTCGTGTCTCACTTTCCGTTCATCTTCTGGATATTTGTGGACTTTAGGGTATGGGCACTCTCTTGCGTAGTGTCCTGGCTTTTGCAGTTGTAGCAGAGGTCATCAGCGTCTTTGGAATTTGACTGATGTGACTGCCCACTGGTTCCAGTGTCACTTTGCTTTTTCCTGTAGTTGTCAGTTCTTGAATTTCTTCTCATGAACTTTGGGAATCTTTTCAGTAGTGGTGCCATGTCTTCTTCTGTTGTGCCCTCCAAATTGGTTGTTTGATCTTTAGACTTCCTCACTTTTTTAAGGTTATCTTGCAGTTAAAGCTGCGATCCTCGAGTTGCTTCCTTCGGTCTCCATTTTTCTTCTGTTAATGTTGAATTCGAAAACTTTGAGGTCTGAGAAGAGATCGAATGCGCTCATAGACTTTAAGTCCATAGACACTCTCATGGCTGTTGTCTTGCTATCCCATTCAATGGGAAGTGCTCTTAGAACCTTCATATTTTTCTTTTGAGTGTAGACCTTGTCCAGAGACTCGAGTTTGTTTATGATGGCTGTGAATCTTAGATCCATTTGCTCTAGGGTTAATCCGGGTATCATCTCGAACAACTCAAATTTTTGTGTTGCCGTTGAGACTTTGTTCTCTTTTGTGAGCTCAGTGTCTTCACAGATTTGCTCAAGCTTTTCCCAGATCACTTTGGCAGTTCTGCAAGTTTTTACCTTGCTGAAGGTTCCTTTGTCCAGATTAAGGAATAGCGCGTTCTTTGCTACATTATCGAGGTTTGCTCTTCTTCTTTCATCGACAGTCCATTCTTCTCTTGGTTTGTCTAGAACAACTGGATGTGGAATGGCTCTTGCGTCTCCCTGCCTATCTACAGCTTCATCGGTGGCTCTAGTAACAATGGATTTACTTTTGTAATCCTCGGTGGTCCTTCGGTAATAACGTACCATATTTCATCATGCATGGCCGATAAATATGCCTGCATGCAAATTTTCCAATCATCATATTCATCTATAGAAAACATAGGTACTTTATGAGAATCCATGATAATTATGCTTTTTAAAAAGGTTTTCAGGAAGAATGGATCTAGGATTGATCAGTTAGATCGGTCGTTTAATCCAACCCGCTCTGATACCACTTGTTGGTCTTAAGTGGTAGTAGGCTTTCTTTCTTAGAGGGGAGGTGAATAAGCCTACTAGATATTTTCCAAACTTTCTTACTTTGAAGATCATTGTTTGAGCAGGTACCTTAAAAATTTAAAGAGAAAGAGTATGTTGCACAGCGGAAATACTTTTAGAATGAAACTTGTTTTCAGAAAACCGTGCCAATGCTTAAAGATGATATACAGTAGATAGATTCAGTTTTATATGACAAAATAAGCAAGATAAGCAACAGTAAAGAACACAACAAATTATAGAGGATCAAGGGTGGAGTAATCTCTCTACGTCCTCTTTTCTCCTACACTAGGAGGAACTTTCGTTAGGTCTAAATGGTTGATTTACACAAGCCTCGCTTAAAAAACCTAAACCTAACGAGAACAACTACCAGTCTCTCCCACACAGTGTCACTGCGCAGTGACCAAACCTCCAGCCCACACAGGACTCTTGCTCTTCTACTAAGAGCGAAACCTCTAGCCCACACAGGACTCTTGCTCTTCTACTGAGAGCGAAAATACTTGATCAGACACACCCTCTGATCAAGAAACTCCACACAGTCTAACAAAGAGAGTAAAACTCTAGTAACCAAGGCAGCAAGCTTAAAGTAGTTAAGCTATTTAAGGTGAGAGCAGCTTGCTGCGTAGACTGGACTTGAAACTTCTAAGTGTGTGTAAATGATTTGCAATGTATATCTTGAGTGTTTTGTTCGCGAGAGTTTCAGGTACATTTCAAGTTCCAGTCCTCTTGTATTTATAGGCGATTTGAATTTTGTCCGTTGGAGAAAGAGATCTGATTTGCTGCCTCTTTGGAGTGACATGACATTCTTTGATTTGATCATGTACTGTTTTTTCAGGCTATCACTCAGAAGCTGCAATCACCGTCCTAGTCTGACACATCTTCTGACTTTCCTTTTTGTCTTTTGATACGTGGCACTTCTTAATTGGTTGCAACTGTGGCTTGTGCCTACCGTTAACTTTTGAGCACATCTTTTGAGATAACCGCTACTTCGCTCAGATAGCTGGAAGCTTTTTGATTCTTTCAGTATCTTATTTACTTTAGTATCCTTTGGTCGATCCTCGATCAGCATCCTATCCGAAGTAACCTGCTGTTCTTCGCGATCTTGTGCAGCAAGGTCTTCAATTTCCAATCTTTGATTTTCAAGCCTCCTGATCTTAATCTAGAGAATATTACAACGAAATCTAATACAAGGATCCTAGGTTCCTATTCTATTACATGTTTTGTCATTCATCAAAATATTACACAATGTTCGTTACATGGTATATAGAGTCTAGGTGTACAACATCCTCTTATCCCATGACATAGTATCCAGTAACCGGATATTTAGCATACTATAGTCAAAGTTTGTCATTTTATCAATGGTTCCCCCTAAGATTACTAACCCTTCTGATGAATAGTCCACCCGCTTTGATACCACTTGTTGGTATCAGATGGATTAGCTAGCGGATGATCCAACCAGCTTTGATACCACTTGTTGGTCCCGGAACTGCTGTAGGTAGGTTTATAGGGGGGGAGGGTGAATAAGCCTACCTTATCTTCTAATTTTTTTTCCAAGTCTATTGGCTTATTTCTAATATCAGTAACCTTTTGGGAGGTTACTGATCAGAGTGAATGCGGAAGCCTATCTTTGTGCCCAATAGAAGATATGCAGTTTATCAGAGAGAATAGATGTAAGACAGTAAGCAGATAAAGACGCAAGCATGTATAGAGGTTCGAAGGTGGAGTAATCCTTCTACGTCCTCTCTTCCTTTATACAGGAGGGAACCTTTGTTAAATTGGTTGATTTACATAGACCTATCTATTACAACCCACCCTTAACAAGTAAGTAGCAAGCCTTCACACAGATACTTGCCTACTTTCCCTTGACCCACACAGGATCCTACACTACCCACCCAGGGTCCACACTTTCTTTCCTAGAAAGTGGTAAACTCAGCAGGACATTACTCCCCGAACTGAGTACTCCGAGACAATCTTTTAGAGAGGTTTATCTTCTTCTTCAACTGGGTGCAGCAAGCTTGGCCTTCGTCTGCAGACTGATTCTGCTGAAGCTTGCTGCTGACTGGTAGACTGGGTGTACGTCTTCTTGGGGTGTGGAGTGTTCGAGCTTTTCTTATTTTCAGCTGCTCTGTATGAACACTCTCTTTTCTTCCTAACTTCCCCCTTTTACCGCGCTTTTCTCTTTGTAAGCTTTTATCTCTTATTTTGCGCTTTTCTCTGTGAGCTTGAATATTCTGATGTGCTCACTTCTTTTGCACACTCTGTGCTTCTCTCTTGCATGCCCTGTGCTTCTCTCACACACCATTTTCAGTCTTCAGTCCTCCTCTTTATAGGGTGTGAAATCTGCCCATTGAAGGTAGACAAATTTTCATCATTTCTGCACCGCACTCCTGACACACGCCAGCTTTTCACTTTCCACGTGTCTTCTTCCAGTTGGCTTCTCTTCTCTTCTTTTTTCTCTCTACCGGTAACTTCTTGTGTCTACCGGTAACTTTGACTATTCTCCCCATGCCTGCTCTGCAACTCCCTCTTCTAGCTTCACTCTGGAGCTTTCTTCTTCTGGCTTGCTCCTTCAGGTGGCTTCGAGGCTTTTGTAGCATGCTGCGTGTGCAGTATGCTTTTGGCATGGTCTTCTAGGTAGCTTCTTGTCCCGCTGTGTTCTACTTTGGCGAGGTTCCTTCCAGTAGCTTCCTGAAGTCAATAGTATCCTTATTAGTTCATCCGATTCTTTATAACCATTCTCTTCAGTATCCTTCATTCGACATATTCTCTACTTCTTTTAATCTTCTGCAGTAACTCTATTTGCATTAACCTATCCTAAGATTGGTTATACTTATAGAGTTAATTTAAGGATTTGTCTCATCAAAACTTTCTACAAATGTTTCCAACACAACTCCTGGACAACAATTGGTTCCATCAGAGTTTTATCTTTGTTCCGTGCTCTTCCAGCTTTGTACCTGCAGGACCAGAAACAAGGTTAATGGGTGCAGCATATTCCTCCTCCAGCTGTACCAAAACTCTTCAAGATCCCCTTCGGATGCAACTTCAACCTCGCGTCGAGGTGAATCTTACTGCATCACTCCACTCGCTTCAGCAACAAGTTCTGTCTCAAGAGACTCTTGTTGCATCCTTCTTTCTCCAATTCTGCAGCTACAACCTCAACCTACATCTTAGGTTACTCTTGTTGCACTGCTCCATCTTTGCTGCTTGCAAGAAGCATCGTCTCAATGGTCGGCTCACTGCCTTCTTTTGCTCATGTAGCAAACAGAGTTTAAACTGCCGGCTAGTTGCCTTCTTCAGCTTTATCACCTTCTGCTGCAACTTCAATCTCCTTAAGAGAATCCTCTAGCTGTATCATATGGGCCACCAACTTTACAGGACAACTACAAACTAGTAAATTAGAATACGACACAACCAGTGGTAGCTCTATTTTTTCCAAGAAAAATGGCAGCCATCTAACATTGCAGAGGTAACCTAATAAAACCGGAAACAATAAGCCTCTAGTAGAAAAATGGATAAAAGACGAACACAAGTAATAGCCGAGCAGACAGGCTAACCAACATGACCAATCGCTGTATAAGGTGAATGACCAGCTCGACCAAGAGATACAATCCAACTCGAAGCCGTCTGCCATGACTTAATCTTAGGAATACGTTTTTCAATACCTCCCACGCCGAGTAGAATGAAAATCACAGGGGACAAGGCGGTGGACAGGGAAAAACTAAACAGGACCGGCCAACTCTGCCACGAAAGCTGGAAAACATCGAAGAACTACACCTGACTATGAGGAGCACAATGACTATTCATAAAGGAAAATTATGCAATAAATAAGGTTGTTGGGCATTGGCAGTTGAGGAACTTAAATGTTATTACCATAAATACAAAGGTTTGAACAGGAGTTAATGATGACATTTGTTTTCAGCTCTGGTATAATATAACAAAATTACAAAGCAACCTTAAGAGTCTCTAGTAGAAAAATTAAAGACAATGAGCATAGTTATCAAAGAATTATTTCATTCATATAAAGGTCGGTTTGGAGGCCGACACCTCTTACAAAGGAATCATTACATAAAGTACAATACATAGTACAAAAGATTGAGGTAACAAGCTAGGTAAAAACTGTTGAGCTATATAAACTCAATAAGATTGGAGCAAGATATGAGTTGTCCAAGCTTGTCTGAGCTATCATTAGAATCTTGAGAGAACACTGCTAGAGGAATAGAAGATGAATGAAGCAAAACTTGGAAAGTGAGGAGAAGGGAAAATGGTGGAATTACGCTAAAATAATAATAAAAAAAAGGTGAAAAGGAGAAGGGCAGCCTCATCCAACATCATCTCCCAAAAAAGAAGAGTTGGAAGAAGACGGGCCGTCCCATGGAAGAAGGAGCAGGGAAGATGGTGGAGTTGAGTAATCCATCCCACTCAAAAGGGAAAATAAGTAGGATGAAACTCCACAGGTCGACACCCCCTAAAATGGCTCCAACTAAGCAGCGACCTCCAGTACAGAGACTCTGAAGGTTAATCCGAGCCATTAGAGGGTGAAAAGAAAGAGTTTGAAATAGGGCACCCAAAAAGGGTTAAGCATAACCCAATTCATAACCAAGAAAGGCCCCAGCTCAGGTCCCAAGAATTGAGGTCCGTCAGCACCAAAAACGTTACCTGGACCGCCAATTCCAGAGAAGCAACCATCTTGGAATACTTCTGCACATGATTCAAGGTGGCCTGCTGAGGCAGAGAACCATCGTGACGATGGAGTCCCGACCAGCTCCTCTTAACGAGGATGGAATCCCAACCACTACTGCAAGGAAAACAAGAATCGCTGCAAAGACTGATCACTAGGTTGGCAAATTATCAATGTCACCGAAACCAAAATTGAGAAGGAGAATGAAGAAGGACAAGAAGGGAAAGATATAGGAAAATAAGGAAATATATTTATATGAAAGGGAAGTAGAAGGATGAGATGATGAGCCTGGGGGATCAACCCTCTATTTATATGTAAAAATCAACGAAGGAAAATGAAACGACCGACATTAATTGCGGCATCGGAAGCCGAAACGCCAGGGGTCACATCTGACAGACGGATAAGAAATAGCTGGATAAATAGGATATTAGGCATGGAGCTAATGGAAAATGAAGGTTGGCCACCCAAGATCGGACGCCAATAGCTACAAACCCATCAGGAGGGTTGTGCAGACGATCATTTGGGTCGGGGACAACTAGTTGCACACTGCTCGGAATCTCAAACTTGATCCACCACCTGATGAGCTCAGCGGTGGTAGAAGTAGAGGGAAAATTAGAGGCATTTATAGAAGAACCAAAACCCCTAGTCGGAGGAGAAGCAATAGGGGCTTTAATAGGAGCACGTCGGGAAGGGTCGGCGGCGTCAGACGGTTACCGAACATGAGAATTCGACTTAGTAGACTTTGAGGAGGTCAGCGATACGAAGTTGTCGTCCTCATCATAATCGCGAATATGATCAGAATTTGAAAAAGACATGATGACAGGTGTGTTGGTCCCAAGTGGTTAAAGAGCTTTAGAGGGGGGATGAATGAACCTCTTCTTTTTTTTTCGTTTTTCTCTCTATCGTTGCAACATGCTGTAAGCTATTGCTGCTTGCAGCAAGTTAACAGTTCAGTGTTCTGCTTGCAGTAAACTAGTTACTGCAGCATAACACTTTTAGAGTTTATGCACAACGAAATTTGTAAATCGATATAGAGTTCAACAAATATATATACTAAATCTTTTAACTACAGAGTAAACAGACTAGTTCACAGATAAGCATAATAAAGCCATATATATGCATGCATGCAGTAAGTATAAGATAAGTATGATGAAAGTAGTCACTACAAGAAAATCACTGATAGACAACGGTTAAAAACCGTTGTCGTAGGCCAGAAAGCAGTGTTGTCGTAGCCAGGGTTGTCGTAGGGGTCAGCAAATTTTCACTCATAGACAACAGTTTTTAACCGTTGTCTTAGACCCCTACAATAACGGTTGTGACGCACATAGACAACAGTTTTTAACCGTTCTCGTAGTATTGTTGTTCTAAAGAAGCGTTGTCTTATCTATCTACAACAACGCTTTGACAACAGTTTTTTGCCGTTGTCGTAAATGCTTACGACAACGATTTTTAACCGTTGTCCCGTCGTTGTCGTAGAGTAATTACACAACGCCTTTTGTTTTGTTTTTGACCGTTGTCGTAGATACTTATGACAACGGTTTTAAACCGTTGTTGTAGGTTTATTTTACCGTTGTTGTAGGTTAATTTTACCGTTGTGTAGACCCTTACGACAATAGTTTGGAAACTGTTGTCGTAATTTATTTCAGCGTTGTCTTTTACAAGTCATATTTATTACAGTCTAATAAAAATTCAAATATATAGAATAAGACATTCAACTTAAAATAGTCATACCAAATTCATCTAATACTTCATACAACAAATATTCATCTAAGAGTTCATAACAAATATTTAACGTCAAAAGAGACAAGTTATCACCCACAAGGTTATCATATGTTCATCAAAACAAGTATCGTACATTCCTCCCACAAAGAGATCCAATGACAAATGAGTATATGATTCAATCCTCTCATCAACTTAGTCTCTCATTACCTAATATTCATAAATATATATGTTCTTGAACACGTTCCGCCCACTCCTTACGCACTTCATTGATATCCCCTTCAGTGTATTTCTCTTCAATGAACTGTTAAATAGAAAATATACATTATATGTACATTGAATGAATATTTTACTAATAAAACGTTCAAGAACAACATATAAGAAATTTTATAATTTTACCAATGACTGCATCGAACTAATCTTCTCAATGAAGTTTGAAAAATAAAATATTCAAGAAACATCAACCATTTTTCATTTTGATGAAGTATAAAATAGACATAGTTCAAATTATAAAATAATCCCAATTAACATCAATGACATCAGTCTATTATCAATAATAGATCAAATACACATAAAACAAGTATACAATATACATACATAATTGAATTTTGAAAAACCAAACACAAGAAAAGCACAAACAAGTATACAATATACATACATAATGATCTACTTCAGAGCACTACTATGTCAAAGCAAAGCTTTTTTTTTTTTTTGTGTAGTTTCCATTTCATTTTATCTGATACAAAACATTATCAGTTACCTTCTTCTTGGGCCATGAGACTCTCCTTTTGAATCAGCGACACTGTCAGTCACGGATTCCGTATTTGGGACTGGTGGCTCTAAGTCTGCCTCTCTCGATGACTCTAAATGTTCAAGCTCCTTCTCGGTGACTCTAATTGGACCAATAACATCCAGTGTTGGGCTCGCTTTATGTGGCAGTAGAAAGACTTTATCACCCTTTTCTTTGAGGTTCAAGGAGATGAACAACCTTTGAAGATGCTTGACCAATAACCTTTAAGATAGTCACTAATATCAACAGCTTGTTCTTCATCAATCACTCGCAGAAGCTAAATAAAAGCATCAATTGTAAGAAAACTTTATGGCATACTTCGGAAAAGCATCATTACCCCAGAAATTGGGTGGTAGCTAAAACAAGTATCAAGATCGTAAAGCATCAACTCATTTCTAGTGCCATCATCATCAAAATAAGCTCATACACATGATTGCTGTACCAAATAGCTATAGGCCATAAAAAAGAAACGTAATTACGCAATAAGACAGAATAAATTTGAATACATTTTCCTAAGCTTATAACTTTCATCTGCTAATTGATATAAAAGGTTTCACAGCTCATGTGTATAGTAAAATATCAGGATTTGAACCAAGTCTGACTTTTTTGCAACTAATCAATGGAAACATGACATTTCAATCATCTAATAGAGGTTTAATTAAATAAATCGAAGTTCGAATTGAGGATCCAAAAATGAAAAATCAATCCAAGTAAAGTAAAGTTATGAACTACTTTTGCTGTCAACACATTGCATCAGTATACTAAATGTTCACCCGATATACAGCCCCCAAATCCGCCCTGCCCAAGCTTGTTAGCTTCAGCAAAATCATTAGTTACAGCTCTTATCTTGCCAAATTCATATTGTAGGGACTCGTCGTTGCTAATCACATCAGTCGCTAATTCACCATTAAAAACAGAGTTAACGGTTACATCCCATTGAACTCAAACATTAAAAAAGAAGAACGAACATCTTACCCCATAGGTGCGCGGCTGGAGGGGATGAGAGGAGAGGCGGCTGCCGGCAACTTGGGTGCGCGCAACGAGGCTGCCGCGGCGTGGGTGCACCCAGCGAGGCTGCCGCGGCGTGGGTCCGTGCTGTGAGGCGGCCGCAGCGTGGGTGCTCGCGGTGAGGAAGCGGCTGGATGTGCGCGCGACGAGGCAAGAGCTGACTGTGATGGTTGCGCGCGGTGACGCAACGGCTGGCGGCGTGGGAGAGAGGCGGTGACCTCACCGGCGGCGCGCGACAGCGGCGGCTACAGCTAGGGTTCCGATTAACTTGGGGATTCTAGGGTAAAATTGGGGATTTTGACTTGGGGTAATATGTAGTAAATTTTATTTTACATGTATGTATTTACATTTAGTAATATTAATAAATAAAAATCAATTTTATTTAATCTACAACAACGCTACCACGAGGTTATGACAACGCTATAAATTTACCGTTGTCTTAGGGATATATGACTACGCTTCAACGACAACTTCATATTGTGCCTGTTGTCTTAGGAATTAACGACTACATATCTACGACAACCTCATATCATAAGCGTTGTCATAGGGTTCATTTTTTACCTAAGACTACACCACTACGACAACGTCAAGTCACTACCGTTGTCTTAGGGCTGAATTTTACCCTACGACTACGCCTCTACGACAACGCAAAAAAACCGCCGTTGTCTATGAGCGGATTTTTGTGCCCCTATGACAACGGTTTTGTCTACGACAACACTAAATTTGGCTACGACAACGGTTTTTTCATAAAACCGTTGTCTTAGGGGCATTGTCGATGTGCATTTTTCTTGTAGTGAGTAAACAACACAAAGGCTTTATAGAGGTTCAAAGGTGGTGTAACCCTTCCACGTCTTATCTTCTCCTTCACAAGGAGGATATCCACTAGAGTATTTTAGGTTACAGGTGGCCATGCTATCGAGGCACGCCAAATTAAATAAACCTTTTTACCTTCACTAATTTGTAGAAATGGCAAATAAGGGTTGATCCCATAGGGAACGGGAAAATCAATCAAGTACAAAGGTGTTAACAAGATAAAATGGGGAATGGTTGATAATTATGCAATCGAATTAAGAAATTAGCAAGTTAGATAATCAAGCAATAATAAAACAATTAAACAAAGAAGAATCAATCAATAAACGAGCACTAGTTCTCAATTCAGTTTCACCTTCTATTCTTGATCTTATGGACCAATTAATAACGCTTCTCTCAACCCTCGCCCCTAGATTAGCAACAAGCATTGCCAACCCGAATCGTCCCTTACGTTTAGCCTATTGAAACAAGCTCTTTAACAGACCTTGTTCAATCAGACAACTCAGTAGGTATGACCTCCAGATTTAATGTGATGAACGCATTGATCCCAGTAGGTACACCTTTGCTTGTCCCCAAGCAATATAGAATTAAAGCTCTTGCAGGGAGGAAAAAAAAAAGGGATTAACTTGCTCAGACACCTCACACTCAATATGAAATGATCTCATTGTTGTGTAGGAAATATTGGGACATCTTCAAGATCTCACATATTTCGGACTGAATAAAATATGTCACAGAAACTTACTTTCGTGAAGTGCACCTCAACCTACAGTTCACCTGAAAAGTTCATTAACCCAACAAGTATGCTCAAAATTGATAAACAAGTCAGATTTTATACCGTGGCCACCTCTTTTTTTTTTTTTTTATGAAGTCGCAGCTCCACACCACTATTGAGTTAGTCTGAATGTAACTTCACATGGGCCCCAATAGTAGGCAGCTAATTCAACCCTTCATTCATTTTTGGAAAAAGACGACAACTACACACTACTATTAGATTAGTCCACTTTTTGACCCCTAAAGGTAGGAAACTGATTCAACCTTTCTCTCTCTCCTTTGTTTTTTTTTTTTTTATAACTAAACTCCAAACTCCAAATTTCTCATCATCTATCAAACACAATGGTGGCCACATGTACTTAATCCAACAAAATGAAGTTACGAAAATGGTTCATGAGCAAGCATACTCGGCAAATCAAATCACAGTCATGGTTCACCATAAAATTCAGCACTATCCTTCACTCAGTAATTTTAAGAACAACTAAATTCACCAAATTTTAACCAAAATTATGTAAGTTCAATCAAACATCCTATTACTCCACCAACACATACACAACAAGAATCCAACAAAAATAACACAAACTCTCACGTCATCACAGCAAGTTTCCAATACTTCTTATTCCTTCTTCTTCTTTCACTATTTAATACTTTTTTATACGAACAAAATAGAAACGTGCTAAAGCAATAAACATGTATCTCAACTGAATATGCAATCCTAAAAATGCAAACTATATGATCATGAAATAATGCATTACAAACACTTAACAATTATGATCACCACCCCAAACCTAAACAATTGCTTGTCCTCAAGCAATTCAAACTAAGTCAAACATGTGAAGAAAACAAGTAGAATTAGATTCAAAAGTGGAATAATAAGAGTTATGCTTGGAATACACCTATTATCAACCATCAGTAGGTGGCGGCTCAGGTGGTGGCCTCTCCTCCTGAATCGGGGTCAACCTCACTGGATCATTCTCCTCTGGTGGCAATTTCATTTGAAGAATGGTTAAAACATATTCATTCATCATCACCCTCTTATGTTCCTTCTGGAAAATTTCCTCTTCAGTGTAGTTCGATTTCTGTAGTCCACTGTAAGCATGTTGTTCTGTTCGCAATTGTACACTAAATGAATCAATGTGATCATGAACATTGGATGATGCAATGTGGCTTGGTGCTTTCGATCTCTCAATATGGCCTTGCACATCAGATGGAACAATGTGGTTTTGTGCATTGGATGATCCGATGTGTCCTTGCACATTAGAAGATTCAATGTACATCTTTTCCTCATCTTCATCTCCTCTATACTGCTCAAGTGCTCCTCTGGGTTTTTCAAGCTGGTCAGGTTGCTTCCCACTCTGTAAGGTAGCACCACTCATACTTTAAGGATTGATCTCTAGTTGGGAACATAGCTTCGCACCATTTTACACCTCCACACGACTCACCGCCATCACCAACTGACTAACTTGTGTTTCAAGATTCTTAGTAATCGATTGAGTATCCTTTTGAATTTGAAGAGTGTTAGTGGCTAACGTCTTTACTATATCTTTCAATGATAGTTGAGGGCTTTGTTCTGAGTAACAATTCTGATAAAATTCCCCTATTAGCGGTAGTGGTGATCGATTTTGTTCAACTTGGTGCTCTCCTTGCTGATCGTCCCACCAAAAGTTGTGATGGTCAGACCACCATGAATTATAGGTGTTGAAGTTGGAGTCATATATACATTCGTGAAAATTCTCAACACCAATGACGTGTTCATGTGCCTCCAACTCCTTTACCGATTCAAAAGGTGCACCCTAGTACCAGACAGTTGTTGTAAATTTGCTGCCATTTTCGGAACAAGAGTCTTGACTGTGGCTACACTTGCTTGTTGTCTTAGAACTTGATGTTGCCTAACAATCTCACGACAGTATCCATAAATAATCATCTGAGAAGAGTGTGATAATCTAGAGTTGAAAGAAAACAATATGAGATGTGGACGACTATCAAATGTACAACCTCTCAGCCAATGTGTGCAAAATCTGGAAGCAGAAAACGAACAGAGTATTAATTTTTTTTTACTTTTAATAAGACACAACAAGACTCAAACAAACTAAAAGCAAAAAAAAAAAATTAAATTAGTGAACTTGATTAATTACACACCATTCCCCAGAAACGATGCCAAAATTTGGCCGTGCTGTCGAGGCATGCCAAATTAAATAAACCATTTTACCTTCACTAATTTGTATAAATGGCAAATAAGGGTCGATCCCACAGCGAACGGGAAAATCAATTAAGTCCAAAGGTGTTAACAAGATAAAATGGGGAATGGTTTATAATTATGCAATTGAACTAAGAAATAAGCAAGCTAGATAATTAAGCAATAAGAAAACAATTAAACAAAAAAGAATCAATCAATAAATGAGCACTAGTTCTCAGTTCAGTTTCACCTTCTATTCTTGATCTTATGGACCAATTGACAACGCTTCTCTCAATCTATCTCTCAACCCTCGACCCTAGATTAGCAACAAGCTCTGCCAACCCGAATTGTCCCTTACGTTAAGCTTATTGAAACAATCTCTTCAACATACCTCATTCAATCAGACAACCCAGTAGGTATGACCTCCAGATTTAATGTGATGAACGCATTGATCCCTAAGAATATAGGACAAGCTAGACCCCAAATTCACAAGCTCGATTCGGGTAATCTAAACATGTGTTGCCTCTAATGATTACAATGTTTCTTGCTACTGAGGAATATAAATTCGCAACAATTACGGATTACGATTTATATTTTAGCAATAGATATTACAACAAGCCAATCTAACGGACCTTGTTAAAACATATCATGCAATATCATAGAACAATTAATCAAGCAATACATATCAATCAAGAGATAGAAATAGAGAAAACGTTACAAATCATCCAAAGTAAATCAAGAATATCGGATCAACATCTCTTCGAACTAGCATAAGAAGATTAGCCAAGCATCTTAGAATTCACAAACATATTTTTCTCCATGGAACTTCTGTGAAAAACTAAGAATTATCTCTGAAAATTATCTCTTTTTCCTTAAACTTTCGGTTCCAAGCTCCTCTATTTTGATCCAAGTTGACTCTCTTCTATTCTCCTCCTCCAGTCTTCTAGCTTGACGTGCATTTTCCTTTTTCTACTTCCAATCCAATGTGTGTTTCCCCCTTCTGCTTCTCCTAATTAGCAGCTTCTAAAGAAAGGAGAGTGTTATAGGCTGGGCTAATTTCTTCTCGACAACTGGATTGAGCTTTTGTTGGGTTCAATTCTCATACATTGGATCACCCAATCTGGAAATATTGTACCCAATGTCCCAATGTGGAAATATTGTACCCAATATCTGTCTTCTTGCAACTTCGGTCTTCATTCCTTGTTTCCATTTTTTTTTTTGCTTCTAAATTGCTGCATATATCAAGAGAATTGAAGATTGGGGTTCTTTGACAAAATAATCAAAATGTGTAGAAAAATAACATGTGCCAACACACAAAATGCAATTAGAACCATGGACTAATGAATCAAATTATTCATATTTTTCTACACATCAACAGGACTCTTCCTACTAAACTCACTCTACGGATACACAACAACCTACTAAAGTTCTTACTCCCTTCTTAGGTTTCAGCAACTAGACAGGATGAACACAGGATGTTATCCTTCTCAAGGATCAAAAGACACAACAATGAATCTATTCCTATTAACTGTGGACACAAACTAAAACAACCTATGCACACAACAAAGTAAATGGTTAAAATAAGATTTTCTCCAACTGTGGTGAAGCAAAAACACTCCAAAGATCTTCAATGCTGGAATGCTTGCTTCTAGGTTGAGTGGGGACTAAAAACACTTGTATTCTTTGTAAACTCGATGATCGCTGTAAAATAAATATCAATGTGCGATTCTAAAATTTTCAGTCCTTGTGTTCTTTAGTTCAACTCTCCCCTTTTATAGATGGTGGAATGCACTAGTTGAAGTGTGCACATTCCACGTGTCCACTTCTTAGCTCCTTTCTTCCGCTGTTGCATCCTGATCGTTGATACATTCACGCTCAAGAATATTCTCTTTTGAATCGATCTAGATGGCCAACATTCCTCCTTCTTGATCTTCACAGGTAGACCTATTTAATACGCTCCTGAAAAGGTAAAGACATGCTTCTCTTTAAGCTTCTGCGCCATTAAATGCGGTCGTACTTTTGTTGCTAATAACTGGCAGTTGCTTAGGCCAGGTGGCAGCTCTTTATTAGCTCACCGTTCTAGAATTCGTCCTTTAGTAACGGCCTGTCGAGCACTGCAATGACAACTGAGTTGATGTATCCTCGTATACTTTCAACATGCAGTGGATGTTGATAACTTCTATGTTAATCCATTAGCACTGCTGTTTCAGTTGCTGCAACTTATTCTCCGGGTGCTGGATTCAAACAACTACACTTCTAAGGTTACAGCTTCTCTTCATGCATCATACAACATGTAACAAATACTTTGTCTCTTTAAATTCTTCTAAGTGTGGCTCGTTGTAGGCAGACTTCTTCTGATCCTTGTTGCTTACAGCTTGCAACACGTACTTGCAGTAGAAGACTTCATAGTAAGGTTTTTGCTACTTATTGAAACATAATGGGAAATATAGAAAATAAGAACAGTAAGGTTACAGTGGTTTTATCTCATCAAAATCTAAAGCTACTTTTTCTTACAATTTCCCTCTTTTTTTATGATGACAAAACTTTTTTAAGAAAAGTTGTTGTAACTTACAAAAAAAAAATTCCCTTAGGTAAAAATAAAAACATGAGACTTTTGTTTTTGCTCATTTTCTGTTTTCTCCTTTTTTCTTTCTTTCTTGGAGTCTTTTGTTTTTGCTCCCTTTTTTTATTCTTTTTCTTTTTTGTTTTTTCTGTTTTATTCACTTTTTTCTTGGAGTCTTCTGTTTTTGCTCCCTTTTTTCTTTTCTTTTTTGATTTTTCTGTTTTTCTCTTTTTTTTTTTTGGTTCTTCGGTATCAGAGCTGAAAATAAAAGTCATCAGGAAAGAAAACCAAAGAAATTGTGTTCTGTAAGGTTGCACACTTATTGAAATTGAAAAAGTAGAATACTGAATGTAAAATAAACAAAGGGGAATAGTCTGCTGCATCCCAGTCTTTGAATTCCAGTCTTCTTACAGTTGCAGCAGACTCTTCATTTTTCTCTTCAAACTTCAACGGTTTCTTCCACCAGTTCAGTATTGACTCCTGGTAGATCTTCTCGAACTGCGCCTTCATTCTTGGATCATCTATCCATCGCAGCCAAAAGTCCTCCAAAAAGGGTACTTGCTTCATTTCTTCACCTCTTCAATCAACTCCTGTTTCAGGGGCAACTATCCATTTCTGAGCAGATGCTCATAATCCATCAGTACTGCAGAGCAATCAGGAAACCCTTTGAAATAGTCATTCTTGCAGAGACTCTTGAAATATCTCAAGAATCTCGAGATCTTGTATAGTCTGATCTATTCAAAGGTAGGATTTTGATCACTGGACAGTTGGTATCTCGTGAAAATGTCCAAGTTCCATTGATTAAGATCCTTAGTTGGTTTGAGGTCGAGCAATACTGAAACCTCTGGAGATTTGTTGAATTGATGAATACTTGGGACCTCTTGTGGCGGAAACTTTTGTGGCGCTGCATCCACCTGCTGCATAGCAATTGATTTTTCCTCACCCACAATGCCAAGTCTATTGATCCATCTCTCCTCCTCAACCTTCTTCTCGGCCTCGGCCTTCGTCGCAGCATAGAATTTTTCATCCTCCAATCTCATCAAAGCACGTTTTCAGATTTTGTGTTTCTTTTAAGAAGGTGAATGTCCTCTGCACTTGCTGCTCTGGCCTCTCTTCCGGCTACTTTGTTGACTCTGTTACATCCTTTCTCCTAGACTCCTTGGATGTAGCGTCCTCTGCTGCCCTGCTTGCAGCACCTCCTACACCACCAGCACCATCATCATCTTTTCTATCTTTCTTTTGTTGGGGTTGGGCACTTGTCCTCCTATTCTTACCTCTCGGCTGCAACAGCTCCATATCACCTTCCTATTCTGCTGCATCAATCTCTACTGTAGTGTCCTCCGCAGCTTGCAGAAGCAGCTTCTCTGCATCAACTGGTCCACCTTTTGTAAGGGAAGGAATGGGCAACTTTTCAGTGGCTTCTTCCCCCATTTTGGCATTATCAAAAGGCCTCTTCGCCTGGTGGCCACTTACTGCATCCTGCGGCTCAGTCATCCGCAAGAGAGCTTGATTCATCTCCCCAAGCAGCAACTCATTATTGGCTAATTTGTCATCCATACTCTTCACTTTTGAACCTTGGTCATTGACCTCACTCTGTATACTAGAGAGAGTTCTGCCATGAGCTGTAAGACTATTGGATATAGTGCTCAAAGTCTTCTTCATTTCATCTCTGAAATTGATGGCTAGCAGATCTGATGTTTTCCTAAGATTGTGTTGTTTCATCCATTCTTCATTCAGCGCATCTCTGAGAGCATTTGGGATCTTCTCTAGTTGCTCTGCCACCTTCTTCAGATCCACGCTGGGTTGAGGGTTGACTGATTTGTGCTCCTGCAAGACATTGACAAGATTGTCGATTGTAGAGATGATCTTGCTGAAGGATTCTTCAAGGGTCTAAGAACTTGTAGTTGCTGGCTTTGAAGATTCAGTAGGTGCAAATACAGTGAGTTGTAAGTCCTCGTCCTTCCTCTGTTCTGGTTGCAGCATAGTGATCTTGATGGATTCTTCCCATGCCTTGATAGCCTCGGGGTCCATTACAATCTTGCCCTTGCCAGAGACATCTTCCATCCAGAAGGTTGCAGCACCAGATGTGGAGGGCTCTTCTTTATCAATTTCATCAGCGAAGTCGCTAGCCCTTCCATCGGAATCCTCAAAAACATTACCGAGGATGTCTATAAGAGTCTCTTTCCCATCCTTATCGTCTTGAGTAGCATCAACCTCTTTGGGTTACTCTAGATGCTTCGCTTCTTCTACAACAACCACTGGTTCGATGCTCTCCTTCTCTTCCTTTTCATCTTCCTCATGTTGGCCTTTTTCCTCTTCCGCAGCTTCAACCTCCTGCTGAGGTACCTCTTGCTGCATGGCCTCATCTTTTCCTCTTGCTGCAAGCTTCTCATCTGCTTGCTTCTCACTTTCATCCTTAAGGTTTTTCTGAATGGTATCTACAGTGGACATGTCTCTTGCAGCATCACCCAGAGAAGGTGTCTGCTCAACCTCTAAAGTCCTTTGTAGTTTCAGGTGACTCTACTGCATCTATTAATCCTGCGGTAAACAGTACTGTAACTTCTGCTAGTACCGGGAGACCTGCCTTCGTAACTTGCTCCGTTGTTGCATCATAAGCGACTTTAGCGTCTGCACTGAAACCTAGAAGACCTACAAGAACAGTCTTGATAATGTCTGAAGGTTCCTTCTCTTCTTCAGCATCTTCCGGGTATTTTGGTGACTCCATGTAGTCTACCTGCTCTTCCTCCTCACTGATCTGTTGTAAGCTCACGATCGGAGGTTGACTACTCATCACTGTGTCGAAGGTTAGAGAACTCCCTGTTATCATCGTAGGAGTATCATCAGGTTGCAGCGACCTGGTAGGGGTTTTTATTCTCCTTCATTCTTAACTAAGTTCCAAGGACTCGTGCAGCTACGGCTCATCATTATCATATGGCGGCTTTGGAGTTGCATCCTTCGAACTACCTCACCCATAGACGAATTTGCCTCTACAATAGCCATCCGGGCATTCTCTATTGCTTCATCAGCCTTCTCAACTCTGGATTGCTTGTGCACCTTTCTTACAGTGAATGTGGCAATGTGGGCCTTTGTTACAGCAATCCTGACTTCGGCTTTTGCAGGAGGGATATAGTCAAGCAGCATTGTGACATCCCTGGTTCCTGCCCAGAGCATGAGATATTCTTCCATCACTGTCCAATCCTCTCATGTCTGCAGCACCCAACTTTCTTGCAGCCTCATGTACTTCTAGATAAGGAGGTTGTTCATCATTTCAGCATCAAATCTCTCAAAAGAGATATTGAATACTTCATTCACAAGGCCTCTCCTTATCTTCTTTCACTCCTCCTCCTTTTAATGTATGGTGAGGATTGTGGCCTTCAGGCTCTTAGCATTCTGCTGCTTCTGCAATCTCTGGATCAACTTTTATCATAACTTCTTCCAGGTTCCATCATTCCTTTGAAGATTTCTCTTCTTTGCAGCAGCTGCAGTAGGAAGTTCAGTTGCTCCTGCTGCAACTTCCTGGGCCTCTTTCGAACCTATAACACCACCACCCCACTTTTTCTTCATCTCATCGTATTTGTCATTGAAGTAGGCCTCTTAAGTGGGGTCCGCCGTGGGTTCTTCTATCTTCTCGCCATCATTTGTACCATCGATGGGAGCATCTTCAAGCAAAACTACACTTCAAATCCATTACCACTCATTAATCAATAACAATGATTATTACAGTTATGCTCTCTCACCCCTGATTCTCCTGGCCAGCTGGATATCCTTGGGCATAATCGTAACTCTCTTTGCATGAATCGCGCATAGGTTAGTATCCTCAAACAATCCAATAAAGTAGATTTCGCAGATCCATCTTGAAGTCCTACGCTATCTCATGAACAAGTCTGTAGATTTCTAATACTTCCGGATTTCTCTGAGAGCAACTGTTCCAAGGCGGAAACGGTGGGGCTTCTTCACTACGCCAGTGGCTGGGGTGGATTTTCTTTCGGCTTTTGTGGCCAGTTGCTTCCACGACGCCTTACCACTGGTGGATTTTGCGAGCGGTTTGCTTTGTGCAAGCCATTTCTAGGGCTTAGATTGATAATATGGGGAGAAGTTGGATTATCTGAAATAGGAATTTGGGATGGTAAACAACCAGGGTTTGTGCCAAATTTTCGCTCCAAACAGTGCCAGTTAGTTAAGTTCCGTCCAAATGGATGGAATTTTGACGGCGGGGATGATGTTTGATGTATTTCAGAAAACTCGGGAACTACTTAATGATGAGGGATGACATTGCAGTACAAAATCTGAAATATAGCTTAGATTCGGGTATGAAATCTGAAATTATCCCTTTAAGTCTGGAATTTCCCATCTTTTTAATCTTTCACTATGTAGTACTAGTAAACTGAATGACAATTTCACCTTTAAAAACAGTACGAGCTAAGTTACGAGGTAATTTAAGTAATAAACTCTATAATAAATTTAAGAATTCCAAAAAAAATAAAAAAAAATTAAAGTGAACAAAATACAATATTATAGGTTAATTTTGACATTACCCTAACTAAATGACATTTTAATTTACTCTTAAAAAGGGGTTTGCAAGTCACGTTATCTATATTTGTCCAAAAAAATGTTGTTGGAACCCCGATTTATGTGTCTTTATAAATTCCAATCGGATAAATAAATAAAAATTGTAAATTAATTTTTACAGTTAACCCTTAATTCCATATACATATATTAACATATTAATTACAGAGAAAATACAGGGATTGAACAAAATGTACGTTGGATATATTGGAATATTGAAACATATATTTGAATGGGAATCGAGTTTTGACATAATGCATGACGTACTAATTTATAATTAAAAAGACTTATCAAATAGATGAAAACACATGGGTTTGGTCCATTCTAAATTATGATTTTGTTTCTCACTGAGAAGCTTCTTTGCAATAGCGATGGATAATAACTAAAACTGCATCTCGAATTTTTATTACATTTTACATTATATAGCGTATTGTATGATCGGATGAAGTCCTTTCTAATGAGCTCGAGAGAAGTGGAAGAGCGTTGATAATAAAGATGAGAAAACTTGCTAGATTTGAGTTCAAATTCAGTCATCGCGTTTTATACCTTCATAAAAATGAGATACCACTTAAGCCGTAAAATTCATGGTAAATATGTTAGTGTGTTAATTAATAATGATGTAATTAATTTGATGTGTGGTGATTAATTTAATAAAAAATAAATATGAGTTTAACAGAAGATGTTAATCTGGTCAGAACCCCATCTTATTTGAATTATTTCTTAGTGAAGTGCTGAGGTGGATCATTAATTTTGTTTCCTTTTTCTAATGCTACCTCTAAGCCTTATGTCTTTATTTGCATTATTGCTATAAGCGTATGAGGATTGAGATCTTCTATTACATTTAATTTTACATCTTCTATTCCAAATTAATCACCACACGCCACATGTATTCAATGACATCATTAATTAATATGTGGCGTATATTAAATGTTATGTAACACGAGATGTTACACCAAATGTAATAGAAGATCCAGACTCAGCGTATGATAAATGAAAAAGAAAAGAAAAAATCCTTTTCAATAATAGAAAAACGGATTAAATAGTTCAAATCAAGTCATTTTTATCAATTACAGAGATGATGGTCTTTGTTCTTTAACTGGGATCAATCAATTTTATTTTTGAGTTGAATTCCCTCAGAATTGTTCACCTTCCTCATTGCTTACATCACTCCCAACTTTTTCTTCAAGAAATTAAAATCTTCTAGTCATGTCTGTATTAAATTACAATATACACTTTTACACATATGCATAAGCCAATGAGACCCATACCTACTAATTAATATATGGTTACAATTATAGTAACCTATTAATGTGATAGTGATATAGAAACTGTAACATTGTTAAAATATTAAGCATGTGTTTATGAGCTCATTGAAAATTAATGTGTAACGTATGACTATATTTTTCTTGGTCTTTTAATATTTAGTTAATAATGTTCATGTTTGATCATTCACAAGTACTTATCTATTAATATGTATACATCGTATTGGTGATCAGTTAAATCAGTTAATCTATTTTAGAATGTTTTTAACATAAGGTACATGAATACAACATCGATATTGAGTTTGGGCTAAAATATACTAGCATATTGAGGTATATCGTGACCATTATTGCCCACTAATAAGGCAAAATCAACTAATACGTATTTATTTAAAAAAAAAAACTTATATCTTACTTTTATTTATTATATCTAATTTTCAGAACATCATATATCTGTTAGATATTTTAATAATTTATTATAGTGTAATTTTATGTAATATTATCTTGTACATAATATAAAATTAATAGGTTTAAAATCATTTTCAATCATGTATCTTTGGATATATTCACAATAATGTCTCAAGACAATAAGCCTCTTTTTCATTTTGGCCTCAACTTTGTGATTGTTGATAACTCAACGAAAAATATGGAGGCGGGTGACATTAACTAATGTGGTGTGAATCCAATTATGAGTTTTCTTCATAAACTAATGAAGTTGTGTTATTAATTACAGATTGAAAATGAAATTGCATACCATTCAAACACTTCACAAATCTTCATCAATACTAAGAAGAGAAATATAAGTTTCCATGTATTTTTTATTATGCTGACGTGTAATAAAGAAAAACAAAGACATTTCTTATATGGTGTGAATCCAGTTATGAGTTTTCTTCTTCCATAATCAACCAAGAACCTTCTTCCCACTATAAATTCCCCCTTTCCACAATTCCAAGCCACAAATTCATACATTCTCGAACATTTTTTCTCTCTCTAAATAAAATGTTGGAAATCCATTTCGCTATCATTTGCACAATTGTTCCTCTATTTCTCTTAATATTAATCCAAGTGAAGAAAACTCTACTTTCTTCGTCTTCAAAGCCCACCAATCTCCCCAAATCATACCCGATCATCGGCTCTTTCTTTTCAATCTTAAAAAACGAAGAAAGGTTCGTACAGTGGACATCGGAGATCGTCACATCCACCCCCACTCTTACTTTCTCTCTCCACCGCACCTTCGGGCGGCGCGCCGTCTTCACGGCCAACCCCGCCAACGTGCACCACATTCTCAAATCCAACTTCATCAACTATGAGAAAGGGGACTTTTTCAAAAGCATTTTGAAGGACTTTCTTGGAGATGGCATATTCAACACCGACGGTGACAACTGGAAGTTCCAGAGACAGGTTTCTAGCCACGAATTCAACACTAAATCCCTTCGCAAATTCGTCGAAACTGTTGTGGATTCCGAGATCTCCGACCGACTGATTCCGACCCTGAGAACCGCCGCAGCTGAAAAAACTGTGATCGACTTTCAAGATGTTCTTCAAAGGTTGGCTTTCGACAACGTTTGCAAGATCGCATTCGGACATGATCCTGGATACCTGTCGCCGTCCCTGCAACAGGACAAGTTCGTGATGGCTTTCGAAAAGGCTGTGAAGCTCTCCTCTCAGAGATTCGCTTCTTTTATCCCTAACATATGGAAGATCAAAAGAGCCCTCAATTTCGAATCGGAAAAGCAGCTCAGAATTGCTGTCAGTGAAGTTCGAGGATTCGCGAAAGAATTAATCAAGAAAAAAAAGCAAGTAATATCATCCATGGAATCATTAGAAGGTGATGATCTTCTCTCAAGGTTCCTGAGCTCAGGCCACTCTGATGAAGATTTCGTGACAGATATAATCATAAGCTTCATACTAGCAGGAAAAGACACAACATCTGCTGCACTCACATGGTTGTTTTGGCTGCTTTCGAAGAGCCCAGATGTGGAAGACAAGATTCTTATCGAAATCAAAGAGAAATCAGAATTAGGCTACGATGAAGTGAAGGAGATGGTTTACACACATGCTTCGATTTGTGAAAGCATGAGGCTTTATCCGCCAGTTCCAATCGACTCCAAAGAGGCTGTTAATGATGATGTTTTGCCAGATGGGATGAAAGTGAATAAGGGTATGAGAGTGGGGTATCATCCCTACGCCATGGGAAGAGTCGAGAAAGTGTGGGGTAAAGATTGGGCGGAGTTCCGGCCATCGCGGTGGCTGGAAAAGGCGGCAGACGGCGGTGATAAGTGGAGATTTGTGAACAGGGATCCTTATACTTATCCGGTGTTTCAGGCTGGACCCAGGATTTGTCTTGGGAAGGAGATGGCTTTCTTGCAGATGAAGAGAGTCGTTGCCGCCGTTGTACAGCAGTTTAGGGTGGTGCCGGTGGTGGTGGATGGAGCGGAGCCGGTGTATACGACGGACTTGACAGCGAAAATGAAGGGTGGTTTTCCAGTTAGGATCGAGGAGAGGATCTAATCTTATCTTCTATCTGTTTCTGCACTACTAGATCCTCTAGGAAGAATGTTCGGATAACATTTAGTTTTTGTGTTTATTTTTTTATTTTGGTGTAGATTCTATTTTATCAGAGGGTTAATTGGGTCAAACTCTCCTGTGTTTATGATATGTTATGTCTTAACTATATGTGATAACGAAATTCCATGGTAAATATATGTAAGTTCTGGAAGTCGAAACACGCTCCATTTCATTTAACTGGTGTTAACATCGTGAATTTTTCACACCTCACTTTCCGTTATGTCCGTGATATTTCTTGGGGCCAAAACATAATTTCTGCGGATCTTGGGGTTCAACTTATGATTTTCAGAAAAATAAGGGTTAAATCATACTCCCTCCGTCCCGGCCTAATTTGTCTACTTGCCATTTTTGTTTGTCCCATTTTAATTTGCCAACCCATAAATGGTAAAAGAAAATTTTCCTCTTTACCCCTACATTTCTGCCATTTTACAAAATTGTCACCTCAATTCCCCTTTTAAATTCTAATTAAAGTGCAAAAAAAAATAATAATAATAAACACATCCAATCAAACTCAACTGCATTTTCTTAGACTTCGTGCCCAGTCAAAGTAGACAAATTAGACCAGGACGAAGGAAGTATTTTTTTAGGAAAACTTGGGGTTTGCAAATCAGCCCTAAACCATATCAAATTCCCAGCCCAAAACCTTTACCCACAATCCCTGTAAACCCCGTTTCTTCTCCCCCATTCAGCCACGACCGCCATCAATGCTGCCTGCGATGAACTCATCACCGGCTACGAACCAGCCATCACCGTCCCCATTCCGCCGCCACCACCGTCGCCCGCTTTTGACCGTCATGGCTTAGGATCTTTTTTTTTCTGAGACGAAAATCAAAATAACCCAAATCAGCACAAGAACACCAACAGAATCAACAAATAAATCCTAAAATCAACTTCAAAATGAGAGAGCATTCACATTACAAAGTTAAAAGAACAACAAATCATCCAAGGATGAATAATCAAAGAGCAAATTAGAAGATACGACCAAACAAAAGCCGAAAGGGCAACAAAAAGAAGAGGAAGAAGAAAAATTACTAAGCGAGCTGATTATAATCTCCACTGGAATTCGAGCGATCGACGAAGATAATAGCGTAGAGAGCGTAGATAATTCGATGAATGTATCCCAATATCGTCAACAACAAGCAGATTAAGAACTCCATAAAGCAGCAGCCATGGCGGAGGCAAACGCCGACTGGAAGGAGGATGATCGCCAGTAAGATTTCACACAAGAATTCGCATCGTGACACCATGATTTCTTCTTGCTTCGGCTTCGGATCTGGTTCGACGAGAGTTGACGCCGTTGGAACCGGAGGAGCTCGTCGGAGAAGAAAGCGATGTCGCTGCCGCTGTAATTAGATGAGCGATGCTGCCGCTTGTAGATGCGGCCATTTAGATGGGATGTAACTTTTTTCTCTTCCATTTCTTTGAATTTTTCACACAATTCTGGGTTTTCTCTTCAAATAACACTGTTCGTGGCGGCCCACAAATAATGTTGTTGAAGTCTTGGGGATTTAAACATCATCGGAAATTGGCGTTCCCTAGTGGACGGCGGTCTCCTCTATGGATCGCCAGAGAGAGTAGTTTGCTAATTGTCGTGGTGGCAGTACAGGGGCCGGGCCATTCCTATCCTCATTCTCTAAGACTTGTCCATTTCCTTGATTTTCCGGTGAGTTGGCGATGAGAATAGAGAGCGTGTCTGTGAGAAGTGATTACTAATTATTTTTCACTGGGAGTAGTGAAAAATACCTAGCTGTTAAAATCATTATAATTTTTTTATATCTGTCTTTTTCTCAATTATTAAAATCATAAAACTTTATCTTTTTTTTCTCAATTATTAATTAAAATTAACAATTATACCTATAAATTATAAATAACACCGGGATGATTAAAATTTCATTTTATCAAATTTAAATAGTTTCAAATTTATTAAAATTGTATGATTTCATTAATATGTGTATATGTATATATTTTAAGCATTTTAAAATTGTAAAAAACTAGTATCTGTCTTTTTCTCAATTATTAAAATTATAAAACTTTATCTTTTTTTTTTCTCAATTATTAATTAAAATTAACAATTATACCTATAAATTATAAATAACACGTGGATGATTAAAATTTCATTTTATCAAATTTATATAGTTTCAAATTTATTAAAATTGTATGATTTCATTAATATGTGAATATGTATATATTTTAAGCATTTTAAAATTGTAAAAAAACTAGTAAATAAAATTCTAAAATTTGACAAAAAAAAAGGAGTAAATAAAGTATTAAATTACAAACTTAATTATTGATAATGGGGCTTGCTCAGTAATTAATAAACAAAGTTAGGGATAAAATAGTCAATTCATACAAAAAAAAGTGGCAAAAAACCAACAAATTTCAAATGTGAGGCGCGTGCAATACACTTCCGTGAAATCTAACGATTTTGAGTATTTTGTGTCAGCATTCTAAAGTTACACGTGTTCTCCATCCAATTTCGTTATCACAGGGGGGTTCGACGCAACATTTCATTTGCACAGGGGGTTTCGGGAATTTACCCTTTATCAAATATCAAGATTTTGGCAAAGCTTATTCTGAAAACCTTATTAACTAAGTAACATTTATGTATACCCACCATCTATTTATCATTTTGTTTTTTTTTCTTCTCACGTTGTTGCGCCCTAATCCTTATTCTTCTTCGTTTTATTTTCTTTTACTTCTCCTCTCTCTGCAAACGCGGCGGCGATCTCTTCCACCTTCTTCTTCTGTTTTTTTTTTTTTTTTGCTTTTTGCTTTTCCTCTCTCTGTAGCGCGATCTCTTCCTTCTTCTTCTTCTTCTTTTACGTTTCGCTTCTCATCTCTCTATAACGGCGTCGATCTCTCCTCACCATTGACGAGCTTCTCTTGGCTCGCCTCATCGATCTCTCCTTACCATTAACGATCTTCTCTTGGCTTCTTCTTCACAGTGATACAATTCTATATTCTTGGTCTTTTCCGATCTTTTCCTTCTTCACCGTGATGTTCTTCTATTTTTACCATGATTGTATTTTGTTCTTCTCATTCCCCTCTATTTCTTGATTATGTTTTGATTCATTCAATTTCTTCATCTTATTAATATATTATGTTTGATTTTAAATCTCATATTCTCATAATCGAGTTTGGAGAATTAACTAAATTATTTGGAGAATATTTGAGGAAGAAGAAGATGAAAATCACGATCCACATTTAAAATTTTAAGATTTGAAATTTAAAGAGTAAAGTACACTAATACCTTAAGAGTATATATAGTGATACCTTATAAGTATACAAGTAATACCTTAAGATTATATAACTAATATTTACTAATAAGAGTGTACAACCGATACGTTAAGTGCAAGAGAACTAATACCTTAAAGAGTATAAACTAATACCAACTAATATTATTTCAATTAATAAACACCTAATACCTTAAGAATATGCAACTAATACCTCAAGAAAATATAAGTGATACCTTAAGAACATACAATTGATAACTTACTGAATGAGCAACTGATACATTAGTAGTTTACATGTGATACCTTAAGAATATAAATATAATACCTTTAGAACTAATAATTGATACTTTTACTGAATGAACACATGATAATACCAAGTAATACATTAAGGGTATATATATGATACCTATATAACAAAAAAAACGGATACCTTTAGTGAATGAACACGTAATACCTTAAGAGTATACACTGATATCTAAAGAGTATATATATAATACCTATTATTGAATCACATAATATGGAATTGGTACACGTGGGTGCACACCAATTCAGGTGCAACTGCACATGGATGCGACCCACGTGTTGGGTCGGGTCGAGGGCACAGATCTAAAATTCGTGCCTCTGATGCACAAGCTTTTGTCTAACTTGATATATAGTGAGATATTTTAGAGTAGAGATAAATAGACAAATTGCCCCATAACTTTTCTCGATTTGCAAAACCAGACCTTTTATCTTAGAGCTAGCTAATTAGGACTATAACTTTCCGTGCTTTGCGAATTTTGCCCTAATTGATCCCAAACCACTGAATTGGACCCAAATCTCACGTGTATCGCACGTGATGTCCTTAATTTCGGGCTTTACAGGCCAAATTGCTGATGTGTCATTTAAATTTAAATTGGAATTATTTGTTTTAATAATATATCAAAAAAAATCAAAAAATCAAAAATATGAAAACAAAAAAAATCATCCCACCACCGCCACCATCCCAGCTTTCTCTCCCCCACCCCCTTCGCCACCATCCCTAATTTTTCTCCCCCACCCCCTCCGCGAGATCCAGCCACCACCACTAGCATCTCTAACCGTCGACCACCCTCCGCCTCCGACGAGAACTACAAACATCTAGCATAGCCATACCCTCCATTTTTTACAAGAAGAGTCCTAATTAAAAATGGAAAGCGGAGGTGATTGTGGGCTTAGCCATGTCGAAGTGATAGTGGCACCGACGTGGTTGGAGAGTCATCGGCTCAGACGATTCTTCCTCTCTCCCACCCCCTCCCCCACCACACCCTGAAGAATAATAGTAATCCCAGCTCATCACATAAGTCATCCAACATGGAAGTCAACAAAGTCATTTCCTCTTAGCTCATGGAATAGATATTTTGAGCTCATTGTTTCTAGAATCTTGTGTAACTGTTTCAGTTAGTTTGTGTTGGATATATTTATAGAATGTTTTGATGAGACAAATCCTTAAAGTAACTCTAATATGCATAACCAATCTTAGGATAGGTTAATGCAATATAGTTACTGTAGAAGATTAAAAGAAACAGAGAAAGTGTCAATGGAATGATACTGAAGAGAATGGTTATAAAGAATCGGATGAACTAATAAGGATACTATTGACTTCAGGGAGCTAGTGGAAGGAACCTCGCCAAAGCAGAACACAGCGGGACAGGAAGCTACCTGAAAGATCATGCCGAAAAGCATACTGCAGGAAGCAGCATGCTACAGAAACCTCGAGCCACCTGAAGGAGCAAGCCAGAAGAGGAAGCTCCAGAGTGAAGCTAGAGGAGGAAGCTGCAAAGCAGACATGGGGAGAAAAGTCAAAGTTACCGGTAGACATAAGAAGTTACCGGTAGACAGAAAAAAGAAGAGGAGCCAATCGGAAGAAGACACGTGGAAAGCGCAAAGTTGGCGTGTGTCAGGAGTACGGCGCAGAAATGATGGAAATTTGTCAAGCTTCAACGGGCAGATTTCACACCCTATAAAGAGGAGGACTGAAGACTGAAAATGGGGGCGTGCGTGAGAGAAGCACAGAAGTGTGCAAGAAAGAAAAGAAGTGAGCACATTAGAATATCCAAGCTCATAGAGAGAAGCGCAAAAGAAGAGAGAAGAGCTTAAAAGAGAGAAGCGTAGAAGGAGGGGGAAGCCTTAGAGAAGAGAGTGTTCAAGGAGAGCTGATGAAAAGAAGAAGAGCTCGAACACTCCACACCCCAAGAAGATGCATACCCAGTCTACTAGTCAGCAGCAAGCTTCAGGAGAATCAGTCTGCATACGAAGGTCAAGCTTGCTGCACCCAGTTGAAGAAGTAGGAGATAAACCTCTCTTAAAGGTTGTCTCGGAATACTCAGTGCGAGGAGTAATGTCCTGCTGAGTTTACCACTTTCTAGGAGAGAAAGTGAGGACCCTGGGTGGGTAGAGTAGGATCCTGTGTGGATCAGGGAAAATAGGCAAGTATCTGTGTGAAAGCTTGCTACTTACTTGTTAAGGGTGGATTGTAATAGATAGGTTAACAAAGGTTACCTCCTGTGTGGAGGAAGAGAGGACGTAGAAGGATTACTCCACCTTCGAACCTCTATACATGCTTGCGTTTTTATCTTCCTACTGCATTACATGTATTCTCTCTAATAATCTGCACATCTTCTACTCGGCTCTGTAATAAGCTTCCGCAAACCAAACCACTCTAATCAGTAACCTCCCAAAAGGTTACTGATAATAGAAGTGAGCCGAAAGAGTTAGAAGAAAAGTTTAAAAAGAAGGTAGGCTTATTCACCCCCCCCCCCTCTAAGCCTACCTACAGCAGTTTTGGGACCAACAAGTGGTATCAGAGCAAGTTGGACTGTCTACCAGTTGATCTAACTGATACCAACAAGTGGTATCAATGGTCAATCACCAGTGGATTATTCACCCCTGCTCAATGGTCAATCTGATACCAACAAGTGGTTTTAGAGCAGATGGATAAACAAAAGATCTAATCGATCTATCTAGATCCCATCTGTGAAAAAACCTCTCTGAAAAATCTCTCTCTCTGTTGGTCCCAAAACTGCTGTAAGTAGGCTTAGAGGGGGGTGAATAAGTCTACCTTCTTTTTCCCTTTTTTCTTCTAACTCTTTCAGCTCACTTCTAATATCAGTAACCTTTTAGGAGGTTACTGATTAGAGTGGTTTGTGGAAGCTTAATACTGAGCCGAGTGGAAGATGTGCAGCTTATAAGAGAGAGTGTATGTATGCATGAAGTGCAGTAAGCAGATAAAGAAGCAAGGATGTATAGAGGTTCGAAGGTGGAGTAATCCTACTACGTCCTCTCTTCCTCCACACAGGAGGGAACCTTTGTTAAGCTGGTTGATTTACATAGACCTATCTATTAAAACTCACCCTTAACAAGTAAGTAGCAAGCCTTCACACAAATACTTGCCTACTTTCCCTTGACCCACACATGACCCTACTCTACCCACCCAGGGTCCTCACTTTCTCTCCTAGAAAGTGGTAAACTCAGCAGGACATTACTCCTCGCACTGAGCACTCCGAGACAACCTTTTAGAGAGATTTATCTCCATCTTCTTCAACTTGGTGTAAAGCTTGGCCTTCGTATGCAGATACCAGGATATCAGGATGCTAGATACCAGGATGACTGGAAATTAAGTCGTTGGATGGCAGGACGCTAGATATCAGGATGCTAGATACCAGGGGTTGGATACTAGATCGCTGAACACTAGGTCGCTGGGCACCAGGACGCTAAACACCAAGATGTTGGACACTAGATTGTTGAATACCAGGTCGCTGGGTATCAGGATGCCATACACCAATACATTGGATACTAGGTTACTAGAAATCAGAACTTACCAACATGTCCCTGGAAAAGGGAATCACTTGGAGGTTACAAGATAGAGCAGTTACTGAAAATTTTCTCGGTAACGTGCAAGCATAAAAAGGTGGATCACCTTTCCAGAAATAGACTACCTTTTTAGAACCCTAGAAGAATTTCAGTCGTGTGATCAGAAGAATCCAAAGGTGGAGATCCAGCAGTTAACCACGTCATCTCACACAAAGGAGAAAAGACATAAAGCTGGGGAAACTGTCAACACCTTTATTGGAAACCAGCGGAGCAGTTAATGAGATCTTGGAAGATCTAACTGCATCAGGGAGTATCTCTAACCCTATATATACATGCACTTTTTTTTTTCATTAAGCATTCAGATATCCTCCTTCTCTCATCCTTAGTTCATAATGACTCTAGATTGTTGGAAACCCTTCTTTTCATTACTTCCAAAAGACACATTTTCTACAAATAATCAATTAAGCACACCACAAAACTCATACAGTCACCTCTCATGCTTGACAGTTGCTAAGCAAGTCTTCCTAAGAAGACTTGATCTTCTAGTATTCTCTTCTTACCTCAGTCTTAAGGGAACATGAGGGCAAGCACCTAGGTTCTCCTCTTAGAGGTTAGAGGGAGAGTAAAAGGATCCATCTCCAGTTATCCCCAAGCTTAAGCTCATTTTTTATGATGTCAAAAAGGGGGAAGAAACTGCGAAGGATCATGGAAGATCAAAAGTCTTCCAGAGAAGAAGAGAAGATTACAGCCCCTCCACAGGGAAATTTTGGAGGGGATTATGGATGACTCTTACTTCCAAGGAATTAAGTTGGTAAAAACAGCAGGAGGAGCTGGTAAGAATATAGAGGGAAAGGCTGCAGCAAGCTACTGCGTCATTCTCTCCATCTTCTCAGATCTCTTCCTCTGCTTCCCTACTCTCTTTTGAAGAAGCCTCTTCTCGTCACCTTTTACTTCTCTCTCTTTTTAAACTAAGAGGAAAATCATTTGGGAGCAGGCCCTTGCACCCAAAAGCAGGAAAAACTAGAGAAGAAAGGAGTCAGCAGCAAGCTAAAGGGGAAAAGAAAGAAAGGAAAGAGCAAGAAGAAAAGAAGAATGAATTTAGATAGGATGTTTATTGTAACTTTGCTTACTACATTGTAATGTAGATGTTTTATCTAAATAAAATCTCTTCGTTTTTCAAAAAAGCTCATTTCTTGTGCCCTTTCTTTTAGATTTACATGTGTTTTGTATATGAAAGTAGTATGCTCTATATTGCCATATTTTATATCTACTTTCTGTGCTTGAGAGGTTATGTTATTTTGATCTTCTGTAAAGGTTTTGTCATCATCAAAAAGGGGGAAATTGTTGGATACATTTGTAGAATGTTTTGATGAGACAAAACTTTAAGTTACTCTAAATATGCATAACCAATCTTGGGATAGGTTACTGCAATAGAGTTATTGTAGAAGATTAAAAGAAATAGATAAAGTGTTAAAAGAAAGGATACTGAAGAGAATGGTTAAAAAGAATTTGGTGAACTGATAAGGATATTATTGACTTCAGGGAACTATTGAAAGGGACCTCGCCAAAGAAGAATACAGCGAGACAGGAAGCTGCCTGGAAGACTGATGTGTAGAAAAATATGAATTATTGGACTCATTATTCCATTGTTTTAATTACATTTTGTGTGTTGGCACATGTTATTTTTCTACACATTTTGATTATTCTGTCAAAGAACCCCAATCTCCAATTCTCTTAATTTATGCAGCAATTTAGAAGCAAAAATGGAAACAAGGAATGAAGACCGGAGTTACAAGAGGCAGACATTAGGTACAATATTTCCACATTGGGTGATCCAATGTGTGAGAATTAAGCCCAACAAAAGCCCAATCCAAATGCCGAGAAGAATGAGCCCAGGACAATGATACTCTTCTAATTTAGAAAACTGCTGATTAGGAGGAGAGAAAAAGGAAAACGCACATTGGATTGGAAGCAGAAAAGGGAAGTGCACGTCAAGCTGGAGGATTGGAGGAGGATAATTGAAGAAAGTCAACTGGGATCAAAGCAGAAAAATAAGAGCTGGGAACCGAGAGGGGCAGGGAGGTTCAGAGAGAAAAAAACAATTTTCCAGAAACAATTTCTTAGTCTTTCATACAAAATTCCATGGAGAGAAACATGTTTGTGAATCCTAAGATGTTTGGCTAATTTTCTTACGCTAGTTCGAAAGGATGTTGATCCGATATTCTTGATTTACTTTGGATGATTAGTAACACTTTCTTTATTTCTATCTCTTGATTGATTTGTGTTGCTTGATTAATTGTTTATTGATATTGCATGATATGATTTAACAGGGCCCGTTAGATCGGATTATTGTAATATCTATTGTTAGAATATAAACCGTAATCCGTAATTATGACGAATTTATATTCCCAGTAGCAAGAAACGTTGGAATCGTTAGGGGCAACACATTTCTAGATTACCTGAATCGAGCTTATGAATTTGGGGTCTAGCTTGTCTTATCGTCTTAGGGATCAATGCATTCATCACATTAAATCTGGAGGTCGTACCCACTAGGGTTGTCTGATTGAATAGGGTCTGTTAAAGAGCTTGTTTTAATAGACTAAACGTAAGGGGCGATTCGGGTTGGCAGAGCTTATTGCTAATCTAGGGGCAAGGGTTGAGAGATAGATTGAGAGAAGTGTTGCTAATTGGTTCATAAGATCAAGAATAGAAGGTGAAACTGAACTGAGAACTAGTGCTCGTTTATTGTTTGATTATCCTTTGTTTAATTGTTTTCTTATTACTTGATTATCTAGCTTGTTAATTTCTTGGTTCGTTTGCATAATTATCAACCATCCCCCTTTTTTTTATCTTGTTAACACCATTGGGCTTAATTGATTTTCCCGTTCCCTGTGGGATCGACCCTTATTTGCCATTTCTACAAATTAGTGAAGGTAAAGAGGTTCATTTAATTTGGCGTGCCTCGACAGCACGGCCAAAGACCATGCCGAAAGCATACTGCAGGAGCAGCATGCTACAGACGCCTCGAGCCACCTGAAGGAGCAAGAAAGAAGATGAAGCTCCAGAGTGAAGCAAGAGGAAGGAGCTGCAAAGCAGGCATAGGGAGAAAAGTCAAAGTTACCGGTAGACACAAGAAGTTACCGGTAGAGAGAAGAGAAGATGAGTCAATCGGAAGAAGACACGTGGAAAGCGAAAAGCTGGCGTGTGTTAGGAGTATGGCGCATCAATGATAGCAAATCTGTCAACCTTCAACGGGCAGATTTCACAACCTATAAAGAGAAGGACTGAAGACTGAAGCAAGTGTGTGATGAGAGAGCGCAAGGGCGCAAGAGAGAAGAAAGTGAGCACATCAGAATATCCAAGCTCGCAGAAAGAAGTGCAAAAAGAAGAGAGAATAGCTCATCAGAGAGAAAGCTTAAAAGAGAGAAGCGCAGAAAGAGGGGGAAGTTTTAGAGAAGAAAAGAGTGTTCAAATAGAGCAGATGAAAAAAAGAAGAGCTCGAACACTCTACACCTGAAATGAAGACGCACACTCAGTCTACCAGTCCAGCAGCAAGCTTCAGCAGATCAGTCTGCAAACGAAGGCCAAGCTTGCTGCACCCAGTTGAAGAAGAAGGAAATAAACCTCTCTAAAATTATGTCTCAGAGTACTCAGTACAAGGAGTAAAGTCCTGCTGAGTTTACCACTTTCTAGGACAAAAAATGAGGACCCTTGGTGGGTAGTGTAGGATCCTGTGTGGGTCAAGGGAAAGTAGGCAAGCATATGTGTAAAGGCTTGCTACTTATTTGTTAAGTGACGGTTGTAATAGATATGTCTATGTAAATCAACTAGCTTAACACATGTTCCTTCCTGAGTGGAGGAAGAGAGGATGTAGAATGATTACTCCACCTTCGAACCTCTATACATCCTTGTATCTTTATATGCTTACTGCACTACATGCATACTCTCTGACAAGCTCCACATCTTCTACTCAGCTCTGTAATAAGCTTCCGCAAACGACTCTGATTAGTAACCTCCCAAAAGGTTACTAATATTAGAAATGAGCCGATAGAGATAGAAGAAGAGTTTGAAAAGAAGATAGGCTTATTCACCCCCCCCCCTCTAAGCCTACCTATAGTAGTTTTGGGACCAACATCCTCTATTGTGCGGAACTTGCTCTCATTCGATTTTCCTCTTTGATCGTGGAGGAGAATTGAAGAAGGTGAGAAGGTCGCAAGAACTAGAAGAAAGAAAGGGGATTTAGTCGGAGAATAATGTGAAGTGGTAGAGGAGCTTAGGCACAGTAGCTTGCTGCAACCTTTCTTTTCGTACTATCTTCACCAACTCATGTGACTGCCCCTTTCTCTTTACTCTTTTGGACACACAAGAATTCTCACCCAATGAAAGGGTTTGCATCTTCTCTTCTTCACCTTAGGAAGACTTCTGATCTTCCTGAATCCTTCACAGTTCTTGCCCCTTTTTGTCATAATCAACAAAGAGCTAACGCTCCGGGGTCACTGGAGAGGGATTCCCCCAACTCAACCTCCAGACTTCAAGAGGAGATCTTTGGAGCAAGTCCTCAGGCACCCTCGAGTCTGAGGTGAGGAGAGAATGCTAGAAGATCAAGTCTTCTGAGAAAGACTTGCTTAGCAAGTATCAAGCGTAAGAGGTGACTATACGTGATTTGGGGTGTGCTTGGTTAATTATTTGCAAAGAATGTGCATTTAGGAAGAAATAAATAAAGTGGTTTCCAACAATCAGGTGACATGATGTACATAAAGATGAGAGAGAGATATGGATATGTGCATGCTTAAAGAAAAATAAGAAGTGCATGTATTTATAGAGTTTGAGATACTCCCTGTTACAGTTAGATCTTCAAAGATCTCATTAACTGCTTCGTCGGTTTCCAATGTTGGCAGTTTCCACAACTTTATTTCTTTTCTCCTCTGCATGAGTTGATTTGCTTGAGTGTGAGGTCAACAGCTGGTTCTCTACCCTTAGGTTCTTCTGATCAAACGGCTAAAATTCTTGTAGGGTTCTGAAAAGGTATTCTATTTCTGGAAAGGTGATCCACTTTTTATGCGTGCACGTTACCAAAATAAATCTTCAGTAACTGCTCTGATTTGAGAGTTGTAACCTACAAGTGATCCCTTTATCCAGTGACCTGATGATAAGTCCTGATGTCTAGTAACCTAGTATCCAGTATATTGGTGTCTAGCATCCTGGTTTACAGCAACCTGGTGTTCAGCGATCTAGTGTCCAGCATCCTAGTGTTTAGCGTCCTGATACCTAGCGACCTAGTGTTCAGCGATCTAGTGTCTAGCAACCTGGTATCTAGCATCCTGATATCTAGCGTCCTGTTATCCAGCGATCTAGTATCCAATGTCCTGGTGTCTAGTGTTCTATTGTCAGAACTTTATCTTGTTCCTTGATATCAATGAGTCTTTTCACCTTGTCTCATGACTTGATGACAAGTACTCTGATGTCTAGTGACCTAGTATCCAGTAGCTCTGTGTCTAGCGTTCTGGTGTCCAACGATCTGATGTTCAGCGACCTAGTATCCATCCATCTAGTGTCTAGCGTCCTGATTTTCAGCATCCTGTCATCCAGCAACCTAGTATCCAACAACCTGGTGTCTAGTGTCCTATAGTCAGAGCTTTGGCATGTCGTTAAATGTTCCCCCTTAATTCAGTAGTCTTTTGTCTGGGATACCTACAGTAAAATTCTTCTTGTATAGATACTCATGCAAGTATGAGTCCTTTTGAGTTAGTCCTCTTAGAGGAACTTACCCTTTCCTTACAGCCCATGGTTGTTGTAGGGAAAGTTTTGATTTCAGTAAGACTTTTGTTAATAAGCATGTGAAGGTGTGTGCGGGTGTTTACTTACTGGAACCTCTTTGAAGTATAGAAAATGCAAAACATGATACCAGTAAAGTAGATAATTTGTTTTCCCTTTTAGAGTTGTTGTTCTGTTTGATTCCCATGGGAATGTCAGTTTGTTGCAGATATTTTCAGCATACCCGTATATGGGTTTCTCCAAGGATTTGACTCTTTTGCCTCTGAATTACCTTGATTTGTAGTAGAAGTTCCCCCTTACTTTATGGTTCTTTCTTTTAAGATGTAGGTTCACTTTCAGTACTATTTTAGGTAATCCTTGAGGTTTTGCATGATTAGTTGAAGCGTTCTTATTTGAAAATAAACGTACAAGCTTGCCTTCTCATTTTCAAGTCAAGTGACCAAAATTTCAAGTCTGTTATCTTCAATCCTCTGAAGATTCTTTCATTTGGTTTTCATGAACTTTGATTTTCATGTTGACACTAGGGATTTTTAATTATGATAGACATAAGCGAGACCAAGAGAAAATTAGAACGAGGTATCTGGTCATCGTCATTCTTTCCTTGAGAGTTGTCTAAGAGTAGATCCTCTTTCATCTCTTGCTTCTTCCTAGTGAGTGGTCTAGTTGATGGAGTGAGCTTTTTCTTCTTACTCATTTGCTTGACATCCTCAGCATCTTCCTCCAAGTTACTTGCTTACTTGCATGCTGTAGACTTGAAGATCCAGTATGGTCCATTCGTCCTAGCTTCGCTTTGTTTCAACTTCCCCTTCATGCTCAGCAACATGTCTTTCTTATTGATTTGCTCCGTGTTGGTCTACTGTGTGATAAGTAGAAACTTATTTCTTGTGCACAGCTTCCTTCTTCGCAGTCTGATCCTCGAGTAGTTTTCACCAGCTTCGTTCTTCTGAACAACTTTTTTTCACAACTCAACTTGATTTTTCATATCCTTCTTAGCTGTTTGTTGTCTTCACATCAATCATATCCTTTTAATCAAAGGAAGTTAATTGATCTATGATGTGAGGGAGAGAGAGAGACAGAGAGAGATTTTTCTGGAGAGAGACTTTTCACAGATGGGATTTGGATAGATCGATTAGATCTTTTGTATATCATCCAACCTGCTCTGATACCACTAGTTGGTATCAGATAATACATGTTGGATGATTTATCTACCCGCTCTGATACCACTTGTTGGTCCCAAATATGGTGGTAGTAGGCTTAGAGGGGGGGTGAATAAGCCTACTCCTATTTCAAAAATTTTCTTTTCTTCTATCGGTTTGGTTGCAGTATCAGTAACGTTTTGGGAGGTTACTGATCAGAGTGGTTGCGGAAGTTTTTCTCTCATAAGAGCCTAGTATAGAAGATGTACAACTTAACATAGAGCTATGCAAGTAAAGTAGTAAGCACATATAGACGCATGGATATACAGAGGTTCGAAGGTGTAGTAATCCTTCTACATCCTCTCTGCCTCTTCTCAAGAGGGAACATTTGTTAAGCTAGTTGATTTACATAGCTCTATCTATTACAACCCTCACTTAACAAGTAAGTAGCAAGCCTTCACACAGCTGCTTGCCTACTCTCCTCATTGACCCACACAGGATCCTAATCTACCCACTCAGGGTCCTCACTTTCTTCTTCAGAAAGTGGAAAGCTTAGCAGGACTCGCTCCTCGCACTAAGCACTCCAAGACAGCCTTTAAAAAGGTTTGTCTTCTCCTTCTTCAATTGGTGGCAGCAAGCTTAAACTTCTTTTGCAGGTTTAACTACTGTAGCTTGCTGCCTTAACAGTGAGACTGGTTATGCGTCTTTAGGGTGTGAGATATTTGAGCTTCTCTTTTCTCTCTTCTTCTTTTGCTCCCCACTTTGCTCTCTTTTCTTTTGTGTAGCCTTCCCCCTCTTTTCTGCGCCTTTTTCTTCTGAGCTTTTCTTTGTTGAGCTCTTCTCTTTTCTTTTGCGGGCTCTCTCTCTCTACTCGCATCTTCAGTCTTCAGTCTTCTTCTTATTTATAGATTAGAAAATCTGCCCATTAAAGGTAGGTAGATTTCCATCGTTGATAGCGTCGCACTTCTTCTGTCACATGCCAGTTTTTCGCTTTCCACCTGTTTTCTTCTGGTTGGCTCCTCTTCTCTTCTCTCTACCGGTAACTTCTTGTGTCTACCGGTAACTTTTAACTTTCTTCCCATGTCTGCTTTGTAGCTTTCTCCTTGCGTTTCACTCTGGAGCTTCCTTCTCTGGCTTGCTCCTTCAGGTGGCTTGAGACTTCTGTAGCATGTTGTCTTGCAGTATGCTTTAGGCATGGTCTCTCGGGTAGCTTCCTGTCTTGCTGCTTTTGCAATCTGCTTCGGCAAGATCTCTTCCAGTGGCTTCCTGTAGTCATCAGTATCCTAATTAGTTTACCCGATTCTTTTCACCATTCTATTAAGTGTCCTTCTTTTGACACTTTCTCTGATCTTTCTTTCTTCTGCAGTTAATCTGTCGCAGTAGCCTCTCCTAAGATTGGTTATGCTTTAGAGTTACTTTCTTAAGGTTTTGTCTCATCAAAACATACTTAAACGTTTCCAACAGAATATCTCAAGACCTTTGATGCTAAATCAGACGAAGGAGTATTCCTAGGTTATTCGTCGGTAAACAAAGCCTTTAAAATCTTCAACAAGAGAACATTTGTTGTAGAAGAATCTGTACATGTGGTCTTTGATGAACCACATTGCAGTAAGACTGACATTAAAGAACTTTAAGAAGAATTGGATAAAACTCACATCAGCAACAAACATGTTGACTATATTGATGTGTAATTACCAAATCTTCAACATATGGATGGAATTCTGCCATCCCAGACACAACAGGACCCTAACTTGTAGGTACCTGAATAGAACCAGGAACCTGAAGTATAAATAAAGAGTCTCAAAGAAATCAGCAACCTACTGAAGGTCAAGAACCAACTGTAATACAAGAAGAAATATACAATTTAGAAGGAATACAATTGGAAGTTTAGTTAGATATCCAGGGAGATCAACCTCAGCAAGCTGATGAAGCAAGAAGAAGATGGCTTAGAGATCACCCCAGAGACCTAATCATTGGAGATTCAACCTCTGGAGTTCAAACAAGAAGATCAAATCCTCATGAAGTCATGTTCGCATGCTTTATATCTTAGAATGAACCCAAGCATCCTGGAGAAGCATTAGAAGACACCAAATGGGTTCAAACTATGCAAGAGGAACTAAATGGATTTGAAAGGCACCAAGTTTGGTACCTGGTTCCTAGACCTACTCATCAAGGATTGATTGGAACAAAGTGGGTCTTCAAGAATAAACTGGATGAAGATGGACAAGTTGTAAGGAAAATGCAAGACTAGTTGCAAAAGGTTATTGTCAAGAATAAACAATTGATTTTGATGAGACCTTTGCACTAGTAGCTAGACTTGAAGCAATTAGAATATTTCTAGCCTATGCAGCTCACAAGAATCTTACTGTTTATGAAATAGATGTCAAAAGCGCCTTCTTGGATGGGATGTTGGTACAGGAGGTTTACGTAGAACAACCTCCTAAATTTGAATAGAATGTTGACAAAATGGTCTACATATTGAGAAAAACTTTATATGGACTCAAGCAGGCACCTCTAGCATGGTATCAAAGTACTTACTGGACAATGGGTTCAAAAAGGGCAAAGTAGACAAGACCCTGTTTAGGATACATGATGGAGATAGCATACTTCTTGTCCAATAATTTATGTAGAAAATTCTCAGAATTAATGTATTCAAATTTTGAAATGAGCATGATGGGAGAATTAAGTTTTTTTCTCAGTCTGCAAGTCAAATTGCTTGATCAATGAACCTTTGTCAATCAAATGAAATACACCAAGGAGCTGATCAAGAAATTTGGAATGGAGAATGCTAGTGCAGTAAGTATTCCAATGCCAACATCAGGAAGCATGGACAAAGATGAAGAAGAAAAAACAGTGGACATCACCAAGTACAAGAGATTAATAGGGTCACTGCTCTACCTCACTACAAGCAGGCCCGATATCATGTTTGCAGTATGCATGTGTGCCAGATACCAAGTTGCACCTAAGGAATCACATCTAACAGCAACAAAGAGGATCATCAGATACCTAAAAGGAACACATGAAGTAGGCTTATGGTATCCTAAAGAAGGAGGAATTAAACTAATCGGTTACACTGATTCTGACTTTGCAGGTTGTAACATTAACAGGAAGAGTACCAGTGGAACCTGCCAACTACTTGGAAATCGATTAGTATCATGGTTTTGTAGGAAGCAAACTTCCATAGCAACCTCAACAGCCGAAGCTGAATATGTCGCTGCAGGAAGCTGCTGTGCATAGATTCTATGAATTCAACAGCAACTTCGAGATTATGATATCATTGAAAAAGAGACCCCTATTATGTGTGACAATACAAGGGTAATTGAAATTACACACAATCCAGTTTTCCACTCCTGAACTAAACATATTGACATAAGACATCACTTTATAAGAGATCATATGGAAAAGAAGGATATCTCACTAGAAAGATTCACACCGATCAACAACTTGCTGATATTTTCACTAAACCACTCTGTGAATCCAGATTTTCCTTCTTGAGGAATGAATTTGGCATCATTAAATTGAGCTAATTCTGTTTTAATAAAATCTTATTAAATGTTTTACAGCTTAAGGGGAAGCCAGAAAGCTTAGTAAGCTAAAGCAAGGGAGGTCTGAAACTCAGTAACTAAAGGTTACTGAAGAAGGTCACTGGAGAAGCTCACTGAAAGACATGTCACCGCATCATACAACTAACTGGAAACATAATAATCATACATGATCTTTAAAAAGGACACGTTCTGAGTAACTGTCAATCCCGAGAAGTGGGTGCATCAATCTCGGACCAGTTACCCAGCAAAGGCGACAATATTTCCAAGAAGGTCCCTTAAGAAATTCAAATCTTATAAAGTACAATAGTTCATTTATGACAGCAACCTCAGCCACAGGATACGAGATTGTTCACATTCAGAATAAATCCAGATCATTGATCAAAATACACAGGGAGCATTTCTATAAATAGGACCCTTTTACACTTTCAAAACTTTACGCTCTCTTATTAAATACTCTCAAGCTTTCTGCATATCAGTAACCTAAGCTTTCTATCTTTAATCTGTTTCAGTTTTCTCATCTCTCACCTCACTACAAATGGCACCCAAGAACTCCCAAATCATCGATGGTCGTCTTATCAACGAGCAAATACTAATGAAGGCTATCAAGGATGAGGGAAGAATGAAGTTCCTCATGGAGACCATCCTCAACAATCTGTTCAAATCCAGATTATTAGGTCTCTGCACCCACTACAAGGAACCTTATTGCGAGGCTTTGGTGACAGAGTTTTACACCAATGCAGAGGTCTCTGCAGACAAGACGGGAATCATTTCCAGCATTGGAGGCAATACCTTTGAGATCAATGTCAGCACCCTGGAAAGATCTTCCAACTGCCCTTTGAGGGGATGGATGCCAGTGACCTTGCCACCTATGCTGAGGACAAGTTGGAGGAATACTGGGTAAAGTTCACAGGCAAGAACGACCTGGTGTCGATGAACAAGAGTTGTAACAAGAAGCTCTTCCAGATAGAGTTCCAGATGCTCCACGACATTTGCTGCCACATCATCGAGAACCGCTCAAGTTCCTTCGACAAGTGTACCAATTTTAGGTACAAGATGATGATAGCCCTGATGGAGAGGGAGGAGATCAACTGGTCTAACTATGTGTTCACCAGGTTGAAGGAAGAGGTGGAGAAAAAGGTGGGCAAGTCAACCTATGGACTGATTCTGAATACCATTTTAGGTTATTTGGGATTTAACATGTCAAAAGGCAAGCCTATTCAAAAGGGCAAGTTTATAGGGTATGGCCAAGAAGGGATCTAAGTCCCCACCAGTAACCAGGAAGGTTACTGAGGTAGCCGAGGAAGCAGAACAGGAGAGTACTTCGAAGAGAGAAGACTCGACGGCTACTGCATTCCCTTTCCAGCTGCAGAAGAGGCCGAGAAGTGTGAGGTCTAGGGTAAAGAAGGCGGTCCAGAGGAAACTCATTATCTCCGATGATGAAGCATCCGCAACACCACCCCCTTCACGATGGTGCTTCCACTTCCTGCTCCCCCGAGCATGAACAATGATGCTGAGTCGAACATCCTTACAATTGTACAAGTAGAGGAGGTTGTACAGGAGGTCACTGCTTAGCTGAAAGAGCAGTTGGGCCTGCTAGAATAGGAACTAGAGAGGGAAGAGGACATAGAAGTAGTGATAGATTATGTGAAGATGAAGGTGGACTTTAAAAAGCAGATGGAGCACTTCACAGCCTAGTGGGAGTACAAGCACCTTCATTTTTAGGACCTACTTCAATGGTCGGACTAGGAAAATGAGGAGTGGGCCATTAACTGGGCTGAAGCTAAAAATATCAATGAAGAAAAGATGCTGGAGGAAAACTACCTGAAAGTAGTAGAAATAAGGAAGTGGAGGGTGTTTCAGCACACCATGGAGGCCGAAGTAGAGCTTGCTGCTAGGGCGGAGAAGAGGAAGCAAGCTGAAGTTCTAGCCCTACCCCCACCTTCCCCTAGGACGCTGAAGGGGAAGAAGCCCGTCGAGTAGCCTAACTTCTACAAGGATGAAGTTATCCTGGATACTGCTGCATCACAGGTACAGGCTGGCGATGACGTGGGCTTCACAGAGAAACAAGTGGAAGTTTTCGGGGCAGAAGAGGCGGAGGAGAGGATGCTGAAGCAGGCCCTGGATGCCAGTAGGGTGGAGACCAGGATGAAGCACAGGCTCCTGCCGATACAGCCTGGTGAAGGATCCTCCTGCGCAACAGGATTAACTGAGCCACCCCTAATGGTTCAGCCTCTCAATCAGAGGATACCTTCACCACCACCACAGGATGAGTCCAGTGGTGCCTTCAGCCAACTGGTTAATATTATGGTCCTGCCTGATGACGAGATGACAGGATCAGAAATCATAGGAGAAGTACCTGCTCCAGAGAAAGCTCCTACAGACCAGGAAAAGGCTGATTCACCGATGAAAGAGCCCCCAACTACTCCGGAGGTAGAAAAGTTGGATGTTCTCACCGTTATTGCAGAACTCGAGAAGACATTACAGATCACTCTGAACAATGATGCAGCAACTGTAGGAGGATCCTCTGTGCCAGAAAACTCATCTTATGAGGCACCAATGTAGGAAAATATTAAAACGGTTGAGGAGGTTACTCCAATGGAGATAGAGGGAGTAACTTCTGAGAATCCTACGAACCTTGGCGAGAAGGTTGTAGAGGAGGCCGGAGCAGGACAGGCTGCTTCTATAGAGCCTACTGTTGAGAAGGAACTAACAGAACATGCTGCCCTCACAGAGCCTACTGTTGAAGAGTCCGCTCCCACAGGGACTTCTGGGAAAGAGAATGAGGAGGAGGTTGAAAAGAAAACTGAGGAGAAGCAGGGCCCTTCCTAAGAGGAGTACAAGAAATGTATTTCTTAGAAGGAGGATCTGCCTCCTCAGGAAGAGGAGATTAAGGAGGAAGCTGAGGAAGAGAAGGAAACCAGCAGCTCTTCCAACAACGATGAAGATACACCCAGTGAACAGGGTGATACCGGAGCCGCAAATCCAATCAACTAACTTCTTCTTCTTCTTTGCAGGAATCTGATAAATCTGTTTCTGAAGTCTTCAAAGTTGTTGAAGCAGTTGGGAGGTCACTGACTAAAGCTAGCAAGAAAATGTGCTTGGAGGTAAAGAAGGATCGCAAGAAGGCTGAGTTCTTCATGGATGCCCTTAATGCCACCTTAGCAAAGCTGCAGATGACCATCAACTCCCGACTCCCAGTAACCAGGGATTCAATAGCAGAGGTGATGAAGAACCTCCTGGGGAAGATAAACTCTCAGGAGAAGAAGTTGGTTACTTTAGAAACAGAACAGAAATCCATCTCTTCTACCCTCAAAACGATCGACGATGAACAGTTCAATCAGGGCCAAACTCTACAGGAGCATACTGGACTCCTTTCAGTATGCATTATATGCTTAAGTTTCCATTGGGCTCTGGTTATGATGACAAAAATGGGGAAGAGGTGAAGAGGATCGAGCAGAGAGCACAGGATCCTTCGACGTACAAACAGTTTACTATTGCACCGAGTAGAGATTCAGGAGGTGACGGCGGAAGCAGAGGAGGAGGATCCCGAGATTACTCAGAAAGCGGTACAAAGAGAAAATCAGAAGCTGTCTCAGGAACCATCCACCAGGGACTCGGAAGAGGCCACGAAGAGAGTGAGAAAAAGAGAAGGAAGGCTGAAGATATGTACAAGGGGATGGATGAGTTGATTGAGAAGTCTACTAAGGAGAGCTTCTCAAGAATCTATCCAGCCCAGAAGCAACTTGATCTCACCATTCTAACAGAGAACGAGTTAGAGATGCCGGATTCTCTCATCTTGTTCTTAGATGGGAGTCCCGATGTCAGAAGCTCAAGGTTCCATGAATGGTACTTCCCTGATCTCGACCTGCCTACTACCTCAGACCCCACCTACCTACAGATTGAAAACCATAAAAGGGCCAAGTATTTGAAGTACTACATGAAGCTGTGCAAGGAGTCCACCTTAATCAGAGGAAAAACCCACAGGGAATGACTTCAAAGGTTTAAGAAACTTGCCAGCAAGTGAGGACTCCCATTCAAGTGAGGCTTCAAAATCGAATGGAAAATGGGGAAGTCATTCCATTATGTGAAGACTTCTGGCTCAGATACGATGAAAGCTCAGATATGAAGTGGATGCTGGCACCAAACTACCAAGAATCCATCCTGGATTGGTGGAAAGGTTTCAAGCATGAAAAGAGGAAGAGAGTCTCCTAGTTGAAGATCTAGATGCTGCCTACTCAACGTTCTTCTTTATCTTTCTGGTTATCTGTTATTTCTTTTCTCTGTAATATCTTCTTATTATCTCAATAAAGCTAAAATTCAGTTCTCAAAGCTCACTACTCGTGAACTTGTCCATCTGATTTTCTCTTATAATACTGTTCATCTTCCTTAATAAAATTTTTAAGTCTTTGATCCTCTTAAAGGAGTTTTGTCATCATCAAAAGGGGGAAATTGTAAGGAACCTTGTATAGTTTTTGATGAGGACAAAACATGTAATAGATAAGGCCTAGGATCCTTTGTTGTTAGTTTGAATTGTAAAAGTTTAGACTAGGTCCAGGAAGCTTTAAAAATGAAGATTATAGCTTGAAGATAGATGAAGACCTTGCTGCCTAGAGAAATCAAAAATTGACTAAGTATAGGTCACTACAGCAAGATACTGGAAGGAGCCAGGAAGGATAATATGATAGGAAGAAAAAACAACCTTTGGAGGGATGCTACAAAACAGGAAGCTAGCCGAATACGACAAGAAGCAGCATCAACCTTTTCATGAAGTAGTTACCCCGGATTGAGCACTCTGAGTTTCTGTTAGACACATTCATGTACGAACCAATCAAAGAGCGCCATATGGAGGAACATAAAGGACAAGAGGACGATGCACAGACTGATTTGGCCGGCGCAGCAGCAGTGGTGTACAATCGTAACAGAATAACGTACGAGCTAATCAAATGAAGACACGTCACCACAAGCACGCCTACAAATATAAGAACACCTGGACTTGAAGACTACCTGAAACTTGCGTAAACAAGCATTCTAAAGATCTCAATCGCATTAATCTTTTCATTCTTTTAAGTTTCAAGTCCAGTCTATCGCAGCAAGCATACTCTGTTTCAGAAGCTATCTGCTCTAAAGCTTGTTGCTCCCTTCGTTGAAGAAATCTTATTCTTTAATAGACTGTTAGGAGTCACTTGATCGGAGACTGTTCCTGATCAAGTGTTTTCGCTCTAAATAGTAGAGCAAGTGCTCTGTGTGGGCAAGTAGAGTTTGGTCGCTGTGCAGTAACCCTGTGTGGGATAGACTGACAGTTCTTGTTAGATTTAGTTTGTTTAAGCAGTATCTTTGTAATCCAAACTATCACTTAACAAAGTTCCTCCTTGAGAAAGAGAGTAGAGAGGACGTAGAGGGATTACTCCACCCTCAAACCTCTATATATCGTTGTATCTGTTTTTACTGCTTAAGCTCACTATTTGTTATATGTAACTGTTTCTTGTTTAAGTTATCTTTGCATACAACATAAAAGTTTTTCAAAAAACTCATTGTTTTAAGTATTTTGTGCATTCAAACTCTGTTTTTCTTTAAGTCTCTAAGGTAACTGCTCAAGCAGTAACCTCTCTGAAACAGTAAGCTCGGTAGCTACCTGCCTTCTGGGACTTAGACATTCTTTGGAGAAAAGTTTGAAAATTTTAAGTAGGCTTATTCACCCCCCTTCTAAGCCTACTGTCACTTGGGACCAACATTAGGTTTTGCTTATAAGGTTTTTGAAATATATTTTGTTTAATACAAATGGAATTTCCAACATAAAATATACCGTTGGAATAACTATTGGAAATAAAAAGTTCTTTATCAAAAATTCCAACGGGACAAATCTGTTGGACTAATAAAAATTCCAACAACCGAAAATTCCATTGGAATTCTCCAAATAATTCTAACAGTAATTCCGTTTGAAAAAGTGTAGGAATTCTTCAATTAACATTCCAACGGAAACCAATATCGTTGGACTTTTATTCATTTGTCAATAATTCCAACGGAAAAGTACTGTTGGAATTTCCGTTGAAACCGTCGGAATATTCAATTCCAAAGGCCACTTTTCCCACACCTCATTTTCCGTTGGAATTTGAGTGTTTTCTAATAGTGTACACCGATTTATTTATTGGAAGAACATAGTTGTTTGTGCGTAATTTTTATTATTATTTAAAATAAAATCCAACTTTTTTTTTTTTTGTCTTGGATCAATCCTTATTATAATAATGTGAAGCTCATAAAATGAAAATATATTCAAAATAATAGTTGCTGAAATAGTAGGTCATATAAATTACTATGGTATAATGTATGATTATTATCTTAAATAGGTAAACCTACAACTAGGATTATTTTATTTAAATATTTAATATTTAATAGTTACTTAATAAATTTAATGTTGTAGTCTACACATAATAAGGTAAATATTTGACCAAATTATTTAATAACAATATTTTCAAAAACAATTGTAGTCAACCTTAGAATTATTTGTTGTGAGGCCACCATTTTTACATAGTTTTGGTAATTCCAACTAAATTTTGATGTGAGCACAATTAATTACATATATGCTCCACACTTAATATGAAAAACATATCACCAAGTGATATTATAACATTGACATGTACTAAATTTAATATCCATCTCATAGTTAACAAAAAAATAAAAAACCCAAATATAAAACGAGTAAAAAATGGAACATGTATATTGATATTGTCTTCTTTATTATTAGTAAACGAGTAAACGTATATAAAACTATGATATTTGATTTAAAATCAAAACTTTAATTGTTGTATTTTGCAAATTACTGTCATATAGTATATGGGCCATATCATGTGATACAATGTTAAAGTATTAAATAAATGTTATTATACTTGTACAGAAAAGTCAAACTACTATAACATAAATGTCATACAAATAACAAGACATGAATCCAAAAAAAAAAAAAACAAGCTCAGATCTTGATAGTATTATTTATGTGTACGATGCAATTGATACACATAAATAATACTCTATTTCAAAATAAAATTTATGGATCTCAAATTTATATTAATTCAAACGCACCCCTATTTACTTTTTGTTTTTTAATCCCTCTCAAAAACCAATGCATTTTTAGTCCAAGAGATTTTAACTCCTCAAACATTTTTAGGAACTATATATTCTAGTTTGGGTTCATTAAAATAAAACGAACTATTTTTTAATTGTCGTATAAGCTTGAAAGATATTGATGATGGTCGGAGAAAAACAATATTTGATTACAACATTCATCTCGTTTTCTAAAATTCGATTGCTCACTACCATTGATGAACGCATTTTCTAAAATCATTTCATATCTATCACTAATTTTATCATTTATTGATAACGTTATTGTAGTGGCAAAGGACAATTTAAACGATGAATGTCATAAATGTTGAATTTTTTTTTAAGTTTTTCACATTATTTTGGAATGAAAAAAAGAGACAACTCCTCGATCAATTAATTTGTCTTGTTATGGTATTCAAATCTGTCTCACTCTTTAAATGATTATGTTGGAAACATTTGAAGTAAGTTTTGATGAGACAAAACCTTAAGTAACTCTAACAAGCATAACCAATCTTAGGATAGGTTACTGCAACAGAGTTACTGCAGAAGATTAAAAGAACAGAGAAAGTGTCAAAAGAAGGATATTGAAGAGAATGGTGAAGAAGAATAGAATAAACTAACAAAGATATTTATGACTACAGGAAGCTACTGGAAGACCTCGCCAAAGCAGAATGCAGCGAGACAGGAAGCTACCTGAAGACCATGCCGAAAGCATACTGTAAGGGCAATATGCTACAGAAGCCTCAAGCCACTTGAAGGAGCAAACCAGAGAAGGAAGCTCCAGAGTGAGGCAAGAGGAGGAAGCTGCAAAACAGGCATGGGAGAAAAGTCAAAGTTACCGGTAGACACAAGAAGTTACCGGTAGAGAGAAAAGAGAATAGGAGCCAAATTATTTAATATTTAATAGTTACTTAATAAATTTAATGTTGTAGTCTACACATAATAAGGTAAATATTTGACCAAATTATTTAATAACAATATTGTCAAAAACAATTGTAGTCAACGTTTGAATTATTTGTTGTGAGGCCACCATTTTTACATTGTTTTGGTAATTCCAACTAAATTTGGATGTGAGCACAATTAATTATATGCTCCACACTTAATATGAAAAACATATCACCAAGTGATATTATAACATTGACATGTACTAAATTTAATATCCATCCCATAGTTAACAAAAAAATAAAAAACCCAAAAAAATGGAACAACATGTATATTGATATTGTCTTCTTTATTATTAGTAAACGAGTAAACGTATATAAAACTATGATATTTGATTTAAAATCAAAACTTTAATTGTTGTTGTATTTTGCAAATTACTGTCATATAGTATATGGGCCATATCATGTGATACAATGTTAAACTGCAAGCCCATTCGTTGTCAGCCCAAATAACAAAAGAAAAACAAAACAATCACAATAGTCGGGCATTTCCAACAATTAATGCATTAAAAAAAAAAAAGATGTAATTTTTACATGAGATGGACTCCTGTGAGACCGTCTCATATGCGATAACACTCGCGTACAGTCATGCCCTGGGACACGGTCAACCGTGCGCAAAAACATATACTTATAGTTCTAAAAGATATACTTATAAATAAAAATCACATACTTATCTCAACCGTGTCCTGAGACCCGACTGTGCGCCACAAATTGCTCTTATTTTTCGCGCGAGGCAAGGCCGTGTCCCAGGGCACGGTCGTGGAGAGAAAAAAATCACATACTTTTTGTTGAAAAAGATATACTTATACACCACAGTCGCGCACGGACACAGTCGACCGTGCGCGAGTGTCATCGCATGTGCGACGATTGCATATGAGTATTTGTGTTTTTACATAGATATTCTAATCAATATATTCTACCAAATTAATGAAAATCGGCAAGGATGGTTTCCTTCAAAAAAAATATAAATAATAATCTAAATCAAAACAATAATATTCAGGTTTTTTACACTACAATATTGATGGTTTTGTTTTTAAGAATAATATTTATACTTAAATAAAATCTGCATATTAGTAAAAACATTGTTTAAAATAAATTTGTTTTGAGTGGTTTCTAGTTATCATTGTAAATGTGGGCATATTAGAGAATTGAATGTTCATGTTTTTATTATTTACTAACATACATAAAATGAACTGATGAAATAATGCTCCTAAATCAAAGAAAATCAAAACAATGAAAAAAAAAAAAAAACCTTGATGTTCGACAATATATGTTTAACAAAAATGAATGTAAAAGATAAAGACTCGATTGAGCAAACATTTGCTCATAATTGTAACTTTCAGATGAATTTTTTTTTTTTTAATATATATGTTGTGTTTTTTCATATCTCCGTGTACATTTTTAAATATTAAACTATATGCGATGTAAAATTTCTTCTATTACATATTTATTATTTCAAAAACACAAAACTTGTGTGAGACGGTCTCACAAATGATTTCTGTTAGACGAATTTTTTTTACCCATGATCCAAAATTTATATGTTAATTCAAATATGTAGGTTGTGGGTTGATCAGTCTCTGTAACATAATTCGTGAGACGGTCTCACACAAAAGACTCATCATTTTCAGAATTTTGGATCGGCCACGGAAAAAGAACAAGGACTATATATAAATCTAGGTATCAAAAGGTGAAAGCAATTGGAATAAGATCCATCTTATTACATGAAATCCTGGTGTACATGAGATGAATTAAAAGTACTGTAGAAGCAAATTAGTAGAGAGCATTGATGAAAACAGGAAATAGCAGCAAAAATGGAAATTAAGGCCCAAAAAAAGAAATGAAAACATATTATATAATTAAGAATTAATGGTGTCTACTGTGTAAGCAAACTTCTGATGAGAGCAGCTTGAGTGGTGTCTGTGTTTGCCAGCAATTCAGACAGCCTCTCACTTAAGTCATCCACTTCTCTGTGCAAGCTTCGAATGTAGTTGCATGTCTCCTGCAATACTTTTGTTGCTGATCTCTGCAATTTTTTTTTTATTTTATCAAATATTAATTTATGGTTTTTTAATTACAATTTCAAGAAAAATGACTTTTCTCAATTACTTCATCTTTGTCTAGTTATAAGTTTTTAATGTTAATTTGCACATGCATTCAGTATCTTCCGACATCTAATGCCATTTAAAACGACATCAAAAAAACACATGCACATGACCTCGGTGGGTGGGGTGGGATATAGTACTTTTCATGTGTTCTTCATTTGTTTTATATTAGGATCACAGAAATCCAAGGTTATCTTCAAAACCCTGATATATTGATCAAGACATTGGAGGTTGTGACAATTTTCCAATTAAATTATTATGGGGATGGAAATTCACACATATTTGTGTTCACACTTTTATGTTTCAATTATTTTATATATATATATATCAATGTTCATGCATTCTTTTGTTTTCCTTAAGCTAGAATAGAAGTTATGATAAATCAGGATTAATTAGTTTATATATGGTTATCCGTGTATAAGGCAGCCAATTATAACATACTGCATCTAAGGGATCAGAATTTATAAGCACTGTAAAAATGTGTACATATATACTTGATTTGAATATGTAAGTGAATGGAAACATATTAATGTACCTTGTCTGAGCACCTATTGTGCATCTCAGGAAGAAGCTGCTGAAGCTTGGAAACGAGTTCGTTGATTTGATCATCGGTGATTCTTGAAGATCCCGATTGCCTTGATCTTGATCTTCTGCTAGACATTTTATATATATGTTGTGAAATGAAATGTGATAGAAGATACAAAGAAGATTGTTGTTTTGCAAGAAATGATGTTATTAAGAGAAAATGAGAAGGAAAGAAGTAAACAGAGTTTAAGTTTGCAGAGTTGAGTAGATAGAAACAGTAGTGTGTTTGGATTAATGCATGAGAGTGTGATGGCCAATCTTGGCTTTAAATAGGGTCTTCTTTTCTGGGGTTTGGTGTGTGTGTGTGTGTGGGGGGGGGGGGGGGGGGGGGGGGGGGGGAGTTGGGAGTAAGGGTGAGGGACGAAGAATCAATCTTCAACTTCTAGAGAGACACAGTGACATATGGAATCTTTTATTTTTTATATTGTTTTACTTTCATATTTATTGATCATTAATTCATTAATAGCTATAGATATTATGCCCACAGTAATGATATCCTTGTATGTATATTAGCGACAAAGATGTTCTGGAAAAGAAGTCTTAGATTTTTCATTTCTTTTCGTTATTAGAATTTTTTGTAATAATTTCTTGCTGCAAATACTAGACTTTTTTTTGTGGAAAACTTTCGTTTTTGCAAAAAATCGTATTGCAATATTCAATTTTCTTATAGTATACAAAGCTAAAACACCATTAATTAAATTTAAGATTTCGGAGCATAAGAGAGTGTAAGAGGATCAAGGTTGAATGAGGGGTTGTTTTAATTTTGTTTGATTATTTAAGAGAGTTTTAATTATGTTTGTGTATTTCATCAGCACACATGTTCAAGGACGTTAACAAACTGTTCATGCATGAACATGTTTATTAATTACTTATAATAAAATATTTAAAAATGTTCATATAAAAACTAATTTAAATATATGTGATGAAAATAATTAAACATAAATTAATATTGAATAACTACATAAGTGTTTAGCCAATAAATCATGAATGAATGATGTATAATAAATAAATATTAAACAAGCAATATTAACATGTTAATGGACATGTTCATCAATGTAACTGAACAACTATTCTTGTTCGTGTATGTTCGTTGAAACTAACAAATAAACAACAATATTAACTAAACTCGATCACAAGTAGTTGTCGAACACATTGTAAATTAGAGCCATATTAGTTCAAGGCGTGTAATTTTTTATTATTATTAAGAAAAGATCATATTGATATTGCTAAAATAAAAGATAAAACATCATTTAAAGTATCATATGTTTGTTTTATGAAAAAATAATATATGTATTCATGTTTCACTAAAGTAATTAGGAATATTTTAAATTGTGTTTGGCTCGGAGAGATTTGAAATAAACAATTTTCAAATTCTCTCAAATCAATGTGGATGCAAAATCCACATTGTCCAATAAACTTAGTTCAAACACAAAAATTCATGTGAAATTGGTGCATGAATTTAGAACCATGCAATTAATTTGGGTTAATTCGATCAGGAACCACATTCCATGCTCCAGCACCTGCCGTCACATACCCTATGCGTCCAAGTATGTGCGCTCACACATTCTCATGAGTGTTCATGTTCTGACAAACATGTATATTTTTTTGTTATAACATCCATACCTTTTAGTTATATTTACATTCATACATTTACATTATATTAGACAATTTTCTGATCTTTTTTTGATAGGCAATTTTTCCTTGGCAGATCAACTTTCATGGATCTCTTCTTCTTTTTCCATGAAAGTTTATTGTAGTTACAATCTTACGGTATAATTTCATGGATGACATACATTGCAATTACATATATATATATATATATAAAACAAATTTATTTTCACAAACTCTCATATATTAATTCTAGGTTATGGATTATACGAGTTGATGAGTTATATCTTTGAGTAAGTTTTATGTGAAACCATCTCACGAATCATTTTATATGAGATGAGTCAATCCACAACCCACACTTAACAATTCACATATAAATTTATGGAAATGAATTGAGTTAGTGAATAAAAAGGATCTCTGTCTCAAAAATTATCTGTGAGACTGTTTCACGCAAGTTTTTTTAATACCTATTTTTTGTTATTTATGAAAGGTCGGTAATTTAATTGGATATACATGAATTGAGTTGTGTTTTATAATTGAAATCTTGATTTTCACCCTATAACTTAGACATTGACCACTTTTCTAACCTATGACCAAGGATGAAAATATCGCGAAATATCACAGATATATCGCGAATATGGATATTGCGATACGGATATTGGGTGTTAATATTTTTTTTCCTGGGTATCGTGGATATGTCGCAAAATATCGATATCGATTTCGATATCGGTTCAGTGTAGTATAAAATTGAATGAAAATTGGGAAATATCGTGGATATATCGCAAAATATCGCATGTATATTAAAATGAGCGATTTTGATTCAAAAAATTGAACTATGTGATTTTTTTTTTTACTTTGTATTGTGTATTTTGTTTGATAGTAGAAGGAATATATTCTCTTCTCACATCAATCTTTCATATCCATATTTATAGCCATCTTTCATCAACCCTGATCCAAAAGTAGCTGATATGGCTCGTGATTATGACATTGATGTTGATAAAGTGTTACAACAAGAAGTTGGTCATACATCTTCTACTTCAAAATCAAATAGTTCTACTGATGGAGGAAATAATGATGGTGGAAATGATGACAATGATGATGGTGGGAATGGGGAATATAATCAAGAGTATTATGTTTCAAACCAAGTATTATTGAGTCTATTCACTGGTGAGACCGAGTTTAGTCATGCGACACAAGATATGAATCATGGAAGTAGAGAAGGAGGTCCAGGGATAGGGGCTATTGGAAAAGAGTACACTAGAAGACGTGCTTGAAATCAAGAAGAAAGTTCATCTATTGATATTGAACGAATTTCAGTCAGTTTTGATTCCATGAATATGGGTAGCAATGAACATAGTGATATGTCTCAAGATTCATATATTGCTGACACCTTTGAAAGTTCACAATTTGGTTGGAGTACTCGAAATGTTTTTAATCACCCACCTCCTCAAATGTCGTATGGAAATCAAAATGAGTATCAACAATATGATTGGATTAGTGTATGATAGGTAGAAAATATGTGCATTTTATTGTGGTTTGATTTGAGATTTTATAATCTTTTATGTGATTGAATGCACTGTTTTCATATCTATATATGTTTTTGGTATCAAAATACTTCATACATCATTTTCACCATTATTCAGGAATTTTGGAGTATATTTTGATCGAGAGATATGTTCATGGGCCGAGAAATGAACACAAATCGAAGTTGGGGCAGTTTGGGCCCAAAAGCCCATCACACTGGATCACCCAGTGTCAGCCCAGTCTGCCAATGTGATTCGTCTGCAGCCCAGCCCAGTGAGACTGTGTACGAGATTTTGGGCCGGAATAAGGTTAAGCCCATCTCCAAAGGGCTTAAAAAGATATGTTCACACATATAATTAGAGGAAGATCTTTCTTTTCTTTCTCTCCAAGCCACTTTAGAGAGAGAATTGTTTTATATAGATTAGTTTCTTTTCTTGTGGATTATTCTACAACTTTCATGGATTCGATTTCAAGGATGCTTGAATAATTCTTCAATTCCGGTTAGCAGGGATGTTTGAACCCATATATTTATTTATGTTTTGATTAATTTCGTTTCTCCCTCTCGATGTTTGATTGGAATTGATTATGCTATCTGTGTTGAATGATTTCGATTATTGATGCTTGATATAGATTGATCACCTAGGTTAAGTGTTTGATAATTGATTGCTAGAATCTTAAATCATCAATCCTAATTGTTGTGATTTAATTTTCATTAGTAGTAAACTAGAGGTCGTGCATCTCTAGGGTAGCATAATCCTAGATTATCAAATCGAGCTTGTGCATTTGGAGTCTAGTTCATCCTATCGTCTTGGTGATTAATGCATTTGATGAATTAAATCTAGAGAGCTTATTCTAGGTTGTTCAATTGAATAGGGTTAATTAGTGATCTTATCCTAATTTAACTAATCTTAAGAGACGATTCGGTTTAACAGAGCTTGTTGTTAGACTAGGGATGATAATTTCATGATAATCTGAGAGAGGATGTAACATTGATTAAAGCATAATTGATATTGAGTGATAATTGAACTGTTAACTGGAATACTTTCCATCCATTGATTTCTTGTTTAATTTGTTTTCTAGGTTTTTAGTTAATTTTAGTGTTAGTTACCAATTAATCTGATAACCCCCAATTTCTTCTGTTTCTTGAATTGAATATAGGTGACATAGTTAAATCTTCACTCCTCGTGGGATCGACTCCGACTTGCCCTATCTACTAGTTAGATAGGTTAGGAAGGATTTTATTTAATTTTATCGCGTCACGACAGCGCGGTCAAATTTTGGCGCCGTTGCCGGGGAGTGATTTGAATTTAATTGTGTCATCTTGTGTCTTTTTTCTGTTTTTCTTTTTTTTTTAAAAAAATCAAAAAAAAAATTAGTTGAATTTTCGAATTTTGGTTCAGTTTTTCTGTTTCCAAGTCTGCTCTGTTCTGCTCTGTTTCTCACACTGCATACCCAGTGTAACCTGATTCTTCCAGTGTCGTTCTGTGCAGTTTGTGTTCTGCAAATTTTAGGTGTTTTTTAGGATCTTTTGGAGGTTGAGGATTTGTATCAAAGTGGGAAATGGCTGCAAATCAAACGTTAAAGGAATTGGCTACTGCATCTACTCCTCAATCGTTTTGCATTAAGTTTCCTGATTTTGATGAGAATGCATATTTTGAGCTTACCTATGATTTCATACGCTTATTACCTTCTTTTCATGGCTTTGCAGATGAGGACCCATATAGATTCTTAAAAGAATTTAATTTTGTTTGCTCAAGTATGAAACCTTCAAGAGTGACCGACGATCAAATTAAGTTGAGGGCTTTTATATTCTCAGTGAAGGACTCAGCAAAGGATTGGTTGCTTTATTTGTCAGAGTCTGTCACAACATGGGCTGAGATGGAGAGATTATTCTTAGAGAGATATTTTCCTCCATCTCGAGTAATCTACATACGAAAGAAGATTTATGGTATAATGCAAATGCATGGAGAGTCTTTTTATGAGTATTGGGAGCGTTTTGAAAGATTGGTGGCAAGTTGTCCACAACATCAAATATCTGAAGCACTCCTAATCCAATACTTTTACGAAGGACTTTCGTGGGTAGAGAGAAGCATGATTGATGCTGCAAGTGGAGGATCGATAGCCAATGTAACTCTAGGAGTAGCAAAAAGACTTATTCTTAAGATGGCTATGAGTTCACGGCAATTTGGTTTTCCACAAATGGAATCATACATCAATATGGAGGATCAGTCTATTTTGCCAAGTGAGAAGCAGCTGGAAGAGTCGAAAAAGCCTGCAGAAATTCTGAAAAATGAAGAAGATGAATATTCTATCGAACAGTCAGACACTGGGCCTCCAGTGTCGAAGCAATTATCCAGTGTCAAAACTCCAGAATCTGCACAGGTAAAAATCGAATTTTATGAAAAATGTCCTATTGACTTGGTTCATTTCCTTTCTAGGTTAGCAAGGGCAGCGAAAGAAGAGCTCAAAAAGTTAGAGGAAATTCTGAAAATCAATAAAGAAATGAATTATGCCCCGCTGGCCAATGTCAAATTATTGAAGTACTCAATTTTGGAAGACAAAAGGAAGCATATTGAAGAAGTATTCATATTAGATGAAGTCCAAACACCTTCTCAAGCACTTCCCATAAATTTTCCAAAGTTGAAAACCATAAAAAGGAGAAAGTTCAATGGAGGGACAAACATTGTAGTTTCTAATGCGTCCTCTCAAAGACCACTTCCAAAACCTCCTTGGTGATCAGGTGACATCTATTCCATACTTATTATTTTTTTTCTCTCTCATTTCTTTGCATGTTGGATCTTGTGTTATCTTTGTTTTGTGTTGTGATTTGTGTTGCTTGGGGATAAGCAAGATTCAAGTGTGGGGAGATGAGAATGGTGCATAATTGAATATGTGTGGAATAGATTGCATATCTTGCATGTAGTTGCATTTAAATTCATATAGTTGCATGTAGGTTGTTCTTTTCCTTTTAGTTAGAGTGCACGTTTAATTGCTTTAGCACGTTTAAATTTTGTTTGCATTTGTATATATATAAAAAAAACAAAAAAATTGAAAAAAGAAAAAAAAAAGTTTTGAGTAAGTGAGCTTGCAATGATGATTCGAGTGTTATTGATTTTATTTTTTGGAATTCATTTGTGTTGGATGAGGTGTTGTTGAGCATTGCTTTCTGTTGGTTAAAATTGCTAAATGTCGTTTCGAGAAATTGTTGTTAGGAAGGATAACATTGGTTTGAGAATTAATCTATGATTGTGAGTTGATTTGCTTTGCTTACTTGTGTCTTGAGATATGCTTTTAATTCCTTGATGGAAGTAGTCTAAATTGAATTTTGTGAAAATTTGATCACTTTTGATGAACCCCTTGGTTGGAAAAAAATTATGGGTATGGAGAAAAGGTGTTGAGTTGAAAAAAATTGAGATTGGAAAAGATGATGGAGGTGTGGAATTAGCTGCCTACTCTTAGGGGTCCTCGTTTGAAAGTTAAAATGCGAAAAAAAAAATCGCAACAAACGGACTAACCTAAGAGTGGTGTGGAGCTGCCAACCCCATCCAAAAAAAAAAAAAGACGAGAAGTCATCATCGTCTATGAAAAAAAAAGTGAAAAGGAAAAGTAAAAAAAAAAAATTGGAGTAAAAGGGGTGATTCATTATGTGTGAAGCTTTAACGAATTTTGATTTAGATGAAGGAAATCGTAAAAGGAGTTGGAGTGTGTTGATTGATGTGGGTGGTGGAGTGGATTGATGAATTGTCTATGAAAATTTGATTTCCGATGTCCTACCTAAATTTGTGATTTCTTGAGATAGTTGCATTTAGTCCAACATGTTTTTGCTTGCGTATGCATTGTTTGACATGAATTTGAATTCCCATGGGTGTTAGTAAGGATTTGAGCAAGCGATACTCTCTTTCATTTTTAATCTCCCATGTGCTTTAATTCTTTGTTACTTGAGGACAAGCAACGATTTAAGTGTGGGGGGATTTGATAGGTAGAAAATATGTGCATTTTATTGTGGTTTGATTTGAGATTTTATAATCTTTTATGTGATTGAATGCACTGTTTTCATATCTATATATGTTTTTGGTATCAAAATACTTCATACATCATTTTCACCATTATTCAGGAATTTTGGAGTATATTTTGATCGAGAGATATGTTCATGGGCCGAGAAATGAACACAAATCGAAGTTGGGGCAGTTTGGGCCCAAAAGCCCATCACACTGGATCACCCAGTGTCAGCCCAGTCTGCCAATGTGATTCGTCTGCAGCCCAGCCCAGCGAGACTGTGTACGAGATTTTGGGCCGGAATAAGGTTAAGCCCATCTCCAAAGGGCTTAAAAAGATATGTTCACACATATAATTAGAGGAAGATCTTTCTTTTCTTTCTCTCCAAGCCACTTTAGAGAGAGAATTGTTTTATATAGATTAGTTTCTTTTCTTGTGGATTATTCTACAACTTTCATGGATTCGATTTCAAGGATGCTTGAATAATTCTTCAATTTCGGTTAGCAGGGATGTTTGAACCCATATATTTATTTATGTTTTGATTAATTTCGTTTTTCCCTCTCGATGTTTGATTGGAATTGATTATGCTATCTGTGTTGAATGATTTCGATTATTGATGCTTGATATAGATTGATCACCTAGGTTAAGTGTTTGATAATTGATTGCTAGAATCTTAAATCATGAATCCTAATTGTTGTGATTTAATTTTCATTAGTAGTAAACTAGAGGTCGTGCATCTCTAGGGTAGCATAATCCTAGATTATCAAATCGAGCTTGTGCATTTGGAGTCTAGTTCATCCTATCGTCTTGGTGATTAATGCATTTGATGAATTAAATCTAGAGAGCTTATTCTAGGTTATTCAATTGAATAGGGTTAATTAGTGATCTTTATCCTAATTTAACTAATCTTAAGAGACGATTCGGTTTAACAGAGCTTGTTGTTAGACTAGGGATGATAATTTCATGATAATCTGAGAGAGGATGTAACATTGATTAAAGCATAATTGATATTGAGTGATAATTGAACTGTTAACTGGAATACTTTCCATCCATTGATTTCTTGTTTAATTTGTTTTCTAGGTTTTTAGTTAATTTTAGTGTTAGTTACCAATTAATCTGATAACCCCCAATTTCTTCTGTTTCTTGAATTGAATATAGGTGACATAGTTAAATCTTCACTCCTCGTGGGATCGACTCCGACTTGCCCTATCTACTAGTTAGATAGGTTAGGAAGGATTTTATTTAATTTTATCGCGTCACGACAGCGCGGTCAGTGTACACTATCCAATTCATGGTGAAGCAGTTGGACGAGATAGAACAACTTATGAATGACATGTGCATAACTATATTAATAAGTACTCTAATGTGATGAGTTGATATCAGTACTGCTTGGATCAAGATGACATTCCATCTACTATATTTGAACCTCATAGGTCATCCTTTTGGTACTAGTGGTGTGATGTAATTTTAGTAATTTTGTCTTGTATTATGTAATATATTATCAGTTTTCATTCGAAAAATAGTATTTATAATGCTTATTATCTATATGTTAGTTTTAAATATATTATTTTAATGTGATTTTGAGTGGAATATATGTGTAATGAAGTGTAAAAATAATCCCTAAAATTTCATATTAAATTTCCAGAATTTTAATAAGATTTCCGATGTTTTTTCAAATTTTTTGCGATTAATATATCCATAAAATCAAAGTTACGATACGACATGCGATATCGATATTTTCATCCTTGCCTATGACATTGTTGATATAATGTTTTTTCTCCCGATAGATCGATTTTGTATGATTTTGTTCAAATGTCAACTTCTACTTATTTGGATATGGCCAGAATTGAAAAATTCATGTTAACAGTTTCTACATCTGTATGAATGTACTATAAGAAAATTGAGTATTGTTGTTGCAAAAAACCTAGATATTTTGCTACTACATTTTTTCGATGTCATAATCGTAAAAGTCTTGTTGCAAATAGTTTTTTACAACAATGTTATCACTACTAAATTAGGGACAACATTGGTGTTGTAAATAAGTTGTTTTCATTACTTTTTGTGATAATTTGACTTCAATTTATATCACCATTTTTTGCAATAACAAATTGAATAAAATTTTATTACAAATGCTCATTTTTCCTCTAGTGATGAAATTTCAATCAAAAGCGAATAAAATTTGTAAAAAATATGTATAATTAAAGGATCAAGACTAGAATTCATAATAAAAATGGTAATAGCAATTAACAAGACCTAACTTCATAGAAAAAAATTTACAGAGTGACACTTGTGTGCCCCAGGGGCATGGTGCCGCCAAATTACTCACCATGTGATGTTAAATATATACTTTACAGGTATCATGTATATACTCTTCAGGTATCACATGTATATTCTTATATACATATGATACATGTAGGGTATATTTATAACACCAAGAAATATAACACCTATAGAGTATATATATCACCTAAAGAGCATTTATATAACACTTAAATCTGTGCCCCTATGTGCCCCAGGGGTATATAAGTTTTTGTCAAATTTACAATTTTCGTCAATTATTTTAATTGGACGAGAAATAAGGTATATAATAACATTTATAACCGATGCAACTCAACTTCTTAGGTCTTACTCATATTAGTTGTCTCTGATCGAATCTTTTGTACTAAATAGTGATGTCTCATGTAACACATCAATTTTATTAATTTTGTATGTATATGAAAATAATATTATAATCTATAACCACTTTTATTTTAAAAATAATTTAAGGAATTTTGGGATGTGATACATACACAATACAAAGGTATTTGGTACGGGGAATTTGATTTGGTTATGTGTTGCTTTAGAGATAGACAACATTCGTACAATATTTTAATTAAATTTCAGTTTAATGTATTTTTCATATTGACACGTGTTTTGTTCGACAAACAAATGATGGGTACATGTGTAGTAACTAGATAGTAACTAGTAATTTTATATCTTGCACGGTAAACATTAGTAAAAGAAAATATAAAATAAAGAGTAAGTTTAATGTGAATCAGGTGCATGGATCTTATCCGGGTTGGATCCAGGTCAGGGGGATCGCACTATTTTTTTTTTTTTCGCTCATGATTTTTGAAAAAAAATCACATACCAATAGTATATGTTAGACATATCTTTACGTTATGTTAGATATACCTTTAAACTATGTTAAACATACCAGTTCTGCCCAAATTCTATGTCTTGTCTTTTTTTGGCTTGATTTTTGAATTTTGGCACATACCACTACGTTATATTAGACATACTTTTACGTTGTGTTAGACATACATTTATGTATACTTAAACATACCTTTGTATATGTTAGACATACCTTTATATATAGTTAAGCATATCTTTATATATGTTAGACATACCTTTGTATATAGTTAGACCTACCTACACATGGTTGGTCTAACTATACACAAAGGTTGGTTTAACTATACACAAAGGTTGGTCTATTTGAGCGAATTTTGGATGAGCTTCAGCACAAGTCTTCAGCGCATGGGAGCGCGTGCATGCGCATGGGAGGCACGTTTTGAGCGTGTGAACGGGTCGGGTCAGGTGCATGGATCTTATAAAGGTTTTTGCCATGCACCTGACTCATAAAAGTTTTTGCCTAAAATAAATAGTATCTTGCAATAGATAATCCATGATATATATAAAAAATGAAATAATACAAATTACTATAGTCCTAATTAATTTATGCATAAAATTTGAGGAAAATTGCCTTGTAACTTATTTTATTTGTCAATGTCTTTTTTATGTATTTCAAATTTAATTCTATAATATCATTCTTTTTCACTTTTTTTCTGAATTTGTTCAATTTTTTTTTTTTATCTTTTTATTCCTATGAACACCAAAATTACTGATGCCCTTACGTATATAGAATTTTACATTTCAAGCAAAACTGGAAGAAAGTGATTGTTAAAAGATCAAAATATGTAATTAGTCATGTAAAAATGCATTTTTTCAATTTTGATCCAATAATTGATAATTTCGTTCAATGTTGATCTTTTTTTTGTTGGATTTTCAATTTTCCGGCTACATTTCGATGAGTACATTACACTTGCCCAAATTTGTAGCCGGAGTTAAATTCGATAATCTAGCTAACAAAGAACCAATATCGAATGAATTTTCAATTACAGTACTAATTTTCAATTACAGGATCAAATCAAAAAAAATGTATTTTTACTGGACTGAAAACATACAGTAACTTTGAGGGAGAACAAAAATTGATATTTAATATTACGAACAATCATCATATGTTGTATATTAAACGAATCATTAATAATTCTTGACAATGTTCATAACAACTAATTAAATATAATATGAAACAATAAATATATATAATAGTGATTCAATTGAACAGTACTATTAAACTTTTTGTCAATAATGCTCAATAAATCATATCAGTTTTCTTCTTCTTCTTTTTTTTTTTTTTTTTTACTCAATAGCCTTTGTTAAAAAAAAAAAAAAAGCCCTTGACAAAAATTGAAACTAATGACATGGTAAGCCAAAAATAGTATCGATACATACATGTATATATACCAATCTAGATCATTGGTGATATTAAAATTAAATAATCATTAGGAAGAGACACTAAAAGGAATCTCAATTAATTAATTACAATGCATATAATTTTGTTTTTTAATTACAATCCCACCTGGAATTATGATCATAAAATATATTCTGTTTTGATTCATCACTTAAAGTTAATATCGTCTGATTTCTAATTAGTTGGCATATTAACATGGCTATATAATGTACTCCCTCCGTCCCGCTTATCTTTGCCTACTTTCCGTTTTTGGACGTCCCAGCTAACTTTGCCAGCCCAAAAATGGCAACAAAAAAAGTCAACATTTTACTACTTTACACTCAAAAAGCACACATTAATTACAAAACTGCCACTCAAAAACATTAAAATAACACATCACATCAAAGTCAACAGTTTTTTCTTAGAATTCGTGCCGGTCAAAGGCTGCAAAGATAACCGGGACGGAGGTAGTACTATTTATCCTAACGTAATTTTTTATGAGGTGCTAATGTTCTTATTGTTTATAACTTTTTTTTTTGGTACAATTAAGATCTTGGACATGCATAAACACGTGCGTAAAGGCATCCAATGGTTAGAAGATATGATATTCCAATAATTGAAAGATGGTTTCAACATTCAAAAATCTATCTGATTGGTCAAAATTACCGGATAAATTTTTAATTGTATTCAAATCCCAATATATTTAATTATTATTATTATTATTATTAATATTTTTGGGAGTGGGGGCCAAATCTGTATTGATTTTATGAATTAATAAAATATATAATTAATTATTGCTGGAACAAGGAACACATATTATAAATACTATTAATTGCTGCAAATTTACATAGTATAAATACTCATTTGATGTAGAGTACTTGTGCTCAACAAATTAATAATGAAAGTTTTAAATAGGAGTTATACACATCCCACAAATATTATATTCATTGTAAAAATTGTGTTCCTATACTTTTCACATTTTTGAATATGGAGTGTGTTTAGTAAATTATGGGATTTGTATAGCCTTATCTATTTTAATATATTTTTTTAATTATTTGGGTGCCTGTCCATTTTAAAATTAATAAGTTTACATGATTTATAATAGTCCTTTAAGTTTTTGACTTTTCTCTAATTTAATTCAAATATAAATCAAATGATGTACTCTAATTATTGGTAATGTTGATGTAGGGTGCTAATAAATTGGGCAACTTCATGATTATACGAAGTGAGAATTGCTCTATGATACATTAATTAAATACAGGAAATTCTAAAGTTGCGGCGCATACACACACAGTATGTGTATAAAAATATATTAACATACAATACGAACGCACAAAATAAATAGAGCATTGCTTTTTTTTTTTTTTGTTATTTATGATTTATACAATTAATTAGACCTGATTCGTTGATATACGTCCAAACGCAAAACCTAATTTGAGGAAGATCAGAACTGGCCCCTTTTAGAAATGGACCGGAGAAAGCCCGACCGTGTGGGTACATAATGGGTTTGAGTCTTCTCCATACCTAACCTGGACTGGCCCACCCCTACCTTGCAATTTATATTTACATATATATATTCATATATATATATATATTTAGAAATATAAAATTAAGTTAATACATATATATACAGTTATTATACATATTACTTATACATATATATATATATATTACATCTGTTATAATTTTATCTTTTTTGAAATATTCATCATGATTAATGATATAATAGTACTAAAAAGAAGTTAAAATCATTCGAAATAAATTTTATAAGAGTCAACATATTATCTTAATTTTAATTTGATTATCGGATCAATTTATGAATTATTGGGTTACAACAATATTTTCTTCATTTTGACATTTCAAATATATATATATATATATATATATAAAGACAAAATGAGTGGTTTCATCCCATACCGAATAGCTAGGGTAGGACACAAGTTAGCTATCCCTCACACGATCCAGGTCTCTGACAAAAAGCACGTGACAAGCTTGGATTTTAAACATTCGGTTCTACCCCATTCCATTGTCTTCCTATATTCAAGAGATCGAGATTAATGATTACATAACACAAATTAACATAATTAGAAAACAATGCGAGTCTGTGAAAAGAAATAAGAAATTATCTTGAATAATAGTTTTGGAAATTAACTTCTTAAAATTAAGTAAGTATATTGATTTTAATGATTCATAACTAACCACTAATTTGTTATTTCATTTTCGAAACATTATTGTTGGTCTACAAATTTTAGTCCAAACAAAGTCCAATAATAAGCTAACACTTATGGTTGACCAGAACAATTTTAACATATAATGATCACTGCAACTTCACACACCACAAGAAAAAAAATTGCGGGGAGTTTCACATTAATATGAATAACATGTTTTCACAGTCAAATCATAGAAAACAAGATATAATCATAAATCAATTATGACCATGTAGAAATATAAATAGTAAAAGTACACAAAATAAATAATAAAAATGCAGTGGGACGATAAAAAAAATTAAAAAAAAATAGAGAGAGTTCAGCGTGCATCCCGGGGCACATGACTTGGATCCAATGGCCAGCCAAGACTCCATCCCATGTCACGAGGAACCCTAATTTCTTTATTTTCATTTCAAATTTAGTGGAATTATTAAATAAATATAACACTTCTTGAGACTCCAAGAAAGATATTTGATAATCTTATAAGCATATGCTATGTACTGCTTAATCTTATTATTTATTTATAAGGCCAATTTGGTTTGTTTACTGACACTGATTAATTATTTTAATCGTACTTTAGTCAGATTTTTTCATAATTTAATCTTATCAACATTATATGCCCTTAGTCGGTGAAAGGGATAGAAATCCAACAGTTAAAGTTTAACTGTTATTGTAAACCGTCATTACCGACCGACCACATGCGGTACAACCTTGGAGGGATAAAGTATATTGGGTTTTTTTTTTTTTTGAGTAAGTCTGGATTATATGAGATGAGTCGTATTATAATATTTTTACGTGTATTAGATAATATTTTTTTTATACTTAAAAAACTATTTTTGTATTATGAGATTCAACATAAAACATGTTACTCCATCCCTTCAAGCTGAATTTGTCTACTTGTCATTTTGGTTTGTCCCACTTTAATTTGTCAACCCATAAATGACAACAATAGTCAAACATTAATATCTCATATTCCGTTCTTATTACAAAAATGACACTCAATTATCTTAAAAAGTAATTTCAAAAAGCTAAAAGCCACAAAAGTCAAACATTAATATCCTCATATTTCACCCTTATTAAAAAAAGGTCATCCAATTATCTTAAAAAACAATAGTCAACTGTTTTTTCTTAACCTCCGTGTCCGATCAAAGTAGACAAGTTGAATCCGGATGGAGGTAGTATATTTTTGTGTATTATATAAGATTTTTCTATATGGATGAGGTAATCATTTTATTATATATGAGATCTATGAGGTAAGTCGAATTGGCCCAATCTTTACAAACCACGTGGACCCTATTATTTTCCCTCATTCGAAGGTCATCTAACATGTAATACTTTTTCATGTGTATTGTGTAATAATTTATGTAATATTGGGTAATTAATACTTTTTATATGTACATATACTATATAATATTTTTTTATTAAAATTATAATTTCTTACAAATATTACATTATAGATATAAAAGTATTACGTGACTCCACGTTGCCACTTCGATCCATCCCATTTCACGTAACGGATTCATGATACTCTTACCTAAGACACTTTCTAGTCATTTTTAGTGTCAATTGTCTTAGTCACGAGAGATAAATTGTAACACTTTATAATTAAGCAAGTAAGAAGAGTTTATAATTTTATTATCATTTTTAATCTTCTGATTTATAGTTATTACAATTATTTTTAAGAGTCATTTTTAAGGTAGCCTTTTCCTATAATTTTACCACTTTGGACATTACAAACTTACCAACTTCAAATATTAACTTAAATCCGGCTTTCTTAATAAGAAATTAGATACTAAGTTATTGGTAATGTTTGGGATATGCATCATATCCACAAGTGTTAACTCTTACCTTTGAGTGACACTTGTGTGCTTCAGGGGTATGGTGCCCCCAAATTAATCATCATATGATGTTAAATATATATTTTACAGGTATCATGTATATACTCTTCAGGTATCACATGAATACTCTTATATACATATGATACCTGTAAGGTATATTTATAACATCAAGAAACATAACACCTATAGAGCATATATATAACACCTGAAGAGCATGTATATAACACCTAGATCCGTGCCCCTATGTGCCCCAGGGGCATATAAGTTTTTGCCCTTACACCTTGACGGCATTTCAGTACTATACTTTTCCCAACTTGACTTTGTTATAGGTTGCAGAATTTCTCATGAATACTTTTCTACCATTGATTGATATATAGCTTGAGAACACCTCTCCCTTTCTAAGCATATATTGGCTGGCTATAAATCAGCTATTCAAGTGTCCACGTACGCATCATTCTCTGATGTTGTACACTAAATTGGCTTCAAACATGACAATTAATTAATCTAGAGATAGATACTGAATATTTCATATATAGTTAATTAGATTATTCTAACTTCGATTATCTTTCTTTGGCTTTTGACAACCATTTGCCGTGTGACCAGGCTTGTCAGGATTGTATAAATTACCCTTTATCTTTCTAAGTTTTGAATTAGCAAATTTGTTTTTACCTCCACTGATGTTCTGCCATTTTAACTTTGAATTTTTGGTTGCCTCTTTATCTCAAGCCTCATTTTCTTTTATCTGTGCTTGAGATAGTCTTTTTTACTCCTTTCAAAAATGTGATAGCTTCTTAAAAAGATTCACAGAGAGCTGCAATCATCGACATGAATGTTATGCATGATCGTCAAGATCATGCATTTTGAAATTCAAGAACGTGCTGAAGATGAATTTATATGTATAACATCTCTTCAGTCTTATATGTATTTATATTCTAGTGAATCTCACAATTCTTTTCCACTAGAGTTGTCAAGTATAACAATATTTTCTTTCACCACTGCTTGAATTCAATATTGTTAAATCGTCGGTCTTTCAGTGTAAATAAATATACAAAATTTTGTCTTATACATTGTTGGAATTGTATGTGACATACTTGAAAATATAACAAATAAATTGAGAAAAATTAAGGCAAGAGTTAGACTCTTTTTTTTTTTGTGAGCGAAAATTGACAGATACAACAATGTAATAATTTAAGGATTATAACACATCGATTCTAGAAGTTTTCCAGCGAACAACAATGATATTCACAAATTTTTGAGAAACAAAGAAGGAAACACTATATTTGCAAGAATTAATCTGAAAATTGTAGTGAAAATAATGAAATGAATGATATGTGGTCTATTTATAATTTTTAAAGGGGAAAAACTCTTTTTTTGGTCCCGTTAAAAGGCTACTGTCCGATTTTGGTCCCGTTAAAAATCGAAAATCAAAACTAGTCCACTTAAGTACTCAAATTATGTCCAATTTCAGTCCTTTTACCACAGGATAACCGATTTTACGACAACTTTCTAGCGAGTGCAATTCTGAGATTTCTGATGACTTGCGCTTATTTGACATTTTATTTCACATGTGACCTTTATTTTTACATTTATTTTCTTGCTAAAAATCCACATCAGCCACCACATCATCTAAATGCATTATAAAATTGAAAAAAAAAAAAGAAGAAACAAAATGAAAAGAAAAATAAAATTCAAATATCCTCCCCAAATCAATCGAATCTGCCATCGTTGTGGAGCTTCCATTGCTCGCCAATGGCTTGTAGGTCGTCGCCGGAGATGAATTGGATCTCGGAGAAGAAGACGTAGCCGCGCTTCTGAGCGGCGTCACCCGTGAGGGCAATCAGCTGGCAGTGGGTCTCCTCCATCGGTGGGTTTGCTGAATCGAAGAAGGCACAAGGTGCCATGGAAGCTGCTGAAGCGCGAAACCTCGATTTCACCTCCACCTCCATCTTCAAACAATTAAGTTAGTTCTGGAAAAATATTGGTTTCAAACTCACGAAGTGTATCATTAATGTGGAATCTGCTCTTCGTAGCCCATTCGTTGTACGTCATGCGTTCCTCTCCAGTTGGCTTTCTCCACCCCGTCTTCACTCCGACTTCGAACTGGAAGCCGCCGGAGATTAGGCCCTTTCTCGATCTTGAATTTGAGCTTAGGGTTCTTCGATTTATGTTTTAGAAATTGGGATTTTAGGGTTTGTTGTTATGATTTAGTGTTTTATGATTGTTTGATTTTCATTTTCATTTCAAGCTTTTGTCTTTATTTAAATTGTATGAATAATGATGTGGCATTAGTTGGAATACATGTAAAAGAATGCAGTAGCCTCTTAACGGGACGAAAAAAGAGTTTTCCTCAAATTCAAAGAGATGTAGTGTCTTTTCAAAATTTTATGTGTTTTAGACCCTTACTATCGTTTTGGCTTAAATGGCTAATCCCTAAACACAACAAAGATGCACCGTATGAGGAGCACATTTGATTATTCCTTAGTAAGGTTCTAATTAGATTATAAATTTTCCTTCATTTTTTTCCATGACCACCTCCCTTCATATTTCTTTTACATATATATATGTTTAAGTTCTCCACTACAAGTATTAATTTCTCACCTAAAATTGGATTTGAGAAAGTTAACACTCTAAAGTCATTCTTATTTAATCGAACAAATATACAATGTAAAAAGTGATCAATATCTTTTCTAAAGTCATTCTTAATTAATCGAACAAAAATACAATGTAAAAAGTGATCAATATCTTTTCTAAACCAATTCCCAACATAAACGTTTTTTCAATATTGTTTCTAAACATTTTAGTGATACGTATGCAAATTGAATGATTTGAATTTGAAATTATATATGAGTTAATGTAAATAAAACAATTTGTACCTATTAAAATGAGACAGGTTTAGTTATAACCTAATATTCAATGTATAGGTGATGTAGACAAAATTAAAGATAAAACAGTCTAATCATTTTCTTTCTTAACTAACATTATTTACTAAAAAACATATATGAAAACACTAATATATACATTAAAGTAACATTGGTTATATATATTTTCAATTATCTATTGGTTATATTTTATAGTACTGCATCTCGATCAAAACTGTAAGAAAAAAAAATGTCACTTTTACATTATTTTCATACTGAAGTTGACATTCATCTCCAGCAGTATATTATTTTTTACAATTAAAAAAAAAGGATTTTATCAATCCAGACCCCGAAAGATAATTTTTCTATCAACGCGGGTTATGATAGATAAATCTTATCAATCCGGGGTTCGAAAGATTGAAAACTATCAATTTAAGATATCAGAATAAAACGTCGTTAACGTATTATATCACGGCGTTATCTTATTTTTCTCTCTCAGCTGATGTGGCTCTCAAATAACGCTTACCAACGTTATCTTATTTTTCTCTCAGCTTATGTGGCTCTCAAATCACGCTTACCTTAAATCTCAAATCATGTCTACCTGGATATCAGGTTACACGTAGATTTAAAAAAAAAACAAATATTGTTTTCTTTTACTAGTTATTATATTTGATAAAATATCCAACTAAATACAAAATTTACTGATTTTTATATAAATTCAATACACATTCAATTTAATTACTATTATATATATTTAAATAATATCAATCAACAAAATATATTATCATACAAATATTTTTTCAATATATATTTTCAGCAAAAGTAAATATCGTGAAGTTATCGATATTATAAAAGATACCATATTGCAAAATATTGATATTAATTATAGACTCAATATATGTATTATTGTGCATAAATTAATATCTAAAAAAATGTAAGTATATCAATATTATCATGCTGTTATTTGTCGATAGATATTATTGAACAAAAATTAATATAAAAAAATATCGATATTAATTGCGGATAATTGATAGATATGATCATACTGTTATTTGCCAATATATATTATTGAAAAAACATTAATATCACATATTATAATGTTGTTATTTGTCGATATATATTACTGAACAAAAATTAATATCACAAAATGTTGATATTAATTGCAGATAATTCATAGATATTATAATTTGACAAAAATCAATATCACAAAATGTTGATATTAATTGTGGATAATTCATAGATATTATTTGACAAAAATCAATATCATAAAAATGTCGATATTATATATATTGAATGTGTATTTAAGTATATATAATAGTAATTGAATTGAATGTGTATTGAAATTATATAAAAAATCAGTAAATTTTGTATTTAATTGAATATTTTATAGAATATAATAACTAGTAAAAGAAAATGATATATATATATATATTTTAATCTACGTGTGACCTAATATCCAGGTAAGCGTGATTTGAGAGTCATATCAGCTGAGGGAGAGCCACATCAGCTGAGAGAAAAAAAATAACGCTGAGGGAGAAAAAAAACGCGGTGATAGAATACGTTAATGACGTTTTATTCTAATATCTTAGATTGATAATTTTCAATCTTTCGAACCCCCGATTGATAAGATTTATTTTTCATAACCCGCGTTGATAGATAAGTTATCTTTCGGGGTTTGGATCGATAAAATCCCTACAAAATAATATTCTATAATATATATATATATATATATATATATAAGCAGGATATTCTGCCAAAAATAGCTACAATAAATGTCTCATTTATTAAATATTTCCATTTTAAGAAATCATTAATAAATTTTATTTTAAATTTATTAATAAAAAAACATAAATATTAATATTTAGTACATTTAATTTTATATTTATTGTATAGAAACTCAAAAGAAAAAGTAAATAGATAAATTTATATATATATATATATATATATTTCTATACTATAATAATAGAGGAAAAATTTGAGATATTTATAAAAATACTATTTTCTCAACAAAAAAAATGTCACATCAACAATATTTTTATTTTTCATTTTTTATTATTTAATCCATTCAATTTTATACACCAACAATACATAATGTTCAAACAATAATTTCAATAATAAATATTAATTTGTTTGGGGATAATTGTATCATATTTAATATAAATATAATTTATAAATAGGTGTAACACTATTAAAAATGTGTATATATACATATATATATATATTTAGTGTGAATTATATGTCATTCTAAGTATTTTTAAAATTAATATTTGTAAGTGTCCCATCAACAAATTTTTTATTTTGCATTTTTTAGTATTTAATTAATTTGATCTAATAATATTAATATTGTATTAATTTATTCTCATTTTATCAATCTTAATTAAATTATTTTATTGAATAATTTATTAAAAATCAACAATAGATATCCAAACAATAATTTCAATAATAAATGTTAATTTGCATAGGGATAATTTATACCATAATAATATAAATTAATAAATAAATATAACACTATTAAAGATGTGTATATATACATATATGTATATATGATATGTATTTAGTCTGAATTATATGTCATCTTCAATATTTTTTATATTATACATATCTCATAATCAAATAAATTTTTAGCTTTTTACTTTACACTCAGGACTTTACATATTTTTATATGAGAGTGCACATTTTGAATTTATATGGCTCACCTGATTATTTAAATTATATGCTTAGTTTCTAATTATATTGTCATCATCATGATCGTAGACTACTACTACATTTTGATTATGTGTTGAGCTTAAATTGTAATGATCAATGTCTTGCTATATCAATTAATTTATGTGATACTTATAATGAATAATTATCTGTCATCTTCGATGTTAAGTGATATTAATAAAAAAAATTATAATTCAATTTATTTTGAAATAAAAGGTTGAAAATACATAATTGACAGTGTTTGCATCAAGTTCCTACGTAAAATTTCTAATTTTATTGTGTAATGTTTCTATATATACATACTCACACACATGTATTTAATTTAAATAATTAAATTTGATTTTTAATTCATAACTGTTTTAGTTTTTTTTTTTGTATATTTAATTTAAGTGACTGAAGATATTAGTTTGTAACACATATGATAAAAAAAATGTTTCGACTATAATTGTTGTGTATAAACAATTTTTTAAAAAATTTACAAACTTTACAGGTAGAATTTCCAATTTTGATTTGAAAATCATGATATTGATATTTTTGTTGTTAGTATTAATCATAGATTAGTGAATTGGTTGTGTATAATATCAATATATTGTTGTGAATTGAATTATCTTAAGCAAATTTATACTTTCTTAGTTATTATATATTATATTGTCTTTTATATACTAAAATTACTTACACTATATTATGAAATAATTAATATTTACCAACATTATATCACAAAACGCGCATCGCGTGGGTGTGAGTACTAGTATTCCATAAAAACAGAAGAAAGTATTTTAAGGTAAAATAAATCTTGCATTGAATCCAAGACAAGGTTGGTGGTTGAGATAATTTAGTGTGGACTTTTAAAACAGTAGGCGTTGCCATTTGACTCGGGGGCCCGATAGACAAGTTATATGAACGAATTCAGTGATTGTTAATTGTTATGGTGAGACAAATCTTTATTATTCACAAACAAAATTCATTTTCATAAATAATATACGAAGTTTGAAGTGTGAGTTGTGATTGACTCATCTCAAGTTATTAGATCTCATATATGACCTTTTCTTTTTCCGAATAAAATTTCATTAACATATAAGATTCATTTTAAAAATATTATATTACAATAAAAAAAATAGTAACTTAATTATATCTCAATTTAACAAGATCAATGTAAAAAATAAATCACATACACATGAATTACAATGTGTCCCTTTTACTTTTTGTATTGTAAAATTGATATATAATAATATATTCAATGATAACAATAAATCAACAACAATAAAAAATAAGTAAAGAATAAACACAAATTTTATTCAAAAATTAGATTGATAAAAAAGTGAGAAAGATAAAAAAGAAAAGAAAAAAGACAGGATATCCATTTTAATGGGCTGAAAAACAAAAAAGAAAAGAAAAATTTGCACCTACAAAGAATACAAGTGTTGGTTTGTGTGTTAATGTATTTTATTTATTTTTTAACTAATATTATGAAATTACATAAATACCCTTGTATTTTTTTAAAATTTCGGGGGGGCCCAGTGCCCCCCTTGGCCCAAGTGTAGGCCCGTCACTGACTGCTGGAGTAAACAAATATTCTTAAATTCTTAAGAATTCAGCACACTGCTAGAGATGCTCATTTAAGTGTTAATTGTAGCAATCCCATCATTTTGTATATATTACCGAACTTTTTTTGAGAAATATATATATAGCTGTAAAGGTTGACACTAAACTACCAAACTACTTTTTTCCGGTTATAATTTTCATCAAATTTTGACATGTGACTTGCAGTGGACATCATGTTAATTACAGTTCCCATCAAACTATCAACAATTTCGAACATAAATCATTACGGGTTTTACACTTACAACACCATGCAAACTCATTTTCGAACCACGTTTTTAACCGAAATTTTGAAATGTGACTTGCGCGTGAATTACATCACCCCACCAAACTGTCAATAGTTCTTTGCACATCTATACAACTTAAACTTTACAGGAACACCTCGTGATGATCGTGAAACAATGTTAATCAATCCACAAAAAAATTAAAAATAAATATACCATAGTTGCTCAACATATCATTTTTTCTACATGTTTTTTTGATCATATGAAATTGTTAAACTTTTATTGGTGGATGCATGAAACATTTAATCTTGGGAAGTTATCATATTTTGTGGATTATTTTGACTTTGTAACTCCTAAATACCTAGTAGTATGAGGAGGATCGTATTAACTTTAGGTTATGTTGATTGTGAACAATGTTTATGATGTTGATAATATTGTGATGATGAATATTCGTTGTCATTTCACTTATAGATGTTGTACAAGGACAACCATTGAAAACAGGGAAAACACGGTTGTGGAAAACATCAAAATCACAATGGTTAATAAGGCTTGTGCAAACCGTTGGCACTATTAAAAACGACAACGATTACAATTTGTTGTAAAATCCAAACAACAACTTAAACCGTTGTGCCAACCGTTGTAGTTCACCTCTACGACAACGGTAAAAAATTCGTTGTAAAAGTCCATAACTCAACAACCACAGTTAAAACTGTTGTGCCAACCGTTGTAGTTAACCTCTTCGACAACGGTCAAAAATCCGTTGTAAATTTCATAACACAACAACAACAGTTAAAATCGTTGTCGTAGACAATTTTTCACCGTTGTGGTAGATGATGTTGTCGTAGACACCCCTTAACCACAACAGTTAATAACCGTTGTGGCTGACATTTTCGACAACAGTTAATACCGTTGTGGTAGACAATTTTTTTTACCGTTGTGGTAGATGGTGTTGTCGTAGACACCCTTCAACAACGGTTAATTTCTTATAGTTGTGGTTGAGGTTGAGCGAATTTCTTGTAGTGATCTTTTGCGCAAACCAAGTTGAAATTTCAGTTTACAGAGGTCTTATGTGAGAGGATTAGCAGCGACAAATCACCATGTTTATGCAATAAGACTTGACAACAATGAAGGGAAAGTTTTGCCTCTCTCTTCAAACCCTAATTCGAACATGAAATTCCCTAAGTAATCCACGATAATATAACGTTTCAATTATTTCGAAAAAAATCCTTAAAAAATTGTCACGTGAAAGTCACATATCAAAATCTGATTAAATTTACTGGAAAATGAATTTGGTAGTTTAAATGTTAAATCCAATTAGTTTATATATATCCAGACAAAAAATAATAGTTTGGTGGTTTATGTGCAAAATCACTAATAGTTTGGCCGGGTTGCTGCAATTAATCTAATTTCACGAGCGAGTCACCTGCTAAAATTCGGTGAAAAATGACTGAAAATTTAATTTGACGATTTAACTGTCGAACTCGTATAGTTTATATATATATATATATATATATATATCGATACTTAAAAACAATTCAATAATTTATATATGCAGAATCTCTTATAATTTGGTGTGGCAATTAACCATATAAAATTTGAAGTATCACTTATATATTAAAATTGAGAGATGACCAAATATTGATGTTAATTCTAAATTTTTTTAAAGCTTTCCCATTACATAATGATCGCATAAACTCACACAAAAAAAAAAAAAAAAAAAAAAAGAAGCAAGAAGAAGGAACAAAATCATAATTTTCTAACTTGTATTACTTATTTATCTGAAATTTCTCATGAATGCATGATATATCAGATTCATAATTTTGTATTCTCTTTAATAATTTGTTAATTCATACATGTAGAATCAAAAATATCTTAATTTTGGTGCGTTAGGGTATTATTATATTTTAGTTATGGATGTGTAGGAGTTTAAACTATATATAGTAGTAAACTAAAATATGAGAGTTGTAAAATATATGTATTCTATGAAAAACATATACTTAATAAAATTACAAATAAGAAATAAAATGGCAACATAAAATTGTAAATAAGAAAATTAATTAATGAAATTATGTATTTAAAATAAAGAAATTAAATTATTATCTGAGAAAATTATACATACAATTACTTTTGGCATAATAGTCTAAGCCTATTTTTTCTGAATATAATCACATATTAAGTATAATTATAGCATTAATCTTATATAATTGATTATCCATCTTTGTATTTAAATTTATATCAACTCCAATATGTTTATATAACATACATTTAGAGTTTAAAAGATTTTTAAAATTTCAAGTATCATAACATTATGACACAATATTATCATAACATTATGACACAATATTTTTGTACTAAATTAACTTTATTGTGCTTTATGTGATTAATGGGCCCGGATGATGGTTTTATTTGTGACAAACATAATTAGTAGAGAAATTCAACTAAAATATTCTAGAGAAAGGACTTGGGTGTCTCGGACAACGGATCCTGATTCGTACCCCCAACCCGACCCGATCCAGCCCATTCAACCATATATATATTTTTTACTTTTTTTTCCCACTCCAATGCGTGCCCTAACAGATCTGTAGCTTCCATTTTCCTTCTGCACAGAATGTGTCAGATCCATTTTCCTTCTGCACAAATCGCCGCTGGTTCCATTCTCCTTCTGCATCTTCTCCATTCTCTTTCTTCTCTGCTTCGCATCTTCTTCTCTCCACTCTCCACAATGCCTCCTTTTCCTCTCCATCTTATTCACCTTCGTTTTGCGCTCTAACTCTTCTTCTTCTTCTTCTTCTTCTCCATTAAGATGCACCGTTTCTTCTTCTCTATCAAAGTTTGATTGATCGAATTGAATAGATTTGCTCTAGAGTTTCTTTGCATAATGATTCTGTGATAACAATTCATATGTATTCTGCAATTCTGTAAATTTTGCAGAAAAATGAGGAAGAATATGATATAAATCGCAGTTTTGGAATTTAGAAATTTTAAACTCACTATACAGTAATGTAATACCTATAGAGTATATATGTAATACCTATAAAATATACATGTGATACATATAGAACAAAAGTTCGAACAAATAATTCATAACTTTATTGAATGAACACATGATTCCTTAAGAGTATACATGTAATACCTATAGAACAAAAAATTGATACCTTTATTGAGTAAGTTTGTAATACCTATAGAGTATACATGTAATACCTATAGAGTAAACACATGATACTTATAATTGAATCTCAAGAAATATAGTGTAATACCTATAAGGTATACATGTAATACCTAGTGTAATATATACCTATAGGATATACATGTAATACGTATAGAGTAAACACATGATACCTATCATTGAATCTCAAGAAATGTAAGTATAATATATATAGACCTATAGGGTATACATGTAATATCCATCATTGAATTATTAATTACGAAATCAGGTGTGCGTGGGCGCACACTAGATTTGCTATGGGCGCGCGTGGAGGCTGCCCACGCGGCGGATCGTGTCAGGGGACATAGATCTTAGATCCGTACCCAGGGGCACAAAAGTTTTTGCCAATATTCTATATAAAGATCTTTAAAAAATGTGTAAGCTGGTTAACTGGTCCAATTGATCACTTCTAATTAATATTAGCTCGTATGTCTAATATAACTTTTGAATTTAGTGTACGTGTTATAATAAATGTGCATGTTATTGTTCCTTTTATATAATTCTTCAATAATAAAAATTAAAAAACTTGTAATCACAAATGTTGTACGTAAAAATTTAACAACATAAAAATTATAATTTCTAATAAAACTTAATTCATAGAGTACTAATTGATCAACTATATACGTTTTATATAAGGAAGTCTTTCAAAATTGATATTGCGTTGGTCCCAAGTGGTAGAAGGTTTAGAGAGATTGAATAAACATTCTCAAATTTTTCACTTTTACTCCAAAGATTGTAAGTTCCTGCAGGGAGCAGTAAGTTACAGAGTTTGTTGTTTTAGATCAGAGGTTACTGCTTGAGCAGTAGGCTAAGGAACTTTAAGAGTTTTATGCACAACGGAAAATACTTAGAAATATGATGTTTTCTGAAAACACAGATGATGTTGTATGAAAGATATAGATATGTAGAAAGCTTTAAATAAAACAGGTAGAGCACACAACACGATATATAGTGGTTCGAGGGTGGAATAATCCTCTATGTCCACTCTACTCCTTTCACACAGGAGGAACTTTGTTAATGGTTGATTCATTTACAAAGACTAAACTAATACAATCTCACCCTAACAAGATTAGTAGCCTCCCACACAGGTTACTGCTAGACTAAACTACAACAACCCACACATGACTCTTACTCTTCTAACAGGAGTGAACACACTTAGCATGAACTATCCTCTTCTAAGAGACTCCTAAAACAATCTATAGAAATTAAAAGGTGTTGGTCCCAAGTGATAGTAGGCTTAGAGTGGGGGGGGGGGGTGAATAAGCCTACTCAATTTTCAAACTTTTCTTAACTTCAGAAGGCTTAGGTCTAGAGACAGTAACCTTTTGGAGGTTACTTATCAGAGTTATATTGCGGAAGCTTTCTCTCATTGCAAGACCAAGTATGAAAGACATGCATCTAACATAAGATATGTAGATAGATTAGTAAGCACAGATAAACACATAGATATACAGAGGTTCGAAGGTGTATTAACCCTTCTACATTCTCTCTGCCTTTTCTCAAGAGGGAACATTTGTTAATCTTATTGATTTATGTAGCCCTATCTATTACAACACACAGACTTAACAAGTAAGTAGCAAGACTACACATAGTTGCTCACAGCTGCTTGCCTACTCTTCTAACTGATCCACACAAGATCCTATCCAACCCACTCAAGATCCTTACTTTCTTCTACAGAAAGCGAACAACTTATCAGGATCCTAGTCTTGACTAAGCACTCCTAGACAGTCCTTAAAGGTTTGTCTTCTTCTTCAATTGGGTGCAGCAAGCTTTGGTTTCTTTTGCAGGTAGCTCTGCTGTAGCTTGCTGCTGGACTGAGTAACTGAATATTCTAGCGTTTCTGTGGTGTAGAGTGTTTGAGCTTATTACTCTTCTTTTGATCTTTTGTACACTCTTTTCTCTCTTATTCTTTTTCTTCTTCTTTATTCCCCTGCTATGCTTTATTTTCTTCTATAGGTCTTCCCCCTCTTGTACGCTCTCTCTTGCGCTTTTCTATCTTCTTCTCTTCTCTGTGCTATCTTCTCTCTACTCTCTTCTTCTTCAATCTTCAGTCTTTTTCTATTTATAGATTAGGAAATCTGCCCGTTGAAGGTGGGTAGGTTTCCATCATTAAATGCACCGTTCTTCTTCTGATACACGCCAGCTTTTGTTTTCCACGTGTCTTCATTTGATTAGCTCATTTCTTCTTCTCTACCGATAACTTTTGACTTCCTTCCCATGCCTGCTTTGTAGCTTCCTCTTCATGCTTCCTTTGGAGCTTCCTTCCCTGGCTTTTCTCTGTCAGGTGGCTTGAGGCTTCTTTAGCTTGCTGCTTTGCAGTATGCTTTGACATGGTCTCTTTATTTGATTGGCTCATTTCTTCTTCTCTCTACCGATAACTTTTGACTTCCTTTCTATGCCTGCTTTGTAACTTCCTCTTCATGCTTCCTTTGGAGCTTCCTTCTTCGGCTTTGCTCTGTCAGGTGGCTTGAGGCTTCTTTAGCTTGCTGCTTTGCAGTATGCTTTGGCATGGTCTCTTCCAGGTGGCTTCCTGTCAGGTGGCTTGAGTCTTCGGTAGATTGCTGCTTCGCAGTATACTCTGGTACGGTCTCTTCCAGGTAGCTTCCTGCAGTAAGCACTATCCTTTTAGTTACCCAGATTCCTTTCACCATTCTCTTCAGTATCCTTCCTCTAAAGGTTTCTCTGTCATATCTTTCTGCAGTAACCTTACAAGATAGGTTATGCTTATAGAATGAGAGTTACTATTCTTATGGTTTTGTCTTCATCAAAACATACTTAAATATGTTCTAACAATTCCCCCCCCCTTTTTATGATGACAAAACCTTTGCTGAAAAGATCAAAAGTTCATAATCATTTAAGCACAAAAAGCAGATTTATAAAATATAAATATAGAGGATACTGCTTTCATTAAATCACATATAAGTGAAAAAGAAAGGTCACAAGGAGTGAGATTTTAGAGAACAAAAGATATTTTATATAGATAAAACATTTACATTACAACGCAGTAAGCAAAGTACAATGTAAATATTCTATCTTGTTTTTCAGGCTCATTCTTTTTTCTCTTGCTCTTTCCTTTATTTCTTTTCCCCTTTTGCTTGCTGCTAGCTTTCATCTTCTGTCTAGCTTTTCCCTCTTCAGTGCAAGTTCTTGCTCTTAGTTGGTTTTCCTCTTTGATTGTGGAGTGAGCACAAAAAGGTGAAGAGGCTTGAAGAGAGAGAAGAGAGGTTACACACATGGGGAAGTTGCACTTCAGAGAAGTCTAGGTGCAGTAGCTTGCTCCAGCCTTTCATCCTTCTCCTAATCTCACCAACTCTTCTATCTGTCCCCTCCTTCTCATTCTCTTGTAAACAAAATTCATCCAACACCTGGAAGGGCTGGAATAATCTCTTCTCCACTTTGGAAGACTTTTGATCTTCCAAGATCCTTCGCAGTTTCTTTCCCCTTTTCGACATCATCATCGAGCTGAAGCTCAGGGGGTACTAGAGAGGGATCCTTTGCTCCATCCTCCGACCTTTAAGAGGAGAACTTAAGTGCAAGTACTTTGGAATTGAGGTGAGGGCAATAAGCTAGAAGATCGAGTCTTCTGAGAAAGATCTGCTTAGCGAGAATCAAGCGTGAGAGGTGACTTTTCGTGATTTGAGAGGTGCTTGGTTAATTATTTACAGAAAATGTGCTGTTAAGAAGGAATAGAGAGTGTTGGATACATTTGTAGAATGTTTTGATGAGACAAATCCTTAAAGTAACTCTAATATGCATAACCAATCTTAGGATAGGTTACTGCAATAGAGTTACTGCAGAAGATTAAAAGAAACAGAGAAAGTGTCAAGTGGAAGGACACTGAAGAGAATGATTATAAAGAATCGGATGAACTAATAAAAATACTATTAACATTAGGAAGCTACTGGAAGGAACCTCGCCAAAGCAGAACACAACGGGACAGGAAGCTACCTGGAAGACCATGCCAAAAGCATACTGCACAGACAACATGCTATAGAAGCCTCGAAGCCACCTGAAGGAGAAAGCCAGACAAAGGAAGCTCCAGAGTGAAGCTAGAGGAGGGAGCTGCAGAGCAGGACATGGGCAGAAAAGGTCAAAATTACCGGTAGACACAAGAAGTTACCGGTAGAGATAAAAAGAAGAGGAGTCAATCTGAAGAAGACACGTGGAAAGCGAAAAGCTGGCGTGTGTCAGGAGTGCGGCGCATCAATGTCAAAAATCTGTCTACCTTGAACGGGCAGATTTCACAACCTATAAAGAGGAGGACTGAAGACTGCAATGGTGTGAGAGAGAAGCACCAAGTGTGCAAGAGAGAAAAGAAGTGAGCACATCAGATTATCCAAGCTCACAGAGAGAAGCGCAAAAGAAGAGAGAAGAGCTTAAAAGAGAGAAGCGCAGAAAAAGGGGAAGCCTTAGAAAAGAGAGTGTTAAAGGAGAGTTGATGAAAAGAAGAAGAGCTCGAACACTCTACACCCCAAGAAGATGCACACCCAGTCTACCAGTCAGCAGCAAGGCTTCAGCAGAATCAATCTGCATACGAAGGCCAAGCTTGCTGCACCTAGTTGAAGAAGAAGGAGATAAACCTCTCTTAAAGGTTGTCTCGGAGTACTTAGTGCGAGGAGTAATGTCCTGCTGAGTTTACGACTTTCTAGGAGAGAAAGTGAGGACCCTGGGTGGGTAGAGTAGGATCCTGTGTGGGTCAAGGGAAAGTAGGCAAGCATCTGTGTGAAGGTTTGCTACTTATTCGTTAAGGGTGAGTTGTAATAGATAGGTCTATGTAAATCAACCAGCTTAACCAATGTTTCCTCCTGTGTGGAGGAAGAGAAGACGTAGAAGGATTACTCCACCTTTGAACCTCTATACATGCTTGCGTCTTTATCTGCTTACTGTCTTACATATACTCTCTTTGATAAACTGCATATCTTCTAGTGAGCACAAAGATAGGTTTCCGCATTCACTCTGATCATTAACCTCCCAAAAGGTTACTGATATTAGAAATAAGCCAATAGACTTAGAAAGAAGTTTCAGAAGATAAGGTAGGCTTATTCACCCCCCCTCTAAGCCTACCTACAGCAATTTCGGGACCAACAGAGAGAATGGTTTCCAACAATCGGGTGCCATATTGGTTAAGGATATAAGAGATAGGATATATGAATGAATATAAAAAGTAAGAAGTGCATGTATATAGAGTTTGAGATACTCCCTATTTTGAGTGATCTGTGAGATCCTACGGTTGGGGTTAGATCTTTAAAGATCTCATTAATTGCTTCGCCAATTTCCAATAAAGTTGTTTGCAGTTTCCATAGCTTTACTTTTTTTCTCCTCTGCATGAGATGATTGGTTGTATGTTTGGTTAACATTTGATTTTCATCCCTTAGATCTTCCTAATCGTATGGCTGATATCCTAGGGTTCTGAAAAATATGGTCTGCTTTTCATGCGCACACGTTACCGATTGCTTTTTGGTAACCGCTAAGTTTGATGAGATGTAACCCACCAGTGACCTTTTTTCCAGTGACTTGATGATAAGTACCCTGAATTTTTTAGTGACCTAGTATCCAGAAGTTTGGTGTCTAGCATCCTGGTATTCAGCGACCTGGTGTTCATCGACCTAGTATCCAGCAACCTGGTATCTAGCGTCCTGATATCCAGCGACCTGTTATCCAGCGACCTAGTATCTAGTAGCCTGGTGTCTAGCGTTCTGTTTGTCAGTGCTTCATTTTTCCTTAACTTCGTAAAGTCTTTCCCTCTGAATTCAGTAGCCTATTATCTAGGGTGAGGTGACCTTCCGTTAGAATTTTCAGCTTCCAGTAGCAATCGCATCTTGGGTTGCTCTTGTGTCTGCTTCCTGTTGATTTTGCAGATATGTTCCTTGAAGCTTGCTTTTGTTCTTGTAGGACCTTTTTAAGCGTTGAGACCTTCTTCTTGGTTGCTCATAGGTCTGAATATTGTTTCTTGTAGCCCTCTGTCGAAGGTACCTGCAGAACGAATATCCTTACATAGGTACCCATACGAGTATAGGTCCTTTTTGGGTTAGTTTGCTTTCAGGAACTCAAACTTTCTTTACTACAGTCAGTTGCTGTAGAGATAGTTTGTTCCTTTAAGATTTTTGCCAGTAAGCATAGGATAAAAGAAATTGGGTGTGTGCAGGTGTTTACTTACTGTATATTTTTGGAGTATGAACTCCTTTAGATGTAGATTAGACAGAACATGATACCAGTAAGGTAGACGGTTTTCTTCTCTTCTTGGAGTTGCTGTTGTTTGCTTAGTTTCTTCAGGATTAGGTTGCTGCAAACATCTTTCAGCATACTCATTTCCATTGGGTTTCTTCAATGGTTTTACCTCCCTTGCCTACTGAGTTACCTTGGTTTGTACTATAAGTTCCCCTTACTTTATGATTATCTCTTTCATATGTAGGGTAACTTTCAGTACAAATTTAGGTACTCCTGAGGTTTCTGCATGAGTAGGTGAAACATCTTCTTTGGAAATCAATGTGCAGGCTTCTTTTCTCATTTATAATTCAAGTGACCAGAAATTTTTAAACCTGTTATCTTCAGCCCTCAGATTACTGATTTTCTTTTGAGTTGAAGATTATTTCCTTTGGCATTCTTGAACTTTAAATTGCTCAGGGTCACTTGAGTTTCTAACCAGACATAGATAAATTGAGCTAGCTTGATATAGAAAGTATTAGAGTGAAATTAGAACAAGGTACCTGGTCATAGTTATTCTTTTCTTAAGAGTTGTCTTATCGAGTAGATCCTTGCTTCCTTTTGTAATATGAGCTGGTTGACGGAGTAAGCTTCTCTTCTTACTCATTTGCTTAACTTCTTTAGCATCTTCTTTCAAGGTTATTGTCCACTCTTCACTGTTGTCTCGAGGCTTCAGTATGGTTCATACTCCCAGCTTTGCTTTGTATTAGCTTCCTCTTCATGCTCAGCAACTTGCTTTTGTTGGTCTGCTCTGTATAAAGTAAAAGCTTGCTTCTAATGAACAACTTCCTACTTAGCAGCCTGTTCCTCGAGCATAGCTTGTTTTTCATCAGCTTCCTACTTCTGAACAACTTTTTCTTCACAGCTCAGCCTGCTCTACAATTTGTTTCTTAGCCGTTGTTGTCTTTACACCAGTCATACTCTTTAAAGAAGGCAATAGATTTTTCTAATCTATGGTGTGGGGGGGAGAGAGAGAGAGAGAGAGAGAGAGAGAGAGAGATGTTTTCAATGATGGGATCTGGTTGCTCCGATACCACTTGTTGGTCCCAAGTGGTAGGTAGGCTCAGAGGATGGGGGGTGAATAAGCCTACTCAATTTTCAAACATGTCTTTTCTTCAGATGGCTTCGTTCCAGAATCAGTAACCTTTTAGGCGGTTACTTATTAGAGTTATATTGTAGAAGCTTTCTCTCATTGAAAGACCAAGTATGAAAAACATGCATCTAGAATAAGATATGTAGATATAACGGTAAGCACAAATAAACGCATAGATATACAGAGGTTCGAAGGTGGAGTAACCCTTCTATATCCTCTCTGCCTCTTCTCAAGATGGAACATTTGTTAATCTTGTTGATTTATGCAGCCCTATTTATTACAACACAGACTTAACAAGTAAGTAGCAAGCCTACACATAACTGCTCACAACTGCTTGCCTACTCTTCTAACTGATCCACACAGGATCCTATCCGACCCACTCAGGACCTTACTTTCTTCTACAGAAAGCGAACAGCTTATCAGGATCCTAGTCTTGATTAAGCACTCCTAGACAGTCCTTAAAAGGTTTGTCTTCTTATTCAACTGGGTGCAGCAAACTTTGGCTTCTTTTGCAGGTAGCTCTGCTGTAGCTTGCTGCTGGATTGAGTGACTGAATATTCTAGCGTTTCTGGGGTGTAGAGTGTTTGAGCTTATTACTCTTCTTTTGATCTTTTGTACACCATTTTCTCTCTTCTTCTTTATTCCCCCGTTATGCTTTCTTTTCTTCTATAGGTCTTACCCCTCTTTTACGCTCTCTCTTGCGCTTTTCTATCTTCTTCTCTTCTCTGTGCTATCTTCTCTCTGCTCTATTCTTCTTCAGTCTTCAGTCTTTTTCTATATAGATTAGGAAATGTGCCCGTTGAAGGTGGGTAGGTTTCCATCATAAAATGCGCCCTTCTTCTTCTGATACACGCCAGCTTTTGCTTTCCACGTGTCTTCATTTGATTGGCTCAGTTCTTCTTCTCTCTACTGATAACTTTTGACTTCCTTCCCATGTCTGCTTTGTAGCTTTCTCTTCATGCTTCATTTGGAGCTTCCTTCACTGGCTTTGCTCTGTCAGGTGGCTTGAGGCTTCTTTAGCTTGTTGCTTTACAGTATGCTTTGGTATGGTCTCTTCCAGGTGGCTTGAGTCTTCGGTAGCTTGCTGCTTTGCAGTATGCTCTGGTACGGTCTCTTCCAGGTAGCTTCCTGCAGTAAGCAATATCCTTTAAGTTACCCAGATTCCTTTCACCATTCTTTTCAGTATCTTTCCTTTGAAGCTTTCTCTATCGTATCTTTCTGCAGTAACCTTGTTGCATTAACCTTACAAGATAGGTTATGCTTATAGAATGAGGGTTACTATTCTTATAGTTTGTCTTCATCAAAACATACTTAAATATGTTCTAGCAAAAGGTTTTTCTTCTTTAACTCGAAGTGGAGCAAGCTTCTGATAAGGTAGCTCAGGTAGCTGGATTGCTTGCTACTGATAGATTGAGTGACTGAAACTTTAAGGATTAATGCTTGAGAACTTAGAAAATTGCTTGTGAGCTCATGAGTTTTAGTTGTTGTTTCAGATGCACTCATCATCTATTTATAGGCTTCAGGAAAGCTTCCTAATCAGTGAGGTCTCCAGCTGTGATTAGCTAGTATAGATCTTCTGCGCATTCTGGTACACTGTTACACTATGCCCTTCATTCTGCTGAATCATCCTTTTTGTCTCCTAAATTCATCCAGGTGTTATTCTTTGATTGGTTCCTTCTTTAATATTCCTTTAGGTGGATTGGGGGCGTTGATTCAGAAATAACGGTCTTCCAGGATGATCAAGACTTCTTTGTCATTTGCTGGAACTAGCTTGCAGTATGTAGTATGCTTGATTAGCTTCCTTTAGTATCCAGTAAGGTCATCTAGCTCCTTGTAGTGATCAGCATGCTAGGCTAGCTTCCTGTAGAGATCAGTAAGATCAGCATGCTTTAGCTAGCTTCCTGTAGGGTTCCTCCTTAGCTAACTGCAGTTCTGATTATAGTGAGCTTGGTCTCCTTCAGTGAGTTTTCGATCTTCAGGCAACATCTTAACTTAGCAAAACTTTTAAATAGAAAATCCTAAGTTACAAGGTTACTACTTCCTATCTATTACATATTTTGTCTTCATTAAAATTTATACAAAGGTTCCTTACATATTGTAATTTTAATCACTTCTGCTTACCTTTTGCTGTGAAAATTATAGGCCATCTTCTTAGTTCATTGTTTAAGTTAGTAATAAATTTGTAGCTCATTGATGTTTGCAAAATACATACATTATTATTAAATATAATTGCTTAAAATGACTAAGTTTGTACCACAAGATTTACATATACTAAAAGTATTATAATATATATATATATATCATGATGTTAAGAAAATATATTGTTATATTGTATTGTAAAAACATAAAAAATTATTACAATGACAAAAACTTGTATACTCTTGGGACATATAGGGGTATGAATTTAGGTATTATATATATACTCTTCAGGTGTTATATAGATACTTTATATGTGTTATGTTTCTTGGTGTTATAAATATACTCTTCAGGTATCACATATATATTCTTATATACATATGATACCTGAAGAGTATATACATGATACCTGTAGAGTATATATTTAACACCATATGATGATTAATTTGGGGGCACCGTGCCCCCGGGACACACAAGTGTCACTCTATTAGAATATAACACACCGATATAGTTCTAATATATATATATATATATATATATATATATATATTGAAAGTATTAAAATGTCCATTACAAACAGTTATTGATTATATGTAAAATGTAATCATCCCGTCACCCAATTAAATAAAAAATTAAATTAATTGATATTATGTATATCTCACACATCCACAATGAGCACATATTTGATGGTTAGGTATCCAAATCAGCAGTCCTCACAAATATATACCCATTATGTTATGAATATTATAGTGGGTATGGAATCCAAGGCAACTGAGCCTGATCTCTCTCTCTCTCTCTCATGTGGGTGCCTTTCCAAAATTTTCATAAATCCCAGTCATCTTATAAAATGTTTTAAAGATAATTAAAACCCAACAAAATATGAAGATTATAAAAAGTAGTGCAGGAAATTTTATGTTTTGCGACAAGAGTTGAAAAAACTAGTGAGGCATGTGAAGGACTTTAATTAAGCATCTTTTTCTGCTCTTTTCTTTCTAATGTTTGACAGTAAATTAAGAAAGAAAGAAAAAAATTCTAATCGTTTCTTGCACCAATTAAGCGTTTACTGCAAATCCAAATCAATTCTTTATTCTGTTTAAGACAAAATGAGTTCCCAAGTTTCTAGGTGGGCCACTCTAGGCTCTGCCACACTAATTTAAAATGAAACGATTATTTTGTTGTTAATTTATTTTATATTTTATATATATGATTACACATGTAATCCGTAAATAAGCACTTACGTGTATGGGTTTATGATATATCTACAAGAAATTTCAATGTCACGTTTATCCTTCATTTGATGGTAAAACATAAAAGTAGGTTGGGCTAGATTTGTTTAAGTCAGGAGCTGATCATATCTAGATTTCCATCAACAAAAGTGTAAATTTTTTTAAAAAATAAAAAATTAACTAAGAGAACACTGAATTATGATTTAGTTAATGATCCTAAAATGGAGGGAACATGATCATATATAACTATGATTTAGTTAATGATCCTGAATTTCTTGTTTTTCGAAAACATTAAATATTCTTGAAATTAATGATTATTGATGACTAAATTAATATTGGTATGGAAATAAGAGTATTGGAATTTTATCTGTATAATAGGATAAATAAATGAGAGTTGCAGATCATGTTTAATTGAGAATAACATCTAGAGTTCGAATTTTGAGATCTAGGATGAGGAGTAAACTTTTGTATTAGTTACAAATTTAGAGGGTTTTCATTGTAGATTAATTAGACCTAAGTATGAAATTAAAGAAAAATTTGGAGAATTAATTAACCAACTCAAATGAGAAGCATTATTCTTAATGCAAGTTGCAATTAAATTTCATTACAATGCAAGTTGACATAGTTAGGTTTCTGACATTCTGTAGAAGGATTGGTGGCTACAAATCTTGTAGCAGGTTTCGCAGAATTTAATTACCATCAATTTGACACTGTTTCATACGTGGAAACATTCATCTCATTCATCCTTATAAACCAAGGAAATTAAATCATGCTAATTATATGCATAATATTTAAGTTAACAGCCAATTGATACAGCTAACCAATTGTATTCTTATGAATTTCTTGCAAGTTGATGTAAAAACTAAAAAAGAAAAAAACATCGATTGGAATCAATTAAGGGTTTGTCTTACAAAAGATTAAGATAAAAAACAAATGTTATGGCTCTTGGAGGTCAAAAATGTCTATATCTGAATGTGATGCTACGATTAAGGTTCACCTCTTTCATATACGTACATTTGGTTCTTAAAATGATTTTCGAGTTTTGATATTCTATATTTACTTCAATAATATCTTAAATTTAATTTGTTAATTTCAAACTTTCAAGCAAAATTTTCAGAATTATTGTAGTTATTATTATTAATTTTATTACTAAACATATTTTAAAATTTTATATGTTGAATTATAAAATAAACATTCCTGATTTTTATTGAATTTATATTTATTATTACTTTTCAGTGATATATTTGTTAATATTTTAATATTTCAAGTCAGATAAACAATAGAAACGGAATTTTAATTTCACTTATAAGAACCGAACCACACCGACCAGAGATTACTGGTTGATTACAGTTCTTATATGATTGTGTATAATTTTTATTAATTACCAACTTTTAAAGTTAGAAGTAATTTGCAAAAAGTACTTGGTAGATATATTCCCATTGTAGGATACGTAAGTCATTTTACAAAGTTTTCCTAAATTTTATTGTTGTGAAAGTTTAAATTTTTAGTCCTATAACTTTGGTTATATTCGTTTTTTGATTTGTAATTTTTTCTTTTAAATCGAATTTCTCCTGAGAATTTTGAGTTTCATTGTTGCTGAAATGGACGCTAGCTCATCATGTTGATTTGGAGTTCTATATTGAAATGGTTGTATGGTGGAAAAATGAAAAATGTATTCATTTAGTGGAATATTTTTGGTGACGTGTTTATGTTCAATTCTTGAGAATCAAAATTGCAGAAAAATAGGTTTTATTAGTTACGTTGTGTTTGGTTTATTTATTTGTTTATTTATTTTTAACCTAAAGTTTTTCCATTGAGTTTTGCTATATTAGGTTTTTTACGAGGTCAATACATTTCTATCCTTTGGGTTTTCCTTGAACGCACTCTCCTTCTGACTTTTTTTAGTGAAATTTTGATAATTATTTTTTAAAAAGAAGTTGACGAAAAATAGGTTAAATTTGAACAAAATTGAAAATCAACGAAAACATAAAGATTTAACATGCTTTGACTTGCCACATCGGCCTACATGCATGGGAGAAGATCAATCAACAATCCATGACTAAGCAATATTGCAGATTACAATGGAATTGAAAACTAGGTTTTTATTGTTGTAATTTGTATTGATTTGACTGCACCAAAATTTATGGATCAATAAACCAATGATAAAGAAAAGAATAAGATTATATAAAAGACCACTTCATTTGTTGATGTCGAAATTTGTATGAAACAAACCCCTCGATCCAACACCCAAATTAATCGAATCGGATTTGATAAAACAGAATTAAAACATGAAAATCGAAAGAGAAGAAAACACTGGGCCCGGAGCCTAGCCGGGCAAGATTAGGTCGGTTAGTGACCCTGTATTATGAATTGAGAGTTAAATCTCTCTTATGCCTGATTACAATTGAGTGTATGACTTCGAGTTCGGGTCGAATTCAAACCCCTTAACCTTGTTCCTTAAGACCCTATTTATAGATATGCCTGGGATATGATCATTCGGCATCAAAGATGAGATCCCATGATTTTGGGGTTATACATGGAAAAAAATCAAATATTTGCTTATCTATACAAGATATGATATGATTCTAGATGTGTTGCCTTATTTCTGAGGATCATTCGTCGTGCAGCTCGGAATGTTCTTCAGGTTAGGGTCGTCCGATCAGGTCGGTTTACACACCCCGGTTCAGCTCGGCCAGACATGGGTAGTTCCGCTCAGTTTACTCATAGAACCATCTAGAAAAAGCTGGATAATATTCTGAGGCGTAACACTACCCCTAGATTTGGTGAAATGTCATGAATTTCTGCAGAACCTAACATTCGAGCTGTTCTTTACGCCACGTGTCAACTTCATGTGCTTCGAAAGTTGAAAAAATGTGGTTGAGTCGTGTGCCACTGACACGACGTTAGTCATGCCTATAAGTAGGGCATGCTGCCATTTTATTTTTTCACCTTTCAACAATCATCTTCTTCCCCCAGCTTATATCTTTTTTGCTCGTGGAAGTTCAGGTAATCCTTTTCGTTTGTCACAATGTCTGCTTCTTCAAATTCTGACAAAGTTCGTGAATATGTTGAGGGGAATAGCGTTCAATTGCTAGGATCCTCTCCATCAGAGTCCACTAGATCTAATACCCTGTCCAACAACCATCCATGGTTGTTGGCCCTTCTCAGCATGGACCTGACAGAGCCCTATATACTTCTCCTTCGGCTAGAGACTCTGGCTTTTCCGTCAATGCTTCTTGTTTCCCTTCCACCTCTATTGCCACCAACCTTATCAAATGGCGGGCTAAATTTGAATTTCGGCGCAATGTGCGTCTAGTTGTTTCCGACCTTGAAGATCAAATGCACAATCCTTCAAAAGGGTTTGTTGCCTTCAACATCTGATCTTTGGAGACCGTCCTTCACTTTCTTTTTGCTCATATCCTTAACCATTTCCGGTTGCAATGACAACTAGCTTTTGCTCAAATTTACCCAAGTGACTGGTCTATTCTGATCAACCTTCTTGTCCTTTTTCAAACCTATGGATTCCCTGTTCCTACTTTTTCCGAGGTCAATTGGTTGCTCGGCCTGAAAGCCTCTCCTGGGACTGACAAGCATTTTAACTATCTATCAACCAGAAAAGGCCGCCCTCAATTGATCACTGACCTTTTTTCCTCGGTGAAGGAATGACGATCCAAGTGGTTTTGGGTTGGTGGTGATTGAGCCAACCCCATGCCCGTCTCGCATTTATGCCAACCCTGTTTTTCGACCTTTAGCTCTCCTAAAGGTATTCTAACTTATTTTTATTAATTTTTCAACTCTTCAGATGTTTAATATATAATTATTTTTACAACTGTCAATCTTGCTTGTCTCTATGTCGGTCAAGAATTTACCCGAGGTCTTGATTTCCTGCTTCACCACACTTTTTAGGACGCCCGTCCTTTAGCCTCTCTGACCTCATCGAAGCACCTCTGCAAGGCTGGTTTAATTCCTCCTTTTGAACGAGCTCATTTTCTTGCCTGTGGTAGGCCTTGATTTTTATCCTATTCTCTTTTTACTAACCTGTCCTTATAATTTACCTCGGCTACTTTCTCCAATCTCTGCCAAACAAATGGATCATGTTGCTTCTATTGTCGGTTTGCTTGTGCTTATGCTTCTGCTCGTTCTCATGCTCCTTGGAAAGGTTGCCTTCTTTTCTGCTATCCTATTTAGAATCCATGTCTCCTTCTTCTGAAGTTATGGGGGAACTTTTTCCGGGGGTGAGAAGAGCTTTTGAGACTCTTATTCATGTCTGGACTGACGATTTGGAGAAGTATGCTCACATGATGACCATTATTGACTTGGAGAACTGTTCCCGAGTGCTTCACACCCAGGTTGAGACTTTTGCATGGTGGGTAAGCGCTCTCAATCATGCCAATTATGAGTGGATGAAATGGCTCAAGGCCGAGCTGCGCTCTGTGCCAAAAGAGTTGTCTTATTCTTAGGTGCTCCGAAAGACACTAGCTTCTGATCTTGAGAATACAAAGTTAGCTCTGGCTGAGGCTGGAGCTGCCAGTGAGGCTGATCGGGAGCGGTTGTCTGAGGCCGTTGTGGGGGAAAGTAGGCTCATGGTAGAGCTGGAGGCTGCTAGGGCCGCGATTGTCCCTAAGCATTTAATTGTTTGGAAGTATAGGAACTCTCTTGAGAATATGTTAACCATGCATGCTCTACCTTTTTGCATGTCTTGATAATGTTGAAAGTGTAGCGTGGATCTGAAAACAAAATAAAACAATCAAAGTACACAGTGTTGTCAATGGTGTTGACAACACCAGCGTAACACACAGCGGAAATTAAAACTAAAACGAAAGATGCAGAACACAAACGATATATCCACGAGTATACAAATACTCGTGGAATGCCTTCAGGGTGAAAACTCCTTTATTGATCTTTCGTGTGTATACAAGGAGATAGAAAAACCTCTAGAAGAGATTCTTCTGTACAAAGATTCAATACGTTCTATGGAATGAATATGAAGACTAGGGACATATACAAAGACTCTCAACAGCTCACTAAAAATCTCTATCTCTACAAAAACAGTCACAAGTATGTAAACTTAATGACTTAAAGAAAATAAGACAAGGCAGTGTCGTCTCTGGTGTGAGTAACACAAAGCTCGACACTGTTGTGCTGCAAGTGAATAGACTCGAAATTCTTTCTTGTTCGCTCTATCAAATCTTCAGAATTTTTCTTCTATTTATAGAGCTCCAAGCAGTACTCCACTTACTTCATGCATTACTCCACTTCTTGTTATGCTCCATGATCTTGATAAGAACTCATCTCCACTATCTCCACTTTCTTGGACTTGTTCTTCTTGACTTCTTCATGTATTGACTTGATCAACATTCTTCCTCTCCATCTACACGTTGTTTTTCACTCTCAAAGCATCGGTTTAACTCTTTCAAATCTCACATGCTTAATTCACAAATATCACGTTCCATCCTATCAAGAAAAGAGAGAAATAACAACTTCCCTAAAACTAGGATGAGTTGTTATTAAAAGATAGGATCCACAATTAAAAACACGTGAGTTAAAGAGATTAAATCTCAAAGAGAGATAAAACAAATCTAATTCAAAATCAATCATATCTAAATAATATCTAACAAATCTAATTTGATTTAGGATAAAATAAGAAAAAGGAAAAATCAATTTAATGTTGGAAAATCCAACACTAACAACCGTTGTGTTTATTTTTGCTATAGCTTACTGCTTTTCCTATTCTTACTCTTGCTTATCTGCTAAAACCTGCTGCATATATCTCTCTAGCATATCAACTGTTTTCACAAAAGAAGCTTTGTTCCAAAAGAATTTCCGTTGTGCATAAAACTCTTTTTCACTAAGTTCACCAAAGGTAACTGCTCAAGCAGTAACCTACAGGACAGTAAGCTCATCAAGCTTCCTACCTGGGTGACTTATCTTTCAGTTTTGAAAAAAAAATTGAAAATTGAGTAGGCTTATTCACTCCCCCTCTAAGCTTACTACCACTTAGGACCAACAAGTGGTATCAGAGAAGGTTGGATTAACCGTCCGATCTAGCTGATTAATCCCTGATCCCTGCTTTCTGAAACAAAGCATTTTTTACAGGCCATTTTAAAAGGATTACTTCGATCTAATAGAGGTTCGAAGGTGAGGTAATCCTTATACATCCTCTCTGCCTCTTCTCAAGAGGGAACATTTGTTAATCTTGTTGACTTACATAGCCCTATCTATTACAACACAGACTTAACAAGTAAGTAGCAAGCCTACTCATAGCTGCTCACAGCTGCTTGCCTACTCTCCTAACTGATCCACACAGAATCCTATCTGACCCACTCAGGATCCTTACTTTCTTCTCTAGAAAGTGAATAGCTTATTAGGATCCTAGTCCTAACTAAGCACTCCTACATAGTCCTTAAAAGGTTTGTCTTCTTTTTCAACTGGATGCAGCAAGCTTTGGCTACTTTTGCAAGTAGCTCTGCTGTAGCTTGCTGCAGGACTGAGCGACTGAGTATTCTAGCGTTTCTGGGGTTTAGAGTGTTTGAGCTTTCTACTCTTCTTTTGATCTTATTCTTTATTACCCCACTATGCTCTCTTTTCTTCTATATGCTCTTCCCCCTCTTTCCTGCGCTCTCTCTTGAGCTCTTATATTCTCCTCTCTTTTATTCTCTACTCTACTCTCTCTTTCTTTAGTCTTCAGTCTTCTTCTATTTATAGATTAGGAAATCTGCCCGTTGAAGGTGGGTAGGTTTCCATCATTAAATGCGTCGCACTCCTTCTGATACACGCCAGCTTTTTGCTTTCCACGTGTCTTCATCTGATTGGCAACATTCCTCTTCTCTCTACCGGTAACTTTCTAGCTTCCTTCCCATGCTTGCTTTGTAGCTCCCTTCCCAGCCTTGCTCTGTCAGGTGGCTTGAGGCTTCTGTAGCTTGCTGCTTTGCAGTATACTTCGGCATGGTCTCTTCTAAGTGGCTTCCTGTCAGGTAGCTTGAGTCTTCAGTAGTCTGCTGCTTTGTAGTATGCTTTGGCATAGTCTCTTCCAGGTAGCTTCCTGCAGTAAGCAATATCCTTTTTAGTTTACCAAATTCCTTTCACCATTCTCTGCAGTATCCTTCCTTTGAAGCTTTCTCTGTCGTATCTTTATGTAGCAACCTTGTTGCAGTAACCTTACAAGATAGGTTATGCTTATAGATTGAGGGTTACTATTCTATGGTTTTGTCTCATCAAAACATACTTAAATATGTTCTAACAGAATATCTTCTATTCTCTAAGTTCACTTCTCGTGATCTTTTCGTATAACTTACTGAGATTTGATAAAAGCATATATGATACATCTTATAAATATGCTTACTGTGCTTAAATGCCTTTGACTTTGTACATATCTTTTGATCTTCTCTATAAAGGTTTTGTCATCATCGAAAAGGGGGAAATTGTTAGGATATATATAAATATGTTTTGATGTGACAAAAAACTTAGAAAAACAACCTTCAAAGTAATCGGCATAATCTATCTCTATCTTATAAGTAGAGCTGGCAAAACGGGCGGCCCGGCCCGACGGGCCACATGAAAGTTTCGTGCCGTGCCGTGCCGGCCCATCCTTAGTTCGGGCCCATAAATCTGTAGCCCAGCCCAGCCTCGTATGGGCCAACGGGCCAACGGGCCAAATCGGCCCACATCGTCTTTTTAAACAAATCAAATATATATACTTATATATATATTAATACGACGTATCACCACAACAAATTTATAAGTGTGAAGTTCATATAGAATAAAAATTTTAAAATAAGATCATTCAATCATCTACATATCTAAATTAATAACATTACAATACTAACATAAGAATTAAAAATTAGAAAGCTAACAAGTCTTGAACAAAGATGTGAGAGGGAAAGAAAATGTATAAAAACAAAGAGAGTGGAAGGAAAAGCAAAGCATTTGGTTACCTTCAATGGAGATGAAATCGTAGAGAAATTAGGCTAGGGTTATTGAGAAGAAAGTGTAAAAGTGTAATTGTGATTTCTTGGATAATTTCTCTGTTTATCTGCCTTCTTTCCTTGGGCTTGGTTTTTTATTTTTTGTTCTCAGCTTTCCTTTCCTGGACTCAAGTTAGTATTGGGGCATGCCTTTTGGGATTAGTTTGGCATTGGGCTTTTCAGACTCATTTTTATTTCAGAAATGTGTATTTTTTTTTTTAAATTATGGGCCATCGGGCCGGCCCGAGCCCAACGGGCCAAATTGGCCCGAGCCCAGATAGCCCATCGGGCCATTGGGCCGGGCCAAAAAGTTTCGATACTTTTCGGGCCATCTTTTTCTAGGCCCAGCCCAGCCTAATTTTCGTGCCGATCAGGCCGGCCCATCGGGTCGGGCCCATTTTGCCGGCTCTACTTATAAGGTTACTGCAGGAAGGTCGTTACAGCTAGATGCCTCAGAGAATACTTCAAAGGGAAGTCACTGCAGAGAATAATGAAGAAGACTGGTAAACAAAAGGATATTGCTTACTGCAGGAAGCTACCTGAAGAGACCACATTAAGCATACTGCAAAGCAACAAACTACAAGAAGCTCCTGCTACTTGACAAAGCAAGTACGAGAAAGAAGTTAAAAGTTACCAGTAGAAAGAAAGGGATTTGAGTCAATCAAAGGAAGACACGTGTTAGTACAAAGCTTATCCGTATCGAAGAAGAGCGGGCGCATTGAATGCAACCGTACTATGAGGATCAGAAAAGTATGGGAGGATCAGTGCATTAAATGCCTGGGAACCTGTGACAGTGCTGTCGTGACACGATAAAATTAAATTAAATCCTTCCTAACCTAACTAACTAGTAGATAAGGTAAGTCGGAATCGATCCCAAGAGTAATGAAGATTTAATTATGTCACCTATGTTCAATTCAAATAAACAGAAAAGATGGGGGGGGGGGGTGTTGGATTGATAGATGACTAACACTAAAATTAACTAAGAACCTAGAAAATAAATTAAACAAGAAATTAAAGGATGGAAAACATTCCAGTTAACAGTTCAGTTATCCCCAATATCAATTATGTTTAATCAATGTTACACACTCTCTCAGATTATCGTAGAATTATCACCTCTAGTCTAACAACAAGCTCTGTTAAACCAAATCATCTTTTAAGATTAGTTAAATTAGGATAAGATCACTAATTAACCCTATTCAATTGAACAACCTAGAATAAGCTCTCTAGATTTAATTCATCAAATGCATTAATCACCAAGACGATAGGATGAACTAGATTCCAAACACACAAGCTTGATTTGATAATCTAGGATTATGCTACCCTAGAGATGCAGAACCTCTAGTTTACTACTAATCTATACTATATATAAAAAGGAAGAAGTTGGTAAATTTTACACATTTGCCATTCAATTGCAAATTTGGAGATAATTACTGATTTACCATTGACCAATAGAAAAATTGTGGAAAAAAAAACTACAAAACTTTGAGAATCTTATATAACAAGCTTCATATATATTTTAAATATAATAAGTAGTCTTTAATTCAATATAGGGGTAAAATGAAATAGAGGAAAATATTTTGGATGATATTATTACATGATTATGTCTTAATGATATAATTAAAAAAATCTGAAAATAATGAAATTTAAACATTGTCAAAAATTAAAAAATTTGAAAATTCTGTAATTTTAATATATAAATGTGAAAAATAGGTCTAAAAGCTAATTTCATTTTACGAAGGGCTGTAATATGTTTAAAAGTTTAAAAACTATTATAAAATTATTAAAAATAATAATTAAATTTGAAAGTAAAACTAATAATAATCTAATAATGTTGTGAGGTTAATCTAAAAAAATCCACAAATAACATTTAAAAATAAATTCAAACATATATGCAATAGATATAACTATAAGAAAAAAAATTAAAATGGTTTCAAAATTCTAAAAAAAATATTGTTTTAATTGTAAAATGAATTTGAAACCTAAATTTTTTAAATATAAACTAAGTTTTTGAATAAATACAGTGTTTGTAAAATAAATCCATCTAAAAAAAATGTAGAAATTTTTTTACAAATTATTAAATATAATTCTAAGATATAAAGGAACAAAAATATGAATAGAACATATAAATTAAAAAATATAATTAATCACTTATAATTAAAGCACACAAAACACAAAACTATTATTATTATTATTATTATTATTATTATTATTATTATTATTATTATTATTATTATTATTATTATTATTATTATTATTATTATTATTATTATTATTATTATTATTATTATTATTATTATTATTATTATTATTATTATTATTATTATTATTATTATTATTATTATTATTATTATTATTATTATTATTTTTTTTTGTTATTGTCGTCGTTGTTGTTATTGTCATCATCATCATCATTAAAAAAATACGGGAATTTTTTACAAATCTCAAAATAATAAGATCTCATAAGTAATATTTTAATATAATAAATTTATTATATATATATATATAATAACAGAAGTACCTTTCAAAATACTTATTAAAATAAATCTAAAATGAAATTATCATTTCAAAAATTGTTTCAGTTTAAATACCAAAACTGTATCATAAAAACTTTTAATTTGGAAAACTGTATTTCAATTTTTTTTCCAAAACCAAATGAAGATTGGAAAATATATAGTACACATTTTATTTAGTAAGCAAAAACTGTAATTGTACTTTTTTGTAGAAAAACAAGAGAATTCATGTTAAACAAACTATATAGAACATCTCTTCATCGACTTTCTTTGACATATGGTTAAAAATTATGTTTTGAAAATACTTATTAAAATAAATACAAAATAAACTGTATCATAAAAACTTTTAATTTGGAAAACTGTATTTCAATTTTTTTTCCAAAACCAAATGAATATTGGAAAATATATAGTACACATTTTATTTAGTAAGCAAAAACTGTAATTGTAATTTTTTGTAGAAAAACAATAGAATTCATGTTAAACTAACTATATAGAACATCTCTTCATCGACTTTCTTTGACATATGGTTAAAAATTATGTTTTGAAAATACTTATTAAAATAAATACAAAATAAATGATAATTTCAATAACTGTTTCATTAATACTTTCAAATGTTTTCACAAAAAACTGCTTATCCAAATAACTGTATTTTATGTATTTTCCAAAAAGAAATGCATGAAAAGCCAAAGCTGTAATTTTTTTTTTTTACAAAAACAACAAAGATTACCAGATATAAATTCCTCAAATCCAACAATTCACCCCACATTTTTGGTGTATAAACCAAAGTTACAGATTTTTTAAAATGTTACATCACTAAATTACATAATTTTTTCATAGTTTCAACATCAAATTTACGTCACATAGTTACAGCTAATTGATACAATAAATTGAAAATAACTGCACCATCCACCACTTACACATTTCATAGTGGAAATAACTGCATTTCAAAACTGCACTTCCCCAACACTTCCCCATGTTTCATTCATAACTGCACTTCCCCACGTCCATACATGACCAATTAATCAGATATAAAATTTAACATAGCCAAATTCATATTCACACACTCATTCACTCTCTGAAGGTTGCTGCACAATACATTTTTTGCATATTTACTTACATTTTTCAATTTCATCACTTGGCTAAGTAATAAATTTGTTTATCAGCATTGGAGAACAAGTAGCAACGAAAATGGGAGTATTCAACCAAATCAAGGACATGAATCCTTCAAAAACTACATGGGTTTTGTGTGTTAGGCTGGTGCGACTATATCAAGTGCCTGTCATTGGAAAGAAGGAAGAAATTTTCAGAATGGATGCAGTCTTCCACGACAAACAAGTAAGTAGTCACTTTTTCAAATGTATAGGAAATTGAGTGTAATACTATTGTTAAGCAGTTGCCAATTATTATACACATACCATATAATGTAATCATGTTTCATGAATAATCCAACCACATTACATGTGCCAATATTATTGTCCACATATGAATGAAGACACATAAAACAAACATTATAAATCAACACACATAAAACAAACATTCTGTACAAACATATTATATAAGAAATTTCATATTATTTCTCTTTGCTATGCCTCATTTTGAAAATATACTCATATTATATACTGAATTGGCTGAACTCATATTATATACTCATATTAATAGTTCCCATATTATTTCTCTCTGCTATACTCATTTTGAAAATATTCTGCATTATTTCTCATATTATATACTCTTTGCTATGCCTCATTTTGGTGACTATTAATTTCTATATTACACAAACATATTAAAATATATCATTGGTTTACATAATACAGGGTGACAGAATTCATGCTACAATAAAAAGATCATTGATGGATAAGTTCGTTGGTGTGCTAAAAGAGGGTCATCTATTTGCTGTTAGAGACTTCTTTGTAGCACCAAATAATATGAAGTATAAGACGACCAACAACGACTACAACATAATATTTTACAAGAAAACTTATGTGTTTGAGTTTTTTGATGATGCATTCCCAATATCTATTTACCAACCCAAACAATTCAATGAAATATTGGCCGCTGAAAATGTGAATGAAAATCTGCTTTTTGGTATGTTGTTGTTTATATTTTTCAAAACTAATCCTAATACTTCAATGACTAATATTCTGTTTTTTTTTTCTTTTAGATATGATTGGAAGATTAGTGGATGCAAATACCATTGGTTTGACTGCTCCTACCAAAAGGATTGATATTCAACTTGAAGACCTTGAGTAAGATCTTGAATTTTATAATTTACAACTAACATATGTGATAACCACTATGACATATAATGTAAAGGCAAAACCGTATATGGTGCACATTGTGGGAAGAGTATGCTGAACAAATTATGCCACATCTTGAGGACATCATAAAAGGAAACACAATTGTGATTATTCAAATGTGTAGGGCCAAGAAAATGGAACGTAAGATTTGTTATGTATATAAGTTATACTTCCACACACCTACATTTACCTTATCCTAAATGAGGCTGACAATTTAAAATATGCAGACAGAGTCAAGGTTTCAAACATTTCTAATGCAACAAAATTGATTATAAATGGACAAGATGGTGACTTCGCTGAATTCAGGAAAAGGTATTCGACGATACATTGATTTATCACTTATATTTCACAATAAACTTATTACTTTATAAAGTTATTGTTATAATTCTTATAAAGTACTCATTTATTAGGATGAATGAAAATTTTGTTGGTCCCACAACAACAAGCACAAGATCTTATTCAGAAAATTCCACCTTTGATGAGTTCTCCAATGGAAATGCAAATGTGAAAAATATTAAACAACTGAGTGAATTGAAAGAGGTAAAATTTACATACATTTTTATTCACCGTATTCAGCCATCTTTATACCACTGATTCACTTTTTTTCTTCTTATTATTATGACAGGCTGGAGCATATTGGGTTTGGGTTTACTGTACAATTGCTGACATCGAAACGGAAGGAGAGTGTTGCTACTTTGGATGTAAGAAATGTTTAAAAAAATTAGAAGGTGATGGAGATAACTTATATTGTTCAAAATGTCAAAAACATGGTGTTACTGGTCAATATAGGTAAATAATCTCATACAACAGTAAGTTCATTAAAGTATGTATTCTGTTCTACACTCTAAATTAATTTGTTTCTCTGATTAAGGTACAAAATTCAGATTCGTGTTCTTGATGTGACCGGTAATGCAAGATTCTTACTATGGGATAGAGAATGCACTCAACTTATTGGAAAAACAGCAAATGAACTTGAGGAGCAAAATGTATAATGCTAAGCTCCATTTTCTCTTTCTTTTAAGTTTTACTTATTCCTTTAAAAGGTTTTTCAGATTCATTTAAAAAATTGTTTTTCTTTCTTTGCAGGTTCACATTTTGAATTCTTCTATAGCAGAAATTGATGCACTGATTGAACTTAAAGTCCTATTTAAGATCATGGTCAAACCAGAGAAGATGCCTAATGAAAAGGATGCATACACAGTGGTTAAACTTACTCTTGACCAAAACATAATCTACAAATATTTTGATGAAAGCAATGGAAGTCATGTATAAAAAAAAAAAAAAATTGTCATCATGATCATCTTATGTTGAAGTCTTAAACCCAAAAAAATGAAGGAATTTCTAACTTAATATGTGTATTAATGTAGGAATCAGACATGCTGTCCAAATTAGGAAATGCAGAAAAGGAAGTCCACGATGTGAGTTTGCAATATTAAAATTCATAATCGATTATTTCTGTCAGCTTTTTTCATAATCAGTTAATTATTTCAGCTTTTACTAACTAATTCTTCTATCATTTAGGCTGAAGAGACTGAAGAATCTGTGGATGAAGTACGCACTCTCAAAGAAATTGGAAAGATGATTACTGAATCTGTGGAAATGATAGATGTGAATGGCAAAAGATCACTAATTGATGAATTTTCAAGTTCCGAATCAGCAAAACGGGTTAAAAGAGTGATTAAGAAGGAAAAGAAATGATAGAGATACAAGTATGATTGTGGACTTGTTGCTTATTATGAACCGTAAACTATAGTTTGCTTAGGATAACAATATTTAATGTCTTCCAGTATCTGCGGTTTTATGTTCAACCATTGTCATATATTTTGTTTTAATTATTTCAGCTAACATACATATTTTGATTAGTCTTTCATAGAATAAATCCTATTACATATATAAATGACAAACAAATTAAAACGAATATGTCATAAAGGACTTTCTTTTAATTTGGATGCATACATGCTAAGGAAAATAAAAAAACTAAAGACTACACAATATTGTTAAGATACACTAGATTTTTTTTTCTAATAGACTTGCTAATTTTCCTTTTCTTCTTTAGCACACAAAAAATTCTAAAGTATGTAGTTGTTCACTTTTGTCAAATAATTGCTGAAATCGGATGATTATTTTGTGTATTTAAAGCAAGGTGTCAATTTGATATAATTTTTTCCACATATAAAGTGTTTAATATAAAGTTTTAACAATTGATATAATGTTTTTATGAAGTTCTTTAACAACAACACAATATTGTTACAAGACACCACATTTTTTGGCTTTTTTCCTAATTGACTACTATTTTTCTTATTTTTTTACCACACAAAATTCTGAAGAAATGCAGTTCGTTTTTGTTAAATAATTGCTGAAATTGGATGATTATTTTATGTATTTAGGTGTCAATGTGGTGAGTTACACACAATATTAATGCAGCCAAATGAGTTGCATGACTACCTGTTATTAAGGTGCACATACCATTATACACATAAGAGAGTCATTTTCGCAAACCTCCCCCTTTGAATTTAAAGAACATTAATTTGGTTAATGAGATGCAAACCTTACTTCATTGAAACACAACTAAATTACAAGAAATGCATGCCAAAATTTCCATTAAAGCACGCAAATAAACAACTGAAGAACAACTGAAAGTGATGAAAATTAATCAGTATGGGGTTGAATATAATCAGTATGAGGTTAAAATCCATATATTTCTCTGTGATGAATGTAGTAAAAGGCAAAACTGGAAGACATGCAATATTAATACTTATATTTGTGAATATTTACACATTATTAATTCCATATTTTTATTTGTTAATAAAGTGCTCATGTAAACATTCATGAGTTTCATAAGGTGAGCATAATTCAAATAATTATGCATTTTGGCTTTTCCTATGTCTTTCCACATTCTAACTAATCAAACTAATAGAAAAGCAAGGCAATAAAACTTCATCAATCAGCTACCATCACCACTCACCATGCTCAAATAAAAAAAATAATTTCAAAACATAAACAAAACAAAAAAACAGAAACTTAGCAATAGTAGAAGCTCACCTCACTGCATCTTACATGAATCACAACCACAAATCCTTGGGGCCTGGTGACATTCCACCGAAGATCATTGTAAAGCTTAGCAGGATCAGAAACTGCCTAATAGGATATAATAGTACACCTGCATTGTAATTTGTAAAATCAAAGAATCAGATTCGAAAAGGAGATATCCCATATGCTAATGTAAAAATTTCGGAATTGTATGTCATATGCTTTTCGGAATTTCAACATGCCAAGAGAAAAGGACCCCATAAACTTTTTTTCTTCTCCAATTATTGGATCAATATAATGAGTAGTATGTCATACAAGTTAACTCAGTTTTTGCAGATCAGTAACTATTACAGGATAATTTCATATTGATGGAAGTCATTATATTAAAATATTCAATAAATTAATTTCACATTTTTGAGAAACACGTCAAATGAACTAACAGGCTATTACATAAAGGAAAGACATCAATGTTTCACATGAACCTGTGGCCAAGAAAAAACAGGGAAGAGAAAAGGAAAAGCTTCGGAAAAAGTTGCTCGGTTAGAGTTACGATGCATATAGAGATGTTTAAGAGAGAAGGTTGGAAATACAATGGATCAAAACAGTTGCATGACTAGCATCTTTGTTTGTATCTATAAAGAGGGACATTAGGATAAACAAAGTTGATTCTAGTTGGAGTGAATTTAAAGACTGACCCAATGGTATGGACTCCAATATCTTTTTCTCAAAGTCATCCCCAAGCTTAGAAGTCATATCAGATGCAATGAATCCAGGAGCAACATCATTAACCTGTCAATATGAGCATCCATTATATTTCAAGTTTTTTGACATGTAGCCTGGGCAGAGGCTTAACTACACATACCACTGAATAAGATGAAATGTTCCAGCAAACTCACAGTAATATTTCTGCTTGAATATTCCTTGGCAACTGTCTTTGTTAGTCCAATTAGTCCTGCTTTTGCAGCACTGTAATTAGCTTGTCCAACATTGCCAACAAGACCAACAACTGATGCAATATTAATGATTCTTCCCTAGAGAGCCAAAAGTGATCTATTCCATATTTTTATTTGTTAATAAAGTGCTCATGTAAACATTCATGAGTTTCATAAGGTGAGCATAATTCAAATAATTATGCATTTTGGCTTTTCCTATGTCTTTCCACATTCTAACTAATCAAACTAATAGAAAAGCAAGGCAATAAAACTTCATCAATCAGCTACCATCACCACTCACCATGCTCAAATAAAAAAAATAATTTCAAAACATAAACAAAACAAAAAAACAGAAACTTAGCAATAGTAGAAGCTCACCTCACTGCATCTTACACGAATCACAGCCACAAATCCTTGGGCCCTGGTGACATTCCACTGAAGATCATTATAAAGCTTAGCAGGATCAGAAACTGCAGAAAAGGATATAATAGTACACCTGCATTGTAATTTGTAAAATCAAAGAATCAGATTCGAAAAGGAGATATCCCATATGCTAATGTAAAAATTTCGGAATTGTATGTAGCCCAAAAAAATTCTTCACATGCTCTGATTCCAAGACGTATCTATAGAGTAAAGAAGAAATTTCAATAAAGTAAAATCTCATTATTTGATGATTACGTTAAGTCTTGCATAGATTAACACGAATGTTGCTTCCATAATTGCATATCAAAATTAATAATGTCTAAATTAGGGCAATTATTTAATACTCCACATTCTCCTTATATTGAATATTTTAGAGAAAACGAGTTCTAAATGAACTAATTGTAAATATATAAAGAAACTTATTTAAATAGTTATTTATTACAAATAATAGAACTCATGAAAATTTAATTTACCTATCTTTAAAATGAATCAGAATTAGGTGGATAAGTGGTTTCTAATGGCAGTTATAGTGCAGTAAATTTATCCAAAAAATTTATAGAATCCTGATTCCCTCATATTAAAAAAACTCAGGCAGCAATTCAAAGACCAAGGAAATGCAGACAAACATTGGAAAACAGAGGAAACTTACAGGTCCTACATCAGAATCCAAACGGCGGAAAAATAGACATGATTTTGAAGGTATTTCGTATTCTTCAAACATTTCACTTCAGATTTTAGAATAATAATTGTGGAGAAATAATGCTTATTATGTTGTATGTGTATTTTAATCGTACATATCATGTTTTTATGATATACATGTGCTGTAGAATGATAATGATTAGTTCAACTCCTTAGCAAATTTAATCTTCACTTAAGTCTTAGTGAATTGGGGTGAAATTTTCCAAACAAAAGATAGAGAATAAATATAGGAGTAAAATTATAGAAATGGAATTGTAGATTGTCTCCCCTCGAAAAGCCAAACCCCCGCTCACCTCTCTTTCTCCTTCTGTCGCATCTATGGTTGCTTCACCGCAGATCTGAAGATTTTTCCAACGCTATCTGCCTTCACCGCCGTCAGCCACCACTGTCTTCGATCGACGATGGAAAGATCAGAAAGAGGAGCTCCAGGTGCTGCGCTCTGACTAGGAACCGAGCCACCGAACAAGGAAGACAAAAGAAAAGAGAGAATAAATATAAGAGTAAAATCATAGAAATGGAATTGAAGATTGTCTCCCCTCGAAAAGCCAAACCCCCGCTCACCTCTCTTTCTCCTTCTGTTGCATCTGTGGTTGTAGCGCCGCAGATCTCAAGATTTTTCAGACGATATCTGCCTTCGCCGCCGTCAGCCACCACTGTCTTCGATCGATGATGGAAAGATCAAAAAGAGGAGCTCCAGGCGCTGCTCTCTGACTGGGACTGAGCCACCGAACAAGGAAGAGATTATGGCGCCGGTTGCATCACATGGATGAGATCCATACCATGGACGCGGCTTTCTCACCGCCGATGTGTCACACGAAGCTGAGACGGTGGAGCTGAGCATGTAGAAATTTCTAGAGTATTAAGTGGGAAAAGGGTTTCTATCTACCTAAGCATCCAAAAATAAAAAGTTATTACTATTTAGTTTATTTGTCCTTCAAAATAAATAATTAATAAAACACACCCTATGCTACTTTACACTGATAGGGGAGTGAGTCTGTTTTGCTAAGTTCCAAGACACCCTATGCTACTTTGCACCCCACTAATTAATATAATATATTATAATTATAATTTAGAAGTCAACAAATGATTAAAAAAATAAATATGTACATGTATTAATTAAATATATATACAATCATATACTTCCCCATATTGGACATAAAGGCCAAACAATATTGGGCTTTCGACAATTAACTATTATGATTTATATACAAATAAAATTTAGTTAACACTATATGGTTGTATAGTTTCAGTTCTCATATGAATAATAATGGCTCTATTAATTTATTTTATGAACTGATAAATTGAAATATAATCTTTTAATTGCAATATTTTAATGGTCTTCTATTCATCGGCTTCATTTATAGTCATTAATAGAAGCCCTTATTCATTCTAGGCTATGATAGATTTCACACCCCGATTTGCTGGAATTATGATATTCAATAGTTAATGTGAATTTCTCCAAGTTTCATATTTTGTTGCTTTATTTATGTTCAAAGTTAAACTGGAATTATTCGATTTAGATTTCATATATTCATATTATAGTTTATATATATGCATTAACGATCAGTGTTGGAAAAATAAAGCATAGATACACATTAAAAATTAATATGAAATATGTATTATAGAATGTATATAAGTAAACACTTCATATATATTACCTTTTTTTACTTTGTCTTACCATTTCAAAATTATTACTTAATTTAACACATCATATAAAATATATCTGAATGATTTTTTTTCAATACTAATAATATCTCTTTTATGAAAGCAGGATCCACAATAAGGCACAGGAGCAGAGTATCTACATCTTCTGTTGATCAAATTATGCATATCCATCAAAATGGTATGATTACGTTACAAAGTAGTAATTTGTATGTATTAATGGATAGTCTAATTTTTAAGTACATAATTCTATTTGCAATTTTTGGTTTCCTATCAATTTCTTTTTCTTCAGAATACCTGGATCTCAGAGACGCCACGTACCATTGCCAACATTGTAATGCAATGTTTTGGTATGAAGAGCGATTAAATGCAAGAAAGAATACCAATAATCCAAAATATTCAGGTTGTTGTGTAAATAGAAAAATTCAACTTCCATTAATGAATACGCCGCCGCAATATTTGTATGGATTACTGTTTGGGGATAATGACAAATCAAAACACTTCTTGGATAATATTCGAACGTATAACAATATGTTCTGTTTTACGTTTATGGGAGGAAGAATAGATGAAGTATGAATTTGGGTAATTCCCCACCAGTTTTTACTCTTCATGGACAAAACTACCATCTGATCGGAAGTTTGCTTCCAACTGAGGGATCGTCTCCTAAGTTTGCACAACTTTACATACATGACACTGAGGACGAGGTGAACAACAGAATAAAGGTGGTCCGGTAAGCACTGTTATTGTTCAAAAATTATTTCAAAGTCAAAAAATTAATATTATTTGCTACTAACTTTGTTGCATCAATATAAATTACGTAAATACATTTATTTTTCAGAAATAATGCACAGGATAACAATCTTCATGAAGAAATTGTCGCTCAATTGAATTCAATGTTGGATGAAAACAACGTGCTGGTTAAATCTTTCAGAATGGCAAAGGAAAAGATGGTTGAACACAGAAGTCAAGAAGTTAGATTAAAACTTATAAGAAAAAGGGTGGGTGATCCAGGAATTACAATCTACCGACCGTTTTGGAAGTGATGGCCTTACTTGTGGGTGATTTTGATCAATCAATGGGAGAACGAGACATAATAGTGGAGAACAGATTAGGGACACTGAAACGTATCAGTGAATTGCACGCGTCGTATCTAGGATTACAGTATCCACTGCTATTCCCTTATGGAGAAGACAGATTCAGAGAAGACATTCCATTTTTGAATATGAGATGTAACAACTCCAGAGGCAAAAAAAACGTAAGTCTTAGAGAGTATTTTGCCTTCAGATTGCATGAGAGAATTGGAGAGGTTTCTCTAATACTTTATGCAAGAAGATTGACACAGCAATTCGTGGTTGACACATATACCATGATTGAGTCCTCAAGATTGTTGTACATTCGAACTCATCAGAAACAACTGAGGTGTGAGATGTACAATGGCCTGATGGATGCCTTGACTAGGGGTGAGACCGATCCTTCTAGGATTGGTCTTAGAATTGTACTACCACTGAGTTTTACTGGAGGACCCCGTTTTATGATATAAAACTATCAGGATGCCATGGCTATTTGCAGATGGGCCAATTATTCGGATCTCTTCATAACATTCACTTGCAATCCAAAATGGCCTGAAATTGATCGTTTTGTGAAACAAAGAAGTCTCAGAGCAGAAGATCGTCAAGATATATTAGTTAGGGTCTTCAAAATGAAGTTGGACAATCTGATAAGGGATTTACGTCACAGCAAAGTATTCGACAATGTTATTGCAGGTAATTATTCATTTATTACTATTGGTGTACGTTATTATGAGTAATTTGTTTACCGAACTATTTTACAATTTCAACATTTTTTTAACTTTTCTGTAATGCAGTTATATATACAGTTGAGTTCCAAAAAAGAGGTCTACCGCATGCGCACATTCTTCTTTTTCTATCAACAGAGGATAAATATCCCACTGGCAATGATATAGACCGTATTATTTCAGCTGAGATTCCAGATCAATACATGGATCCTGAATATTTTGTTGTAGTACGTGATTACATGATGCATGGTCCATGTGGTTCTTTGAAAAAGGATCCTCCTTGCATGGTAGATGATTTCTGCACAAAACACTTTTCGAAAAATTTGGTTGACACGACGGACGTTGATAGTGAAGGATATCCGATATATAGATGTCGAGATTTGGGAAGAACAATTATGAAGAATGGAGTTCCACTAGATAATAGATATGTTGTCCCACATAAGCAATATCTTCTATTAAGATACGGTGCACACATGAATGTTGAGTGGTGTAACCAATCTCGGTCTATCAAATACCTATTCAAGTACGTCAACAAAGGGTTAGATCGTGTCACAGCAACTTTTTATGAAACATCTCATGAAGATGATGTGGTCAGAAACGTTAACGAGATTCAGTTGTATTACGACTGTAGGTATATCTCTCCATGTGAGGCAGCTTGGAGAATATTTGGATATGAAATTCAGTACAAGGATCCTCCCGTTGAGAGACTATCATTTCACCTTCCAAATGAGCAACCTGTGATTTTTGAAGACTCTGATTCTCTTCAGTCAGTGATTGATCGACCCTCGGTCCACCAAAGTATGTTTCTTGGTTGGTTTAAGGCTAACAAGACGTATCCAGCCCTCGTAAAATCTCTCACCTATGTTGAGTTCCCTCAAAAATTCGTTTGGAAAAGTGATTCAAGAGAATCGGTTCCAAGACAAAGAGGTTTCTCCTTAGCAAGGATGTATTACGTCCCTCCAGGATCAGACGATTCTTACTACATTAGATGCTTGTTCAATGTGGTTCATGGTTGTGAATGTTATGACGACATAAAGAAGATCAATGGCGTGCAGTATGATACATATCCTGATGCTTGCTATGCCTTGGGATTATTGGAGGATGATAAGGAATACATTGATGATATTATTGAAGCAAGTTATTGGGGATCAGCCCATTCGCTACGAGGATTGTTCGTAACCCTTCTTTCAAAGGATTGCTTGAGTAAGCTCGAGGACGTTTGGGAGCAATGCTGGTCCTATTTGTCAGAAGATATCTTATATAGATAGAGAAATTTCATGAAAGATCAAGGTAACACGAAAATCTTACAGATTATTACCTCTCCTTAATTACATGAAACAAATAATACGACTACCATTTTGATTATATTATTTTTGTTCTTTTTTGTATAGATTTGAATTTAGAGGAAACTGAAATAAAGAATCTGACTTTATTGGAGATTGACAAATTGCTGCGCAATCAAGGAAGAAGGTTAAGTGATTTTCCGCCAATGCCACAGCCAGATTTTCGGGGAAGCAATACTTATCAGAATAAGTTCATTTATTCTGAATTACAATATGGTAAAGTTACACTTTTAGCGGAACATGAACAATTGGTCCGAAATCTTAATGTTGATCAGCTCAATGTCTACACCACAATAATGAATGTTGTTGAATGTGATCGAGGAGGATTATTCTTTGTGTACGGTTATGGGGGAACGGGAAAAACCTACATTTGGAAAACATTATTTGCAGCTCTTAGGTCAAAAGGAAAGATTGTTTTGAACGTTGCTTTAAGTGGTATTGCTTCATTACTCCTTCTTGGAGGAAGAATCGGACATTCCAAATTCAAAATTCCAATAAATCTTCATGAGAACTCTACATGTAATATCAAGAAAGGAAGTGATCTTGCCGAGCTTATGGTCAGATGCAAACTTATAATATGGGATGAAGCACCAATGATGCATAAACATTGTTTCGAGACTTTGGATAGAAGTCTTAGAGACATAATGACCTCTTCAAGATCCGATAGCTCAGATATTCCTTTTGGTGGTAAAACATTTGTTCTTGGAGGAGATTTCAGACAGATACTACTGGTTCTACCAAAAGGCAGCAGACAAGACGTAGTGAATGCAACAATAACTTCTTCGTATCTATGGAGACAATGCAAAGTGTTGAGACTCACTAAGAATATGAGACTGCAGGCTCTTGGTTCAGATGAAGAGTCAGACGAGTTGAAGAAATTCTCTGAGTGGATAGCCATCATCGGAGATGGAACGGCCGGAGGCCCCAATGATGGTGTCGTTGATATTGAGATTCCAGATGATATTCTACTGCAGACTTCAGGAGATCACATAGGTACGATAGTTCAAAGTACTTACCCAGATTTTCAAAAGATTGTCGATGATGCGTCATATCTACATGGTCGAGCAATTTTGGCACCAACCCTCGATGTTGTGAATTCAATAAATGAATACATGACTGAAATGAACACTCAACAAGGGAAGTTGTATCTGAGTTCGGACACTCCTTTCCAATCCGATAGGGGAGTTGATCTATTGCAGGACATCCATACACCAGAATATCTTAACACAATACGATGTTCAAGTGTTCCTAATCATCAGTTAACCTGAAGGTTGGAACTCCAGTTATGTTGTTGAGAAATATTGATCATTCTATTGGTTTGTGTAATGGTACGAGGATGGTTATCACAAAATTTGGAGATCATGTCTTGCAAGCAAAGATAATATCTGGAGAAAATGCAGGAAAGACGGTTCTAATACTAAGGATGTATCATATCAAAGAAGATAATTTCCGCTTATTGTATCATATGCAATGACCATCAATAAGAGTCAAGGTCAGTCTCTAAATCATGTTGGAGTGTATCTTAAAAAACCGGTGTTCAGTTATGGCCAATTGTATGTCGCAATCTCCAGAGTCACCAATCGTAGGGGATTAAAAATCTTGATCTGTGATAGAGAGGGTGGACAAAACAATAGAGCGACAAATGTAGTATTCAAAGAAGTCTTCCAAAATTTGTAAATGTTTATGTAAATTATACACTTCCTTTATTCATGTTGGAGTGTATCTTAAAAAACCGGTGTTCAGTCATGGCCAGTTGTATGTCGCAATCTCCAGAGTCACCAATCATAGGGGATTAAAAATCTTGATATGTGATAAAGAGGGTGGACAAAGTAATAGAGCGACAAATGTAGTATTCAAAGAAGTCTTCCAAAATCTATAAATGTTTATGTAAATTATACACTTCCTTTATTTGGCTTATGACATTGATAGACCATTTTATTTTAACAATTCATTGAATATCTAAAACTCATGACGCACGAAATAAATATATCCAACAATAATTCAACATACATTTTTAACATTTACTCCCGTGCATCGCACGGGTGCATAACTAGTATTATTAATAATCGTATTTGTCATAATAAATAATAAACCACGCATCGCATGGGTATATTGCTAGTGGAAATTAAACCACAACAATTAGGATTCATGATTTAAGATTCTAGCAATCAATTATCACACACTTAACCTAGGTGATCAATCTAAATCAAGCATCAATAATCGAAATCATTCAACACAAATAACATAATCAATTCAATCAAACATCGAGATGGGGAAACTGAATTAATAAAGACATAATTAAATATGGGTTCAAACATCCCTGCTAACCGGAATTGGAGAATTATCCAAGCATCTTTGAAATCGAATCCATAAAAGTTGTAGAAGAATCCATAAGGAAAAAAACTAATCTATAAAATAATTCTCTCTAGAGTGTCTTGGAGAGAAAGAAAAGAAAGATCTCCTTGATTATGTGTGTGAACATATCTTTTAAAGCCCTTTGGAGATGGACTTAGCCTTCTTCAAACCTAAACTGCCCCAACTTCGCTTTGTGTTAATTTCTTGGCCCATGAACATATCTCGTAATCAAAATATACTCCAAAATTCCTGAATAATAGTGAAAATGATATATGAAGTATTTTTGATACAAAAAAACATATATAGATACTTAAACAGTGCGTTCAATCACATAAAAGATTATAAAATCTCAAATTAAACTACAATAAGATGCACCAATTTTCTACCTATCAAATCCCCCCACACTTAAACAATTATTTGTCCTCAAGCAAAAAAGAATTAAAGCACATATGAGATCAAAAATAAAAGGTAGTATTGCTTGCTCAAATCCTTAGTAACACTCATGAAAATTCAAATTCATGTTAAACAAAGCATACACAAGCAAAAACACGTTGGACTAAATACAACTATCTCAAGAAATCACAAATTTAGGCACGACATCGGAATTCAAATTTTTCATAGACAATTCATCAATCCACTCCACCACCCACATCAATCAACACACGTCAACTCCTTTTACGATTTCCTTCATCTAGATCAAAATTCATTAAGACTACACACATAATGAGTCACCCCTATTACTCCAAATTCATTCTCTTTTTCTTCTTTTTTGACTTTTCCTTTTCATTTTTTTTCATAGACGATGATGACTTCTCGTCTTTTTTTTTTTTATGGATGGGGTTAGCAGCTCCACACTACTCTTAGGTTAGTCCATTTATTGCGATTTTTTTTCGCATTCTAACTTTCAAACGCGGACCCCTAAGAGTAGGCAGCTGATTCCACACCTCTATCATCTTTTCCAATCTCAATTTTTTTTCAACTCATCACCTTTTCTCCATACCCATGATTTTTTTTTCCAACCAAGGGGTTCATCAAAAGTGATCAAACTTTCACAAATTTCAATTTAGACTACTTTCATCAAGAAATTAAAAGCATGTCTCAAGACACGAGTAAGCAAAGCAAATCAACTCACGGTCATAGATTAATTCTAAAACCAATGTTATCCTTCCTAACAATAATTTCTTGAGACGACATTTAGCAATTTTAACCAACAGAAAACAATGCTCAAAACACCACGTCCAACACAAATGAATTCCAAAAAATAAAATCAATAAGACTCGAATCATCATTGCAAGCTCACTTACTCAAAACTTTTTTTTCTTTTTCCACTTTTTTTGCTTTTTTATATATATGCAAATGCAAACGATAATTAAACGTGCTAAAGCAATTAAACGTGCAATCTAACTAAAAGAAAAAGAACAACCGACTTGCAACTACATGAACCTAAATGCAATTACATGCAAGATATGCAATCTATTCCACACTTTCTCAATTATTCAACATTCCCCATCTCCCCACACTTGAATCTTGCTCATCCCCAAGCAAAACAAATCACAACACAAAATAAAGATAACACAAGATCCAAACATGCAAAGAAATGAGAGAAAAAATAATAAGTATGGAATAGATGTCACCTGATTACGAATGAGGTTTTTGGAAGTGGTCTTCGAGATGACGCATTAGAAACTACGATGTTTGTCCCTCCATTGAGCTTTCTCATTTTTATGGTTTTCAACTTTGGAAAATTGATGGGAAGTGCTTGAGAAGGTGTTTGGATTTCATCTAATATGAATACTTCTTCAATGCGCTTCCTTTTTTCCTCCAAAATTTAGTACTTCAACAATTTGACATTGGCTAGCGGGGCATAATTCATTTCTTCATCAATTTTCAGAATTTCTTCTAGCTTTTTGAGCTCTTCATTAGCTGCCCTTGCTGATCTAGGAGGAAAATGAACCGAGTTAATAGGAAATTTTTCAGAAAATTCATTTTTTTCCTGTGCAGCTTTTGGAGTTTTGACACTGGATAATTGCTTCGACGCTGCAGGCCCAGTGTCAGACTGTTCGGCAGAATATTCATCTTTTTCGTTTTTCAGAATTTCTGCAGGCTTTTTCAACTCTTCCAGTTGCTTCACACTTGGAAAAATAGACTGATCCTCCATATTGATATATGACTCCATTTGTGGAAAACCAAATTGTCGTGAACTCTTAGTCATCTTAAAAATAAGTCTTTGTGCTACTTTTAGAGTTATATTGGTTATCGATCCTCCACATGCAACATCAATCATACTTCTCTCCCCACGAAAGTCCTTCATAAAAGTATTGGATAAGGAGTGCTTCAGATACCTGATGTTGTGGACAACTTGCCACCAGTCTTTCAAAACGCTCCCAATACTCATAAAAAGACTCTACATGCATTTGCATTATACCATAAATCTTCTTTCGTATGTAGATTATTCGAGATGGAGGAAAATATCTCTCTAAGAACAATCTCTCCATCTCGGCCCATGTGGTGACAAACTCTAACAAATAAAACAACCAATCCTTTGCTAAGTCCTTTACTAAGAATATAAAAGCCCTCAACTTAATTTGATCGTCGGTCACTCCAGGTTTCATAGTTGAGCAAACAAAAATAAATTCTTTCAAGAACCTATGTGGGTCCTCATCTGCATAGCCATGAAAAGAAGGTAATAAGAGTATGAAATCATAGGTAATCTCAAAATATGCATTCTCATCAAAATCAAGAAACTTAATGTAAAACTATTGAGGAGTAAATGCAGTGGCCAGTTCCTTCAATGTTTGATTTGCAGTCATTTCCCACTTTGATACAAATCCTCAACTTACAAAAGATCCTAAAAAACACCTCAAATTTGCAGAACTAGACTGCATAGAATGATATTGGAAGAATCGGGTCATACTGGGTTTATAGTGTGAGAAACAGAGCAGAATAGAGCAGACTTGTAAATAGCAAAATTGAACCAAAATTCGAAAATTGAACTTTAATTTTTATTTTTTAAATAAAAATAGAAAAAGACACAAGATGAAACAATCAAATTCAAATCACTCTTTGGCAATGATGCCATAATTTGATCGTGCTGTCGTGACGCGATAAAATAAAATTAAATCCTTCCTAACCTAACTAACTAGTAGATAAGACAAGTCGGAATCGATCCCATGAGGAGTGAAGATTTAACTATGTCACCTATGTTCAATTCAAATAAACAAAAAAGATGGGGGGTTTTGGATTGATAGATGACTAACACTAAGATTGACTAAGAACCTAGAAAACAAATTAAATAAGAAATCAAAGGATGAAAAATATTCTAGTTAACAGTTCAGATATCCTCCAATATCAATTATGTCTAGTCAATGTTACACCCTCTCTCAGATTATCATAGAATTATCACCCCTAGTCTAACAACGAGCTCTGTTAAACCAAATCATCTTTTTAGATTAGTTAAATTAGGATAAGATCACTAATTAACCTATTCAATTGAACAACCTAGAATAAGCTTTCTAGATTTAATTCATCAAATGCATTAATCACTAAGACGATAGGATGAACTAGACTACAAATACACAAGCTCGATTTGACAATCTAGGATTATGCTACCCTAGAGATGCAGGACCTCTAGTTTACTACTAATGAAAATTAAACCACAACAATTAGGATTCATGATTTAAGATTCTAGCAATCAATTATCACACACTTAACCTAGGTGATCAATCTAAATCAAGCATCAATAATCGAAATCATTCAACATAGATAGAATAATCAATTCAATCAAACATCGAGATGGGGAAACCGAATTAATCAAGACATAATTAAATATCGGTTCAAACATCCCTGCTAACCGATATTGGAGAATTATCTGAGCATCCTTGAAATCGAATCCATAAAAGTTGTAGAAGAATCCATATGAAAAGAAACTAATCTATAAAATAATTCACTCTTTAGAGTGACTTGGAGAGAAAAAAAAGAAAGATCTCTTTGATTATGTGTGTAAACATATCTTTTAAAGCCCTTTGGAGATGGGCTTAGCCTTCTTCAAGCCCAAACTACCCCAACTTCTCTTTGTGTTCATTTCTTGGCCCATGAACATATCTCTTAATCAAAATATACTTCGAAATTCCTGACTAATAGTGAAAATGATATATGAAGTATTTCTGATACCAAAAACATATATAGATACGAAAATGGTGCGTTCAATCACATAAAAGATTATAAAATCTCAAATTAAACTACAATAAGATGCACCAATTTCTACCTATCAACCTGTTATCCTTCAACGGGGAGATCTCCTAATCTATAAATAGAAGAAGCTGAAGACTGGATGGAGAGAGCCATGCGCGAGAGACCGTAGGAGAAATCAAGCAAAGAGTGGAGTGTTTAGATAGCAGAAAAGGGGAAGAAGAAAAGAGAGAAGTATGGAAGAGAAGAAAGCTCAGACACTCTGAACAATACTTTTCAACCATTCAGTCCTGCAGCAAGCTACATCAGAGTAACCTGCAAAAGAAGTCAAGTCTTGCTGAAACCAGTTGAAGAAAAAGATAAACCTTTTAAGGACTATCTTTGGAGTGCTTAGTGTCAGGATTAGGTTCCTGCTAAGCTTTACACTTTTTGAGGAAGAAGGCAAGGATCCTGTGTGGGTCGTTAGGAGGAGTAGGCAAGTATCTGTGTGAAGGCTTGCTACTCATTTGTTAAGTCTGTGTTTTAATAGCTAGGGCTGTGTAAATAAACAAGATTAACAAAGTTCCCTGTTGAGAAAAGACAATGAGGGTGTAGAAGGATTACTCCACCTTCGAACCTCTATATATCATGATGAGAAGTTGATAAGTGTCGTTCTTACTATATTTTTACATATGTTTATGTATTTATTTGATCATGTTTATGTATGTTGATATAATGATTTAGATACTTTTGATATATTAGTTGTATTTGACAATTTTGTGCTAAGTTTCATTTTAGTGGAAAAGGTAGGAATTTCAAGTGTGATTAAGGATCAGAGAAGGAATCGTGATGATCGAGAAAGAAACAAGGCTAAAAATGAGGAAAAAAGAAGCTGTGCAGTGGTGCATGGGCTATAGCAGCCACGCATGGCCGTGCGCGGATGACCAGAGAAGGATTGCAGTGGTGTACGGTCGACCGTGTCTGAGGACATGTCCGTGCACGATCGACCAGCGAGATGTGCATGCAAGGCACGGTTGACCATGTCGTGGTGCACGACCGTGCCCGGATGTGCAGATCAGTTTTGAACCCGATTTTGGATGAATTTTATCCGATTTCTTGACCTCCAAGACTCCCAAGAAGATATAAATACCCCATAATACTCCAAAAAAGTAGAGGATCATTAGAGAGGACCATTCTTAAGGTAGGAATAACATTCATAGAGAGAAAACACATATTTTGAGAGCATCCGGAGAGGAAAAGAAGACTTCAAAGATCGAGGAATCGAGAGATCATCATTCATATAGAGTTTTTCTTTATCTTTCCTTTATTGTTAGATTATTTCAGTTTGATATGATATTTTCAATCTTGTCTATGAGTTTGTTCATATTCATGTCAGGCTAGTTTTCCATCGATTTCTAGGGCTTGTTATTAGTTTAATTCGAATATGAAGGATCGTTGATTTGAATTCAATTTATTGGTTCTTTATCTTATTGATCTGTTTATTATTTGATTGCTTGTTTCATTATGTGGCCACTAATTGAGCATGTTTAAGTAATTAAGTCAAAATTCGAGAGAGGAAATTTAATTACGGAAGAGTAAACATGTGACATATATGCAACATTAGATCGAGAGATTAATGACATATGTGATGAGGATTTCAATCCTAGGTGCTTTTAGGAATTGTTTTGTTTTATCAGATCGAGTAGAGATACCTCTGGTAGCATAATAATCAACAGATTAATTGACTCGAGAGAGCTTTTAATTTAATATTTGTGATTGCCCATATATGATAATTAATCATTGGATTGGATTGGTCAAGTGATATTGTAAGGAACATTATATAGATTTTGATGAAGACAAAACATGTAATATATTAGGGCCTAGGATCCTATGTATTTAGATTTTGTTGTAAAATCTTTAAGTATGGGATCAGGATGCTTATGATCAACACTAAAGCTTGAAGACCTTGCTACATAAGGAAAACCTTAAAATGATTAACTATAAGTCACTGCAGCAGGCTGCTAGGAAATGATACTGGACGCTCACTGCAAAAGGATGCTGAGTCAGCTTGCTGAATAAAAGACAAGTAAGCTAAAGCCGACTGGAGAACCAAGAAGCATCAACAACCTTCTTAAGAAGTAGTTACCTCGAAATACGTGTACAAGGTTTACGTTAGGCACAACCGCAAACTCATCCCATCAAAAGGTGCCATATAATAAAGCAAAAAGGAGTCTGAAGAAATGTTAGACTGAGTATGGCGATTGCAGTAATAGAGATGTACGATCTCAACAACTTCATACAGATTAATCAGAAGAGGCCACGTCACCCTATGCATGCTGCCAGAAGGATGCTCTCTCTCCAACGGGTAGATTTCTCAACGCCTACAAATAGAAGAAGACAGGGATTTGAAGGACACCCAACCAACTTGAAAAACTTGAAACCAGAAACTCTGGCGAATCAAATGCTCAAGCACTTAAATCATTTCATATCTCAATACTAAGAAAGTTTCAAGTCCAGTCTAGCAGCAAACTATCTACAGCTTAAAGAACTCATCGTTCTAAGCTTGCTGCCTGTGTTGTTGAAAAGAAAATTCCTTTATTTTTCTTAGACTGTTAGGAGTTGCTTGATCGGAGGCTGTTCATGATCAAGCATTTGTGTTCTTAGTAGAGGAACAAGAGCTCTGTGTGGGTTAGTTGAGTTTGGTCCCTGTGTGGGATTGACTGGCAGTTCTTGTTAGGTTTAGGTTGTATAAGCGAGGCTTGTGTAAATCAACCATTCTACTTAACAAAGTTCCTCCTTGTGAAGGAGTAGAGAGGACGTAGAGGGATTACTCCACCCTTGAACCTCTATAAACAGTTATGTTTATCCTTCTGTTTTGTTTACTGTTGTTCACATCTTATATCTTTCTTATTTGTTTTGCTTGTTGCATATCTCTCATAAGCATACTAACTGTTTTCAGAAAAGAAGCTTTTGTCAAAAGAATTTCCGCTGTGCATAAAACTCATTTTCACTAAGTTCACTAAAGGTAACTGCTCAAGTAGTAACCTCTAGGACAGTAAGCTCTATAGCTACCTGCCTGAATGACTTGTCATTTTGTTTTAAAGAAAAAGTTTGAAAATTGAGTAGGCTTATTCACCGGCCCTCCCTCTAAGCCTACTACCACTTGGGACCAACAAGTGGTATTAGAGCAGGTTGGATTAAACGTCCGATCTAACTGATCAATCCCTGATCCCTGCTTTCTGAAAACCCTCTCTTTGCATTTCTTTTCATAGCATTCTAAAACTGGATTCTCATAAAGTGTCTATGTTTTCTATTGAAGAATATGATGATTGGAAGATTCGCATGCAGACACATCTATCGGCCATGCATGATAAAATGTGGTATGTCATCACTGATGGACCACAAAAGATCACCAAGGTGAACCCACTGTTCACCAGGGCCATCGATGAAGCTATGGATGGACAAGGAGATGCAGGAGCCATCCCACATCCTTCTATGTTGGAGAAACCACGAGAAAAATGGACAACCAACGAGAGAAGGCGAGCAAACCTCAACAATGTAGCAAAAAATGTGTTATTCCTCACTCTCGACAAAGGAACCTTCAGCAAGGTAAAATCCTGCAAGACTGCGAAGGAGATCTGGGAAAAGCTCGAACAAATATACCAACACACTAAGCTCACTAAAGAAAACAAAGTCTCTACAACTACCCAAAAGTTCGAACTATTTGAGATGCTACCTGGAGAAACCTTAGAACAGATGGACTTAAGGTTTACAACCATCATCAACGAGCTTGAGTCCCTAGATAATATCTATACTCAGAAGGAAAAAAACATGAAGGTGTTAAGAGCAAGATGACTGCCATGAGAGTGTCCATGGATTTAAAATTGACCTTAAAGCCTTCGCGTTCGACATCAATATAAGAAATGTAGAAACTGAAGGAAGTAACTCAAAGGTTACCACACTGACTACCAGGTTATCTCAGGAAGCTAAGAAGTCTAAGGATCAGACAGCTACCTTGGAGGCTACTACAGAAGAAGATATAGCATTCCTCCTAAAGAAATTCCAAAAGTATATCTTAACCCTCCTATTCAACTTGATGAAAGGCTGAACATGATTTGTGCTTTCAGACAAATCATGAGTTACTTTTAGCAAATTACCTCACCTGATGAGGAGCTGAAACTAGAAAATATAAAGCTCAAAAGAGAGCATGTTTCGCTAGAAAGGCTCCTGCCTCTAGAAAAATTAAAAAGCCAAACATGCAGTGACCTCAAGGCTGAAGTCAGTAATCTCAATTTGCAAGTCACTAAGCTAGAAAGTGAGAAGAAGGTCTTCACTGAAACAGTAAATACCTTTAACAAATCCTTTAAAGACTTGGATGCAATGTTAAATATCTAAAGAAGTCTAAAGGATCATACTGGTATAGGTTACTGTCGAGAGGCTTCCACTTCAACAGCCAGCACCTCAAAGGCACCTACATTTGTGCCTGCAGTTATCCCTCATAAAAATGAGCTACATAATTTAGGGGGAACTGCAAGCAGAAATGCAGGAAGCTTTGTAAGAAAGGGAAAGAGACCCCTTACAACTACCTATGACAGTAAGCCTGTCAGAAGCTGGCTCCAGCAACCTAAGTATGCTGGAAGCAGGAGCTATAGTCAGCAGCCTAGAAAGAGTAAAAGATCTCAACCTTCTTATATGCCAGAGACATATATGTCTAAATCTAAAGGAACCTATGTTCCTAGGAGGCAAAGGAAGAATCCATAAGCACACAAAACACATATATGCAGTATCCTAAGGATACTGGTAGAAGATCAGGAACCAACAAGACTTATAACAAAAAAGATTGTTATAAAGCAAGTATGGGTTCCTAAGAAGATAATAAAAACTAACAAGAAAGGACCCGTACTTGTATGGGTACCAAAAAAGAAGTAATTTTCCTTTGATTGCAGGAACATGTGGCAGGAAGTAAGAAGGACATATGGTACATTGATAGCGGCTGCTCAAGGCACATGACAGGGAACCAGAGCAGCCTGATCAACTCCAAAGCTTCCAAAGGACCCAAAGTCATATTCGGAGATAACTCCAAAGGAAGCACAAAGGGCACTGGTAACCTAAAGGGAAGACCTGTATCAAGAAAGTATCTCATGTAGAAGGCTTAAAGTACAACCTCCTGAGCATAAGTCAATTATGTGATAAAGGCTACTCTGTGGAGTTTAACAAGTGCCTGATTAAGGACAATAAGACCCAGGAAGTTAAGCTCACTCGAACAAGAAAGGGGAATATCTATGTTGCAGATTGGGAATCAGTAAATACAGCTACTTGTTTCATAGCCAAAGGAACACCTGAAGCTAGCTAGATGTGGCACAAGAAGATGAGCCTCCTGAACTTCAAAACCATAAACAAACTAGCAAGGAAATGACCAGTCAGAGGGCTACCTGACATGGTCTACAAGAAGGAAGCTATCAATGGAGCATGCCATAAAGGGAAACAAGTAAAGAGTTCCTTCAAGAACAAAACCCTTCGCTCTACAGATAGGATACTGGATATGCTACACATGGATGTATTCCGGCCAATTGAACTGATTAACATATCTGGGAAGAAATACACCTTAGTAATAGTAGATGATTACTCAAGGTTTACTTGGATGATTTTTCTTGTGAAAAGGTCAAATACTCAGCAACGTCTGCCAGAGTTCCTGAGGAGGTTGCAAACCGAGAAGAGCCTGAACATATTAAAGATTAGAACAGATGGATGAACGAAATTTACCAATAAATTCATTGAAGCCTACTGCTCAAATAATGGAATCAGGCATAAATACTCAACGGCCAGGACAGCTCAGCAGAATAGAGTTGCTGAAAGACGGAATAGGACCCTAAAGTAAGCTACCAGGACGATGTTAGCTGAAGCTGAGCTACCTAAGAGATTTTGGGTAGAAGCAACCAACACAACATGCTACACACAGAACAGATGCCTGATCAACAAGGATCTGAATAAAACTCCCTATGAGTTGTGGTATGGTTACTCTCCCAATATAGCTTACTTTCACATCTTTGGATGCAGGTGCTTCGTGCTTAACAATGAAAAGGAATTACTCAAGACCTTCGATGCGAAATCAGATGAAGGGGTATTCCTAGGATACTCATCGGCAAGCAAAGCCTTCAGAATCATCAACAAGAGAACACTTGTTGTGGAGGAATCTGTACATGTTGTCTTTGATGAACCACATTGCAGTAAGGCTGATATAGAAGAACTCCAAGAAGAGTTGGACAAAACTCACATCAACAACAATCATGTTGAATATATTGATGTGCAGTTACCAAATTTTCAACAAATGGATGGAATACCACCATCCAAGATCCAACAAGATCCTAACTTGTAGGTACCAACTCAAACACAGGATCCTGAAGACAATCAGGAACATCAAAAAAATCAGTCTACAAATATAAACCAAAACCCAACTGAATAGTAACCTCAGCAAGCTGATGAAACAAGAAGAAAATGGCTCAGAGATCACCCCAGAGACCTGATTATAAGAGATTTCACCTCTGGAGTAAGAACGAGAAGATCAAATCCATACAAAATCATGTTTGTCTACTTCATATCACAAGTAGAACCGAAGCACCCTGAGGAAGCTCTAGAGAATACCAACTGGGTTCAAGCCATGCAGGAAGAATTGAAAGGAACCAAGTTTGGTACCTAGTTCCTAGACCTACTCATCAAGGAGTTATTTGAACTAAGTGGGTGTTCAAAAATAAGCTAGATGAAGAATGACAAGTTGTAAGGAATAAAGTCAGGCTAGTAGTGAAAGGATACTGCCAGGAAGAGGGCATTGATTTTGATGAAACCTTTGCTCCAGTGGCTAGGCTCGAAGCAAACAGGATTTTCCTAGCTTATGCAGCTCACAAAAACCTCACTGTTTATCAAAGGGATGTGAAGAGTGCATTTTTGAATGGAATGTTGGTAGAGGAGGTATATATAGAACAACCTCCTGGATTTGAAGAAAATGCTGACAGGATGGTCTACAGGCTGAGAAAAGCTCTCTATGGACTTAAGCAGGCACCTAGAGCATGGTATGACACTTTGTCAAAATACCTGCTAGATAATGGATTCAATAAGGGTAAAGTGGATAAGACCCTATTCAGAATCCAGGATGGTGATAGCATCCTGCTTGTCCAAATATATGTATATGACATCATCTTTGGATCAACCAACAAAGAGTTATGTAGGAAGTTCTCCGACCTGATGCAGTCCAAATTTGAGATGAGTATGACTGGAGAATTAAGTTTCTTCCTTGGATTGCAAGTCAGACAACTTGATCAAGGAACCTTCATTAATCAAATGAAATATACAAAAGAGCAGATCAAGAAGTTTGGAATGGAGAATGCTAGTACAGTAAGCATTACAATGCCAATATCAGGAAATTTAGACAAAGACGAAGAATGGAATACAGTTGACATCACCAAGTATAGGAGACTGATAGGGTCACTGCTCTACCTCACTGCAAGCAGGCCAGACATCATATTTATAGTTGGAATGTGTGCAAGATATCAAGTCGCTCCCAGGGAATCCCATCTTACAGCGCTAAAAAGGATAATCAGATACCTAAAGGGAACCCAAGAAGTAGGCTTGTGGTATCCTAAAGAATGAGAAATCAAACTAATAGGGTATACTGACTCTAATTTTGCAGGTTGCAAGATTGATAAGATAAGTACCAGCGGAACCTACCAGATGCTTGGGAATCGCCTAGTATCCTGGTTCTGCAGGAAGCAAACTTCCATAGCCACCTCAACAGCAGAAGCAGAATATGTAGCTACAGGAAGCTGTTGTGAAAAAATTATATGGATTCAGCAAGAGCTTCGAGACTACGACATCACTGAGAAGAAAACTTCAATCATGTGTGACAATACAAGTGCTATAGCAATTACACACAATCCTGTTTTTCATTCAGGAACAAAGCACATCGACATTCAACACCACTTCATCAGAGACCATGTGGAAAAGAAGGATATCTCACTGGAAAAGATTCACACTAATCAACAGCTAGCTGATATTTTTTCAAAACCTCTTTGTGAATCAAGATTTTCCTTTCTAAGAAATGAATTGGGCATTATTAAATTAAGCTAACTCTCCCTAATGAATTTTTTTAAGCATCCTACAGCTTAGGGGGAAGTCAGGAAGCTTCGCAAAAGAAGATACTAGGAAGTTGAAAAAGGACTATGAAATGGGTTACTGAGGAAGGTCCTTAACAAAGGCTCATGATACAGATTGCTGACAAAGCTCACTAAAGAACACATCAGCATGTGACATCTTAAAACATAATCATCACAAAGGAACCTACAAAGTGTATGTTCAGAAGAAACTGTTAATCCCAAGAAGTGGCGCATCAAATCCGAACCAGTAACCCAATAAAAGGCGGTGATTTTTACAAATAAATTCCTTGAAATCTTTGAAAAGTCAAAAAGCAAATCAGCGCATTAAATGTCAGGAACCTCAGCCGCAGGATTTTAAACCATTCATATTCTGAATTGATCTAATCCCTTGATCATAACACAGGGAGTTTTCATATAAATAGGAACTTTATACTTTTTCAAAACCTTTACGCTCTCATATCTTTCACTCTCAAATTTTCTGCAAGCAGTAACCTAGTGATTTCTTCATACTTTCTCTGTGCTTTTTGCAAAATCTCTATTTCCCTCCTACTACTCAAATGGCACCAAAAAACTCACAAGTTATGGATGGTCGTCTTATCGACGAGAAGATCCTTCTAAAGTCATTAGGGATGAAGGTCACTCCACTGACCTCATGTAGATGATCCTCAACAGCCTCCACCAGTCGAAGGTGTTGGGTTTCGGCTCGCACTACAAGGAGCCCTACTGTAAGGACCTTGTCAGACACTTCTATACCAATGCAGAAGTATCTAAGGACAAGACAAAGATTGTGTCCAAGGTGGGAGACAAGACGTTCGACCTGACTGCTAGTATCCTAGAGAAGATCTTTCAGCTTCCCACTGAAGGGATGAGTGGCAGTGACCTGGCCACCTATGAAGAGGATATGATGTAAGAATACTGGAAGAGGTTCACAGGCTCCGAGGACCTGTTGACTCTGAACAAGAGCTACAACGTGAAGCTCTTCCATGTGGAGTATCAGATGCTCTATGATATCTGCTATTACATCATCGAGAACCGGTCAGGATCCTTCGACAAATGTACTAACCTAAGGTACAAGATGATGATGGCACTGATAGAGACAGAGGAGGTGAACTGGGCTGAGTATGTCTGCAACAGGATCAAGGAGGAGGTGTAGAAGAAGGTTGGCAAGCCAACCTATGGACTCATAATCAATATTATCTTATGGTATATAGGTCATGACCTGTTAAAAGGTAAGGCCATTCAAAAGGGCAAGTTCATAGGGTATGACAGAATCTTTGCCAAGAAGGGCACCAAAGTTTCCCCATTAACAATGAAGGTTACTGAGGTGCAGGAGAAGGAGACCCAGACGGAGGTAGTACAAGAAAGCACGTCGGAGGGAGAAGCCTCGGCAGCTACTGCTTCCCCGCCTAAGCAGGAGAAAAAGGCTAGGAGTGTGAGGGTGAGGGTAAAGCAAGCTGTGAAGAGGAAGCTGAGGATTTCTGATGATGAGGCATCCCCAATACCATCACCTGTGTTGATGCTCCCTGCTCCCGCGAGCAAGAAAAATGACGCTGAATCAGAGATCCTGACTACTGTGCAGGTGGAGGTCGCTGTGCAGAAGGTCACTGCTCAGCTGAAGGAGCAGTTAGGATTAGAGGAAGAGGAAGTTGATGAGGACTCTGACTTCAATATAGTCTTGGACTTAGCCAAGATGAAAACAGAGTTCAAGAAGCAGTGGGATAGGTTTATGGCATGGTGGAACTACAGTGGTCTGATTTAGTTGCTGAATAGGAGTGGGCACTGAACTAGGCAGAGGTGTCTGATATTAAGGGGTAAAAAGTATTGGAGACAGGGTTCCTGAAAGGTCTGCAAAAGAGGAAGTGGAGAGACTTTCAGGAAAGTTATGAAGCAAAGATGAGACTGGATGCTGTTTCAGAAAGGAGGAAGCAAACCGCACCTCTTAAACTGCCACCACCTTCCCCGAGGACGATGAAGGGGAAAAAGGCCATCAAGCAACCTAATTTCTTCAAGGATGATGTTATCTTGGAGGCTGCTGCTGATCAGGTTAAAGTCGGTGACGACGTGGGCTTCACAGAAAAGCAGACGGAGGCATTTGGAGTAGATGAGGCAGATGAAAGGATGTTGAAACAAGCTTTGGATGCCAGTTTAGTGGAAACTAGGATGAGGCATAGGCCCCTGTCCATCTAGCCAGGTGAAGGTTTCTCCTGTGGAACAGCGACCTCTGAGCAACCTCTAGTTGTTCAACCAATTAGTCAGAGGATTCCTTCACCTCCAGCATCTAAAGATGAATCCAGCGGGGCATTCAGTCAACTGGTGGAAATTAAGACCCTTCCTGATGAGGAGGTGGAAGGCTCAGATGTCGTAGGAACCATCCCTGTTCATCAGGATGCTCCTGTCACCTTCGAGAAAGTTGACTCGCCAATGATAGAGCCACCAACTACTCCGGTGGCTGAAAAGTTGGAAGTCCTTGCAGTTGCTGCAGTCCTAGAAGAAACACTTGAAGTAGTAACTATTGAAGGAGGAATCTCCGTGTCAGTATCCTCAAATGATCAGGCACCGATGGAGGTTGATAAGACGGCTGAGGAAATTACTCCAACGGAGATAGAGGGAGTAATTTCTGAGGATCCTGCGAATCAAGGTGAGATGATTGCAGAGGAGGCCACAACAGTACAGGCTGCTAACACAGAGCCTACTATTGAAGATATACTAACAGGACATGCTGCTTTCATAGAGCCTACTGCTGAAGAGGCTGCTCCTAAAGAGCCTACTGTTAAGGAGTCTGCTAACTTAGAGACTTTGATGAAGGATAAAGAAATTGAGGAGGCACATTTGGAAGAAAGGCCTTCTGAAGAAGAAATAAGAATGATGCAAGCCTGGAAGGGAGATGTCCCTCAGGATGCAGTAATGGGAACTGCTAATGAGGAGAAGACTGTGGATGAGGAGAAAGCAGTTGAAGAGGATTCCAATCATTCTGATTGGAAGCTCACTAGCTCCTCCGACAGCAATGATGGTCCACCCAGTGAACAGGGTGCAACCGGAGCCGAAAAATCCAATACTCTAACCCCTTCTCTTTCTGTGCAGGATGCTGAAGTCAAGTTCATTGACGATGTGCTCAAGGCAGTGGAAAAGGTTCGCAAGTCCCTGACTAAAGCTAGTCGAAAAATGAGAGTTGAAGCAAAGAAGGATCGCTTTCAAGCTACCTTCCTGATCGACACTCTCAATGCAACTCTCGCAAAGCTTCAGGCGACTATCAGTTCTCTGATCCCATCCACCGGCCTTGTTGACACTATCAAAAGCCTCAATGATAAGCTCAACACACAAGAGAAGAAGCTACTAGAGATCGAGCTTAAGGAAAAGATTGTATCTTCCTCCCTGAAGAAAATCTATGACTCTTAGCTCGAGTAGAAGCAAACCTTAGAGGATCATACTGATATCTTGACAAGTATGCATTCAATGATAAGGTTTAGAGTAGGCTCGGGTTATGATGATGACAAAAAGGGGGAAGATGCAGCAAAGAGGATCGAGCAAAGAAGGCAACATGATCCTTCTTCATGCAGGCAGCTAGCAATTCTGTCGAGGAAGGATTCAGGAGGAGATGGAGGAGGCAATGGAGGAAGCTCCAGAGGACACTCGGATAGCAGCTTAACCAAAAAGAAAGCTGATGTTATCTCGGGAGTCCATCCTGGTCTTCGCAGAGGAGTAGATGAAAGGGAGGAGAAGAGGAGGAAAGTTGAAGAGCTGTTCAAAGCATCAGATGCTCACATTGAGAAAATGATGAAGGAAAGCCTTTCAAATCTCTACCCTTCTCAAAGGCAACCTGACTTGGAAGCTCTTGCATCGGATGAGAAGCTAGCACCTGACTCTCTACTAATCATCCTGGATGGAAGTCCGGATGCTCGGAGCTCCAGATTCCAAGAATGACAGCTTCCTAAAATCGACCTGCCTACTACTCACTGTCCAACCTTCCTCTAAATCGACACCTTCAAACGAGTCGAGTACCTTAAGTATTATATCAAGTTGTGCAAGGAGTCTATCATAATTAAGGGAAAAACTCATCGCGAGGGACTCCAACGTTTCAGAAACCTTGCCAGCAAAGGTATGCTCCCACTTCAAATGAGACTAAAAGGCCGCATGAACAGAGGTGAAGTCATTCCCTTCTGCGAGAACTTTTGGTTAAGGTACGATAAAACTCCAGAGATAAAGAGGGTAATGGAGCCAACTTATCAGGAGTCCATCCTGAATTGGTGGAAATACTCGAAGAATGAAAGAAGACCATGAGTCACATGGTTGAAAGTAACCTGAAGTCTTTGTCTCCTGTTTCCTGCTCACTGCTCTCTACTTTCTTCCTTGTATCTTTTACTTTATTTGTTTTTGTGTCATGCTATGATATCTTTCTAATTTATCATCTCAATAAAACTAGCATTCTGTTCTGAAAAGCTCACTACTTGTGAACTTATACTTAGTCTCTTTTCTGATACCTTGTTTTTGCTTTCTGTAAATACTCTTACTCTGATACAAGCTTATGTTCTTAAATAAAATATGATAAGTCTTCGATCCTCTTAAAGGAGTTTTGTTATCATCAAAAAAGGGGGAAATTGTAAGGAACTTTGTATAGATTTTGATGAATACAAAACATGTAATAGATTAGGGCCTAGGATCCTAGGTATTTAGATTATATTGTAAAATCTCTAAGTGTAGGATCAGGTTGCTTGAGGATCAAGACTAAAGCTTGAAGACCTTGTTGCATAAGGAATGCCTTAAAATGATTAACTATAAGTTACTGCAGCAGGCTGCTAGGAAAGGATACTGGACGCTCACTGCAAAAGGATGCTGAGTCAGCTCACTAAATAAAAGAAAAGTAAGGTAAAGCTGACTGAATAACAAGGAAGCATCAACAACCTTCTTAAGAAGCAGTTACCTCGGAATATATGTACAAGGTTTATGTTAGGCACAGCCGTAAACTCACCCAATCAAAAGGTGCCACGTAATAAAGCAAAAAGGAGTCTGAAGAAATGTCAGACTGAGTATGGCAATTGCAGCAACAGAGACGTACGATCTCAACAACTTCGTACGGACTAATCAGAAAAGGCCACATCACCCCATGCATGCTGAAAGAAGGATGTTGTCTCTCCAACGGGCAGATTTATAATCACCTATAAATAGAAGAAGACTTGGACTTTAAGGACACCCAACCAACTTTAAAAACTTGAAATGAGAAACTCTCGTGAATCAAACGCTCAAGCACTTAAATCATTTCATATCTCAATACTTAGAAAGTTTCAAATCCATTCTAGCAGCAAGCTATCTACAGCTTAAAGAGCTCATCGTTCTAAGCTTGCTGTCTGTGTTGTTGAAAAGAAAAATCATTTATTTTTGTTAGACTGTTAGGAGTTGCTTGATCGGAGGCTATTCCTGATCAAGCATTTGCGTTCTTAGTAGAAGAACAAGAGCTCTATGTGGGCTAGTTGAGTATGGTCACTGTGCAGTAACCATGTGTGGGATTGACTAGCATTTCTTGTTAAGTTTAGGTTGTATAAGCGAGGCTTGTGTAAATCAACCATTTTACTTAACAAAGTTCCTCTTTGTGAATGAGTAGAGAGGACGTAGAGGGATTACTCCACCCTTGAACCTCTATAAACCGTTGTGTTTATCCTTCTGTTTTGCTTATTGCTATCCACATCTTATATCTTGCTTATTTTGTTTTGCTTGTTGCATATCACTCATAAGCATACCAACTGTTTTCAGAAAATAAGCTTTGGTCAAAAGAATTTCCGTTGTGCATGAAACTCATTTTCACTAAGTTCACTAAAGGTAATTTCTCAAGCAGTAACCTCTAGGACAGTAAGCTCTATAGCTACCTGCCTGAGTGACTTGTCATTCTGTTTTAAAGAAAAAGTTTGGAAATTGAGTAGGCTTATTCACCCCCCCCCCAAGCCTACTACCACTTAGGACCAATAGATATCATGATGAGAATTAGATAAAAGCATGTTCTAGAACCTGTCTCAGTTATATCTGTTTGTATATTTATTTATTTTTATTTTACTATAGTTTATTTGACATCTTTGGTATTTGATAGCCTAGATAAAATTAGGGGTTGAATTTAGGTAATCGATTATTCCTAGATAATAGTCTTTGTGGAATCGACCTTGCTTAACGTGTCTACAATCTACACCGTACAATTGCGGTAGTAGCCTAAAGAAAAAGATGAATAGAAGTATATTCCATACTTGTATTTTCAATAAAAGAAAGATTATCCGCTACACAACTCTCAAGACTCCGAAGTAACCTCCCAAAAGGTTATTATTCTTAACTCTACAAGGTCAAGTAAGCTGCTTCTATGAAGCGAGCTGTGAAGTTGAAAGCTCACTACTGAACTTATCCTTATCGGAGCAAAAAGATTTGAATAAGTTTTGAGTAGGTTTATTCACCCCACCCCCTCTAAACCTACTACTACTTGGGACCAACACTCTGTATGTTGTATTGATGCATCTTGGTTTGTTGAAACCTGTCTTGCAGCATCTGAAATTGATGCATACAAGTTCCTTTCTCTGTCGAATCTTTCAGAGAATATGGGAAGATGAGAACTCTATATGTAAGAAACTTAGGTTGTAGGATTGACTCCTTCATATTCCTTCTTTAGATTTTCTAGCTCAGGAGCATTACAGTGTGGTTCATCAAAGACCACATGTACGGATTCTTCAACCATAAGAGTTCTTTTGTTAAAGACTCGAAAGGCTTTGCTCATGGATGAATATCCGAGAAATACAACTTCATCTGTCTTTGCATCGAATGCTTTAAGGTGATCATTTCCATTGTTTAGCACATAGCATTTGCATCCAAAGATGTGAAAGTATGATACATTTGGAGAGTATCCATACCAGATTTCATATGGTGTTTTGTCATGCTCTTTGTTGATTAGACATTGATTCTGCGCATAGCATGCAGAGTTCTATTCTTTCTTTCAACTACACCATTCTATTGAAGAGTTCTTGCAGCGGAATACTCATGCTGGATTCCTTTTTCCAGGCAGTACTTCTCAATGAATTTATTAGTAAATTATGTTCCTCTGTTAGTCCTGATCTTCACTATATTGGAGTTCTTCTCATTCTGAATTCTTTTCATGAACTCTGGAAGCTTTGATTGCATTTCTGACTTCTTTGCTAAAAATATGGTCCAGGAAAACCTTGAGTAATCATCAATAATTACAAGGGAGTATTTCTTACAACTCAGACTTGTAGGATCAATGGGTCCAAAGAGATCCATGTGCAGCAAATCCAGGATCTTGAACGATGATCGCTGCAACTTTTCCTTGAAGAATACTTTGATATGCTTTCCTTTTTGACATGCTACACATATGCTCTCTTTTTTGTATTCAATATCAGGTAATCCTCTTACAAGTCCTTTCCTGGCCAGCTTGTTGATAGTCTTCAAGTTCAGATGACTCATTCTCTAATGCCATAGCCAGCTTTCTTCTGCTGAGCCTTTCGTAATGAAGCAGATCGGCGTTGTTGATGGGTTCCAGTCCACAAGGTATAAGTTCTCTGTCCTCGTTCCTGTAAGCTTAACTTCTTTACTTGCTACATCTTTGATTAGACACTGGTTTTGAAAAAATTCTACCATATGCCCTTTGTCACAGAATTGACTAATGCTCAGCAAGTTGTATTTTAACCCTTTCACATATGACACATCATTGATTTGTACATCTCCTCCGATCAATCTTCCTGTACCCAAAGTATTTCCTTTTGAGTTATCCCCAAACACCACCCTTGGTCCTTTACATTCCTTGAAGTTGCTCAGAGAAGATTTATCGCTAGTCATGTGTCTTGAGCAGCCACTATCAATGTAGTATATGGATCTCCGCTGCTACCTGGCGACTGTACCTGCAAGATGATCATTCAGGTTTAGGTACACATACACGTACGGGTCCTAGGTGGTTAGATTTAGGATCTTTCTTTGCAGCGTCGATCTCGGTCTTGCTTCGTTCTTTAGGGGATAGGGATGTGTCTAGGAAATCCCAATCTCTTTGACGGACTTCACTTCCACGTTCCTTTTTGCTGTGCTGTAACCTCGTGTTTGCTGCAACTTAATTTTATAAGTGGGAGCTTCATTCTGCTATATGTTGCAGCTTTCAACAATCCTTTCATCTAAGGTTACAACAGCTCTCTTGGGCTCATCATCTTCAACCGCCAGATCTTCCATCTTTTCTTTGAGAAAAAGAATTTCTCATTTGATGAATTTCGGATCTCCACCTGATTTTTCTTTGTGGGGTTTATCAGGGTCAATGTATCATATCCCAAGTCTAGCTTCTAGTGTCACTTGTTGATTTATGATATCTCTTGATTTTTCAGAAGCTCGACTAAACAAGTTTATAGTGGATTTCAGCTTTATCACTTCAACTTCAAGCTCCCTCACTTTGCTTTTGAGTTTAGCACACTCCTTGCTTTTGTTCTCACTCATTTCTTCCAATATTTCCTTCTCATACTTCCATTCTGCAAGGTTCTTGCTTTCTAGTTTCAGCATCTCGTTCTTCTTTCTTAATGCCTCATTTTCAGAGTTAATTTTCTCAAAATCGCTAAGGAGCTGTCTTACAAAACTATTCATCCTAATATCATCAGACTTAGAAGAGACAGGTTTAAAGATTACCTTTTCTTTTGCATCCTCATCTGTTTGCGCCATTAGGCAGATCATTGCTTCATCCTCCGAGGTGGATTCATTAGAGTTTGATTCAGATGAGGGTTCTTCTTGAACCTCAGTGGATGTGTTTGCTCATTTAGCTTTCTCAGCTTCTACTAGTAACGCTCTCAGCTTTTATCTTTCGATTTCCGTTCTTTCTTTCCTCTTTGCTCTAATTTCAGGTGGATATATGTGGACAACAGGGTGAGGACAGTTCCATGCATAATGTCTAGGCTTTTTACAGTTGTAGCACAAGTCTCTTGACTCTGCTGTATCCTGGGATTGTTGTCCTTGATGTTGTGGTCGCTACTGCAAGTTTGTCCTTCGAGGAAAGTTTCCCCCTGACTTGTCACCTTTTCTCATGAGTTTTGAGAATTTCTTTAAAAGCAGCACAATGTCATCCTCTGCTGCAGCAAATTTTGCTGTAACTATCGGCTTGGTTGCAACAAACTGCTTCTAGCAGCAAGAGTTGTAATTTTACCACTGTCTTCCTCCTATTCCTTTTTCCTCCTGTTGATATCAAATTCAAACACCTTGAGATCTAAGAAAAGATCGAACGTACTCATAGATTTTAAATCCATAGTGTTGGTCCCAAGTGGTAGTAAGCTTAGGGGGTGAATAAGCCTACTCAATTTTCAAACTTTTCTTTAAAACAGACGGATAGAACACTCAGGCAGGTAGCTAAAAAGCTTACTGTCCTGAAGGTTACTGCTTGAGCAGTTACCTTTTGCAGATTTAAAGAAAAAGAGTTTTATGCACAGCGGAAAGTCATTTTATCAAAGTTTCTTTTCTGAAAACCAGCTTGAGATGCTTATGAACAATATGCAGCATATAAAAAAAGATAAGCAACAATAATAAGATAAGCAGTAAGAGGCACCACACAAGAGTAAACACAACGGTTTACAGATGTTTGAGGGTGGAGTAATCCATCTACGTCCTCTCTTCTCCTACACAAGGAGGAACTTTGTTAAGTGTTTGGGTTAATTTACACAAGCCTCGCTTAGACAACCTAACTTAACAAGAACTGTCAGTCTCTCCCACACAGGGTTAATTACTACATAGTGACCAAACTAAACCTAGCCCACACAGAGCTCTTGTTATTTCTACAAAGAATGTAACTACTTGATCAGGAACAACCTCCGATCAAGCAACTCCTTAACAGTCTAAAGAAAAAGAAAGATTTCTTCAACAACACAGGCCAGCAAGCTTAGGAATGATGAGCTCTTTAAGCTAAAGATAGCTTGCTGCTAGACTGGACTTGAAACTTCTAATGAGTTATGAGTGTTTTGTGTTTAATAACTAGAGTGCGTTTATTGCAAGAGTTTCAGGTGTGTTTCAAGTGCCGGTCTTCTAGTATTTATAAGCGATTAGGATTTTGTCTGTTAGAGAGAAAAAGCCTTCTTTGCAGCTTGCATAGAGTAATGTGGCATCTTCTGATTTGTTCGTACACTGATTGTTGAGAGTGTACGTATCTGTTCCTACAATCGTCATCCCTAGTCTGATATTTCTTCAGACTTCCTCTTTGCTTTTGATACGTGGCATCACTTGATTGGTTGAAAGTGCGGCTGTGCCTAACGTAAACCTTGTACATGTTTTTCGAGGTAACTTCTACTTAACAGGTTGCTGATGCTTCCTGATGCTTCAGCTTACTTTGTCCATCTAGCAGTTAGCAAACTCATCATCCTCGGGCAGTGTGCGGCCAGTATCCTTTTTGAAGCAGCCTGCTGCAGATATGTATACTTATATTATTTTTATGGTTTTTTGCAGCAAGGTCTTTATGCTCCAGTCTTGATCTTCAAGCCTCTTGATCCTATACTTCCTTTAAGAGGATCAAAGACTTTATCAGATTTTTATATGAGATCATAAGCTTATGAATATATCAGCAAGATATATATGTAATTATGGAGATTTTAGATCAAGAGATTGAGCATAAGTTCACGAGCAGTGAGCTTTTTCAGATCAGAACAGATACTTTTATTGAGATAATAAAACAAAGAAGTATCTGAGCACAGTGTAAGGAACATTGTATAAGATTTTGATGAATGACAAAACATGTAATAGAATAAGGCCTAAGATCCTATGTATTAGTTTCCAATGTAAAAATCACTAAGTATAGGATCAGGAGGCTTGAAGACCAAGATTGGAGCATGAAGACCCTGTTGCATAAAACCGAAGAAGAGAATAAAGAGTTATGTACCTGCAGCAGGCTGCTCAAAACGGATACTGGCCGCAGTACCAAGGACACTAAGGTTACTAACTGCCAGATGAACAAAAGGAGAACTGAAGATAACTAAAGCATCAGGAAGCATCAGCAACCTTATTTAGTAACAGTTACCTCGAAAGTTGTGTATGACATTAACGTTAGGCACAAGCCGTATTTACAACCAATCAAGTTATGCCACGTATCAAAAAGCAAAAAAGAAGTCTGCAAGGAAGTCAGACTAGGTATGGCGATAGCAGCATCAGTCACGTACACCCTCAACGATCAGTGTATGAACAAAGCAGAAACTGTCACTCTGATCTACGAAAGCTGCAAAGAAGGCTCACCCTCTCCAACGAACAAAAATTTGAATCACCAATAAATATAGGAAAACTGGCACATGAATCGTACCTGAAACTCTTGTGATCAAAACGCTCAAGCTATCAAAGATCATTTACAAATACATAGAAGTTTGAAGTCCAGTCCAGCAGCAAGTTATCCTTAGCTTTAACAGCTCAATCGTTTCTAAGCTTGATGTCTGTGTTGTTGATTTCTTTCTTTCATTTAGACTGTAAAGGAGTTACTTCATTAGAGGGTGTTCCTGATCAAGTATTTACGTTTTTAGTAGAAGAACAAGAGCTCTGCGTGGGCTAGGAGAGTTTGGTCACTGTGCAGTAACCCTGTGTGGGAGAGACTGACAGTCTTTGTTAGGTTTAGGTTGTTTAAGAGAGGCTTGTGTAAATCAACCGTTTGACCTAACAAAAGTTCCTCCTTATGTAGGAGAAGAGAAAACGTAGAGGGATTACTCAACCCTTGAACCTCTATATATCGTTGTGTTCTTTACTGTGCTGTTTTCATTAATCTTGTTGGTATTATTGCTTATTTGCTCTTATCATTTATAAGCATAATATCTGTTTTCAGAAAAGAAGTTTTGCTTGAAAAGTATTTCCGTTGTGCATAAAATCTCATTCTGTATTAAAAGTTTAAGGTAACTGCTCAAGCAGTAACCTTCAGGGCAGTTAGTGCTTAATAAACTGTCTGTGTGTCTTTTCTAGAAGAAAAGATTGAAAATTTTGAGTAGGCTTATTCACCCTCCCACCACTTGGGACCAACAAGTGGTATCAGAGCAAGTTGGATTAAAAGTCCGATCTAACTGATCAATCCTTGATCCCTTTTTCTTTTCTGAAAACCCTTTTTGTCATTATAAGCATAATCATCATGGATTCTCTTAAAGTACATATATTCTCCGTTGACGAATATGATGATTGGAAAATTCACATGCAGGCACATCTGTCGGCCATGCATGATAAAATGTGGTACGTCATCACTAAAGGACCACCTAGAATTACAAAAGTTAATCCATTGTTTGTTAGGGCTGTGGATGAAGTAGCTAATAGACAAGGAGATGTAGGAGTCATCCCACATCCAACTGTTCTGGAAAAACCCAGAGAGGAATGGACTGCTGATGAGAGGAGAAGAGCAAATCTTGACAACGTAGCAAATAACGCATTGTTCCTCACTCTAGATAAAGGAACTTTCAGTAAGGTGAAAACTTGCAGAACCGCCAAAGAGATCTGGGAGAAACTGGAGCAAATATGTGAAGGTACCGAGCTCACAAAAGAAAACAAGGTTTCTACAGCCACTCAGAAGTTCGAGCTATTTGAAATGATACCTGGAAAAACCCTAGAGCAAATAGACCTAAGGTTCACAACCATCATTAATGAGCTTGAGTCTCTGGACATAGTCTACACTCAAAAGGAGAAAAATATGAAGGTGCTGAGGGCTCTTCCTATCGAGTGGGATAGCAAGACAACAGCAATGAGAGTGTCTATGGACTTAAAGTCTATGAGCACATTCGATCTCTTCTCAGATCTCAAAGTCTTTGAGTTCCGCATCAACATAAGGAAGTTGGAAATTGAAGGAGGCAACTCAAAGGTTACTGCATTAACAGCTAGACAGCCTCAGGAAACAAGAAAGTCCAAAGATCATGTAGCCACCTTGGAGGCCACTGTTGAAGAAGATATGACACTTCTCCTGAAAAAGTTTCAAAAGTTCATCAGAAGGAACTCATGAACAGACAGCTTCAGGAGGAAGCAAAGTGAAACTGGAACCAGTGGGCAGTCACCCCAATCAAACTCCAAAGCTACCGACCTCTGCTATAACTGCAAAAAGCCAGGTCACTATGCCAGGGAATGCCCACATCCAGAAGTCCACCGATAACCAGAAGATGAACGGAAGGTGATACAAAAAGAAAAAGACAAGAACGCCAGAGGTTAAGGGCGCTAATCGGTGAGGCGGGATCCTCACAGGAAGCTACACCTGAGAAGGCATCTAAGAAAGAAGAATCAACCACTGACAGTGATTTGGAGAATATATCTTCAGATGAAGAAGCCCTGATCTGCCTCATGGCAAAGAATAACGACTCTGAGGACGAGGTAACATATCACAACTCTCCTGTTCAAATTAATCAAAGGATGAACATGATTTGTGCTTTCAAACAAATCATGAGTGACTTTAAGCAAATCACCTCAACTCATGAGAAGCTAAAAATAAAAAACATAGAGCTTAAGAAAAAGCATGATTCGTTAGAAAAACTTTTAGCTCTAAAAAAATCTAAAGGCCAAGCATGCAATCACCTCAAAATTGAAGTTGGTAAGCTCAACTTACATGTAACGAAGCTAGTAAATGAGAAGAAGGTTCTCACTGAAATAACTAATGCCTTTAATAAATCCTCTAAAGACTTAAATGATATGTTAAAAATCCAAAGAAGCCTAAAAGACTATGCTGGCATAGGTTACTGTGGAGAGGATACCAGTTCAACCGCTAGTACTTCAAGGGTACCTACATTTGTGCCTGCAACTGTTCCTCATCAAAATGAACTACTTAACTTAGGGGGAACTGCAATCAGAAATGCAGGAGGCCTTGAAGAAAAGAGTAATAGACATCTTGAAACTATCTATGAGTCTAAATCTGTCAGAAGCTGGCTTGAGCAATATAAGTATGCTAAAAGTAAGGGCTATAAATAGCAATCAAAGAAATTTAAAGGAACTCAATCCTCTTACTTGTCAAAGGTTTATGCTCCTAAGAGGCAAATGAAGAAGCCACAAACACACCAAGCACATATGTTCTATTCTAAGGATAATGGTAGAAGTTCAGGAACTAACAAGGTTTATAACAGAAAAATTGTTGTAAAGCAAGTATGGGTTCCGAAAAGGAGAATAGAAACTAACAGGAAAGGACCTGTACTTGTATGGGTGCCTAAAAGAAAGTGATTTCTCTTATAAGTACAGGAACTGGTGTCTGGGAGCAGCAATGAAATATGGTATATTGACAGCGGCTGCTCAAGACAGATGACAGGGAACCAGAAGAGCCTTATCAACTATAAAGCTTCCAAAGGACCCAAGGTCATATTTGGAGATAAATCCAGAGGAAGCACAAAGGGCACTGGTGATTTAATCAAATAAAAAATCTGCATCAAGGAAGTATCCCATGTAGAAGGCTTGAAATACAATCTCCTGAGCATAAGTCAATTCTATGACAAGGGCTAATGTGTGGAGTTTAAGCTCAACAAGTTCCTCATCAAGGACAACAGGACTCAGGAAGTCAAGCTCACTAGAACTAGGAAAGGAAATGTCTATATTGCTGAATGGAACTCAGCAACTGCTGCTACATGTTTCATTGCCAAAGGTACTTCTGAAGCTAGCTGGCTGTGACACAAGAGATTGAGTCATCTAAACTTCAAAACTATGAACAAGTTGGCCAGAAAAGGATTAGTCAGAGGACTACCAGACATAGTTTACAAAAGGGAAACTGTTTGTGGAGCATACTAGAAAGGAAAACAAGTAAAGAGCTCCTTCAAAAACAAAACTTTTCGCTCTACAGAAAGGGTACTGGATATGCTTCATATTGATCTCTTTGGACCAATTGATCCAATTAGCATATCAGGGAAGAAGTACACCTTAGTAAAAGTAGATGATTACTCAAGGTTCACTTGGACGATCTTCCTTGCAAAGAAATCAGATACCCAACAACGTCTGCCATAGTTCCTGAGAAAACTACAAACTGAAAAATGCCTGAGTATAGTGAAGATCAGAACAGATAGGGGAACTAAATTTACTAATAAATTCATAGAAAACTATTGTTCAAACAATGGAATCAGGCACGAATACTTAGCAGCCAGGACGCCTCAGCAAAATTGGGTTGCTGAAAGACGAAATAAGACTTTGAAGGAAGCCGCAAGAACAATGTTAGCTGAAGCTGAGCTACCAAAAAAATTTTGGGCAGAAGCAACCAACAGAGCATGCTACACACAGAACAGATGCCTGATAAACAAGGATCTAAACAAGACACCCTATGAACTGTTGTATGGTTACTCTCCCTGCGTTGATTATTTTCACATCTTTTGGATGCAGGTGTTTTGTACTTAACAATGGAAAGGAATATCTCAAAACCTTCGATGCCAAATCTGATGAAGGAATATTCATAAGATACTCATCGGTAAGTAAGGCCTTCAGAATTTTCAACAAGAGAACACTTGTTGTAGAAGAATCTGTGCATGTGATCTTTGATGAATCACATTGCAGTAAGGCTAATATTGAGGAACTTCAAGAAGAGCTGGACAAAACTCACATCAATGACAATCATGTTGAGTATATTGATGTGCATTTGCCAAATCTTCAAAATATGGATGGAATGTTACCATCCCAAGATATAAATTTTCATAATATCCAGGTACCTGCTCAGACTCAGGAACTTGAAAACAATCAGGAACCACAAAATGATCAGCCTGCAGAATTGAACCAGAACCCAATAGAAGGGGAACCGCAGCAAGTTGTTGAAGGGAGAAGAAGTTGGCTAAGAGATCATCCCAGAGACCTGATAATTGGAGATTATACTTCTAGAGTGTGAACGAGAAGAGCAATTCCACATGAAGCCATGTTCGTTTGTTTTATCTCACACGTTGAACTAAAGCATCCTGAAGAAGCTCTACAAGATACTAACTTGGTTCAAGCTATACAAGAAGAGTTGAATGGGTTTGAAAGGAACCAAGTTTGGTACCTGGTCCCCAAACCTACTCATCAATGAGTTATTGGAACCAAGTGGGTGTTCAAAAACAAGCTAGATGAAGAAGGACAAGTTGTAAGGAACAAAGTCAGGCTAGTAGCAAAGGGGTACTGCCAGGAAGAAGGCATTGATTTTGAAGAAACCTTTGCTCCAGTAGCCAGATTAGAAGCAATTATAATCTTTCTAGCTTATGCAGCCTACAAGAACCTTACGGTTTATCAAATGGATGTGAAGAGAGTCTTCTTAATTGGGATGCTGGTAGAAGAAGTCTATGTTGAACAGCCACCCAACTTCAAAGAAAATGCTGATAAGATGGTGTATAGACTGAGAAAAGCTCTTTATGGATTGAAGCAAGCACCAAGAGCATGGTATGACACCTTGTCAAAATACCTACTGGATAATGGATTCAAGAAGGGCAAGGTGGATAAAACTCTATTTAGAATACATGATGAAGATAGCATCCTGCTCGTCCAGATCTATGTGGATGACATCATCTTTGGATCAACCAACAAAGAGTTGTGCAGGAAGTTTTCTAATCTAATGCGATCCAAATTTGAGATAAGTATGATGGGAGAACTAAGCTTCTTCCTTGGATTGCAAGTCAGGCAGCTTGATCAAGAAACTTTCATAAATCAGATGAAATATACCAACGAGTTGATCAAGAAATTTGGAATGGAGAATGCCAGTACAGTAAGCATTCCAATGCCAACTTCAGGAAGTCTAGATAAAGACAAAGGGGGAAAAGCAGTTGACATCACAAAATACAGAAGATTAATTGGGTCATTGTTTTACCTTACCGTAACCAGACCAGACATCATGTTTGCAATAGGAATGTGTGCAAGATATTAAGTAGCTCCTAAAGAGTCCCACCTCACAGAGGCTAAGAGGATAATCAGATATCTAAAAGGAACCCATGAAGTAGGCTTGTGGTATCCTACAGAATGAGATATCAAATTGATTGGATATACTGACTCTGATTTTGCAGGTTGCAAAATTGATAGGAAAAGCACTAGTAGAACCTGCCAAATGCTAGGGAATCACCTAGTATCCTGGTTCTGCAGGAAGCAAACTTCAAGAGCCACATCCACTGCCGAAGCAGAATATGTTGCTGTAGGAAGCTGCTGTGCACAAATCTATGGATTCAACAACAGCTTCAAGATTACGATATTATGGAAAAGGATACTCCAATTATGTGTGATAACACAAGTGCAATTGCAATCACCCACAACCCAGTTTTCCACTCAAGAACCAAACACATCGACATCAGACATCAGTTCATCAGAGATCATGTTGAGAAGAAAGACATCTCACTGGAGAAAATTCGTACTGATCAACAACTAGCTGACATATTCACAAAACCTCTCTGTGAATCTAGATTCTCTTTTCTGAGAAACGAATTAGATATTATCCAGTTAAGCTAACTCCTCTAACGTGTGTCTGTTAAGGTGTCATACAGCTTAGGGGGAAGACAAGAAGCTTCTAAGATAAGGAGCCTGAAGGAAATCGGGAAAGAACATTGGAAAAGTTCCCTGTCAAAATGTCCCTAATACAGGCAGCGGGCTGAGCCACTACATAATACGTCAGCGCATGCCACGTGAAAAATTAATCATCACAAAGGAACCCACGAAGTGCACGATCAAAAGGAACTGTCAATCAGGGGCAGGTTATACAATAAGAGGCGGCGAAATTTGTAAATAAGTCCCTCAAGATCTTTGAAAAGTCAAAAAGCGAATCAGCGCATTAAATGCCAGAAACCTCAACCTCGGGATAAACCGTTCAAATCCTGTGCAAATCTGAACCGTTGATTAAAAATCAGGGAGTTTTCTTATAAATAGGATCTATAACTTATTCAAAAACTTTTACGATCTCATATTTCCTTAACTCTCAAAAAGTTTTTGCAAGAAGTAACTTAGCAAAATCATTATGTGCCCTAATCTCTACTCTTTGCAAAAATCCTTTTTCATCTCTGTTTCTAATGGCACCCAAAAACTCTCAAGTCATTAATAGTCGTCCTAGTTGATGAAAAGATTATTTTAAAGGCCATCCAGGACGAGGGTCACTCCATTGATCAAATGTAGATGATCCTGAACAGTCTCCACCAATCTAGAGTATAGGGGTTTTGTTCTCACTACAAGGAACCTTACTGCGAGGACCTCGTAAGGAACTTCTGCACCAATACAGAGATATCGAAGGATAGAACCAAGATCGTGTCCAAAATAAGGAAGAAAACCTTCGAGATAACTATCAATCTCCTAGGGAGAATCTTCCAACTCACTACTGAAGGAATGAATAGTGAAGACTTTGGCACCTATAGAGAGGACATGGTGGAAGATGTTGGTCCCAAAAAGGTTGGTAGTAGGCTTAGAGGGGGGGTGAATAAGCCTACTGTATTTTCAAACTTTTCTCTTTTTTCTATCGACTTGGTTCTAATATTAGTAACCTTTTGGAATGTTAATGATCAAAGTGGTTTGCAGAATCTTTTCTCTCATTATAGAGCCAAGTATAAGAGATGTGCAACTTAACATAGAGTTATGCAAGTAAAGCAGTAAGCACACATAGACGCAAGGATATACAGAGATCCGAAGGTGGAGTAATCCTTCTACATCCTCTCTGCCTCTTCTCAAGAGGGAACCTTTGTTAAGCTAGTTGCTTTACATAGACCTATCTATTGCAACCCTCATTTAACAAGTAAGTAGCAAGCCTTCACACAACTGCTTGCCTATTTTCCCCACTGACCCACACAGGATCTTATTCTACCCACCCAAGGTCCTCATTTTCTCTCCTAGAAAGTGGAAAACTCAGCAGGACTCTACTCCTCGCACTGAGTACTCCAAGACAGTCCTTTAGAATGAGTTTGTCTTCTTCTTTTTCAACTGGGTGCAGCAAGCTTGGCCTTCATTTGCAGGTTGATCTGCTGAAGCTTGTTGCTGGACTGACTGACTGAGCGTGCGTCTTTTGGGGTGTGAAGTGTTAGAGCTTTTCTTTTTTTCTTCTGCACCTCTGAACACTCTCTTCTATTTTATCTTCCCCATATTTCTGCGCTTTCTTCTTATGAGCCTTCTCTCTGTTGTGCTCTTTTCTTTTCTTTTTGCGCTTCTCTCTACGAGCTTGTATATTCTTTTGTGCTCGTTTTCTTCTCTCTTGCACGCACTCTTCGTCCGTCTTTTTCTTATTTATAGATTAGAAAATCTGCCCGTTGAAGGTAGGTAGGTTCCCTAATCTATAAATGCACTGCACTCCTGACACATTCCAGCTTTTCGTTTTCCATGTGTCTTCTCCTGGTTGGCTTATCTTCTCTTCTCTCTACAGGTAACTTCTTGTGTCTACCGGTAACTTTGACTTTCTTCTCATTCCTGCTTTGCAGCTTCCTCCTCTTGCTTCACTCTGGAGCTTCCTTCTTTGGCTTGCTCCTTCAGGTGGCTTGAGGCTTCTGTAGCATGCTGCCCTTGCAGTATGCTTTCGGCATGGTCTCCCAGGTAGCTTCCTGTCTCATTGCATTCTGCTTCGGCGAGGTCTCTTCCAGTAGCTTCCTGTAGTCATTAGTATCCTTATTAGTTCACCTGATTCTTTTTCACCATTCTCTTCAGTATTCTTCCTTTGACACTTTCTCTGTTCTTCTTATTTTCTGCAGTAACTCTGTTGCAGTAATCTATCCTATGAATGGTTATGCTTGTTAGAGTTACTTAAGGTTTTGTCTCATCAAAACATACTTCAAATGTTTCCAACAATTTCCCCCTTTTTGATAATGACAAAACATTTGCAGAAGATCAAAGAGCATAATCACTCAAGCACAGAAAGCATATGTATAATATAATAATATAAAGCATACTGCTTTCAGTAAATCACATATAAGTCTAAAAGAAAGGGCACAAGGATTGAGCTTTTAAAGAACAGAAGAAATTTTATTTAGATAAAACATCTACAATACGACACAGTAAGCAAAGTACAATAAACATCCTATCTAGACTCATTTTTCTCTTCTTCTTGCTCTTTCTTTTCTTTCTTTTCCCCTTATCTTTTTGCGTGCTTCTTTCTCACTTCTTCCTCTATTATGCGGGGCTTGCTCCCAGTCGATTTTCCTCTTTGATCGTGGAAGAGAATCGAAGAAGGTGAGAAGGTCGCAAGAGCTAGAAGAAAGAAAGAGGATTCTGTCGGAGAAGAATATGAAGTGGTAGAGAAGCTTAGGCGCAGTAGCTTGCTGCAGTCTTTCTTCTCGTACTATCTTCACCAACTCCTGTGACTGTCCCTTTCTTCTTACTCTCTTGGACACAGAAGAAAGCTCACCCAATGGACGGGCTTACATCTTCTCTTCTTCACCTTAGGAAGACTTTTGATCTTTCTAAATCCTTCGCAGTTCTTCCCCTTTTTGGTCATAATCAACAAAGAGCTAAAGCTCCGGGGTCACTGGAAAGGGATTCCCCCAACTCAACCTCCAGACTTTAGGAGGGATCTTTGTAGCAAGTCCTCAGACACACTCGAATTTGAGGTGAAGACATAACGCTAGAAGATCAAGTCTTCTGAGAAGACTTTCTTATCAAGTGTCAAGCGTAAGAGGTGAATATACGTGATTTGGAGTGTGCTTGGTTGATTATTTACAGAGAAAGTGCATTTAGGAATGAATAGAGAAAATGGTTTCCAACAATCGGGTTACATGATGTACCAAGGATAAGAGAGAGAGAGAGAGAGAGAGAGAGGATATCTATATGCTTAATGAAGAATAAGGAGTGCATGTATTTATAGAGTTTGAGATACTCCCTGTTGCAGTCAGATCTTCAAAGATCTCATTAACTGCTTCGCCATTTTCGAATAAAGGTGTTGGCAGTTTCTACAGCTTTATTTCTTTTCTCCTCTGCATGAGTTGATTTGCTTGAGTGTGTGGTCAACAGCTGGTTGTCCACCTTTGGATTCTTCTGATCGCAGGGCTAAAATTCTTCTAGGGTTCTGAAAAGGTAGTCTATTTCTGGAAAGGTGATCCACTTTTCATGCGTGCACGTTACCAAAATAAATCTTCAATAACTGCTCTTATTTGTAACCTCCAAGTGATCCCTTTATCCAGTGACTTGATGATAAGTTCTGATGTCTAGTAACCTAGTATCCAGTATATTGGTATCTAGCATCCTGGTTTACAGCAACCTGGTGTTCAGCGATCTAGTGTCCAGCATCCTGGTGTTTAGTGTCCTAGTGCCCACCTACCTAGTGTTCAGCGATCTAGCATCTAGCATCTGGTATATAGCATCCTGATGTCTAGCATCCTGTCATCCAGCGACCTAATTTCCAGTCAGCCTAATATCTAGCATCCTGATATACACGTCCTGTTATCCAGCGATCTAGTATCCAATGTCCTAGTGTTTAGCGTTCTATTATCAGAACTTTATCTTGTTCCTTGATATTGATGAGCCCTTCTACCTTTTCCACTGACTTGATGACAAGTACTCTAATATCTAGTAGCTTAGTATCCAGTAGCTCGGTGTCTAGCGTCCTGGTGTATAGCGACCTGATATTCAGCGACCTAGTATCCATCCATCTGGTGTCTAGCGTCCTGATTTTTAGCATCCTATTATCCAGCAACCTAGTTTCCAGCAACCTGGTGTTCAGCATCCTATAGTTAGAGTTTGTCATTTTGTCAATGGTTCCCCTTAAGTTTATTAGCCCTTTGTCAGATGTACCTGCAAAATGAGTATTCTTGTATAGGTTCTCACACAAGTATGAGTCCTTCTGGGTTAAATTTCTTTCAAGAGCTTAGACTTTTCTTATAGCCCATGGTTGCTGTAGAGAAAGTTTGACTCCTTCAAGATTTCTCCTTTTAAGAAAAATGGTGTGTGCAGGTGTTTCCCTACTGTATTTCTTTAGAATATATAAAAGGTAAAGCATGATACTTAGTAAGGTAGACAATTTTCTTTTCCTTTTGGAGTTGTTGTTCTGCTTGGTTCCTTAGGGAATGTCAGTTTGTTGCAGACATTTTCAGTATACTCATATCCTTTGGGTTTCTCCAAGGATTTGACTCTTTTAGCCTCTGAATTACCTTGATTTGTACTAGAAGTTCCCTCTTACTCTATGATTCTCTTTTTTAAGATGTAGGGTCACTATAAATACTATTTTGGGTAACTATGAGGTTTGCATGAGAGGGTGAAGCGTTCTAATATAGAAATAATCGTACAGGCTTCCCTCCTTATTTTCAAGTCAAGTGACAACAAGTTTTAAGCGTAATATCTTCATTCTCTGGAAGATTCTTTTCTTTGGCTTCTTTGATTGTTAGTATTTAGTCACTTGAGTTCCTAAACAAGATAAACATGAGCAAGACCAATAAATAAAAGTGCAAATTAGAACGAGGTACCTGGTTATCACTTGCAAAGAGTAGATCCTCTTTCATCTTTTTCAGGTTGCTTGTCTACCCATTGCTGTAGACTTGAAGCTTCAGTATGGTCCATACTTCCCATCTTCACTTTTGTTGGATACATTTGTAGAATGTTTTGATGATACAAATCCTTAAAGTAACTATATAGTATAACTAATCTTAGGATAAGGTTACTACAATAGAGTTACTACAGAAGATTAAAAGAAAAGGAGAAAGTGTCGAAGGAAGAATACTGAAGAGTATGGTTGAAAAGAATCTAGAACTAATAAGGATACTATTGACTTCAGGAAGCTACTGGAAGGGACCTCGCCAAAGCAGAAAACAGCGAGACAGGAAGCTGCCTGGGAAGACCATGCCGAAAGCATACTGCAGGGAGCAACATGCTACAGAAGCCTCGAAGCCACCTGAAGGAGCAAGCCAGAAGAAGGAAGCTCCAGAGTGAAGCTAGAGGAGGGAGCTGCAAAGTAAGCATGGACAGAAAGTCAAAGTTACCGGTAGACACAAGAAGTTACCGGTAAAAAAAAGAAGATGATAGGCCAACCAGAAGAAGACACATGGAAAGCAAAAAGCTGCCGTGTGTCAGGAGTACGGTGCATCATGTCAGAAATTTGTCTACCTTCAACGAGCAGATTTCACAACCTATAAAGATGAGGACCGAAGACTGAAACAAGAGTGAGAGAAAGAGAGGTCTCACAAGAGTGTGATACAACACGAGCACATCAGAATATCCTAGCTCATAGAGAGAAGCGGAAAAGAAGAGATAAGAGCTTACAAAGGGAAAAGCGCAGTAAAAGGGGGAAGATAAGAAGAGAAAAGAGTGTTCATACAGAGCAACTGAAAAGAAGAAAAGCTCGAACACTCCACACCCCAAGAAGACGCACACCCAGTCTACCAGTCCAGCAGCAAGCTTCAGCAGAATCAAGTCTGCTAACAAAGACCAAGCTTGTTGTACCCAGTTTAAGAAGAAGGAGATAAACCTCTCTAAAAGGTTGTCTCGTAGTACTCAGTGCGAGGAGTAATGACCTGCTGAGTTTACCACTTTCTAGGAGAGAAAGTGAAGACCCTGGGTGGGTAGAGTATGATCCTATGTGGGTCAGGGAAGGTAGGCAAGTATCTGTGTGAAGGTTTGCTACCTTACCTGTTAAGGGTCGGTTGTAATAGATAGGTTTATGTAAATCAACCAGCTTAACAGAGGTTTCCTCCTGTGTGGAGGAAGAGAGGACGTAGAAGGATTACTCCACTTTCGAACCTCTATACATGCTTGCATCATTATCTGCTTACTGCCTTATATCTATTCTCTCTCATAAACTGCATATCTTCTATTGGGCACAAAGATAGGCTTCCGCATTCACTCTGATCAGTAACCTCCCAAAAGGTTACTGATATTAGAAATAAGCCAATAGACTTGAAAGAAAAATTAGAGGATAAGGTAGGCTTATTCACCCTCCCCCCCCCCCTCTAAGCCTACCTACATCAGTTCCGGGACCAACAACTTTGTACAGCTTCTTCTTCATGCTCAGCAAATAGTCTTTCTTGTTGATTTGCTCCGTGTTGGATATCTGCTTGCTCCTTTCCGCACAGCTTTCTGTTCTGCAGCCCTTTCTGCACAGCTTTCAACTAGCCCTTCTTCTGAACAGTTTTTTCTTCACAACTCAGCTTGATTTTCTGTATCTTTTAGCTGCTAATTGTCTTCACATCAATCGTACCATTTTTTAACAACAGGTTGTGAGTTGATCTATGATGTGAGGGAGAGAGAGAGAGAGAGAGAGATTTTCCAGATAGAGATTCTTTATAGATCGCTTAGATCTTTTGTTCATCCACCTACTCTGATACCACTTGTTGGTATCAGATTGACCAGTGAGCTTTGGATGAATAATCCACCTGCTCTGATACCACTTGTTGGTCCCAAAAAGGTTGGTAGTAAGCTTAGAGGGGGGGTGAATAAGTCTATTGTATTTTCAAACTTTTCTCTTTCTTCTATCGGCTTGGTTCTAATATCAGTAACCTTTTCGGAGGTTACTAATCAGAGTGGTTTGCGGAAGCTTATCTCTCATTGTAGAGTCAAGTATAGGAGATGTGCAACATAACATAGAGTTATGCAAGTAAAGTAGTAAGCACACATAGATGCAAGGATATACAGAGGTTCGAAGGTGGAGTAATCCTTCTACATCCTCTCTGCTTCTTCTCAAGAGGGAACCTTTGTTAAGCTAGTTGCTTTACATAGACCTATCTATTACAACCCTCACTTAACAAGTAAGTAGCAAGCCTTCACACAACTGCTTGCCTACTTTCCCCACTGACCCACACAGGATCCTATTCTACCCACCCAAGGTCTTCACTTTCTCTCCTAAAAAGTGGAAAACTCGGCAGGACTCTACTCCTCGCACTGAGTACTCCAAGACAGTCCTTTAGAAGGAGTTTTTCTTCTACTTCTTCAACTGGGTGCAGCAAGTTTGGCCTTCATTTGCAGGTTGATCTGCTGAAGCTTGCTGCTGGACTGACTGACTGAGCGTGCATCTTTTGGGATGTGGAGTGTTAGACACAAGAAGTTACCTGTAGAGAGAAGAGAAGAGGAGCCAACCAGGAGAAGACACGTGGAAAGTGAAAAGCTAGAATGTGTCAGGAGTGCAGTGCATTTATAGATTAGGGAACCTACCTACCTTCAACGGGCAGATTTCCTAATCTATAAATAAGAAGAAGACTGACGAACAGTGCGTGCAAGAGAGAAGAGAACGAGCACAAAAGAATATATAAGCTCGTAAAGAGAAGCGCAAAAAGAAAAGAAAAGAGCTCAACAGAGAGAAGGCTTATAAGAAGAAAGCGCAGAAAGAGGGGGAAGATAAAATATAGGAGAGTGTTCAGACGAGCAGAAGAAAAGCCCTAACACTCCACATCCCAAAAGACGCACGCTCAGTCAGTCAATCCAGCAGCAAGCTTCAGCAGATCAACCTGCAAATGAAGGCCAAGCTTGCTGCACCCAGTTGAAGAAGAAGAAGATAAACTCCTTCTAAAGGACTGTCTTAGAGTACTCAGTGCAAGGAGTAGAGTCCTGCTGAGTGTTCCACTTTCTAGGAGAGAAAGTGAGGACCCTAGGTGGGTAGAATAGGATCCTATATGGGTCAGTGGGGAAAGTAAGCAAGCAGTTATGTGACGGCTTGCTACTTACTTGTTAAGTGAGAGTTGTAATAGATAGGTCTATGTAAAGCAACTAGCTTAACAAAGGTTCCCTCTTGAGAAGAGGTAGAGAGGATGTAGAAGGATTACTACACCTTTGAACCTCTATATATCCTTATGTCTATATGTGCTTATTGCTTAACCTGCATACTCTATGATAAAGCAGCACATCTTCTATACTTGGCTTTGCAATGAGAGAAAAGTTTCGGCAACAACTCTGATCAGTAACCTCCCAAAAGGATACTGATATTAGAACCAAGTCGATAGAAGAAAGAGAAAAGTTTGAAAATACAGTAAGCTTATTCACCCCCTCCCCCCCAAGCCTACTACCAACCTTTTTGGGACCAACAATATTCATGTTAAAACTAACTTTGAATTGTGAAAACATCTCAGGGAGAGTCTCCAAAGTCATGTCAACTTGAGTCTCCACACCGATCTCAGCCCTACAACCTCAGCCACGTTAAGTTGGCTGATCAACGTAAGCATATGGTCTCTCACGGACGTCCCAGGTTTCATATGCAGGTTCATAATGTTCCTAATGACAGCTTGACGTACTTGACCTCCTTGATGTGCAAAGATTTCTTGGAGACCAATGATTTCAGTGGATGTCTTCATGAACTGATGTTCTTCTTGCAACACATTTGAGATTGAACCCAAAATATAACAAAGAGCAATGTCGTCAATATGAATCCACTTATCATAAGCCTCCTTATGTGCATCAATAGACACAACAGTAGGGATTTCAAGACAAGGTTTAGTTAGCACATATTTGAACTTCTCAGCATTGAGAATAATCATAAGATTGTGTTTCGAGTCAATGTAATTTTCTCCCACTAGTTGGTTCTTATTCAATATCAAAGACAAAGCGTTTGCAGACATTTTTCTAAAAATAAATATATTAAAATTTGATGAGCATGCATAATGATTGAAAGCAATAAATAAAACAGAACAAGTAGACTCAAAACTACTTTATGTAATTACCTTCTGAAACCCCAAAATCATGACATACCCCTCCCTCTATAGAAGTAAATGTTGATTTATGGCTATGCTAGGACTCTCCCACTAAATCAAACATCCCGCATCTCATGCTATGTTAATCTAGTATCACATTTTTTGGTCATCAATAATATTGATTGAATATTTTATAGGAAGTCCTCTCAATATTCTGATTTAAGTTTATAATCCTTATATTAATGAACTTTCAAATCTTTCAATCAAGTATGAAATCTTTAGGTTAAACATACTTAATCAAATTAAAAATCATTTACCATTTTTGGGCTCAATCCAGTAAGTGAAGCAATGCAACCCTCCTTTAGGGAGATCAAATAAATTGACACAAGGTATACATAAATTCTTACGTGTGAGTTAAGAAGAGAGGCATTGGGCTCATAAAATGAGCCCTCACACACTTAATATTTTGTTAAAATTGGGTTTTAATAGATTGATATAAGTCCAATCATTTTAACTCTTAAAATAGCTCAATTATAAATTATAATATGCATGACAATTTAAAATTCTAGAGCGGTGTTCATGTGATTTCTATATGACATGTTATATGAATGACAATTAATACAAATGAAGCATCTCATGGAATAAAAAAGTAAGAATAAATATTATGGCCCAGTCCTAAACACAAAATCAAACAAATGAAAAAACAATTGAACTACAATTCAGTCCAATTCTTCAAGGTCCATTTGCAATTTTCTGGACCAAGTTCTCATATCCTAGTAGCCTAATTTTCTGGCCCAAACTTATCTCCTCCATTTTTGAGACCATTTGCACCACATGGGCCTTATAATTAATTGAGAAATCATAAGGCCCAAAATTGATTCTTTATCCCAGAAGTCCATCACAGCAGCCGTCGCTTCTTCATTCTTTTACCCTTTTTTTATTTAATTTAAATTTAATATGGGATATGCACCCGTGATTTCAAAGAACTCCTTCTGGCCCTGTCTCTTTTATCACCACCACGAATAATGGAGAAAAAATCATACAAAAAAAAAAAACTATCTCGAATCCTATTTCGTAAATTATGGAGACGTAATTCATGCCCTTCTTTACAGACTTGAAAGAAAATGAAATGCAACTTGCATTAGAACTAGGTCATAAATTGTTCACAAATTAAAACATTCATCTCATAACAAATAAATCACATACATTAACACCGCTTACATGCATAAACAAAATTAATTCATCAAAGAATATACAAAATAATATTAAAACCTATGGCTTTGGTAATACTAGTTAGGAAAATCTCTGAGAATTACATCTGGTTTATTAAATCAATAATCTCATCATAAGATCAATTATTATGTGTATTCTATACGATGAATTAATCTATCTGAAGAAGGTTTACGAGATACCTTTTATGAAATGTGTCCAAGAACACTATGCTTCAAACCTTATGCTTTGCTACTCTTGAAAGCCTCAAGCCTTCTCCGGTGTTCTCTCCAGAACTATTTTGCAGTGTTTCTTTGTGTGGACATCGTATACGCAATGAGATCTCTATTTCTTGCTCTCGAAGATTCATATCCCATAAAGGAATAGAATCAGATAAAATCATATTAGCTAAATATCTATCTTTTAATATTTCCTTAACTGATATTTTTATCTGGATAGTCCAACAAACTTAATTGTACTGCAGTATATATTATAATATATTAAGTTCATATTAGAAACACCGAAGGGACTTAATTGGACCCAATTAGTTAAGTTCCAATAATTTAATTCTGACTCAATCAACTCTTAATCAGTCAAATAATTTATTAATCTCATTCAATTCTACCATAAGTACGAGATTACACTCTTAATTAAATTGGAATTACTTAAGCAATTAATCAATAATTTATATCCTCTAATTGATTGGTCCACAGGTAGTGCTTGCCCTCTATTATCTCTTGCCCTTTGAAGGCTTTTGATAAACCTGATCGATTAGCTTATCAGCTCTCGTAAACTAATTTAAATCATGTTTATGGATAATTTATTGTGTTCTCTCTAATATCACTATGTTATTAGAGTTCAAATATCTATCTCTAATATGATCTATAGATAATAGTTGCAAGTTATTTTTGGACGGGAGAAAATGCGCAGTTATGGGAGAAAATGTAATCTCAAGCTCTAAATGTTCAAATTTGATGATTCTTGTCTTGTTGGAAACTTAAGAATGATTTCTACAACTTTCACATTAAACGTTTTCTTCAATTTAATCTTCTAGAAAGCAAAAGTTACAAGAAGTTGAATGTCGTGCAAAAAGGTATTATTTTAGTCTTGTAGTGTTTGAGTAATTTGGGCGTAACATGATGTAGAAAATTGTTCTTGAATTGAAATCAGTGGCATATTGATAGTTAACTTCAAGAACTACAACTTTTAAGAAGAAGTTAGAGTTAAATTCTTGGCAAAAGAGGAAAAAAAATGTTGGTGGAAGTCGAGATTTGTGTCATTTCGGATTAGTCCAGATTGCATGTGCTCGGATCACAAGTTTCTCACCCCTTTTTGGACTCCTTTTTAGTTACAACTCATTCGAAGTCTGATTTTGCACTATTCTAGGTCTAATTTGTGATTTGGGAAGAGATACACATTAACAAGTGAACCAAGTTCCCGAGCACCTGTCTGATATCTAGCACTTTTTTTTCTTTTCCAAAATATATTTATGCACATGAAACTAGCAGCAAATCATTAGCCATTTTATTGGTCCCAAGTGGTAGAAGTTTTTTTTTTTTTTTTTTTTGGGTTGAATAAACCTTCTCAAATTTTCAACCTTTTCTTCAAAATATGTTAACTTCAACTCACTGTCCAGGTAGCTACAAAGCTTACTTGTCAGATGATACTACAGTGACTTTTCTTCGAAAGGTTACTGAACAGCTTGAACTTATAAAATTTTATGCGGCGGAAATTCTTCTTATGAAAGCGTTTGAAAACACAAGTATGGAAATATATTTTCTATGCAAATGGAGTATGATGCTTGGCAGATAGATATGCAGTAGCATAGATATATAACAAGATAGATATGAAAATCGAAGGTAGAGTAACTCTTCATCGTCCTCTCTACACCTTTGCACAGGGGAAACTTTGTTAGGAATAGTTAGTTTACACAGCCCCAACTATTACAACTAGAACTATAGTTAATTGTCTACTCGACCAAATGACCCACACAGGATCTCTACTATTGTCTACAAATAGTGAAAGCTTAGCAGGAAACAGTTCCTAGCACTAAGCACTCCTAAAACCATTTAAGTAAAAGGTGATTTTTCTTTTGTTCTTCAACTTGAAGTTGCAAGCTTTAACTCCAAGTGCAAGGTAGCTCTGCTGTTACTTGCTGCTAAGCTGAGTAACTGAAATTTGGATGATTTGAGCGTTGAAGCTTAGAACTTTGAAGTGCATAAGATATTTGGTGTTTCAGTTCTTTTTTAATCGAACTCGTCTTCTATTTATAGACTTGAGGATTTTGCCCTTTGAAGGGAGACAAATCTCATCATTTAATGCATTTGATCTTCATAGTATACTTCATTAAATGCGGCTGACCTTTAGAGCATCCTTCCTTGTCCACATGACGTATCCTTATTTGTTGTTTTTCTTAATGTGTCTACTAGTAACACAACAACATACTCTTTGCTCTTGATTCAGTGACCTTGTATCTATCGCCAGTGACCTTGGGCTCCTAAGCCTATGTTGTTGTAGAGTGACCTTTAGAGGTTGCTGTAGTGACCTTTATGCCTTAGTAAAATCTTCGATATCTTCGAACCAGCAACCTATCTAGCTTATAATCTAGCTCGCTTAAACAGTGTAAGAAATGGGGTACTCTATTTTCCTATTACACTTATTGGTTTATGTCTCATCAAAATTAAACATTAAATTCCTAACACATCTATTGTTTGCATTTATAACCCTTTTTATCTAAATAATGTTTATATCAAAATTGCAAGCAAAAAAATTAGTTGAAATCTACACAATTGTAATGCACAATCTTATGAGTTTCTTAATATATACAAATAAGCTATATCAAAATATATTATAACAAAATGATTCATTGTAAGCTTGCAAAAACCACATCAATCAGAAAAAACCATGAAAAATAAACCACAATTTTACCATCTATTGCTTGAAGTCTTAAATATGAAAATAAAAGTCAATAATTGATACAATACATAATATCAATAATGGGAGTAATGAACACCAATGTCGCAACCCCGTCGTCTAATGTTCATGTGCCCCCTTCCCAACCTAACACCTCCATCATCATCAGAACCCTGAATAGCCTCATTAGCATCTTGTGAAGGCCCAACATGAGAGTCATCATAAATATCTTTTGTAACAGTCGACATATCAAAGGAATAAAGAGTGTTTCGAAATAGTTGATGTGGTATCGTATATGATCTACTCTTTTGTTAAGTCTATGTTGTAATAGCTAGAGTTGTGTAATTCAACAAGATTAACAAAGTTCGCTCTTGAGAAGAGGCAGAGAAGACGTAGAAGGATTATTCCACCTTCAAACCTTTGTATATCGCTCTGTGTTCTTTTTTATCTGTTTTATATCTATCTTGTTGCATATCTAACCAAGTGTCATACTACACTTGCATCTAAAATCTGATTTATATACTTGTGTTTTCAGAAAAGTATTTCCACGACATAAAACTCTTAAGTTTAAGTTCAAACTATGCAAATATATCACTTTATCCATCAATTGGATGATTAGAAGAACTGCAGCAATTCACAAGAAGTTGAAGATTTGAAAATTCAAACCATAAATTTATTTTGGTTCCTTCAAGGAACAAAATGAATGATTTTTGTTTCCCGAAACTGATCATCCCTTCAGTGGATGAAAGTCGGGATCATCACAATGTCTTGCTAGAAGAGAGAACCACAGAACAGAATCATCATCTGAAATTATGTCAACGTCAGAATCTTCAACACTTTTAGCTTTTCCTTTTCCGGAACTCGATCCGTAATCTTCACCTTCAAAACAAGCACCAGTGAATAGGTTATCTTTGCAGCGCTTTCGTCAACTATGACAACGTCGAGCTGGGACTTTCCATTGTACTCAAACAATAAGGAGTTTCCGGAACTCGATCCATAAACTTCACCTTTAGCTTTTCCTTTTCCGGAACTTGATCCATAATCTTCACCTTTAAAACAAGCACCAGATGAATAGGTTATCTCTGTAGCCCTTTCGTCAAATATGACAATGTCGAATTGGGACTTTCCATTGTACTCAAACAATAAAGAGTAACCAAAGCCTTTTGAGTAGCACTATTTGAATTCCTGTCATCCTTTTTGAAGCAGAGTGTCACCATTACACTGAACTACTTCTACCACCGACACTGATCCACTTGGAACTTTCAGCAAGACTTGATAATGCAGGTTTTTTTCCAAACATTTTCATGAACTTAGAAGGGATTTCCTGTCAATAAAAACATCATGTTAAAAAAAGTACAAAACATAAAACCACAGACATACAAAAACAGTTGCATCTACACTGCTCATCTCCTCATTTTGATCATAGAAACAGATTAGGAGATTCCATTTTTCTAATAATTGCTTTACCACCTATAATAATATTTATCAAGAGATTCGAAGACGCCACAAAAATAAAGTCATCCCTCAATTTATAACGACAAGAAAACAAGGTATCTGGATATCATCGATGTTATAAACATACAACTTTTTTAATTACATAATATAGGGCTTTTATAATACATAAGCAGGACTACTCTTTAGCATACATTTAGCATACAGGTTGTATATCTTAATAGTCTGATTGAATAGCCATATGGAGATGTCGGCTCTTGTCGACATTGTTTCTACCTTCAGATATGTGGGATTAAGTGGCAGTGAGTAAGGTTGGCTTTTTAATGAGTTGAGTTGAGTTGAGATTAAGTGGCAGTGAGTAAGGCTGGCTTTTTAATGAGTTGAGTTGAGATTGTGGGAAAGAAAGACAATGAGTTTTTGTTGTTTGTGTTATAATGGGTTTAATTACAAATAACCATCTAAATTAGAGTTGGTCTCTTGTAAGACTCTATCATGTGCGACGACATTTGTGATTTATTGTGATCGATGAAATCAAACAATTTCAAGATGCAAGTTGAGTGTCTTCTCATGAGGTATTATGGAGGATTTTTTAATTCAATTTAAGTTAGATATATCCAGCAGTCTTCAACTTACAACTTCATCTGCCAAATAACATTCTGTCACCTACTGGAATAATCAAAATTTGGAAAAATTGCTGGCAAATGATTATACCTCTAAAACGATGCTCACATAATATTTTTCTACATGTGCTCAGTGTGAAAATGCTAAACAATATCTATAAAGAGAGTTTCCAGAGCATTACATGTGTAATCATGTGAAAGAAAAAAACAAATGTTGGAGAGAAAGGAAAAAAAGAGAGGTGATTGGATGTATTAATACAGCAAATCCCATAGAAGGAGAAAGATACTATCTTCGATTACTCTTGAATCATGTGAAAGAGCCAACATCGTATGATATTTATTGATAGTAGATGGTGTGCAATGCTCAACATTTAAATAATCTACACAAAAAAAAGGGTTGTTTGAAGTAGATCATAGTGTATGTGAATGTTTAAATGAAGCAATAAAATTTCAAATGTCACATGAGTTGAGAAGACTTTTTGTCATAATATTGGTATTTTGTACACCAACAAACGTGAGAGCTCTATGGGATACATATTTCAATGCAATGTCTGAAGATTTCAAAAAAGAAACAAACATATCAACATCATATAGGATAGCGAAAACCTTGAAGAGCATTAATTCTTTTTGGGAGAGTATGGGAAAAAGTATAAATTTATATGATCTCCCAAACACTGCTTTGGAAGTTGAAGCTGAAGAAGGAGAATGTGGAAGAGAATTACGAGAAGAATTGTCTGTTAAAATTCATTTTGAAGATCAAGAAGTAGAAAAAAGATGAATGATTATCACCATATGGCTTTTACCATCATATTAGAATCGGGTAAAATACCCGAGACCCCCTCGTGTTTTCAAAATTTGCACCGGACCCCCCGTGATAAAAAAATTGCACTAAAAACATCTAGGATTTCACAAATTCGGCACGAGACACCCAAATCCGTCATACTTGACGGGTGTGTAGTGGACGCGCTTCAGGTGCAATTTTGGGTTGTTTTTTACCCTATTTTGGATGTGAAACGACAAAATTATCTATAACTTTTCATTATATTTATTTGCATATCTTACATTATTTTAAATACATCAATTACACTATTTAAATACATCATATTCTTCACCTCTTTTAGATTTTCTTCCTCTGCCATGATTGCTATTAGATCTGCAACATAAATCCAAGAAAATATTTTTATAATTTAAGCATTAATCATAAAAATTAGTTTCATTTAATTTACTTCTAATTTTATTCAATACTTACCTTTAATAACTATGATTTTTTTTATTTTATTCAGTAATTACCCCTTTTTTTTTACCTTTAGTACCTAAAAAAATAATACTTGAATGCGATTATAAGAAGAAAAAAAAGTGAGAGCATATACCCCAGCTTGTTTCCATGCTATGATTCATAAATTATGTCTGAATTTTCTTAGATTGTGTTTGTGATAACCTTGTATTATATTTTGATTATTTCATAATTTTCCTTTAATTAACAAAATAAAATATTAAAAAGAAAAAATAATTAAAAAAAAAAACAAATCTCCTTCTTCCTCCCTTCTTCTTGTTGCGGCTCTGCAACGTCTGGTTTGAATCTGTCGTCGTTTTTGTTGGCCTAAAGGAATCATCTCCTCTTCGATTTGATAGTTCCACTACACATCTGTCCACTGCAACTGTCGCTGCTCGCCAGAGTTCTAAATCACGGCCCTGTTGTTCTACAGTGTGATTTTTCAACTCATTACTTTATGCATTTCCCATGGAGAAATCGGCGGCAGCTTCAAACCCATAGCAACGAGATGGCGACACTGCTTCATCTCTTAAAATAAATCAGAAATTAATTGAAACTGAAATAAAATAGAAATCAATTACACTCCTCCAAATAACCAAAAAAAAAAAAAAAACTGGCATATATCTAAATCCAATACGTTTTTCAAATTAAAAATCATCCAATAAATCTAAATCCAAAAAAGAAGATCTAGTCATATCTGGAAACAAACAATGATACAGAGAACCAAAAAAAAAATTCATCCAATAAATCTAAATCCAAAAAAGCAGATCTAGTCATATCTGGAAACAAAAACAATGATACAGAGACCCACCGTGTAATGGTTAATGATGATTGACTGTGTAATTTTAGTATATATTCTTTGATATATTCTTTGATTGTATTTCCTTTTTTCATCCCTTTAATTGTGGGATATCTGTTGTATCCTTTGTAAATCTCTCTTTATTAATAGTAGTTTTCCCATCACCATGATTCATTGGTGATTTCCAAACTTTCTCTCATACACCCCAAATCCTCTCATATGGTATCAGCTATACGATCCTAAACCCTATTCTTTCTTCTACACAGCTGCCATCTTCCGCAGATCATCATCACGATCGGACTCATGCCCTCCATCGTGCTCGTCATTGGACCGGTCTCCTCTGGTGTCGTATCCCCTAGCTTCTATGGCTGCTCCCGCTAACGATCCCCTCCCTGTGACGACGATGATCAACATGGTTGCTGCTATCAAACTAAATTCCACGAATTATCTCCCTTGGCACCGTCAAATCATGCATATGGCTGAGTGCTTCGACTTAATGGGCTTTCTAGACGGATCCACTGTTGCGTCGTCGCCTACCATCACATCTGAGGTCATGTTCAATCGGTCAATCCTGCATACTCGGCTTAGAAGATGAAGGATAGAAAACTTCTAAGCATGTTGTATACCTCTCTTTCCAAAGATGCGGCTTTGGAGGTCATTGACTCGTCCACCTCGCGGGACACGTGGGTAACCCTTGAGGGTGTGTTCTCGTCGGTATCGCGCCAGCACCAACTCCGGGAAGAACTCCTTTCTCTTCGCCGGGGGTGGTTCTTCTGTAGAAGATTATGGTAAGAAGTTCAAGCTCTTATGTGATCAATTGAATGCTATTGGTCGTCCGGTGGAGGAATCCGATAAGAGTCATTGGTTTTTGCGTGGATTGGGTGTTCAATTTGCTAGCTTCGCGGACACTCGCATGGCTTTATCTCCTGTTCTTGCCTTCCGGGATTTATTGCATCAGGCAAAGCAGTACGATCTCATGCTCCGAGCCATGGAGGGCTCCACGCCTCAGGTGGCATTCACGGCTGATCGGAGGTCTTCGTCGAATCGTGACTCCTCTCATGGTCGCGGGCAATCCAATGGGCGTGGGCACTCACATGACCGTGGCTCCACTTTTGGACGTGGCCAGCATTCGAACTCTCGTGTTCTTCTTCAGGACTTCAGAGTGGTGGCACAGGTTCGAACAATGGGGGCGCAGACCTTATATTCCTTGTTGTAAAATCTGTCGCGGGGAGCATTGTGCAGACAAATGTCCCCAATTTCTAAATGCTCGACAGGCTATTTCCTCGGCAAACTTGGCTCAGACATTCACATCATCCTGCAATGTTTCAGACTCCACTCCCGACTGGTATCTTGATTCGGGCGCTTCTGCTCATATGACTAATCAGTCTACCACACTGGATTCTTACGAGCCTTATTCTGGTAACGGTTCTGTCATTGTTAGTAATGGCAATGCTTTAAATATCTCGCATATTGGTTCTCGTAAATTGTCTGCAGATGTTCAGTTATTGGATGTTTTAGTGGTGCCTCATATCACAAAAAAACTTTTATCCATCAGTAAACTAACCTCTGATTTTCCTGTTGATGTCATATTTTCTGATAAGTTCTTTACGATTCAGAACCGGGTGACAAAGAAAATTCTGGCTCAGGGAAGGTGTGATAAGGGCCTTTACTTGCTTGATAAGGGGGTTCTGGCCTTGTGGCAGCAGTCCGGAACAAAGTATTGAAGGCTAGTTTTGATTTGTGGCATTTATGCCTCGGGCATGTTCCTTTTTCAATTATTTCGTTATTAAATAAACTTGGTCATTTATCTGTTACTTCAGTATTGCCAAGTCCTAGTGTTTGCTCTTCTTGCCAGTTAGCAAAGAGCAAGAAAATTTTGTTTCAGTTGAATGAAAAACGCGCTGACAATGTTCTTGATTTAATACATTGTGATTTATGGGGTCCTGCACCTGTTACCACTTCTGATGGCTTTCGTTATTATGTTATTTTTATGGATGATTTCTCTCGTTTTTCATGGATTTATCCGTTATGTGCTACGAATGAGTTTTATGATATTCTGGTTCGTTTTCATGCCTTTGTCTGCAATCAAGATTTTCCAGAGCGATGGTGAAACTGAATTTGTGAACTCAAAAGTACGTGATTTTATGAACTTAAATGGAATTCATCACAGGCTTTCTTGTCCCTACACGCCTCAGCAAAATGGTAGGGCTGAACGTAAGCACTGTCACATATCTGAAACTGGATTATCTATGTTATTTCATGCTCATGCTCCTGCATCTCTGTGGTTCGATGCTTTTGCTACTGCTGTTTTTGTCATTAACAGGCTGCCTTCACCACTTCTGCATGATACTTCTCCTTTTCAGCTTCTATTTGGCTATGTTCCGAATTATGCCACCTTTAAACCATTTGGGTGTCGTGTGTTTCCTTATCTTCGAGACTATGCTGCTAATAAACTGGAACCTCACAATCGTCCTTGCATCTTCTTGGGTTATAGCAGCATCTACAAGGGTTTCCATTGTTATGATCTCGACTCATCTAAAGTCTTCACCACTCGTCATGCTCAATTTGACGAACAGTGCTTTCCATTCTATCGGACTCCGACCACCACTCCAATTTCAGATTTGGACATCTCTACTTTTTTGGATGATATGGACTGCCCCTTACCAGCTACTGTTCAACCCAGCCAACCTGTTTCAGCGCCCATACGTGCTCTTTCTCCTGCCATTGCGCCTGTGCGCATCGTCCCAGACGATCCAGCCGAGTTCCAGCCCATTTCACCGCCTGCTCCAGCCCAGGACCAGCATCCGATTACGCCTGGTCCAGGCCCTGCCGAGGCCCCTCTACCAGTCCCAACTCCTGCTGCAGTCCCTACTTTTGCTGCACCACCTCCCAGGCCTCATCCTACGGTTACCAGGGCACGGGCTGGCATCTTTAAGCCTCGTTACCCTGTTGACTTGACAACCACTGCTCTTCTATCTGCACTTGTTGCCACTTCTGAACCTCGTGGTTTCAAGTCTGCTGCAAAGCATCCCGAGTGGTTTGCCGCCATGCAAAATGAAATTGATGCCCTTCGTTCGAACAACACCTGAATTTGGTGCCACGTCCCTCTGGCACAAACATCGTTGGTTCGAAATAGGTTTTTCATACGAAGTTTCATGCTAATGGCTCCATTGAGCGTCATAAAGCTCGTCTCGTTGCTCAGGGCTTTACACAGATTCCCGGCACTGACTTCCATCATACCTTCAGTCCGGTTGTTAAGGCTGCTATTGTTCGGATTATCTTGTCTCTCTCTGTTCAGCACAGTTGGCCTCTTCATCAGCTTGATGTCAAGAATGCATTTCTTCACGGCATTCTTGACAAACCCGTATTTATGGCACAACCTCCTGGTTTTGTTGATCCACGATTTCCTGATCATGTTTGTAAGCTGAAGAAGGCTATATATGGTCTTCGTCAAGCTCCTCTTGCCTGGTGAACCAGAGGTTCAGCACGTTTTTATCGAGCCTTAGTTTTCTTCAGAGTCGCTGTGACTCTTCTCTCTTTCATTTCCACAAAGGTATCTCTATCATTTATTTGTTGTTGTATGTGGATGACATTATCATTATAGGTAATGACCCTTCTCTGCTGCAAAGTTTTATCTCTCATATAAATCATGAATTTGCCATTAAGGACCTTGGTCGTCTTAATTACTTTCTTGGGCTTGAAGTCTCGTATACTTCCAACGGTCTATTCGTTAGGCAAGCGAAGTATGCACATGACATACTTGAACATGCTGAGTTGTTGGATGCTAAGCCCGTTTCCACCCCTTTAGCGGCAGGAGAATCACTTCTTAGTGACGACTCTCCGTTTCGTGATCCTACTTTGTACAGGTCTCTTGTTGGAGCTCTCCAATATTTGACTATTACTCGTCCGAATCTTTCCTATGCAGTCAGCTCGGTCAGTCAATTCCTTCACTCACCTACGGATGATCATTTTCTGGCAGTGAAGAGGATTCTTCGCTATGTCAAGGGTACTGTGCACTATGGTCTTTCTTTCAAAAGGAATCCTGATTTTTCCATCTTGGGTTATTTAGATGCTGACTGGGCTCGTTGTATTGAGACCCGTCGTTCCACATATGGGTACTCTATCTTCCTTGGGGGAAATCTCGTTTCTTGGAGTGCCAAGAAACTACCCACTGTTGCTCGTTCCAGTTGTGAGTCCGAATATCGTGCTATGGCTAATGCAGCGGCAGAACTGGTTTGGGTCATGAATTTGCTTCATGAGATCCGATCTCTTTCGACTTCTAGGCCTATTCTCCTGTGTGACAACAAGAGCGCTATCTTTCTGAGTCAGAATCCTGTGGCACACAAGAGGGCCAAGCATATTGATCTTGATTATCACTTTGTTCATGAGCTCGTCTCCTCGGGTAAGCTAGCCACTCATTTCATTCCATCTCACCTCCAGCTAGCTGACATATTTACGAAGAGTTTACCACGTCCGGCTTTCGAGTTTCTACGTTCCAAGCTTTGCGTTTGTCTTCATCCCACGCAGCGCTTGATGGGGGGTGATAAGGCTAATGGTTAATGATGATTGACCGTGTATTTTTAGTATATATTCTTTGATATATTCTTTGATTGTATTTCTTTTTTAATCCCTTTAATTGTGGGATATCTATTGTATCCTTTGTAAATCTCTCTTTATTAATAGTAGTTTTCCCATCACCATGATTCATTGGTGATTTCCAAACTTTCTCTCATACACCCCAAATCCTCTCATAGGTTATATGCATGCATATACATACATATGTGTATTGATTTAGAAAGAGAGAGAGAGGTGATACACATGTACAGGCAATTATCGAGACAAAATTTCTCGAATAACTCATTCCACCATGAATTTACTACTTGATTTTTCTCCCTATAAAAAGGTTAGAAATTTACTATAAGATAACATTATATATATATATATATATATATATTAAATGGGTGGAAGGTTGCTTTCACATTTACATCCGTAAAACTAATTAGTCCCATTCATTCACTCCACATTATATTCAAGGTATATGGATATGTGGTGTCTTCATTATAAAACATTCTTTTTCTCTAAATGCAAAATGTATATTATTATTTCATTGGACTTGTGGATAAGGTAGAGAATGAAACAAAAATATGGTACAACGCATGCAAACAGTGCACAACATCAGCATCAAAAGATAACAGAAATACATCATGTAGAAAGTGCAATGATGACTCAGTGCAAACGACACCGAGGTAGAAAATTAAAATAATAAATTACAAAATAAGATGATTCATTACAAATATTAATCGTTATACTTTATATAAATTCATTGGTTGTAGGTATGTAGTTAAACTAAGGGTGATACAAAGTCATCTTGAAGCTACAATGACAATTGTAAGAAGAAGTACTGAAGATTTTGATGAGACAAAACCGTTGTAACCTTACTGATCTTATTTTCATATATTCCTCATTATGATTCAATAAGTAGCAAAAACCTACTATAAAGTCTTCCACTGAAACCTAGCGTTGCAAGCTGTAAGCAACAGGATCAGAAGAAGTCTGCCTATAGCGAGCCATACTTGGAAGAATTTCGAGAGGGAAAGTTTTAGCTGCATGTTGTATGCTGGAGGCTGTAACCTACAAGAAGAAGGGACTCTGGATGCAACACCTACCAATAAGTTGCAGCAACTGAAGAAAGACATGCAAAGTTGAATCAACATAGAAGTAATCACCATCCACTACATGATCAAATAATACGAGGAAACATCAACTTCAGTTGAAGCTGCAGTTCTCGACAAGCTGTTACATAAAGACAAATCCAAGGACGACAAGCGAATGGAAAGCTGCCACCTGGCCTGAGCAACTGCCTGTAATTTGCAACAAAAGGACAACCCCATTTAATGTCGCATGAGCTTAAAGAGGAGCATGTCCCTACCTTTTGAGGAGCGCATTAAATGGGTGTTCTTGAAGATCAATGAAGATCAAGAAGAAGGAATGCTAACCATCAAGATCGAATAGAATAAGTATATACTTGAACGTGAATGGATCAACAAGCAGGATGCATCAGCAGAAGACAGGAGCTTAAAAGAAGACACGTGGAATATGCACACTTCAACCGGTGCATTCCACCATCTATAAAAGGGAGGAGTGAGACTGAAGAACACTAGGACTGAACATTTGAATCCCATACTGATATTCTACTTACAACGATCATCAAGCCTAAAATATTCACAAGTGTTTTCAGTCCCTCACTCAACCTAGAAGAAAAAGCATTCCAACATTAAAGATCTTTGGAGTGTCATTACTTCACCACAATTGGAGAATATTTTATCTTTAACCATTTATATTGTTGTGTGCGTAGGTTATTTTAGTCGGTGTCCACAGTTGATAGGAATAGATTCTTTGTTGTGTGTTTTGATCCTTGAGAAGGATAATATCCTGTGTAGATCCCTGTCTGTCTGCTGAAACCTTGAGAGGCAATAAGAGACTTAGTAGGCTGTGTTTATTCATAGGTAGTTTTAGTAGAGAAAAGAGTCTTGTAAATCTAAAGAGAACTTCCTAGTGGATATCCTCCTTGTAAAGGAGAAGAGAGGACGTAGAAGGGTTACACCACCTTCGAACCTCTATAAAGCAATTGTGTTTATTTACTGCTTTCAGCATTCATTTTCTTATATCTACTACATGCATGATTATATGGCTTTATTAAGTGCTTATCTGTGATCTAGCCTATTAACTTTATAGTTAAAAGGGTTAGTATATTTACTGAAACTCTCTACTGCTTTAACAATTCCACTGTGTATATACTCTAAGTGTAAAGCTGCAGTAACTAGTTTGCTGCAAGTTGAACACAAGTATGTCAAACTCCTGCAAGCAACGATAGCTTACAGCAGCTTGCAACAATAGAGAGAAAAGCGTGAAAAAGAAGAGAGGTTCATTCACCCCCTCCCGAACATCTGTAACCACTTGGGACCAACAACAATGTTTGGTGAGATAGTAGCAATATATGTTGAATGCTCAGTAGAAGACTACTTGAGGTCCATTTAGAAGGTAACAATTATATTATTTAAGAATGACTTCATTAAAAATAACAAAACTAATATACATAGAGTGACAACCATTTTCTCATGTCCACATTTTAGTTAATACATGTTATTATTGTTGCACTTGATGAATATAAGGAAAATTGTTTTTTTTTTCTGTCCACATTTGGTTATAATTAAAAAAAATCAACTTTATTAATTTCTAATTAATATAGATATTAATATATAATAGTCAAATTCATTTTTATTGTTTTTCTAAATAAAAATACATACATAGGGTCAAAGCATATCTGAAAATCACAGACGATTGATCTTACAAGGAGTAAATAAGGTCCGTTTTTTGATTGCCCTAAACTACAACACGAAAGTTGAAGGAGGAAGATTAAGCGCAATTGTTGAAGCCATATAAAAGATGGAAACCGTGGAGATAATAGATGACAAATTAAACAACACAACCACGACATTGACAACTACAGTGGACACTCCACCAATTATTGATGAACCAAAGAAAAGAACAAAAAAACAAGGAATGCATCCACATATCCAGTGATGAAGAAAATGATACAATCATACATTTATTTAGCAAGTCAAGAAGGAAGAAGAGTAAGACAAAGAAGAAGATCAACTAATCTATCAAACTAAAATTAAGTATTATGGGTACCTGAACTTAGGAATTTTATAATATCATCACCAACCTTCGCAAATGATACTAATAGGCAACCAATAGCAGTCATCAGCAAGCTAATGGTTGGAGAAGGAAGATGCAACAAAAATAAATGAATAATTATTTAATTAATCAAAAGACAAAACTACCCTAAAAAATAAGCATCTTGGAAACAATATTTCACTATATTGTGCTATAAGTCATTCGCTAAAGTTAGTAGTTGTATAGTAAAGTATCAAACTTCGGATACATTTGTGCAAAAAGGTTGAGCAATGATAAATTATAAATATCAAATTAGAAGTTTAGAGAAAAAAATAATTAAAATAAAATTATTATTTCTGTAAACATTGTTACACATGAATATAATATATGATGTCACTTTAGTTATCATAAAATTAACAAGAGATCAAACGTTAATATTGTATCAAATATTTATAAATATTAATGATCTATAAATGATTATGTGGAAATTATCTAAAATTTTGCATTTATATTTAATATATTGATAGAAGGAAAATTAACAAGAGAAATGTTAATATTGTATCAAGTATTTATAAATATTAATGATCTATAATCCATGATTATGTGGAAATTATTTAAAATTTCGCACCTATATTTAACTGTATTGATAGAAAGAGAAATGTGTTTCTTATACTTTATGAACATAATATATATAAATTAAAAATAAAATTTAAATAATCATAAAGCATGGTTTATAGTATAATAGAATAATTGACAGTAAATATTAACATGACATAAAACTAAGAATTAAAGAAATAAGAATTTTGAGATGGTAAATTCATATCGTACATGAATTATGCAGAATAGTAAAACAATTGAATAACGTGGAAAATTTAATGATATATTTAAAATGTTCTTATAAAATAACGTGGAAAAATTGAATGTTATGTTTAAAATGTTCTTATAAGACCTTTTTTTTTAAATGAGCTTGGGGTGCGGGAAGGAGGGGAGAACAAATAATAGAAACTTGTGAAAGAGTTTGAAAAACTTTATAACATATTTGATATTACATATAAGAGCATATGGATATTTATATAATAATAACAATGTCGATAGAAATTAAAATCGGAGATTTAACTCATATTAATGTATTTAATAAGGATATAAATAAATCTCCTAAAACCTTTTAGGAAAAAAAAATCATATTTGGTCTCTAAAATAGTGTGCATTAAGAAATGAATGCGATCAAAGAAATTGAAATTAAATGAATACTTAATCATTTTAATAATTTATGAAGACTAATAAATGTAACCAATCGTTAACATATAGTTCATATTGGTATATTTACATAATGACTTAAAATTATACGACACTGTGATAAGTATAGGTAGAAATATCGAACTAATGAATTATACAATGATATGATAAAAAAATATCTCAAAAGATTTAGATAAATAATTAAATACATTTGATAATAGATCATCAATAATATTGATTTTAATATACGAATATAAAGGTCTTAAAGTAATTTTTGACAATTTTGAAAATTATAACTGAAATATTATAATCATTTCAATAAGATAAAATAACAAAGTAGAATACAAAAGATATTCAAGTAATTAAAAAATTATTAAATAAACTTTAACTTGTATATTAACTTTTTAGTGATACTATTATACGTCGAATAATCTATATATTTTTATCTCTATTTCTTTTATTTCAAATTGTAATTTCTGTAAACTTTCTATCTTTACAACTATAAATATTATAAAATCATCATTAACGTTTAAAATTATTAAATTACCATTAAAAAGTATAAATATAATTTCAAGTTTTTCTAATTAAATTTTATTTTAATAAACATAAACATCGAAAGAAATATGAAAAATGCATAAATGGCTGGGAGTTCACGTTTTCATCATCTTTGGTAAAATCAAGTCCACCGCGAAGACATTCATAAACTGCTCTACCATAGTTTTTAGCAGATAACCCCAATTTTGGTTTAATAGTACATCCCAACAGAGGACGACCATACTTGTTCAATTTATCTCTCTCAACTTGGATTTAAATTTTAATTTATTTAATAATCCAAATTCTTAATTTTTATGTTATAGTTTCTAAGATATAATTTATATTTAAATTAAGATTGAAAATAGTCAAAAAGAAAGTAAAAGAATAATATTAAAATATTCTAAAATAAATATAATTCATAACATTAACAATTATGGAAAAAACACTTAATTCTTTTCAATTTTTGCATTACTAGCATGTGCAAAACATAGGTGTTAACTTTAGAAGTTAAGGGATAATACGCAACATTTATTATATCACGTGTAAGAGGTGTATTTTTTTAACACAGATGAAAAACATAAAGAATTTTTATATTATAAGGGGGTTTGACGTATTTTATCCAAGATCATCAATCCATTGAGTTGCAGATGACTTAACTACAAATATTATGAGTTATTTAACAAATAGAATAGAAATAATTTTTCTTAATTTTATAATAAAACAGGAATAATGTGATTCTAAAACGTGAGTAAACAATTCGACAAATAATTTTTAACAAATAATTGGATGAACTTTGAAGAAATTATTGTATTAATGAAATTTGTATATCCTAGAATTAGTACTTAATATCTTCAAAAAGTGTATTTAAATAATAAATCATGTAGTTGTAATCTCTCACGTGCGCTGCACGTGTGTTAATATATATATATATATATATATGCGTGTGATAAGTTCACTTGGAGATTGGAGACGTACATAGATAATAGGGGATGAAAAAAAATAAGCAGCAACGAGATTTAAACCCTTGCAGCAAAAATAGAGCAACTTTCCGGTATTATTATTGTTTATGAGTAGGTCTTCTGTGCACCTGGTGGATGGATCTGTGATTCGTGTACTTGGGCTTTGCGCGGGTTGGCACGGGCCGGTCTAGCCCATAACGCCTCTTTATTTTTGCGTGTTTTGGTTGTGACCTTCATGTTATGTTAGTGATACACAAAAACAAACAATCAACACAAATCATCATTCTTACACAATCATCAAACACACGCCGTACCTATATTTAAATGTATTGAAAGAAAGAGAAATATGTCTCTTACACTTTATGAACATAATATATATAAATAAAAATGGAAATTCAAATAATCATAAAACATGGTTTATAGTATAATAGAATAATTGACAAGTAAATATTAACATGACATAAAACTAAGAATCATAGAAATAACAATTTTGAGATGGTGAATTCATACAGTACATGAATTATGCAGAATAGTAAAACAATTGAATGACGTGGAAAAATTGAATGATATATTTAAAAGACAAAATATTTTGTGCAACTGGTGCATGGATATAGGATCCATGCACCCGGGTCGACCTACCCCACGCGCCTCTGACCCACGTTTTCACGCTCCCAACGCGCTCTCACTCGCCCCCACGCGCCTGGTGGGTGTGCTCAAACCCACCAAGATTCGCTCCAGGCAGTCATACCCTCATATTATGTTAGAGTTACGTACCTTCATCTTATGTTAGTGTTACCCTCATGAGGGTAATACACTAACATAACATGAAGATAACCCTAACATAACGTGAGGGTCACTCTAACATAACATGAAGGTATGATTAACATTATTTTTTATCTTCATGTTATGTTAATGTTACTTTCATGTTATGTTAGTGTTAGCTTCATGTTATATTAGTGTTACCTTCGTGTTATTTTAGTTCAGTGATTTTTAACTAATTAAGGGTATGAAATCTTGAGATGGGGTGACATTAACATAACGCGAAGGTAACTCTAACATAACATGAAGGTAACACTAACATAACGTGAAGGTAACGACCAAAACACGCGAAAAAAGTAAAGAGGCGCGGGCTGGGCGGGCCAGCCCAGCCCGCACGCGGCCCGCGTACGGCCCTAGTTGAAATCCGTGCAACTGGTGCACAGGAGAGTAACTCTATTTAAAATGTCTTATAAAATAACGTGGAGAATAATGTTATTACAAAGAAAAATTAACTATCAAATTAATTGGTGATTACTTCACTATTAGTTTAAGAACATATTTAAATATTATTATAATCAATATTATAAAATATATTTGAATTATTACTCTTAATGGATTAGTGTCTAATTAGTCCAATCTGAATTTTAGTGATGTGCATTCAAATTTCCATAACTTTCAAATTTGAGGATAATATAAGGTTTGATTTGCAGAAGATCATTAGGGATAATTGTGCAATTAAATAAAAAATATTGTAGCCAGCCACACTAGTAATTTTAAGAGATTATTACTATATTTAATTAGGAATACAAAACTAAACACAAAATCATCAAACACAACTAATACATCAAAAATATCTAAATTACTATAGAAACGTACATAAACATGCTCTGCAGTATCACTGAACAACAAACTTTCTAGCTGTCTACGCAGTGAGCTGAACTTTATATATTTTGGAGAAAAGTTTGAAAAAACAGAGAAAGTTTATTCACCCCTTTAAACCTTCTACCACTTTGGACCAACAGAAAGTGTCTTACATATTGAACCAAAATTGAAATTAACCAAAACTTCTAATAATACAGTACTTTAATAAAAATATTAAATTTATAATATAATTTTTTATAAGTTTATAATATATCATTGAAAAACTCTTTAAATATATATTAATATGAAACTAATTTTAGTCTCAAGTTTAAAATGTTCAAGATTGCAGAAGAATAATAATCAACACATTAAATTACAATACTATCCTCAATAAAGTAATTTTTTTATAGAAGAGTTGTAAATGTAAAGGACTCTTGCCTTTTTATAATTAAATAGAAAAACATTAAATTACATTAATATCCTCAATAAAGAGTTTTCCTTAAATTAGGACTCTACTTCATATCAATTAAATTTAATCATATAAGGGTTAAATTGACATTATGAAAAATGGACGAAACATCCATACTTATATAATGTTATAAATATAGATATATAAAGATATTGAGGTGTATCTATAATAGAGACTTTCTCCACAATTCTAATCCTTTATAATTTAATGGGAAAAGGGTTAAATAACCCATTAATGTTTCCTATAAGGTGCAAATAACCACTCATGTATTTTTCACAAATACTCATATGCAACCGTCTCACATGCGACGACACTCGCGCACGGTCGACCGTGTCCCAGGACACAACCGTGCCCGAGTGTAGTGTATAAGTACGTCTTTTTCAATAATAAGTATGTGATTTTTCACTATAAGTATGTGATTTTTTTTTCTCGCCCACGACCATGCCCTGAGACAGATCGTGCCTCGCGTGAGCAATCTGTGGCACACGGTCAGGTCTCAGGGCACGATCGAGATAAGTATGTGATTTTTGTCTATAAGTATGTCTTTTAGTGCTATAAGTATATGTTTCGGCGCACGGTTGACCGTGTCCCAGCACACGACCGTGCGCCAGTGCCGTCGCACATGAGACGGTCTCACAGGAGTCCAACTCTATATTTCTAGCTACAATAATACCATTAATATTTATTTTTTGGTACATATAACTCATTAAAGGCTTTTTTTTAAGACAACACCACCCATAATATTGTAAAATGTTTAATATAAACACTATAATTTATTTTTTATCTCACATATTTTGTATTTTGTAGTAAAAAAAACAGAGTATAGCTAATACACCCCCTTTTTTTCATTTTAATCATTCAATTTATAAATACACCTCCAAAAACTTCCTTCCCGACCGCGGTCCTCATTAGCTTTTCCCTAGGAAATTTCTAATCATCATCAACATCAATTTTCACTTTTCATTTCCCCTTACATTTCTGTATCATCATCCATATATAAATAAAAGCAAAACATGAGAAATCTATTTTCTTAAAGTTTGCCCCACCACTTCTCTCAGAATTCATTCTTAAAAAAGAAAGAGATTTCATTACTCAACTGCGACCTCCATCAACTCCTAGCCCCTAGGCTCCTAGCACAACAATAATAATAATGATTATAAATATAATAAACTAGTCTATTAATGTTTTCACGAAATCATTTTTTTGTTCTAAACAAACTTGAAAATTATAAGCTTAAAAAATGTAAAAATAATTAAAAGTGTCCATATAAAGCATAAATGTATTAATTTTACAACATTAGTGGTGTTATTATACTTAAATAAATCTGAAATTAGTTATATATACATTAGTGGTGTTTTTATACCAAGAAAAACTTTAATGAGATATATGTATCTAAGACTAAACATGAGTGAATTATTTGACCATTTTCCCAATTTAATTGACAAAAGTTGATATTTCCCTAAAATATAAGTGCTGAAGACAATATCAAACCATTAACTCAGTGGAACTTTCTAGGCCTTCTTATATACTACTAATTCTGTAGCACATTTTCCTCCATTTTTATATCCAAATTGTGTAAGAAGAGAATACACACACAAACTTCTGATGTCAAATAGATAAGATCAAATTGTCAAATCTTATAATGAGAGTCGATTTAGTATATATGAAAGAGTTAGTAGTCAAATCTACCTATTTTCATATAGCGTAAAACTATGAGGGAGGATTTCTAAACTACCCAAATCTACAGGAAAAATAATTTTTTACCCATTTTTTTTAAGAAATAACTTTTTTACTCAATTTGGGTAGTGAAATATCTAAGATGCCCTCAACTTAAGTACATATTTACATAATATAAAAATTAAGTATAAATATATTAAATACAAAATACAAGTGAAGATATACTAACTAAATACAAAATACAAAATTTAAAATGAAATCCAAAGACAAAATTCCCCCCATTTTGAAAAGTTGAAAATTTATTCCCCCCACAATAAATATCATTTACCTTCACACCAATTTCATTTCCCCACACCAATACTTTCCAGTTTGGCTTCTAAACTACTACGAGACATTTGAGATTTCTAATATGATATATTTGATGAATCTATAAAAAAAAATCTACCAAAACTCCATTGTAGCAACCACTTCAATCACACACTCTCATACAAAAAACTCCACCATGTGCAATCCTTACCACTTCAACACTAATGACAAATGAAAATTTTAGAATAAAGTTTGGATCTCGCTGGTAAATCTGAAAATATATTTTGTTGCCGTTATCAGATCAAGATGGAAACCGAGTTAAGTGAAGGAGGTCGAAAAAAGGTTGAATGTTATGGAGTGACTTTGAATTTGATGATTTGAAGGTTGAGTGAACCTCCTGAATTTTCTGGTGTGAATAATTGTATATTCTGCGCATTCACGATATGGATGTTACAGCATGTTCACGATATGAGTAATCGTGTTCACAATATGAATAGTCATCGTGTTCACGATATGAGTAGTCGTGTTCACGATATGAGTAATCGTTGTTCACGTTTAAGGCGGCGACTCATATGTGTATCGTGAACATGATATACTTATATCGTGTTCACGATACACACATATCGTGAACACGACCACTCATATAGTGAACACGATGACTCATATCGTGAACACGATGACTACTCGTATCGTGAACACGACTACTCATATCGTGAACACGCTGTGACATCCATATTTGAAGTTTTCATCTCTAACACGCTGAATAAGTTTTGAAAACCATTTTAATCATTACATGTGAGTCTCATTATCCACTAATTTTTATTCTATTTTATTTATTTATTATCAATTCATATTAATTATTTATTGGTTGCATTTTTTAATAGTGTCAAAATCATCATATTAGACTAATTAATTATAACATTAATAATTTTCAATTCACATTAAAATAAAATTAATAATAAATAATAATAAATTAATATTTAGTTCAAATCTTTGTTTTATGGATTAATTACATTAAAAAAAGACATATATATTGCTAGCAATTAATTGAAAATAACAATCGTGAACATGTATTAAATTTTCATATCATGAACATGTATTATCAGTTCATATCGTGAATATGTATTACATTTCAAATCGTGAACATTCATTCTCAGAAATGAGAATAACCCAACATCAATGGCTTAAAAACTAAAACGTAAAACAAAAGAGTCCACTCTCTTTTAAATATCATGCATATCAACATATCTTCATAAGGGAGCCGTATCGTGAAGAATCATTCTCAGAAGTCATAATTACCCAGAATCAACATACAAAGATAATATTGAAACCTAAAACAAAAGGGTTTGTGCTATTAAATATGGTGTATATCAACTTAACTTCAAACAGAAATTTAAACAATAAAATTCATGAGGAGTTTGCAATGAAACATCACTAAATACTCAGAATATAGAAATAGAAATGAAACTTACCATTTGCAATGAAACTTCAATTGTTTTTCAAGTGCTTCAAGGTTTCAATGGAGATGAGGATCATGAAAAAATGAGAAATTGGTCAAGCTTGCAACGATTCTTCGGAGGAGATGAGAACATGAAAATGTGATTGCAAAAAGTGAGTTATGGTATTTTTGGAGATCCAAATTACTTTTTGAACTTTCATTACATTATTTAATTTGAATACAATGTATTAAATTGTATTAAATTACAATGTATTGCAATGAACAACAATACAAACTTAAGTTGAGGGTATTAAGGACATTTCACTACCCAAATTGGGTAAAAAAGTTATTTCTTAAAAAAATGGGTATAAAAGTTCCTTGACACATGAATTTGGGTAAAGGAAGGTATTTCCACAAACTATTATACCCATCATTATAATCTATTACCTCCATATACCCATAATTATAACTTATTATCCTCAAATACCCAAATCCAAATATACCTTTTGACTTTTTCACAAACATCCAAATTTTCACTAACTTCCAAAATCTATAAATTATTCAATTTTTCTTTTTCCACTCCAATTTCCTTTTCCCGTCCATACTAATTTTAGATCATGTATTATCAATTAATGGATCAATAAAAGGCCCAACATGCTACCGTAAAATTAATAAATCCTTTGGAATTCATACCTTTCTTTGACCAGAACAGCACCGGGTGAGATGGTTTGCAATGCCACTAGCTGGAAAATTACTGCCCCCAAACCGTTTTACGAACAATTCCTCACTGTTCAACTTCAACCAACAGAAAAGATGATCTGCAAGTTATCCAACTCCTTCAGCAACTGCCCAGCACAACCTTGGTTCGTTTTCTACACCAGGTGTACAAGTGATCCCTCCAAAGGATGAATAGATTTAAACGGAAAACATGTTGAAGAAAAAACCTCCTTTTATTAAGAACTTCAAATATATATATTACATCTATAATCTTCTTTCGGGAGGAGAATACTAGATTAGCCTCTCATGGAGAAGGCTATCCCTCGTACATAAACTAAAAAAAAACTCAGAACACTCAAAATATTACAAATCCTTTTGAATAATTTTGTCATATTATCAATAATTCCATTTAATGACTAACCAGTTGTAACATTGTGTTTCATTTCTGGTGTTGTCATATCCTATGCGATCTTTACAGATCCTTCAAGACTCATCTCGAGTAGTAAGATGAATCATTCATTTGTAAGATCGAGGGTTCCTGTTGCAATCCTCATGGTCGATGCCCAATCATCAATAAGGATTTCACGGTTCTTGAAATCTGGGATATCCAAATTTAGCATCAAGCCATATGGATGTATTAGGTCGAGCTAAGACTTTCCATAAGGCGTATTGAAAAGATTCGGCCTTTTGGAACGTGGTCGAGTTCCTGTGACAATAGGATCTCCTCCTGTGGTGAAATCCCCTATGTGTGGCATTGGTTCGTCCACATGATGTGATCCGGAACTTTCTGCTACGTTGGGATTAACTTGTGGTCTCTGCTATTGATCACGAGTAACCAAAGTGGATCCATCTCCTGCGTTCATCTTTAGATCCACAATTCCTAATCCCCCAAAGGATTCGGCAAGATCATGTAGATCCTCTAGATTTATCTTTTCCAAATCCACTACTTGTTTGTAACGGATTTTCCGTTGATGATGACAATAAGCTTTTCATTATCAGTCATGCGTCGTACAACTTTGGTTGGTTTCCCATCTTGGTGTAAATCGGGAACTGTCCCGAAATCTATACGTCTTCTTCCTCCTGATGAACTTGGTTTGTTCTCCAGATTCTTGACTCGTTCTTGAATATCATAAATGATTTCAAGAGTCTCCTTCTGATTTTTAATCATCGTCTCCATTTGGCTTTGGATCTGATGAACTTATGTCGGTAGGTGATTATGGTTGTTGCCATAATTCTGCACCATCTTCTGAATTTCTCTAAGATCTTCGAAAATCTTAGAGGTATCTGGAAGCAGGGATGGATTTAGGGGGGCACGGGGGGCGGTCGCCCCCCTTGGATTTTTATAAAATTTCAATTTATATATGAACTTTGTTATTTGGATATTTAATTTTTAAGAGTTCGCCCCCCCTTAAATTCTAAAATTTCGCCCCCTTAAGTTGTAATAAAAAAATATGATTTAATAGTGAATTAGTGATAGTAAAATAAAATTGTGATAAAATCAGAGTAATTTATGAATAACTAGTCCACAATTTGTTAAATCATATTTAATTTAATTGTAGTAAATTAATAAGTTAAATATATTTACAACTTATGAGACACAATTTTAGCCCAAAGGCCCAAACTATAAGCCCAATTTATTTATAATACTTCATAACTTATAATTTTGAAGCTCATCTATTAAAAGGGGATAAAGGGAGAAGAGAATAGATTAGGGCAACTTGTCAAATTCAAATTCTATATCTCAATTCTCAATTCAATAATCATTTTTGGTGCACATAATACATCATTCAAATAAAATTCAACATATTTTCAGAATTTCAAGTCAAAAGGTGAGTTAGAATTTTGAATTCATATTTTATATCACATACAAATGTGTTATTCTAATTTAGATGAATTCATGATCATGAATGATGAGTAATGAGTTTATTGTTTCATTCCTCGATTTTTGGATCATGTAGTAGAAACAAAGAGTTTGTAGCTTAGCACATTATTATTTTAAAAAAATTGAAAACAAAATTTGAGAAAGGCATTAGGCAGCCCACAACAGAGCCGCAGAGATCAATTAAAAAACAGAGCCTTGAAAAAGGCATTAGGAGATTGAATGATGGAGACGAAAAGAATTTATGTTAATTATTTTGTAATATATTAATATATATAATGTATAAATATTATGTGATATGTGTATTAAAAAGTGTTGGGTTTCTAATTTTTGAAGTATTTCATTGTATATCAAGATCTCATATTCTCATGGGCAACAAAAAAGATTAATTCTTTTTTCAAGAAAAGAGATCCTGAAATCAATAATAATTCTCAAATTGCACAACCTTCTATTGAAGTCAATGATCAAATACCTAATGGAAGATTGTGAAGACACGACTTAGGAACAAAATGGAAGATGATTTTCTTTCGATTTACTTGGTCACATATATCGAGAAAGAGATAGCTCCAGAATTTTCAATAGATTCTATCATTGATGATTTTGATCTTTTGAAACATCGCCGCAGAGTACAATTCAAGATGTCAGACTTAGAAAAATAGAATGATGGTTTATCTTTTGTATAAACTTTATAATATATTGTAGAAGAAAAATATTTTATCAAATTATGGATGTTTATTAAGTTGCTTCTTTTCAATAACACTATATTTTAGTATTATATATTCATGAACTTTAAATTGGGAACGTTCTTTGAATAACACTACAAAATGAAGATTTCCGCCCCCCTTGAAACAAAATTCTGGATTCGTCCCTGCCTGGAAGTATCTCCTTCCACTCGGGCACTCCATCAGACATCATAGTTCTGATGGGCTGCTTCCTGATGATTCATCAGATCAACATATAACATCTGGTTTATACAATTTTGTTGTGCTAACTTAGCTTTTCCAATAATGGTCCTTAATAGTAGATTTTTTTACTGTTCCATTAATAATAAAGTTTATTCAATTTCAGTCTTTTTTTGTCAGAATAACTGAAAGTTGGGCTGTCATTTCAAATTTTTCGCCTATCACGTCAGAATTTCCAACGACGACTTTAGCAATTTCAGTTATTCCTAAAGAATGATTGAAATTTGAAAAAACATTTTAGGGACCAAAATTGAAAATGAAAAAGTTGGTGCATCAAATTGGATAAAACCTAAAATTATCAGCCTAAAATTGATATTTTCCTTGTAAAAAACATCATTATGCTTATCAAAAATGACATCATCATTAACACATTGAAAACCTTCTTAAGGATCTATACAATGCATACACTAGTTTGGGGGGGAGTGAATTTAAAATCTTAAGGAAACAATTCCATAGACATCGGGGTTCTCTAATTGCTTTCATTAGTAAAAAGGACCAAAAAATTGTGGGCCCAGTTGTATTGCTGTGTTAGAAACTAGGCCCAGAAGTGGGCCCCCATTGACATTAATTTTGATGCAACCGTTTGTGTTCATTTCTCTTTCCAACTAACCCTCACAATTAGATTTCCTTTTTAAGACCCTCATTTTTTAGTTTCCTCTTGAATCTTGAAAGTAAAAGGTGTTTTTCTACTGTGTGTGTGTGTGTTTCAGTTGTAGTAATGTCAAGCAGAAGAGGAAGAACTTCAAGAATAACAGAGGATGAGATCAATGATCTTCTCTTGAAGCTGCAGCCATTGTTGCCAGATTCAAGTTCAAGGAGCAACACAAAGGTATATAAGAGCTACCTTTTTACATTGCATTTCATATAATGCAATTTTGTTTCTAAGCTTTAGAAGTTGTTTCTTGATCGAAAGAGTCTCACATGAGATCATCTGTTTTCTATGGATGTGTTTTGTGATGTGTATTGATGAGACGAGACATGAAAATTGAAATACGTACATGATAGAAGATCATGCACTTTGACCATATTACCATAACTATATATTGTAATGTGGTTGTTTAGTATGAGAAGAAAATGAAAGATAATTGCCTTTAGTATGTGTTTATGAAAATTCATAGATTTGATGTGCCTAGAAAGAGACACTTGTAGAATGACACAATGAATAAGAGCCGTATCACTACTAAATTGAAGAAAAATTGTAAGAAAGACAAATATTATAGCAGTAATTGGTCCAAATTAATTACTGTTTTCACCAGAAAAAGTTGCAGCAATACATGACTTTTTAATTAGCTTGCAAATAAAGTTAATTCTCACACGCTTTATACTATATATATGCATGCATGGTGTTAAGAAGTCACCTCACATGTAAAGTTTTTTCAATGGCTGACTAAATATATATTTATTATTTTGGTTTATATAATTATTATTTTATTTGTATGATAATTAGGCATCAGCATCAAAGATCTTGAAAGAGACATGCAATTACCTCAAGAATCTGCACAAAGAAGTGGATGACCTAAGTGAAAGACTATCTCAACTTCTTGCTTCTGGCACTATTGATGCAGATGCTATTAGGGCACTTCTACAACAATAAACTCGAACGCTGTCTTAGTGATCTATCCCAATCTGGTATTATATCTCGTATTATGATTTGTAGATTGAAACATGCAAAAGAAAATTTACATTCATTGCATGTGTATTCCAAAGATGCAACACGAGGTGCAGTTAACTCCAAATCAAGAACATGGAAAGTAGATCAAAATATGATTCCTCTTATGATTATTTAGAATGAAATTACATGTTTAGTTTAATTTATGGTTTTATGATTTGTCTATTTTCTGGGCTCACTCAACATATTGTATTCGTATATTAATATTAAGGTGTATTTTAATGATACATCGAGTGAAAATGTTCATAATCATTATGTGTACATCATTGTTAGGTGGTCTCAGTGGATTCAATTAATACCTGTAAAAATGATCTATATAGTTGTTGGTGTGATATGGACTGCTTTATTTTCTTTTCTTTTCAACATTACTGTTGATAGAATGCTGCTGGTATTAAAAATAATGATTTTTGGGTCTAACATAAAGTATTAAAGCTTAATTATCTCTAGCTACATTACCAAATTAAAGTTTTTCACAAATTCTCTAGTGCATCAGGTGCACAGATTTAAATTGGTGTAATTGTAGTGATCCGACCCGAATCCACGTCCATTTGAGATTTTTTCTTTTTTCACTTTAGACTATTACTTTTATGTTATATGGGTGTGACTTATATATATATATATATATATATATATATATGGTAACCTTTATGTTCAATAACTTAGAAAAAGTGAAGATTTAAAAAAAAAAATTGAGTGCATTTATTTGGTGAACATAACTTTATGTGATATTACTCATACCTCTATGTGATATATAAATGTGCAATTAATATCGCATAAAAGTGCAAACTAATATTACATAAATGTGCAGCTAATATCACATAAAAGGTAAATATGTAGAAATTTTGCTAAAATTCTTTTTTTTTCCCTAAGATAGAGTATATAAAGGTTACTATATTTGTACATAAAGGTCACATAAAGGTAACAATATGAAACGAAAAAATAAAAAAAGTGTGCAGATCTGGGTCCACCCAGACTCGATCCTGATTGTATGTGCATTTGATGCATAAGAGACCAACTCAAAGTTTTTTTACTGGATGTCATATCACAAATAAATAATTATGTCTGTTTCGATCTCCATCCATCATGGTTATATATTAATATATGTCACAAAAAATTGGTGGACACATTAATATATGACAAAAACTCATGTGAGACGGTCTCACAGATAATTTTCGTGAGACGAATCCTTATTACTCATTAATTGAATCCACATCCACAAATTTTCATATAAATTACTAAGTGTGGGTTATGAGTTGATCCGTGAGACGACCTCACATGAAACCTAGTCAAAACATTATTTTAAAGAATATAACTAATGTTGACGAGCTAGCAAAATAAGATCATAATAATTAATAATAATACTAAAATTTAATCTATCCAAACAATTATTTTTATACACCAGGTGCATGATGCAATCCGGGTTAAATCACCCGTAAGGTGGTTTCACGCTCAAAATGCGCCTGCACGTGCCCCAAATCCGCGCTCAAACCCTAGTTTGGCTCTCTCATCTTTTAGTTATTTCGGCTAACATTTTAGCTATGTTCACCTAATCTTTTAGTCAAGTTCGTATAATTTTTTAATTAAGTTCGCATAACCTTTATATCGTGGTTGTTTAACATTATATAGAGCATTATAAACATATATTACATTTTAAATCTTTATGTCATAGTAATATAGCATTTTCATTATTGTAATTTAACTTTTATATTATAATAATATAACCTTTATATTTTTTCAAAGGTTATAATAGTTGTACATAAAGGTTATATCAATATAACATAAATGTTAAGTTATTATATGGTAAAAGTTTTTCAGCTATATTATCTTACATTTTATATTGAAAAAGTCTAATTCTATTAACTTAAATGTTATGACATTTGTATAGAAATGTTATATTCATATAACATAAAGGTCATACTCATATTAACATAAAAATTACCACATAAACTAGAAAATGAATAAAAACCTGGGTGTGGATCGGGCTCAACCCGCCCCCCGAGCTACCAGTTGCATGGATCTAGATCCATGCATCTTGTACACAAGAACAATACTCATCTATCAATTTCAATTGTGTACGTTTTTTTAGATTATATAATAAATAAATTAGGTTGCATCTCAATGATAAATGACTTAATTAATTTGTATCTTTATATTGAGAGTTGGTCTCATGTGCACCAAGTGCACATAAAATTTGGATTGGGTCTGGGTCGACTCGAATCCACGCACTTATTATTTTGGTATTTTTTGAAAAAATTTTCACTTTAGAATGATATCTCTATGTTATATATGGGTGTGACATTTATGTTATATAAGTGTGACTACCTTTATGTATAAATGTAGAGATCTTTATCTATAAATCCACTGAAAATTTTCTAAAAAAATTCATTTTTTCCCACGTTATGAATCCTAAAGATCATGATATTTGTACATAAAATGGTCACAATAATACAACGTAATGGTCACAATAATACAACGTAATGGTCACAACAATATATAGCATAAAAGTCACAACAATACAACATAAATGTCTCAATCTGAAGCGAAAAAACTTGAAAATCTTCATTTTTTCCTAAGTTACTGAATATAAAGGTCATAACATTTATATATAAATTAAGGTCACACTTATATAATATCAATGTCACATTCTTACAATATAAAAGTAACAATATAATCTCAGATGCACGGATTGTAGTCGGATCATCCCAATTACACCAATTTTGATCAGTGCACCCAGTGCACATGAGAAACATTTGGTATAATATTTGAGAGAAAAAAGAAACATTAAGTACTGATCTCCTACGTACATTAATGGCAAAATATTTTATGCAACTGGTGCATGAATCTAGGATCCATGCACCCAGGTCGACCCACCCCATGCGCCTCTGACGCGCGTTTTCACGCGCCCCACGCACCTGGTTGGTGCACTCAAACCCACCAAGATTTGCTTCAGGCAGTCATACCCTCATGTTATGTTAGAGTTACCCTCATGTTATGTTAGGATTACCCTCATGTTATGTTAGTGTTACACGTGTTACCCTCACGAGGGTAACACTAACATAACATGAAGGTAACCCTAACATAACATGAGAGTATGATTAACATTTTAGTTCAGTGGTTTTAAACTAAGAGTATGAAATCTGGAGATGGGGTCACATTAACATAACGCGAAGGTAACCCTAACATAACACGAAGGTAACACCAACATAACGTGAGCGTAACGACCAAAACACACGAAAAAAGTAAAGAGGCACGGGCTGGGCGGGCCAGCCCAGCCCCCGCGCGCACCAGTTGCACGGATCACAGATCCGTGCAACTGGTGCACAAGAGAGTAACTCTACATTAATTTATTCAAAAATAACAGTCCATGTGTCGTACACGATATGCATTGACTATATATACGTGATCCATGGGTCACATTTAATATATATATATATATATATATATATATATATATATTATGGTTATTATTGTAAATTTCTCTTTGACACCATTTTGAGCAAGAATTCAGAAAGAATTCGAATTAAGTGGAGATAAATTTACATGCGATTGTTAAAGATGCAACACAAATCTAATTCTAATAATATGTGTTTATATCTTACTGACAAAATTAATATATATGACATATTAACAGTGGACAGATTTGTCCATGATAGATAGGTATGGCTACTTCATGAAAATTCTCATGTAACTCATATAAGATTGTCTCATACATATAGTTTTATAAGACATAATTCTACTGTATACAACTTGATCCATATTTACATAAACTAAATAAGAGTCACTCTCTTGTGAATCAGGTACATGAATTTTAGATTCATGCACTTGGTTATGGCCTTTAGGTGATGTTAGAGATACCTTTATGTTACGTTAGACATACATTTAAGTTGTGTTAAGAATACCTTTATGCCCAAATTTCATACATTTAACTTCAAAAAAAAAAAAGAACCTTAACTTCGACACATTTTGTACATATACATTTACGTTATGTTAAAAATATCTTTATATTATGTCAGAGATACTTTTATGTTATGTTAGAAATACTTTATCCAATATATAAATGTATTACTAACATAACTAAAATGTATTTCTAATATAAGTAAAATGTATCTCTAACATTGCTAAAAGATATGAATGTACAGTTGAAAATTCTAAGGGTATGAAGTTAAGATTCAAAGGTATCGCTAAAATAATATAAATGTATCTCTAACATCAAATAAATGTATGTCACCTGAAATTCTAAGGGTATGAAATGAGGATTCAAAGTAATCATTAACATAATATAAAGGTATCTCTAACATCAAGTAAAGGTATGTGACCTGAAGCGAATTTGGGTGGATTTGAACGTATCCACCCAGGCTCGTGGGAGCGCGTGAGGGCGCGTAAGACGCGCATGTGAGCGCGTCTTTTGGACGCGTGGATGGGTCGACCAGATAGTATGGATCCCAGATCCATGCAACCGACTCACAAATATTTGTACCTAAATAAATAGAAAAAGATTTGTGTTAGTGTTCATTTTACAACTTCCATTATATTTCCAAGAACCAATTAATAAACATAAACTCTCAATCGTCTGTCATGCTCAATTATGTAGGGTAAAATATGATAACATGTTTCTTTTCTCTCCTTTTATTTTGTTAGAATGTAGTAATTTAATTTCATGCACTGCAAGATAAATTACTATTTCCCACAACAAAATGTCGTTGCGAAAACCTCAATAATTGTTGTAAATACATTTTATGACAATATGTAATCGCTAAATTATTATCACAAAAGTCTTTTCACAAATATTTTTTTCTTGTAGTAATGATAAGAAAGATTTGAACTTGATTTTGTGAGGAATTTACATTGTGTTCCATCAATTGAGTACTATGTGGAATATAATATATATTGACATCATATAAGACACAATATAAATATATATATATATATATATATATATAAAGAGAGCCCCGCTCAACTTACCACAATTCATATAAAAAAATACAATTTTACCATTCAATATAATATAATTGTTCAAGAGAAAATGTACCAAAATGCCATATTTTATATAACAAAAGAAAATGTTACCATGTACTATAAGTTATTGTATAAAAATGCCATGTACTATAACTAATATACCAAAATACCACATTTGACTAAAAGTCCCTTCTCGACCTATCATAGGGCGAGGGCCTGCTCTTCACTCTGATTCACCTCCTGGGTAGTATGGACCAAGAATTCAGGAAAGAAATCAGCAACAAGAGAAAACTAGCAATGTAGCGAACTGAGGTCAGTGAGCGAGTTGAAGAGGTTGACGAAAGGACTTCCTAGGGCAACGAGAGCCTAGCCGAGGGGCTCGAGTGTCTAGTAGCTTCCTTTCGTTAACCGATCCGTCAAGCCGAACAAGCCCAGCGGTTAAAGCAGGTAGTGATGGAGTCCCTGTTGCCGGACCGCGACATGACTGGTATTGATTGAGTTCTCCTGTTGTTCTTGTTCTTGTCCTTAGTCTTGCAAACTTTCAATGATTGAGCATGAATTCAATGTATATCTTATAATTTTCGAATATCCCAAAAAAATAGGGTTATTCGAACAATAAGAGTAATTTTCGAATAACCCTATTTTTAGGGTTATTCGAAAATTATATGATATTTTCGAATAACCCTAAAAAATAGGAAATTAATTGTGTATAGTGAAATTAGGATTTAGGGAAATTATGATTGTATTAAATTAGGGTTTAGTGATTAGTGAAATTAGGGTTCCACGAAATTAATTTATAGGGTTTCATGAACATTTATATATATATATAGGGTTCCATTAATATTAATTTATAAGATTCCACGAACATAATTTATAGGGTTCCATGAAAATTAATTTATAGGGATCCATGAAAATTAAATTATAGGGTTCCACGAAGATTATTTATAGGGTTTCATGAAAATTAATTTATAGGGTTCCATGAACGTTATTTATAGGGTTCTACGAGCATTAATTTATAAGGTTTCACGAGCATTATTTATAGGGTTCCACTAACATTAATTTATAGGGTTCCACGAACATTAGTTTATAAGGTTCCAGAATATTAATTTATAGGCAAAAACTTGGGTGCACTAAGATCCGTACCCCCAACCTGACCCGGCGCGTGGGCCATCTCCATGCGCGCCCACGCGCCCCCACGCGCGTCTACAGCTATGCTGGTGTGCGCTCGCGCACACCAGATTCCATTCAGTGATAGGTATTATACACATACTCTTAAGGTATTACGTGTATACTCTTAAGGTATTACGTGTATACGTTTAAGGTATGACACATTTTTAAGGTATGACACATTTATCTTTAAGGTATTGAGTTTAAAACATAAGGTATTACATATGTACCTTTGAGGTATTACATATTTGAGTATAAGGTATTGCATACTCACCTTTAAGGTATTACTGCTTTTGAGTATAAGGTATTACATAATCAGCTTCAAGGAATTACTGTTTAAACTTTAAGGTATTACATATTTATCCTTAAAGTATTACATAAAATATGTTTCAGGTATTACATAAATATGTTTAAGGTATTACATTTTTATCTATATGGTATTACACATTCATACTCACATTTAAGGTATTTGATACTCAATTTTCAGGTATTACATAAATATCTTTAAGGTAATACCTGAATATCTTTAAGGTATTACACGTATGCTTATGTGGTATTACACAACCTTTCAGGTATTTATGGTATGATGATTTTGTTAATATTCTGCAAATCAACTCAAATATATGATGATTTTGTTAATATTCTACAAATCAACACAAATATATGCTGATTTTGTTCAGTATCGTCAACAATACCCAAGTTTTTTCACAATTTTAATATCTTTCAAATCTACCAAATCATGCAAATTTCACGAGCCAATCGTAATCCACCGCTAGGAAATATGTGAAAATTAAAGAAGAAGAAGAAGAAGACCGCTAGGAAATCTAGAAGAAGAAGAAGAAGAAGAAGAAGAAGAGCGCTAGGAAATCTGGAAGATGGAGAAGAAGAAGAAGAAGAAGAAAACCGCTAGGAAATCTGGAAGAAGAAGAAGAAGAAGAAGAAGAAGAAGAAGAAGAACGCTAGGAAATGAAACGCAGCAGAAGAAAATGGAGAAGAAGAAGAATAAGAGAAGAAAAATTAGGGCACACAAATATATATATGTAAACATATGGATCTTGGAGCGGGTTGGGGGCACGGATCTAGGATCCGTGCCCCGGGGCACCCAAGTCCTTCTCTAATTTATAAGGTCCCACAAACATTATTTATAGGGATTCACGAACATTCAAATCAATTTGCAAAAGTTAAAAAAAAAAAAAAACACATGTCTCCATAAATTGTAAAATAATTAAAAGTAGAAAACACATGGCCGCATAAAAAGTAAGAAAAAAACAGTGTGAAGTAATCATTATAACTGTTTGAGTTTGGTTAATTTAGTAATAGAAAATGGTTATCTCTTACATTTAGTGGTTAAAAAATGGTTCAATATTATAATACATGGTAACATTAAGTATGTCGTATATTTTTTGTGGTATTTCCTACCATTTCCTCTATATATATACACAAACTTAATCTATGTTCAAATTAACGATCGTTTCAGGATTACTTAAATCTTGTTTATAATTATTTGTTATTTTACCTAAATTGCAATTTTCTTTCAAATTTACCTTCATTCCCGATCAGAAAAAAGATTTCTTAATTATTAACCTATCTATTTAATCTCTTTCATATTTCTTCACAGAAGATATAATTAAGGTCAAAAAAAAAAAAAAACCACATTAATTTAGGGATGGGTGGAGAGCTAGAGAATGAGATTGTTCAAGGGCATTTTTGGTCAAATTTTATCTCAGAAATGGGACGCCACAAAATACATGATAACCTAAAAGATACGAAATTAATTTTGTTTCAGATACTGCAAGTTGGAATGATAAATTTGGTGGATCCCTTGGTGGGTAAGCATGTACAATATCTTTGTGACACACTACTTTAAACTGTCTCTTATTTGAATTACTAGAGTACTCTCATTCGAAAGAATTATTATATAATCTAATAATTTATAGAGTTAATTACTTTTTTGTCCATAATTATGGTTAGTTATCAAATTTGAATTTTTACTTTCGAGCTTGCAATGTAAGACTTTAAGATTATATTTTTCGTGAATTTTGGTCAAATTGAGCCCAAAGTGTCAAATTGGGCTCAAACTGCACGTGAATTGCACATGTCTAATTTTCGGGCCATTTTATCCTACGTGGCGACTAGTGCACACATGGACGACACATGGCAAGAAATATCTGACATGGAAGACACGGGGATATTTTTAAATTAAAAAATACTAAAAAAGTCAAAAATATGGAAAAAAAAATGAAAATTCATACCCCCCCCCCCCCCCACCTGCGGCTCCCCCTCCCTCTTCCATTTTTCTCATTAACCATCAACACTCCCGATCGCACCATCCACCACCACCACCACCATCATCAGCCCACCTCCCACCACCACCACCAACAGCCGCCTCCCACCACCAACACTTGTAGCACCCACCTTAAAAAATAGATCTGAGATGATGAAGGCGGAACAGATCTGAGATGGAAGAGAGAAATCGAGGATGGTGGCGGAGGGGGTGGGGGAGAGAAATCACGGCCTCCGGCGAGCACCCCAGCGCCGCCGACGCCCTCCTCACAGTCCATCGTCGTCGCTTCTCTGTCATTCTCTCTCTCTCTCTCTCTATCTCTCTCTGCTGCTGCTGCTGCTGTGTCCGGCGCCGCCATGTGCATGGGTGAGCTGTGCCGCCTTGAGCGGTGGCGCAGGGTGTGGGTGTGTGTGCGTGTGGGTGTGTTGTGTGTGTGTGTTGGGTGTGTGCGTTTGTGTGTGGTTGTCGGGGAGGGAACCGCCGTGTCGGGTGCCGGGGTGGTGCGGTAGTGGTCGCCGGCAGTGGTGGTGGGGAAGGGGGAAGAGGGCTGCCTGGGAAGAAGGGGGGATTTTTTTTTCTTTTTTTTTTCCTTAATTTTTGATTTTTTAGTATTTTTTAATTTGAAAATATTCATGTATCTTCCACGGTAGATATTCCTTGCCATGTGTCATCCGCGTGTGTAACTAGTTGCCACGTCGGACAAATCATGGAACTCATGTGCGATTCACGTGTCAATTGAGCCTAATTAAGCGATTCGGACTCAATTTGGGCAAAATTCGCGAAAAACATAATCTTAAAGTTTTACATTGCAAGCCCGAAAGTAAAAAGTCCGAATTTGATAACTGACCATAATTACAGGGCAAAAAAGGTAATTAACTCTAATTTATATTATTGATGATATAGTGTAATGATAAACCGTTTAAAAATAAAGTTTATATTGCTTTGAATATCTATATTAATAAAAAATTTGATATTTTTAACTTTATATATAAATAATTGTATTTGATAAAATTTCAACTTTTCCTCTCCTCTTTTATTTTTCTCCTTTTTAAATATGTTCTTTATATTATAATGTTAAATACTTCTTCTATTTTGTACTGCAATTACTTATCAATAAATTTGAATAATTAAGATGGAGTCCTTCTGTAGTATACTTGTAGTATACTTGGTTTATTAATACACCAGAATGTAATTCATTTTTATCTATTAGATCTGAGAACTTTAAATCCTGACCATTCATTTCTCATTAACCTTTTTTTTTATCTTTCTTCAATATTTACTGCGGTAAATTCTTGTAATTCCCCAAAATGGTATAATGTCATAGATAATGAGTCTAAATTCTCATTCTCCTAAAATTTCATTTATCAGTCATTATCATCCATAAAACCAAATTCACTTATTCTAGTATTATGCATCGTTCGACGACGATTCATTTGACATCCATATTCAATACATTTTATTATAATTTACGATGGTTACATATTCAATGTTATGTTATATCATAAAAAATACATGAATAATAATATTTTATAGCATGCCATGCTTGGTTTATTTGTTTCAATGCAATATATTGTAATTATATGCTTGCAATGTTTGTAATGTATATCAAATTCAATAAATATATCCAATAAATAATATGCTAGTGTATTTTATAATAATAAATATTTTATAGCATGCAATGTTGGTTAATTCCATAAACGCAAGTCACTGGAATATTTGTAATGATATGCTTGCAATGTTTGTAATGTATATCATTTAATATGAACTATTTTATCGTGGGATATTTAATTCTAATGGTAATGCTATGCTAGCATGCAATACTTGGTTTTCACTGTTTGTAAAATGGTATGCTGTTTTTGTTTGCAATGCAATCTCTAGATGTTATGACACTTGTTTGTAATGGTATGCTTGGAATTAGTTATATATAATAGGAAACTTATTTATGTTTTAATACGTTATTTAATAGCATGTACTTATTTTTATATAATGGGAAACTCATATCCCTTATTATAATTTTCTAGAATAATCATTTTAATGATAAATATATTCTACTAAAATTAAGATATCTTAAGAAAAAAATGTAAAGTTTATATAATGGGAAAAACATATATGTTAACACATACTCAACATCAATTGAACACATACTCTAACACATAGTCAATTGCAATAATAAAACATCACACATCGATTGCAATACATCTTATAACCAATTCATATATCTTATTTATTATAATCATTATTTACATTGTAGCACCAATTGAACACATACTCTCAATCGTACATTGATAGGAATAATAAAACGGTTATATATCTAATTACAACACATACTCTAAATCTAGTTTAATAGGATGCAATTGGAATACTAGAATATTTATGAGCATATATGCAATTTCAATGAATGTTTATGAAATGTCGTCTCAACGTAAGCACTCCTGAAAATTCACCAACTCTCATCGTCACATCCAAATCTTTGTCATAAAAAAAAACGCATAATCAACAGTGATAGCATGCAATTGCAATAATAAAATGGGTTACATATATGTTCTAATGATAGCATGCAATTGCAATAATAAAACGAGTTACATATCTGTTCACTAAAATATTTATGAGCATATATGCAATTGCATGTTTATAAAATGCCCTCTCAATGTAAGCACCCCTGAAAATTCACCAACTCTCATCATCACATCCAAATCGTTTCATTAAAAAAAATCACCAACTCTCATCATCACATCCAAATCTTTTCATAAAAAAATCACATAATCTACGATGATAGCATGCAATTGCAATAATAAAACGAGTCACATATCTGTTCTAGAATATTTATGAGCATATATGCAGTTGCAATGAATATTTATAAAATGTCCTTTCAACGTAAACACTCCTCAAAATTCACCAACTCTTATCATCACATCCAAATCTTTGCCACAATGTTTTTTCTTCGCATAATATACATTGATAGCATGCAATTGCAATAATAAAATGTATCACTTATCTGTTCTAGAATATTTATGAGCATATATGCAACACAAATACTCATATGCAACAATCTCACATGCACTACAAGAAATTCTCTCATAGACTACGCCCCTAAGACAACGATTTTTAAAAAAACCGTAGTCGTAGCCAAAACTGGCGTTGTTGTAGACAAAACCGTTGTCGTAGGTGAAAAAATGCGCTCATAGACAACGGTATTTTGTTGGCGTTGTCGTAGAGGCGTAGTCGTAGGGTAAAATTTAGCCCTAAGACAACGGTGGTGACTTGAGGTTGTCGTAGAGGTGTAGTCTTAGGTAAAAAATGAACCCTAAGACAACACTTATGATATGAGGTTGTCGTAGATAGGTAGTTGTTGACCCCTAAGACAACGCTTATGATATGAGGTTGTCGTAGAGACGTAGTCATTAATCCCAAAGACAACGACAACTTTATAACGTTGTCTTAATTTTATAATAGCGTTGTCATAGACTAATTTCACTTGATTTTTTATACATATAAAATAAAAGACTAAGTGTGAAGTTAAAATCCCCAATTTTGAACATCTCCAATTAAAACCCTAGTATCTTTTCTTCCTCACCCAAGCCGCCGCCGCCGCCGTCGTCCCCTCCGCCGCTTCTGTCCCCGCCGCCTCGGCCCTCACGTCTCTTCGGCGTTCCTCGATTTGCTCAGCGACAGCTTCCTGCACGTGGACGAAGGCTCTCACATCGAACGGCTCTGGCTACTGGCGCGACGGATGAAACGAGCCGCACCATGGAGGCTGGGCGAGCGACCGAGCAAGCGCTCCGCCGCCGCTGCCCTGCCATCACTCATACTTTTGGCCGCTCCGCCATCAATCAATGGTTGTTAAAGCTAATAATTTATTAAATTGTCGCATTTGAATGTGGAATGGCTTCGCTTTATCAATGGCTGCACAGGGCCGTCTAATTGGATATGATTATCTTGTCATTGCAACCAAAATGGTGTTATGCTACAAGGTGTTATTCTCCATACAAGATGGGATGAATATATAGGATGTATAGCTTTGATATTGTGTCTTGTGATTATATATCTACCTACCCCTTTTAAATAGCAAATGCAAGCCCAAGAGAGACTACCTGCTTTCTTTAGTGAGCTGCAGCAAAGAGGTGGAAGAAAGCTTGGATTCTTAAGAGAGAGAAAGATGAAAGCTAGTAGCACTTATGCTGCTTCTTCCCTTTATCTTCTCTCTAGTTTTTACACTGTTGCTTAGACCCACATTTGCCACAAAAAAGGTAAGCATTTATTTAGCCTGATTCCTTGCAATAATTACTTGCTCAAGTGGTTTGAAAGTCCTACGTGGATCTGCAAAAACAAAAACAAAAATTGTCCCAGTCAAAGTACACGGTGTTGTCAGCGGTGTCGACAACACCAGCGTAACACACAGCGGAAAAATGGATCGAAATTAAAGTTGCAGAACACAAACGATTTATCCACGAGTATACAAATACTCGTGGAATGCCTTCAGGGCGAAAACTCCTTTATTAATTTGTGTATGTATACAAAGGAGAAAGAAAGATCTCTAAAAGAGACTCTTTCGAACAAACGACTCAATACGTCCTATGAAATGAATATGAAACCTAGGGACGTATACAAATACTCTCAGTTGAACACTCCGAAGAACACCTATACTAAAAGTCAAGAGTATGCAAACTCTATGACACACAAGAAAACGATCTTGCCTATCGGTGTGAACAACACAACCCTTGACACCAGTGTACTGCGTATACTAGACTGCTTTAGCTCTCGATTCTGTGTCTCTCTTGATCTTCAGCAGCTTCACCTATTTATAGACCTTGAAGTACACTGTGTAGACTCCACTTCCCATAATCTTGGAGTGCTCCATGATCTCCATAACTCCATAACTCACGTGCATGATGGATGGAAGGTGGAGTGGACTTGTTCTTGACTGCTTCATCCTTACTTGACTTCTTCAACTCGATCTTCTTGATCTCCATCTTGACTTGTTCTTCTTTGAATTTTGTTCTCTCAACCCACGTTCTTCAAAGACACGAACTCACTCTCAAAATCACGTTTTGACTTCTTCATCTCACTTGTATTTATATCTCTTTGAATCCTATCAAACACATGAGCAAATAACAACTCCTAAAACTTATGAGTGTTTGTTAGTTAAAAAGAGATTCAAACACATATAACACGTGAGATTTAATGAGTCAAATCTAAGTGAGAAAATATCAAATCTTTTTCAAATCTTTTCAAATAAATTATATCTAATAAAATCTAATTAAAATCTAATTTGAATTTAGGATAATTATGAAAAAGGAAAATTAATTAATGTTGGAAAATCCAACACTAACAATCTCCCCCTATTTTTCTTTTTCAGCTCAAAACCTAAATCAATTAGATTTTTCTCCCCCTTAATTCAATCTCCCCCTTAATCCTGCAACACATCAAACATTAGGACTAAAAAATAGTGATATAATATCAAGAGTCATCAAGTAAATCATAATCACCATTAATTAAAAAACTTAAGAACGAATATACAAAATACTAATGTTTGATATCCCAAAACTAAAAAACTAAAATAAGCATCCATTCAACAGAAATAAAATCAAAATTCTAGCAACTTCAATCCTTCATTCCTCATCTTCTTCATCACCTTCACCTTCGGCATTAGCACCACCTTCACCACCTTCACTTACTCCCCCTTTTTGAGCTGAAATGAAGGCATCCAGATTGTCTCGGACTTGGATCAGGCCATCAATGTGCTCATAGAGGGATTGACGTTGAGAAATCAGCTGCGCAAGGAAGGATGAACCAGTGTTGCGGCTGGTGTTGCCAACCCAAGGGGCAACACCAGGGGCAATTGGGAGATCACATACCCTATTCCCTTGAAGAAGGGCCTTGGCAATGGTAAGTGGAGGCTGAGGAGGGACCATGCTCTTAAAAGTAGACAGATTAAGCCCTTGAAACCTAAGGATGGCTGAGATAAGAGAGGGATAGATCAAGTAGGTCGAAGAGGAGGAAAACTTCTCGGCAAACCTACCTAGGTTTTGCAAAATCAATCTACCAAAATTAAAAGGTACCCTCAGCACTATCCTATAGAGCAAATTGGCTTGCTCCTCAGTCACCACAGTGGAATTGGAAGATGGCAACCAATTGTGTACACAAATTTTGTGTAACACGGCAAAAAGGGAAGTTAAGGATGAAGCTGGGAATTTTTTGGACCACGACAAGACCTTCCCCCCCGTAATTTCAGAGGCAACAATATCAAGAGAGGGAAGAGGAGCATCCTCAACAACATCAGGCAAATCAAGGACAGCATTCACATCCTTAGACAGGAAAGAAAACAAGCTCCCCCTCACATATACTACCCCATACCTGTAATGGCTAGGATCACTCACATGCTTATGTAAATTACCATAGAATTCATAAATCACAGTAGGGCAGTAGGAGGGAATGGTGGTCAAGCAATGCAAAAGTTTCCTAGATGCTAAGAAATCAACTAAGCCTAACCTAGAGAAGGAATCATGATGTAAATTGCGCTCGGCCAAGATAGGCTTTTGGCATATAGATGCCCAAACACTAGATGAATGCTTAGTATAGAAGGTAGTGGAATAAGCTTTGGAAACCTGGAAGGGAGTCCCCTTGGATTGAAAGTCAGGAGAACCATCTTCCTCCTATGTTGAAGGCTCAGCAGGTGCCTTCCCCTTATCCGAGGGTGTTGCCCTGATGTTGGCAACACTTGGCTTGACACCGGAAGTTTTCAACTTCAAGATGACCTTGGAAAGGGTGGTCTCCATGTCACTGTCAGATTCAGTAGTGGAGTCGGCATCCTTGGTCGACTCAGGGTCTACCTCCATGGAGATGTTGGCAGAAGATGGCTTTTGAACTTCAGGCTCTCGGGCAGCTGGAGCAGGTTCATCGGCGGCCGAGGTAGGTTCGTCGGCGGCAGGGGTAGGTGCAGGATGTTTCCTTTTGACAAGGACAACGTCGGGAGTCACCTTCCCGGCGGTGCGCAGACGTTGAGAGCGGCGCTGCCTCTCATTGACGGGCCGATTGGATGGTTGGAACTCCTCTACATCAACCAGGTCAGAGGAAGCCCCCGATGGACCCTTGGCAGGCTGGGAGGAAGACGCTGAAGCCTTAGCAGTCTTCGCACTCTTAGACCTCGCCTTCGATGTAGTGCGAATAGAGGGAGTGGGTGATGTCTTCACTGGTGTTGCGCTGGTGTCGGCAACACCATCAGATGACACCCCTGTGGTAGAAGGAGCGAGGAGCGCGGGATATGATTCCTTCAACTTTTCGATGAATTCAAGAACGGCCGGAGGAATTGAGGAATCAGCCATGGAGAATGTTGGGGAGAGAAGAAATTAGGGTTTATGAGGGAGAAGAGGAAAGAGGATCGTGTTTTGGAGAGAGAAAGAGTATGAGAGCAAGAGAGAGAGTGTGCAACAATTCGAAGTGGGAGAGACGCACGCTCGATTTTCAGTATGTAAACAAATTTTTGAGCCTTTTGAATGTTTTAGATAAAATCAAGAGATTTTAAATAGATATGAATTGAAGAGAAAATCTCAACAATTTTGCACAAAAATAGGAATCACAAAATTCGACTTTTAAATTTGAAATTGAGTCATCCAAACATCAAATATATCCACTATATATTATAAGGATTAGATGCAGACACCTAGGGATGCATAGAATTTAAATTCCATAAAAATTGCATACCATATAACTGACCGGTGTTGTCCCTGATGTTACGTAACACTGCGATGACAACATAGAAAATTTTGGCTCTTGAAAATTTTTCTTTTGTGCACACGAAAATAAATTCACTCATTCCTAATCTCAACCAACCTTTTGAAAAGAGAGCACTGTCGTAGCGAGCGCCATGCTTCTAGTTACTCGGTTGTGAGATCAAGTTCTTTTCGATTTGGTTGTGGTATCTCCTACACCTTTTGACAAGGAAGCATTGTCGCAGCGAACGCTGTGCCCCGAGTTACTCAGTGAGGTCACATAACACATTTAAGCATAGTCACTAGGCTGCCTGAAAAGCATCGTCGTAGCGAGCGCCGTGCTCCAAGTGCTTCGTGACTTATATCAATTATTCGAACAAGGGTGCACTTATATTATGAGTCATTAACAAAATAGGTGTCCAATCCAGAGTTATCACATAAGGAACACACTGGTCAAATACAAACAAGCATACATATGCCTAGAAAGCCTAAAAATAAAAAATTGTTCTAAGGGTGTTAAGAGTGGTGTGAGCAACATTTAACACCCGCAAAAATAGCATGCACATTCAAACAATGCATAATCTGAGAGACTTCTTTAAGGAAGAAAATCTCTCTAAATCTAAGGCTTTTGTAAATATATCTGCTATTTGGTTTTCAGTGGATACATAATCAAGTTGGATTAACCCTTTTTCAACTAAATCTCGAATGAAGTGATGCCTAATATCTATGTGTTTAGTTCGAGAATGTTGAACTGGATTTTTGGAAATATTAATTGCACTCGAATTATCACAAAATAGGCTCAAAGATTCATTAGCAAAACCATAATCATCAAGCATTTGTCTCAACCACAAGAGTTGAGTACACGCACTCCCGGCGGCCACATATTCGGATTCGGCGGTGGATAAAGAAACACAGTTTTGTTTTCTACTATGCCAAGATACTAAGTTATTGCCTAAGTAGAAACAACCACCACTAGTACTCTTCCTATCATCTACATCTCCAGCCCAATCAGAATCACTAAACCCCACCAAATTAAGATTAGTGTCCTTAGTATACCAAATACCTAAATCTATCGAACCGAAAACATACCTTATGATACGCTTCACTGCTTGAAGATGCGAGATTTTAGGGTCAGATTGGTAACGTGCACAGACACCAACGCTATACATTATATCTGGGTGGCTAGCGGTCAAGTAGAGTAAACTGCCGATCATCGATCTATAGAGGGTGTTGTCAACACCATCGGCAACACTGTCTTTCGACAGCTTTTGAGTCGAACCCATAGGGGTTCTCATAGGCTTAGAATTCTCTAAACCAAAGCGAGATACCAAATTTTTGGCATACTTGCTTTGAGAAATGAAAATTCCTTCCTTTAGTTGCTTAACCTGCAAACCTAGAAAGTAAGTTAGTTCTCCAATCATGCTCATTTCGAAGGTAGATGACATAGCATGCACAAAATCATCAAGATCACTTTGACAAGTAGATCCAAATACAATGTCATCAACATAAATTTGAGCTATCATACAATGTCGATCGGTTCTCTTAACAAAGAGGGTCCGATCGGCCATGCCTCTAATGAATCCAAACTCAAGTAGGAAGGTGGTCAACCGGCCATACCAAGCTCTAGGAGCTTGTTTTAATCCATACAATGCTTTCTTAAGTTTGTATACATAATGAGGTTGATAAGGATCTTCAAAACCTTTTGGTTGTTCAACATACACTTCCTTATCTAAGAACCCATTCAAAAATGCTCCTTTTACATCCATTTGATAAAGGGTAATTTTCAAATAACAAGCAATTGCAAGAACTAACCTAATCGATTCAATTCGAGCAACGGGTGCGAAGGTCTCATCATAATCGATGCCTTCGATTTGTGTGTACCCTTGTGCTACAAGTCGTGCTTTGTTTCTTACAATGTTCCCCGACTCATCCGATTTATTTTTAAAAATCCATTTAGTTCCAATCACATTAGTATCGGATGGTCTAGGAACAAGAAACCAAACATCATTTCTAGTAAATTGTTCAAGTTCTTCTTGCATTGCTTGTATCCAAAAATTATCTTTTAAAGCTTCAGAGACATTTTTAGGTTCAATTGGAGAGACAAAACAGTAGAATTTTACCTCTGAAAATGTGGTTGACATACACACATGTCTTACCATTTCCTTGTAATTCACGGGGTCTTTTTTACGAGTTGGAACACCATCGTTTATTCCCCCTATCACCTGTGTGGTAGGGTGATTTTTTCTGATACGAGCTGGTGGATCTCTTCGAACTTGATCAGTTAGATCATCTTCACTTTCATCGGATTCAGGTTCTGCCGATGTTGTCACTGGTGTTGCCGCTGGTGTTACCTCTGGTGTCACAATACTGGGGGCAACATCAGTATTTCCAGTTTCATGAATTACTGGAATTTCAACTAGATCAGTCACGGCATCTTCATAAGATTTACCTGTAAGATCAGAGAAGTCATCAAACACAACATTAACAGATTCTTGAATAGTCCTAGATCTTAAGTTAAAAACACGATAAGCATGACTATTCAAAGAATATCCAAGAAACACGGCTTTGTCACTTTTTGCATCAAACTTAGCAAGATTATCTCTATCATTCAAAATGTAGCAAAGACACCCAAAAACATGAAAATGTTTAAGATTAAGCTTTTTCCCTTTCAAAATTTCGTAAGGGGTCATTTTGCTACCCGGTCTTAAAAAGACTCAATTACCAATATAGCAAGCCGTATTCAATGCTTCAGCCCAAAAACGTCGTGAGAGGTTCTTAGAACTGAGCATGACATGAGCCATTTCTTGCAAAGTTCGATTTTTCCTTTCCGCAACTCTGTTTTGTTGAGGAGTTTTTGGAGCCGAAAATTGGTGTTCAATGCCTTTCTTTTCACAAAAATCAGCAAACAATTTGTTTTCAAATTCCTTACCATGGTTAGACCTAATGCTCAAAATTTTAGAAGAAAATGAGGTCTTAATCCTAGTGTACAAAATCTTGAATTGAGAAAACGTATCCGATTTTTCACGTAAAAAGAAAATCCAAGTATATCGGGAAAATTCATCAACAATCACATAGGAATACCTCTTTCCTCCAAGACTTTCAACTTCAACTGGTCCCATTAAATCCATGTGTAAAAGTTGAAAACAATGAACTGTACCTTGGTCTTGTCCGTGGTGTGATGTAACACTGTGGGGAACACGGGTCTGTTTACCTTTAAGGCAGTCTCCACACACTATCTTACCATTGTGATTGAGGCTTGGCAGTCCTTGTACAGCCTCAAACTTCATCAACTTTTGGAGAGTTCGAAAATTCACATGGCCTAATTTTTGATGCCACAAAATCGTGTCATCAAACTTAGCCTTGTTACACGTGACATTTTCTCCAACAAGATAGCAATTGTCATGAGATCTTGTACCTGTCATGATACACATGTTAGACTTATCATAAACTTCACAAGAATCCTTAGTAAATTTTATCTCAAGATTGTCATCACATAATTGACTTATGCTAATTAAATTAGCCATAAGACCATCTACTAAAAACACATTAGACAACCTGGGAAAACCTGGTAGATTAAGAGGCACAAAATTACACAAATAATCTTTGGTGCCCGTCATGTGGCATGAGCAACCACTATCAAAGTACCAAGAACCTGAAATGTTAGTCTTAAGAGCAGTAAAAACAACTTGGCAGACTTGAGCAGTTTGTTTAGGAACCCAAACTTTCTTTCCAACAGTGGTGTTGCGGGCGGTGTTGCGTGACACCAGAGGTAACACCAGACCATTTGCTCGATCATTTTTCAACTTTCGACAGTATGGTCTTATATGTCCAGGTTGAAAACAATAATGACAAACATATTTTCTTTTCCTACGACCTGAACTGTTGGATTTTATGGACTCTTTCAATTTTTCTTTCACAAAATTAATCTTTGCATGTGAATCGACAAAAAGGTTTGGAAAAATATTTTCAACAGTTTTACTTGATCCAATACCTGATTTTGTTGAATTACCTGATCCCATGATTTCACTTGCCTTGGTAGAACTCGAATTCCATTTTGCAATTAAGGCTTCCGTCTCTTCAAGCTTGAATTGCACCTTTCCAAGTTCTATGTCCTTCTTGGTGAGAGCGGTTTCCAGCTTTGCAACTGAGTTTTTCAGAACATCATTCTCCTTAGATAAAGCTTCATTTTCCTTGGAAATGGCTTCCTTTTCCTTGGAAACAATTTCTACAAGCTTGCATTGCTTTTTCCATTCCTTAAGCAAGGAATTATAAAGACCATGAAGTTCTTCAATGGCTTCATCTTTATCTAAGTCATCTCCAGCAAGAGAATCTGTATCATTACAAACAACATTAAGGCAGGTTATGTTAGCGAAATTAAACAGTTCATACCTCTGTGGTGTTGTCGTCGGTGTTGTCTGCGGTGTCATGACACCGGTGTTGTCAACACCGTCGGTAACACCAGTAGAGATTTTTGCAAACAAGACTGTGGAACTTTCAGTTTCAACTTCCTCATCATCCTCATCGTCACTCATGGATACCCAGTGGTTTTTCAGACCATACTTCCTCAAAGTATTGGCACACTCATTAGCATAGTGACCCCAACCCGAACAAGCTCGACATTGGATGGTATCAAGATGTTTGGGATCATTCCATCCATGATCTGAAGATGTCTTCTTAGGCTGACGTTTGGACTGAGAGGATGATCCAGTTGGCTTCCATTGAGATCGATCATTGGATCGATTGAACGGTTCCTTCCCTTTCGAACGAGGCTTCTCCTTGTTGAACTTTCTCACCATGGTGTTGAATTTCTTGGTCAACATAGCTACATTCTGCCCCTCGGTGACTTCCTCCAATGGTTCATCATCTTCTCCAGATTCTTCATTATCTTGAGCTTGCAAGGCTATGGTTTTAGTCTTGTAGCCCGCTTCCATTTGGCTTTGAAGGTTGAGCTCAAAAGTTTGAAGAATGCTTTGAAGTGTATCAAAGTCCATTATCGAAAGATTATGGACTTCCTCAATGGCGGATACCTTGATGTTGAACCTTGGTGACAGCGTTCGAATGGCCTTAGACACGAATTGCTTGTGTCCAATTAGTTCTTTAAGCATTTGGGCTTGATTCGAGATGTCTCGGAGCCTCTCAAAGTAGGTTCCAATGTCTTCATTCTTCTCCATGCGCATATTCTCAAACTTGGACATGATGAGACGCAATCTTGCATCACGAACACACTTTGCACTTTCAAAATGCTTTTGGAGAGTATCCCTAGCATCCTTGGCATGTACTGCATTTTGGATCAACCGAAACACCTTGTAATCCACAGTTTCGAAGATGACATTGATGGCCTTTTCATTGTAGTTGGCACTATGGATCTCATCGATTGTCCACTCGGTTTGAGGTTTGGGAACTAGCTCGCCAAGTACCTCCTTCATAGGGGAATTGTAACCCTCCAAAACAGCAGTCCAAGCACGTGCATCAATGGACTTGATCTTCGATCGTACACGAATCTTCCAATACGCATAGTTGGAGCCATCCAAAATTGGAAGGCGTCCAAAGTTAGGATTGCAATAGTCCTCGTCCTGCATGGCTAGATCCACCACTTAGTATGTCAAGTGATGGCTTTGATAAAACGTGAAAGTCCTACGTGGATCTGCAAAAACAAAAACAATAATTGTCCCAGTCAAAGTACACGGTGTTGTCAGCGATGTCGACAACACCAGCGTAACACACAGCGGAAAAATGGATCGAAATTAAAGTTGCAGAACACAAACGATTTATCCACGAGTATACAAATACTCGTGGAATGCCTTCAGGGCTAAAACTCCTTTATTGATTTGTGTATGTATACAAAGGAGAAAGAAAGATCTCTAAAAGAGACTCTTTCGAACAAACGACTCAATACGTCCTATGAAATGAATATGAAACCTAGGGACGTATACAAATACTCTCAGTTGAACACTCCGAAGAACACCTATACTAAAAGTCAAGAGTATGCAAACTCTATGACATACAAGAAAACGATGTTGCCTATCGGTGTGAACAACACAACCCTTGACACCAGTGTACTGCGTACACTAGACTACTTTAGCTCTCGATTCTGTGTCTCTCTTGATCTTCAGCAGCTTCACCTATTTATAGACCTTGAAGTACACTGTGTAGACTCCACTTCCCATGATCTTGGAGTGCTCCATGATCTCCATAACTCCATAACTCACGTGCATGATGGATGGAAGGTGGAGTGGACTTGTTCTTGACTGCTTCATCCTTACTTGACTTCTTCAACTCGATCTTCTTGATCTCCATCTTGACTTGTTCTTCTTTGAATTTTGTTCTCTCAACCCACGTTCTTCAAAGACACGAACTCACTCTCAAAATCACGTTTTGACTTCTTCATCTCACTTGTATTTATATCTCTTTGAATCCTATCAAACACATGAGCAAATAACAACTCCTAAACTTAGGAGTGTTTGTTAGTTAAAAAGAGATTCAAATACATATAACACGTGAGATTTAATGAGTCAAATCTAAGTGAGAAAATATCAAATCTTTTTCAAATCTTTTCAAATAAATTATATCTAATAAAATCTAATTAAAATCTAATTTGAATTTAGGATAATTATGAAAAAGGAAAATTAATTAATGTTGGAAAATCCAACACTAACATGGTTAATAATGGAGTTTTAATTAATTCTGGAATTTCTTTCTTGCAACCACTCATTGCCTAGTCACATGTGGTCTATTTGGGAGCTCATTCACATGGAAATAAAGTCACATCCAGTGATTATGATAGAGCCACAGAGTCTCATTATCACTTCCTTGGATCATTCTTGGGAAGGTAAGTGCAGAAATCTTGCAAGAAAATGGAAGTTTTGTGAAAGATCATATCTTTAATTGTTGTTTCACTGCAGTGCTGATAAGGCCAAAGATGCAATTTTCTACTCTTACAACAAACATATCAATGGGTTTGCTGCATTTCTTGAAGATGAAGAAGCTTCTGAGATATCTAGTAAGTGAATATATTTGAGAAGATTCATTAATGATGATTTTCCTACTTGTTTTGTGACAGTGTAGATCATGAACTGATTTGCAGGGCATCCTAGGGTTGTGTCAGTGTTCTTGAATCAAGGAAGGAAAATACACACAACCAGATCATGGGATTTTCTGGGGTTAGAGGATAATGGAGTAATTGAAGCTAGCTTACTATGGAAAAAGGCTAGATTTGGAGAAAAAGGCTTGTAACTTTCATATCTTGTACCAACTCTTAGATCATATGAACTTTTAGAGTAATAGTTGTTGTATGAACTGTTAAATGAATATTTCAATTTGATATGACTATTTTGAGTTGAATGTTTATTTTGTATATTTGAATTTCAATTAATATATAATAATTATTAAATGCTACTAGAACTTGTAAAAGACAACGCTGAAAATAGACTACGACAACAGTTTCAAAAATGTTGTAATAAGGATCTACGACAACGGCAAAGATTAAAAACCGTTGTCTTAGATAGCTACAACAACGGCAGGACAACGGTTAAAAACCGTTGTCTTAAGCCTCTACAACAACGGTTGAAAACCGTTCTCAAAGCGTTGTCGTAGATAGAAAAGACAACGCTTCTTTGGAACAACAACCCTACGACAACGGCTAAAAACCGTTGTCTATGTGCGTCACAACCATTGTCGTAGGGGTCTAAGACAACGGTTAAAAACCGTTGTCTATGAGCAAAAATTTGCTGACCCCTACGACAACCCTGGCTACGACAACGCTGCTTTCTGGCTTACGACAACGGTTTTTAACCGTTGTCTATCAGCGATTTTCTTGTAGTGATGCGACGACACTCGTGCACGGTCGACCGTGTCCCAGGACACGATCGTGCGCGAGTGTAGTGTATAAGTATGTCTTTTTCAATAATAAGTATGTGATTTTTCACTATAAGTATGTGATTTTTTTTTCTCGCCCACGACCGTGCCCTGGGACAGACCGTGCCTCGCGTGAGCAATCTGTGGCGCACGGTCAGGTCTCAGGGCACGGTCGAGATAAGTATGTGATTTTTGTCTATAAGTATGTCTTTTAGTGCAATAAGTATGTGTTTCGGCGCACGGTCGACCGTGTTCTGGGACACAACCGTGTCCCAGCACACGACCGTGCGCCAATAGGGTTGTAAAAGAATCGAATCTTTTTAATTCGATTCGGTATTCAAATTCGAATATAGTGATTCGAATTCGATAAATACAAATAAGAATCTGAATAAGAATATTTTTTTATATTCGTATATTATCCGAATACGAATAAGAATATGATGGTATTCGATTCGAGTATTCGTGAATATATTCGAATAATTATATATACCAATAATTAGATATTTTATTTTTTTATATTAGTATTTAGTAATGCCTAAATACATATTAGTATTACATAAAACATAACTACATATTATATATATTGTAAAGTAAAAACATTTTTGTTATGATACTTGTTTGATGGATTTGACTATGAATTTTAATTATGTTTATGTATTAGAACCTTGGATGTTAATTTGCAAGTTGATTTTTTGTTGTGGTACTTGTTCGATGATTTGACAATGAATTTATATTTATGTATTTCGAATCTTGAATGTTAATTTGGTTAATGAATTATTGAACTTGAGTTGATGAATTTTATTATTTATTTAAGTACTATGTAGGCATATTAATTTGGGAAAAAATATATATTTGATTTTTGTTTGTTGAAATTTTAAGTTTAAAATTTTTGAATACGAATATCCGAATATATTCGAGAATATTCGAATATGTTAAAAGAATCGAATAAGAATTTTATTTGTTATTCGAATAATAAAAGAATAAGAATACGAATATTCGAATAGCTAAAAGAATACGAATAGAATATCATGGTATTCGATTCGATTCGATTCGTTTACAACCCTATGCGCCAGTGCCATCACACATGAGACTGTCTCACAGGAGTCCAGCTCTATATGCAATTGCAATGAATGTTTATAAAATGCCCTCTCAATGTAAACACTCCTGAAAATTCACCAACTCTTATCATCACATCCAAATCTTTGTCATAAAAAAAAATCACTTTAAGCATTAATAATGTAAAATACTCAATAAGTTTAAAACAAATTTAAATTACATTACAACATGAATATTCAAATATGCCCTCTCAATGTAGGGTAAGCACTCCTAAAAATTCACCAACTCTCGTACGTCCAAATCCTTTACTCACTAGAATATTTATGAACATGATAACTTTATATTGATAGCATGCAATTGCAATAGTGATCAAACCTCCATATTTTGTATAGGTTTGAAAAATTATTTGGTCAAGGTGTGTTTAGATTTGAACACAAATACATATCAACACAATACTTCTTAAATACATATCAACACAATACTTCTTAAGAATTGATTGCATGTTTGAATATTTATGATAATCTGCTTGTATCTCACACACATGCTGAAAATTAATCAAGAAAATGACGTGCATTTTTTTTCTTTTTTGCATATTTTACATATATTTGTAAGGTAGAAAGATTTAATACTGTCTAACCAACAAAACAAAGCACATGTTTAATGCTGACCATAAATATGAAATCACTTAGAAATTTTTAATAATGTCTAAACAAAACAAAACCATATTATGAAATGAGTCGAAAACTGTCTAAAAACTCATAGTTCAAAACAAATCATAATTATGAAATCAGTCGAAAAATGCAATCCACCCTGGTAAACTCATAAACAATACAATCCATATTATGGTTTATGGGTTAAGCAAACATTTATAATCTGAACAATATCCTCTGGTACACGGCCAGACTCTCGCAGCACCCTCTGACAGTCGACAACTATTTCATCACAATTTAAGAGCATTGACTTTACACTCCATATTAAAGCCCTCTGAATTACGAAATGTTTCAACTACAGACATTCTCGTTGTTTCCAATAATTGACACCCATTTTCACTATGTAGAAAAGACTCTCCAGTTGAGCACTCGGCTGCATACTTCACTGAGAGATCATGCACCTCCATAGATAATTCTTGCGAGCACTCGACTGCATACTTCACTGAGAGATCATGCACCTCCATAGATAATTCTTGCTTTGTTCTCTCCAAGTTTTTAATAGTATCATTCATGAGTTGCATATTCTTCTCATGTAGTTCACGCTTATGTTTGTTCACCAAAAACTTGATATTGTTGCAGTCTTTCATCCAACACAATATTGTAATGCATCAACTTACATTTTCAAATAGTTCAAAATCATTAGTGAAAAACTTTATTAAAATGTCATCGTATCACAAATGGAATGAAAAAACTATATTAAAATGACATGGTATGCATACTTGGATGCAATTATTTGCAGTCTTTCGGACTATGTCTTTGTTAGAGAAGGACCTGATAGCATTAAGATCATCAGAGGAATGGGTTGTTTCATGTTCAACCAGCCCAAGCTAGCGTCCTCGTCCAAAAGGGAGAACATGCTGCCATCGTTAAAACCTGATTCAATATCCTGTCTTTACCTTTTCGATGATGATGTCCATGAGCTCTACACATGTCGTCCAATGCATCCATAACATGTACATCATGTACATTCTCGATTGCATTGTTGTTGGGTGTATCGGATGTAATGTTGAATTGTTTTGCTATGGGACCACCATCAATCAACTCCTTTGCAGCACTTTGAGGACGAAGACTGTCTCGGAATGCTCGAACAGAATCAAGTGTTAAACCTTCATCTGCAATTAACAACATAATTTATATTTATATTATTCTTACAAGTATAAGACTTATTTGACAAATAATATTAATATTATCCTTAGAGGCACAAGACTTTATGTGACAAACAAATAAGTCTACTGGAAACACTTGGTGGTTTTAATTCACTCTATGTCTTGATTGCTGGTTAGTGTGACTTGGTTCATCTGCAATTAGAAACACAATTTATATTAATATTATTCTTAGAAGCATAGACTTATGTGACAAAGAAATAAGTCTTACTGGAAACACTTGGTGGTTTTAATTCAGCTCTAAATTAGAAACACAATTTATATTAATATTATTCTTAGAAGCATAGACTTATGTGACAAAGAAATAAGTCTTACTGGAAACACTTGGTGGTTTTAATTCAGCTCTAAATTAGAAACACAATTTATATTAATATTATTCTTAGAAGCATATGACTTATGTGACAAAGAAATAAGTCTTACTGGAAACACTTGGTGGTTTTAATTCACATCTGGGTCTCGATTGCTGGTTAGTGTGACTCGGAGTCTTGAGATGTATTATAGAATCAAATAATTTCTCTTACGACATAGAAGTTGAAGGTCTCGAGGAACATAAATTGCAGAAGAAGACCATGGGTGAGAGGACAAACCTTCTTGCTTGACAAAGAAAAAATGGGATTTCCAATTCATACGATGCGTCGGTAGAGACAAGAACTTACAGTTCTTGCGTGGAGAAAAACAGAAGAAAGTTCTTGCGTGGAGAAAAACAGAAGAAGCGAGAAGCCTTGATATGTAAGAGAGAGAATAAAAAGTGAGATTTCCTCACTCACGAGAAGTTTATGGTTTTCTAAAACTTTGCAGAAGTAGTTGAAATAATAGATTGAATTTGGTACCAACTAGCTAATGCAAATACCAAGGGTAGAGCATACATCAAGAAGTAAAGGTTTAATTGTAATAGGTAGTCCACACCTAAAGTACTCCTCATACACAGTGATATACCCATCTGGTGGATTCATGAAACAATGGTCTCTATCTAGCACTTTGTATTTTAGATCACCAACTAGCAATCCCAACTCCTTGCATAAATTAACTATACTAGAATCCATTGAAAGAGAGGATAGCATAACACATAATCCAGAATCACCATCATCATCATTTGGTGTTGGTGTTTCATCCATGGATACGCCTTCATCTCGACTAACCATTGAAGGTTCTGTACATGCCATAGTAAAAGTGTTGGAACCTATGTACTTCGTGAACCCTCCATCCATTTAGGTCTCAATAGATGAAGAAAAAACAGAAGTGTTATCTGCGATTATATTTGCATTTGAAGGTAATTCTTGTATAATGAAATTGAAATTCAAGTAATAAGTAGTAGGTATTACATGGGTACGTGAGTTAGAATTTTATGATTTTAATGTGCATGCTCATGAATTTAATTTTAAATTTAAAACAATGTAGATAACTTAGATCATGTAACAATATTTTTATATTATAAAATAATTACATTCCACCATGAACACAACCACAATGTTTCAAATCCTAAGTATGTTCATTTTTATAGATCTAACAGGGAGATTGATGACGACAAAGGTATGAAGATAAAGACAATGAAGAGTGCTGGATCAGAACAAGCCAGATTATGAACTTCATGGTAACAACACTCGATGGTTTTGAAAAGGTAGGATTCACACATAAAGACTTATACAATTATAGTAGCACAGATCATGAGAGGACGAGAAGCCTCAACACAGACGCAAAGACAACGATAGCTTATCTTAGTGCCCTTGTGGACATGAATGATCCTAGACTATATGCGAAATATGCGGTGGACGAACATAACAAGCTGAATAGACTATTTTGGGCCGATTCACGATAAAGATTAGACTATCCAAACTTTAGAGATGTGCTGGTCATTGATTCTACCAATAGGACGAATGCATTTAGGCTTCCACTGGTGGAGTTTGTAGGTCAATCACCACTATACCACAGTGGTCTTTGGTTGTGCTTTGATATCGGAGGAGACTACAAGTGCATATACATGGGTGTTTAGGGCATTCAAAGATTCAATGAGTGGATGACAACCAATTTCCATTTTGACAACAGGGCTATCCAAAATGCATTAGGTTGTATCATGCCACAAGCAAAACATAAACTATGTAGTTGGCACCTCATGCGGAATGCAAGGACAGTGTCATCGGATGAGGACTTTCTTCGTGATTTTAGGAAAATCATGTTGAATGAGTACACGGAGGATGAATTCGATGAACGATGGTTTTCATTCACAAATAAACATGGAGTCACAAAAAAGGTATAGATTAAAGTGATGTATGAAAGGAAGGAAAGGTGGGCGGCCACATTTTTAAAAGACGTTTTCTTTGCTGGAATGACGACCACCTCAATATGTGAGAGTACACATACATATATGAACCGTTTTGTAAATAGTGATCTCACATTATACAAGTTTGTCAAGCAATTCCACAGAGCTGTAAGCCGACTTAAACCAACTAAGATGCATCATGATTTTGTCAACGACCGGTCCATTCCACAGTTGCTTACGCATTAAGAATTGTTGGAAAAAACATCTGGACAATTTTACAGTATATCTGTTTTTCGGAAGGTAAGTCGTACGTATACACTACTCTTTGGTGATGGTATGTTTTTCAAAACAAACCTATTAATGAAGAACAACTCTTATTTCAGGTACGTGGTGAGATCAATAAGGAATCCAGGTTCACATCACTAATAATAAAAAACGAGGAGAAAGTCACAAAAGTGGATGTTGTAAAATACGGGGATGAATCACACAAGAAGACGATCATAAGTATCCGCAGTTTAGATAAACTTTTATCTTGTACGTGTGCAATGTTTGAATCTCAGTGGTGGCTGTGTAAACATATCTTTTGTGCCATGAAAACACTCAATTTGAAGACAATACGAAGTGTAATGTTCAAACCGAGGTGATTTGGCGTGCTGCATTCTAGGATATACCAACTTGGTCATCTTGCATCCATGCGCGATAACCTAACAATATTTGCAATGAAGGAGATTGAGAACACTATAGACACTTTACTTGGTCAAAAATGTTCTACAATCTGCTGCAGAAGAGGATAACGTCATCCGGGATCCAGAAATTGTTAGAACAAAGGGATCATCACAACACAATGCTGTGGGCGGCAAGGTAAGAGGTGTTGTGGAAAATGTAGAAGAACAGGACATAATAAATCCAGTTGCACGAAAGTAACAACAAATAAAATAGAGGAAGAGGACAATAACAAAGTAGAAGAAATTATGGACGATGAAGATATTTTCCTGTGATGGATAGAAGGTTTTAATGAACTGACTGTATGGTCATTAACTTGTTATATATGATGTATGTACTGCCTATTTTTGTGGGATATATTGACATATATATATATATATATATATATAAAATTGCTCGTCACACATATAATTGCTCCTGACATATATTGTTGATTGGTTGCAACTATAAAATTAATTTTCATAGCTGAAACATATAAATATATTCCAAATGTATTAAATATTTAATTTTAGTTTTATCAATAATCATAATTTTATAAATTGTTGAACTAATGGTTAAATACATGAGAGTAAAAATGGTATGCAATATACCATGGTCACCTAATTTCATTAATGTTATAGTTACTATAGTATGCTTCTAACATCCAAATTATTGTGCATGGTCACATTGTGAAGGGTTAAAATGGTTCGTACATATTTTAAAATGGTTTGTACACATTTTTTATTTTCGTTAGAATTCCGTTAGCATTGCATCAAATTGCAAGTCATCCAAAATTATTATTGTGCAACTCACATTGTGAAGGGTTAAAATGATTTGCACACCTTTTTTTATTTTGCTCACATCCCATTCAATCCAATGCCATCAATTATGCAATACATCACTCCATCAATTGCAAGTGGGTTAGAATGGTACACATTTTTTCATTTTTTATTTTGGTTAGCATTCCATTACATATTTTAAAATGATTTGTACACATTTATTGTGCATGGGTTAAATATGCAATACACATTTTAAAATAGTTTGTACACATCTTTTATTTTGGTTAGCATTCCATTCAATTGCAATGCATCACGTTAGCATTCAATATTGCAATGCATCACGCTAGCATGGGTCACATTATGAACAGTTAAATATACAATACATGTTAGCTGCAAAACGCTAGCATTGCATCTACAAGCCATCCAAAATTATAGTGCATGGGTGAACGGTGAAATATGCACGGCAAGCCATCTAAATTTATTGTGTGTCGCACAGTTAAATATGCATTGAATATGCAAATGTATGGTAGCATTGTGCAAGTCATCTAAAATTATATGCAACATCACTTGCAATGCTAGCATTGTGCAAGTCATCTAAAATTATTGTGCATCGTCACAGGTTAAATAGCATTACATCAGTAAGCTATCAAAAATTATTGTGCATTTGTAATACATTGCAATGCATCAGGGTGCAAGACATTCCATTCAAGTGCAATGCATCAACGCATTGCAAGTCATCCAAAAAATTATTGTGCATGGTCATTGTGAAGGATTAAAATAGTTTTTATACATTTTTATTTTGGTTAATATAATGCTTCACTATCAATTGAAAATTATTGTGCATTATCGATTGTGAAGGGTTAAAATGGTTTATATACATTTTTATTTTGGTTAGTATAATGTATCGCTGTCAATTGAAAGTCATTCATATATATTAGTATTTCATTCAATTGCAATAACATCACACGTTGCAAGGTCACAACATTGGTGAGTTCAAATAGAATGTGAGGGTAATATGCAATACATTTCCAAAAAATTATTGTGCATGATCCATTGTGAACGGTTAAAATGGTTTGTATATATTTTTATTTTGGTTAGCATGATGCATCGCTATCAATTGAAAGTCCTATAACCCGCTTATCATTCCATTCATAGTCGTTCATATATATTAGTATTTCATTCAATTGCAATGGCATCACGCATTGCAACATCCTATAACCCGCTTGTCATTCCATTCAATTGCAATGACACACAACTATGAAACACATCCTTGCATCCTAAAGTAGTTTGTATCGTATCAATGGCATTACGCAATGGTTAATGACATCTAAAATTGTGTGGTAATATGAAAATATATACAATATACAATGATAACATTGGTGAATAAAAATAAAAATTGTGGGTAATAGGCAAATATATACAATATACAATCATAACATTGGTGAATAAAAATAAAAATTGTGGGCTAATATACAAATATATACCATATACAATGATAAGGTGAATTAAAATAAAGTTTGTGGGGCAATATACAATTAATAACATTGCAAGCAATATCCTATGACTCGTTCATATATTGCAAGATAAAATAGAATACTTGTAATAAGTTAATGACATCCAAAATTGTGAGGGTAATACACAATATATACAAACTATTTTGTGTAATATGCAAATATATACAAAATACAATGATAACATTAGTGAATAAAAATAAAAATTGTGGGACAATATACAATTCATAACAATGGTTGCAAGCAATATCCTATGACCCGTTCATATATTGCAAGATAAAATAGAATGCTTGTAATAGTTAATGACATCCAAAATTGTGAGAGTAATATGCAATATATACAAACTAGTTTGTATCTTAGGGCAAAATTCATATGTGGCCCTGTAGGATTGGACTCCGGCTGAATTTGGCCCATAGTTAATCATAGTGGACCCACTTTAAATCTTACGTCAAAAACTAACGGGAAAAAGGCATGAGCCATGCACGTGGCCATTAATTTGCAAGGGTTTGAACTAAGTGGGGTCACCTCGCACCCTAATCCCCCAAATCGATCATCCCTAATTCCCTCACCGAATTCCCAATCAGGACCCCAACTTTCCGCTCCTTCATCGCCCGGCTCAGCACCTCATTCCACTATGGCCTCTCGCAGTGCCGCCCCTGGTTAGAGCTTCTGGACCGCTCCTCCTTCTCCCGCTCTGATTCCCTCACCGAAACCGCCTCTCGGTGAGGCACCCACTCAAACACTTGCACCTCTGCAGCTGCAATGCCGACGACGACGGCTACACCGGCTCGACCATCGCGTTGGCCAGCACACTACAAAGCTTCCGGCTTCTGGACACAGTGGTGAGACTCGTAGCTTCACAATTTCAGCGGCGGAAGAGGGGCTGAGATGGAGAAGCAAATGCTTAGAGACATAATCAGAGAAAGCAAGGGAGAGGGAGTAGTGAGAAGAGAAGAACGATGTGTACAGTAAAGACGACGACGGTGGTGGTCGGTGAAGAAGAAGAAAGTGGAAAGAGAAGAGAAGCAACAACAAAGTAGCCCCCTAATTTTTTTTAAATCATGATTACTTAATGTTATTTTGTTTTGATATCCAAGATCCTTGTTGAAGAATAGGTGTTATTGATTTTTCTAGTTGACCATGAGTAATAGTGGTAAGAGTAGATGTAGATACGTTGAGCAGAATGTATGGATACTTATCTGAGTAGGTGATTTAAAACTGTTTGATGATTAGGTGTATTGCTTGTTTCACTGAGGTAATGAATATTGTTGTTGTGAGTTTTTTTCGTTTTTGACCTAGATTGTGTGTTGATTTAGTGATTTGAAGAAATTTCAAGTTTATGATAGCAAATCATTTGATGGTCGTGTGAAATTATAGATGAAGTATATGAATGAGTAGATGAAGACATCTCTCTCCTCTTGATTTCAGTTTTCTATCTTTTTTTTCTTCTTTATATGATTTGGATATGATTCTGTATTATTTTCTTGAGTTTTTGGAATGGCGGTTAAATAAGATATGTTTGGTGGCAGTTTTGACAGTGAAAAAATTGGAAAAAACGAATTGGGGAAAAAAATTCCCATAAAAAAGGGAGTTAACGTTTCCGTCTATCCAACTAACGGAGAGAGCCGTTTTTAAACTTTTTTTTTTGGTTGTTTTCAAAACTTAGGGACAAAACTCGGCCCAGACCCAATCCTACAGGGCCACATTAGAATTTTTGGCCTTGTATCTTATCAATAACATCACGCAATGGTTAATGACATCCAAATGTATACATTGGTGAATTCAAATAAAAATTGTTGGGCAATATATAATTCCAATGAATTAAAATAAAAATTGTGGGGCATCTACAATTTCATAATATTGGTTGCAAAGAAATATATGACTCGTTCATATATTGCAAGATGACATCCAAAATTGTGGGGTAATATGTAAATATATACATTAATATACAATTATAACATTGGTGAATAAAAATAAAAATTGTGGAGCAATATACAATTCATAACATTGATTGCAAAGTAATATCCTATGACTCATTCATATATTGCAAGATAAAATAGAATGCTTGTAATAGGTAATGACATCCAAAATTGTGAGAATAATATGCAATATATACAATATACAATGATAACATTGGTTACTTCAAATAGAATGTGTGAGTAATATGCAATATATACAATATACAATGGTAACATCTGGTGAGTTAAAATAAAATAGTAGCATGCAATTGATATATGTGCAGCATTCCATTGATAACGACATCTCCAAAGAAATATCCATAACCATATATCATGGTGAGTTTTTCCCATGTTATTTCCTCAAATTAGGATAATAATAATATTTCTATCATGCTCACCGATTTTATTTTGCACGATAGACATAACATGGTTATAAAATGTTGCAATTAATAACTTCAACAAATGTTTTGATTTTCAACCATCATTGATATATAGCATGCAATAAAAGTTATTTGATTATGAAATTAATTTTAATATCATGATTGAAAGATATTAATATATCTCAAATATATTAAATAGATGTTGCAATTAATTATGAAATTAATTTTAATATCATGATTGAGACATATTAATATTTCTGAAATATAATAAATATTTCAATCTAATGGTTGCAGGTTAAAATATACAAATGATGAAAGATTGAAATACAATGCAACCATTGTAAAATGGTTGCAGGGTCAAAATATACAATAGTGCTGGGTTGAAATACAATGCTTGCACATACAATACTTGCACTGTATAACATGCACTACAAGAAAATCGCTGATAGACAACGGTTAAAAACCGTTGTCGTAGGCCAGAAAGCAGCGTTGTCGTAGGGGTCAGCAAATTTTCGCTCATAGACAACAGTTTTTAACCGTTGTCTTAGACCCATACGACAACGGTTGTGACGCACATAGACAACGGTTATTAACCGTTGTCGTAGGGTTGTGGTTCCAAATAACCGTTGTCTTATCTATCTACGACAACGCTTTGACAATGGTTTTGCACCGTTGTCGTAGAGGCCTACGACAACGGTTATCAACCATTGTCCCGCCGTTGTCGTAGATAACAATGACAACGCTTTGACAACAGTTTTCAACCGTTGTTGTAAAGGCTTAAGACAACGGTTTTTAACCATTGTCCTGCTGTTGTTGTAGCTGTCTAAGACAACGGTTTTTAATCTTTGCCGTTGTCGTAGACCCTTATTACAACATTTTTGAAACTGTTGTCGTAATCCATTTTCAACGTTGTCTTTTACAAGTTTCAGCATCATTTAATAATTATTATAAATTAATTGAAATTCAAATATACAAAATAAACATTGAACTCAAAATAGACATATCAAATTCATCTAATAGTTCATACAACAAATATTCATCTAAGAGTTCATAACAAATATTTAACCTCAAAAGAGAAGTTTATCACAAACAAGTTACGTTCCATGACAAAGAAATCGATTTACAATTCACAAGTTCATCCAACACAAACTAAAGCTACACCAAATGCAAATCAATCGATTTACTCATCGAACTGGTCACGAAAAAGAAAGAAAATCTCGAAGCAACGAGCAAGCTCATCATGCCTCATCTCATTCATCGTTTTTGTATGATACTATTGTGTCCACCTTGTGAATCTGCATAATCAAAACAAGAAAAAAGAAAAAAAGAACTCATCAAAATGACTTTAAAAAAAAAGATTGGAATTAACTGATCCACTTCCAACTTTTTCAATCAATATCGTTCCTATCAAGAGCCACAACTTCCGATTATATCTTCTAATATTAACGAATCAGAAACATGAACAAAAACCCCATATGGGTCCATTTTTATTCAGAACTGTAGTCTTTTATCAATCAACGCATGTTTTGTACCAGCCATTTAATTTATCAATCAATCTTGCCTTGTGTCTATCAATAATTTGCTTGATTCACAGGCAGGGATTTGAATAAAATCCTGATTATAATAGCATATCACACATCAACCCATGCACAATCAATCAACTTAGTGTAATCGCATCAATTAGTCACCATAACATCAATCATAAGGAAATTGAAAGAAATTAATGAACAACAGACGAGTGATTTTAAAAGATATGACATTAATTCTCAATTAGTGTCATCAAAATTCTACCAAACACAAAATCTGAAGTAATCCGAAAATGGCATAATATCCATCATCATTAGTTAAAGAATGAAATCAGAAAACAAGAAGCTTAATGGCGACCAAGAAAAGCATCAAGAGCCACATACCTAATGTGAGCCATGCTCAGCCATGGAAGAGTCCCGAAACTCATCTTCAACTGTGTCTCCATCACAATCATACGAAATCCCAAAATCTCCGAGATGTTAAGCTATAGCAGTAATGCAGAAAGTCGAGGACAATGAGTAACTTAACAAGAAATAGGCATAACTTAATGGAGGTGAACAAGAAACATGACAGACTACAAAATTTTATCCACAAATTCAGCTTCCTCAATCCTCAAGATAGACCAAATGAATATTTCATCAATTCATGATCACAATCTGTTTAGCTTAAGAATATGTATCAATCAATTTAGAAGAATTAAAAATGGAATAAGATAGGGAAGCAATAGCTACCTAACTTGTCAAATTTCATCACCAAAGAAATTGACTATGCAATAGCTACCTAACCATGTAAAGAAATTCAAAATTGCTGCCATTTTTGTGCAGCATAACAAGGAATACAGAAAGGGATTCACAAAATTGGCATATATTTTCACATAATTAAAGAAAAGGTTATATAATTCTTAAACACTCAGAATTATTAAAAAGAATAGAAGTGAAAGAGGAAGCAAATAAGAACTCACTGTCAGGTCCACCAAGCTTAGTGACAGCATTAACAAAACGATCATGCAAATCAGCAGTCCACCAAAGAAAATACGCAAAGGGGACAATACAATAAGAATCTCACAATTTTTTTTATTCGATTTAGGTATCAAAAAAACGAAAAACATTAAACTTATCTTTACGATTCAATTAAACCAGAGTTGATACACAAACATTAAAATGAATAAAGGTCATCAAATTTGTGCGTACCTGGAGCAGCACCAATGCCAGTGGTCACTGTTGAAAGAAACAACCACACACAAAAGCAAAAACATCAAACAATTAATAATAATGGAGATTTAAAAAAACACGAAAAAATGCAGAGATCTTTGCAAAAAAGGGGGAAAATGAAAACTTGCAGCGATGGCGGGATATCGATTGCGGAGCAACGACAGTGACCAGGGGCGAGTGAGAGCGGTGGGCTGCGACGCGGTGGTGAGCGGAGCGGCCAAGAGTATGAGTGATGGGGGGGCAGCGGCGGCGGAGCCGCTTGCTCGGTCGCTCGCCCAGCCTCCATGGTGCGGCTGGTTTCCTCCGTCACGCCAGTAGCCGGAGCTGTTCGATGTGAGAGCCTTCGTCCGCGTGCAGGAAGCTGCCGCCGAGCAAATTGAGGAATGCCGAAGCGACGCGAGGGCCGCGACGGCGGGGACAGAAGCAGCCGGCGGAGAGTGGCGGAGGGGACGGCGGCGGCTTGGGTGAGGAGGAAGAGATACTAGGGTTTTCAAATTGGAGATTTCAAATTTGGGGATTTTAGAATTCACACTTAGTCTTTTATTTTATATGTATTAAAAATAGTTAAATTAGTCTATGACTACGTCTCTACGATAACCTCATATCATAAGCGTTGTCTTAGGGGTCTACCACTACGTATCTACGACAACCTCATATCATAAGCGTTGTCTTAGGGTTCATTTTTTACCTAAGACTACACCTCTACGACAACCTCTAGTCATCACCGTTGTCTTAGGGCTAAATTTTACCCTACGACTACGCCTCTACGATAACGCCAATAAAAAACCGTTGTCTATGAGCACATTTTTGCACCCTACGACAACGCTAATAAAAAACTGTTGTCTATGAGCGCATTTTTGCACCCTACGACAACGCCAATTTTGGCTAGTTTATGTGCATTTTTCTTGTAGTGATGGTTAAAATGGTTGCAGTGACATCAAATTGTTAAAATAGTATGTAACCAATGTCTCTGTTTAAAAATGCATGCATAGTTACAATGGTTGCACTGACATCAAATTGTTAAATAGTATGTAACCAATGTCCCATGAATTGGATTTGTTACAATTGTTAAAAAAACATGAAATAAAATTAATTGTATTATGAAATTTATTTTAACTTCATGATCAAAACATATTAGTATGCCTCAAATATATTAAATATTTAATTTTAATTTCATCACAATGGTTGTTAATGTTTTATCATATATTAAATTAGGTATGATCTACGCAAATGAAATAAGTTTGTAACAAAGATTTATATTTAATACAATGTAAAACAACCCAAAATTAAATGTAAAACACACAATGTATTTCATAGCCCCGAATACACAAATCTAGGCATTGCAGCCCATTATCCAAAGGTACCAATAGTTATTACACAACCCACACATATTACACAGTCCACAACTCCCGTAGTGTAAAGTTCAAAAAGTTACCTTAAAAAAATTATTGCGATAAAAAACCCTAGTGTATTAATACACCAGGGGTACTACATAATTACTCATTAAGATGATAGCAATCATATCAGTGTTAGTAATATTTTATTAAATTTTAAAAAACTTTCATCTTGGTTTTTCTTCTTATTTTCATCACTAAATTAATTTTTTTTTCTTCTTTTGATATTTCTAGCCTTTATTTCATGCTAGCTTATACTCATTTTATGATAATTGTTGAATATGCATTTCGTATATAGTACAATGGTTTCCATCTTGATTTTTCTTCTTATTTTCATCATTAATTTTCTTCTTTTTTTGATATATATCGAACCTTTATTTCATGCTAGCTCATCATCATTAATTTAGAGTTTTTATATATACATTGCATGCCATAGTACAATGACTTCCTTCTCAATTTTTCTTCTTAGTTTTTCATCACTTATTTTTATTATTCTCAAGGACGAAAATATCGGTTTCGGTAGATGTATCGGTACCTTAATTTTACGAATATATCGATGGATATATCGGTTTCAGTGGAAATATCAGTCATTTTTTAGAAAAAAATATTAAAATTTACTAACAAGAATTAGAAAACATTTCTAATAGTATACAAAATATTATAACTAATATTAAACTTAAATTTGAAATAAAATAAAATATTTAAACGAATATAGAGATAAACTACTATTATATATTATAATCATTTTATTAAATTTAAAAAATTTAACTAAATTTAATTAAATTATGAGAAAAAACTAAATAACAGGTGTTAATGAGTAAGTCTCCTGTGACTCAGGTGAGATCTATGCACCCGGGTCAGGGGACCAGCTCTTTTTTTTTTTTTTTCGCGCATGGTTTTTTGAAATTTTGTCTCTACCAATAAGTTATGTTAAACCTACCTTGACGTTACGTTAGACATACCTTTAAGCTATGTTAAACCTACCTTTTTGCCCAGATTTCATACCTTTTATTTTTTGCGCTTGATTTTTGAATTTTGACACTTACCACTACGTTATGTTAGACCTACCTTTACGTTATGTTAGACCTACCTTTGTTATGTTAACCTTACCATTTTACCTAAATTTCATACTTTAATTTTTTTTTTAAAAACCATAGGTTTGACACATGTATCATTACGTTGTATTAGACATACCTTTATGTATAGTTAGACCTATCTTTATGTTATGTTAGACCTAGGTAGGTCTAACATATCACAAAGGTAGGTGTAACTATACATAAAGATAGGTATATTGAAGCGAATTTGGGTGAGCTTAAGCGCGAGTATCAGGTGCGTGGGGAGCGTGCAGGGGCGTGAAACGCGTGTGGGAGCGTTTTCTTGGGCATTTTGACCAGGTCAACCCTAGTGCATGGACCTAGATTTGTGCAACTGACTCATAAAAATTTTTTTCGGTGTTAATTTATTTCAAACAATTTAACTAAATTTGTATAAAGTAATTATTTACTATATTCATTTAAATATGGAGAGAAAGAATTCAATTTTAATTTAAATCCCTTAAATATATAAATAATTCATAAAAAAAGGAAAAAAAAAGAAACTCATCCACTGTCAATCTATCGCCCACTCAAATTCATTAAAAAAAGAAAAGTATTAAAGAACATTCTACACTCAAATCTTCTGGATAATATTTTAGGAGATTATGATTGATTGTATATTTAGTAGTTAGGATCTGATGTTATCTTTACTGTAAATATAACCAAGTGTATATCTGTATAAAGGCAACCAATATACTGAATAGAAAAAGCAATGATTGTCACAAATATCTTTCTCTACATGGTATCAGACGTCCAGTAAAAGACTCCCACGAGCAAAAATTCCTACCTTCTTCATTCTGCCGTCACTTTCTATGGCTACTACAACTCCAACCGAAACCTCCACTGCCATCATTCCTTTTACTACCCACTAACACCTTCCCATCAAACTCACTCCAACAAACTTCCCTGCCTGGTGAGCGCATCTCACTGCTCTTCTCAATGGTCTCAACCTTATCCATCATCTCAACCCTCAATCCGTTCCTTCAACAGATTTTGATGGCTATCTTTCCTGGTTCCAACAAGATCAATTACTATTGGCAGCCATTCTTGGCTCCCTTTCTCCCGAGATTCATTCCCTCGTCTCGACTGAATCCACTGCTGCTGATGTCTAGACGACGCTTTCACGCGTCTTCGCTAGCTCTTCTCACTCCCGAGTTTTCCAACTGAAGAAAGATCTCAGCCGTCTGAAACTCGGCTCATAGTCTGCCACCGAATTCCTTCAACAAATGAAATCCAAGGTCGACGAGTTGGTGATCATCTATCATCCTCTCTCTGATGATGATGTCACTCTTTATGTTCTCGAAGGACTTGGCCCAAACTATCGTGAGCTTGCCTCCTTCATTCAGGCTCGTGACTCTCCGATCCCGTTTGCTGAGTTACACGATAAGTCGTAGCTCAGGAGTCGTATCTTCGCCAATTGGACACCACAAACTCTTCCCTACTTGCTACTGCCAATGTTGCAAATCACTCTGCCACTTCTTCTTAACACTCAAATAATGGCAGTCGTTTCTACCAGAACTCCCACAACAACAACAGGGGTCGTAATTTTGGGGGCGATCGTAACTTCCAAAATCACAATCGTGACACTCGGACTTTCAGTTCTCGTAGTGGATCCTACAACCGCGGTGGTCCTTCTCGCAACAACGTGAATGTGAGCTCCTCGCCTATTGTCTGTCATCTTTGCGGATATCTGGACCACATTGCCCCATTCTGCCGGAAGTTCAACGCTATGGCCAATTTGGCTCAATCACCTACCACTCCTCCATAGTCCCACTCATGGCTCATGGATTCCGGTGCGTCGTACAATATTACATCGGACCTTCGCAACCTTTCAATCCACTCCGAATACGATGGGACTGAGGAAGTACGCTTGGCAGATGGTTCTGGACTCCCAATTCGTAACACTGGTAATTCTATCTTATCATTTCCCTCTCAGGATTTTACTTTATCTCATGTCTTTCTCGGGATTTTACTTTATCTCGTGTCTTGCATGTTTCCGCTGCTCGACAAAACCTACTGTCTGTGTATCAGTTTACTACTGATAATAATGTTTCTTTGGAATTCTTTTCGTCACACTTTGTTGTTAACGATCAAGCTATGGGGACAGCCCTCACACACGGTCAGTGCAGTAACGGTGTTTATCATATCCGACCCCCGTCCTTTTACTTAAAGTCAGATCTCAACTTTGCTACTCTTGGCGTCCGCACATCTGCTGTAACTTGGCATGCACGCTTGGGCCACCCCTCCATAAAGTCAAGCCGTGCAATTATTTCTCATTATGAATTACCAGTTTCAAGTAATTGTCACAATTTGAGCAGTTTTTGTGATTCGTGTCATGTCTGTAAGACACATCAATTACCATTTTCTGAGACTTCTTTAGTTTCGTGACATCCGCTGCATTATATTTACAGTGATGTTTAGGGTCCCGTTTCACCCTCTGTTGATGGTTTTCATTTTTATGTATTATTTGTCGATCATTATACCAAATACTGCTGGTTATTTCCTCTTAATAACAAGTCGCAGGTTGCCTCCGTCTTTCACCAATTTCGGCTATTGGTTGAAAAGCAGTTCGACATGAAAATTAAAAATCTTTATAGTGATAATGGTGGTAAATTCGTTGCCTTGCAACGTTATCTAGTTTCCAATGGCATCTCATGGCTTACTACTGTTCCACATAGACCACAACAGAACGGCACCACCGAACGACGTCATCGGCATATTGTTGATACAGGCAGAACCTTGCTACATCATGCCAAACTCCCATCCACCTTCTGGTCTCATGCCTTTCAAACGGCGATTTACCTCATTAATCGCATGCCCTTTAGTACTCTGCATGGGCGTAGTCCGTTTGAATCTTTATTTCATCGCAAGCTAAACTATCTAAAGTTGCGTGTGTTCGGCTGTTTATGCTTCCCCTGGTTGAAACTCATATACCTCGGGAAAACTGGATTATCCTTCGCGACCGTGTGTTTTCATTGGCTATTCCACTAGTCAGAACGCCTACAAATGCTTGGATATTGCAGCTAATCGGGTTTATATCTCTTGTCATGTCAAATTCTCAGAGAATATGTTTCCCTTACAGTCGCCTAATATTCAATCACCGCCGACACCGCCTGACTGTGCAAGCCCATTACTACTTGTACCATCTTCTGCACCCCCCTCGGCTGGACAACCACCCTCCAGCGGTTCAAGTCCTTCAATGCGTTCTAGTGCCACCACTAATAGTCCCTCATCTACAACGCAGTCCCCCCTCTTGGTACAACCTGAGCTGATTCCTCAAGCCCCGACAACCCACTCTCACGGCATGATTACAAGAAGTCAACATGGGATCTTCAAGCCCAAAGTCTACAATGCCACTAAACATCCTTTACCAGATGATGTTGAGCCCACTTGTGTTTCTCGAGCTATCATTGACCCTCGTTGGCGCACGGCCATGTCTGATGAGTTCACCGCACTTCTTACACACGGTACTTGGGATCTTGTCATACCTCGTTCTGATGCCAATATCATTGGGTGCAAATGAGTCTTCCGTATCAAACAAAAACCCGACGGCTCTATTGACAAATACAAAGCCCGATTAGTTGCAAAGGCTTTCATCAACGGCCTAGGATTGACTACGATGAAACCTTTAGCCCGATTGTCAAACCAGTCACTATTCAAAGTGTTTTATCCCTCTCACTCATGCACAGTTGGTCTCTGCGTCAGCTTGACATTAGCAACGCATTTTTCCATGACACTCTCGCAAATCCAATCTATATGAGTCAGCCTCCGGGTTTTCAGGACCCCTCTCACCCAAACCATGTTTGTCACCTGCGCAAATAACTTTATGGTCTTCGCCAAGCTCCTCGAGCTTGGTATCATGCCCTCAGTTCAGCCCTTATCGCCTACGGCTTTGTTCAGTCTCTTGCTGATACTTCGCTCTTCACGCTCCATCGTGGGACTCTTCATCTGTTTGTTCTTGTTTATATAGATGATCTCATTATAACGGGCTCCAATCCTTCTGTTGTTTCCGCTGCCATCGACCATCTAATCACTTGCTTTGCTGTCAAAGATTTGGGACACCTGTCCTACTTCCTCGGTGTTGAGGTTCCTACTTGTCGCGAAGGCCTCTTTCTCTCACAACACAAATACATCATTGATTTACTTCGTCACCATCACCTGGATGGTGTCAAACCTTTAAGTACTCCTATGACAGCTTGTTCATCTACTCATTCTATCACTACCATTGATCCTACTGAATATCAACGTGCTATTGGTGGCCTCCAGTATCTCACACTAACATGGCCTGACATTGCCTTTACGGTCAATCGCTTAGCTCAATTTATGTCTTCACCAAATACCACTCATTGGGTCACCGTCAAGCGATTGTTCCGTTATCTCAAAGGTACTCTTCACCATGGTCTCGTACTCCAAAAACCGACTGACTTGTCTATCACAACATTTTCTGACTCTAACTTTGGGGGTAACTCTACCGACGGCAAGTCGACCTCTGCCTACATCATATTTCTTGGCCCAAATCCTGTCTCTTGGCTATCTTGTAAACAAACCGGCGTTGCTCGGTCTTCCACAGAAGCTAAGTATCGAGCACTTCTTTCTGCTGCTGCCGAAATTTGTTGGCTCAAACACCTATTTCGTGACCTTGGCATCCTATCTCACTCTCACACCCAAACTCCTCTGTGATAACATCAGCGCCACCAAACTAGCCTTACATCCTGTACTACATTCCCGTATGAAGCACATCTCTATTGATATTCATTTTGTTCGTGATCTTACGGACAAAGGTTTACTCAAAGTTTCGCATGTTAGCACTCTTGATCAGCTGGCAGACATCCTCACCAAGTCACTTCCTCGCACCCGGTTTGAACTGCTACGATCCAAAATCTCTGTTGCCAATGGAACTTCGATTTTACGGGGGCGTATTAAAGAACATTCTACACTCAAATCTTCTGGATATATTTTAGGAGATTATGATTGATTGTATATTTAGTAGTTAGGATATGATGTTATCTTTACTGTAAATATAACCAAGTGTATATCTGTATAAAGGCAGCCAATATACTGAATAGAAAAAGCAATGATTCTCACAAATATCTTTCTCTACATGGTATCAGACGTCCAGTAAAAGACTCCCACGAGCAAAAATTCCTACCTTCTTCATTCTGCCGTCACTTTCTATGGTATTATCTTAACTTCTTCCTTTTTATATAAAGTATCAGTAGTGTGACCATGCGATGCACGGTACATATAAAATTTATTAATTCTAAAAATTTTGATTATATAATGTGATGGTATTATCTCAACTTAAATATATACTAATAAGAATTTAAATATTTTATTTTTAACTTATCACATTTTAATTAATATTATAATTTTGACATGCAAACGATAATATATAAATGTATATACATGTTAAACAAAAGATTATAAAATATATACTTGAAATATGAAGTTGTTAAATAAACACCAATTTAATACACTCATTAATATTGTAAATAAAAATAAAAATAATTAAATCAAAATTAGTATTGAGAAATAATTAATGATGGATGATAACAATTAATTGATTTTTTTTTTTTTGAGAAAAGGTTAATTGATCATATTTTTAAAAATATCTTAACTCCTAATAATATGTACATTTAAAAAAGATAATAGTAAAAACAAATTCTATGTCAATCATATAGTAAAAAAAATTCTCAGTGAATAAATTATATTAAAATAATGATTTCTTATTTAATTTACATTAGATATATACTCACTCCCTCAAACCCTTATCAAAATTTTGAATACAAAATTTAAAAAAATTATATTATAAATTAGAACATGATAAATTTGATGTATTATAAATTAAAAATATTTTAATTTAAAATTATGGTTTTTATGAAATATAGAAAAAAGATAAAAAACCTACCCTAGCCCACTCTCCTATAGGTTATAGTCAAATCTTGAGGATCCATTATTGAAAGTATAATAGTTTTTTGTTGTTAGATTTTTTTAAGTTCTTGTAACAACTTTGTAAGAAGAAGCATCAATAGATTTTGATGAGACAAAACCCGTTGTAATCTTACTACCTTTAATTGCTTATATTTCTCATTGTATGTTTTGTTTCAATATGTAGCAAAGTTCTGCCTTGAAGTCTTCCACTGAAACATATAGAGCTGCAAGCTGTAAGCAATATCTAGAGAAAGAAGTTTGCATACACCGAGCCACACTTGGAAGAGCTTAAGGAGGAAAGTTTTGCTATATGTTGCAAGCTGAAAGCTGCAACCTACTGAAAGTAACGAGTCTAGATGCAGCAACCGCCAATAAGTTCCAGCGACTGAAGTGAGACATGTCAAGTGGAATCAACATCGAAGAACTCAACATCCACTACATGTTTCTGCTGATACGAGGAAACATCAACTTCAGTTGAAGCTGCAGTGCTCGACAAGCCAAAGCATAAGGACAGGATCAAGGACGACGAGCGTATGAAGACCTGCCACCTAGCCTGAGCAACTGTCTGAAACCTACAACAAAAGGACAACCGCAATTAATGTTGCTGGAGCTTAAAGAGGAGCATATTTCCAGCTTTTTCAGGAGCGCATTAATTGGGTGTACCTTGATGATCAAAGAGGATCAAGAAGGAAGAATGCTGACCATCCAGATCAAATCAAACAAGAATATTCTTGAGCGTAAATGGATCAACGATCAGGATGCAGCAGCAGAAGAGAGGAGCTGAAAAGAAGACGTGTGAAATGTGCACACTTCAACTGGTGCATTCCACCAACTATAAAAGGAAGGAGTGAGGCTGAAGGAACAGAAGGATTGAAATTTTGAATCGCACATTGAACTTTTGAATCCAGCGATCAACTAAGCTTAATAGAATATCCAACACTTTCAGTCCCTCACTCAACCCGAAGTTGAACATTCCATCATTGAAGATATTATGAGTGTTCTAGCTTTACCACAGTTGAAGAACTTGTTTTCAACCGTTTATATTATTGTGTGTATAGGTTGTTTTAGTTGGTGTCCACAGTTGAGCGGAGAAGAATCCTTGCTGTGTGTTTTGGTCTTATGAAAGACAACATCCTGTGTGGATCCTGTCTGTTTGCTAAAACCTTGAGAGGGAGTAGGAAACTTAGAAGGCGTGTGAGTCCTTAAAGTTAAGTTTAGTTGGATTGAGTCTTGTAAATCTAAATACTCTAATGTATATCCTCCTTGTGAAGGAGAATAGAGGATGTAAAAGGGTTACACCACCTTCGAACCTCTATAAAGCCTTGTGTTTATTTATTGCTTTTAGCATACATATCTTATATCTGCTGCATTCATGTTAATGGCTTTATCTCTATGTTCTTATCTGTGAATCTAGCATATTAAATCTATTGTTAAAAGTGTTAGAATTTATTTGTTGAACTCTCTATTCTTGAACAATTCCGTTGTGCATAAAAACTCTAAGAGTGAAGCTGCAACAACAAGTTTGTTGGAAGCAGAACGCTAGACTGTCAAACTGCTACAAGCAGCAATAGCTTACAACAGCTTGTAGTGAATAGAGAAAAAGTGTGAGAGAGAAAGAGGTTCATTCACCCCCCCTCTGAACCTCTGTAACCACTTGGGACTAACAAATGGTACCAGAGCAAGTTGGGTTAAAAACCAACTCGTCTGGTTGCCTACCTAGATCTACCCGAGACCATCTCTTTGCTTTGTACCTAAGTGTTATTATCTGCTTTATTCATTATGGATTCTCTGCATGCTAAGCTGTCCTATGTTTACTATTGAGGATTATGATGACTGGAAGATTAGGATGCAGACACACTTATCGACGATGCATGATGAGATGTGGTACGTTATCATGGAAGGACCTCTCACCATTACAAAGCCAAATCCGATGTTTGCCAGAGAAATGAGAGAAGAAACTATGGAGAAGAAGGTGAAAAAGATAAGGATGACGACGAAGGTGAAGTAGCTGAATTCAAGCCACCTAGGATGTAGCCATACATTGAAAAGCCTAGACAAGAATGGACTGCTGAAGACAGGAAGAGATGTAACTTAGACATCATAGCGAAGAATGCTCTATTTCTCACCTTAGACAAAGGAACATTCATCAAGGTGAAGATATACAAAACCGCTAAGGAAATTTGGGATAAACTGGAACAAATCTGTGAAGGAACAGAGCTCACAAAAGACAACAAGATTTCTACTGCCACTCAGAAGTTCAAGCAGTTTGAGATGAAAGATAATAAAATCTTTGAACAACTTGACTTAAGATTTACAAGAATAGTGAATGAGCTTGAGTCTCTGGGAAAGAGCCACCCACAAAAAGAGAAAAACATGAAAGTTCTCAGAGCACTGCTAGCAGTGTGGGATAGCAAAAATACTACAATGCGTGTCTCTATGGATTTGAAGTCTATGAGTACATTCGATCTATTCTCAGATCTCAAAGCCTTTGAATTCGATATCAACAGAAGGAAAAATGAACAAGACGAAGGCAGCAGTAAAGTCACTACACTTGCTGTAAGGAACACAAAAGAGAATCCTGCTGCAACCAAACCATTAGTTACAACAGAATTTGCTGCAGCTGCAGAGGACAACAATCTCAGGATACAACAGAGTCAAGAGACTTGTGCTACAACGGCAGAAAGCTTGGACACTATGCTCGAAACTGCCCTCATCCTATTGTGCATAGATATCCACCTGAGATAAGAGCTAAAAGGAAGGAAATAACAAAGATCGAAAGACAAAAGCTGAGAGCATTGCTGGTAGAAGCAGAAAAAGCTAAAGGAGCGAGCACATCCACTGAGGTCCAAGAAGAATCCTCATCTAAATCAGACTCAAATGAATCCACCTCAGAAGACAAAGCGATGATCTGTCTGATGGCGCAAACTGAGGAGGATACAGAAGAAAAGGTAATTTTTAAACCTGTGTCTACTAAGTCTGATGATATTAGGATGGATAGCTTTGTAAGATAGCTCCTTAGTGACTTTGAGAAAGTTAACTCTGAGAACGAGACGCTAAAAAGGAAAATCAGATGCTAAAACGAGAGAACAACAAGCTTGCCGAATGGAAGTATGAGAAGGAAATCTTGTAAGAAATGAGTGATAGCAAAAACAAGGAATGTGCTAAACTCAAAAACAAAGTAAGAGAGCTTGAAATTGAAGTGAAAAGCTCAAGTCTACTATAAACTTGTTAAGTCGAGCTTCTGAGAAATCAAGAGATTTTATAAATCAATAAAAGACTCTAGAGGCTAGACTTGGGACAGGATACAACGAGATTGATAAGCCTCGCAAAGAAAAATCAAGTGGAGATCCAAAATTTGTGAAATGAGATGTTCTTTTTCTAGAAAAGAAGCTTGAAGCTCTAGATGTTGAAGATGATGAGCCCAAAAGAGCTGTTGTAACTTCAGATGAACGGATTGCTGAAAGTTGTAACTTGCAGCAGAACAAAACTGTTACTGATGAGAATAGGTTACAACAAATAACAAGGTTACAGCACAGTAAAAAGGAACGAGGAAGTGAAGTCCAACAAAGAGATTGAGATCTTATAGATACATTCCTACTCCCTAAAGAGAAAAACATAGCTGAGCCTGACACTGCAAAGAAAGACTCTAAGTCTAACCCCTTAGGACCCGTACTTGTATGGGTACCTAAATCTTAATGACATTGCATATGAGAAGGAGAGCATATGTGCAGCGTGTTAGAAGGGAAAACAGATCAAAGTATCATTTCAGGAGAAGTTGCAGCGATCATCGTTCAAAATCTTGGATCTGCTGCACACGGATCTCTTTGGACCCATTGATCCTACAAGTCTAGGTGGTAAGAAATACTCCCTTGTAATCATTGATGATTACTCAAGGTTTTCTTGGACCATATTCCTAGCAAAGAAGTAAGAGACGCAATCAAAACTTCCAGAATTCATGAAAAGAATACAGAATGAAAAGAACTCTAATACTGTGAAGATCAGGACAGACAGAAAAACAAAACTCACCAAGAAGTTCATTGAGAAATACTGCTCCAAGAAGGGAATTCAGCACGAGTATTCTTCTGCAAGAACCCCTCAACAAAATGGTGTAGTTGAAAGTAAGAATCGAACTCTTAAAGAAGCTGCAAGAACGATGCTTGCAGAAGTTGTCATGCCAAAGAGATTCTGGGCTGAAGCTACCAACACTGCATGCTACACGCAGAATCGATGTCTAATCAACAAGAAGCAAGATAAAACACCTTATGAAATCTGGTATGGATACTCTCCAAATGTTACATACTTTCATATCTTTGGGTGCAGATGCTATGTGCTAAACAATAGAAAAGAACACCTCAAAGCATTTTGTAAGAAGAACCCTTGATATATTTTGATGAGATAAAACCCGCTGTAACCTACAATGTTCTTAATGTTTATATTTTCCCACTTAGTTTTTAGTTTCAATAAGTAGCAAAGGTCTGCCCTGAAGTCTTCCACTGAAACTTAAAGCTGCAAGTTGCATCCAACATGGAAAGAAGAAGTCTGTATACAGCGAGCCAAACTTGGAAGAGCTGAAGGAGAACCACTTTGTTGCATGCTGTAAGATGGACACTGCAACTACTAGATGCAGTGACTCTTGATGCAGCAATGTAGAATAAGTTGCAGCAATTGAAGTGAGACATGTCCAGCAGGATCAACCTCGAAGGACTGAACACCCGCTGCATGTTCTCTGCTGATACGAGGAAACATCAACTTCAGTTTAAGGTGCAGTGCTTGATAGGCCGAAGAAAAAAAGGACAAATACAAGGATGGCGAGCGAATAGAGAGTTGCTACCTGGCCTGAGCAATCGCCTGCAAACTACAACAGAAGGATAACGACAATTAATGGCCCTGAAACTTGAAGAGGAGGTTATCTCCTACTTTTTGAAGAGCATATTAAATTGAATGTACCTTGAAGATCATGAAGATCATGGATGAAGAATGTTGAGCATCTAGATCGAATAAAACAAGAATATGCTTGAGCGTGAATGGATCAACGGTCAGGATATAACAGCAGAAGAGATGGGCTTAACTGAAGATGCGTGGAATGTGCACCTTCAACTGGCGCATTCCAGCAACTATAAAAGGAAAAAGTGAGGCTGAGAGGAACAGAGGACTGAAAATTTAAAATCGCACACTGAACTTCCAACTTACAGCGATTATTGAGCTTAAAGAAAAATCTAACTCTTTCAGTCCCTCACTTAACTCGAAGTAGAGCATTCCACCATTGAAGATTCTAGGAGTGTTCTAGCTTCACCACAATTGAAGATTTTATTTATAAACCTTTAACATACTGTGTGTGTATGTTGTTTTATTTAGTGTCCACAGTTGATAGGAGATAAATCTTTGCTGTGTGTTTTTGGTCTTATTGAAGACAACATCCTGTGTGGATCCTGTCTAGTTGCTGAAAACTAAAAAGGGAGTAAGAACTTTAGTAGGCTTGTTTAGAATCCTTAGAGTGATTTTAGTAGGAAAAGAGTCCTGTAAATCTAAAGCTTTAGTGGATATCCTCATTGTGAAGAAGAAGAGAGGATGTAGAAGGCTTACACCACATTCGAACCTCTATAAGCCTTTGTATTTATCTTTATTGCTTTCAGCATACATTCTACATTATCTTCCTGCATGCATTCATATGGCTTATCTGTGCATACTTGAAATCTAGTCGGTTAACTTAATAGTTAAAAGACTTAACTTATTTGCTGAACTCTCTTTCAAACTATACATTTCTGCCACTATAAGAAATTCTCTCATAGACTACGCCCCTAAGACAACGGTTTTTAAAAAAAACCGTAGTCGTAGCTAAAATTGGCATTGTCGTAGACAAAACCGTTGTCGTAGGGTGCAAAAATGCGCTCATAGACAACAATTTTTTATTGGCGTTGTCGTAGAGGCGTAATCGTAGGGTAAAATTAAGCCCTAAGACAACGGTGGTGACTTGAGGTTGTCGTAAAGACATAGTCTTAGGTTACAATTGAGACCTAAGACAACGCTTATGATATTAGGTTGTCGTAGATACGTAGTCATTGATCCCTAAGACAACACTTATGATATGAGGTTGTCGTAGAGACGTAGTCATTGATCCCCAAGACAACGGTAATTTCAAGCTTTGTCTTAACCTCACAGTAGCGTTGTTGTAAACTAAGTTAATTTGAATTTCTTTTATTATAGTATTATTATAACATGTAAAATAAAATGCAAAGCTTACATTAAATCCCCAATTCAAATGCCCATTAGAAAACCCTAGGTATCTGTTCTTCCTTCGCCGCCGCCACTACCCCCTCCATCGATGCCGCCGCCGCTGCCCCTGCTTCCGCTACCCCCACCGCCGTTGTTCCCACCGCTCCCGCCCTCGCCGCCGCTGCACCCTTTTATAACCCTATCTGCTATTAAGATATTGGGGTACATCTACCCTGGATCCAACCCTCCCAGCCATTTCTCATCCTCATTCCCCCCAAGGAGCGCCGGCGCCAATCTGCCCTCGATCCAACTCTCTTCCACCCCTCCGCAGCCCGTCGCCCTCCGCCGCCCGCCCACCCCCGAATCCTTCCCAGACGCTGCGCCACTTCCGCCGCTCCACAACTCGCCGCCCTCCGCCGCACGCCCCCATCCCTGCCCCTGGCCCTGCCCCCGCCTCGCCATCGCCCCCTGCCCCAGGAGAAGAGTTTTGAGCAATTAATCAAAACAAGAAAATCAGTAATGGGAATTGTTGGAAACCTCAATGGAAACCAGCTCGATTCCTTCAACTCTAAAGATTATTTGGTTTTGCTATCTTTTTTTTTTTTTTTTTTTTTCATTTTTCTCTTTGGGCAAGGGAATCGGATAAACATTGTGATGAACATTTGTTGACTTTTAAATGGATGTTCTAAAGAAGAATGTTGTTAAAATATTTGATATCCTCTCTCAAGGCTATAATCTCTATTCATGTTTCTGATGATTGGAGTTGAATTGATTATCATATTACTAGCATCTTTATTTGTTTCTTGCTCTGTTCAATGAGGTGCAGAACAAAGAAAGGGAAAGTTTCTTGCTCCAGTTGAATGATGACTTTGATGTTGTTTTCTGTAAATTCCTAACCCTGTGTTATCTGCTTTTGTATCTGTTCTATACATGGTTTTCACGTTAATGAAGTATGTGATGCATTTATTGTATCCATTCTTTATGTAGACAAGCGTTGTTATTCATCATTTACGATTGGCAGCTACGAAATTAAGATACTTTTCTGATTCTAAGCTTGGAATCTCCGTTCCTGCTCGTGGAGAGAGTAGTGACCTGCTCAATGCAGAAGGAGATAAAAATGACTACGACTGGTTGGTTGCTTTTCTCTGGTTATGAATGTCTTTTCTCATGTTTTATTTCCTCTTTTTGAAAGCGCTTATTACATTATATGCATGGTCATGCGATCCTCTTTGTATGTTTCATGTAAAGAACAAGAATGATAACTGAGCAATGCTCTTCAAGAGTTGGTTAGGTTGGTTTAGATTATGTCTTTTTTGGTAGTCACTTTTCTGCAAGGATGAAAATATCGCGAAATATCGCGGATATGGATATTGCGATACGGATATTGGGTGTTAATGTTTTTTTTCCTGGGTATCGCGGATATGTCGCAAAATATCGCAAAATATCGATATCGATTTCGATATCGGTTCAGTGTAGTACAAAATTGGATGAAAATTGGGAAATATTGTGGATATATCGCAAAATATCGCATGTATATCAAAATGAGCGATTTTGATTCAAAAAATTAAACTATGTGATTTTTTTTTACTTTGTATTGTGTATTTTGTGGCTTTTTGAAATTTTCATTCCTTTAACCAATTATTACTTCATTTACTTTTTTTTTCTAATTTTTTTGCATGATATATTTCTCTATATAAGAGGATAAATGCAAGTGAACATTCTATCATATATTCTAAGGTTCAAAGTATGATATCACTAACTCTCTCCCAACATTTTTGATTAAATTAATTTCAATTATTTACTTTATAAATTATGACTATTTTAATGTATCTAATTTATTTATTTTTTTGGATAAAGGACATTGACATTGGAGAGGAAATACTTGCACCACTATATATATCACTCAATTGTCATTTTGATTAACTACGAATTTGTATGTAAATTTAATCTCTTTATTTTGTTTTTCATTTTAGTTGATAAAAATAGCATTTTGTTGGTATATTGTAAATGGTTATTTTTAATTGTGCTAATTACGTATATATTAGGTGAAGCATTTAGTTAACTTATAGAAGTTTATTATAAAATCATAATTTTACAATTAATTATGTTATAGTGAAGCACTGGTATGTAAAATGTAATGTTGTAATTGTGTATTTACAATTAATTGTTATAATTAGTTTTAGTAAAATTTTATGTATTTACATATTCTGGTTGTATGACTTTGAATATTTATAACTTTTATTACTTTGAAATTATTAACTTCAGTTGAACTTATTGATTTTTTGTTTTGATAATATATTTAGTAATTTTGTTTTGTATTATGTAATATATGATTAGTTTTCATTAGAAAAACAGTATTTATAATGCTTATTATCTATATGTTAGTTTTTATATATTATATTTTAATGTGATTTTGAGTGGAATATATGTGTAATGAAGTGTAAAAATAATCCCTAAAATTTCATATTAAATTTCCAGAATTTTAATAAGATTTCTGTTGTTTTTCAATATTTTTTCGATATCGATATGCGATATCGATATATCCATTGATATATCTGTAAAATCAAAGTTGCGATACGACATGCGATATCGATATTTTCATCATTGCTTTTCTGTGATGGCACTAACCACAGAGTTGGAAACACTAATGATTCAGAATATGGGAACAAAATAATTATTAAAGAAGGTTTATATGTGCACTCATTTCTTGCTGCATTGTTTAAAACTATTTGTCTAAGCGTAAAGTGTATTTGTTGCTCACCGATACATGATGCCATTAAAGGTTAATAACCCCTCCTGAAACTACTCTATTTCGTTCCCTGGATGATGAGGCACCGCCAGTTAGTCTTGCACCTAGGGGCAGGCCCAGGAGTCAACCTGTTACAATTTCGAGATCATCCACGGTAAGGCCTTGAATATAAAAGAACCAATGTGAATAGAAATTTTCACCTTACTCCGTTCTTATTAATTGATATCTACAAATGGTTTTTGAATGTGTTCAATTTTAGATGGAGAAGGGTTATAGGAGAAGTGCTAGTCCTCAACGCCTTAGTCCATTCCCTTGATCTGGTAATAGTACATTGCAGTCAAGAAGCAGGCCATCTTCCGTCACTCATCCAAGTCCGCCTCCTACTTTGCGGAATGCTTCTCCATCAAGGAGGTTGTTCCCCCCACCAAGTAATCCTACACATGGTCCAAGATCAGGCACACCAACACCTCGATGGCTGAGCACTGGTTCAGCTGGTGCTAGAGGCCCCTTCAAGGGTGAGAGGTGCCTCGCCCATCAAGACAAGTAGTGTTAGTTCATCTCATAGTCATGAGAGGAACCACTTCAGTTCCCACAGCAAGGGTTCAGTAGTTTCATCTGGTGATGATGACGCAAACTCACTATAATCCAATCCTGTCAGCAGCTCAGATCGCTCAGTTCTAAGGAGTATGGGTGCTTCCCCAAATGATAGAGCTGTGGGCTATTCATACTTGTTAGAGGCGCGCCTCAGGCACGCCTCGGGCGAGAGGCGCAAGGGGCGCAGAGGGTAGCGCCTCTCAAGGGCTGAGGCGGGCGCTGTTTAAGAGGCGAACGCCTCTGTGCGCCTCGTGCGCCTCCTCTTGTGCGCCTAAGGTGCGCCTCGGGCGCTCCTCTCTCATATTCACTTTTTTTTATTTAAATTTAATATTTAGTATATATATTTTTTAGTATATATATAGGATGGGTTTTTGTGTCTAAGTTCTTTTTACTACTTCCACTAATCATGGATTCTCTGCATGCTAAGTTACCTATGTTTACTATTGAGGATTATGATGATTGGAAGATTAGAATGCAGACACACCTATCAGCTATGCATAATGAGATGTGGTATGTGATCACGGAAGGGCCTCCTACCATTACAAAGCCAAACCCTGTGTTTGCCAGAGAGAGAGAGAGAGAAGAGGAGACCGCTGAAAAGAATAAGGATGACGATGAAGGTGAAGTTGCTGAAATTAAGCCACCTAGGATACAGCCATACATTGAGAAGCCCAGACAAGAATGGACTGCAGAAGATAGGAAAAGATCCAACCTGGAGAACATTGCAAAGAACGCGTTCTTTCTCACCTTGAACAAAAAGAACTTTTAGCAAGGTGAAGACATGTAAAACAGCCAAAAAAATATGGGATAAGCTGGAGCAAATGTGCGAAGGAACCAAACTGACCAAAGATAACAAGATCTCTACTGCCACTCACATGTTTGAACTATTTGAAATGAAAGCAAATGAAACCCTAGAGCAACTCGATCTGAGGTTTACTAGAATAGTGAATAAGCTCGAGTCCTTGGGAGAAAGCTACTCACAAAAGGAAAAGAATATGAAAGTTCTTTGAGTGTTGCCAGCAGAATGGGATAAAAAACCACTGCTATGTGTGTCTTTATGGATTAAAATCTATGAGTACGTTTTATCTTTCCTCAGATCTCAAGGCGTTTGAATTTGACATTAACAGGAGGAAAAAGGAACAGGAGGAAGGAAACAGTAAAGTTACTGCTCTTGCTGCTAGAAGCCCAAAGGAAAACTCTACTGCAACCAAACCAATAGTTACAACAGAATTTGCTGCAGTTGCAGATGATGACATGGCGCTGCTTATAAAGAAATTCTCAAGGTTTATGAGATAAGACAATAAGTCAGGGGGAAACTTTCCTCGAAGGACAAACTTGCAGCAACAACCACAGCAGCAAGGACAACAATCCCAGGATACAGTAGAGTCAAGAGACTTGTGCTACAATTGTAGAAAAACTAGACACTATGTACGAAACTGCTCTCATCCTGTTGTCCACAGATATCCACCTGAAATTAGAGTAAAGAGAAAAGAAAGAACGAAAATGGAAAGATAAAAGTTGAGAGCGCTGCCGGTAGAAGCTGAGAAAGCTAAACGAGCAAGTACATCCACGGAAGTTCAAGAGGAATCCTCTTCGGAATCAGACTCAAATGAATCCACCTCAGAGGATGAAGCAATGATCTGCCTGATGGCACAAACTGAGGGGGATGCAGAAGAAAAAGTACAATCGCCAGGTAGCAGCGGAGATCCATGGTACATTGATAGCGGCTGCTCAAGACACATGACTGACGATAAATCTTCTCTGAGCAACTTCAAAGAATGCAAAGGACGTACATGAAGATTGATCAGAGGAGATGTACAAATCAATGATGTGTCATATGTAAAGGATTAAAGTATAACTTGCTGAGCAATAGTCAATTCTGTGACAAAGGGCATATGGTGGAATTCTTCCAAAACCAATGTCTAATCAAAGATGCAGAAAGTAAAGAAATCAAGCTTATAGGAACAAGGAAAGGGAATGTATATCTTGTAGACTGGAACTCTTCAACTATGCCAGCATGCTTTATTGCTAAAGGCCCACCAGAAGAAAGCTGGTTATGGCACAACAGGATGAGCCATCTGAACTTAAAGACGATCAACAAGCTGGCCAGGAAAGGATTTGTGAGAGGATTACTGACATTGCATACAAAAAATAAAGCATATGTGGAGCATGTACAAAAGGGAAAATAGATCAAAGTATCATTCAAGGAAAAGTTGCAGCGATCATCATTCAAAATCTTGGATCTGTTGCACATGGATCTCTTTGGCCCCATTGACCCTACAAGTCTGAGCTGGAAGAAATACTCCCTTGTAATCATCGATGATTACTCAAGGTTTTCCTGGACAATTTTTCTTGCAAAGAAGTCAGAAACACAATCAAAGCATCCAGAGTTCATGAAAATGATTCAAAATGAGAAGAACTTAAATATTGTGAAGATCAGGACTGATAGAGGCACTGAATTTACTAATAAATTCATCAAAAAGTACTGCCTAGAGAAGTGAATTCAGCACGAGTATTCAGCTGCAAGAACTCCTCAGCAAAACGCTGTAGTTGAAATAAAAAATAGAACCCTTAAGGAAGCTAGAAGGACAATGCTTGCAGAAGGTGCTATGCCTAAAAGATTTTAAGCTGAAGCTACTAACACTGCACGCTACACACAAAATCGGTGTTTAATCAACAAAGAGCAAGATAAAAATCCCTATGAGATTTAGTATGGATACTCTCCAAGTGTAGCATACTTTCACATCTTTGGATGCAGGTGCTATGTACTAAACAATGGAAAGGAACACCTTAAAGCACTTAACACTAAGGCAGATGAAGTTGTATTCCTTGGATACTCTTACATGAGCAAAGTCTTTGGAGTCTTTAACAAAAGAACTCTCATAGTGGAAGAGTTTGTACATGTGGTCTTTGATGAACCACACTGCAATGCAGCTGAGCTAAATGACTTGAAGAAGGAGTCTGAAGGAATCAATCCTAAAACCCAAGTTTCTTATAGAGAGAGCTCTCATCTTCCCATTCTCTCTTAAAGTTTTGACAAAGAAAAGAACTTGGATGTATCAACTTCAGAAGCTGCAAGACAGGTTACAGCAAACCAAGATGTAGCAATACAACATATAGAAGAACAACATACAACTGAGCAGGATGCAAGACATCCCGAAGAAGAAGACTCTACTGCTCTGCAACATTAAGATGTTGAAGAAAGACAGGAGTATACAGATCCTGATAGAAGATGGCTAAGGAATCACCCAAAAGATCTCATCATTGGTGATCTAAGAGTCGGTGTAAGAACAAGAAAAATAATTCCTCATAAAGTATTGTTTGCATGCTTCATTTCACAGATTGAGCCTAAGTCAATAGATGAAGCATTCAAAGATAGCAACTGGATTCAAGCAATACAGGAAGAACTAAATGGATTCGAAAGAAATCAAGTATGGAAGCTTGTACCTAGACCATCGCATCAAGGAGTCATCGAAATGAAGTGGGTATTCAAGAACAAGCTAGATGAATCTGGATTAGTTGTGAGAAACAAAGCTAGGCTGGTTGCTAAGGGATATTGTCAAGAAGAAGGGATTGATTTTGATGAGACATTTGTCCCTGTTGCATGCCTTGAAGCCATTAGAATCTTCCTCACATATGATGCTCATATGAACTTCAATGTATATCAAATGGATGTGAAAAATGATTACCTAAATGGACATCTTGTGGAAAAGGTATATGTTTGTTGGAAACATTTGAAGTAAGTTTTGATGAGACAAAACCTTAAGTAACTCTAACAAGCATAACCAATCTTAGGATAGGTTACTACAATAGAGTTACTGCAGAAGATTAAAAGAAATAGAGAAAGTGTTAAAGGAAGGATACTAAAGAGAATGGTTGAAAAGAATCTGGTAAACTAACAAGGATACTTATGACTACACGAAGCTACTGAAAGAGACCTCACCAAAGCAGAATGTTACGAAACAGTAAGCTACATGGAGACCATGCCAAAAGCATACTGCAAGGGCAGCATGCTACAGAAGCCTCAAGTCACCTGAAGGAGCAAGCTAGAGAAGGAAGGCTCCAGAGTGAGGTAAGAGGGGGAAGCTGCAAGACAGGCATGGGAGAAAAGTCAAAGTTACCAGTAGACACAAGAAGTTACCGGTAGAGAAAAAGAGAAGAGGAGCCAACTAGAAGAAGACACGTGGAAAGCGAAAAACTAGCGTGTGTCAGGAGTGCGGCACATCAATGATGGAAATCTGTCTACCTTCAACGGGCAGATTTCACAACCTATAAAAGAGGAAGATTGAAGACTGAAAAGAGAGGAGAGAAGAGAGCGTGTAAGAGAAAAGAGAACGAGCACAACATAATATTCAAGCTCGTAGAGAGAAGCGCTAAAAGAAGAGAAAATAGCTCAACAGAGAAGAAAGCGCAGAAAGAGGGAGAAGTTTAGAGAAGAAAAGAGTGTTCAAGTAGAGCAGATGAAAAGAAGAAAAGCTCGAACACTCCACACCCCAAAAAGAATCACGCTCAGTCAGTCATTCCAGCAGCAAGCTTCAGCAGATCAATCTACAAACGAAGGCAAAGCTTGCTGCACCCAATTGAAGAAGAAGAAGACAAACTCCTTCTAAATAACTGTTTTGGAGTACTCAGTGCGAGGAGTAAAGTCCTGCTGAGTTTACCACTTTCTAGGAGAGAAAGTGAGGACCCTGTGTGGATAGTTTAGGATCCTGTGTGGGTCAAGAGGAAGTAGGCAAGCATCTGTGTAAAGGCTTGCTACTTAGTTGTTAAGGGTGGGTTGTAATAGATAGGGCTATGTAAATCAACCAGCGTAACAAAGGTTCCCTCCTGAGAGGAGGAAGAGAGGACGTAGAAGGATTACTCCACCTTCGAACCTTTATATATGCTTGCATCTTTATATGCTTACTGCACTACATGCATACTCTCTGATAAGCTGCACATCTTCTACTCGGCTCTGTAATAAGCTTCCACAAACCACTCTGATCAGTAACCTCCCAAAAGGTTACTGATATTAGAAATGAGCTAATAGAGATAGAAGAAAAGTTTTAAAAAGAAGATAGACTTATTCACCCCCCCCCTCTAAGCCTACCTACAGCAGTTTTGGGACCAACAATGTTGAACAACCTCCGGGATTCGAAAATGATGCTGTAAGAAAAGTCTACAGGTTGCAAAAGACACTGTATGGACTCAAACAGGCACCAAGAGTGTGGTATGATACACTGTCCTTTTACCTTCTTGAAAATGGCTTCAAAAAGGGGACAATGGACAAAACTCTCTTCAGAATCCAGGATGGTGATAGTATCTTGTTAGTCCAAATCTATGTTGATGATATCATCTTTGGATCAACAAACAAACAACTTTGTGAGAAGTTCTCTTGTCTCATGCAGAAGAAATTTGAGATGAGCATGATGAGAGAGTTAATTTTCTTCTTGGGACTGCAAGTAAAACAAATGGATGCTTGAATTTTTTATCAACCAAGCTAAGTACACAACAGAGCTTATCAAGAAGTTTGGAATTGAAGGTGGAGCCGTTGTAGGCACACCTATGAGCACGTCCATGAGCATAGATAAAGAGGAAGCTGGAAAGGATGTTGATGTCACAAAGCACAAAAGAATCATTAGATCTCTTCTCTATCTTACAACAAGTAGGCCAGCCAGACTTCATGTTTACAGTGGGAATTTGTGCAAGATTTCAATCATGCCTCAAGCAATCCTATCTTGCTGCAACTAAAAGGATTATCAAATACCTTAAATGGACTAAAGATGTTGGCCTATGGTATCTAAAAGAAAGAGGATTCAGCTTAAAAGGATATTCAGATTCTGACTTTGCAGGTTGCAGAGTAGACAGAAAAAGTACTAGTGGAACTTGCCAAGTCTTGGGCACTAGGCTTGTCTTTTGGTTCTGCAGGAAGCAAACCTCCATTGCTATATCCACTGCAGAAGCTGAGTATGTTGCTACAGGAAGCTGCTGTGCTCAAATCCTATGGATACAACAACAACTCAGAGACTATGACATTGAACAAAAAGAAACCCCTATCATGTGTGATAACACAAGTGCCATAGCAATAACCCACAATCCTATCTTTTACTCAAGAACAAAACATATTGACATCAGACATCACTTCATCAGAGATCATGTTGAAAAGAAGGATGTTGTTCTTGAAAAGATTCATACAGATCTATAGTTGGCTGATATCTTTACTAAATCTCTTAATGAAGCAAGGTTTTCAACCTTAAGGAATGAGCTCGGAATCATAAAGCTGCAATAAAGGTTACAAGGATAAGGTTATAACAACAAAGATAATGCAGGAAGATGAAGAAGGATACAGAGAGAGCTTACAGTAACATGTTCTTGAACAAGTTACAGCAAGGAAAGACATTGGAGCAAGGGGGACACTGCTTACAGTGACGCTAAGATGCAAGGATGCAGTGACATGAGATGTGCACATACTAAGGGGGAATTATGCTGGATACAACAAAGAGGTTCTGCTCAGGTTATAACATTTATATGCATGCAGCGCATGTCTGTGAATTAATACCAGAAACAGTGCATTAAACACTTAGTGCTCGGAGTAATTGCTGAAACTTCGGATAAAATAACAGTCATGATTAAGAGCTTCAAATATGCGCTTTTGCATTTAATGCGAAAACACTTTTGTGACAGTAATTGCAGGCGCGTGTGTAAGCAACTGTTCAACTTACTCTATATTTACGAAACTGTCACTTCGCATTTTTGAATGGATCGCTAGATGGATGACACATCAGCTGAATAGATTGATCACAACCCTTGATCGATTCAAAATTCTGGAAGTTTCCAATAAAACTGATCTTCATCATTTTTACAAAGATCACTTTTACTCTAATACTCAAACTTATATTCTCTCTCTCTCTCTCTACAAAATCCTTCCAAACCCTAGAACTCTCAAATCTTATTCTACAATGGCTCTCCCTGTGAAGAACACCATAGTTGTAGAAGGAAGACTTATCAATCTTGAAGGGTTGAAGCAGAACCCTGAGTTCAACAGTGAATGCATCGAGAAGATCTTCAAGAAGCTGCAGGACACAAAGATTGCATGCTTTGTGCAGGACCATGTATACGGCTACTTTGAAGCATCTATATAAGGACATTGTATAAGATTTTGATGAATGATAAAACATGTAATAGATTAGGGCCTAGGATCCTATGTATTAGATTCCATTGTAAAATATTTCTAAGTATAGGAACAGGATGCTTGGAGATGAAAAGAATGGAGCATGATGACCCTGCTGCATATAAGCCAAAGAGAAAATACAAGAATACATATCAGCAGTAGGCTGCTCAAAAAGGATACTGGTCCGTACTACTCGAGGACACTAAAGGTTACTGAAGCTTACTGACTACCAGACGAACAAAAGAACTGAAGATAACTGAAGCATCAGGAAGCATCAGCAACCTGACTCTGTAGCAATTACCTCAAAAAGCGTGTACGAGGTTAACGTTAGGCACAAGCCGCATTTGCAATCAATCAAGTTATGCCATGTATTAAAAAGCAAAAAGGAAGTCTGCAGAGAAGTCAGACTAGGTATGTCGATAGCAGCATCAGTCATGTACACTTTCAACGATCAGTGTACGAACAAAATAGAAATTGCCACTCTGATATGCGAAAAGCTGCAAAGAAGACTCACCCTCTCCAACGGACAAATATTTGAATTGCCTATAAATGTTGGAAGATTGGCACATGAAATGCACCTGAAACTCTTGCAATCAAAACGCTCAAGCTATCAAAGATCATTCACAAATACTTAGAAGTTTCAAGTCCAGTCTAGCAGCAAGCTACCTTTAGCCTTGAGAGCTCAATCGTTTCTAAGCTTGCTGCCTGTGTTGTTGATTTCTTACTTTCATTTAGACTGTAAAGGAGTTGCTTGATCAGAGGGTGTTCCTGATCAAGTATTTACGTTCTTAGTAGAAGAACAAGAGCTATGTGTGAGCTAGTGTGATAGTGGAGATGATACTACTAGTGGTGGAGATGGTGGTCTTTAGAATGAATTTTTCAATAATGTAGATGCACAAAATGAAGAAGAACAATTTCAAAAGATATCAAATGAAGTGGATAAGTAATTATTAAGCGAGATTCAAAGACAATCTAATCAATCTTTCAATCTTTGGAGTAGTGGAAAGGAAGTGAAACTAGATATCCAATTATTTATTGCTAAGGATAGACCACTACAAAATTAGCCTTATAACTACATTTATTTTGAGGCACTTTAATTTAGATGTCTTAAAAGAGGTTTATTTGATGCATTTTATTGATTAGAACCTATAACTACAATTATAATAATTCTATTAAGCCACTAGAAAATTATATGTCTTGTATAACTATCTCTAAGTACACTCCAATAATAATTTGTTTTTTTAATAGTTAATCTAATAATGCTATTAAGACACTAAAAATAAATGCCTTAATAAAATGCTCAGTTCATATAATACAATGTGAAGTGCCTCAATAAGGTGCTTATCAATTGTAGTAGATGAAAAAAATTAATTACATATTGTTTACAATAAAAAATTAAAATTTTAATTAATAAAGAAATTAACAGAAAAGAAAGAGAGAGGTTATATAATCATAAAAAGTGATGAAATTCTAATTTCAAAAAATAAAAAATGATAAGAATTGAATAGATAAAGTCACATCCCACTTTTCGAAGACTTTTAGAATGTGAAAAATGACAATAGCATAAAGATTTTCATCTAAGCAGTGGAAAAATGGAATAAAATTTTCTTTTAAAATTTAAGTCAAATCTTGATTAATAGAATTTCATGAGTGTGCAACGGAAAATGATATATTAAATATTTGGCAATTTTATGCCAATATGCAGCGGAAGACTCAATTCAAAAAACTCAATTAGTTTGACATTGTTAAAAGGAAGAACATCGATATAAAACATAGTTTTAATAAACATGAGAAAAATGTATTTCATGATAAACCTCAAAAGAACTAAATTAAATAACTTCTTGACATCAGTCACTACGGATCCACCTCACTCCACGTCAAACATTTTATTCTGAAATGCTAGATAATATATGGGGTGAACAAAACACAAGCTCTCAGTGGGGACATGCTTGTCTAAATTAAAGACAACATATAAAAGTAAGATAAATATCACAACATATATAAAAACATTTTCCTCATCTTAGGATTGGCCAATCAACTCTTAGCACGACGGGCAATACCTGAGGATTTTTTTTTGATCTTTGGACCTCTCGCGTCCTTGGCTAATGCTCATGCATAGATCATAGATCACAACAAGCATTTTCATAAATAATTTTCCTGAAAAACATTACTTCAATTCATCAATCACCTCACATAAAACATTTAACAGAGACAAACACATGAAAGAAATTTCCACCTTAACAGTTGAAAAACTTTGAATGCTATGAGAATGAATGCAAGTTATCTTTCATGGTTCACACATTCTTCATCACCTAATCACCCAAAATAAAAAGGGAAACACATTTATACTTATTCTATATTATAATAATCACTATTATTTAATTTAGGCTGAAATAAGATTCTAAAGGGTTTTAAATTAAATTTGGTTTAATTTGAAAATTAAAGTAAAGTCTTTGGGCTCAATCTGAAAATTTTAGAATATCCTTAATTTGATTTGGGGTCAGTCTGGAATTAATTTAAATATGTTTGGAACACTTTGGTTACATACCCCCACTTCAGTGGACCCCACAGCCACACTTTATCCCTTCTCTCTCTAGACAAAAATTTTTATGCATTAGGTGCATGGATCCTAGATCCATGCACCCGACCTGACCCGCGCGTGTACGTTCTTCCACGCGCGTCTGACGCGCCCTCACGCGCTCCCACGCGCCTGGGCGGATGCACTCAAATTCGCTCGTTAAGGATACCTTTTAGTTATGTTAAGAATACCTTTCAGTTATGTTAAGGATATCTTTTAGGTATGTTAAGGATACCTTTGAAATCCTGATTCCAGGTTACATACCACGTTATGTTAAGAATACCTTTGAGTTATGTTAAACATACCTTTAGGTTATGTTAAAGATACCTTTAGCTATGTTAAGAATACCTTTTGATTATATTAAGCATACTTTTAGGTTATGTTAAGAATACCTTTAGGTGATGTTAAGGATACCTTTGAAATCCTGATTCCAGGTTACATACCATGTTATGTTAAGAATATCTTTTAGTTATGTTAAGCATACCTTTAGGTTATGTTAAGAATACCTTTAGTTATGTTAAGAATACCTTTTGATTATATTAAGCATACTTTTAGGTTATGTTAAGAATACCTTTAGGTGATGTTAAAGATACCTTTGAAATCGTGATTCTAGGTTCCTTTGAAATCCTGATTTGATACCCTTAGAATTCGCTCCAGGTCACATACATTTACGTTATATTAAGGATACCTTTAGGTTATGTTAAGAATACTTTTATGTTATGTTAGAGATATCTTTGTGTACAAAATGTGTAATACAACTACCTTATGGATAAGGTATCTCTAACATAACATAAAAGTATCCTTAACATAACTTAAAGGTATGCCTAAATTAAATGTATGAAATTTGGGCATAAAGGTATCCTTAACATAACCTAAATGTATACCTATACATTACCTAAAGGTATTCTTAACATAACCTAAAAGTATGTCTAACTTAACTGTAAACGTATGAAATCTGGGCATAAAGATATCCTTAACGTAACCTAAAGGTATTCTTACACATTACATAAAGGTATTCTTAACATAACTAAAAGTCATGACTAAAATTGAAAAAACAGTTAGCGTGAAAAAAAAAAAAAAGCGGGTCGGATTACCGGATTCGACCCGGTTGCATGGATCTAAGATCCATGCACTTGATGTACAAGAGACTTACTCCTCTCTCTATCTTGTACGCTCTCCCTCTCTCACTTTTCTTCTCTCTCACCTCACTCTCTCTCTTTCCTTCTCACCCTTCTCTCTTTTCGTCTCTTCTAGGGTTGTAAAAAATCGAATCTTTTTGATTCGATTCGGTATTCGAATTCGAATATAGTGATTTGAATTCGAAAAATACAAATAAGAATCCGAATAAGAATATTTTTTTATATTCGTATATTATCCGATACGAATAAGAATATGATGGTATTCAATTCGAGTATTCGCGAATATATTCGAATAATTATATATATCAATAATTAGATATTTTACTTTTTTATATTAATATTTAGTAATGCCTAAATACATATTAGTATTACATAAAACATAACTACATACTATATATATATTGTAAAGTAAAAACATTTTTGTTGTGATACTTGTTTGATGGATTTGACTATGAATTTTAATTATGTTTATGTATTAGAACCTTGGATGTTAATTTGCAAGTTGATTTTTTGTTGTGGTACTTGTTCAACGATTTGACAATGAATTTATATTTATGTATTTCGAATCTTGAATGTTAATTTGGTTAATGAATTATTGAACTTGAGTTGATGAATTTTATTATTTATTTAAGTACTATGTAGGCATATTAATTTGGGAAAAAATATATATTTGATTTTTGTTTGTTGAAATTTTAAGTTTAAAATTTTCGAATACGAATATTCGAATATATTCGAGAATATTCGAATATGTTAAAAGAATTGAATAAGAATTTTATTTGTTATTCGAATAATAAAAGAATAAGAATACGAATATTCGAATAGTTAAAAGAATACGAATATAATATCATGGTATTCGATTCGTTTACAACCCTAGTCTCTTCTGCCCCCTTCTGATCCATTCTCTTCTATCTTTTTTTTTTTCCTTTCCTAGTCAAATAATTAACATCCCTAATCACTATAATACATTATAAATTTAAACCCTTGAGAATTTAACCTACTGCATAAATACAAAGAAGAAATCATCATTCTAAATCACTCCATACTATTTCTAATTAGATATTTGATTCGATCATAAAAATTTTATCAACTAAAGATTTAACCTATATTCTTAAAATTTTATCGAAAGGCTTGAAGAAAAAGAACTACTGGAGAAATATGCACGTACCTTTCTGTTGTGGCAAAAACTTTTATGCACCGATTGCACGGATCAACCGAGTTGACCCGTTCACGCGCCCAAAACAGTGTTTCCACGCCCCACGCGTCTGCACCTCCACACGCAGAACACTTGTGCTGAAGCTCACCCAAAATTCACTCCAATAGATCAATCTTTGTGTATAGTTAAACCAACCTTTGTGTATAGTTAGACCAACCATGTGTAGGTAGGTCTAACTATATACAAAGGTATGTTTAACATATATAAAGGTATGTTTAACTATATACAAAGGTATGTCTAACATATACAAAGATATGTCTAAGTATAAATAATGTATGTCTAACACAACGTAAATGTATGTCTAACATAACATAGTGGTATGTGCCAAAATCAAAAATCAAGCCAAAAAAGACAAGACATGAAATTTGGGCATAACTGGTATGTTTAACATAGCTTAAAGGTATGTCTAACATAACATAAAGGTATGTCTAACATAACCTATTGGTATGTAATTTTTTTCAAAAATCATGTGCGGAAAAAAAAAAAAAGATGTGCTCTCCCCGACCCGGATCCGACCCAGGTGCATGAATCTAAGATCCATGCACCTGATTCACAAGAGACCTACTCTTCTGTTGTTCTTCTGATAATCGTAAGACCCTAAAATCCCACTCCTACATATTTATAGAAAACATCTTACGGCCCCCAATCCCCGATGGGTCATCACTTATTTATTTTTTAATTGTTAGCAAACTTCTAATTAAAGCTCATCATATCTTTTAATTAATCAAATTTTTCTATAAGGTAGGAAATAATTCATTATTGTTATTTTCGCTTCTGGAGAATTATTAAAATTCGAGTTGCTACAGATAAAAGTTAACGTTAACAGCAAGGCCCCTCAATTGCTTCCACGTATGCTCAAATTAGATAAACATTTTGAACTCTCTCCCTCCGTCACAACAACTTCCTTCCACCGTTAAACATAATCTTTCTCACTTTAAAACTATTTTAAAATATAGCTATTTGGACTTTTGCTCAAGTAGATTGTTTTCTGTATATCTTATATTTATCCCAGATGAAAATGAATTTTCGAAGGATACGATTCAAGTAGTTACCTTTTTGGTAAGTTGAAAGTTGTGAAGAATTACAAAAGAAATATAACCAGAAAAGAGAGATTTAGATTTTATTGAATTGTAGATCTAATATCATCAAATACAAAAGAAGGAAAGTGGAGTTTATATAGGGATTCAGCTCAACTCCTTAGCTAAACTAGCAACTAATTTAACGGTAACAAAAAGAAGAAGAAACGGGTTACAGACTTAACAACTTTAAAAGGAGAACAACACTTTTATGGAAAGGACTAAGATACCCCTAACTAAAAGAAACGTAATCCAGGGAATAACGCTCCTCTCCAACACAGCTCAATGCACATGCTTCTCTCCAACACAGCTTCATCCATACATCTTCAACAGCCACCCACCCCCCTCAAGTGGGAATCAGGTGAAAACCACCAATCCCAACTTGGACAACAGAAACTGAAAACATGTAGGGCCAAGTATCTTTGTAAAAAGATCAGCTAGCTGAAGTTAGGTGGATACATGCACCAAATCAATAAATCATTCCTTATACTTGTTCCGAACAACATGAAAATCTATATCAAGATGTTTGGTCCTCTCATGAAAAACGGATTAGCCGTGATATGGATAGCGGTTTGATTGTCACAGTGCAGTGGAATAGGCAAAAAGAGTGGCACATGAAAGTCTTACAAAGATAGGATGTTCATTCCAATTCACTAATAGTTGCACTTAAAGAACGATAGTTGACCTCGGCAGTAGAACAAGAAACTGTGGTCTATTTTTTGCTTTTCCAAGAGATCAAGGAATTTGCTAAGAAAACATAAAAACCCAGTGATAGACTTCCTGGTGTCTTTACAAGCCGTCTAATTGGCATCACCAAAACCACATATGTTCAAAGTAGACTTGGAAGAGTAGAATAATATAAGACTAGATGTACCTTTAAGATATCTGAGTATATGCAGAGCAACATTCCAATGTGAAGAATATGGAATAGTAACAAATTGACTGAAATGTTGAAGGGAGTAAGTGACATTGGGTGACTGAGATTCAGATAGAGTAACTTCCCTATGATCCTCCTATAATGATCTGGATCATGTAATAATTCCCTATCTTCTGCTGTAAGGTGTAAGCCAGAAGGTAATGGTGTTGCAGCTGGCTTGCAATCATCCATGTTGGCATTTGCCAATAAGTCTAATATGTACTTGGTTTGACAAAGATAAGTACCTTCTGCACCCCTTGCAATTTCAACCCTCAAGAAGTATTTAACAAGGCCTAAATCTTTGATGGTGAAGAGCTCATCTAAGAACCTTTTGAATGTATCAATCAAAACAGAGTTAGAACCATTGATCAAGATATCATCCACATAAACCAACAGTGCTAGAAATGAATCAGCCTTAACCAAAGTATAAAGACATGATCATGCACAGATTGTTGAAATCCAAACACCAGAAGCTTGTTTGATAGTTCCTAGTTCCATTCTCTAGAAGCCTGATTTAGGCCATAGAGACTCCTTTGAAGCTTGCAAACTTCAACTGGTTTAGCTGCAGAATAACCCTCACGAGGCTTCATATAGACCTCATCATGTAAATACCTATGTAGATGTCCAACTGAAACAATGGCCAGCCCTTTTGTGTTGCAAGAGCAATAAAGAATCTCATTGTAACAAGCTTAACAACTGGAAAAAAACTTTCTTTATAAGCAAGACCATAAACTTGATTGAAACCCTTAGCTACAAGTCTAGCCTTGTATCTCTTAATACTACCATCTGGATTCAATTTGAGTTTAAACACCCACTTACTTCCTATAGCTTTTTTTGCTTTAGGTAGTTGAGTCAGTTCCCATGTATCATTCCTCTCAAAGGCAAGCAACTCTTCTTTCATTGCCTTAACCCATTCATGCTGAGAAGCAACCTCAGCAAAAGAGGTAGACTCTTTGACACCAGATACTTAGTTTAAGTATAACATATATGCAAGATCAAACATAACATTCTTATGTAATGATGTATGTGATGAAGACTTTTCAGTTTAAGTATGGTTAATGACATAATCATTATGCCAAAGTGGTTGTCTTTTAGTTCTGATGGATCTGATGGTGGATTGACTGGATGGGGCATTAGGTAAAATGGCAGGAGTATGAGTTGAAATGCACTGAGTGGTAGGAGAATTATCCATACTGGAAGACTCTGCTGCAATTGGTATTATGGGTGATGATTAAGGTGTACTAAGATCAGAGTAGGGAAATTGAGTTGGAAAGAATTTCACATCCCTTGAAACATGGACCTTATGATTTTCAATATCATACAAAAGGTACCCTTTTTTTCTATGTAACAAAACCTAAGAAAATGCCTTTATAAGCTCTACAACACAACTTAGATTTAGTTGGGAAAGTATTAGCACAATACACCAAACAACCAAAAGGATAGAGAGATGTATAATCAGGTTTGCAACCATTCAAGACTTCAAAAGGAACTTTCCATCGAAGCACAGAACAAGGTAATCTGTTTATCAAGTGTGTGGAGTATGGTATAGAGTAAAAAATGTGCCATATTTGTGCCAGAATGTAATGTTAAAGTGCTAAGTGTATGATGTGGATAATAGAAGATATGACACTTTACCACATTTGATCATTAGAATGTAATATCTAGTAGTGGTAATCAAATGTGCCAGAAAACATCGGATCATCAAGTGTGGCAGATAACATTAGATCATCAAATGTGTAATTCTACACCATGGTATGCTGACCTTGTAAATTTTCTTGTTGCTCATGTTATTCCTATAAGAATGGAAAGGTATGGAAGGATAAACTCAAAAGTGATGTCAAGTACGAATCGTACGGGATGATCCATATTTGTGGAAACACTGCTCTGATCAAGTAATTAGAAGGTGTGTACCTGACTTTGAATTTCATTTTATTATAACATTTTACCATTCTCTTGCATGTGGAGGACACTTTGGATCAAAAAGAACAACTCGTAAAGTTTTAAAGAGTAGATTTTACTAGACATCCTTATTTAGAGATGCATGCTCACTTTTTTAGCAAATCATGCGACAACTGTCAAAGGATCAACAAAATCTCCCAACACAATGAAATGCCCCAACACCCAATAATGGTTTGTGAAATCTTTGACGTGTGGGGCAAGGATTTTATGGGACCTTTTCTTTAATCTTATGGCAACATTTATATTCTTCTTGCTATTGATTATGTGTCTAAATGGGTGGAGGCTAAAGTCACCCATACTAATGATTCCAAAGTTGTGGCAGGATTTGTGAAGTCAAACATTTCTTCAGGTTCGGAATTCTGAGGGCCATCATTAGTGACAGAGAGACGCACTTCTGCAACAAAACCGTTGATGCTTTATTGAAAAAATATTCAGTTCAACATAAAGTATCTACGACTTATCACCCTCAAACAAGTGGCCAAGAGGAGACATCAAAATCAAGTCCATTTTGGATAAGACGGTTCACCCCAATCGTAAGGAGTGGAGTCTGAGACTCGATGATGCATTGTGGACATATCGAACTGCCTATAAGACACCGATCTGGATGTCTCCATACAGATTGATTTATGGGAAAACTTGTCATCTTCCTGTCAAAATTGAACATAGAGCTTTTTGGGCAATAAAGTGATGCAATATGAATTTTAATGAAGCTGGTGTGCACAAGAAGTTACAGTTACAAGGACTTGAGGAGATAAGGAACGATGCATTCGAAAATGCAGTGATCTACAAGAAGAAAACAAATGCATTCCATGATGGTCAAATTCAATGTTAAAATTTTGTTGTCGGAGCAAAAGTGCTACTGCCACTCACGACTCAAATTATTTCTGGGTAAGTTGTGTTCTCGTTGGATTGACCCCTTTGTTATTATTAATGTCTTTCCCCATAGTGTAGTCATAATTTAAAGTTTGAAAACTAGCAAAGAATTCAAAGTGAATGGGCATCAACTCAAACCATACTGTGAAGGATTTAAAAAACCTGATGTGAATCGAAAATATTTCAAAGATCCATCCACTAACTAGCCAAGGAATTTCGTCGAGCCATGACGTTAAATAAGTCGCTTTTGGGATGCAACCCATATTTTTAATTATTTTTATCTTTTTTTTCTCCTTTTCTTTTCTTTTTTCATTTTGTTTTTTTTTCCCCTTTAATTGTGTGCACTTTTGTTTTCAGGAACAATAGACTAAAAGTGGGTGTACCATAACTTGGAAATTCTAGCAGTTCGAAACCGATGATAAATATTTCACTTGGAGTTCCTGAAGAAAGCCCAATTATAATTTTATTTAGAATGGGCCATAAGAAAGGAATTTGATCCAAACATAGATGTATATTTGACAAAGCCTAAGATGAATGGGCTCAAGAGTTGGAAAATGGGATGGCCCATGGGATATATATTGATTTGAATTGCACGGTCTTTCTCATCTTCTCATCTTCTCTAACACATCTTCGCTCCTGTACTCCTCTGCTCGCCACTACCATCACACCTCTACATGTCTGGGAATGTAAAAATATTTCACACATTATCAAATAAAAGATACATCACTATATAGACTGAGAGAGTTACAACAAACTTCCTAAAATCTCTCTCAGTCAATCAATTACAAAGATACACAAAATTATACAAAATATGAGAATATATTTTATCCCTTAATACGCCCCGCAAAATCGATGTCCCATTGGCGATGGAGAGTTTTGATCGAAGAGATTGAAACCGTGTGCGGGGTAATGGCTTTGTGAGCAAGTCAGCGAGTTGATCGACTGTGTGAACATATGCAACGGAAAGGCAGCCTTTAGATGCAAGGTCTCTAACGAAATGAAGATCAATGGGTATATGCTTCATTCTGGAGTGTTGCACCGGATTGAGTGCAAGGCGTGTGGCACCCATGTTGTCGCAAAGAAAGCGATGAGGCTTTGAAGAAACAATACCCAATTCACTAAACAAATGATGAGGCCAACAAACTTCAGATGCAGCAGAAGCTAAAGCTCGATACTCTGCCTCAGTGGATGATCGAGCGACACCTCGTTGTTTACAAGAGCGCCAAGAAATGGGGCTAGAACCAAGAAAAATCACATATGCAGAGGTGGATTTACCATCACCCTAGATCTCCACCAAAATCATAATCGGTATAGGCAGTGAGTTGAAGAGATTGGTGAGACGATGATTTTTGTAATAGAAGGCCATGATAAAGTGTACCTTTCAGGTAACGAAATAAACGCTTTACAACATCCCAATGTGAAGCTGAAGGAGAAGACATATGTTGGGCTAGCTTGTTTACAGTAAACGCAATATCCGGTCTTGTAAAGGTGAGGTATTGGAGTCCTCCGATTGCACTTCGATATTCTGTGGCATCAGTGGAACCTTCGTCAGAGGACGACTTATGTGATATACGTGTAGTAAGGGGCTTGACGCCATCAAGATGAAACCTTTTAAGAAGGTCAATCTTATATTTGTGTTGAGACAAAAATAGACCTTCCCGGCAAGACGCAACTTCGATGTCAAGAAAATATGTCAAAGGACCCAGATCTTTCACCACGAAAGCATTGTGTAGATGTTTTATGAGGGCTGAAATGGTGCGAGTGCACGAGCCAGTAATGACTAAATCATCAACATAAGCACGGACCAATAGTGTAACCGATTCACGGCGGTAGATGAAAAGGGAAGAGTCGGCACGTGATTGAGTGAAACCAAACAAGAAGAATGCCGAGGAAAGTGCATTATTCCACGCACGGGGGGCCTGTCGGAGGCCGTATAATGTACGTCGTAGAAGACAGACATGTCCAGGAGAGGCAGAATCAACGAATCCTGGAGGCTGACTCATTTACACAGGAACATCCATTGAACCATGAAGGAACGCATTACTGACATCCATTTGTCGTAGCGACCAATTGAACTGAAGTGCAATGAAGAGAACGGTGTGAATTGTAGCCGGTTTTACAACAGGACTAAAAGTTTCCCGAAAATCAATACCAGGGCATTGTTGAAATACTTTGGCAACTAGTCTGGCTTTATACTTCTCAACAGAACCATCGGGATGTCGTTTGACATGAAAAACCCATTTGCATCCTATGATATTGGCACCGGATGGTGGCAGGAACTAAATCCCATGTGCCGAACTTTTGTAAAGCGGTAAACTCGTCTGTCATAGCAGCCCGCCAAAGAGGATGAGAAAGAGCATGTTTAACTGTAGTTGTTTCAAGAGTTGCTGGAATCGGGTGTTTAGTAGCCATGAGAAAACGTTTGGGCTTGTGAATGTTATTGAGACTTCTTGTTCTCATACCATGTGTACGGGCAGCAGGTGGCTGCGGAACTGGTTGTGCAGATGGTGGCGTTTCTTCAGTGGGATTGAGAGTTACAACAGGTATTTGGGCAACAGTAGTTGAGGAAGGGGCAGTAAGTACAGCTGGTCCTTGATCAACAGCAGGTGCTGATGCAGAGGAGTCACCCGACGGAGCTGACTCGGATGAATGTGCAGTTTCTGGGAGAACCGAGATGACGAGGGTCCGCTGACCAGATAACGGAGGTGATGGAGAGGTGAAACCTAAAAAAATATCTTCATGAAAATGAACATGCCTCGATAAATAAATACGGCTGGATTGCGGATCAAAACACCTGTACGCATGTTGAGATGTGGAATAACCCACAAATATGCAAGAGAGGGATGGCGGCGTTAGTTTTCCAGGCAAATAAGGACGCAACCATGGGAAGCATTGACATCCAAAAATACAAAGCTTCTGGTAGTTTGGGTCTTTACCAAAGAGAGCATGGAATGGACTTTTCTTATGCAAAACAGCAGTGGGCATTCTATTTATTAAATAAACAGCCGTTTGCACAGCGAATGACCAAAAAGATGGCGGTAAAGACACATGATGAATGAGTGCTCGATTGACCTCCAAAATATGTCGGTTACGCCTCTCAACTAGACCATTTTTCTCAGGGGTGTAAGGAGCAGTTGTAAACCAAGAAATGTCATGTTGATTAAGATACGATCGTAAAGCAGTAAACTCACCTCCATTATCAGAGTAAAAGTTCCGAATAACATGCCCAAATTGTTTTTCAACCAAATTTCGAAACTGAGGAAATATAGAAACAACTTCGGACTTAGCACGTAATGGATACACCCAAAAATAACGAGTAAATAAATCAACCATCAGTAAAAAATATTTATGACCATCCACAGAGATAACTGGTGCAGGGCCCCAAACATCCGCATAAATAAACTCCAAAGGATGAGAAACAGTAAATGATGTCTTGTAGAATGACAATTTATGAGCCTTACTCAACCGACATGAAACATAGTTCGAGTCCTCAAAACGGGAATGTTGTATTACAGGTAATCGAAAAGAACTGAGAATAAAAGAGCTAGTGTGCAAAGAAGGGTGCCCAAACCGAGCATGCCATGAAAATGAGGAGGTGTGAGTTCCAATTGCAGCATACGCCATAGGACCACCAGATGTTGTAGGGAGAAACAACTGGTACACACCCTCCTGACAAGGTCCCTTAAGTAGATGTGCCCCCGTGTTGAGATCCTTAATCACATAATAAGAAGGAAAAAATTCCATGGAGACATGATTAGCTGCTGTAAATTTACTAACGGACTAGAGATTTTGCATGGCCGTAGGAACGCACAAGACATCATTTAAAATAAACTTGCGGGTAGGAAATATAATATGTGATGTACGTACCCGTATGAGAAATGGGAAGGCATGTACCATCGGCAATGTGAACTTCGTCCATCCTATCGTATTCTGAGTGGATAGATAAATTACCCAAGTCGGACGTGAGATTGTGAGAGGCCCAAATCAACAAGTCAAGCCAAACTAGTATTAGCAGGTGAGGATTGGGCAGAGTTTGCCACAGTTGGAGGACGGCGACAATAGAGAGCATTGTGTCCTGGTTGATCACAAAGCTGACAAGTAACTTGAGAACGACCAGAAAAATTTGAATTACCTGTATTAGAGAAACGGCCGCCAAAAGAACCACGACGGGATTGAGAATTGCATGGACCAGATGAATTATTGCCACCGCGATTAGAAAAGCCACGTTGAGAGGAAGCACCGCGACTGGTCTGTTGCTGTCCTCGATAGGAATGGCCAGAACCACGGGATTGAGAACGAGCCGTATTTGCCGTAGCAAGTAATTTCCGTTGAACAGATTCCTGAGTTTTTAGAGACATTTCATGTTCGATAAGGAGATCATGTAATTCCTCAAACCTGAGAGGGGTCTCATGAGCCCTGATTGGTCCAACGATGGAGGCATATTCTGGACCAAGACCATTGATGATGAATAACGTCAAATCATCAGAAGAAATCGGCTGATCAATGAGTGCAAGCTCGTCGGCCTTCACCTTGACATAGTAAAGATATTCAGTGATCATGCGATCGCCCTTGTGGATGCGATACAGATCACTCTTCAATTGATTGACACGAGCCTGAGATTTTCCAGTAAACAAGCGATTAAGAATCGCCCAAGCATCAGCAGTCATGCTAGCAGAAGCGACCAAAGGAAGCACAGTGGCAGATAGAGATCCAAAGATGGCAGCAAGTAAAAGTTGGTCTTGACGAATCCAATTGGTAACGTCCTCAGCGTTGGAGCCGTCATCGAGGAGGGTCGGGCATTTGTTGGTGCCATCAACAAATCCTAGGATATTATGGCAGCGTAATAGTGCCACAAGATGAGCCCTCCATGAGGGATAGTTGTTGTGATCAAGTTGTATAGGAAGATGATGATGTGCTGTAATCAGCAAAATCGTTGGTCAAGAACTGGGAGAGGCAGAGGTTATCTCAGAAGTTTCAGTAATGACAGCCATGGTGTTTGGCAGAGAAAGGAGACGACGATGTGTGGTGAGTAAAGTATGTTTAGATCGCAACCTCTCGTGATACCATAATGGGAAAGTAAAAATATTTCACACATTATCAAATAAAAGATACAACACTATATAGACTGAGAGAGTTACAACAAACTTCCTAAAATCTCTCTCAGTCAATCAATTACAAAGATACACAAAATTATACAAAATATGAGAATATATTTTATCCCTTAATAATATACACCTTTATCAGAATTCCATCCTACTCTATTTCTACACCCATTATGGTGTGAACACATGGAAGCTCTACAAGTGGTCACTGTGTTCAAACCCGAAACACCAGGTCCAATTACTCCAATCGCCATGGCCTGCAATTTTGGAATCGTGAACAAGACGAGAATTATATGAGTCTTTCTACAAGAGAAGTAAAACCCACATGATATCTTGATGAGAACTTACTAGTACGATTGGGATTGTTTGACGATGTACTGAAATTGCTTAATGTCTTGGGTTTAGAAAACTTTGATGATGGGCAATTAGCCGGTATATGAGGCGTTAATGTTGGAATTTTTTAGTTCTTTAGTTGTTGAGTATGATGATAATGCAGTGCTGAAATTTTGATTGGATGGGGAATAATTGTTAGAGTATGAATAAGTTTAATGAAGCTCTTGGTCTTCCAAGTGACACACCTGATGAACTCATTATGACAAATTGTGACGCTTGGGCCGAGATTACAGTGGATAGTAGTACTTATCAGGACAAATGTTCACTCCCGAATTTTATTCGTAGTCTTATTCTTCGGTACTTGCAACAGTTGATGGCATCTAGCATGTTTGGACGGTCCACGAACAATAATTTGGTGGAAAGTGTTGAGCTTGAACTAATTTTGTTATGTTACATGAGGAACGAGTTTCGACAACCCACTTGATCCTTCGGCGCTTCAAGACAGTGCTTGACTCCCATGGGGACATTTTTATTGGTGGAAAGAATTTGGTGGAAAGTGTTGAGCCCGAACTAATTTTGTTATGTTACATGAGAAACGAGTTTCGACAACCCACTTGATCCTTCGGCGCTTCAAGACAGTGCTTGACTCCCATGGGGACATTTTTATTGGTAGTTTTGTGACAGCCATAGCTCGAAGTGCTGAGGTTTGTCTGGAAAATTGGAGACCAGATGTAGCCCCTATCACTTTGGATCTTAATCGCATTCGAAAAATGAATATTTTGGTTGGCGATAAAAATAAATTATTGTGAAAGATCTCTGTTGATGGTTTTATTGCCTTACCAAATCCTGAATTCATATCACCAATTCGGGAATTGAACATCAAGATGTCATATGACACGTTTCCTCAAAACCCGACACCACTAGCATCTCTGCCGAGTACTTTGTGTAATGTCCCGGCTTCCGGCCGTGAAATCAGCACACAAGCACAGTTGCAACGTATTGAAGAGAACCAGTGAATTCTACTTTGTTCGCCAGCTTGACCTTAGGATTTATTTGCTACTTTGTCTTTTCCATTTCATTCATTCCTTTTGTATTATATTTTGGATTTGCCTTGGGGACAAGCAATTCTTACATTGGGGGATGGGATGGATTGAAGGGATGCAAAGTATTCTCTTTAGAATAGGCTGCGCATGCATTTTAATAAATAGAAAAAGGAAAAAAAAAAACATGAAAGGAGTTGGATGAGAATTGCAATGATTTGGATGTTATGTGGATACTTGTGCTGATTATTCTTGTGGGATTAGAGGTAATGCATGAGTTAGACTTGTGAATGTGGAGATGTTGTGGTTAAAGATATTGAATTTCTAATCACTTATGTACTATTCTATGAAAGATTGTATTGCACCTGAATGAGTACTATTATTGGAAGTCAATCCTTTGAGTTTGCTTGTATATTTGGCATGCACTTCTAGTTTCCTTCAATGGTGGGTTTGAGTTGCTTACATCTTTCTGTTGAATGTCACCCCTTGGTTGGAAATAAATCAGCTTGTTTGGAGAAAAATAAATGGAGTTGAGTTGAAAATAATTGAGAAGAGAAAAGATGGTGGAAAGCGGAAAATGTTGCCTGCTCCTAGGGGTCCCAAGAAAAATCTGTAAAAGAAATATATAAAAATGCATGGACCAACCTCAGAGTGGTGTGAAGTTGCTGATTCCACCTAAAAAAAATGAGAAAAAAACAAAGGAAGAAAAGAATTAAAAAAAAAAAAGAAGGGTGATTTGACTGTTTTAATTTGCTCAACCCATGGGAATTGAAAACCAAAAAAAAAAAAAAAAGAACTGGAAGTGCAAAGCTGAGGCATGAGTAATTCTAGGTGATTGATGATCTTTTGTGGAAAGTTTGGTTGTGGTATCTTTCATGATTGTGAAAGTTAATAATCAAATTTAGTCCACTATTTGTTGATTGAAAAGAAAAGCTCTCATGCAAATCTTCTATCCTATTATGAAAACTCCCATAGTGAAGCATACCTGAGAAATAACATTTCCTTGATTTCAATCTCTATTTTGCATATAGTAGTGTTTGCTTGGGGACAAGCAAAGGTTCAAGTTGGGGGAAATTTGATGTGTAAAAAAAATATGCATAGTTTCATTGAACTATTCCATAGTTCTAATGCATTTTGTGTGTTTGCATTTGCTATTTTTCTACACATTTTCATTATATGTATTCATAAACCCCCAATCTTCGATTCTCTTGATTCAGGCTACGATTTTGAAGAACAAAATAGAGAGGAAATGCATTAGATAATAAAAATATTGTTACCCTCGCATTAGATAATAAAAATATTCACTCACACATGTTTACTTTTTCTCAATGTTTAGTTATTAAAAATATTCAAAACTAAAATGTATTTTATCCCCATCATAAAAAGACATAAGTAATGATAATTATAATAATCACAAAACATAGAAAAATACAAATAAAAACAATTGATTCATGATAACATTATATTTGGTTACCCTTTATGCAGGGGAGGGGGTGGGCCATGTGATCCAAGTCCCATATACCAACGGAGGATATACCCATTAATGAAGCCCATCCCATTAGTATTAACAGCCCTTAATATTATATTTGGATTTCTTTATCCTCCATTTTCCCTATTTATTCAGAAGAGTTAGTCTCATGTGCACGGATCTAATATCCTTGCAATCGGATTGTGCGTGGGTCGGAACGTACTGATGCGAGCTAGTCCAGCCCGCTCCTCTTTACTTTTTCGCGTGTTTTGGTTGTGACCTTCATGTTATATATATGTTAGTGTTACTTTTATGTTATATTAGTGCTACATTCGTGTTATTTTAGCGTTACCTCATTTCCAGATTTCATACCACTAGAGCTGTCAAAACGAGCCAAACCTGTTGGGTCGGCCCGCCCCGCCAAACAAAAATGGAGGGTTGGGTTGAGTAATTTTAGGTCCGTAAAAAAGTAGGTCAAAGTGGGTTTGGCCCGCAGTGGGTTAGCCCGTGGGCTTAGTGGGTTGGCCCGCCTTTATTTTTATATATTTTGTAATTATTTTTTAATTAATTTCTTATAAAAAAATAAAGAGAAATGTTTAATAGTGATGATAATTCGTACCTCATGCAAGCAATAAGTTATAGAATATTGATATGTGTTATTTATATATAGAAATTAAGAGATTTTTATGAAAGCATTATTTTAAAAAGTGTTTTCATATATTATATGTAATTAAATGTATATATATCTTATTAAATGTATATATATGTTACATATATACTAAATTTCCTTTGAAAATTTAAAAAAAATTAAAAAAATTAAAGAATAATTTGGTGGGTCGGCCCGCCTAACCCACAACCCACCGGTGGGTTGGGTTGGATTGAGATTTTGAGGCCCGCCATTAGAAAAGTCAGCCCCACCCCGCCAAATGGAGGGTTATGGTGGGTTGTGGGCCGGCCCACCCCGCCGGCCCGTATTAACACCCCTACATACCACCATTGAACTAAAATAACACGAATGTAACATTAAAATAACATGAAGGTAACACTAACATAACATGATGGTAAAAAATAATGTTAATCATACATTCATGTCATGTTAGACTGACATTCATGTTATGTTAGTGTTACGTTCATAAAGGTAAATGTAACACTAACATAACATTAAGGAATGACTATCTAGAGCAAATTTTGGTGGGTTTGAGCGCACCCACCAGACACGTGGGAACGAGTTGGGGAGCATGAAAACACGTGTAAGAGACACGTGGGACGAGTCGACCCGGGTACATGGATTCCAGATCCATGCACTAGTTGCACAAAATATTTTGTCTATTCGTAATGTATATTGATTTCCAAGTTATTGAGAGTTGAAATGCTTAAAAATACTACCTCCGTCCCGGTTATCTTTGCCACCTTTGACCGGCACGAATTCTAAGAAAAAACTGTTGACTTTGATGTGATGTGTTATTTTAATGTTTTTGAGTGGCAGTTTTGTAATTAATGTGTGTTTTTTGAGTGTAAAGTAAGTAAAATGAAAGAAATTGAGGGGTAAGGTCGTAATTTTTTTGTTGCCATTTTTGGGCTGACAAAGTTAGCTGGGACGTCAAAAAACGGAAAGTAGGCAAAGATAAGCAGGACGGAGGGAAGGCAAAGATAAGCGGGACGGAGGGAGTATTATTTTATTGTAACCTGGGTAAATATATGTTTGCTTATATGCATAAAAGATATTTATACGGTGTCACGTTCAGTTGCTCGGAACAACTTTTAATTTTTGTATGAAATATTCAATAAATTGCAAATCACATTTCACAACAAATGGGGTAATTATATTTATAGAAATTACATAAAATATAAATAATATTATTAAATATTTTGATAAATACTTCAAATGTAAACAGTAATTTAACCAAAATAATATTTAAATAATTTGCAATTGAATTTTTGAGTTAAAAATCTGAATATTCTTTGAATTTTCAGAAATTTAAAAGAAACTTACATAAATATAAATAATAATCTAAATGAAAATAATATTCAAATTTTTTATATTATGATATTGAATTGTTGATTTAGTAAAATAATAATATTTTCAAATGAAATCTGAATATTATTAAAATTTTAATAATGTTAGTATTATTAAGTAATTCAAACATATTGCTTCTTATCAAACGTATTTTAAGATATTTTACATACGAAAAAAATTAATTTAAATATTAAAATATATTACCTTCTCATTCACGGTGCTTACAACCAAAATTTTGTTGGCAAAAACTTTTATGAGTCACGTATTTTAAGATCCATGCACTTGACCTGACCCGTTCACGCGCCCAAAACGCGCCTCACACGCGCATGCACGCGCTCCCACGCGCTGAACACTTGTGCTGAACCTCACCCAAAATTCGCTCCAATAGACCAACTTTTGTGTATAGTTAGACCAACCTTTGTGTATAGTTAGACCAACCATGTGTAGGTAGGTCTAACTATATACAAAGGTATGTCTAACATATATAAAGGTATGCTTAACTATATATAAAGGTATGTCTAACATATACAAAGGTATGTTTAAGTATACATAAAGATATGTGTAACACAACGTAAAGGTATGTCTAACATAACGTAGTGGTATGTGCCAAAATTCAAAAAATCAAGCCAAAAAAGACAAGACATGGAATTTGGGCAGAACTGGTATGTTTAACATAGCTTAAAGGTATGTCTAACATAACATAAATGTATGTCTAACATATACTATTGGTATGTGATTTTTTTCAAAAATTATGAGCGAAAAAAAAAAATAGTGCGATCCCCCCTAACCCGGATCCGACCCGGATGCAGGGATCTAAGATTCATGCACCTGATTCACAAGACACTTACTCATTTTTGTTAACTCTATTTCCATGGAGCGTGGGTTGGGTTAGTTAAATGAGGTTAGATATGATTGATTATTAAGGGTAGTTTGCATCAATTTACTATTGAGAATAGTAATATAGCAATATATGTATCAATGCAATTTTGTAAGTATACAAATTGTGTATGACTAACAATATTAAATGTGTAGAACATATTCTCTTCATTTCTTTTTTTTTTTTTCCTGAGAAATCATAAGTTTTTCCTTATTTCTTAGTTATACATATATTTAAGAAAGGGGTTAATGCGCCAAACACCCCTCGTGTTTTCAAAATTTGCATCAAATCCCCTCTTGTTTCCAGAACATGTGCCACACCCCCTTTTGATATCAAAATTTGGCATGCGTGCCTCCAAATTTATTTAGTGTATTACACGCGCTTTGTATGCCCCCTTTTTTTTTTCAATCCATATTGTTTCTGTATCCTAAGTTATCATTCACTAAATAAATATCAAGCCCAACATGATTCCGTAAAATTAGTAAATCCCTTTAGAATTCATATCTTTCTTTGATCGGAACAGCTCCGGGTCAAGTGGTTCGCAACGTCACTAGCAAGAAAGTCACTGCCCCTAGACTGTTTCACGAACAGCTCATCACTGTTCAACTTCAACCCTCAGAGAAGATAGTCTACAAGTTTTCGGGGTTAATATGCCAAATCCCCTTGTGTTTAAAAAATTTTGCGCCAAACCCCCTTGTAAGAAAGAAATTGCGTAGTAAACATCTGGGTTTTCAGAAATTCAACACAGAACCCCCCAAATTCATCAAGTGTAATGCACGCACTTTAGGTAAGATTTTGGATTGTTTTTGATAAGGAAAGACAATTTCCAGAGCTCATTTTGTTATTGCATGAACTCATTTTTACTATTTCCAAAGCACATTGTGTTATTTCCAAACCAGGATTTTCCAAAGAAAATTATAAATAATCCAATCCATGTTGTTTCTCAATCCAAGAGCTCAAAATGGTATCAGAACCTGGTTTATTAAGAACTTGAAGTTATGTTTATTATATTTATGTAATTAACTATTGGTGAGGAGAATTATTTGAGAAAAATATTCTGGACGAATGTCCAAGATGTATACACTACAAGAGATATCGTCAAATTTTGATAATATATGCACAAGAACACCAATACAAAATAACATATTGGAATAATCAATATGTTAAAAAGGAACGCGCAGGAGCTGATAAACCTTGAGGCAATGTGACCAACAAGCAGCATACTATCTGGGTTTCCTTACGGTAAACCAAATGTTATATGTTGATCTGATAAATCATTACGAAGCAACCCATCAATACGATGATGACTGATGGAAGGCCCAAGTGGAAAAAGATTCTTCCAGACACCTCTAAAATTTCCAAAGATCATAGAGAAATCCAGAAGACGGTGCAGAATTATGGCAACCGCCATAATCACCTACCAACACAAGTTCATCAGAACCAAAACCAGATAGAGACGATGATAAAAAATCAGAAGGAGACTCTTGAAATCATTTATGATATTCAAAAATGGGTCAAAACTCTGAAGAACATATCAAGTTCATTCGGAGGAAAGAGACGTATAGATTTCGGGACAGTTCTTTATTTACACCAAGATAGGAAACCAATCAACTTTGTACGATGTATGACCGATGATGGAAAAATTATTGCTATCATCAAAGGAAAATCCGTCATAAACAAGTGATGGATTTGGCAAAAATAAATCTGAAAGTGTTAGGATATATATAAATATGTTTTGATGTGACAAAAACCTTAGAAAAGTAACCTTCAAAGTAATCGGCATAATCTATCTCTATCTTATAAGGTTACTGCAGGAAGGTCATTATATTACAGGAAGATGCTTTAGAGAATACTTCAAAGGGAAGTCACTGCAGAGAATGATGAAGAAGACTGGTAAACAAAAGGATACTGCTTACTGCAGGAAGCTACCTGAAGAGACCACATCAAGCATACTGCAAAGCAGCAAGCTACAAGAAGCTCCAACTACTTGACAAAGCAAGTATGAGAAGGAAGCTGAAAGTTACCAGTAGAAAGAAAGGGATTGGAGCCAATAAAAGGAAGACACTTGTAAAGTACAAAGTTGATACGTATCTAAGAAGAGCAAGCACATTGAATGCAACCGTACTATGAGGATCAGAAAAGTACTGCAAGGATCACCGCATTAAATGCCTGGGAACCTGCCATCCTTCAACGGCAGATTTCCTAATCTATAAAGAGAATAAACTGAAGACTGGATAGAGAGAGCCATGCGCGAGAGAGCGTAGGAGAAATCAAGCAAAGAGTAGAGTGTTTAGAGAGCAGAAAAGGGGAAGAAGAAAATAGAGAAATATGGAAGAGAAGAAAGCTCAGACACTCTGAACAATATTGTTTAGTCATTCAGTCTTGCAGCAAGCTACAACAGAGTAAAATGCAAAAGAAGTCAAGTCTTGCTGCAACCAGTTGAAGAAAAGATAAACCTTTTAAGGACTGTATTTGGAGTCCTTAGTGCTAGGATTAGGTTTCTACTAAGCTTTGCGCTTTCTGAGGAAGAAGGTAAGGATCCTGTGTGGGTCAGTGAGGATCCTGTGTGGGTCGATAGGAGGAGTAGGCAAGTATCTGTGTGAAGGCACTACAAGAAATTCACCAATAGACAACACTGAATAGACAACTGATTTTATCTAAAATGTTTTCGTTACTAATATTTACAACAGATATTAAGAAATTTGTTGTCTTTTAGCTTGTTTTTGCGCTAATAGACAACTGATTTTATGCTCTGTTGTCTATTGTCATGTTTTTTCGAGAATAGACAACAACTTTAACAACACTTCATATCTGTTGTCTATTAGCGTGCAATTTACTCATGTACAACTGATAATATCTGTTGTTAAAAGTGTGTTGTGACTATAAATTTATATAATTATATAATTAATATATATATATAACATACTACAAAATGTATATATTTTGGTTTAATTTATAATATAATCTTTATTATATGACTAAGTGTGGAATTAAATCCCTTAATCATGCACATTATAATATATGAGTTTTCTAAACATAATTTAATAGAACTAATGAAAATATATACATAAGTGTTGAGAAAAAAAGATCCACCCAAAACTAATGAAAATTAAATTAATTTGAATATAAATTAATAAAACTAATCAAAAAAAGAAAAAGAAAAAAGAAAAAAAAACAATTTGAAAAAAGAGGGAAAATCGAATTCCCAAACCCAAAATCCCCAAAATCCCAAAACTCATTTCAATGTTCTAGGCACAATCAACAACCCAGAAATTCAATTAAGCAATGGAGGAACTTCGGAGTTACTGTTGAACGACGGCGAAGCAGCGACGGCGAAGGCATTGTAATAGGGACACAGCGACGGCGAGAAGAAGCAGAGGAAAGCTACGTTGTTGTCTCCGAGCAGTCGACGGCGAGCCACCAGTGAATTTGAGGTCTTGCTTGAATCACCAGGTTAGTTTCTACGAAGCTAGGTTGATTATACTATGATATTTTGTTAAAAAATCGCGTTAAGGGTTCCACACTACAATCGAAGGATTGATGAGTGATTACCTAATTTCTAGGGTTCTTTCTTTACATCATTGTTTGGTGGAGAATGGTAGGAGGTCTCTATCATCCTAGTATCTGTTTGCAATAATGCATTTGAGTCTCACTGTGATTGGATTCTGTCTCATTTGAGTATCTGTTTACTGGCTTCGTACTTTGCTGTAGCTTTATTATTTGTTTCACATAGAATGAAGTTCTGGCTGCTGGTGCATTTGGATTTTGATTTCGCATTTGTGAATCTGAACTTTTAAAAATTTCCAGTGGAGAGTGTATCCAAACCCCTCCAAATCAGTGATTCGATTATTATGTGGATTTCATGTCTTCCTATCGGAAAACCAGTGCTGGATGGTGTGAAGGAAACGACATGGTTGGTTGATTTTCTGAAATTCTAGCTTTATGTCATTATTCTTACATAATTTACTCTTCAGGATGAATATATAGAAAAAAGGAGAGAAGGCAAACTTCAATTGAAAGGAATTCAGGATGGTATTATTCCAAAGGCTTTACAATCAAAGGAAAATGTTGGACGTGTGAGAGGGATTGGAGGGCATGTTACTCCAACAATGTACTTCAATTTCAGTAATTCAAAGAAGGATGTTGGTGGACACATAGTCAAGGAGTACAAGAAAGAATTATTGGAGGCAAAGAGAAAGATAAATGACCAAGATGCACGAATTGCACAATTGGAAGTTGAAAGGGAAACATGGAAAGATCAAGATGCACGCATTGCATTACTAGAAGTTGTGCTGAAAAAAAGGGAAGTTCAAGATGCACGTATTGCACAAATAGAAGCAGAGATTTATAAAAGGCATGTGGCAAGCCCTGATATTGATGAGAAAGGTAGTTGCTCAGTCAAATTTCCAACCTTTGGAAATCAGCCTAAAGCTGAAGAGGATCTAGATGATGTTGAAATTATTGAAGATGATGAGCATTTGCAGGTAAGTTGAACTACTTGTGTTCAAATTTATCATTGTATTAAAGATTATATACAATTTCATATCATGAATATGTTGATAATAGGGGAAACTGGTAGCTTTAGCATTGAAGTCATCCACTGATGTTGTGGCCTATGGAACAATCATTTCTGTCAATGTTGAACAATTGCATAACGCTACAGTTCCTAAGGGCTGCATGCGAGTCTCTATTGATGATGCAGTGAATGAATCAGCTCCTTTGCCGATTCCAATTCCAAATGAATGTGAGACAGTTGGTGATGCATTGGGAACTCACGTGGCCTGGCCAAAAGAGTTGATATTGCTACATAATGAGGTATTTCTGATTTTTTTTTGGTCCAACTAGTTGTTTTGAAGTATTTGTTTGTGAAGCACTATGTGACATGTTCCTACCTATCTTAAACTAGAAGCATGCAAAGAAAAAAAGTGTCAAACTCAAGAAGAAGAATGAATCAAATGCTCCAAAGTCATTGCACATGTTGTACCGCTATGGAGGGCATGCTTTACAAGGTTTAGACAACACTATAGCAATACCTCTTGATTCTGATGTCTTTGGTGAGGACCATACAGCTTATGTTCACTTGGAAGATATTACACATGTTTATGAGTTATCCCCGGTATCATGCACATGCATAGTTGTGTATGTTTGGTGAGTTCCTTTTGATCTATCTACATTTACAAATATGAATTTGTTTTCATAAGCTTCTTATGCTGTTGGGCTACATTTTTTCTATCTAAAATGCAGGCAACTTTGTAGAAAATTGAAAGGACAAAACAAACTTGACAGATTTTTATTTATGAATCCACATTTGCTGCCACATATTCAAGTGAACTCACAAGGTGAAGACAAGAAGACCTCATGGAAAAAAGAGCACGTGTTTTGGCAATTAGGTTGTGCCATGCGAAGCCTAATCAATTGGTCTTGGTGCCTTGCAATATAGGGTGAGTAAGAGAATTATGAATATGTGTTAAGTTTACAAACTGAAGTTTGACTATGCCCATACAATTTAACTATTATTATAACATGCTAGTGAACATTGGATTCTTACTATGATTGATCCACATAAGGAGATCGTATATATCCTAGATTCTCTTGGTCCTCGCATCCGAGATCTTGACTAGAAACATATTGTGAATATGTAAGTTGGTAGATACAACTCATTGTTGATATTAATCGGCTCAGTCACATTCTAATTCATCTAAAATTATATTCATGTCTGCAGGACAATAACATTTTTTAATGTTACCAAGCAAAAGAGAGGTAAAAAGAATCCAATATGGGAACTACTAAAGGTAAATCTACTTGTAATTGACTACTTCTTTAATGATAACTTCTTTTCATTACATTTAATTTCTAATATAGGGTCCTCGCCAACCTAATGGACTGCAATGTGGTTATTATGTAATGCGCTCAATGAGAGATAACTGAAAATGTTAAAACATTTGATCAGGCTTCACTACGATCAATAGTATTCTTCTAACATTTTCCTTATTTTCAAGTTTATTTTCTTCTGATTATCTCTTTGTTAGCAATGATTACATGAGTATGTGAGACTGGCTTGTGGTTATTCACAGTTCACACAAAAAGAATACACTGAAGAAGAAATCGATGAAGTGCGATCTGAGTGGGCGGATTGTGTGCAAGATTATATATAAGGGATACAGTTATAACTTCATATGTTTTTTTATAAGAATGAATTCATTGTGAACGACAAGTTGTGAGATTATTATAATTATATATGTTGAATAATGCAGGTGTGAGTCTTGAAGATTTCATTGAAGGATTTCATGTGAATACACTGAACAGATGCTGACTCTTTTTGATGTGTAGATATGAAGTATATTTTGGTTAGCGTGACATGTACATGCTAGGTTTAAACTATCAACTAATTAGTATGCAAAACTAGTTTTGACGTATATGATATTAGTATGCACCTTTGATGCTTTGAATCATTTAGTTTCCTACATTTTGCATACTTTAAGTAGATAACTCAGTGTATATACGTTTAACTTGTTGGGAAATTAATTGAAATGTCTATAATTTTTTTGTCTTGTTGACATTTTCAAGTATTATAGATTTTTTGTAATAATATGCAGCAATTAGATATCAATGTATTGGGAAAAGAGAACAGATTAAACATGTTGTTAAATATACTTACGACAACAGATTTTACATGTTGCGGATATCTGTTGTCCGAATTACAAACAACAACAGATATTACCTGTTGCGGATATGTTGTTGTTTTTTAAAACGACAACAGATAAAATATGTTGTCTATTACAGCCGTAACAGATAGTAAGGCCTAATAATTCGGGAAATTTACAACACTTCAGACAAAATAACAACAGTTAATATCAGTTGTCCTCATAGAAAACCACAACAGATTTTACGTGTTGCAAATATGTTGTTGTTTCTATAAACAACAACAGATAATATTTGTTGTCTATTAGCGACTTTTTACAACACCGCCATAGACATCAGATATTTTTCCAATTAGACAACAGATAATATCAGTTGTCTATTAGCGTATTTCTTGTAGTGAGGTTTGCTACTCATTTGTTAGGTTTGTGTTGTAATAGCCAGGGCTGTGTAAATCAACAAGATTAACAAAGTTCCCTCTTGAGAAGAGGCAGAGAGGATGTAGAAGGATTACTCCACCTTCGAACCTTTATATATATATGTGTCTGATGCATACGTATTTGTTTAACTGCTTATCATAATGAGAAATATATTCTCCATACTTGTGCTTTCTATAAAAGATAGATTATGTTGGGTCCCAATAAGTGTGGTAGTAGGGTTAGAGGGGAGGGGGTGAATAAGCCTACTCTAATTTCAAACTTTTCTTTCTTCTATCGACATAGTTCCAGAATCAGTAACCTTTTGGGAGGTTACTGATCAGAATGGTTGCGGAAGCTTTTTTCTTTTTTGATGTGCCAAGTATAGAAGATGTGCAACTTAACATAGAGTATGCAAGTAAAACAATAAGCACATATAGACGCATGATATACAGAGGTTCGAAGGTAGAGTAATCCTTCTACATCCTCTCTGCCTCTTCTCAAGAGGAAACCTTTGTTAAATCTTGTTGGTTTATATAGCCCTATCTATTACAACACAGATTTAACAAGTAACAAGCCTTCACACAGCTGCTTGTTTACTCTCTTAACTGACCCACACAAGATCCTACTCTACCCACCCAGGGTCCTCACTTTCTTCTTTAGAAAGTGGAAAGCTTAGCTTGACTCGCTCCTCGCACTAAGCACTCCAAGACAGCCTTTAAAAAGGTTTGTTTTCTCCTTCTTCAATTGGATGCAGCAAGCTTAGACTTCTATTTGCAGATTGAACTGTTGTAACTTGCTGCCTAGACTATGAGGCTGAGTATGCATCTTTGGGGTGTGGGGTGCTTGAGCTTTTCTTTTCTCTCTTCTTCTTTTGATCCCCAATTGGCTCTCTTTTCTTCTATATGGTTGTCCCCCTCTTTTCTACGCTCTCTTCTTGCGCTTTCTTCTGTTTGGGCATTCTCTCTTCTTCGCTCTGTCTTCAGTCTTCTTCTATTTATAGATTAGGAAGTCTGCCCGTTAAAGGTATATAGATTTCCATCATTGATAACGCAGTATTTCTTCTGACACACGTAAGCCTTTTGCTTTCCATGTGTCATCTTCTGATTGGCTCATCTTCTCTTCTCTCTACCGGTAACCTTCTGGTGTCTACCGGTAACTTTTGACTTTATTCCCATGCTTGCTTTACAGCTTCCTCCTTGCGCTCACTCTGGTGCTTCCTTCTCTGGCTTGCTCCGTCAGGTGGCTTGAGGCTTCTGCAGCATGCTGCTTCTGCAGTAGGCTTAGGCATGGTCTCTCAGGTAGCTTCCTGTTTGGTAGCTTGCTGCTTTTCTGCTTCAGCAAGTTCTCTTCCAGTAACTTCCTACAGTCATCAATATCCTAATTAGTTCACCCGATTCCTTTCCACCATTCTCTTCAGTATCCTTCCTTTGACACTTTCTCTGATCTTTATCTTTCTGCAGTAACTCTGTTGCAGTAACCTATCCCAAGATTGGTTATGCTTTAGAGTTACTTTCTTAAGGTTTTGTCTCATCAAAACATACTTAAATGTTTCCAACAGATTATCCGCTGCACAATTCTCAAGACTCTGAAGTAACCTCCCAAAAGGTTATTGTTCTTAACTCCAAAAGTTCAAGTAAGCTGCTTCAGTGAAGCGAGCTGTGAAGCTGAAAACTCACCCTTGAACTTATACTTATCAGAGCAAAAAGATTTAAAAAGATTTGAGTAGGTTTATTCATCCCCTAAACATACTGCTGCTTGGGACCAACAGAAAGATCTATATGACCTTGTCGAATCCTTCGTGGGATTAGGAATTGTCGATCTAAAGATGATCCGCTTTGGTTACCCGTGATCAACATCAGGGACCACCAGTGGATCCCAACGTAGTAGAAAGTTCAGGATCACATTATGTGGATGAACCAATGCCGCACACAGGAGATTTCACCACAAGAGAAGACCCTATTGTCTCAGGAACTCGACCACATTCCAAAAGGAGGGTACCTCGATCCCTTAAGGGAGAGCAACCCCATCTCCTTCAAACTGAGTTTTGGCCACGAAGCTTTCCTCCGAATCGGCCACAAAACTTCCTTCAAACTAAGTTTCGGACAAGAAACCCTCATCCCAACTCGAAGCGCCCAGAAACTCCTCTTAGCAGAACTGGTATGTTTAATATAGTTTAAAGGTATGTCTAACATAACGTAAAGGTATGTCTAACATAACCTATAGGTATGTGATTTTTTTCAAAATCATGTGCGAAAAAAAAAGGTGCGGTACCCTGACCCGAATCTGATCCGGGTGAGATCCATGCACCTGATTCACAAGAGACCTACTCTAAAATAAATGTGTGATATACGTAACTTAGCCTAGTAATATTATATAGATATATTTATAAGAATTCGTAACATATAATAATAGATTTTGCCACATGTACGCATACATTTGACAACATAATCATAATGGTAACATGATAATGAAATTTGTAAGAGCTGGATCCAAAAACAAAATATAATATGTCAAAAATAATAATCATAATATAATTGGTATGTATTGAATTGAAAAAAAAAAAAAAGAGTTAGTCTCCTGTGCAACTGGTGTATGTACAATTCGGGTCGGGTCCGGGTCGACCCGGATCCGCGCACTTTTATTTATTTTATTTTTTTTTAATTTTATTTTTTCACTTCAGGTTGTTACCTTTATGTTATATGCATGTGACCTTTATGTTATATAAGTGTGACCTTTATGTATAAATGTAATGACCTTTATATACTCTAACTTAGAAAAAAATGAAGAATTTTAACAAAATTTATACATATTTACGTTTATGAAATATTAGCTGCACATATATCCATCCTTAAAATGCACTGAATTTTGAAAATTTCAATTTTTTTCAAAGTTATGGATTATAAAGGTCATAATATTTGTACATAAAGGTCACAAGAACTGTACATAAAGGTTACAACAATACAACATAAAGGTCTTAATCTGAAGCGAAAAAACCTGAAAATCTTCATTTTTTTCCTAAGTTACTGAACATAAAGGTCATAACATTTATACATAAAGGTCACACTTATATAAAGTAAAGGTCACATCTTTACAACATAAAGGTAACAGCTTGAAGCGAAAAAAACAAGAAAAAAAAAAAAGAAAATCCAGGTGCGCGGATCCGGGTCGGATCGCCCCAGTTGCACCAATTCAAATCCGTGCACCTGGTGCACAGCAGCATTTGCCAAAAAAAAAAGGTTAAATTGAAAGTTACCGGTGTCAGACGTCTAGCATAACAATTAATTTTGTTTTCAATATAATTAGGGAAGGAAATCATTACACATCAATGGTTTGACATATTAGGAACAACACATATTAAGAGCTGCTTCATTATAGGCATTTTAACATTGAAGAAATGTCCATGATTACCTCATTTCTTAAAAAATAGGAAAAAAATAACCCCCACTATATATTACCCATCAATATACTCACTTTTTAAAAAAAGAGGCCAAAAGTACCCACTTTTCCAAAGTCAAATATGGACACTGACACCAATCATCATGCCTTAATTCCCTTTTTCTCTGTTACACATGGGCACAAACACATAGGGTTTTGTCACGTGTATATATGCCCACAAATCACACGAAAAGTGATATGCACAAACACATGGGGTTATGCCACGTGTATATATGCCCTTTAATCACACGAAAAGTTGTATGCACAAACACATGAGGTTATACCACGTGTATATATGCCCTCTAATCACACGAAAAGTTGCATGAAAAAACCGAAATAAAAGCTAATTTTTAAACCACACGAAAACAAATTGATAAAAGCTGAAAGTGTTGAATTTTTTTCCACTTTATATTGAGTGAAATGAATGAAAAATTCACACCCCAATCATATATCACATGTGCACAGTAATGCCAAAATTGTTAATAAATACGTGCTGCACATCGCAAAATTTTCTTGTCAAAAAATTTCATCCTTACCTCACATTGTCACAAGTATTGGGAAAAGCTTTCTGGAGATTTTCGTCGAACACGTAACGGTTAGTGTTATATTTTAATCTCTTTCATGCAATATGTGTTATTGTTTGAAGTATAATGTTTTTCGTAAATTATGTGTTGAGGTGATAATTTGAGCAAAAGAAAAAAAAAGTTTTCGTGTAACCCATAATTTCTCGGTTACACGAAAACCCTATATGTTGAAATAGTGAATACTCAAATTTGGGACTTTTCGTGTAATCACAAAGCAAGGGTTACACGAAAACTTTAAAGTTTTCGTGTAGCCTCATAAGGCAATAGGGTTTTCGTGTAACCCCTAAAATTAAGGGTTACACGAAAAGTCATCCTGTTTTCAAGTTAAAAATTTGATTTTTTAGTGTTTTCGTTTGGTATGGTTTTCTTCCCCCTAAGAATGTAACCCAATTATTTCAAAATATTATCTATATGTTGTATTGTTCAAAGTTTAACTAGCATATACGTTCAAATGTGAAATGTGTCAACACATATAGATAAAGAAATAGATAGGATGACCAATTTCGGACATGACCAATTTAGGAAATTTATATAAGATAGGATCAAAATTCATTTGTAAAACTCCAATGAGATACGATAATTTATAATAAATTTATAATTCCATAGAGGACCAATTTAACTAATGTTTTAAATAAATAAAGGAATATGAAATTTGTATGGAAATTTATATGACAAATTTCACCAATTTTATTGCAAACTTAGGTAGCCAAATTTCATTCCATATAAATCTTAAATTTAGGAAAAGAATTCTAGATTGTTTAAAGATTGGAGGATTGTAAACTTTCTTTTATTAGTAGATTATATAAATATTTTTAATCTTCATGCATATCCTATATTAAATATTTTTAATATAGGTTGAATTTTTTAATGTTTTGGAACCACGTTGTATCCATATACTGTTTTCCTGTCGTGGCAAAGATGAGTTTCAGCACTGTTGTAGTATGGTTTGGTGGATACTGGGAAGGCTTAGACTACAAGAGTGGATTAAGAAAGGTGATTAAACTTCAAAAAATTACATATCAGGAGTTGTTTGAAAAAATTGATGAAGTTGTGCGTGCTCAAGAGTGGTGGGGATATGTCATCCACTCATTAGTTGAGATTAATGGTATGATTACACGAAAGAAAATTAAGAACGATACAGATCTAGCTGGTGTATTGTCCATGATCGATGACATTCTCGTTGTATTTGTTACCCTTAAAAGTGTAAATGTTGGACCATCAACTGGCTCGGTATTCCAAACGGGTGGTCAGAGCCGCGCCGACAACGATCCTTCCTCAATTTCAGGATTTAATGTTGGATTTGAGTACATCGATCATCCATTTGGTGATTGTTCAAACATTCCAGTTGGGCTACAAAGCGACCACGAATTTCAGGCTCAATGGAGTTTACCGACTCAAGATCTGTGGGCACACTCCCCATCTTCATCCACTGGTCGGGTTGATGATAGGTCAGCTTGGGGATTTGACTTTCTTGACTTAAACCAATCACCAATCGATTATGCCATACGTCAGTACCCACATCCGGAGGAAGAAAATAAAATATGTCAGGAAGAAGTGCCCGAACATGGATACTACAACCCAGGAATTCATGACGGTATGCTATCCCGTGTTTAATCTACTTAAATAGTGTATTATTTTTCCTGATATTCAATATATCCAAGTTTTACGGTATGTGAACTCGTAATGTTTGTAGATACCAACATCGAACAAAATGAGGCATATGAGAGCTGTCATGGAGATACTGATTTCGAGCTAGATGCAGAGGTTGTAGCGCTATTGGATGAAGAGCAGACTGAGGAGCGTGAGGCGTTTATGACATACATTGGACGGCGTGACCCTGTAAATGAGTCTTCTGTTATTGAACCAGAAAGTCATGCTGAAAGCAGTCACAGGGCATCGAGCGTCAGTGCCTTAGAGCGTTGGTGGTTTATCCCTGAGATGGCCCATGGTGCTGTTGATCCAGCCGGTCCTTCTGAGATTTCCACTCATGTGTCTGCCTCACATATGCTCCATAAAGGTTCTTGCTTCAACAGCAAAGTTGAATTACAAAAAGCAGTTGGCATGTACCATCTTGAAAATCAACTTGCTTACAAAGTCGAGAGATCCGAAAAACACCGGTGGTATGTAAAGTGTGCCGTTAAAACCTGTCCCTTCGTAATGCATGCCTCTGAAAAACATGGGATTTGGAAAATTTCGAAGATTGTTCTCCTACATTCGTGTTCGTTAGACCTGATCAGTAGTGCCACACGAAGGCTTCCAGCTAGTCTTATTGGAGAGTGTTTCGTTGATACACTACGAAATGAGAATGCCCAGTTGAATGCTCGCGGCATTATGCAGGAGATGAACGATCGTCATTGTTTACAGGTCAGTTATGAAAAGGCTCTTAGGGCAAAACGGCATGCGATGACTAGGGCTTATGGGGATCCGAAGTTGTCATTTTCGATGCTTCCATCTTATCTAGAGGTGTTGAAGGTTGTAAATCCGGGAACGTACACGTCCTTTAATACTGATTGTGATGGTAAGTTCAAATTTGTCTTCTTCGCATTGGCAGCTTCTATTCAGGGCTTCCAAAGTTATGCAAGGCCTGTTATAGTCGTAGATGCCTGTCACCTGAAAGGTCAATATAAAGGAATCAGTTTCGTAGTTGTTACCAAGGATGGGAATGATCAGATTTTCCCGTTAGCAACCGGTATAGGTAGTGTGGAGAATGATGAGTCATGGATTTGGTTCTTAACACAAGTTCGAGAAGCTTTTGGATGCCCTGACCAACTGTTAATTATCTGCGATCAACATAAAAGCATCTCGAATGTCGTGCGAGCCGTAGACCCCGACGCTGCGCACGGACTATGTTGTTATCATCTGCAGCAAAATTTGGCCAAGTATGGAAAGCATCTAGTTGGGCTGTTCAAGTTGGCCGCATATTGTTATGATCCGACGGACTTTGATAGGTACAGCCACTAATCTTTACGTGAATTGTTACATCATCTTTAATTTTGACTTTGTCGTTTCATCATCTGTAGGTATATGGACACTCTCGTATCCTCAAACATTGCAGGCGCTGTCGATGCCTTAAAAAAGGCTGGTCCCAACAGATGGTCACGTGTGAAGTGCCCCGTTCGAAGATATAACTTCATGACCTCGAATGTCGCCGAGTCATGGAATTCTAGGTTAGTCTGGGGCCGAAAGCTCCCTGTTTGTTTGTTTCTTGAATGTGCCCGACGCGTTATCGAAAAGTGGTTTTATGAAAGAAGATCTGCTGCTGAGGAATGCGAACATACTCTTACAAAGTCAGTCCATGAACGACTCCAAAATGCAATGAAGGCTGGCCGTGCAATGCAAGTGAGTAAGCTGTCGCGACAGAAGTTTAAGATCACCCATCAAGGTAAGAATTTCATTGTCGATCTCTCCAACAATTCTTGCACTTGCAGGGTTTTCCAACTTGAGTTGATACCATGTTCTCATGCTTGTGTTGCAATCAGGTAAAGATCTGTAGATAATCTAGATTTACCATAGTAATTGTACATGTTTCTCATAAGCCACTTTCTAATCAATATCTCCATTAAATAGTTACGCGAATGAGTCAATATCCAACTACGTGCATCAGTTCTATTGGACGACATCATTGATTGGTATGTGGGAAGTTGAGGTGCATCCTGTGCCCGACCCAGCTGATTGGGTCATTTCTGAAGATACGTTGAACACATCTTGTCTGCCTCCCGATAAGCCCAGGCAAGCTGGTCGTCCAAGAGGGAGGCGGATTCCATCCAGTGCCGAAAATTTGAGTTCTAGACATCGTACACCTCCTGTACAAGAAGCATTCGATCATAGCACACCTGATTTAGGTGGCGAGCAGAGTCGGTGATGAAAGAAAAAATGCTCTGTATGTGGGTCTGAGAGCCACACGAAACGAAAGTGTCTTATTTTCATAGAGAGTCAACGCTTTGTGTACGATGAGTAGGCATCATTCTGTGTTGATTATTAAAATTGGGTGTGAACAATTACAGTGTGTCTTTTAAAGATTGTGTGTGGAAGTATGTAAAAAGGACTGTATTGTAGTATGAGTAACAAGGACTGCATGTAAAATATTCGACTTGTGCAACGAATAAAATGGTTGTCATGTAAAAAATTCAGTTTGTTTCATGAGAATGTCTGTCGGACTACATCAATCATCAAACTCAGGATCAGCTGAGAACTTATAAATAGTGTGAGCAACGAGTCGTCTCATGCCCCATATCCCGTGGATGATCTCTGGCCTCGAAAAAACCTCCGTCATAGCACTCTCAACGGCCTTCAACGCATACACACCACAACTGGTTGGATCCTCTTGTCTATAACACACCTCAGGCCTCCCACTGAGACAGTAGAACTGGCTGGCGAGTATGAGTGCATCTCGATGGCCTCATGCCAGCCACAGTACTGCAGAAGTCTGGACAAGATCCGACGCAATGGAATTGTTTGCCTCAAACGCAGGTCGACCAGCTCTTTATCCCATGTGTGCCGTAAGCTGTCGAATAGCACAACAGACTTCTCGTATAGATCAATCTTAGCGCCGACCCAATGTCCGTCAAGGTTCAGTACTATATACAACTGAATGACCACAAAAGGATGTCATCTCACCGTTATATCAATGTGCGAACAACAAAGGGAAAAAAAATGAAGGGAATACTTGCCTGGTTAATATCCTTCCAGTCCTTGAGATGCCTCCATTCGGGTATTTGTCCTCGTACAAAGGGCACCAGTCGATCCAGCTCATGCGTGGTGAACTCCTCTCTGACCTCTTCTACATAGGCATTGACGTCTGGCGGATCATTTCTATGCTTGGCCACCCAAATTTCCTTGCAAGTTTCCTGCACACGACATACACGTTAAAGGGTTAATCGTCCTCTTTGGGTGACCAAAGAATACAGTCCTGAACCCACATTAAAAAAGGCCGAAAGAACTTGACCCCACTTTTTGACCTCATATGTACGATCGAACTCCAACCACCTGGGTGCTGACTGTATGATGCTAAGGTACGCGTCGATTTGCTGTTCAGAACAACCAATTGAGATACATTTCAGAGTTAGGCATAAATGTAACGAATTTTGTGAACAAATACTACAAAATGAAAGACAGTACCATACCAAAATGTTCAACTGTCCATGCGGATCGATAATTGGGGTGAAAAACTCCGGGCCAACTACAAAGTCGACCCCAACATTGCGCCTGCATTGTAAAATTATTTCCAATGATTAGACAAATCAATATTATGAAGTGAAACATTAGAATAGCAAAGGAAAAATTGTGGTGAAAAACTTACTTATCGGCCATCTCACCGAGCTGGAGCCATGCATCAAAGTCATCGAAGGTCACGTCAACCCGCCGCTTACACTTGAGGTTAGTGAACGGACTCATCAAGTATTGAGATGGCTGACGACGTCGGACATGACGGATGCCTGCACTAGTGTCACGCATGCCATCATCATCTCCCTGTCTGGGCTCATGGGAAGGTGTATGGAAACTGTGGCCAGGATCGACGTACGCCGAATGATGTGAAGATGGAAGATCATGGTGCGTCACAGGCGTCCTCTGAATGCTCGTGACCATGCGCATCTGGACCAAGATCATCATGAAATGGAGGCGCGTCACCATGCTGGGATGGCTCATGGTCGTCATCCCGTCGGTGCGACGGCCCATCATCAGGCCAACTCGCCCATGGTCCACCATGATGGGGCTCATACTGATCTCGTGGTGCGTGGCCGAAATAGGTGCGTAGTTGGTCAGTGAATATGGACGGCAGCTCTGACTCCAGATGATCGAACCTATCATCTAGATGACCAATCCTCTCATCCAGTCGATTGAGACTATGATCGAACTGCGTAAACCGGTCCGTCATGAATGTCTGCATCTCTCCGAAACATCTATCAATATGCAGGGTGAGCTGACTGAACATGTCATGAATCGGTATTTGCTGGTCGGGCATCTGTGTGGGGGAAGACGTCCTCTCACGGGTAGGCTACGGTCTATGATGAAACTCTGATCTCGGACTATCAGGAACACTGGGAGTGTAACCAGCATTATCAATGTCTGGATAAGTGGGCTGAGGCATAGCTGACGCTGGATGATCTGGCTCAGATGCCGAGGATGGTGGAATTATGACACGCCTTCGACGACTCGGTCTAACGCGCACCGGCTGAATGATTGGAGGCTCTGACCTATGGGTCGGGGCTGCATCAGAAGGCCTGCTCCGACGAGTCCTACGGCCAGTAGACATATTGGACTCAGCATGGTCAGTGGTCGAGCCATGAGCAGGACGACGAGATGGGCCAGCCTGTCGGCTAGGCCAATTAGGGCGTCTAGTATAGGGGGCAACTGGCTGAACACCCTATGACAGATCATGGTCTGTCAAACCCCTAAGTGGATGATTAAGCTCCTCAGGGGTCGTCTCAAGTGTCCCAAAACATACAACATAACATAAAAGATGACACATCAAGTAAAAGACATAAAAAAACGTGTAACATTATTAACTAAGATTGTCTGGGTTGAAAATAATTCTCACCTGACCCTCAAGCGACTGTGAAACATCGATGTCAGACCTTTTCGTGGGCCACCTCAGACAGCGAGGAAACTGGTGTCCTGTATCTAGGCGACGGCCAGCGAAAGTGCTTGTAACCGGTATAGCCTCGTATGCCCATATCTGTAAAATCTTCCCAAATCAGACTAAGACAAAAATGTTTTAACACTTACACAATTTAAGATTTATGAACAACCCACGCATATAAAAGCTTTACTCACATACAAAGCAGCGGAGAACCCGTAAAAGTGATACGTGTAAGGCCTAGGGCCAGTCTGCAGTTGGATGCTCTGAGGAAGTTTATCCATGTACCGCATCAGGGTGAGATAACTGAACTTGCCCCAGGGAAACGTCTCCCAAGCATCATCATGGTCTATCAGAGTCCACACCCAATCCTCCACGTAAGTCTTTAGTAAAATCTTTCCCGAGGACGAAACAATATAAGATGAGGATCTTCGCCACTAAAATCGAGTCCCGACGGCTGTCACGAAACTCCCCAGCAATAAATCTTACTAGAAGATCATGTACCCTAATGCGAGGACTGCCTCCATGAGCGACTCGAATGTATAGACCAGACGACGGTGGACCGTGAACCCCGGATGGACTGAACTCCGAGTCTCCAAATCTTAGGCCGGTGACAAGAAAGAACCCTCTCCTTCCAAATCGGCATAAACGATCTTCTCCGATCATGAAATATCTGTCTCCCGTCCTATCATGCGTCAGTCAAACCTCGCGACTCATTAGGACATGTAAAAATGACCTGCATGTCTCTCCTTTGTTCCGTCATAACAAGAAGTGTCCGAAACATGTACGGAGAAAATCCGATACACAATCATCATCCACTTCTCTCAGCTCTGTCCCAATCTCACCCAACACCTTAAACCGCGTATATCCATTTATATACGCGACCTGGTGCTGACAATCCACTCGAACCCACTCCCACTGTATTAAAAGAAAAATAAGCTCGTAAAAATGACCGTAGAATTGTACGAGCTTATTTTTCTTTTAATACAGTGGGAGTGGGTTTGAGTGGATTGTCAACGCCAGGTCGCGTATATAAATGGATATACGCGATTTAAGGTGTTGGGTGAGATTAGGATAGAGCTGAGAGAAGTGGATGATGATTGTGTATCGGATATTCTCCGTACATGTTTCGAACACTTCTTGTTATGGCGGAACGAAGGAGAGACATGCAGGTCATTTTTACATGTCCTAATGAGTCGCGAGGTTCGACTGACGCATGATGGGACGGGAGACAGATATTTCATGATCGGAGAAGATCGTTTATGCCGATTTGGAAGGAGAGAGTTCTTTCTTGTCACCGGCCTAAGATTTGGAGACTCGGAGTTCAGTCCATCCGGGGTTCACGGTCCACCGTCGTCTGGTCTATACATTCGAGTCGCTCATGGAGGCAGTCCTCGCATTAGGGTACATGATCTTCTAGTAAGATTTATTGCTGGGGAGTTTCGTGACAGCCGTCGGGACTCGATTTTAGTGGCGAAGATCCTCATCTTATATTGTTTTGTCCTCGGGAAAGATTTACTAAAGACTTACGTGGAGGATTGGGTGTGGACTCTGATAGACCATGATGATGCTTGGGAGACGTTTCCCTGGGGCAAGTTCAGTTATCTCACCCTGATGCGGTACATGGATAAACTTCCTCAGAGCATCCAACTGCAGACTGGCCCTAGGCCTTACACGTACCACTTTTACGGGTTCTCCGCTGCTTTGTTTGTGAGTAAAGCTTTTATATGCGTGGGTTGTTCATAAATCTTAAATCTTAAATTGTGTAAGTGTTAAAACATTTTTGTCTTAGTTAGATTTGGGAAGATTTTACAGATATGGGCATACGAGCCTATACCGGTTACTAGCACTTTCGCTGGCCGTCGCCTGGATACAGGACACCAGTTTCCTCGCTGTCTGAGGTGGGCCACGAAAAGGTCTGACATCGATGTTTCACAGTCGCTTGAGGGTCAGGTGAGAATTATTTTCAACCCAGACAATCTTAGTTAATAATGTTACACGTTTTTTTATGTCTTTTACTTGATGTGTCATCTTTTATGTTATGTTGTATGTTTTGGAACACTTGAGACGACCCCTGAGGAGCTTAATCATCCACTTTGGGGTTTGACAGACCATGATCTGTCACAGGGTGTTCAGCCAGTTGCCCCCTATACTGGACGCCCTACTTGGCCTAGCCGACAGGCTGGCCCATCTCGTCGTCCTGCTCATGGCTCGACCACTGACCATGCTGAGTCCAGTATGTCTACTGGCCGTAGGACTTGTCGGAGCAGGCCTTCTGATGCAGCCCCGACCCATGGGTCAGAGCCTCCAATCATTCAGCCGGAGGCTGAGCCGGTGCGCGTCAGACCGAGTCGTCGAAGGCGTGTCATAATTCCACCATCCTCGGCATCTGAGCCAGATCATCCAGCCTCAGCTATGCCTCAGCCCACTTATCCGGACATTGATAATGCTGGTTATACTCCTAGTGTTCCTGATAGTCCGAGATCAGAGTTTCATCATAGACCGTAGCCTACCCGTGAGAGGATGTCTTCCCCCACACAGATGCCCGACCAGCAAATACCGATTCATGACATGTTCAGTCAGCTCACCCTGCATATTGATAGATGTTTCGGAGAGATGCAGACATTCATGACGGACCGGTTTACGCAGTTCGATCATAGTCTCAATCGGCTGGATGAGAGGATTGGTCGTCTAGATGATAGGTTCGATTATCTGGAGTCAGAGCTGTCGTCCATATTCGCTGACCAGCTACGCACCTATTTCGGCCACGCACCACGAGATCAGTATGAGCCCCATTATGGTGGACCATGGGCGAGTTGGCCTGATGATGGGTCGTCGCACCGACGGGATGACGACCATGAGCCATCCCAGCATGGTGACGCGCCTTCATTCATGATGATCTTGGTCTAGATGTGCATGGTCACGAGCATTCAGAGGACGCCTGTGACGCACAGCCGATCGCCATGATGGTACCCTTTGTAGATACGCATCGTGATCTTCCATCTTCACATCATTCGGCGTACGTCGATCCTAGCCACAATTTCCATACACCTTCCCATGAGCCCAGACAGGGAGATGATGATGGCATGCGTGACACTAGTGCAGGCATCCGTCATGTCCGACGTCGTCAGCCATCTCAATACTTGATGAGTCCGTTCACTGACCTCAAGTGTAAGCGGCGAGTTGACGTGACCTTCGATGACTTTGATGCATGGCTCCAGCTCGGTGAGATGGCCGATAAGTAAGTTTTTCACCACAATTTTTCCTTTGCTATTCTAATGTTTCACTTCATAATATTGATTTGTCTAATCATTGCAAATAATTTTACAATGCAGTCGCAATGTTGGGGTCGACTTTGTAGTTGGCCCGGAGTTTTTCACCCTAATTATCGATCCGCATGGACAGTTGAACATTTTGGTATGGTACTGTCTTTCATTTTGTAGTATTTGTTCACAAAATTCGTTACATTTATGCCTAACTCTGAAATGCATCTCAATTAGTTGTTCTGAACAGCAAATCGACGCGTACCTTGGCATCATACAGTCAGCACCCAGGTGGTTGGAGCTCGATCGTACATATGAGGTCAAAAAGTGGGGTCAAGTTCTTTCGGCCTTTTTTAATGTGGGTTCAGGACTGTATTCTTTGGTCAAACACGTTTTTTGGTCACCCAGAGAGGACGATTAACCCTTTAACGTGTATGTCGTGTGCAGGAAACTTGCAAGGAAATTTGGGTGGCCAAGCATAGAAATGATCCGCCAGGCGTCAATGCCTATGTAGAAGAGGTCAGAGAGGAGTTCACCCCATATGAGCTGGATCGACTTGTGCCCTTTGTACGAGGACAAATACCCGGATGGAGGCGTCTCAAGGACTGGAAGGATATTAACCAGGCAAGTATTCCCTTCATTTTTTTTTCCTTTACTGTTCGCACATTGATATAACGGTGAGATGACATCATTTTGTGATTATTCAGTTGTATACAGTACTGAACCTTGACGGACACTGGGTCGGCGCTAAGATTGATCTATACGAGAAGTCAGTTGTGCTATTCAACAGCTTACGACACACATGGGATAAAGAGCTGGCCGACCTGCGTTTGAGGCAAACAATTCCATTGCGTCGGATCTTGCCCAGACTTCTGCAGTACTGTGGCTGGCATGAGGCCATCGAGATGCACTCATACTCGCCAGCCCAGTTCTATTGTCTCAGTGGGAGGCCTGAGGTGTGTTATAGACAAGAGGATCCAACCAGTTGTGGTGTGTATACGTTGAAGGCCGTTGAGAGTGCTATGACGGAGGTTTTTCCGAGGCCAGAGATCATCCACGGGATATGGGGCATGAGACGACTCGTTGCACACACTATTTATAAGTTCTCAGCTGATCCTGAGTTTGATGATTGATGTAGTCCGGCAGACATTCTCATGAAACAAACTGAATTTTTTACATGACAGCCATTTTACTCGTTGCACAAGTCGAATATTTTACATGCAGTCCTTGTTACTCATACTACAATACAGTCCTTTTTACATACTTCCACACACAATCTTTCAAAGACACACTGTAATTGTTCACACCCAATTTTAATAATCAACACAGAATGATGCCTACTCATTGTACACAAAGCGTTGACTCTCTATGAAAATAAGACACTTTCGTTTCGTGTGGCTCTCAGACCCACATACAGAGCATTTTTTCTTTCTTCGCCGACTCTGCTCGCCACCTAAATCAGGTGTGCTATGATCGAATGCTTCTTGTACAGGAGGTGTACGATGTCCAGAACTCAAATTTTCGGCACTGGATGGAATCCGCCTCCCTCTTAGACGACTAGCTTACCTGGGCTTATCGATAACGCGTCGGGCACATTCAAGAAACGAACAAACAGGGAGCTTTCGGCCCCAGACTAACCTAGAATTCCATGACTCGGCGGCATTCGAGGTCATGAAGTTATATCTTCAAACGGGGCACTTCACACGCGACCATCTGTCAGGACCAGCCATTTTTAAGGCATCGACAGCGCCTGCAATGTTTGAGGATGCGAGTGTCCATATACCTGCAGATGATGAAACGACAAAGTCAAAATTAAAGATGATGTAACAATTCACGTAAAGATTAGTGGCCCTACCTATCAAAGTCCGTCGGATCATAACAATATGCGGCCAACTTAAACAACCCAACCAGATGCTTTCCATACTTGGCCAAATTTCGCTGCAGATGATAACAACATAGTCCGTGCGCAGCGTCGGGATATACGGCTCGCACGACATTCGAGATGCTTTTATGTTGATCGGAGATAATTAACAGTTGGTCAGGGTATCCAAAAGTTTCTCGAACTTGTGTTAAGAACCAAATCCATGACTCATCATTCTCCACACTACCTATACCGGTTGCTAACAGGAAAATCTGATCATTCCCATCCTTGGTAACAGCTACAAAACCGATTCCTTTATATTGACCTTTCAGGTGACAGACATCTACGACTATAACAGGCCTTGCATAACTTTGGACCCCCTGAATAGAAGCTGCCAATGCGAAGAAGACAAATTTGAACTTACCATCACAATCAGTATTAAAGGACGTGTATGTTCCCGAATTTACAACCTTCAACACCTATAGATAAGATGGAAGCATCGAAAATGACAACTTCGGATCCCCATAAGCCCTAGTCATCGCATGCCGTTTTGCCCTAAGAGCCTTTTTGTAACTGACCTGTAAACCATGACGATCGTTCATCTCCTGCATAATGCCACGAGCATTCAACTAAGCATTCTCATTTCGTAGTGTATCAACGAAACACTCTCCAATAAGACTAGCTGGAAGCCTTCGTGTAGCACTACTGGTCAGGTATAAAGAACACGAATGTAGGAGAACAATCTTCGAAATTTTCCAAATCCCATGTTTTTCAGAGACATGCATTACGAAGGGACAGGTTTTAACGGCACACTTTACATACCACTGGTGTTTTTCGGATCTCTCGACTTTGTAAGCAAGTTGATTTTCAAGATGGTACATGCCAACTGCTTTTTGCAATTCAACTTTGCTGTTGAAGTAAGAACCTTTATGGAGCATATGTGAGGCAGACACATGAGTGGAAATCTCAGAAGGACCGGCTGGATCAACAGCACCATGGGTCATCTCAAGGATAAACCACCAACGCTCTAAGGCACTGACGCTCGATGCCCTTTGACTGCTTTCAGCATGACTTTCTGGTTCAATAACAGAAAACTCATTTACAGGGTCACGCCATCCAATGTATGTCATAAACGCCTCACGCTCCTCAGTCTGCTCTTCATCCAATAGCGCTACAACCTCTGCATCTAGCTCGAAATCAATATCTCTATGACAGCTCTCATATGCCTCATTTTGTTCAATGTTGGTATCTACAAACATTACGGGTTCACATACCGTAAAACTTGGATATATTGAGTATCATGAAAAATAATACACTATTTAAGTAGATTAAACACGGGATAGCATACCATCATGAATTCCTGGGTTATAGTATCCATGTTCGGGCACTTCTTCCTGACATATTTCATTTTCTTCCTCCGGATATGGGTACTGACGTATGGCATAATCGATTGGTGATTGGTTTAAGTCAAGAAAGTCAAATCCCCAAGCTGACCTATCATCAACCCGACCAGTGGATGAAGATGGGGAGTACGCCCATAGATCTTGAGTCGATAAACTCCATTTAGCATGAAATTCGTGGTCGCTTTGTAGCCCAACTGGAATGTTTGAACAATCACCAAATAGATGATCGGTGTACTCAAATCCAACATTAAATCCTGAAATTGAGGAAGGATCATTGCCGACGCGGCTCTGACCACCCGTTTGGAATACCGAGCCGGTTGATGGTCCAGCATTTACACTTTTAAGGGTAACAAATACAACGAGAATGTCATCGATCATAGACAATACACCAGCTAGATCTGTATCGTTCTTAATTTTCTTTCGTGTAACCATACCATTAATCTCAACTAATGAGTGGATGACATATCCCCACCACTCTTGAACACGCACAACTTCATCAATTTTTTCAAACAACTCCTGATATGTAATTTTTTGAAGTTTAATCACCTTTCTTGATCCACTCTTGTAGTCTAAGCCTTCCCAGTATCCACCAAACCATACTACAACAGTGCTGAAACTCATCTTTATCACTACAGGAAAACAGTATATGGATACAACGTGGTTCCAAAACATTAAAAAATTCAACCTATATTAAAAATATTTAATATAGGATACGCATGGAGATTAAAAATATTTATATAATCTACTAATAAAAAAAAGTTTTCAATCCTCCAATCTTTAAAAAATCTATAATTATTTTCCTAAATTTAAGATTTATATGGAATGAAATTTGGCTACCTAAGTTTGCAATAAAATTGGTGAAATTTGTCATATAAATTTCCATACAAATTTCATATTCCTTTATTTATTTAAAAAATTAGTTAAATTGGTCCTCTATGGAATTATAAATTTATTATAAATTATCGTATCTCATTGGAATTTTACAAATGAATTTTGATCCTATCTTATATAAATTTCCTAAATTGGTCATGTCCGAAATTGGTCATCCTATCTATTTCTTTATCTATATGTGTTCACATATTTCACATTTGAACGTATATGCTAGTTAAACTTTGAACAATACATCATATAGATAATATTTTGAAATAATTGGGTTACATTGTTCGGGGGAAGAAAACTATACCAAACGAAAACACTAAAAAATCAAAATTTTAACTTGAAAACAGGATGACTTTTCGTGTAACCCCTAATTTTAGGGATTACACGAAAACCCTATTGCCTTATGAGGCTACACGAAAACTTTAAAGTTTTTAAAGTTTTCGTGTAACCCTTGCTTTGTAATTACACGAAAAGTCCCAAATTTGAGTATTCACTATTTCAACATATAGGGTTTTCGTGTAACCCAGAAATTATGGGTTACACGAAAACTTTTTTTTTTCTTTTGCTCAAATTATCACCTCAACACATAATTTACGAAAAACATTATACTTCAAACAATAACACATTGCATGAAAGAGATTAAAATATAACACTAACCATTACGTGTTCGACGAAAATCTCCAGAAAGCTTTTCCCAATACTTGTGACAATGTGAGGTAAGGATGAAATTTTTTGACAAGAAAATTTTGCGATGTGCAGCACGTATTTATTAACAATTTTGGCATTACTGTGCACATGTGATATATGATTGGGGTGTGAATTTTTCATTCATTTTAATCAATATAAAGTGGAAAAAAATTCAACACTTTCAGCTTTTATCAATTTGTTTTCGTGTGGTTTAAAAATTAGCTTTTATTTCGGCTTTTTCATGCAACTTTTCGTGTGATTAGTGGGCATATATACACGTGGCATAACCCCATGTGTTTGTGCATACAACTTTTCATGTGATTAAAAGGCATATATACACGTGGCATAACCCCATGTGTTTGTGCATATCACTTTTTGTGTGATTTGTGGGCATATATACACGTGGCAAAACCCTATGTGTTTGTGTCCATGTGTAACAGAGGAAAGAGAAAAAGGGAATTAAGGCGTGATGATTGGTGTCAGTGTCTATATTTGACTTTGGAAAAGTGGGTACTTTTGACCTCTTTTTTTAAAAAGTGGGTATATTGGTGGGTAATATATAGTGGGGTTATTTTTTCCCTATTTTTTAAGAAATGAGGTAATCATGGATATTTCTTCTAATATTATATTGGGAGTTTATTTTGTCCTAATTTATAGCAAATAGGCTATATATGGCCTATGTCCCTTTTAACATTTTCTTAAATTTATATATGTAACTTATTCCATTTCCTATTGCATAAATGAAATCCTTTATGCTAGCTACTTCATTTGTACTTTTCCAAAATCCCTAAAAAGCTGGAATGTTACTTAAAATAACGTTTACTCAAAATCCTCAAATTACGTTTTTCTTTTAAAAAGAAAAATGTATTCAATTTTCTACTGCATAAATGATAAATGGAAATTCTTTATGCTACTTCATTTATTTGTACTTTTCTAAAATCTCAGAAAATCCACCTAATTGATTGCTTCGACCAAGACCAAACCCTCCTAATCCAAATTTTAAACTCACCTTGGAATACGAGTCTTACTCAAACCATCAACTCAACCACCGATCCAAACACCCAATTTAAACCAGAGTTGTTTACAAAGTGGAAATGGCTCATTTAACACATTTTCTTAAGTTTTTACCTAAAATACCACAAAGTTATAAGAGTTGACCAACATATCACATTTATTATAATTTATGCCCAAAATACCACAATTAACTTTTTAAAAAGGTGGGTCCTTTTTAAAGTCAACACAAAAAGTTAAAAAGTAAAGTGGTGGCAGTCTTTATTAGTGGTGGCAGTCATTATGAGACATTGGTTGACACATGAATTTTTGAAAATAATAAATCAGCTTTATTGAGATATGAATATCAGTTTTATTGAGACATGAATTTTCGTGACTCATAAATATGTAATCTCCCTTATGTGGAGTGAAAAAAATTCGTGATTGACATGTCACATTTCACAAATGGTAATTTCTTCCTTTCACTCCAAATTGAGTCGAAGTCGAATTTTCGTGTAACACCTATCGCTAGACTTTTCGTGAAATTTCGTGACATGAATTTTCGTGTATTTTTGTGACATGCATTTTCGTGAATTTTCGTGACTTATGCATTTTCGTGTAAGCATGAACTCATTTCAGGGGAACCCAGTTTTGTCCTAGTTTTCTAAACATTTTCGTGTATGGATGAATTTTCGTATAGGGAAGAATTTTCGGGTAGGCATGAACGCAGAAACACAGTTATTTAACTTAATTTCTGGAACTATATCCTATAAATCTAAACACATACATATATTCAAGCACATGTTCGTGTATTTTCATGTGTGACAAACAGTTTTCGATCACATAAATTCAACAAAATTTCAAGCACATGATTCACGAAAATGGAGAGGGGGCAGTTTACTAACCTTTATGTGTTCAAGGATATATCCACACGGAAAAGGAAGATGGCGAATATCATGAAATATGCACTCCAAAATCCATGAAAACTGGTCGTCTTTTTCGAGAGAGAGAGAGAGAATTTTCGTGACAAAGAGATTGCGATTTACTGCAATTTCGTGTTTGAATTTACTGCCCCAATAAAGCAGATTTACGGCCCCAAATAAAGTAGATTTAATGTCCCAATAAAGTGAAAAACAGTTTTTTGACCTTTTGAATTGACTTTGACAAGAAGTCAATTATGGTATTTTGAGCACAAATTATAACAAATGTGGTATTTAGGTCAAACACTAAAATAATATGTTATTTTGAACACAAACTTAAAAAAATGTGGTATATTGGGTCTGGTTCCCTTTTTTCAAATGTCAATGAACTAAATCACACTATAATTTTTTCCGGCTTATGCATCAAAATATCATGTGTATAATTAACATCTTATATTAAGGAATTAATAACCTTAATAAAATCGAAAAGAAAATAGAAAAGTTGCAAAAAATCGATTAATAAATTCTCAAAAGCAAGCAAAACAAAAGCACCAACACAAAATATTGGGACCCAAACAAACTCACCGTGGCCAAATTTTCAAGGATCATATCCCATGAGTTCCTTTCGCCGCCATTAACGAACCTGAAGTTATCATTCACCATTTCGCAGTTAATCAGAAAATCTCTGCTGTAAACCACCACCTCCCTCACCGCAAACACCTTCTTCCACATCTCCGCCGAGTCGGACTTTTCCAGATCCCTCACACACGCCGTCAGATCCTCCGCCGCCGCCTCGATCCAAGCCGTCAACATCCCCCGCTCGTAGCTCTCCACGTCCGGGTCGACCGGCAATATCTCCAGCATTCCGGTGAGTTGACTCGCCGCGTGGCTCAGCGAGCTCGAGCAGTTTCCGAACGAAATCGAAGAGAGTTTTTGGAGAGAAGATTCTAGAGAGAGAAGGAAAATGCGGTTGGGGGTTGTGTTGGATAGGGGTTTGATTTGGGAGGTTAGGAGAGATATGCAGTAGGATTGAGATTCAGATGGGGCGCAAAATAGCTGAAGAGCTGGATTTGAATGGGAGGATTGGGAATTGATTTTGTGGACGAGGGAGACGATAATTCCTCCGATGATTAGGGTTAAGAGGATGATTAAGGAGAAGAAAGTGAGGATTAGGAATTTGTTCCTTGTGCGGAGAGATGTGAGATGGTCGTCTTTGTGCAGGAGCCTGGAGCTTGAGCAATCACCCATGGCTGCTATTAATTAACGCTTTCAAAATGGGAGCTAACCAATATTTGTTGGATCCCAAATTTGGATTTCAAGTCTCTCTTTTCTTTATTTGTGACTTTTTAAAAAGACAACATCTAATAAATAATACACCCTCCCCGTCCCAGCTAACTTTGTCTACTTTTCTTTTTTTGTTTATCTCAACTAACATTGTCAACCCAAAAATAACAAAGAAAAATTTACTCCCTTACCCTTCCATTTCTTTCATTTTACAACTTTTGCACTCAAAAAGCACATATTAATTACAAAATTACCACTCAAAAATATTAAAATAACACATCACATCAAAATCAACAGTTTTTTCTTAAACTCCGTGCGATCAAACCGTGGCAAAGACAAGGGGGATGGAGGGAGTAATACATAATTTTGTTAGAGCGTGTATAACAATCTAAAAAATACAAGTTATATTTAGGCTCTGTACTTCACCTACTTATACCTCATCATTTCATTAACTTCACCATTTCATTAACTATAACTCACATTTTTAACTCCTCCAAGCATATTATTAGTTAAACACTGTTTACAATCAAATCACAGTTTTTGATTTACCTCATATTAATTTTATATTATTAAATTTAATTTAACTATTTTTATTATTTAAATAATTTCATAGACTTGATACTGAATTAAGTAAATATTAATTTTTTAAAATTATATTTTTTTCAATATGTAAAACAATTTTTATTAAGTTTTTTCGTAGTATTTCAATGAAGTACTAAAAACTCAATTTATATATTTGAGCAAATTTATAACCATAAAATAGTTATTATAAATTCAAACAAGTAGTATATCAAGTTAAACTAGAACATACTAAAGTAGTACATTAGATTGAAAAAGTCTTGAAGATAATTAATTGAAAATACAGACTAAAACATTTTTTGATAATAAAATGATCTTCCGATTATTGTCTCTCTGTATTGGTATGTGTTCAAATATGCTCAATTAAGTCCACACGGAGTTGGTGATGAGTTGTGTTTGAACGTAGTTCAGAATTAATTTGTATATAGTTGGCAAAATCTCGTGTGAGTCTTTGTATTGGTTGTGCAGGCTCATCAATTTCATCGGAATTCCAATGAGAAATCATTTCTCCCTCATCTTCTACAATCATGTTGTGCAAAATAATACATGATAACATTATCAATTTCAATTTTTTCCTATAGAAAAAAAATGAGCCAGACCCCTGACAATAGCCCATCATGCTTGCAGCACCCCAAATGATCATCTATTTGGGTCCTTCCTTGCAGGTTCTTGTCTTTCCTTATATAATCATCTATTTGGGTCATGTTTCATGGAAAAGTCTTGACGAAAGTCGACCATTCCGGATAGATTGGATCAGTACGATAATATGAGTATAGTGTGTGCCATTCACACTATAATGCATCGTCAGTCCGTCCCCAAGTAAAACATGGTTGAACAAAGTCGATTCATTCAACACATTAATGTCATTGCGAGAACTTGCAACCCCAAAAAAGGCATGTCATATCCACAAATCCTGTGATGCGACCGCTTCAAGCACAACTTTTGGAGGTCTATGGCCTCTAGAAAATTGACATTTCCAAGCAACTGGATTGTTCTTCCACTCCCAATGCATGCAATCAAGACTGCCCAGCAAACCCGAAAAGCCATGTTTGGACCCGTGAAGTTGTAGAAGACGTTGAACGTCATTGTTATTCGGCCTTCTCAAATATCTGTCACCATATATTGAATAAATACATTCACAATTTAAATAGGCATCTTACAGCGGTAGAATTTCCCATACGTAAGTACTCGTCAAGGCTGTCAGCAAGGGTTCCATATTCCAATTGAGGAATTGCGGCAGTGCATTTTTGTAATGGTGAGAGACCTTGTCTACTTGTAGCATCGGGCCTTTGTTGAAATTTCATCGAATTAATCTCCAATTTGTTAACTATGCACATGAATAAATCTCTACGCATGTGAAATCATCACCGAAAGATATTGTTGGTCCCAAATATGGTGGTAGTAGGCTTAGAGGGGGCGGGTGAATAAGCCTACTCCTATTTCAAAACTTTTCTTCTATTCTGTCGGCTTGGTTGCAGTATCAGTAACCTTTTGGGAGGTTACTGATCAGAGTGGTTGTAGAAGCTTTTCTCTCATAAGAGCCTAGTGTTGGTCCCAAGTGGTAGTAGGCTTAGAGGGGGGGTGAATAAGCCTACTCAAAATTTTCAATTTTTTCTTCTGAAAGCGACACACAGGCAGTTTACAAAGCACTAACTATCCTGAAGGTTACTACTTGAGCAGTTACCTTAAACTTTAAGACAACATGAGATTTATGCACAACGGAAATACATTTCACGTAGAGCTTCTTTTCTGAAAGACAGATATTATGCTTATAAATAATATGCAAATGATAAGAGCAGATAAGTAATAATATCACAAGATTAATGAAAATAGCACAGTAAGGAACACAACGATATATAGAGGTTCAAGGGTGGAGTAATCCCTCTACGTCCACTCTTCTCCTACACAAGGAGGAACTTTTGTTAAGTCAAACGATTGATTTACACAAGCTCCACTTAGACAACCTAAACCTGACAAAGACTGTCAGTCTCTCCCACACAGGGTTACTGCACAGTAACCAAACTCCCCTAGCCCACACAGAGCTCTTGTTCTTCTAACTAAGAAAAAAAAACTTGATCAGGAACTCCCTCTGATCAAACAACTCCTTTACAGTCTAAATAAAAGAAAGAATTCAACAACACAGATAGCAAGCTTAGAAACGATTGAGCTCTCAAAGCTAAGGATAGCTTGCTGCTAGACTAGACTTGAAACTTCTATGAATTTGTAGATGATCTTTGATAGCTTGAGCGTTTTGATCGCAAGAGTTTCAGGTGCGTTTCATGTGCCAGTCTTCCAACATTTATAGGCGATTCAAATATTTGTCCGTTGGAGAGAGTGAACCTTCTTTGTAGCTTTTCGTAGATTAGAGTGGCAGTTTATGCTTTGTTCGTACACTAATCGTTGAGGGTGTACGTGACTGATGCTGCTATCGTCATACCAAGTCTGACTTCTCTGCAGACTTCTTTTTTGCTTTTTAATACGTGTCATAACTTGATTGGTTGCAAATGCGGCTTGTGCCTAACGTTAACCTCGTACACGCTTTTCGAGGTAACTGCTACAGAATCAGGTTGCTGATGCTTCCTGATACTTCAGTTATCTTCAACTCTCATTTTGTTCGTCTGGTAGTCAGTGACCTTCAGTAACCTTTAGGGGTCATTCACTTTGGTGGTCGGGATTGTTTAGTGTTGTTTAAAAAAGTGGGATTGCACTGTTCGATTAGGACTAAAATATGTTAATTTGAGTGTTTGGTATGTAGGTTATGTTATGGGTTTATTGTAATTTTTTGTTTGGTATGAATGTTTGTAAGTTTGGTAAAGTTGTTTTTTTTTTTAAATTGTTGTTTGGTAAATAGGTTATAATGTTTAAAATGTGAAAATACCTAAATGCCCTCATTCTATATTTAATTGAAAATTTAACATTTTTATTTTTAAATTAAGAATGCAATTGAAATGGTGGAAAAAAGTCTCCGATTCCCAATTTCGAAGATCCCTAATTCGTCTTCTTCCACTTTGCCGAGGTAATTCATGGTCATTCTTCCACCCATGTAGTGAAGCATCATCCCGGCATTATCTATTATCGGCGGACATCGAGTAATATTTCAACTGTTTTGAATCTTGATACACCAAAAGGCTTGAATGCTTCTAAAATATTGTTTTTTTTTCCAAATTCGTAGAGACCAAAATCGATTGGGCATGTTTGTTTTAATATCTAGGCTGCCTAAGGATCGAACACCAAATAGTTTGACAAAAGTGTTTGCCACGGCTGTGATTGTAGCATAGGGCAGCTAGGGTGAAAGATTTTAGATGAAGTCCCCAACGTGTACGTGGTTTGGTGCCCCTCCGTTATGTCGACGAGGTAAATTCTATTTCAATTCAAATGTTCGACGATTGATATTCATGGTTTTTGTAAAGTTGAGATCATGTTTGGTAAAACTGTGCATTTTGCATTGTGAGTTGGCACTGAATTGCCAAGTTTCTTTCTTAAGTCCACTGGTAGCCAAATTAACAAATGAATTTCATATTTAATTATTAAGCATTATCAAAATTTCACCCATCTGTTTTGAGTTTTGAAACATATCATTGTAGAAGTATTATTGACCAACCCAACATGGATTCACTGGTTTGGATGAATGATTGATAATTTGATAAAAAAATGTTCGATGGTATGACTTTGAATCTGATATAATTGTTGAAATTGATGAATTGTTGTTCTGTGTACTAGTTCGAATGCATTTACGAATGCCACATCTAGTGGGAATGAACAAGAAACAGAATTTCCGATGCGTTGTAGGCATATGATTCCGATGCAAGTGCAAACTTCTGTAAAAAAGAATCTCATGCGACGTTTTATAACATGTACTTTTAGAGGGGTACTTTGTTTCGCACTTCGTTCAAAATTCTTATAAACCTACTCCATTGACATTTTTCATGACACTTACTTTTTGTTGCCATTGAATCGAGTATAGAAAGAAGCTTGTGGGGTGTTCGTTTTGTTGGAGTCGCAGCTTGAAGGACGTGCTCGAGATGTTGCGATTGAGTTCCTTGAAAAGATTGCTCAGTTGAGGTTGGAGCTTACGTGTTCCCAAGCTCGTACAAGAAAATTGGAGACTTGTATCATCGTACTACTATTTGTGTTTATCATCACGGTCGTAGTCCTTCTACACGCTGACACTACCACTAAGGTGCGTGTGTCTCATGGGATTTGTAAGATGTAATCACGCATGACATGCAATGAATTAGGTAGTAAAGTTCAACGTATGTTTGACACAAGCACATGAATTAGGTAGTAAGGTTCAACATATGTCTGAAATAGAACTATGACACTTTTTTTTGAGGCCATGTTTGAAAGCACATAAATTGTGTGTATGATTTCTATTTTCTCAAATCAGTTGGACAATCAAATTAACATTGATATATGTATCCCATAAATTGGCATAATTAGCTATGAATTCAAGCCTGTTATTCAAGAATGATGATTGATGATCTCAACATATCAAATGTGAACATGTAAATTAAAGCTATGTTTGAATTTAGTTTTAAACAGAAAGTCACAATTTCTAACTTCACTTCACATAGTAATGTGATTTTCCTGTCCAATTTCAAAACTATGAATTCTGTTTATTTAGACATTAATCTTGCTTCCCATGATTAACATTGTTCTGTTTAATGTTGTTTGCCAATTTTCTTTTTAACAATATGTGTTCATTTTTAGGTTTTATATTTTAAATATCTCTATCCAATTGATCATAAATTGAAGTTCACAGTATTTCAGCATCCCACTTTCTGCTATTCTTCAAAAGGTATACATTTCTCAAGAGTTTAAGTTGTTTACTAAATCCATCCATTAATATACATTTATCAAGTAAAGCCGTTTCATCGTAGAAGTTTATATTAATTCTCATGTGTGCTAAAAAAGTTAATATTCTCAACACTACTCAAGTAATGCAGGTTTCCCAACATTCAACAAGTTCATTCCAGTCTATACATTTCTCCATTAATACTAACAATGCAATATCTAGATTTAAAAGAGACAATTGTATCCAAAGGTGTAAGTGTGTTGTGAGTGAATTGAAAACAAAAGATGACCCATTTGACAGTTTAGTATTGAATTATGCAATGAATTGGTTGAAATTGCAAACAAGATCCACATCCCATACTAATATTCTGCCACTTTTAAACACCACAATCGGTATAACCCAAAAAACAAAAAACCAACAGGAAACCAAGCTTCTTCCCATAAATTTGTCAGATTCAAGTTGTTGAATGTTCGAATATTGGACAATGTCATTCAAGGGTATGTGCACAATGCTATTTCAACAAAAATAGGAATCGAAGTTCCATCAACAATCAAGATTTGGGAGTTCTATTTGCAGAAATTCAGAAATTGGAATCCGAACACGCATCGATTCAAAACGGTAGTGATTCGGTCTTTGTATTACCTGAAATGGAGGGAAAAGATGATTTCCCGATGGAGACACCACCGTCGTAGCTCCTCAGTCGTCGTGTCGGTGTTGTTGCTGCTCAGGGGAGTGAAGCCGTGTCGGTGGATCGGGGTAGGGTTTGGGTGGAAAATATGTATATATGTTGTGGCGAAGAGGTATTAGCTCGAAGTAGAAGGGCATATCAGTACTTCTGGTATGAATAATTAGGGTTCTTTGGTCATTTCCTCCAAGGATATTGTAGGGTTTGGACTAAACCCACCAAATTTGGTGGGTTTAGTATTCCTCCGTTAAGAGAGCCCAATCATCCAAATAGTCCAACCCAATCCCAAGGAATTTTTAAAAACCCAGGTTGCCATCCTTTCAAAGTAAACATGGGTTTATGCTGGATTTTAATCCCTATCCAGCCTAAACCCATGAAGTAAACATGGCCTTAGTGTCCTCGGGTAGTATGGCCAGTATCCTTTTTGAGCAGCCTGCTGCTGATATGTATTCTTGTATTTTCTCTTCGGTTTATATGCAGCAGGGCCATCATGCTCCATTCTTTTGATCTCCAAGCATCCTGTTCCTATACTTAGAAATATTTTACAACAGAATTTAATACATAGGATCCTAGGCCCTAATCTATTACATGTTTTGTCATTCATCAAAATCTTATACAATGTTCCATACACCTAGTATAGAAGATGTACAACTTAACATAGAGTTATGCAAGTAAAGCAGTAAGCACATATAGAGGCATGGATATACAAAGGTTCGAAGGTGAAGTAATCCTTCTACATCCTCTCTGCCTCTTCTCAAGAGGGAACATTTGTTAAGCTAGTTGATTTACATAGCTATATCTATTACAACCCTCACTTAACAAGTAAGTAGCAAGCCTTCACACAGCTGCTTGCCTACTCTCCTCACTGACCCACACAGGATCCTAATCTACCCATCCAGGGTCCTCACTTTCTTCTTCAGAAAGTGGAAAGCTTAGCAGGACTCGCTCCTCGCACTAAGCACTCCAAGACAGCCTTTAAAAATGTTTGTCGTTTCCTTCTTCAACTGGAAGCAGTAAGCTTAGACTTCTTTAACTGCTGTAGCCTGCTGCCTTGACTGTGAGACTGATTATGCGTCTTTGGGGTATGGGGTGTTTGAGCTTTTCTTTTCTCTCTTCTTCTTTTGCTTCCCACTAGGCTTTCTCTTCTTTTTATGTAGTCTTCCCCCTCTTTTCTGCGTTTTCTTCTTATGAGTCTTCTCTCTTTTGAGCTCCTCTCTTTTCTTTTGTGCTTCTCTCTGCAAGCTTGTATATTTTGTTGTGCTCTCTCTCTGCTTTGTCTTCTTTTCTCAGTCTTCAATCTTCCTCTTTTTATAGGTTATGAAATCTGCCCGTTGAAGGTAGGTAGATTTCCATCATTGATGCGCCGCACTCCTGACACACGCCAGCTTTTCGCTTTCCATGTGTCTTCTTCTGATTGACTCCTCTTCTCTTCTCTCTACCGGTAACTTCTTGTGTCTACCGGTAACTTTTGACTTTCTTCCCATGCTTGCTTTGTAGCTTCCTCCTCGTGCTTCACTCTGGAGCTTTCTTCTCTTGTTTGCTCCTTCAGGTGGCTTGAGGCTTCTGTAGCATGCTGCCCTTGCAGTATGTTTTTCGGCATGATCTCCCAGGTAGCTTCCTGTCTCGCTGCTTTTGTATTCTGCTTCGGCGAGATCTCTTCCAGTAGCTTCCTGTAGTCATCAGTATCCTTTTAGTTCACCAAATTCTTTTTCAACCATTTTCTTCAGTGTCCTTCCTTTGACACTTTCTCTGATCTTTCTTTCTTCTGTAGTAACTCTGTTGCAGTAACCTATCCTAAGATTGGTTATGCTTGTTAGAGTTACTTAAGGTTTTGTATCATCAAAACATACTTAAACGTTTCCAACAGATATTGTCAGGATACACCAGTAATCTTGGAAGAGTCTAGCATGTCCCTCTTCACGATTTCTCTCAATAAATCTTCTCCTAGTGTTATTTTGCGTCCGAGCTTCAAGGAGTTGAATAATTGTCCGCATCATCTGTTCACCAAGTGAACCCGGTTGATCGTAGGCTTTATTATCAGTGTTGGATCCATCGGAGTTTTCAGAATTAGACATTATGGTGTATTAGATGAAATCTCTATGTGATATCTTTATTTCAAATGTTTGTTATGAATAACAAAATAATATAACCTTGTATTTATAAATGTTAGAGTGCATGTGGTTGGAATTCCAATTATGTGGTTGCAATTGTATCACATTTTTCAATAAAATTTTGGAAACACCACATGTGAATAATCATGTTTGTCATAAAGTATATTTGAACTCTAGTTTAATTATGACTATATTCTTGAAATTGAGAAAGTTCTTATATCATGTACTGGTTACAATTGTATCGCATTTTTCAATAATTTTGGAAACACCACATGTGAATAATCATGCATGTCATAAAGTATATTTGGACTCTAATTTATGACCATTTCTTCATATTTCTTATGCTAACACTTCAAATTCTAAAGATTTTTGTAATGTTAAAAACAAGTTTTTAGAGTAATGTATTCTAGCATTTCATGTGTTGGCATCAACAATTAAATTAGTAGTTTACTAGAGATTTATTTTTGTTCATCAGATTGTTGTAATGTAAAATTTACTTTATATAAATATATATATATATATATAATTAAACTAGAACATCTGAAATTTATTATAAATAAATTAAAACATAAAACGAAAATTACATTAACATAATGATATATAATGATATAAGAGATTACATATAAGAGAAATCACATTAAAACAAAAGATTACGAAAAATGATACAATATTTAATTTCACTTTGATTTAATCCTAGCACACATTTGTTCATAATCAATTGCTCAAGAGTCATAGTAGAGGTGTCCCTTTATAAGATTTGAAATTCCATCAACTCAAGTTCATGTATTTTGAGAATATTTTGTGCACTTATTGCATTAACCATATTTTGTGTATGAATCTAATACTCGTTGAATTTGTTGATGACTTTTTCAACAACCTTATCATTATCTTTGGTTGCTGCTTTGCCCTTGCCTCTTTTTTTTTTTTTTCTCTTATCAACATTCTGTCCGATTGGACGCGTTTCATCAATGTTTAAATTAAAATTCAAACATCTTCCTCGTGGAGTTGACGTGTTGCTTGTATCTGAATCTGATGTTCTTGCATTTTTTGAAGAATCTTGATGAACACCATATTGTGGAGCACAAGGTGCTTGTAATTCTTCATACGTGCTCAAAATTGAAAGCAACCTTTTTGTTTTTAGAAAGATATTTGACATAGGCTATTCTCAGTATATCTTCATCACTACAGCCGCTTCTATAAGCACTTTTAACACTGTTATAACAAGCATTAAAATGATTTACCTTCTTTTGAATAGTGTTGTACCAGTGTGACTTCATCGCATTGCAAATTCTCCTTGACATATCCGTCTTGCGATTTGAATTGTAGTATACTGCAATTCTTTTCCAGGAGGCATCCTTTTTTTTCTCATTTCCAACTATGGGATCTTCACTTATCGTAACGAATGAATATGCTAGCAACTCGTCTTCCTCAAGCCTTTATTTTATCAGACGTCTACTATCAGTAGCAACACATTCTTGTTTAGAACTTTCCAAATCAATATGAATTGAAGATTGTGCAAATTGTGTTTCTGGCACAGAAGATGGAATTTCAGATTGTTGCCAATAGTTGGGCAAATTTGAGTTGGGTGGATTTTGTGTAGGTGAAGGAAATTGTGAATAATCAAAGTTTTCTAGAAATGAGGAATTTTGCCTATCAAAATTTTCTTTTGAAAGATTTAGGGAAACAAAGTTTTTGAAAAAATCTTGATTATTTTCAGCCATTTGAAGAGGTGAATTGAAAAGGAGTATGAAAATATAGTCCCAAAAATAAAAAACTTGGATAATTAGAGATGAAAAATTATTTTGTAATGTGAATAAATCTCAATTGACTAGATGCATTTATAGCTCCATGTGCCCTCACTCTTCAACACATGAATTTTTTTTCTGGTTAAGACCTTTGAACCAAGCCTATCTCGATTATTGTGAGCACATCACCATCATCTTCCTCCAATGCATGTAGGTTATAGTTACTTAACTATAAGGCATTTTATCCCACCATTGTAACTGCTCTTAAGTATATTTTCTTTATTTACACATATAATAATATTACAAAATTCAAGTCCAACAGCACGACATGCATACTTAGGGACTGTTTGGTAGGGCTATTTGGGCTGGATTAGCTAGGTTTGTTAACCAGCCTAGCCTCTGTTTGGTATGACTGTTTTGGGCCAGGTTTAACCTGGGCCTGGGTTCAAAAAATCATGGTTTAACATGTGATACGGCCCAGATTATAAACCCACAACCCTTGGTGGGTTAACTGTGAACCAACAGTGCCTTGAATGAAAAGATGTATGTGCCCTTACTGTACTTCTCCAAAAGTACTGCCCTTGAATGTGCTAGTAACTACAAATTTGCCCTCCTATATATGTAAAAACCCTTCCCCAAATCGGCCTCATCTCTCGCAACTTGTCTCCAACTCGATCGACGACCACCATCAGCTCAACCGTCGAAAAATGATTAGCAAGTCGAAGTACGATAAATTCTAATGCATTCGCTAGGTAACCTCCTTCTTCGCTAACCTGTTTCTTTGGTTTTTTTACTAGGTATGAGTATTTAATGGGGATAGGGTTTCGATATTCATCGGGGTTAGGGTTCTAGTACTAAACTCCAATTTGTCATGGAAAGCTGGGTTGCGACGTATTAAAGGGTGTTAGGGTTTCATACACTACAATGTATTAATGTACAATGTTCATAGAATTAATGACTCATTCCCCCTGTTCCGAGCTTGAATTTTGTCAACACTGATGCACTCATGGACGAAGTCATGCTTGGGCCAATGCCCCCTCAAATTTTTAACTTTCAATAGGGGTAAAAGAGTAATTTTACATTTAATAATTAAAATAATTAATTTAAAGTAGAGTAAGTCATGTGTGAGATCGTTTTATATGAGACGGGTCAACTCACAAACCACACTTCAAAATTTATATATAAACTTATAAAAATGAGTTTAGTTAGTGGGTAAAAATGATTCGTCTCACGGAACCTATCCATGAGATCGTCACACACAAGTTTTTGTGTTTAAAATATGTTTCATCTTCCTTACTTCCTCAAATATAATAAATATATTAACATAATATGATAAACACAAAATCAATAAACAAATCAAAATCTTAATTAGACTAAATTTCTTATTGGAAAGGAAATCTAAGTAGATTATGATTAGAATACTAATGGGATATGTATCTTATAGAATTGAGTTTATAAACGAACGACACAATCTCTCCTCACAAAAATATACACGCTGATTTGAGAGATGTTTTCCTTAAAGAAAACTTGTGTTTTCTTGATTCTTTTCTATATCCCTCCCAACTCAAATAGCCTACTCCCGTGAGTAATACAATATAATTATAATCAGTAATATTTAAATTTGTTGTGTATATATACATGTTAATTTAAGCTTATTTCTAGTTCATACTTCTAATTATGTTGATTTTCATAGATAACTGAACGATTTTATAAGTACGGTAATATTTTGAGTTTGTCAACTTTTTTGCATTTATTTAAATTTTGTGTTTTAGAAAAATGTTAATTGGGCCCCCCTCACGTAAAATCATGGCTTCGTCTCTGTGCAATATATTTGTGTTTTCTTTTTGTGTGTAGTTATTTGGGTGATTGTTCTGGTGTTGAAGAAAATATTTTGCCCAATCATATAAGAAAGTGTTAGGCTAGTTCTACTTTGACTGTGTTTTTTGAAGTTCATATCCAGGCAAGAACATTGCTATCTGTGTTTTTTCTTTGACCTGCATGCTCTTATAATTTGTCATCCATACTATTGGGGCTATATAATACATGTTATCAATCATACAAATCTGTCACTGCATGCAAAAATTCATCAATCATCCAATGTTCAATTCACTCTAGTGTGGGCCGTTTAATAAAACGCTCCACTGACCATAAGTATTGGTTATTAACTTGGCAGAGATGCAGGTGTATAGTTGGAATTGTTTGAATGTAAGTATATTGATGTCTCTCTGCCCTGAATCATAAACAGATATTTTCACAACTATTAGAAGGATTGAACATACAAACAACCAATAATACTTTTAATAACAAGATGTTTGGAATCAAATTCACACACTTGGGTATAAACTAGGAAACTAGTTGTCATTATCTAGACAGAACATGGTCAATAATATTCACCTACTGAACCTCATAGCTTTTTCTTGTTGTAATGAAAAATTACAAATACAATTAACTGATTAGTCTCACTTGTCAACAACAATTTGTATGTTGCATCTTCATGCTTAATTAATTGTTCAATCCATGAGTATGAATTTGCTATATTCATGTTTTATGGTGTGTGTGTGCTTTTTCTATTTTTAAATTTCTGGTGGGGTGGGGGGAAAACAAATGCACAAGGTTGATAGAGAATAGATATTAATAGTTAGCTTTTTTGCAAATTAATTGAACACTGTGTTGAATTCCCTAAATATGAGCAACTATATGTTCAATCTTTCTTAGCTCACTTATTTAACATCAAAAGGAACATTTAGAACCTATTTAAGTAGTTTATTATCAATAGTGAGGGATTTAGGTTTTATTAAGTGGAGAAATTAGCAACTTTATATATAGATTAAGCCTAAACAATGCTAACTATTCTTAAATAGGATGTCATTTGCATGTACATTAATAACCCAAATCTGTCTTGTCTTCTTGTGTGTTGTGTTTTTTAATTTTTCATTTCTGGTGGGATGGGAGAAAAAACATGTGCATTTGGGTTGAGAGATAAGTGAAGTTTTGAGTCCTCCTTTTAGAACACTAAAGTGAATAAATGAATCCCCCAAATATCTGCAACTATCTGTTAAATGGGATTTAGCTCACTTATTTTAACTCAAAAGGTGTTTTCATCACATATTTCAGTAGTTGTTAATCTCCATGACCCCTTAAGCTTTGACCTAGTGGATAGATTAGCAACTTTATCTTGTGATTAAGCCTACAGAAATATCTCTTTAGATCAAACATTAGTTGTCATTTGCATGTATATTGATATTTGTATAGTTGTCCCATCTTATTGTTTTTAAATTACAATTATCATATTATTTATAATGTCATGCAATGAAAATCTTCCTTGTGAATTAGCAAATAAACATGTCTTTATGTCTGATTAAGCTTTAAGTGGATGTCATCCCTGTCTAAATTCATGTTCTCTATTATTGCTTCATACTATATATGGGGAACTTTGACATTCTCTTATAAATAAGGAGTTTTGTTTTATTCCAAACATTTCATTTTTAAAGCACAATCAATATTGTAATTAAGGATTCATAATTAGAAGGATTACTTGCTAAAAGGTTAGCACTCAGTTCTCTATTTTTTGGAATTTCAATAAGTACATACAATATTTGTATGAAATCTGTTAACTATTTTATGTTGACCTGAATACTCTTCAAATGTAGCCCTCACTTGTTGACTTTCAACCTCTACTTGGGCATCCAATACCCCTGCATTAATCTACTTTAAGCTTGTGAAATCCTACCGACCAGGTTTCATGTTCTTCATCCTCTTTTTAGAATCTGCTTTTTGGGTCCAGCATTGAAGTGCATTAGTGACTAAGCTTTGGTTTGCTTGATGTAGATCTAGAACTTGGGATTGCTTGATGTAGTTCTAGGAATTACGTGCAATGAAAAATAGATGCTGAAAAATGGAAAAGGCAGAATATCATACATCATTACTGTGCATCATCCATTTGTCATCTAAAAGGAATATGCTAGTTTTAGAAGATCCTCACCGGATGGTATTCATGATTTCATTGTCATCTTTTTCCTTTTTAATTGGATTTCCTTGTTCCATTACAAGTTTTTGTGTTATTTCTGAATCACTAATACATGTCTGACACTTATTTGCAAGTTCATATGAAGCTGTTCATGAATACCTTTGTCTTGAATCATGTCATACGTAGTCCCATTTGGAATGTGACAGAACTATGCCTCATTGATCCTACACCGTTGCTCCCCCATATTATTAACCTTACTTTGTTCAAAAGTGCATATAGGTACTTCACAATGAAATTAGACAGTAGGGATTTGTTATTGTCTGATATTGGAAAACATTCATCTAAAACAAAAAAAATAAAAAATTAAGATTACATATATACCAAGTTATTTTGTGCATTGTAATTGAAACATACTGATTTTGTGTTGAATTTCAAAAATGGATGACATCAATGACATCGAGCTTATTTTTCATGTTGTTCAAGCACTGAATGCATCATTCAAGACTATGTTCTTCCTCATGGCTTTTGCCATCAAGTTAAGATCCAACGCAAATTCCATCACTCAATCCCAAATCTAATAGACCAAAGAAATATTTAATTTAAAATAAAATCACACATCAACTTGAACATATTCGGTCTTTGACTCTTATAAGTGATGATACATGCATTAACCATCTCCATACGAGCCGTGACACTTTCAGCCGACTTAATTTGTTACTTGTTAGAGCATTTAGGTGGCCTTCTGTCAACTAAACACCTATGAATCCCCGAGCAAGTTGTGATCTTTCTTTCCATCCTAGCACATTACAAGAAAAATTGGTTTTTAAATATGACTTTCGTATAAGTGGTCACACAATAAGCATGCACTTTCATTCTATCCTTTGGTGTGTACTTAAACTACACAATGTTCTCCTTGTTCAACCAAATTCCATTGAAAATGATGAGACATTCGATTGTTGGAGATACTTTAAGGTACCACCTTAAATCGACTACTTATCCATTTGATTTTGTATTGTCGTCTAGAGCTTATGGAGGCACTTATTCTTAGCATGATGACCTGACACCTTTTCCTATAGATATTAATCTATTAGACGCGTCTTTGTAGGGTTGTCTTGGTGTCCTCGATGACACTTATATTCCTATCAAGGTTCCTCTTCATGAGAAACCTAAATATATGAATCGAAAGGGTTTCATCTCCGGTAATGTCTTATGTGTTTGCGATCAAGATCTTAATTACATTTACGTCCTTACCGAATGGGAGGGCTCAGTGGCCGATTGTCGTGTGTTGCGTGATGCTATATCCCATCCCAATGGAATTAAAGTCCCAATTAGTAAAATTACCTAACACTTTTAGCCCTTTTTATACTTTCAACTATATATTATGGCCACCTTAATACAACATCTAAATTGTTCACTTCTAAAATTTGTGTGACGGAGGTTACACAAATGGAAACGTATTTCTAATACCTTATCAGGGGTGTTAGATATCATTTGTTGGAATGACATCATGCAAGCCGACCCCCTCAAACACCCCAAAAATATTATAAACTCAAGAATGCTAGAGCCCGTAATGTCATTGAGCGGTCCTTCGGTATATTGAAAGCTCGTAGGGTTCTTCGGAGCAATTCATACTATCCAATTAAGACGCAAAATCACATGATTTTGGCGTATTGTTTACTTCACAACTTCATTCGTACAAATGCATTCATTGACCCCATTGAGAGTGAAGTGCCCGAATTCTTTCATAATCCAGATTTTGAACCTCCTACGAATGTCGCTTTCATTGACCAAGTTGAGACTTCTAATGAGTGGACTTCAATTAGAGAGAGTATTGTCCAAGCCATGTAGCATTAGAATTTTCCTAGACTCAATCTCTTTCACACTTTCACGGACTAAGTGTATTTCGAATTCAAACATCTTGTAGTGACACATATATTGACAATTTGCATTCTGTTAGCCTTGCTCTCGGCAAGCCTAATATGTGGCCATGTATTACTATTGTTTTTAGCCATGTATTGCTACTGTTTTTGCATAGATTATTACTGTTTTAGGCCATGTATTTCACTATTTTATATAGTCAATGTCATGCAAAATATGTTATAAAAGTTTTTTGACTAATATGTAATCTCTATTGTCTGAATATTTGCTTGTTCACAATGTACAATATTGACATACGAAAATGAACAACAAAACAAAATCCATCATTGGAGCCGATGTACTTGGAGCTTTATTGAAGAGCAACAACTCATTCATGGTCTCAATGACTTGGTCGTACGGGGGTATAAATTAAATAACAGATTTAGGGCTGAGTACCTAAATTTGTTGGAACAAGATTTGGTCCATTACTTTCCCGGTACAGACTTGAAGGCGGAGCCTCACATTCCAAGCAAAATTTACTCATGGAAGAAAAATTATAATTCCCTAACAACAATGTTTTCCAAAAGTGGTTTCGGTTTAGGTGCTAATCACATGATAGATGTAGCGGATGGTGTTTGGGATGCTTATGTTAAGGTAATTGAAAGTGTAGCGTGGATCTGAAATCACAAATAAAATAATCAAAGTACACGTGTTGTCAATGGTGTTTACAACACCAGCGTAACACAGCGGAAAATAAATCGAAAATGAAATATGCAGAACACAAACGATATGTCCACGATTATACAAATACTTGTGGAATGCCTTCAGGGCGAAAACTCCTTTATTGATCTTTTATATGTATACAAGAAGATAGAAAAACCTCTAGAAGAGATTCTTCCATACAAAGATTCAATACGTCCTATGGAATGAATATGAAGACTAGGGACATATACAAAGACTTTCAACAGCTCACTAAAAATCCCTATCTCTATGAAAAACAGTCACAAGTATACAAACTAGATGACCTAAAGAAAATAAGACAGGGCAGTGTCGTCTCTGGTGTGAATAACACAAAGCCTGACACTGTAGTGCTGCAAGTGAATAGACTCGAAATTATTTCTTGTTCACTCTATCAAATCTTCAGAATTCTTCTTCTATTTATAGAGCTCCATGCAGTACTCCACTTACTTCATGCATTACTCCACTTCTTGTTATGCTCATCTCATGATCTCCATGATCTCCATGATCTTGATAAGAACTCAACTCCACTATCTCCACTTTCTTGGACTTGTATTGACTTGATCAACTTTCTATCTCTCCATCAGCACGTTGTTTTACTTCATCAAAGTAACGTGTTTGACTCCTTCAATCCTCACATGTTTGATCTTTAATAATCACGTTCCATCCTATCAAGAAAATAGAGAAATAACAACTTCTCTAAAAACTAGAATGAGTTGTTAGTAAAAGATAAGATCCACAATTAAAAACATGTGAGTTAAAGAGATTAAATCTCTAAGAGAGATAAAACAAATCTTTTTCAAATAAAATCAAATCTAACAAATCTAATTTGATTTAGGATAAAATAAGAAAAAGGAAAAATTAATTAATTGTTGGAAAATCCAACACTAACAATCCCCCATTTTTTGCTTTTTCAGCTCAAAACATAAATCAAATGGATTAGACTCCCCCTTAATCCTGCAATTACAAACAATCACAAAGAATTAAGGATTAATCATTCAACACAATCATGAAAAGATTCATCAAAACTTTCTCCTCCGCCACCTTTCACCATAGGAATTGTATTACCATATCTTCTTCCCCTTTTTGAGTTGAAATTAGCTCATCAAAAAAAGTTCCTCAATTTCAATATGAAGCCCTGTAAAATGTATATCAATAGAGATGTTGGGTCAAATGTTTCCAACCGAAGGGGCAACATCCGGTGTATAGGGCGAATCACAAATTCGGTTGCCAATGAAAATTGCTTTGGCACCATATCTTGAAGAAAAAAGGGCTTTAAGGACAAATAAAAGTAGAGAGGGAAAGGTCAGCCATGGAAGAAGGTAGGATGGAGAAATTAGGTTTTGGATGGAAGAAGAAGAAGGGGATCTTCGAAGAGAGAGAAAAAGATTTGAAGAGTTGGAGAGAGATAGTGAAAGCAGGCAAAGTGAGTGGAGAGAAATGCTAGATTTTTAATTTATAAAATAAATCTGAGCCTTTTTGAAAATTTGAAATAATATTAAGAGATTTTAAAAGATATGAAAATTAAAATAAAATCTCAACAAATTTTCCACAAACATAGGAGTCACTAAATTCGAATTTGAAACTGAAATTGGGTCATCCAAAAATCAAATATATCCACTAGATATGATAGAGATTAAATGCAGAAATCTAGGAATGCTTAAAATTTAAATTCCAGAAAAATCGCACACAATGTACCAAACTGGTGTTGTCCTTGGTGTTACGTAACACTGCGATGACACCATTAGAAAAATTTTGGCTCTAAAAAATTTCTTTTGTGCACATAAATTAAATTCACACAGACCTGATCTCAACCAACCTTTTGAAAAGAGAGCACTGTCGTATTGAGTGTCATGCTTCTAGTTACTCGGTTGTGAGATCAAGATTTTGATTCGGTTGTGGTATCTCCTACACCTTTAGACAAGGAAGCATCGTCGCAGCGAACGCCGTGTCCCGAGTTACTCAGTGAGGTCACACAACACTTTTTTTGCAAGTTACTAGGCTGCCTGAAAAGCATCATCGTAGTGAGCGTCGTGCTCCAAGTGCTTCGTGACTTTTTATCATTTTTCGAACAAAGTGCACTATATATCACGAGCCTTTACCAAAATAGGTGTCCAAGCAAATGTTTTCAGACAAGGAACACACTGGTCAAGTATAAATATGCATACATATGCCTAGAAAGTCTAAAATAAAAATCGCATACTAAAGGTGTTAAGAGTGGTGTGAACAACATGGACTGTAACACCCACAAACAATGCATACGCATTCAAACAATACACAATCCGAGAGACTTCTTTAAGGATGAAAATCTCTCTAAATCTAAGGCTTTGGTAAATATATCTACAATTTGATTTTTAGTGGATACATAATCAAGTTGGATTAACCCTTTTTCTACGAAATCTCGAATAAAGTGATGCCTAATGTCTATGTGCTTAGTGCGTGAATGTTGAACTGAATTTTTTGAAATATTAATAGCACTAGAATTATCACAAAACAGGCTCAAAGATTTATTTAAAAATCTATAATCATCAAGCATTTGCCCCAACCACAAGAGTTGAGTACATCCACTACCCGCGGCTACATACTTAGATTCGGCGGTGGACAAAGAAACACAATTTTATTTTCTACTATGTCATGATAAGAGATTATTTCCTAAGTAGAACATCCACCACTGGTACTCTTTCTATCATCTATATCTCCTGCTCAATCGGAATCGCTAAAGCCTACCAAATTAAGGTTAGTATCTTTTGTGTACCAAATACCCAAATCAATCGAACCCAAAACATACCTTATGACTCACTTTACAACTTGAAGATGAGAAGTTTTGGGCTCAGATTGGTAACAAGCACACACACCAACACTATACATGATATCAGGGCGGCTAGCGGTCAAATAAAGCAAGATGATCCTATAAAGGGTATTGTCGACACCATCGACAACACTGTCTTTTGACAGCTTTTGTGAAGAACCCATGGGGGTTCGCATAGGCTTAGAATTTTCCAATCCAAAGTGTGATACCAAGTTTTTGGCATACTTGCTTTGTGAAATATAAATTCCATTATTCATTTGCTTCACCTGCAAACTTACAAAGAAAGTTAGCTCCCCAATCATACTCATTTCAAAAGTGGATGACATAGCTTGTACAAATTCATCAAGTTCACTTTGAGAAGTAGAACAAAAAACAATGTTATCTACGTAAATTTGAGCAATCATAAAACTTCGATCAGTTTCTCTTAACAAAAAGAGTTCGATCAGTCATACCTCTTATGAATCCAAACTTGAGTAGAAACGTAGTTAAACAACCATACCAAGCTCGAGGAGCTTGTTTCAAACCATACAACCCTTTTTTGAGTTTGTAGACATAATGGGGTTGAAAAGGATCTTCAAAACCTTTGGTTGCTCAACATACACTTCCTTATCCAAAAAACCATTAAAATATGCTCCTTTAACGTCCATTTGATAAAGAGTAATTTTTAAATAACAAGCAATAGTAAGAACCAACCTAATAGATTCAATTCTAGCAACGAGTGCTAAGGTTTCATCGTAATCGATGCCTTCGACTTGAGTGTACCCTTGTGCTACTAAATGTGCCTTGTTTCTTACTATATTTCCCAACTCATCCGTTTTATTCTTAAAAATCCATTTGGTTCCAATTACATTAGTATCGGTGGGTCTAGGAACAAGAAACCATACATCGTTTCTAGTAAATTGTTCTAACTCTTCTTGCATTGCTTGTATCCAAAAATTATCTTTTAGAGCTTCAGAGACATTTTTGGGTTCAATTGGAGAGATTAAACAGTAGAATTTTACCTCTGAATATGTGGTTGACATACACACATGTCTTACCATTTCCTTGTAATTTACGGGGTCTTTTCTACGAGTTTGAACACCTTCGTTTACTCCCCTATCACCTATGTGGTAGGGTGATTTTTTTTGATACGAGCAGGTGGATCTCTTCGAACTGGATCAGTTAGATCATCATCGCTTTCATCAGATTCCGGTTCGGCAGGTGTTGCCACTGGTGTTGCCTCTGTTGTTGCCTCTGGTGTCACAACACTGGGGGTAACATCAGTATTTCCAGTTTCACGAACAACTGGAATTTCAATTAGATCAGTCACGACATCTTCGTATGACTTACCTGTAAGATCGGAGAAATCATCAAACACAACATTAACCGATTCTTGAATAGTTCTTGATCTTAAATTGAAAACACGATAAGCATGACTATTCAAAGAATATCTAAGAAACACGATTTTCTCACTTTTTGCATCGAACTTAGCAAGATTATCACGATCATTCAAACTGTAGCAAAGACACCAAAAAATATGAAAATGTTTAAGATTTAGCTTTTTCCCTTTCAAAATTTCGTAAGGGGTCATTTTGCTACCCGGTCTAAAAAGACTTGATTGTCTATATAGCAAGCTGTATTCAATGCTTCAGCCCAAAAACATTGTGAGAGGTTTTTAGAACTGAGCATAACACGTGTCATCTGCTGTAAAGTTTGATTCTTTCGTTCCGCAATTCCGTTTTGTTGAGGAGTTTTTGGAGCCGAAAATTGATGTTCAATCCCTTTCTTTTCACAAAAATCAGCAAACAATTTGTTTTCAAACTCCTTACCATGGTCAAACCTAATACTCAAAATTTTAGAAGAAAACGAGGTCTTAATCCTAGTGTACAAAATTTTGAATTGAGAAAATGTATCTGATTTTTCACGTAAAAAGAAAATCCAAGTATACCGGGAAAAATCATCAACAATAACATAGTTATACTTCTTTCCTCCAAGACTTTCAACTTCAACTGGTCCCATTAGATCCATGTGTAAAAGTTGAAAACAATGAAAAGTACCTTGGTGTTGTCCGTGTGTGATGTAACACCATGGGGAACATGGGCATGTTTACCTTTAAGGCAGTCCCCACAAACTATCTTACCATTGTAATTCATACTTGGTAGTCCTTGTACAGCCTCATACTTCATCAATTTTTGGAGAGTTCGAAAATTCACATGGCCTAATTTTTTATGCCACAAAATCGTGTCATCGAAATTGGCCTTGTTACACGTGACCTTATCTCCAACAAGATAGCAATTGTAATGAGATCTTATACCTATCATGATACACATGTTAGACTTATCATAAACTTCACAAGAGTCCTTAGTAAATTTTACCTCAAGGTTGTCATCACATAATTGACTTATGCTAATTATATTAGCCATAAAACCATCGACTAATAGAACATTAGACAACCTGGGAAAACTTGGTATATTGAGAGTTCCTTTACCAATTATTCTGCCCTTAGCACCTCCTCCGTAAGTAACGGATCCTTCGGTAAGAGGCATAAAGTTACACAAAAACTTTTTGGTTCCCGTCATGTGGCGTGAACAACCACTATCAAAGTATCAAGAACTTGAAATGTTAGTCTTAAGAGTAGTAAAAACAACATGGCAGACTTGAGCAGTTTGTTTAGGAACCCAAATTTTCTGTTTGACAGTGGTGTTACGTGTGGTGTGATGTGACACCGGAGATAACACCAGACCACTGGCTCGATCTTTTTTAAATGCTCGACAGAATGGTCTTATATGTCCAGGTCGGAAATGGTAATGACAAACATATTTTCTTTTTTTAAGACCTGAAATGGGGGATTTCATGGACTCTTTCAACTTTTCCTTCATGAAATGGATCTTTGCATGTGAATCGTAAAAGAGGTTTGAAAAAATATTTTCAACAGTTTTATTTGATCCAGTACTTGATTTTGTGGAATTACCTGATCCCATGATTTCACTTGCTTGGGAAGAACTCGAGTTCCATTTTGCAATTAAGGATTTCATCTCTTCAAGCTTTAATTGCACATTTCCAAGTTCTATGTCCTTCTTGGTGAGAGCAGTTTCCATCTTTGCAACTGAGTTCTTCAACACATCATTCTCTTTGGATAAAACTTCATTTTCCTTGGATACGACTTCCACTAACTTGCATTGCTTTTTCCATTCCTTAAGCAAGAAGTTATAAAGACCATGAAATTCTTCAATGACTTCATCTTTATCTAAGTCATCTCCAGCAAGGGAAATGATATCATCACAAACAACATTAAGGTAGGTTATGTTAGCAAAATCGAACAATTCATACCACTGTGGTGTTGTCTGTGGTGTCAACACCGTCGGTAACACCATCGATGATTTTTGCAGCCATGGCCGTGGAACTTTCAGTTTCAACTTCATCATCATCCTCATCGTCACTCATGGATACCCAGTGATTTTTCAAACCATATTTCCTTAGAGTATTAGCACATTCATTAGCATAGTGACCCCATCCCGAACATGCATGACATTGAATGGTATCGAGATGTTTGGGATCATTTCGTCCATGGTCTGAAGTTGGTTTCCTAGGATGACGTTTGGGCTGAGATGATGATCCAGTTGGCTTCCATTGGGATCGATCAGAGGATCGATTGAATGGCTCATTTTCTTTCGAATGGGGTTCTCCTTGTTGAACTTCCTCACCATGGAGTTGAATTTCTTGGTCAGCATAGACACATTCTGTCCTTCGGTGATTTCCTCCAATGGTTCATCATCGTCCTCAGATTCTTCATCGTCTTGAGCTTACAAGGCTATATTTTTAGTCTTATAGCCCGCTTCTAGTTGACTTTGGAGATTGAGCTCAAAAGTTTGAAGAATACTTTGAAGTGTATCAAAGTCTCTTAAAGTAAGATTGTGGACCTCCTCAATGACGGACACTTTGATATTGAACCTCGGTGGTATTGTTCGAATGGCCTTTGACACGAGTTGCTTGCGACCAATCAGTTCTTCAAGCATTTTGGCTTGATTCAATATGTCCCGGAGCCTCTCAAAGTAGGTTCCAATGTCTTCATTCTCTTCCATGTGCATATTCTCAAATTTGGACATAACGAGACGCAACCTGGCTGTTGGTCCCAAAACTGCTGTAGGTAGGCTTAGAGGGGCGGTGAATAAGCCTACATTCTTTTCAAACTCTTCTTCTATCTCTATCGGCTCATTTCTAATATCAGTAACCTTTTGAGAGGTTACTGATCAGAATCTTTGCGGAAGCTTATTATAGAGCCGAGTAGAAGATGTGCAACTTGTCAGAGAGTATGTAAGTAGTGCAGTAAACATATAAAGACGCAAGGATGTATAGAGGTTCAAAGGTGGAGTAATCCTTCTACGTCCTATCTTCCTCCACTCAGGAGGGAACATTTGTTAAGCTAGTTGATTTACATAGACCTATCTATTACAACCCTCACTTAACAAATAAATAGCAAGCCTTCACACAGATGCTTGCTTACTTTCCCTTGACCCACACATGATCCTACACTACCCACCCATGATCTTCACTTTCTCTCCTAGAAAGTGGTAAACTCAGCAGGACTTTACTCCTCGCACTGAGTACTCCGAGACAACCTTTTAGAGAGGTTTATCTCCTTCTTCTTCAATTGGGTGCAGCAAAGTTGGCCTCCATTTGCAGACTAATCTGCTGAAGTTTGCTGCTCGACTGGTAGACTAAGTGTGTGTCTTCATTTGAGGTTTCGAGTGTTCGAGCTCTTCTTCTTTTCATCTGCTTTATTTGAACACTCTTTTCTTCTTTAAAACTTCCCCCTCTTTCTGCACTTTTCTCTTTTAAGTCTTCTCTCTGATTAGCTCTTCTCTCTTTCTTTTTACGCGTTCTCTCTGTGAGCTTGGATATTCTAATGTGCTCACTTCTTCTCTCTTCACCACACTTTTCAGTCTTCAGTCTTTCCTCTTTATAGATTGTGAAATCCACCCGTTGAAGGTTGACAGATTTTCATCATTGATGCACCGCACTCCTAACACACTCCAGCTTTTCGCTTTCCAAATGTCTTATTCTGATTGACCCCTCTTCCCTTCTCTCTACCGGTAACTTCTTATATCTACCGGTAACTTTGACTTTTCTCCCCATGCCTGCCTTGCAGCTTCCTCCTCTCGCTTCACTCTGGAGCTTCCTCTTCTGGCTTGCTCCTTCAGGTGGCTTGAGGCTTCTGTAGCATGCTGCCTCTGTAGTATGCTTTCGGCATGGTTTTCCAGGTAGCTTCCTGTCCCGCTGTATTCTTCTTTGGCGAGGTCCCTTCCAGTAGCTCCCTGAAGTCAATAGTATCCTTATCAGTTCACCAGATTCTTTTCAACCATTCTCTTCAGCATCATTCCTTTTAACACTTTCTCTATTTATTTTAATCTTTTGCAGTAACTCTATTGCAGTAACCAATCCTAAGATTGGTTATGCATACTTAGAGTTACTTAAGGATTTGTCTCATCAAAACATTCTACAAATGTATCCAACACTGGCCTCACGAACACATTTTGCACCTCCAAAATGTTTTGGCGAGTATCCCAAGCATCCTTGATAAGTCGGGTTTTGTGTGTGTTTTACATGCATAATGTGACTAATTTTGTACTCAATTGTTCACTATTTTGTTGCATTAACCTGATATTTGTCATACTCGTCACGATGGCTTTGATTTTGCATTTTATATGAATTCCATGTTGTTTGAAAGACAAATCGAGAGTGAGAATACAAGGGGTGCAGTCACGTGGCCGAACGGGAAGAAGAAGCCCAGAACTGAGGCCTTCAGTGTTGATAATGAGAATATTAATTGTTGTTGACGTGCTGGAGGCCCAATCCACCAAGACCAGTTTCCCCTCAATTCAGCCTTGTGAACAAAGAAAGGAATTAATTATTTCCATTTTTATCATCCATTTTAGAGAGAATTAAGTGATGGGAAATTGAATGTGATAGAGAGTTTGGAGGATCTAAATTGAGAGGAGAAAATCTGGAGAATAAAGAAGCAGAGAAGCAGCAGAGAAAGGGGGCAGAAAAGAATTTGAGAAAAGAAGAAGAAAAACACTTTTATTTTTATCTTTTGTATTTTTTGATAATGATGCTTAGAGGCTAGTTCACCCTTTTCTAGTCCGAGGAGATGCCAAACCTTGAAGGATTCGCCCGTTTTTAATTGAGTAGTAACAATTTCTTACTCTTATCTCAATTTCTTCGTTATTTGATTTTATGCTTTGCATGTTTGATTGATGAATTTGTTGAGATTGGCCACCTTAATATGTTTGTTGATCAACTCTAGCTAATTCGCATGATTTAATCCGTAATTGTTAAATTGTGTGAATACAGTAGAAATTGAAATAACGAAGTCTAGATCGTATGATACGAACGTTTCGTTTTCATAGTCTAGTTTGCTCTATTATTTTGGATCGTTAATGCATCTTGTGGATTGAATCTTGAATACATGTTTTGAGGTTATTCATTGAGATAGTTTGATTAGGGGTTGTACTTTCCAATCAATGAACTTAAGAAATAATTCGAACTAGTTCGGTCGTACCGTTGGTTTAGGGGCAAGATTCGAGATAGGGTGTAGATAATCGGGGCTATCTTTAAAAGTGGAAGAATCGTTCTAGGTGAGGCTATCCAAGGGCTAGATTATGTAATTCATTGATATCTCTCTCGTTTATTTCTTCTTGCAAATTCTTATGGTGCATGATTTCAATTTTTGCTCAACAAACCAATCACCCCCCATATTTTTATCGCTTTCTATATACGAAATCATCAATTGAATTACACTATTCCCTGTGGATTCGACCCCTTGCTTATCCTACTACATAAATGGATAGTCGAGGTGAATATTTGTTTTTGGGTGCCGGCGACAACACACCAATCCTTAGCATATGCTACGTTTTGGATCAATCGGAAAATCTTGTAGTCCACAGTTTCGAATATGACGTTGATAGTCTTTTCATTGAAATTAGCACTGTGGATCTCATCGATTGTCCACTTACTTTAAGGTTTAGGAACAAATTCACCATGTACCTCCTTCATAGGGGAATTATAACACTCCAATATTGCTGTCCAAGCACGTGCATCAATGGACTTGATCTTCGAGCGTACACGAATCTTCCAATACGCATAGTTGGAGCCATCCAAAATTGGAAGGCGTCCAAAGTTAGGATTGCAATAGTCCGTGTTCTGCATGACTGGATCAACCACTTAGTATGTCAAGTGGAGGCTCTGATACCAATTGAAAGTCTAGCGTGGATTTGAAATCACAAATAAAATAATCAAAGTACACGGTATTGTCAATGGTGTTGATAACACCATGTCAATGGTGTTGATAACACCAGCGTAACACCCAGTGGAAAATAAATCGAAAATGAAATATGCAAAGCACAAATGATATATCCACGAGTATACAAATACTCGTGGAATGCCTTCAGGGTGAAAACTCCTTTATTGATCTTTCGTATGTATACAAGGAGATAGAAAAACCTCTAGAAGAGATTCTTCCGTACAAAGACTCAATATATCCTATGGAATGAATATGAAGACTATGGACGTATACAAAGACTCTCAACAGCTCACTAAAAATCGCTATCTCTACGAAAAATAGTCACAAGTATACAAAGTAGATGACCTAAAGAAAATTAGATAGGGCAGTGTTGTCTTTGGTGTGAATAACACAAAAACTGACACTGTAGTGCTGCAAGTGAATAGACTCAAAATTCTTTCTTGTTCACTTTCTCAAATCTTCAGAATTCTTCTTCTATTTATAGAGCTCCATACAGTACTCCACTTACTTCATGTATTACTCCACTTCTTGTTATCCTCCATGATCTTCATGATTTTGATAAGAACTTAACTCCACTATCTCCACTTTCTTGGACTTGGTCTCTTGACTTCTTCATGTATTAACTTGATCAACTTTCTTCCTCTCCATCAGCACGTTGTTTTACTTCATCAAAGTAACGTGTTTGACTCCTTCAATCCTTACATGTTTGATCTTTAATAATCACGTTCCATCCTATCAAGAAAAGAGAGAAATAACAACTTCCCTAAAAACTAGGATGAGTTGTTAGTAAAAGATCGGATTCACAATTAAAAACACGTGAGTTAAAGAGATTAAATCTCTAAGAGAGATAAAACAAATCTTTTTCAAATAAAATCAAATCTAACAAGTCTAATTTGATTTAGGATAAAATAAGAAAAAGGAAAAATTAATTAATTGTTAGAAAATCCAACACTAACAGTAATGTTCGCTAATTGAAATTATGATACATAATTTTCTTTCCGAACAAACCTAGCATATTGCATTGATAAACGTATTTCAATTCCTAATCTACAGATCGACAACACTGTCAAAACCATGCGTTTCAAATCCTGGCCTTTTTTACAATGATTGGGTGGAGATATTTGGGAGGGATAAGGCCACCGGTGAGCATGCTACGGGCTTTGCGATGTTATGTAAGATTTCTTAAACAGTGGTAACACCGATCCTCCCCGATTGTTGAAGGAGTGAGATTTCCCAATCAACAAAATTAGAGAGAAGTAGGAGAAAATATCAAAGAGAATATGAAGAGAGAATCACTTGGTTGAGGAGAATAATAAAATGGATAACTTGGAGGAGAAGTTTTCATCCTTACAATTTATATATATTACAAGGGTAGCCATTCCTTTGATCTTCAAGCATCCTGTCCTATACTTAGAAATATTTTACAATGGAATCTAATACATAGGATCCTAGGCCCTAATCTGTTACATGTTTTGTCATTCATCAAAATCTTATACAATGTTCCTTACAATTTCCCCATTTTTGATGATGACAAAACTTCTTATAAGAGGATCACAGACTTTATCAAGAGAGAACATGTGCTTACAATCAGATCAACAAAATGTATATGTATTTTTAGAAATATCAGATCAAGATATTAAGCATAAGTTCACGAGCAGTGAGCTTTTTCAGAACAAAAACAGATCCCTTGATTGAGTTAATAAATTCGAATAGTACCAGATCATAAAAACTGTAAATAAGCAAAACAAGATATATAAAAGAGTAGGGAGTAGGAAGTGTTACGGCATCTTGAACTAGGAAGCTCTTTTTTTTTCTTTCCTCGAATCTTTCCACCAGTTGAGGATAGACTCTTGGTAAGTTGGTTCCATCAGCCTCTTCATCTCAGGCGTCTCCTCATACCTTAGCCAGAAATCTTCACAGAAATGGATGATTTCTTCTTTGTTCATTCTACCTTTTAGCTTCATCTAGATTGGGAGTACACCTCTGCTAGCTAGATCCTTGAAGTATTTGAGCCCTTCACGATGAGTTTTACCTTTTATAAGCATGAACTCTTTGCATAACTTGATATGGTACTTCAAGTATTCTGCTTCTTTGAAGAAGTTGATCTGTGGAAAGGATGGATTATGAGAGGTAGGCAGATCAATTTCAGGGAGCTCCTAGAGTCTGGGCTTTCTTCCAAGAAGATGCGAAGAGAGTTTAGTGCATTCATTTCGTCTACTGCAAGAGCTTCCAGATCAGGTTGCTTTTGAGGGAGAAAGATATTTGACAGACTTTTCTTCGTTATTTCCTTCAAATGATCATCTGACACTTTACATAGCTCTTCTTTAACCAGGATGTATTCCTGAGATAGCTTCTGATTTTCTTTTGATTGAACTGCTATCTTGGTGTTCCCTAGAGCTCCCTCCATTACCTCCTCCGTCGCCTCCTGAGTCCTTCCTAGGCAGTATTGTTAGTTGTTTACAAGATGACGGATCCACTTGTTGTCTTTTCTGCTCGATCCTCTTATATACCTCTTCCCCCCTTTTTGTAATCATCAAAGTCTGACCCTATGCCAAACTTTATCATGGAATGCATACTGGTTAAAAGGTCAGTATGATCTTCTAAAGTTTGTCTTTGTTCATTCTGAGATTTGTCGATCGCTTCGAGAGAGGAGGTTACAAATTGTTGTTCAAACTCAATCGCTACGAGTTTGTTCGCTTGTGAGTTGAGCTTGTCATACATGCTTTTGATGGCTTCAACCAAGGTGGCGGACTTGGTTATGGAGTTGATAGATTGCTGTAACCTTGTCAAGGTTGCATTGAGGGAGTCGAGTTGAAATGAAGCTTTAAACTCTCATTTCCTGACTTGTTTTACTTAAAGATTTACCAATTTCCCCCACTGCCTTGAAGACATCATCAATTAATTTATCCTGTACAGAAAGAGAAGATGTTAGAGGTTTGGATTTTTCGGCTCCGGTTATATCCTTTTCACTGGATGCACCATCATCGCTGCTGGAGCTAGACAAAAATTCATCAGTATCTGCTCTATCACTAGCTGATTCATCCTCTTTGGCAATTGAAGGTTCATCCTGAGGGACATCTCCCTTCCTGGCCTGCAATTCCCGTATAGCTTCTTTAGAGGGTCATGCCTCCTCCTGTGCTTTTTCAACAGCTATTTGTTTCATCGAGGTCTCTTGTAAGGAGGTCTCCTTAACAGTAGGCTCTTCAGGAGTGGCCCCTTCATCAGTAAACTCATTCAAAGCAGTCTGTTATTCTGGATTGTTATCAACAGTAGGCTCTTTGTTAGCAGCCTGTTCTGTTGCGACCTCCTCTACAATTGTCTCTCCACGATTCACAGGATCTTCAGAAATTACTCCCTCCATCTCCATTGGTATAATTTCCTCAGCCGTCTTACCGACCTCCAGTTATATCTCATCAACCGAGAGTTCTGGCACCGAGGTCCCTTTTTCAATGATTGCTACTTTAAGTGTTTCTTCAAGAGTTGCAGCAACCGCAAGAACATCCAACTTTGCAGCTTCCGGAGTAGTTGGTAGCTCCATCATTGGCGTGTCAGCTTGTTCGGTGGTGGTAGGAGTATCCTCAAGAGTCCGAACTTCTCCTACTATGTCTGATCTTGTATCCTCCTCCTCTGGCAAGATAATTATATCTACCAGCTAACTGAATGCCCCGCTGGATTCATCTTTGATGCGAGTGATGAAGGAATCCTTTGATTGACTGGAGGACCCGTTAGGAGTTGTTCAATAGATGTTGTTCCTATGGAAGAGCCCTCACCTGGTTGCATGAGTATAATTTTGTGCTTCCTCCTTGTTTCCATCATACTAGCATCTAAGGCCTGTTTCAACATCATTTCCTCTGCTTCATCCACTCCAAATGCCTCTGCTTGTTTTTCAGCGAAGCCTATGTCATCGCCAGCAATAACATATTCAGCAGCAGCCTTCAGGATAACCTCATCTTTGTAGAAGTCAGGCTGCTCAATAGGTTTCTTTCCCTTCACTGTTCTTGGGGATAGTGGAGGTAGTTCAAGAGATGCTGCCTGCTTATTCTTCTCTGCAAGAGCAGCCAGTTTCATCTCTGCTTCAAAGTTTTCTTTGAAATCTACCCACTTCCTCTTCCGTAGTCCTATCAGGAATCTTGAATCCAGTACTTTTTCTTCCCTTATATCAGATACCTCAACCCAGTTTAGTGCCCACTCTTCCTCTGTATATAGTTCTTCCCACTCAAACATAATCGGACTTGGAAGATGTCGGTAATTCCACCATGTCGTGAACCTTTCCCATTACTTCTTAAATTCTTCCTTCATCTTGGCTATGTCCAGACCACTTCTGTAGCACCCCGACCCAGTTTTGGGGGATTGAGGCACTACCATGACTTAATGTGCTCGAAATGCAATTTTTTGTAAAAGGAAAAATAAAAAGATTAAAAATTCTTTTCGTAAAGAAACTCAGCGGAAGACTTACTTAGAAAACATGAGCCTTTTTTTTCCTTTTAAAATATAAAGGATAAAGATGCAAACATCTGACTCGTGTCTTACCCACATTTGTAAGTCAAAACCTTGAAATATTTTAAAACATATGAAAATCTTACATAAACAGTTAAACCAACATGGAAGGTTTCAGAAAGTATTAAGCACCATCAAAACATACATATTAACATTAATCAAAACATATACTTCTTGGGAGGAGTCCATACAGCCGGCTACACATCCGTTTCGTTGTAAGCTAAACCTGAAAACTTTTAAAGGTAACATCATGAGACCCCTCCGGAGAGGGAGCCCAGTGGGTTAACAATACTCTCTCATAAATAGAAGCAATTAAATTATTAAGCACGTACTACATGTCCAACAGGCACGCTCACCCTTTTTGGATCCTCATAACATTAGACCAGACACTCTCGTCTTTATGGTCACATAACATTAAGGAATGTGGGCATGCTAACCCACTAGACCTTGCTTTCATAGACCAGACACTTTGGCCCTTATGGTCGTCGCCCGACGTCAAGCCCTCCCGGTTATAGCTACGGTGCTTCCCTCCATAGATTTTCATACATATCTTACTAATTTAATTATCAACACGTAGTAGAGAGTAGAAGTTACCCACTTTTGAAGATTTCACTTGAAGCGGGGATAGTTACTGAAGTATCTGGTCGTCTCGTACTGCACTCGGCACATTCATTAACATTTAGTCTTTGATTAATTACATCTCCATCATATCATACAAACACATACATATTCATCTTCATTGTACTTAGTTAACATATTATTCGAGGTTCATTAGTGTGTCTTAATAAACATAATATCATGGAGTCATGTCTTGGGCAGCTATATAACCTAACATACATATCATTCATGCCACATATGTATATCATGACAAGACATAACAAAATAATCTTATAGACTTCATAACATTGTTTAGTACATGCATCAATTAATCATTTGAAAGAAAACTATTTAGACCTTATGAACTCATAAAACTCTATTACATTACTTTGAAACCTTACAGTTCATCACCTTACACATAAGCTCACATTTTATTTCTCAAAATCAGTTTCAAAAGATGGTTGAATCTCACTTTTAATCATAGATAAAAATAGATTCAAAAGCTAGTAACTTGTAGATAGAAATACACTCGTTAACATATAACGATTTTCATATTTATAACAAAACATCTAAAATTCATGAAAATAATCATACATTCACATAATACCTCTTAGTTAGTCATGATAAAACAATAGATATAAGTTCCAAACACACAAGCTTTAATAATTAACCTATTGTACCCAAACATTTGTTTGGAAGGTACTCTAAATCAGTCTGATTTATAAACTTCACCATAAATCACATAGTTATTAAAATCTTTTGAAATTAATAATTTAAACTTACAACATCATGTATTAAAACATATTAAAACAGTTCGGAATAATTATAATTCATCAAATTTATAAGATTAGTCTTCTAAAGTCCAAAACTGTAGAATTTCATCTTGAAACTAGACTATGTTTGAAAATTCATTATAATTTGTACACTTCATTAAACAGTTACCAAATTTTAAAACTAGACTCATGACTTCATGTAAAATGACATACCAAAACAACTTTGAAAAATCATGACTAAGCGAATTTACAAAATTGTTTTTCTAAGGTCCAAGATTGCTAAATTTGAATTTGAAATTGGACTAACTTTGAAAATTCATTATAATTCATACACTACAAGAAAAATGAGTATTTACAATACATTTTTTGCGACAACAAGTTGTCGAAAAAAATGTTAATAAAAATTGACAAAATGTAGTCACAAAAAGCAATGTAAAACTACTTATTTGCGACAACAAATGTTGTTGCTAATACATTTGCGACAACATTGTTGTCGCAAAAGAAACTATTTACGAGAAGACTTTTGTGATAATAATGTAGCGACAACATGTGCCGCAAATTGTACTTGCGACAATTATTAAGGTTTTTGCGACAACATTTTGTTGTCGCAAATACCCATTTTTCTTGTAGTGATATACTAATCTAAAAATTACAAAATGTTTATCATAGACTCAAAATCTTATGCAGTATAACATACTGTAACAGTTTTGAAAAATATACATTAATCGATTTTATAAAAATATTTTTCTATGGTCTGAAATTGTACATTACGGGTCTGAAATTGGACAATCTTTGAAAATTCATTATAATTCATAAACTACTCCAAACATTACCAAATTTAACCATACACTCAAGACTTCATACAGAATAACATTCTAAAATAATTTTGAAAAACTCTAAGCATATGATTTTATAAAATTCGTAAAAGAGGACTGCAAATTACAAGTTTTTCACAAGTTGATTAAATCCACTTATTTCTTTGATAATTCGACTTTTAAGACTCCATTAACCTCAAGAAAGCATCATCACTCAGTTTAATACACTTGCAATGATCTTAGGCAAGATAATCAAACATACAAAGGTCAAATCAACATGCAATTGCACAATCAACACTCAAGATTTAGAACAAGACATTTAACAAATTCCTCACAATCTTCCTTAAATCTTACATGCAATGAGTTTTTGGTAAGAGAATCAAACATGCAAAGCTTAATTCAACATGTATTTGTTCAATCAACACTAATGATGACATAATTTTGAAGATCAAACACATAGACCCAACAAATTTCATCACATTAGTAGAGAATCACTCTTAGATCACACATGCAATGAGTTTAGATGAGGGGAAACAAACATGCAATACTTTTTCAACATGCATTTCAACATTTAGAACAAAATCATGCTCCTAAAGAGAACATTGGCAAGGATTAACCAAGGATACCTTTTGGATAAACAAACAAAGAGTTCTTTGAAGTTTGCTTGGAAGAAGACTATACTTTTGAGCTTAACTCCCCATCTTATCTTGGAAGGATCAATGAGAAATGAGGTAGAAGACAATGAAAAAAATGATTCTTGCATATGATCATTAAATAACCAAAAATAGTTTGTGAAAGAAAGCACAATCCATGTGCTTTCAACTACAACCGTTGATCACCACTCATCTCTTTAAATCTCAACCGTTAAAGAAAAAGTAGGAAAATCAATAACTTTATTAAAGCACAATCGGCCATATACTTTCAACTACAACCGTTGATCACCCACCAATCTCTTTAAATTTCAACTGTATAAGAAAAAAGTAGGAAAATCTATGATTTTATGAAAGCACAATCCATGTGATTTCAACTACAACCATTGATCTTGTATCAATCTCTTTAAATCTCAACCGTTTAAGAAAAAGTTGGAAAATCAATGACTTTATGAAAGCACAATCTATGTGCTTTTAATTACAACCGTTGATATTTTATCTATCTCTTTAAATCTCATCTGTTGTGGTATTCTATTTTTTTTTACCAAGATCTTCTATAAATAGCATGACAAACCACACATTCTAAAGCACACATATCTGTAATCTTTTCATTTACTCTATATCGATCATCTCGCTATAATGTCAATGTCTCGCAGTACCAATTATTCAAATGCTGAAGATCGACATCTTTTGTGGTGTCTTTCTTGAAGTTTCACAAGATCTAATAGTTGGTATAAACCAATTTAGAAATCAATTTTGGAAACGTGTTACAGTTAAGATCAATTCTGAAATGTCAAACTTTAACATAAAAGTGCGTAATCAAATATCACTACAATGTTGTATGCAAACAATTCTCAAAGATACTAGAGAGCTCAATGATTGTTTGAGTCAAATTGAGTACATGCATCCAAGTGTGCAAATGAGCTCAATATCGTAAGTATTTATTTTATATGTTTTACTATTTTATGTGTCAGAAATATTTTCTCAATAAAGTCAATATTCTTTGCAAATACGACAAGCAAACGAGTTATTGATGCAACAAAAAATGATACAAAGACGGGTTCAAGTTCGACCATATGTGGTTTGTGTTGAAAGAATATGTGTGCAATGGAAACACAAGTGGAGTCTCACCATCATTTCCACAAGAAATTGTTAATGAAACTCCTATCTTTCCTAACCCTTCTGCACATTCAATTTCAATTATGAAACAAAGTGAAGAAATGTCTGCTTTTCTAAACACTATGAAAGAGGAAAATGAAAAATTGTGAGGATTATTTTCAACGTCGGCTACAAATAGGGAGAATGATATTGAAGTGCAAAGGCAAAAAGTTGAAGCACGAAAGCAAAGAACTGAAGCACAGATGCACCAATATGAAATGACTAGACATGATAACTATACTAAATTGATTTGAAAATGATTGTTGATCCCATAAAACGTGAGTACTACCAAGAACAACAACAAATGATTATGCAGACAAGGAGACAATCTCAAGTACAAAAACCTACCAACACATTTGATATGTTTGGACAATTTCCAAATCTTGGAGTGTCAGGTTCTAGTCTCTCGGATTATTAGGTTTTATTGTTATTTTCAGTAATTTTATATTTTCTTGTAATGCGTTTTAATCTGATTTTCACTTATTTTAGTTTTTATTTTCATCTATTTACTTTTTTTGTAGTAATTTTATGTGTTATTTCCATGTATTTGAATCCATTTTTAGTAATTTTATGTAATTGTTTTCATCTATTATATTTTTACTATTCATGTTGAGAAATTACCACTCGTGCATGTTTATTTTAAAATTTTATATTATCACCCACATCGTTAAAATTACCACTCGTGTTAATTAATGTCACATTTATGTAGAAATTGAAAAATTAATACATGTATATTCTCAAATTTGATAAAACTAATATATATATAACAATTAAAAAAAAAGAAAATCATTATAATAGTTACCAATTTATAGATGAGTTCTTTTAACATTATAACCTAAAACCTTTGTAAATGAAAATTAATTGGACATAAAACAAAACCTCGCATATGTAATGAGCCTTGGAGCATGGGTCATTGACTCATTAAAAATTTATAAAATCTAATATCCATAAGAAAAAGAAAAAAAAGGAAATTTTTAGCGCTGAATATAGCACCTTGCTGGGAGGACTAAAGTGGCTTCAACGCCGGCATGTTGATGTGGCTAGAATGACACGCCATTTCTCCTTCTTCAACTTCTTCCATGTTGGTGGGACTTGTCTCTATTCTTTATTCTTTTTGGATCTTGGGTAGATTCCTCATGATTTAGAAAACTGTACTCTAAAACACAAGTTCATCAATCTTTCAAATAACTTCTGATAAGTAATTCTTTGAAGTTTAATTACTTCTCTTAAACCACTCTTGTATTCTAAGTCTTCCCAATATCCATCGAACCTATACTACAACAGTCCTGAAATTCATCTTTGCACTACAGGAAAACAATATATTACTATCATAATATTTTAATGATGCCAACATTTAAATGATGTCAGTAAGAACCATTGGCGAATCCAAAATCTGAAAATAGGGGGTATGATTTACACATCAGAAGTATATATAAATAATAACTTGAAGTTTACAAAGAAAACATACGATTATTTAAATTTATTTACTTCTCTTTGAAGATTTTATTAAACAAGAACTATTATTTAGCGATTTTAGAAGATTTTTTTTAATGATTTCAATTTTCTTTTAACAGATAAAATAGAAATAAAATGATTCTTCATAAAAAAATTAAGATTCATTAATCAACTATATAAAGAATAATGGTTTGTAATTTATAATATCAATCGAAATATAAAAAGTTATTCATTAATTTTACTATAAATTCTTCTAATGATTTCATTTTTCTTTTTATAGATATAGAAATAAAATGATTCTTCATAAAAAAAAATTAAGATTCATTAATCAACTATATAAAGAATAATGGTTTGTAATTTATAATATCGATCGAAATATAAAAAGTTATTCATTAATTTTACTACAAATTCTTCTAATGATTTCATTTTTCTTTTTACGGATATAGAAATAAAATGATTCTTCATAAAAAAAAATTAAAATTCATTAATCAACTATATAAAGAATAATGGTTTGTAATTTATAATATCGATCAAAATATAAAAAGCTATTCATTAATTTTACTATAATGTTATTTAGACTAAGATTCATTTTTCTTAGTCTAATGTTATAATTTTCTAGGTATTTTTCACATATTTGAAACTCAACATTATCGATCTAATTTAGATTTGTATATAAACTAATGTGGTCTAAACTATATGGATTTCAACCCATAGTGCAAACCAATTAATGTTGTCATGATGTATATATTTCGAATGAGTGACACTTGTGTGCCCCGGGGGCATGGTGCCCCCAAATTAATCATCATATTGGTGTTAAATATATACTCTACAGGTATCATGTGTATACTCTTCAGGTATCACATGTATACTCTTATATAAATATGATACATGTAGAGTATATGTATAACACCAAAAAACATAACACCTACAGAGTATATATATAACACCTGAAGAACACATATATAACACCTAGATTTATACCTCTATGTGCCCCTGGGGTATATAAGTTTTTGTCATTTCAAATTCTTAACTTCATAGTTTGTTATAATTTTTTTAAGTTCATTTTGATGAATTTAAAATTAATCACATAAGAAGGTAAGATTTGCCATCCAATATATATATATATATATATATATCTTTCTAATACAATATATAATACAAGACAAAAACTTTTATGAGTCAGGTAAATGGATCTAAGATCCATGCACCTGACCCGACCTGTTCGTGCGCCCAAAACGCGGCACCCACGCGCATGTACATGCTCCCATGCGCTAATCACTTGTGCTGAAGCTCACCCAAAATTCGCTCCAATAGACCAACCTTTGTGTATAGTTAAACCAACCTTTGTGTATAGTTAGACCAACCATGTGTAGGTAGGTCTAACTATATACAAAGGTATGTCTAACATATATAAAGGTATGCTTAACTATGTATAAAGGTATGTCTAACATATACAAAGGTATGTTTAAGTATACATAAATGTATGTCTAACACAATGTAAATGTATGTCTAACATAACGTAGTGGTATGTGCCAAAATTCAAAAATCAAGCCAAAACAAGACAAGACATGGAATTTGGGCAGAACTGTATGTTTAACATAGCTAAAAGGTATGTCTAACATAACGTAAAGGTATGTCTAACATATACTATTGGTATGTGATTTTTTTCAAAAATCATGAGCGAAAAAAAAAAATAGTGCGGTCCCCCTGACCCGGATCCGACCCGGATCCATGCACCTGATTCACAAGAGACTTACTCATAATACAATATATATTGACATAATATATTCCTCATTTCCGTATATATCTTTATAATACAATATATAATAGGCAAAAACTTTTATGAGTTAGGTGCATGAATCTAAGATCCATGCACCTGACCCGACCCTTTCACGTGCCCAAAACGCACTTCCCACGCGCCTCCCACGTGCCTGCACACGCTCCCATGCGCTGAACACTTGTGCTGAAACTCATCCAAAATTCGCTCAAATAGACCACCCTTTGTGTATAGTTAAACCAACATTTGTGTATAGTTAGACCAACCATGTGTAGGTAGGTCTAACTATATACAAAGATATGTCTAACATATATAAAGGTATGTTTAATTATATGCAAAAGTATGTCTAACATATACAAAGGTATGTTTAAGTATACATAAAGGTATGTCTAACACAATGTAAATGTATGTCTAACATAACGTAGTGGTATGTGCCAAAATTCAAAAATAAAGCCAAAAAAAGACAAGACATGAAATCTGGACAGAACTGGTATGTTTAACATAGCTTAAAGGTATGTCTAACATAACCTATTGGTATGTGATTTTTTTCAAAAATCATGTGTGAAAAAAAAAAAAAAAAAGTGTGATCCCCCGACCTGGATCCGACCCGGGTGCATGGATCTAAGATCCATGCACCTGATCCACAAGAGACCTACTCTATATAATATATAATAAGGTCAGATTTACCATCCAATATAATATAATCTCCATTTAATTAAATCCAACCTTATATATCTTTATAATATTATACATTAATTATTGGCCAGAAAACATGATTACTACTAAAATGTTATTACTAAATAATTAAAAATGACATATTCTAAAAGATAATTAAATTTGTTATTTAGGGAAACAATAATATCAGGATTAAAAGAGAAATTGTATAAAAAACTGCAGCCAATGAGACTCGAACCCTAGCAACCACGCAAGAAAACCTCCATATTACCAATCCAACATAAGCTACCATTGATTCTATATAACATATCATATATATTGTTTTCGTGTAACCCGTTATCGAGGAGATTATATGAAAAATGTAACTGATTGTTTCGTTTCTTTGGGCCACTGACAGAGCAGTTTCGTGCAAATTTAAGAAAATATAATACTAACTATTACAGTGTTCGACGAAAATCTCCACAAAGCCTTTTCTAATACTTGACAAAATGGAAGGTGAGAATGAAAAATTTACTGATGCAAATGTTTGCAATCTTCAACACCTATTTATTCAGAATTGGGGACTTACTGTGCACATGTTATATAAGATTATCTGTTTTTTTCAAATTTTTTACTCAAGGTAAAGTTGATTATTAACATATCCAACCTTATTTCACATCACTTTTCGTGTTATCATATCCTAAAGGGACAACGATCATTTTTATCCACTTTTCGGTCTTTTTTTACACGTGACATCATCCACTAGGGAATTGGACTTATACACATCTATACTATATATAAAAAGGAAGAAGTTGGCAAATTTTACACATTTGCCACTCAATTGCAAAATTGGAGATAATTACTGATTTGCCATTAACCAATAGAAAAATTATGGAAAGAAAATACTAAAAAACTTTGAGAATCTTATAGAACAAACTTCATATATATTTTAAATACAATAAGTAGTCTTTTAATTTAATATAGGGGTAAAATGAAATAGAGGAAATTATTTTGGATGGTATTATTATATGATTATGTTTTAATGATATAATTAAAAAATCTGAAAATAATGAAATGTAAACATTGTCAAAAATTTAAAAATTTGAAAATTCTGTAATTTTAATATATAAATGCGAAAAATAGGCCTAAAAGCTAAATTTCATTTTACAAAGGGCTGTAAAATGTTTAAAAGTTTAAAAACTATTATAAAGTTATTAAAAAGTAATAATTAAATTTGAAAGTAAAACTAATAATAATCTAATAATGTTGTGAGGTTAATCTAAAAAAATCCACAAATAACATTTAAAAATAAATTCAAACATATATGCAATATATATAACTATAAGAAAAAATATTTTAAAATGGTTTCAAAATTCTAAAAAAAATATTGTTTTAATTGTAAAATGAATTTGAAACCTAATTTTTTTAAATATAAACTAAGTTTTTGAATAAATATAGTGTTTGTAAAATAAATCCATCTAAAAAAATATAGAAAATTATTTACAAATAATTAAATATAATTCTAAGATATAAAAGAATAAAAATATGAATAGAACATATAAATTAACAAATATAATTAATCACTTATAATTAAAGCACACAAAACACAAAACTATTATTATAATTATTGTTTTTGTTATTGTTGTCGTTGTTGTTGTCATTGTCATCATCATCATTAAAAAAATACTGGGAATTTTTTACAAATCTCAAAATAATAAGATCTCATGAGTAATATTTTAATATAATAAATTTATTATATTATTAATAATCATATTTGTAATAATAAATAATAAACCGCGCATCGCGCGGGTATACTGCTAGTATAACCTATCACTAAAAGTTGGGGCATAGAGAACATGTGGGGTAGGGTGTGTCAAATCATGACACACTTTGACTTCAAAATTGATATGTTTTTTGGCCAAATTATAACAAATATGTTATACTTGTCCTTAGATGAGATAGTAGGAAGTATTTTTGGACCACAATTTAAGAAATGTATTAAAAATGGGTATTTCCACTAAGTGAAATGACCTTAAAGTTTGATTGTGAAATGTGTTGGAAAGTTTCATCGACAGTTGACTACTCAACTTCTGTTGAACTAATCTTCAGACAATGTCCTAAGCATGTGTGGATAACATGAACTTTCAATGATACACCAAGATACTATATCTTTTCATAAATTGGGCTGGCGCAAAAAAAAAAAAAAGGAAAATTTTATAATGGAAAAAATGATTCCGCGAGAGAATAAGAATTTAGAGAAAGTATTTGAAAAGGTAATTTCTAATCACATCGAAATTCCTATCTCTTGAATTAAAATTTATCAGGAATTATAAATATTCTTGTAATCAACAAGCTTATATTCAATTTGAATTGAAATTAATCTTTCAATATTATAGGTTGTGTTTGAATAAGATCATTTGTAATTTATGATTTTAAATAAGTGGATGAATCTCATTTCCAATCAAGTTAGCTTTTCAATTTATTTACTATCGCAAAGTTTGTTCGGATTTGAAATTCACATCCACCCCTAGATTTGTTAAATCTGCGTTCAAATTACACAACCTCAGTTAATTAATTTACACTTATTGTTATAAGAATAATGATAGTGACCTTTCATCATCCTTGAAAAGACTTTGTGAAGATAATAAGCAAATTAGAGCAACACATGACACTTAATTGTGGCTTAAAATAAAAATTGAAAAAAAAAACATCTATTGTATTTGTTTCTTCATGTGAATATTTTGAGAAGGAAGGCAACTAAGACAACCAAGAAAACATACTGCGAGCAAAACACAGCAATCACCACATAGTTTTCCCTAAACACCAAAGAAGCAAAAACACTGCTAAAACTTGGATTAAAAACCTCACGAATCGAATCCTCATTCATCAAAATGTCTAAGCTATTCAACATCCCTATCAAACCTTCTTCAATCCTCGTTTTCGCATACTCAATCTCCACAATCTCCTTTTCCGTCGACCTCCCTTCCACGTCCAGTAATCCATCCACACACACGTCCACATTGTTCTTCGCATGTTCCATCAAAACCCTCAAATCCTTCATCATCATCCCTTCTTCATAGCCCCTGGTGATCATGATCATGGACGCGTTGAGTTGACTCAGTGAGTGGTTGAACAGGTTCTGGCACTCGTTCAAGACAGTCCTGAAGCTCCTGTTCTTGGCTTTCGAGGCCAGGTCTCGTGGAAGCTGGGACACGATGAGGAATTCTTGGAGAGCTGCATCAATGGAGAGACGAAAAACATCTGATATGTATGCTTGGGTTTGGTGGGAGCTTGTTGTATTGTGGAGCAGTGATGATGATGATAGGGACTCTATGCAGTGGGAGTGGTACCTTGTGAGCTCACATATGGCATTTATTGGATTGTTGGAGAGGGATTCGGAATCTATCTGGTGTTTGAGGGCTGTGATAACTGCGATTATAGCACATATTATGAGGGTGAAGATGATACAGCAAAGGATGAAGAATTGCTTTCGTTTCTTTCTTGAACATTGCTCTTCTTGCTTCATTGTGCAGGTTAATCCTTTGTTTTAATGCTTTTTTATTTATTGGAAGAAATGTACCGTGGTTGGTTTAATTATTGGAGAAGATTTTTGGTGGAATAATATAGTACTAATGTCAAGTCAATGGTGAATGATGATAATGCCATTTTGGAAAATGGGGAGCAATATTTGACCACTGAACTTGGAGTTGACTAAGTCTTGTATTATAAAGTGTCCACACAAGGTTGATCATATGAAAATTTAAAATTCAAGATGTAATGAATGTCTGAGACGTCATCGATTAATATATATTAATGTGCCTACAATATCCTACTTATTTTATAAGAATAATTTAATTTGTGTAAATGTTGATGTGGTCGAATTGACCACATTCGAACTACCCCGGGAAACCAATCGACTTGAAGGCTAATCGATGCGAACAAAACAAAGAAGTATATAGAACGTATGGGCGAACAGGAAAGTTCGCGCTCTGTAAAGAGATATGGGCGAACTAATTAGACTTACAAGCTGAGATGTCGAACTAAATTTGGAACGAACTAATTCAAATTTGAAGCAACCGCCACGATCGCGAGTATCTCGCCCACTTCCCACTTTTTTAGGAGAAAATCTAACTGCCACGTTTTTCAGGGAGTATTTATAACTCTTATCTTTCTATTCACACACACATAAAATTATACACAAAAATTATTGAGCAAAAGAGCAATAGCAAAGTTTTTCCCAGATTACTGACTTGAACGTCAGAGTCCCTTCACGGGAAAAACCCCCGGTGTTTTTTGTTTTTTTACAGGTCTTTTAAATCAGAGAATTCCAATCGGTGCTCGGAGAATTCTAATCGACACCGAGAAAAGAGAAAATTGAAGCGTGGACAAATCAATTGGCGCCGTCTGTGGGAAGTAACAATTTCTTTCGTAACCTTGAGTTATTAAGACGTTGAGAAATTGTGAAAATGGTGAATACCAGAGGATTTCGAAGGAGGTTGGAAGAAGGAGCACAATCTGTGCGACAAGACGAGGACCAGAGTTCTACACCGGTGAATCCTCTAGGCACTGTCACCTTGACACCGGAGGAACTTTCGGCTTTGATAGAGGCAACTGTCCAGAGGGCTCTAGGCAAACAAAGGGCCGAGTCACAACAAGGCAACACTGATATTTATGCCCAAAAGGAGCCAGAAGGTGACAAATCTCGAACGGATGAGCAAGAGAGTCAATCTGATCACCCTCGCGGCCAGAAGCGAGGACATGTCGAACTGTCCGAGAAGGTGGACGATCTCAGAAAGGAGTTGAGAGAAGTCCAGAAGACTGTTCGATGGATTCCTCGGAGTTCCAGGGGAAATCTTTTTTCTGAAGAGGTTATGGAGGACGAATTGCCAGCCTCCTTTCGGCCGGTGAATTTTGATCATGATGGTACCACTGACCCGTGGGATCATCTATGTAGATTTGAGAATACTGCTCTGCTACATTGGTATTCGGATGGCATCAAATGTCGAGTGTTCACAACTACCCTCACCAAGGCTGCTCAAACATGGTTCAGCCAGCTGAATGATGGAATGATCCACAACTTCGAACAACTGTCGGAGTTGTTTCTGCACCAGTTCGCCAGTTCGAGGAGGCAGAGGCGATCTACTCAAACCTTGTTCGGTGTGAAACAGAAGGGGGATGAGACTTTGCGGAACTATGTCAAAAGATTTACAGCTGTTACTTTGGAAGCTCCCGAAGCTTCGGATGATTTGGTCGTTAGTGCTTTCATCCAAGGACTGAAAGAAGGTGATCTCTATACTTCGTTGGTTAAGAAAACACCCATCAATTTTGATGACTTGTTACAGAGGTCCACCAAATACATTAACTTAGAGGAGGCAGTTCGAATGAAGAAAGGCGAAAGTTCGAGTCGAATGAGTAGGCCGCAACAAGAGCATGAAGGAGCGAGAAAGAGAGATGGAGGGGAACAGCGAGCAAGGTTCGCTCCACCCCCCTTGACGGAGGTACGAACAGTACACGCCCATGACCATGTCACCCGGACAGGTGTTGATGGAAATATGGAATCTGCCCCAACTGAAATGGCCGTCGACCTGGAGTCCTAATCCGAAGAAGCCATCTAACTTCGGTAACGGTAAATTGTGTCGATTTCATAATGAATATGGGCATAGGAACTGATGAATGTTTGCATTTACGAGATGAATTGGAAAGACTAATCAGGGAAAACAAATTAGCTCGTTTCGTCCGTCGAACTCGATCGAATCGTGAACAGAGGAACGATCAGGAAGAGCCGAGACGGGAAAGAAGACAAGAACAGCAAGAATTACCTCCGCCTCCACCTCCCCCAGCGCGAGCTAGACCCGAACGGGAGGAAAGACCCACTATTCACATGATTATGGGTGGGCCAACAGATGGAGATTCCAACAGAGCTCGAAAGGTAAGACTTAATTCTGTCAAGCAAGAATAGAATACGGTTCACTCGATTTTCGAGGAGGTAGCGATCGAGTTCGGAGTTCGTGATCGTGTTGTAATTCAAAGTCCCCAGTTCGATGCCATGGTGATCGTTGCTGAAATATGAGGCTTCAATGTTGAACGGGTGTTCGTGGATACGGGAAGTTCAGTGGACATTATGTTCATGGATTGCTTTAAGAAGATGAGATCAACAGTTGAGGTAAAGACTGTAGAAACTTCACTTTACGGTTTTGCAGGAGAATCTGTGACAGTGTACGGTAAAGTCCAACTTTCTATGGTGCTAGGAGACGGGGAATGGAGGCAGAACAAGACAATGACTTTCCTGATAGTGGACACACCCTCTCAATACAATGTGATCCTAGGTCGTCCTTCTCTGAGTTCGTATGCTGCAGTCATTTCGCCTGCACATTTAATGATGAAGTTCCCTGTTGAAAATGAGGAAGGGTGAGTAGTGGGAGTAGGAGTTGTACATGACGATCAGCAAACTGCCCGACGACGCTATGTAGCTGCGGTTCGACAATCTGAGTCTCGCAAACGCCATAGCGAACAAAGGGATGATGTTGATCGAGGAAGGGATAAGAGTTTAAAGAAGGGAGATGAAACACAGACTGTAGAATTCAAAGAAGGCGAACTGATGAGCGTGGAGTTAATCCCGGAACTGCCAGGGCATTCAGTTCGCCTAGGAAGTGAATTGTCAGAACAAGTTAAGGGAGAAATCGTAGCAGCTCTCCAAGATAATGTGGATCTGTTCGCATGGAAACCTGAAGATATGAAGGGTATAAATCCGGAAGTAGCAATGCACAAGTTGAATATCAAGCCTGATGTTTGTCCGATTAAGCAGAAACTAAGACATTTTGGGGATCAACAGAATGAAATTATCAAGAAAGAGGTTGAGAAGCTACTAGAGATCGGGCACATCAATGAGATCCAGTATCCTCGATGGCTGGCTAATGTTGTGTTAGTCCCGAAACCAGGGAACAAATGGCGGATGTGTATCGATTTTAGGGATTTGAATAAAGCTTGCCCCAAGGATCATTATCCTCTCCTGCGGATTGATAAACTAGTAGATTCCACCACAGGATGCGAACTGCTGAGTATGATGGATGCAGCACAGGGATATCACCAAATCATGTTGCATCCAGAAGATAAACCTAATGTGGCCTTTATTACTTTTTCAGGTACATATTGCTATACGGTCATGCCGTTCGGTTTGAAAAATGCAGGAGTTACTTACCAGCGAATGGTGGACGAAGTGTTTAAACACCAATTGGGGCGCAACATAGAAGCATATGTCGATGATATGTTGGTGAAAAGCACACAGGCGAACACACATGCCGAGGACTTGAGGGAAACCATGGCGACGATCCGAAAGCACGAGATGCGATTAAACCCAGCCAAGTGTTCGTTCGGAGTAAGAGCAGGGAAGTTTCTGGGATATATGGTGACGAACAGGGGAATAGTGGTCAACCCCGGCAAAGTCCGAGCTATACAAGGAATGACGCCTCCTTGAACCATCAAAGAGGTACAAACACTAACTGGCCGCATCATTGCTTTAAGCAGATTTATATCCAGATTGACGGACAGAGGTTTACCTTTCTTCAAAATTTTGAGGAAGAATGGTCGGTTTAGTTGGGATGCGGACTGTCAAAAGGCATTTGACGATTTAAAGGCGTTTCTCCTCACACTCCCTTTGTTGAAACAGCCTGATAAAGGTAGTGTGATGATTGTGTACTTAGCAGTCGGAGAAGAATCAGTTAGTTCAGTTCTCATCCGTGAAGAAGGCAGAGATCAGTTCCCTGTCTACTTCGTTAGTAAAGTTCTTCATGGCGCAGAAACTCGCTACACCGAGGTAGAAAAAGTCGCTTATGCCTTAGTCACTACGGCAAGGAGGCTGAGACCATATTTTTTGGGCTATGAGATCACAGTACGAACTAACCATCTGCTGAGTGTAGTGTTGGGAAAACCGGATGCATCAGGAAGGCTAGTTAAATGGGCCGTTGAACTGGGACAGTTCGATTTGAAGTATGAACCGCGAACAGCCATAAAAGGTCAAGCATTGGCAGACTTTATTCAGGAAACCACCAGAATACAAGACAAGAGAGAGTGTGAAGTATTTGTCGATGGATCGTCATCCCACCAGGGCGCAGGAGCGGGGATATTATTGATCAGCCCCGAGAAAGATGAGTTAGAATTTGCCATAAAATTTCAATTTAAGGCGTCTAACAATGAGGCAGAATATGAAGTTTTTTTGCATGGATTGAAAATAGCCGAACAAGCTGGAGCCTGAGATCTGATAGTTAAATCAGATTCACAATTGGTGACACAACAACTCCAAAACCAATGTGAAGTTAAGGAAGATCGTATGATTTCTTACGTACAGAAAATAAGAGAGATGGAGAAACGATTTGAAAAACTTCAGATCAAACAGATACCTCGGAACGAGAATCAGAAAGTGGATTATCTGGCAAAGATCGGGAGTTCGTTACAGGACTGTTCGAAGAGAAGTATTACGGTTATGGGAGTGGAAAAGGAAAACGAGGTGATGAATGTCGACCTGACCGAGCATGACTGGAGAACTCCTTTCTTGAATTTTTTAGGAGAAATAAGAGAAGGACAGGCCAAAGACCTCGAGAAATTGGAAAAACAAGCTCGATTCTACTATACTCTTGATGGAGTGTTGTATCGAAAAACTTTTTTACCGACAGATGCAAGATGTTTATCCCAAGACGAAGGAATCAAGGTCTTGAAAGAAGTGCACGAAGGGGGATGTCCCGAACATGCGGGAGCTCGAGCACTTGCTCGAAAGGTCGCACGAGCTGGTTTCTATTGGCCTACAATGAAGAATGATGCTGAAGAATTAGTTCGGAAGTGCAACTCCTGTCAGAAACATGGATGAAGAATTCACACTCTGGCAACAGATATGCTTACGGTATGTTTGCCCTGCCCTTTTGCTAGATGGGGTATTGATATAGTTGGTCCACTCGTTAAAACCAGAGGAAATAAACAGTTCTTGGTGGTGGCCGTGGATTACTTTACTAAGTGGGTCGAGGCAGAACCTTTGGTCAAGATCGCCGAATCCGATATGATCCATTTTATATGGAAAGTATTTGTTGCAGATTCGGCTTACACAGGATTTTGGTATCAGATAATGGAGCTCAGTTCAGAGGCAAAAAGATCACGGGATGGTGTAAAGAAATGAAAATTTTACAAGTGTTTACTCCAGTGGCCCATCCTCAGGCAAATGGGCAAGTCGAAGTAGTTAATCGAATCATTCTAGACGGACTTAAGAAACGACTTGAATTCGAGAAATTAAACTGGGTGGACGAACTACTATCAGTCCTGTGGGCATATCGAACTTCATCCAGATCAACTACGGGAGAAACTCCTTTCAGTTTGGCATTTGGAATGGAAGCAGTGGTCCCAGCTGAAATTCAAGGAGAAGCTCTACGAATTACTAACTTTGATCCCCAGAAAAATGAAGAATTGATCCGAACAAATTTGTTATTTCTGGAGGAAATCAGAGATGAAGCTAGAGTTCATCATGAATTATACAAAAGACGTATTCAAGCAGCCTTCAACAGAAAAGTTCGAAAGAGAGAGTTCCAAGTAGGAGATATGGTTTTAAGGCAATTTGATGCCTTGTTGGAGATCGGAAAATTGGATGCCATTTGGGAAGGACCGTATACTGTTACAAAAGTTTTGCCAGGTGGATCTTACGAGCTCGCTGATGAACGGGAGGCGCTGCCTAGACCTTGGCACATCAATCACTTGAAGAAGTTTTATTCTTGAAGTATCGAATGCCAGTATGTTACTTTTTACCTTTTCTTTTAAGTTGTTGTCGCTTTAATAAATAAGAGATATTTTTATACTCCGTGGACGTAGGTCGATTTGACCGAACCACGTTAAACACTTGAGTCTTTCTTTATTGATTTACACATATTTACGTACATATCTGTTCGAACTACATTGCGGAGCGAACTTAAAATTCCCTCGGAACTCACCGACTAAACGAATTGAAGAAGTTCCCTCGGAACTCAATGATTAAGTGAATTGAAGAAGTTCCTTCGAAACTCGTTGATTAAACGAATGGAAGAAGTTCCCTCGGAACTCAATGATTAAGCGAATTGAAGAAGTTCCTTCGGAACTCGTTGATTAAACGAATTGAAGAAGTTCCCTCGGAGCTCAATGATTGATCATATTGAAGAAGTTCCTTCGGAACTTAACGATTAAGCGAATTGCAAGAGTTCCCTCGGAACTCGTCGATTAAACAAGCTGAAGAAGTTCCCTCGGAACTTAACGATTACGCGAATTGCAAGAGTTCCCTCGGACTCGTCGATTAAGCCAATTGAAGAAGTTCCCTCGGAACTTAACGATTAAACGAATTACAAGAATTCCTTCGAAGCTCGTCGATTAAAAAGTCCCTTGGAACTCGCTGAGTAAGCGACGAACTGAAGAAGTTCCTTCGGAACTTAATGATTGAAACAGATTGAAGAAGTTATGTCGAACTCAATGATTAAGCGAAGTGAAGAAGCCTCTTCGAAGTTCAATTATTAAGTAAGTTAAGGAAATTTTCTTGAAATTTTGTAGCTAAGTAATTAGACTAAAGTATGCGAACTGTTTCATTTCGATTAATTCATCAAAAAATACAAGTAAGAAACTTAGAAAAAAGATATTACAACAGGAATGATTGATTAAGAACGATCGGGAGAAGGCGACGATTCAGGAGTTAGCTGGATCGAAGCTGGGCGCAGCGGATCGAACATATCCTCTGGCAAGTCAACAGTTGGGCCAGAGGAGGGCTCAGCAGGTGCTGGATAAGACGAACTCGGCCCAGGATCGCCAAACTGGTTGTCAGGAAGAACTTCCTTTACCGCTTCTCCTAAGTAGCCTGACCACCAGTTTGCATCAACATCCTCATCCGGATTCCCACGCCACCTAGGAGGAATGGAATGTGTTTGCAGCACCTTTTGGCCTAGTGCGTTCACATCGAGCTGGAACGCTTCCCCGACTTCCTCCTGGCAGAGCCGAACTACCTATTTAAAGTACGCCAATGCCATAGGAGCTGCCTTCGAAAGGAAAAGGACAGAATCCTAGAGACGAGTTATGAGCCTTTCTCGGAAAGACTCCGATATTAACTCCATCTCCGGGCTTCGAGCGAACCGGTAAAAGCCCTCAGTATACATGGCTTCTCTGAATTCGACTCGGGAACTCTTTTCCTGTTCGAGTTCCGCCCGCAACTCTCGATTCTCCTCCTCCAGCCTCCGAACTTCAGCCTGTGCATCCGAGAGAGCAGACTACTTTTCCATGGCAAATTTTTCCTTCACCAGCAGCAGCTCTTCCCTTCTGGCCACTTCCGAGCGAGCGAGCGCCAACTCAATCTCCCGCTCTTCCAACTTAGCAGATAGGTTTTCAGCTTTGCCGGCATGAGTAGTCAGATCGCTCTCCAATGTTTTCTTTTCCTCCAGCACCTCCCTTAGGCGATCTCGGCGACGGAAGGCCTTCTTACCCAAGAATTCGAAGTACTTGGCGAAGTTTGTCACACGAGACAAGTTCACCTTGAACTCCTTCATCTCCCTATCCTCTTCCTCTTCCGCAGCCTTCTCGTCCGGAACAATCGTCCCCTCCTGAACGGGCTCTGCCTCAGTTTGTTCCGCGCCAGCCTGCGTACCTCTCTCAATTCGCTGTTTTTTGGCCGATCATTGCGAACTGGAGGGCCCCTTTTTCTTTCGACGAAGAGGGATTGCAACCTTGACCACCTATTCAGTCATCTCTTCGGCAGGGTTGGCAGCATCCGAAGCATGGGCAGTTGGCGGTGAAGCAGAAGTACGAACAACGGCAATAGCCGAGGGAGACGCAGCAGAGTACTGCCTCCCTCGGCCAAGTCCGGGTTGGTTTAAGACGCCAGTTCGCTTAGGCGCCTCTCCTCCTTCTTGCGGAAGGCCGCAACTTGCCTACCATTCACTGCTTGGTCGGCTGGAGAAAAGACATTCTTTTGGGCCTTCGGGATCGACGCGTCAAAGATAAAAACTTGTTCATTTCCTTATCTGCAACACAATAAAGCGCGTAGTCAATATAATACAGTTCGATAAGTTGGAAAAAAGATAATGAGAAATGAAGGGAAAATTTTAAGCAACCTAGATCGAACTTGCAAGAAACTCGAGTGTTCGGATAGAACCCCCAGAAAGCTAACAATTGTTCGCATGAACTCATGCGAACTATGTCGAACGACCCCCTCCGAAAGAGCCTGTCCAAGGATGCAAGTTCGAAGTCCCTGGGCGGAGCAGACTCAACTTGGTTCGAACTCTCAGCCCAGGGGATAGTTCGGAAAAACCTATTTGTAGGAGCACGAACGAAAAAATAATATTTTTCCTAGGAGCTGATTTTATCATCTCCTGAGGATAAAAATCGAGCCCGTTTTCCTCCGCTACGAGGGCTCAAATAGAAGCGGAAGGGGTTGGTATGTTTGAGTACAAAGCAAGAACGGAATCGATCGGAGGTCGGCTCGACTCCCATCCATTTGCACACCATGTAAAAAGCTACAATGTAGCTTATAGAGTTTGGGTGCAATTGGTTTGGACACACCCCAAATGCCGAACCGACCTCAAGAAAGAAGGGGTGGATAGGAGGAACTAAGCCTAGAGTGACATGTCTCAAGAACCATGTATGGCAGCCGACAGGGGCCCGATGAGGACGATCATCGGGGCCAGGAATAACAACAGAGTAGCCCGCCGCTGCCATGAGCGAACTAAGAAGAACAATATGAATTTGGGTGGTTTTAGTAGCAGAGAAAACGTTATCTACAGTTTTCTTGCGAGATCGCTTTGGGGGAGAAGAAAGGGTTTGACGGCCAGAGGAAGAAGCCTTCGGAACTGGCGAATCAGAAGTAGGCCGCAAGGGGAATTCCTCGAAGCCCTCCTCAGATTTGCTCTCGTCCCTTAGGTTGATCAAAGAAGGGGAAGCCATTTGAAAAATACGAACGAAGAGAAAGAAGGAAATGAAAGGGTACCTGGATCTGTTTGAAGAACTTTGAAAATCACAGGAGAAGGATTCTTACTTATGAGTGAAGAGTAGTTTTTCGCAGATTCGCAGAAGAGTTTTATGGAAAAGAAGAGGGGGTGTATATAGAGAAGCTTCTTGGTTTAGGGGGGAAAAGGCGAAAAGTCACGAGATCTTGGCCGTTGGATGCAGTTCGATCCAACGGTGAAGATGAAAGGTCACAGATCTTAGCCGTTGGATGCAGTTTGATCCGACGGCGAATACGAAAAGGCACCTCGGGACGGTGAAAACTGACAAGTCGGATCTCAACCGTTGGATGCAGTTCGATCCAATGGTGAAGACGAAAAGACACCACGGGATGGAGGAAGACGTCGCAAGCGGATGATTGATGGGACGCGATGCTTCTTGAAGAAGCGTTGTAATTGGCAACAATGCGAACTGCATCAGTGCGTGAACACACGCACTCCGAAAGGGGGGGAGTACTGATGTGGTCGAACTGACCACATTCAAACTACCCCAGGAAACCAATCGACTTGAAGGCTAATCGATGCGAACAAAACAAAAAAGTATATAGAACGTATGGGCGAACAGGAAAGTTCGCGCTCTGTAAAGAGATATGGACGAACTAATTAGACTTAGAAGCTGAGATGTCGAACTAAATTTGGAACGAACTAATTCAAATTTGAAGCAACCGCCACGATCGCGAGTATCTCGCCCACTTCCCACTTTTTTAGGAGAAAATCTAACTGCCACGTTTTTCAGGGAGTATTTATAACCCTTATCTTTCTATTTACACACACAAAAAATTATACACAAAAATTATTGAGCAAAAGAGCAATAGCAAAGTTTTTCCCAGATTACTGACTTGAGCGTCAGAGTCCCTTCACCGGGAAAAACCCCCGGTGTTTTTTGTTTTTTTGCAGGTCGTTTAAATCGGAGAATTCCAATCGGTGCTCGGAGAATTCTAATCGACACCGAGAAAAGAGAAAATTGAAGCATGGACAAATCAAATGTAATTTTCATTCTTTTTAATTTACTTGAATTTTAAATCTTGAGGTTTTTAGTATAGTTAACATATAATATTTAGTTTAGTTAATTTCATTAATTAGTATGTGAATATCATTGTTAATTATGTAAGAAAGTTCATTATCTTAACACATTATAATCCACTTGTCAACGCACGGGATCAATTTATAAGACTAATATTTTTCTTTTCATATTTAAAACATATAATTAAAAGACATAATTAATTTCTTCATGATCTTGTTGTTTTCATATTTAAATCGTATAATTAAAAGACATGATTTCTTGATCATCTTTGATGTTACTGTATACTAGACACCTCAAGGACAAAATGGATGAGAAACTTAACTTTCTAGAGAAAAAAAGGAGAAGGTAGTCTTCCTTGATTGAAAAGTGAAAAAGTCCCCTTTACAATATGTAACTTCTCCTATTTATACTATTTTCTCATACAAAGGAGGGTATTTCCGTCTTCTTTTCTTTTGACTTTCTTGTTGCTTAAGCCATCCAAAATATTCCTTTTGTCAAAGTACTCCTTTTGCAGCCCAAGGTACACCTTCTTCACTTTAAATCCTTCCATTTTCTGTTATGCAGGGAAATATCTCTTTTGTCTTTTTTGGCCACGTAAGCAATGCCCTGATTCACGCTTATCATCCTTCTCGTGGGTTATCATCCTCTACTCCAAGCGCATAAAGCTTCACGTCTTCCATCCAGTGCTTCCTCGTCACTTCTGTGACCACTTCAGCTCTGCAAGCAGTAAGTTTCATCGACACGTCTGCCACTTCTGCTTAGCTCAGAAGTTCATCCCTTGTAGGTATTGGAAGGGCAGTTCTGCCACTTACAGGTGTAGTTCTGGACTTCTGCAGATTTATGAACTTTATTTAAAAATATAGTATCCTAGAGAAATGACGTATCTCGAGAAGTTCCTATCTCATTCTTCCCACATCAGCTACTCCCCCTAGTGCAGTCGAGCAGAACTGGTCAGCTGCAGCACTTCGTGTATTTTTTCTAGATCAGAGAGCTAATTTCCCCTTAGCTACTCCCCCTGGTGCAGTCGAGTAGATCTAGTTTGGCAGAACTGGTCGGCTGCAGCACTTCGCGTATGTTTTCTTGATCAGAGAGCTAATTTCCCCTTAGCTACTCCCTCTGGTGCAGTCGAGCAGATTTGGCTTGGCAGAGCTGGTCGGCTGCAGCACTTCGTGTATTTTTTCTCGATCAGAGCGCTAATTTCCCCTTAGCTACTCCCCTTGGTGCAGTCGAGCAGATTTGGTTTGGCAGAACTGGTCGGCTGCCGCACTTCGAGTATTTTTTCGATCAGAGAGCTAATTTCCGCTTAGCTACTCCCCCTGGTACATTCGAGTAGATCTGGTTTGGTAGACCTGGTCGGCTGCAGCACTTCGTGTATTTTTCTCGATCAGAGAGCTAATTTCCCCTTAGCTACTCCTCCTGGTACAGTCGAGCAGATCTGGTTTGGCAGAGCTGGTCGGTTGCAGTATTTCGTGTATTTTTTCTCGATCAGAGAGCTAATTTCCCCTTAGCTACTTCCCCTGGTACAATCGACCAGATCTGGTTCGGTAGAGCTGGTCGGTTGCAGCATTTCGTGCATTTTTTCTCGATCAGAGAGCTAATTTCCCCTTAGTTACTCTCCCTGGTGCAGTCGAGCATCTGGTTTGGCAGAGCTGGTCGGCTGCAGCACTTCGTGTATTTTTCTTGATCTCTCATTGGCTATAAAGCTGTGTTTTTCACACGCCATACCTTTTTCCTTAATATGCCAGTGATTTTGACAGCAGGTGTCCTTTCATTTTTATCTTTTGAAAACGCCATACTTGATGTGCATAATCTTGCCCCTACACATGGAAATCATCCTGCGGTGGGCTGTGAAACGCCACGCCCCTTCCCAATGCTATATTCAAACTTACCCTAATTCTCCATCTCTCTCTCTCTTCATTCTTACTTTTTCATTTTTTACTCTTGCGAGTCCTTCTTCTTCTCCGGCGATTCTTGCATGGGAAACTGCTAGAGCTTTTTCCGGTGAATCTTCTTCTTCCTTTGCATTTACTTGGTTTACCATGGCGAGAGGAGGTAATCTCTAACCTTTTCCTGTTTTGGTTGTTTTTTATTTATGTGCAGTGGCTGTATACTGGGTGGTTTTATAACTGTAAACTGAGGGATCTTGTGGCAATATTTGTTGAGCATCTAGTTTGTTTGGTGAAGTTTGAAATTTTTCGTGTTTTTTAGTATAATTTTTCTTCTGTCAACCCTCGCCTTTTCCATGGCTTCCACCGACCACGAAACTGACTCTTCTGATGTTCGAGCCCTTGAAGGAAACTCCCCTTCTATTCTTCCTCTACCCAGCAACCATTCCACCTCTACTTCTTCAAAAGTCCATTCTCCCCTTGAAGAAGAGCTCTCTGCCTCTAGCGTTGATCCCCTGAACTACAGCGCCTCCGACCCAAACTTTGACTATGTTAGCCATCGTTCTTCTTTCTCTCCAGACCGTGTTGATACCCTTCGTTTAGCTTTTAATATTCCTCAAGACTTCTGTATATACTGCCCTGCTGGACACCATAGGCCTAACTTCCTTTCTGGGCGCAAGCTATCATTTTGGACTACCCAATGAGAGCTGGGGTCCGTTTCCCTGTGAATTCTTATCTTTGTAGATTATCCTTTTTTTACCAAGTTCCCCTGAACCAATTTACACCTTCTGCTATTCGTTTGATGCTATGTTTTTTCATAATTTTGAAAGGCAACGGTGGAGATCCTACCGCAGAACTCTTTTTCTCTAATTTCCCTCTTAAATTCAAACTGTCCTTTCTCTACGTCACTGCCAATCCCAGAGGTCTGATTCATTTTCTAGGTAAGCCCCAGAGCTGGGATAAACAGTGGAAAGAAGACTATTTTTTTATTTCTAGTGCTGATACATGGGATTTCCCGACGGGCCCATGAGTATACACCAAGCCTTTAATGAAGAAAGAGTTTTATATCAGCTGCCCCCTTCTGATCGAGCAATAATTGAGGAATTAAACGCCTCTGTACATACAATAGGTCCTTTTGATATAGTTAGTTTAGTTGAACAACCCTCTGTTTTGTCTTACTTTGGCCTCTGTTCTGGGGAGACCTCTTATTCTTTCGATTTTGGTATTCTTCTTCTTCTGTCATTCTTTTCTTTTTGCTTGTTCATCTCTTTATATTATTTTTGCTTATACACTGGGTGGTTTTGACCATATAGAGCATGCGTGAAGAAGGACCATTCCTCGACGAGAGTCCAGCCCTACCATACGTTTTCACCCAGGCAACGCTTCTGCTCCTGAGCCTCACTCAACGACCTTTGCTCCTGCTACTCCCAGAAGTGACAGGGGGAAACGCCCCTTAAGCTCTTCAGAGCCATCTTCGGAGGCACGCCGGCCACGCCTCCAATCTCCTGCCAGAGGTGGGCATGAGCCTACAAAGGAACATTCTCGGTCGAGCCAAGTAAGGACTTCTTCTAACGATGTCTTTACTCTTGAGCTACCGAAATCCCTTCTGGACCTTTCTGCAGAGGAGTCCCGCCTGTTCCTTCAACTTTGCCTAACCACAACCGACACCTACGCACTCAGTCGGCTTCCTCAAGAAAATGAGCTTGCCATGGGGGCTCATCATGTCTTGAAGGTACTTTACAGGCCCTCTATTCTTGCTCTTTTGAATTTTTGCAAGAATTCATTTTCACCCTTTTGCTTATATTCCGCAGGGTTTAATCCATTTCAGCAGACTTCAAGCAAATGCAACATCATCTGTTGATCCAGCTCTTGCCCTCTTGGAGAAGGACAATGAGATCTCTGCAATGAAGTTCAAACTGGCGGAACAGGAAAGACTGATTAAGGAGCAACAGCGCGAGGTGGAGTTCTGGAAAAAGAAGACTTCTGAATAGAAAAGCCGCTGTAGGGAGTATGGGACCCAAAAGTTTTCAGAAGGGGTTAAGGCTTGTAAGAAAAATCTGCACATGACGACAGCGGGGCAGAGCTTTCTTGAAGAGGTAATAACCGGGTTGAAGGAGGCTCACCTTAAGAGTACGAGCTCTCTGGCTGATTTTGGCCCGCATATAGGCCACTACTATGGCTTCGGGTTTGATGCAGCTCAGAAACAGGCTCGAGATCAAGGCTTCTCCGGTACATTTGATTTCAATCGGGCCTCTGGATGACATGCCAGCCTCTTCTTAATTCGAGGGTGACCCTTCGAAGGATCCAGATTCTCCCTGGTGGCTGCCGGCCCTCCAGAAGGCATATGCCAAACTGTGCTCTGCGCCCTAATGATGCTTTTACTCCCGTCGATCCTACTTCCTGCAAATTCCCTCTCCTTCCTGCGCCACCTCTGCCTGCGCCTCCTGTTGCGATTTCTGACCCTAATGTAGTGGATCTAATAGTTCTGAGTGGGGACTCCTCTGAGATCGTATCTCTCACTGATGCTCCCTCCCAATTGCTTCCCGAGATGCCCTCAGAACTACCTGGTATAGATCCACCAGCTGCTTCTGATCCCCCAGGTGAGGTCCCCTCCTCTGAAGACTTACCTACCTCTTCCTGAACAATCTTTTTATTTATGCTTTTCAAACAATGTTATTTTATGATACTCTGCAGATTTTATCATGTTTGCTAGAACAATACTTTTTGATTACTCTTTCTGTTTATTTTAGATAATACCTATTAAAGAATTTTTTGGCATGTCACTTCTGCTACAAACATGAGGTGTTAGTTCCGTATCTCATATGTGGTTATTCTAATCCTGTTTGCTATTTTATACTTGTATTGTTGCATGTACGGTATCAACACAATGATGTAGATATCAAACCAATTATCAACACATATAGATGTAGGCAGAGAAAAGATGGAAATCATAATTGTTAAGAAGAAAATACTCATAGGATAGATTCTCCATAAAGCACTCCGCTCTCCCTTTCTCTTTACATCAATTTTGCAATTCTAAAGTCTCTTTTATTTCCCTTCACTATCATCCTTGCTGGCTTTTTACTCTTCCACTTCCTGTACAAAAAATGGATTATAATTATTTGCTTGATTTTATTATTCTTGACTTCTCAGGAATGAAATCAATTTTGGCCCCACCGACCCTAGTTAGAGGTGTTCCAGACCCAGAGATCTGCCTCTGCCAGGGTGGCTGCTTTTCTAAGGCAGATTCGTTTTTTGGCCCCACCAGCCCTAGTCAGAGGTATACCAAACCCGGAGGTCTGCCTCTGTCAGGGCGGTTGCTTTCTAGGGCAAATTTACTTTTGGCCCCACTAGCCCTAGTCAGAGGTATACCAGACCCGGAGGTCTGCCTCTGCCAGGGCGGTTGCTTTCTAGGGCAGATTTACTTTTGGCCCCACCAGCCCTAGTCAGGGGTGTATTAGACCCGGAGGTTTGCCTCTGCCAGGGCGGTTGCTTTCTAGGGCAGATTTGTTTTTGGCCCCACCAGCCTTAGTCAGAGGTGTACCAGACCCGAAGATCTGCATCTGCCAGGGCGGATGCTATCTATGGCAGATTTGTTTTTGGCCCCACCAGCCCTAATCAGAGGTGTACCAGACCCGGAGATCTGCCTCTGCTAGGGCGGCTACTTTATAGGGCAGATTTATTTTTGGCCCCACCTGCCCTAGTCAGAGGTGTACCAGACCCAGAGATCTGCCTCTGCCAGGGCGGCTGCTTTCTAGGGCAGATTTGTTGATGTCAAGAAGGATTTCTTACTTGTTTCTTTTAGCGTAGTATTTCTTGAGGTTGCAAATCTTCCAGGGCCTGGCCACCTTTTTTCCCTCTTCTGTTATCAACCGATATGCTCCCCCCTTCAGCACTTCTAACACTACGTAAAGGCCTTCCCAATTTGGCCTTAATTTTCCCTTAGGCTTCAAGGCATCAGATCTTCTTAAAACTAAGTCCTCCTTGCCCAGACGTCACAGTCGTACCTTTTTATCATACACTGCTTGGACTCTGCTTTTGAATTTCTCAATTCTCAATCGCGCCATCTCTCTTTCTTCTTCTAATAAGTCCAAGTTTTCCCTCATCAACTTTTCATTTTGCTCTTCCTCGAATGTCATCACTCTGTGTGTCTCCATTCCCACCTCTGCCGGGATTACAGCATTGGCTCCATATACAAGATTAAAGGGTGACATTTCAGTGGCTACCCTAGGTGTTGTCCTATATGCCCAGCTATTTTTAAGGGTTCTTACCCTTATTTTCAGCCCATTAATTCACGTCCAGTTGGTTGCCTCTGCCTGACCATTAGCTTGTGGATGGGCCACCGCTGCAAATCTTTGGGTAATTTTCATTTCCTCACACCACGCTTTTATCTTTTTCCGACAGAATTGGGTACCATTATCCGAGACCAAAATTCACGGTACTCCATACCTGCAGCAGATCTGCCTCCATAAAAACTTAATAATGTTCTGCTCATCAATCTTTCCCAGCAGCTCTGCTTCCACCCATTTTGTGAAATAATCTACTGCAACCATCAGAAACTTCTTCTGCCCTTTGAATAATGACAGTGGACCTATTAAGTCGATCCCCCATTGGGCAAAAGGGCAAGGGGAGTTCATTCTTCCTAACTCCTCTGCAGGGCTATGAATTAATGGCCCGTGTATTTGGCAGCTATGACACCTTTGTACCATTTCCTTCACATTTGCACCCATCGTGGGCCAAAAGTACCCTGCTCGTAATACTTTCCGCACCAAGGTCCTTGAACCCACGTGATCACCACCGCAGCCTTCGTGTACCTCTTGTAACACATATATCCTCTCCTCTCTATTTAAACATCACAAGTATGCTTATGTGAAGGAGCGTCGGAAAAACTGCTCTCCAATAAGGTAATATTTTAATGTTTCCTTCTTCCAACCCTGACTTTCAGACGTCCTAGCTTTCTTTAGCTCATTAATTATTGAGGTCCTCAAATCTCCAATTTCTTCTAGTTCTGCGACCTCTGCTTCTATGTTTTACCTTTCTGCTACTAACATGGTTATTTTCCTCGGCTACAGAAGGGGGTATAAACTGGCAATTTTCACCAAGTAATCGGCCTGGGTATTTTCCGCCCTGGGGATCTACCTTAGTTCGAACTTTTCAAATGAAGGCTTTATTCTATCGATTTCTTTCAAATACTTGGATAACGATTCTTTCTTCATCTCATATGACTCATGTTGTTGGAACACCAACTGTGAATCAGTATGAGCAACAAGGTCACTTCCACCGGCCTCCTTTACAATGTTCATACCTCGTACTAAGGCTTCATACTCTGCCTCATTATTGGATACCGAGTAGTTTAGCTTTATGGCATATTGCATGCTCTGTCCATCTGGACATTCCACCAATATTCCTACCCCACAGCCATCTTTAGTCGCAGAACCGTCCACAAAGATTTTCCAGATTCTTTCCTCCTCCAGCAGAGCTTTGGATTCTTGTAAAAAATCCACCAGAGCTTGCGCTTTAATCGCTTTACGTGGCTCGAATTCTACATCATACGCCCCTAGCTCAACCGCCCACTTCACCATTCTTCCATGGTCTTCCCATGGTCTGGGCTATCGGGTAGTTGGTGCGCGTGATAACCTTGTGTGATAAAAAGTAAGGTCGGAGTCTCCTAGCTTTCTCGATCTCTGCGTACCTGACTTCTGGACCTTGTAACATGTGGCTCACGTAGTACACTGTCATTTGTTGCTGCCCTTCTTCTTTTATCAAGACAGTGTTGACGGTTATCTCTCCTATAGATATATACATGAACAGTGTTTCATTATTTTTTGGTTTGGAAAGCTGAGGTAGGCCGGCCAAATATTCTTTTAGATCCTCAAAAGCTCGGTCACACTCCTCCGTCCACTGGAACTTGCACCCTTTCCTTAGGATTTTGAAGAATGGATAGCTCTTATCTGCTAACTTGGAAACAAATCTGCTCACCGCTGTTATTCTCCCAACAACCTCTGCACCTCTTTTATATTTCTAGGCGGTGTCTTATCCATCACAGCTTTCATCTTTTCTGGGTTGACTTTTATCCCTTCCTTTGTAACCATAAATCCCAGGAATTTTCCCGATGTTACCCCAAAGCTGCACTTTTCCGGATTTAATTTCATTCCACTGCTCCGTATGATCGTAAAAGCTTCTTCAAGATCCGCAACGTGCTGCTCTGCCCTTCAGCTCTTAACAAGCATATCGTCCACATATACCTCCATGTTTCGGCCTATCATAGGTTTAAAAAGTTTGTCGACCATGCGCTGATAGGTGGCACTAGCATTTTTCAACCCAAAAGGCATCCTGACATACCCGTATGTGCCTCATACAGTGATGAAACAAACCCTCTTCACATCTGCCGGGTCCAGTTGGATTTGATGGTATCCTTGATAAGCATCCATCAGGGTCAGACGTTCATACCCAGACGTGGAGTCCACGAGCTGATCAATACGCGGCAAGGGGTAGTGGTCCTTAGGACATGCTTTGTTCAGATCTCTAAAGTCGATGCACATACGCCACTTCTTATTTGCCTTGGGTACTAGCACATCATTAGACAGCCATTTCGGGAATTGAACTGGTACTACATGCCCCGAGTCCAGCAACTTCTGCACTTCTGCCTATATGATCTTATCATTCTCTACTCCGAAGTTACGCAGCCTCTATTTGACAGGCCGAATATCCGAGCAGATGTTCAAACGATGTAACACCACTTCTGGATCAATCCCCATCATGTCAGCAACTTGAAAGGCGAATAAGTCAGCGTTTTTCCTAAGGACATTTTACCAGCTCTGCCTTCTCTGATTCCGGAATCTTTGCGCCTATTTTCGTGCAGAATCCCTCTTCCCCCGAATATAACTCTACCAATGAAAGTTCTTCTTCCACCATCATCTTCCCATGCTCCTACCCCCCTCTCTCAATCCTCTGCCTTTTCACCCCCATATCTTCTTCCACCGCTCTGTCCACTACTGGCAGAGCCCATTTATGCGCCACTCTTATGGACTCAACATAACACTTCCTAGAGTGGATCTGATTCGCCTTTAACTCTCTAATTTCGGAAGAAGTGGGGAATTTAACCTTCATATAGTAGGTGGAGACCACCGCCTTAAGTTCATTCAATATAGGCCGTCCGAATATCACATTGTATGCAGGTGGCGCATCTACAATCAAGAAATCCATCATTAATCGTTTCTACTATGGCCATTATCCAACTAGCACATGCAGAGTTACCGCTCCCAACGGGTGAACTGCTCCTCCAGTAAAACCATACAATGTTGTGTTCACTGGTCGAATCTGAGTCTTGATATCTATCTTCTCGAAACATTCCTTGTAAATGATGTCGGAAGAGCTGCCTGTGTCCACGAACACCCTCTCCACATCATATCCAGCTATCTCCGCCGTCACCACTAAGGAATTGTTATGCGGCTTCAGCATAGGGGATTCATCTGCCGCACCGAACACAATGTCTGGCGAAGGCTGAATCTCAGACACTTCCATATGTTGGCTATGCCAGCCCTGCGCATACCTTAGAGCTGATTTCCTAGCCTTATTTGAGTCTCCTCCCTGAGGACCCCCAGCGATCATGTTGATGAAACCCTTTTTCGGTGGTGGGGGCAGGTCTCGTTCTTCTTCTCTCATCTCCTTATTCTGTTGGGCTTCGTTTTCCTCTAGCCTGTTAGCCCTTTTGCCATTATTTCTGGTATACCCTCCGCTTCTATCTTCAAACCCTTTCGGTACCCCTGCCCGAACAAGCCGCTCTATCTCATTTTTCAAATGCCGACACTCATTAGTGTCGTGCCCATACTCATTATGGAATAAACAGAAGTACCGTCCATTGGGTCGTGTCGGAGCATGGGCTCTGTTAGAAGGGAATCTGAATGGGGCTATCTTATCCGAAAGTTGAAATACCGTCGCCAAGGGAGCCTTAAGCGGGGTGTATTTACTGTTGTCTCCTCTGCCCATATCCTCCTCTCGCCTTCCACCTTCTGCTCGGGCCCCAATGGTCTCCGCACGTTCACATCTTTAGGAATTGGCCTCTCTGCCCTCTTAGCTCGACTTACGTCTTCCAGGTTGATAAATTTATCCACCCCGGTAAGGACTTTTTCAAATGTAGTGGCGGGTCTTTTTTCCAAAGAGCGGAACAGATCTCCTTCTTTCAGCCCTTGGACTAGCGCACTGATTTTGACTTCTGTCGTTGCTGATTGGACCTCGAGAGCAGCCGTACTGAAACGCTTGACAAACGCTTGCAGAGACTCCTCCGTTCCTTGCTTCAAAGTGAACAAAGATTGGGAAGTTTTCCTCTGGCGATGTGCACTAGCAAATTGGCGTAGAAAAGCAGAACTAAAATCATAAAAAGAGCGGATTCTGTCTTTTGCCAATTGCCCGAACCACCTCTGCGCAGACTGCGTAAGAGTGGTTAAAAATACTCGACACTTGACTTTATCTGTGTATTGGTGGAGGAATGTTACGTTCTCGAAGCGCAGAAGGTGGTCGTATGGATCGGTAGTGCCATCGTACTCAAAGGAGAATGGCTTAAAGTTTGTCAGAAGTTTATCCATCCTCACGGCTGCGGTAAAGGGGCTCCCCATTGGCACTTGAATCTGACTTGTACCGCCCACTCTTTGCTGCAGCTGTTGGATCTCTCGCTGCATCTCTTCCATCTATTTCAACATCTCCCAATCTTGTGTGTGTTGTATTGAAATACCTGCAGATGAGGCCCCTGGTACGTCTGACCTCCATTGCACTGGGTGGCCTTTTACACTGTACTCGAGAGCATTCTCTCGCCGGAGCAAATGTGAGCCAGGAGCTGGGATCATTGGACTCCCCATCTCTACCGGCCTTTGTCTCTCCCTTATGCCTTCCCCTTTGTCTTTTTCCGTCGCAGCTTTGCTCAAAGCTTTTTGTACAGCGGAATGGATGAGGCTATCTAATTGCTCTGGAGTGAAGGTCCACATTCCCTGAGCAACGGGCCCCCTCTATCCTCCCAACTTCTCCATCGTCTCTCCCTCTGCCCCTTCTCGCATCCCCCTTGTATCTCCCTCTACTAACTCTCTCTCCATCCCTCCCCTTATAACCTCCGGCTCTGCTACCTCCTGGAAATCCCTCCTCAGATCTCGGATCAACCGCTCAGCCATTGAACACCCTTTGTCACCCAACTCACTAAACAACCCAACAAGACGAAAGAAAATAGCAGAAGAACACTACCACCAGAAACCAATAGAAGATACGCAGAGAGAATAAGAAGTAAGATAAGGAAACTCACTTCTCCCACCTAGTTTCCCACAGACGGCACCATTGATATTATTGTATAGTAGACACCTCAAGGACAAAATAGATGAGAAACTTAACTTTCTAGAGAAGAAAAAGATAGGGTAGTCTTCCTTGATTGAAAAGTGAAAAAGCCCCCATTACAATATGTAACTTCTCCTATTTATACTATTTTCTCATACAAAAAAGGGTATTTCCATCTTCTCCTCTTTTGACTTTCTTGTTGCTTAAGCCATCCAAAATATTCCTTTTGTCAAAGTATTCCTTTTGCAGCCCAAGATACACCTTCTTCCCTCTAGATCCTTCTATTTTCTGTTATGCAGGTAAATATCTCTTTTGTCTTTTTCGGCCACGTCAGCAATGTCCTGATTCACGCTTATCATCTTTCTCGTGGGTTATCATCCTCTACTCTAAGTGCATAAAGCTTCACGTCTGTCATCCAGTGCTTCCTCGTCACTTCTGTGACCACTTCAGCTCTGCAAGCGATAAGTTTCATCGACACGTCTGCCACTTCTGCTTAGCTCAGAAGTTCATCCCTTGTAGGTATTGGAAGGGCAGTTCTGCCACTTACAGGTGCAGCTCTGGACTTCTGCAGATTTATGAACTTTATTTAAAAATATAGTATTCTAGAGAAATGACGTATCTCGAGAAGTTCCTATCTCATTCTTCCCACATCAGTCTTAAAAATATTGGATCAAGTTTACGTTTGTAAAATCAATTTCGTAAAAGGGCATAAAGTCCAAGTTGGTTTTGATAAACTCCATTTGCAAGCGTGCGGTCTTCAACCTGAAAAACTCTCTTTAACTAAAATGATACACCTTAATGAATAATGACACATAATATACCTCTACCCATATTGGTGAGGACAAAATATTTTGTGCAAGTATTCATGCACCCGGGTAGACCCGCCCCATGCGCCTCTGACGCGCATTTTCACGTGTCCCAACGCGTTCCCATGCGCCTGGTGGGTGCGCTCAAACCCACCAAGAGTCGCTCCAGACAGTCATATCCTCATGTTATGTTAGAGTTACCCTCATGTTATGTTAGTGTTACCCTCATGTTATGTTAGTGGTGAGGGTCACTCTAACATAACATGAAGACATGATTAACATTGTTTTTTACCTTCATGTTATGTTAATGTTAGTTTTATGTTATGTTAGTATTACCTTCATGTTATATTAGTGTTACCTTCGTGTTATTTTAGTTCAGTAGTTTTAAACTAAGGGTATGAAATTTGGAGATGGGATCACATTAACATAATGCGAAGGTAACCTTAACATAACACGAAGGTAACACTAACATAAAGTGAAGGTAACGACCAAAAGACACAAAAAAAGTACAGAGGCACGGGTTGGGCGGGTCAGCCCAGCCTGCGCGCAGCCCGCGAGCGGCCCAGTTGCACGGAACTCAGATCCATGCAACTGGTGCACAAGAGAGTAACTCATTGGTGACACATAAGATATATATGAACATATGGGGAAAAATTCAATTTACTTTCATTTAAAACACTACTGTTCGATTTTCGTACATTTATTTTTAGGGTTTCAATTTTAATCAAATTAATTTCAAAATCGACCAATTTTTGTCCTTTGGTGGCGATTGCATCTCAATTACCCCCAATTTTGCGGATTTTGCTGATGTGGCTCATTGGAGTGGCTGATATGTCTTATATTAGCTGATGTGGCTGCCCAAAGTACATGTGGCATTTCTTAATTTATATTTAATCTCAACAATATAATTATAAAAATAATTAAAAGAAAAAAATGAAAAAAAAATGAAAAGGACGTCCAGCGACTTCTCATCTTCTTCCATAGTCTTCGCAATTCCACCGACGACTCCACCCAGCACCTCCTCCACCCACACACACACCATTTCCGACGAGTGCGGCGAGCGGGTGAGACGGTCGTGACTGACGGCGGTGAGCGCGGCGGTTGAGAAGAAGATGCAGTTGGGAAAGAAGACTCAGTTGAGTGCAGTGGGCGCGAGTGGCGGCGGAGAACGAGGCCTATCTTTCTGCTTCTTAATCCCATGATTTCTCCTTCTTTTAATTCCCATTTTCTCTCTTGATTCCTTTTATTCTGCTCTCCACTCATCCGCAATAGCCGACCTCCAGCTTGTGGCCGTCTTGCAATTCCTCATGATTAATGGTTTGTCCCACTCTGAATTTGCCCTCATGAAGGATATCATGGCGAAATCCTCAGCCGATTTTGACAACTTCTGCTTCCCCATGGTGCGAGTGGCGGTCGGTGAGAGCAACAGACAGCGGCGGAAAATGAAGCAAATTTTTCATTTTTTCAAAATGTTTTTCATTTATTAATTGTTATTAGATTTATGTGGATATTAAATGGTGTTGTCACATGTCTCCAAAATGACACATCAGTTGAACACAACCTAAAAAATTTTTTGGAGGCGATTGATATTCAATCGCAGGTAAACTGACTATAATTGTTAAAGGACTAAAATTGGTCGATTTTGAAATTAATTTGACTAAAATTGAAACCCTAAAAATAAGTGGACGTGAAATGAATTTTTCCCTGAATATATGTGGACGACATGTGTCGCATTAAGAAAGTTTAAGAATGTTTATTTGTTGCAACCTATAGAGTTACGACTCTTGTGTGTTGCATAGAATGTATTCATAAATATTCAATTTCTTATATTTTTGCTTTATTAAATATTATGTAAGACAATTTCATATCAGATCTCATAAATATTTAATTTTTTATTGCTTTATTAGGTGTTATATAAGACAATCTCATATGAGATCTTAAATAAGATGAAGTTCACATATATCAATTAATAAGACGGTTAACCATTCAATATGATCAATATCGGCCTCAAATATATAAGAAAATGAAAATTTTTGTCTCAAATAAAGCCTTATGCAAGACAGTCGCACGTGAGTTTTTCATTAATTTTAATTTATAAATCTTTGATCTTATGTATTTATGCTTAGTGTTCTGTTGTCGGCATCCAAAAATAAATATTCACCTCGACTAATCCACTTATTATGTAGAATAAGTAAGGGGTCGAACCCATAGAGAATAGTGTAATTTAATTGAATAAATTCATGTAGAGAAAGTGATAAAAATAAGGGGTGATTAGCTTGTTGAGCAAATATTAAAATACATCATAAGAAATTGCAAGCAGAAGTAAACAATGATAGAAAAACAATGAATTACACAATCTAGCCCTTGGATAACCTAGCCTGGAACAATTCTTCCAATTTGAAAAGATAGTCCCGTTTATCTACACCCTATCTTGAATCTTGCCCTTAAACCAGTGGTAGGACCGAACTAATTTGAATTATTTCTTAAGTTCACTTGATTAGCAAGTACAACGCCTAATCAATCTATCCAATGAATAACCTCAAAACATGTAGTCAAAATTCAATTCACAAGAAACGATCCAAAATAATAGGGCAAACTAGACTATGAAAGCGAAACGTTCGAATCACACAGTCTACACTTCGTTATCATAGGAATCAAATTCCATTTGCCACAATACTCACACAAATATAACAATTACGAATTATTTCATGTGAATTAGCTAGAATTTTAACAAATATATTAAGGTGGCCAATCCTAAAATATTCATTAATCAAACATGCAAAGCATAAGACCGGATAACGAAGAAATCGAAATTGAGTAAGAAAACGTTACTACTCAATTAAAAACGGATGAATCATTCAAGGTTTGGTGTCTCCTCGAACTTAAAAATATCGATTAGCCTTTAAACATCATTATCAAATTACAAAAGATAAGTTGTGTCTTCTTCTTCTCTTATTCTTCTACTGCATATCTCCCCCTCTAATCTTCAAAGATCAAAAAGTCTAGAGATCCTATTCCACTCATTCCAAAAATAATTGGCATGAATCTTTCCAAGATGGACAAAAATATGGAAATTATCTATTTAATTCCTTCCAAAGTGACATCACATTCCCAATTTCTTTGTTCCCAAGATTGAATTGAGGAGGAATTGGACTTAATGAACTGGCCGCTAACACGCCAAAGACAACTAGCATTCACATTCCCAACATTGAAGCTCTCAGTGTTGGGCTCCTTCTTTCCTTTCGGCCCACACGACTTCCACCTCTTGTATTCTCACGCTCGATTTGTCTTGCAAACAACCTGAAATTCATGGAAAATGTAAAATTAAAGCCATCGAGATGAATATAAAAAATATCGTGTAAATACAACAAAGTAGTGAATAATTCACTACAAGAAATACGCTAATAGACAACTGAGATAATCTGTTGTCTAAGTGGAAAAATATCTGATGTCTATGGCGGTGTTGTAAAAAGTCACTAATAGACAACTGAGATTATCTGTTGTTTATAGAAACAAAAACAGATTTGCAACACGTAAAATCTGTTGTGGTTTGGTATGACTGTGTCGCACCTGAAAAGAAAAAATCACTGACAGAAAGGCACAGTGTCTTAGAGTTTGAAAACTTTTTTTTTAAGAGGAGGCTATTTTGGAAACAATTTGAAATCCTAATTTTTCTGCTGTGCTTCCTACACTTGATGATGTGCAAATCATCTTAACTCATGTCTGTGGTAACATTCGATCTACAATTTTCACAATATTCAATCAAAAACTACATATCACACTACTCGATAACATGTTGACCACTTCATGCTGTTAACACTAGTAGCACAACATTTAATTTCCAAAAACTCACAATTGAGCACACTTCAATGTTTCCAACATACATACAATAAATCGGGAAAATTCAATTTTGGTCCACTTAGAAGGCTACTGTCCATTTTACGTCAACTATGGAAGCTAATTTCAATTTTAGTCCACTTAGGCCAAAATTCATCACTATTTAGTCCATTTTTCGTCTGAAAACCTGTTTCACCGGTGAGTGTAATTCAATCGCCCCCGGATTTTTTAAAATGCTTATATCGCACGCCAGATCCCACATGGACAATCCTTGAGCAATCAAAATTATTCGAGTCAATCATATATATATATAATCAAAAATAAAAAATAATTAAAAAAAGAAGCATAATCCGATCCGGTCATCCACCGCCGCCGCTCGCTATCTTCTTCCCCCACCGGCAAATGCAACCAAAAACAAAAAAAAAAATAAAAAAACAGAACGCAATTCAGAGAATACATATTAAGGTAACAAAATTAGGAGCCATAAACTTCGCAAACCATATGAAATTTCAACCATAAAATGAACAACATTTCCAATATATTCTCCCAATTTAAGCAGAAAAACCGATGTTGGCCAAGGATACAACTAACCGATGTTGGCTCGTCGTCGACTCCTCAGAGATCGACAACAAATTCACCTAGCTTTTCCTCTGCTCCTATTCACCATCGCTGCTTCATTGTCACCGCCGCCGCCGTCGCTGCTTCAAATTCTCTGTTTCGCCGTCGCTGCCTCGCCTTCTCCACCGATTGTAGACCCCGCCGACTGCTCTGCTTCGCCGTTCCCTCCGAATGCTCTGCTTAGTCGAATTCCTCAATTGCTGTAATCGAATTCATGGGTTGTTGATTGTGCCCTATAAATTTGAAATGGGTTTTGGGGATTTTAGGGGTTTTAGGGGGTTTTACGTTTTTTCCCTCTATTTTCAAATTCCTTTTTTCTTTTTTTTGATTAGTTTTATTAATTTATCTTCAATTAATTTAATTTTCATTACTTTTGGGGATCTTTTTTTCATTCCAGCAGCACTTATGTATATATTTTCATTAGTTTTATTAAATTATGTTTAGAAAACTCATATATTATAAATGTGATTAAGGGATTTAATTCCACACTTAGTCATATAATAAAGATTATATTATAAATTAAACCAAAATATATAAATTTGTAGTATATTATATATATATATATATATATTAATTATATAATTAACAAAAAATAAATATCTAGTCACAACACATTTTTAACTAAAGATATTATCAAATCTATAAAACTCATATATTATAAATGTGATTAAGGGATTTAATTCCACACTTAGTCATATAATAAGGGTTGTATTATGAATTAAACCAAAATATATAAATTTGTACGTAGTATGTTATATACATATATTTATTTATTAAATTATTAATTATATAATTAACAAAAAATAAATATATAGTCATAACACATTTTTAACTACAGATATTATCAAATATATATTTACTAAATTTGTTATTTAGTATGTTACATATATTATATATATATATATATATTCTTATTTAATTATATAGTTAATAGCATATAAATTTATAGTCACAACACACTTTTCACTACAGATATTATCAGTTGTATATTATATAGTTAATAGCATACAAATAACACACTTTTAACAACAGATATTATCAGTTGTATATGAGTAAATTACATGCTAATAGACAACATATATGAAGTGTTATTAAAGTTGTTGTCTATTCTCGAAAAAACATGGGAATAGACAACAGAGCATAAAATATGTTGTCTATTAGCGCAAAAACACGCTAAAAGACAACAAATTTCTTAATATCTGTTGTAAATATTAGTAACGACAACAATTTAGACAAAATCTGTTGCTATTCAGTGTTGTCTATTAGCAAATTTCTTGTAGTGATTGAGTACACAATTAGTCACATAACATATGTAAAACTCACACAAAACCCGACCTAATAAAGATACTTTTGTGTGTATTTATATATTTACAGTGATGATTTAGCTAGACTAATAAACATATTTTTGTAATATTATAAACATTTTCATAGGTTTTACATTATTTTTTTCAAATTTCATGGGTGCAAATCATTTCTGAAAAGGCTCAATTCAATTGACTCGTGTGCATGCGCGTCCTGCGTACACGAATGTCATTCCGGTTGGGGGCGGACCTGACCCGGTCGAGACCTTTCGGATTCTCTAAACCATGCCATTTCGCCCATTTGTTTCCTACAATCTTAAAACAGATACGCCTTCAGCGAAATGGCTTCCTCCTCTCGGTGTTCCCATTAACCACCTAGACTTCCTCCTCTCGGTGTTCCCATTAACCACCTAGACAAACCAGAAAAGTTCAGCGGGCAACAGAAAATGCTTTTTTATCTCACCACTCTGAACTTGGTGAGGTTCTTAACTGAGAACACTCCTGCATTGGGTGACGATCCTGATACACAGGCAATAAGTGCGTTGGATGCATGGAACCATTCTGATTTCCTGTGCAAGAACTATATCATGAATGGCTTAGCTGATTCATTGTACAATGTCTATAGTTCAATGAAAAAGACCAAAGATCTGTGGGAATCTTTGGATAAGAAATACAAGTCGGAGGACGCTGGGGCCAAGAAGTTTATTGTTGGTAGGTTCCTCGACTACAAAATGGTGGACACCAAGACTGTGATCAGTCAGGTGCAAGAGCTCCAAGTAATCTTGCATGAAATTCATTTCGAGGGGATGTAATTGAGTGAGACGTTCCAAGTGGCTGCAATCATTGAGAAATTGTCTCGCGGGTGGAAAGACTTCAAAAACTATTTGAAGCATAAGCGAAAGGAAATCAATGTTGAGGAGCTGATCGTGCGTCTTCATATAGAAGAAGACAATCGTGGCTCGAAAAAAACGTTGTTTGGTCCCGATAGAGCTAAGGTCATCGTTGTTGAACATGGCCAAGGCTCGAAGAAGAACAAGAAAGCTGGTTCAAACGGGAAAGGTAATCTAGGCCCGAAGAAGGAGAACTTCAAGAGGAAGTTCAGTGGAAATTGCTTCAACAGTGACAAGCCGGGTCACAAGGCTGCAGATTGTAGAAAGCCCAAAAAGAAGCAAGAGGTAAATAATGTTGAAAACATTACTAAAAATGTTGACAATATGAATTTGTCTGCAGTGGTGTCTGAAGTGAACTTGGTGAATTCCAATCCAATGGAATGGTGGATTGATACTGGAGCAACTCATCATGTATGCTCGAACAAGGAGCTCTTTAGTGAGCTTGAGAAAGTTGGAAACGAGGAAAAACTGTTCATGGGGAACTCGGCCACGTCTGATGTGGAAGGGAAATGAAAGGTGATTTTGAAGATGACGTCTGGAAAGGAGCTAACGCTCAATGATGTGTTGTTCATGCCGGACGTTCGCAAGAACTTGGTGTCTGGCTCGTTGTTGGTCAAGCATGGTTTTCGTGTTGTCTTTGAATCTGATAAAGTTGTAATGACTAAAAATGGAATGTTTGTAGGGAAGGGTTATTTGGTGGATGGGTTTTTCAAGCTCAATGTTATCGTTGTTAAACCGAGAGTTATGAATAAAATGGCTACCCCTTCTACTTATTTACTTGAATCTTCTTTAATTTGGCATGGTAGATTAGGGCATGTCAATTTTGAAAGCTTGCGCACGTTGATGAATTTGAAAAGTATACCTACATTCCATATTGATTCAAAACACAAATGCGAAACATGTGTAGAAGCGAAACTAACAAGGTCATCTTTCCAAAGTATTGAAAGAAATAGTGAACCACTAAGTCTGATTCATACTGATTTATGTGATTTAAAATCAATTCAAACACGTGGTGGAAATAAATATTTCATTACGTTTATAGATGATTGCACTAAGTTTTGTGTGATACACATTCTAAAAGGTAAAGATGAAGCTACAGAGAGGTTTAAACTCTATAAAAATAAGGTAGAAAATCAGTTGGATCGAAAGATCAAGGTGTTACGTAGTGATAGAGGTGGTGAATTTGAGTCACCATTTGCCGATTTTTGTGCTCAGCATGGAATAAGGCATGAAACTACAACACCTTATTCACCTGAACAAAATGGTGTTGCAGAACGTAAGAATCGAACATTAAAGGAAATGATGAATGCACTGCTTTTAAGTTCGGGCTTACCTGCGAACATGTGGGGGGAAGCTGTGTTTTTAGCTAACTTCCTTCTAAATAAGGTACCCCGGAAAAAGTTAGACAAACGAGTTGTGGTATGGTCGGATGCCCTCGTATAAATATTTTAGAATGTGGGGGTATCTCGCTAAAGTAGCGATTCCTCTACCTAAAAATGTGAAAATTGGGCCGAAAACTGTTGATTGTGTATTCATTGGTTATGCACAAAACAGTAGCGCATATCGATTTCTTGTGTACGAGTCTTAGATTCCTGATATTCATAAGAATATAATTATTGAGTCTCGAAATGCCTCATTCTTTGAGAACGTGTTTCCGTTTAAGACTTAAATGGAAGTTAGCTCTTCTAGTAAGACCATGGAAACGGAAGGAAATGTTGTAAAAGAAAGTGAAGATGAGGTAGTTGAGTTTGAACCACGACGGAGCAAACGACCAAGGATTGAGAAGTCGTTTAGAAACGATTTTCTCACTTATGTGCTCGAAAGTGAGCCTCAGAGTTATTCGGAGGCTGTGAATTCCTCCGAAGGACCTCTCTGGAAAGAGGTCATCCAAAGTGAAATTGATTCCATTTTGAAAAATCACACTTGGGAGCTAGTGGATCTTCCTCTTGGAAGTAAACCATTGGGGTACAAGTGGATTTTTAAAAGGAAAATGAAAGCAGATGGATCAATTGATAAGTACAAGGCAAAACTCGTCATAAAGGGTTTTAAGCAAAAAGAAGGTCTTGATTACTTTGACACTTATTCTCCTGTTACTAGAATAACATCCATTAGAATGGTTTTGGCTATAGTTGCTCTAAGGGGGCTGGAAGTTCATCAAATGGAAGTCAAAACTGCATTCTTGAATGGAGATCTAGTAAAAGAAATCTACATGGAACAACTTGAGGGGTTTATTGATCCCGGGCAGGAAAACAAAGTCTGCAAGCTGGTAAAATCCTTGTATGGTTTGAAGCAAGCGCCGTTGCAGTGGCATGAAAAGTTTGATAATGCCATGTTGAGTAGTGGATTCAAAATCAATGAATGCGATAAGTATGTTTATGTAAAGGACACCGAAGATGGCTATGTGATGTTGTGTCTTTATGTAGATGATATGGTTATTGTGGGTAGCAACGAAAAAATGATCAAATCCACTAAAGACATGTTAAACGTAAAGCTTGACATGAAGGATTTGGGTCCTGCCGATGTAATTCTTGGAGTTACGTTCAAATCCATAGATCACAAGGAGGGCTTGTGTTGAGTCAATCTCATTATATTGGCAAAATACATGAGAAATTTGGCAAGGAGGACACGTCTGTGGCTAGGACTCCGATAGATCCTAGTTAGCACTTGTCTAAAAATCGAGGAGATGGGATATCTCAACTCGATTACTCTAGAATCATTGGTAGTCTAATGTATTTGATGAGTTGCACAAGACCAGATCTTGCATATGCCGTCAGTAGACTTAATAGATATACGAGCAATTCAAAAAGTGATCATTGGAAAGCGGTTGTGAGAGTACTCAGGTATCTAAGGTACACACGAGATTTTGGTCTACACTATGGAAAATATCCAGCTGTAATTGAAGGCTATAGTGATGCTAACTGGATTTCTGACATGAAGGACTCCAAGTCCACCAGTGGATATGTGTTTACGTTAGGTGATGGAGCTGTGTCGTGGAAGTCTTCTAAACAAACTGTCATTGCAAGGTCCACTATAGAGTCTGAGTTTATACACTACAAGAAAAATGCACATAGACAACGCCCTTAAGACAACGGTTTTTTGAAAAAACCGTTGTCGTAGCCAAATTTAGCGTTGTCGCAGACAAAACCGTTGTCTTAGGGCATAAAAATCCGCTCATAGACAACGACATTTTTTTAGCGTTGTCGTAGAGGCATAGTCGTAGGGTAAAATTCAGCCCTAAGACAACGCTGGTGACTTGACGTTGTCGTAGTGGTGTAGTCTTAGGTACAAAATGAACCCTATGATAACGCTTATGATACGAGGTTGTCATAGATATGTAGTCGTTGATCCCTAAGACAACAGATACTATATGAGGTTGTCGTTAAGGCGTAGTCATATATCTCTAAGACAACGGCAACTTTATAGCGTTGTCATAACCTTGTCAAAGCGTTGTTGTAGACTAAAAAACTTGATTATTTATTTATTTTTACTATATGTAAAATTACATGTAAAATTTACCTAGTTAGACAAATTACCCCCAAAGTCAAAATCCCCAAATTATTTACCCTTGAACGTGTCAAAATCGACTGAAACCCTAGCTAGCTTTCGCAGCCAGTTAGATCACCGCCGCCGCTGTCCCATGCCCACCCATCCCCGCACCCTCGCTCGTTGCACCCACCCCTCTGGCCCATGCCCATCCATCCCCGGTGAGATCGCCACCGCTGTCCTACGCCCACCCATCCCCGCACCCTCACCCGTCGCACCCATCCCCGCTGTCCCACGCCTACCCATCCTCCGCTGGGCCTGCCTTAAGCGCGCGCAACCACGTTGCCTGCCGCCGTCTCTCCCTCTCTGCGTCGCTGCCTCTCTGCGCCGCTCGCACCCTCACCACTGCTTCTTTGTGCCCCTGTCTGCCTCTGTGCCTCCGTCGATTCTCACCGCTACCTCTCTGCCTCCGTCGACTCCATTGGACCTGCCTTCTTTCTCTGCCGTCGTTTTCCCTTCTTTCTCCCTTCTTATGCGTTAATACGCATTCCAATGTGGTGTCCAGCATCGGGCTGTGATTATGCTGTGGATTTCATTAATGGTAGTGGAAATTATGATGTTACGTGTCGTTGCTCCTACAGTTTTTGCTGGAATGTCAGCTTTCTTCTAAATTCCTGTTCTTGTAGGTTTTGTATATTCACTATTACACCTTAAATTCTGCAAATTGAGAATTGCAAGCCCTTGTAGCGTGTTGAGGAAGCACACCGCCCAGTTGATTATGGATAATGAAGAATAGTGCTGAGTCTGAAAATATGAATTGGTATGTTGATGGTAATTAAGGAGAATCAATCATGTATTGCAAGTTAAGGTTTTTGATTTATATTTTTATTAGCTCTTTCCTATTTTATCTTTTAACTTAATTGTCATAGTTGTTAAAGGTACGAGGCACACTGAGGTGCATAGGGCCCCTGACAGCTGAGGTGTGAGGCGCAAGCCTATTAAAGGCTTGTCCATTCATGTAGTTATTTAGTTGGATCGCGACTTTCATCATTCATATCATAGTTTCTCAAGAGATGTCCCTTTTTCTTTCCTTGTATGTTGTAAATCAGTACAGATTAGCTATTAGATCTGGAGCACAATAGCTAAAAGTAACATCATCCATAAAGAATCTTCCATTTTCAGAATTTTTTCAAATTCTTTCTTATAATTTACTTGTAGATCAGTTAAAATATTGTCAAGGAAAACCCTGCTCTTTCAATTTCTTTTATCAAGCATTCTGGCTATTACATGATTAAGGATCGGATATATTTGTCACATTACTTCAAGTTGAGTGATGTTTATGTTTTACTTCTGTTTACTTTCCACAAATCCAAGAAACTCATATTTGTGGCGAATTATGGTATTGAATTCGCTTTGATTGCAATAAGTGCTTGCATGTTTTACTTGTGCAAGTCTTATACTCTGTTTGAACCTTCTTGTGTGCTTAGTTTCTGTCTTTACATGAGTTGTGTCTAAATTCGAAGTTTTTTATTTTTCTACAGTCTAGGCAACGTGCAATTGAGAATCTACATCAAATGCAAACAGTACATGTAAGAAAATTCTCTTTTTTTCTTTTTTTTGTTTGGACACTAAAAGCATGTATGCAAACTGTGAGGTTAATGCCTCCTTATATTCTTGTTTGTTTCTGAGACATAGTCTACAATAGTCAGAGAGGCTCGTTGGGCTCCTTATTTGATAGCATATAGAGATCTGTTTGATAAATGATAACATGAGGATTATCCACTTCTCTCTGACAAATCATTGTCAATATACAAAGTTGTGAAAAGGAAATCCTGTTATCAGAACCATTCTGATGTTTCATCTTTACTGACCAATTAGTAAGTATGAAGGCATGAATGCCCTAAAATAATCATTGGGGAGGGAGCGAATTTCATTTTGTCCTTTTTTTTTTATTTTTGATTATTTATTTATTGGGTGGGAGAAAGCTAATGCTGCGATGCATATGATGTGATTACGACAACAGTTTTCAAACTGTTGTCGTAAGGGTCTACAACAACGGTAATATTAATGTAACGCCCCGTTTTAAAATCCCTCTTTGGCATCACGTACATTAGAAATTGACTCTTTAAATAATAATAGAGATAAACAAATTCAGGAATAACCGTGAAATATTATTTCATAAAATATTATTATGAAATACGAATTTTTGGAAAACGCAGCGGAAACGACTTTATTGAAATTCCTTTCTTTACAAACACATTTTTGATACATTGAAAAGAGCGATAGAATAATCATTTACATAAATAAACATGTTTGGAGTTTATAAAAAAATAAAACACTTTATTAAAATCTTCTACGACATTGATAGTATCGGCTACCGACATTCACTGCTCGCACGCCACGTCCTGAATACTTTAAGCTGAAAACATTTTTACACATAGGGGTGAGTGCCAGAAAATACTCAGTGGGGTTCGTTTGTACGGTGGAGGGGATACATATAGTACACGTAGTCATATCATAAAAGAAAATCACATTATAGACTCCCGAGTAGCCCCTTTCAAACCGTCTTGGATAGACCTCCGAAGAAAATCTATCCGGGCCCCAAGCCGACCCTATGGGTTTTTACACCCCTGTTGTTGGGTTTCCGAAGAATACCCCTGTTGTTGGGTTTCCGAAGAATACCCCTATAGATGGGTTTCCGAAGAATACCCTACTTGGCGTAGAAAACACATGCGCAATTAACTGTTTCACATAATGTTTCTCACATAACACATATTACACATTAATCACGTTCACGTAAGTTCATATATTTCACAACAATACAAATAGACAAGTAAATCCTTTGCCATGTATTGGTTCCTAAAGAAACCCCTTTGGTACGGGTGTTATCCCGACTTTTCATCATATGAAATCAATTGCATTTGTATTCCTTGAAATCGTTAATCTTTCGAAAACATATAATTCATTAAAAAAAATCAATCATATAGTAATGACGTTCAACCTGAAATAGACTTCACATGAATATCAAATTTAAAGCCACATAGTGCATATAGATTCATATAATAAATTGTATAATTAAAAATGCATTTATTTGATAAGATTTTACCCCACCTTCAGAAGTTGCGATTGTAAAGCCCTTCGTCCTATTTCTTAGTCGTGTCCCTTGTTCGTATTCCCTTGATCACGGAGGCCAACAACTATTGTCTCTACAACCATTTAAATAAGCTTTTCGTTTATATTCCTTCAAAATATAGAGTTCACTTTAATGTTTAACTTAATTGTTTATAGTGTGAAATAAATCTTAGATTAATTTATTGGGAAAAAGTGAATAATCGACATTTCTAGGATTATGGTTTTAATGAGCAACTAGGGTTTTTATATTAATCCCATAATTAATATAAGGATCACATTGTCAATTTATCATAATTTTGGTTCAAACTTGAAGGTTTCCAAAGTGCCGTATGGATTTAAATTGAATTTGAATTGACTGATTATAGATCTTCGATTCATATGACTTGAATTAATTGTTATCTTAAGGAAATAATTAAATCTTCCTAATCATTTAACTTGAGTTATGATATATTCGACATTAACTTATATTAGCATATTTTGTTAATCTAATTTGAGTCTCAATTTCATACCATCAACAATCTAACTTCATATAATATTTAATTTACATTGCTTATGACAATTAATCAAACGAATTAATATCTGAATTCATATGAATTACATAATACTTGTATTACAAATTATTGGTTGAGTCCAATTTTAAGATAATACAAATTCAATCCTACATAATCATTTTTAGGACCAAAGTAGCATCTATTCTTATGTTTTCTTATTACATTAATCAAACATAAGTTTCCATAATTTATCGGTGCCTAAATATTATTAATGATGCAAACGTTTCTTCAGTTTAATCCTGATTTGTCTCGATTCCGATCCTTCACTTTTCCGATGCCGTTCGAAATTCTCCGACGCCAAACTGGAATTCTCCGACGATGATTGGAATTCTCCGATTAAGAAAACCTGCAAAACAAAGAACACCGGGGGTTTTTCCCGGTGAAGGGACTCCAACGCTCAAGTCAGTAATCTCACAAAAGTGTTGCTCTCAATTTTGAATGCTTAGTCTAAAAATTATGATTGTGATTGTGTGTGCAAATTAGAAAAACAAAGGATATATATACTCCCTGAGAGAAACGTGATTTCCTAGGAGTGGGATGTGGCAGTTGAGATTTTCTCCTAAAAACCTGGGAAGTGGCGAGATTCTCGCAATCGTGGGAGTTATCTCAAATTTGAATTAGTTCGCTCGTATTAGCTCGGTATCTCATGTTTCAGTTCGACATTACGGGTTACGAGCTGGATAAGTTCGATTGACATGACACATATACTTGTTCGCTTGAACGAACTCATTATTTCCTAATTTGTTCGCGTCGATCGTCCTTCAAGTCCGGGTTGGGTTTTCGAGGTAGTTTGAATGTGGTCAGTTCGACCACATCAAATCCTAAACTCAATTAAATGTACAAAATCAAATTCCCACCCTCGTAGTCCCATTCCCGTTGTTGTTACCACCACTGCCCATGACGAATGCGTCCCTGGCGATGACCAACAATACCCTCTCGTAAACACAAGGGGCCAATGATACACTCTCGCAAACACACACTCGCTGCCACCCTCAGCCCCATCGTCTTCTACACCTTGCCGCTGCTCGGCTATTTTCAGACCCTGCAAAAAAGCTTCATATTCTGCTTCATTGTTAGATGCCTTAAATTGAAATTTTATGGCGAACTCTAACTCATCTTTCTCGGGGCTAATCAGCAATATCCCTGCTCCTGCGCCCTGGCGGGACGAGGACCCATCGACAAAAACTTCCCATTCTTTCTTATCCTGTAACCTGGTTGTTTCCTGAATGAAATCAGCCAAGGCTTGACCTTTTATGGCAGTTCGTGGTTCATACTTCAAATCGAACTGTCCCAGCTCGATCGCCCACTTGACTAATCTCCCAGATGCCTCCGGTTGGCCCAACACTATACTCAGCGGATGGTTCGTTCGCACCGTGATCTCATAACCCAAAAAATATGGCCTCAATCTCCTGGCCGTGGTGACTAAGGCATAAGCAACCTTTTCTACTTCAGTAGCGAACTTCTGCCCCATGCAGAACTTTACTAACAAAGTACACGGGGAATTGATCCCTTCTTTCCTCTCGAACAAGAACCGAACTGACTGACTCTTCTCCAACTGCCAAGTAAACAACCATCATACTTCCCTTCACAGGCTGTTTTAATAAAGGGAGTGTGAGGAGAAATGCCTTCAATTCTTCGAACGCTTTCTGGCATTCGTCATCCCAACTAAACCGACCACTCTTCCTTAGAATTTTGAAAAAAGGCAAACCTCTGTCCGCCAACCTGGATATAAACCTACTTAAGGCAACAATGCGGCCTGTTAGTGTCTGCACTTCTTTAATGGTTCGAGGAGGCGTCATTTCTTGTATAGCTCGAACTTTGCTGGGGTTTACTTCGATCCCTCTGTTCGTCACCATATACCCCAAGAATTTCCCTGCTCGCACACCGAACGAACACTTGGCTGGATTCAATCGCATCCCATGTTTTCGGATTGTGGCCATCGTTTCCCTCAAGTCATCTGCGTGGGTGTTCGCCTGTATGCTTTTTACTAGCATATCATCAACATATGCTTCCATATTGCGGCCCAGTTGGTGTTTAAACACTTCGTTCACCATTCGTTGGTAGGTAGCTCCTGCATTTTTCAGTCCGAATGGCATAACAGTATAGCAATATGTACCTGATGATGTGATAAAGGCCACATTGGGTTTATCCTCTGGGTGTAACATGATTTGATGGTATCCTTGGGCTGCATCCATCATGCTCAATAGTTCGCATCCGGCTGTAGAATCCACCAGTTTGTCGATCCGCGGAAGAGGATAATGGTCTTTGGGGCATGCTTTATTCAAATCTCGGAAGTCGATACACATCCGCCACTTATTTCCTGGCTTCGGGACTAACACAACGTTTGCCAACCATCGAGGATACTGGATCTCCTCAATGTGTCCAATTTCGAGCAACTTCTCAATCTCTTCCTTGATGATTTTATTCTGTTGTTCCCCGAAATGCCTTAGCTTCTGCTTAACTGGTCGAACATCAGGCTTGATATTCAGCTTATGAATAACTACTTCCGGGTTTATACCCTTCAAATCTTCTGGTTTCCAGGCGAACAAATCCACATTGTCTTTAAGAGCAGCCACAATTTCCCCTTTGGTTCGTTCTGACAATTGACTTCCGAGACGAACTGAATGTCCAGGTAGCTCCGGGATCAACTCCACACTCATTAGTTCACCTTCTGCGAACTCTACTGTGCTTGTATTACCATCTTTTTTCAGACTTTTATCCCTTCCGCGATCGCTATCGTCTCTCTGTTCGCTATGGCGCTTGCGAGATTCGGATTGTCGAACTGCAGCGACATAACAACGCCGAGCAGTTTATTGATCGCCATGAACAACTCCAACTCCAACTATTCTCCCTTCCTCATTCTCAACTGGAAACTTCATCATCAAATGGGCAGGTGAGATAACGGCAGCATACGAACTCAAGGAAGGTCGACCCAAAATCACGTTATATTGAGAAGGCGCATCCACTATAAGGAAGGTCGTCGTTTTGTTCTGCCTCCACTCTTCGTCTCCTAAGACCATAGGCAATTGAATTTTGCCATACACCGTTACAGACTCCCCTGCAAAACCATAAAGTGAAGTTTCTACAGGCTTTACCTCTACCGTAGATCTCATCTTTCTGAAACAGTCCATGAACATGATGTCCACCGAACTGCCAGTATCCACAAAAACCCGTTCAACGTTAAAACCCCCTATCTCCGCAACGATCACCATAGCATCAAACTGAGGGCTCTGAATAGCAACTCGATCGCGAACTCCGAACTCAATTGCAACTTCTTCGAAAATAGAATGAACTGTATTCTGTTCGTGCTTAACAGAGTTGAGTCTCGCCTTACGAGCTCTATTAGAATCTCCATCTGTCGGCCCACCCATGATCATGTGAATAGTAGGCCTTTCTTCTTGTTCGGGTCTAGCTCGCGCCGGGGGTGGTGGTGGTGGAGGTAATTCCTGTTGTTCCCGCCTTCTATCTTGTCTGGGCTCTCTTCGATCATTCCGATGCTCGCGGTTTGATCGGTTCTGACGAACAAAACGGGCTAACTTGTTCTCCCTGATTAGCCTCTCCAGTTCATCTCGCAAATGTAAACATTCATCAGTTCCATGCCCATATTCATTATGAAATCGACACAATTTACCGTTGCCGAAGGTGGCTGGTTTCTTCGGATTAGGACTCCAGGTCGACGGCCATTTCAACTGGGGCAAGTTCCATATCTCCATTAATACCTGTCCAGGGGGCATAGTCATGGGCGTATAGTGTTCGTACCTCCGCCCTGTCTTATTTTCCCTTAAAGGGGGTGGAGCAAATCTTGCTCGTTGCTCGCCCCCATCCCTCCTCCTGGCTGTTTCATTATCATGTTGCGTTCGACTCAGACGACTTGAAGTCTCTCCTTTCTTCATTCGAACTGCCTCCTCCAAGTTGATGTACTTGGTAGACCTCTGTAACAGTTCGTCAAAATTGTTGGGGGTCTTCTTAACCAGTGAAGTATGGAGATCCCCTTCTTTCAATCCTTGGATGAAAGCACTTACAACTAAATCGTCCGAAGCCTCAGGAGCTTCTAAAGTAGCAGCAGTAAACCTTTTAACATAGTTCCGTAGGGTTTCATCCGCTTTCTGCCTCACACCGAACAACGTCTGGGTAGATCGTCTCTGCTTTCTAGAACTGGCGAACTGATGTAAAAACAACTCTGATAGTTGTTCGAAATTATGAATCGTCCCATCATTCAGCTGACTGAACCATGTCTGAGCAGCCTTGGTAAGGGTAGTGGCGAACACCCTACACTTAATACCATCGGAGTACCGATGCAGTAGAGCAGTATTATCGAATCGACATATATGATCCCATGGATCCGAAGCACCATCATATTCGAAATTCACCGGCCGAAAAGAGGCGGGCAACTCGTCTTCCATCACCTCCTCAGAGAAAGGGTTACCTCTGGAACTCCGAGGAATACGTCGAACAGTTCGCTGAACTTCCCGTAGCTCCTTTCGTAAACCATCTACTCTCTCAGATAGTTCGTCATGTCCTCTTTTTTGGCCACGAGGGTGACCAGATTGGCTTTCCTGTTCATCCATCCGAGATCTGTCGCCCTCTTGTTCTCTTCCAACAGGTATGTCAGTGTTATCCTGTTGTGAATCCACCTTCTGCTTGCCCAAGGCTTTTTGAACAGCAGTCTCTATTAAAGCCGAGAGTTCCTCCGGCGTCAATGTGACAGTGCCGGGAGGATTTGCCGGCGCGAAATTCCGATCCTCATTTTGTTGCACGGACGGTGCTCCTTCATCCAACCTTCTTCTTGATCCTCTGGTATTCACCATTTTTGTAATCTTCTACGTCTTAAATGCTCAAAGTTCAAGAAATCTTTCCCACAGACGGCGCCAATTGATTTGTCTCGATTCCGATCCTTCACTTTTCCGATGCCGTTCGAAATTCTCCGACGCCAAACTGGAATTCTCCGACGATGATTGGAATTCTCCGATTAAGAAAACCTGCAAAACAAAGAACACCGGGGGTTTTTCCCGGTGAAGGGACTCCAACGCTCAAGTCAGTAATCTCACAAAAGTGTTGCTCTCAATTTTGAATGCTTAGTCTAAAAATTAGGATTGTGATTGTGTGTGCAAATTAGAAAAACAAAGGATATATATACTCCCTGAGAGAAACGTGATTTCCTAGGAGTGGGATGTGGCAGTTGAGATTTTCTCCTAAAAACCTGGGAAGTGGCGAGATTCTCGCAATCGTGGGAGTTATCTCAAATTTGAATTAGTTCGCTCGTATTAGCTCGGCATCTCATGTTTCAGTTCGACATTACGGGTTACGAGCTGGATAAGTTCGATTGACATGCCACATATACTTGTTCGCTTGAACGAACTCATTATTTCCTAATTTATTCGCGTCGATCGTCCTTCAAGTCCGGATTGGGTTTTCGAGGTAGTTTGAATGTGGTCAGTTCGACCACATCAAATCCTAAACTCAATTAAATGTACAAAATCAAATTCCCACCCTCGTAGTCCCATTCCCGTTGTTGTTACCACCACTGCCCATGACGAATGCGTCCCTGGCGATGACCAACAATACCCTCTCGTAAACACAAGGGGCCAATGATACACTCTCGCAAACACACACTCGCTGCCACCCTCAGCCCCATCGTCTTCTACACCTTGCCGCTGCGAGTCGGCACCTCTCTAGTTCAACGCACCATCAACCTCTACCCATCGAAAATGACTCTTCTTCCAAAATCCAGCCCCTTTTCCTGCCACCGCACAGAAACGTTGCGCTTGTGGCCGGCGACAGAACGTTGCCGACGATTCACCGCAGCCAAGACCCCCTTCCCGCACACAGATACACCACCGAACACATACAATGAACACGCAACAAGACACCACGAGTCACATACACCAACACAGTACACCCCAGCCATCACCACCAAAACTGCCGCACGACGGCGGCAGACAACCCATCTCCGGCGCAACCACGGCGCTGCCCACTCCCAAACCAAAATGCATCACACCTACACATCGCACAACACCCACCATAAACAGCACACCCCAGTTCCACCGCGGGAAGCGGCAGCTGAACCCCAAAACCAGCTAGAGAGAGAGACAGAGAAGGAACAAGGGAAGGAGGAACAGGGGCGGCGGCTGAACCTGACACCACTGATGCGTCCACCACGCCGGCCGGAATGAGAGTGAGAGAGAGAGATCAGAGACGAGGGAGAGAGAGTGGGCAGGGGTGAGGAAGAAAGAGGCAACAGTAGTCCCTGCCTTCACGCACTTCCCAATCACCTGTCGCTGCCACCGCTTCCGGCGGCGCTCGACTATCGGCGCGACGGCATCGTCCCCAAGGAAGCGGAGAGAGAGAGAAGCAGAGCAGTCCCGTCTCGTTGCCCTAAAACTCGTCGGCGGCAGGGAGGGAGAAGAACGAGAAAGAGTTGGAAGAAAAGAGGAAAAAGGGGTAACTGGAACCGTTCTTCGGTGATGGTAGCGACAGAACAAGGTTGGTGACGGTGATGGTGTGGAAAACAAAGGAAAGGGGTGAGAGGAGCGGGAAGATGAAGTCTTATTCTTTCTCTTTATAGATTTGGACAACTGAATCTAAATTAAAGCCACATCTTCTTGCTAAATAAAATTGTAAAGATATTCATCCCTTTTCTAGCGGAGATGAGGTGTTACCTCGGCGAGAAAGAGAGACGTGTGTTGAGAGAGGTGAAAGGTAAATGCGACGTGGAGGCAGAAGGATGTTAATGCATATCCACTTCTCCAAAAATTATGTTTATTCCATTCTTTTCTTTTGTTTCTTTAACCTATTTTTATATTATAATACTTATGGGTGAGTATACCATTATATATATGTGCGCCAATGTTTATTATATATGTTATGTATTTATATAGATATATCGTATATATAGTATACATTGCACAATATTTAGATTTTTTTTTTCCTTTCGTAATCGTACCCGTAACTTGTATCTTCATTTTGGTATTTAAGATTTATATTAATTATGAAAATTTTGGTTAAATCGTAGGTATTCATTTTCAATTTGGGGTGTTACAATTAACCTACAACAACCGTTGTCATAAGTATCTACGACAACGGTCAAAAACAAAACAAAAGGCGTTGTGATAATTACTCTACGACAACGGTGGGACAACGGTTAAAAACCATTGTCGTAAGCATCTACAACAACGGCAAAAAACCGTTGTTAAAGCGTTGTCTTTCTTAGCTATGACAACGGTGGGACAACAGTCTTGCACCGTTGTCATAGGTATCTACGATAACGGTCAAAAACCGTTGTAAAAGCGTTGTCTTATCTATCTACGACAACGGTGAGACAACGGTTAAAAACCGTTGTATTTGGTCTCTACAACAACGGCTCAAAACTGTTGTCAAAGCATTGTCGTAGATAGATAAGACAACGCTTCTTTGGAACAACAACCCTACGACAATGGTTAAAAACTGTTGTCTATGTGCGTCACAACCGTTGTCATAGGGGTCTAAGACAACGGTTAAAAACCGTTGTCTATGAGCGAAAAGTTACTGACCCCTACGACAACGCTAGCTACGACAACGCTGCTTTTTGGCCTACGACAACGGTTTTTAACCGTTGTCTATCAGCGATTTTCTTGTAGTGGCGAAGAAGCTGAGTGGCTTAGACACTTTCTAGAAGACATTTAAATGTGGTCAAAACCTGTGCCCGCAATTTGCGTTTATTGCGATAGCCAATCGACTATTGGACGAGCACAAAGCCACATGTATAATAGTAAGTCTAGATATATATGTTGAAGACATAATACCATTAGGCATCTTCTCTCTACAAGTGTTATCTCCTTAAGACTACATAAAGTCAAAGGACAATTTGGCTGATCCGCTAACCAAAGGGTTGATTAGAGAGGTAGTTGCAAAATCATCTAAGGAATGGGCCTGAAGCCTTATGGAAAAGAGCTTGAAACAAAGTAAACCCGACCTAGTTGACTGGAGATCCCAAGATCTAAGTTCAATGGACAACCTAACTGTTGAAACCTCGAAGATCACTGTGTAGGGTTAATTCCCAAGAGTCCATTCCTAGAACATCACAATGATCCCGCAGGGAACTAAGGTTAAGCATGGAGCTTTTAATGGTTCTTATGACGGAGTAATACGGGGTACTCATAAATAAGAATCACCTATGTGAGAATGAAGTGGGGCCGCTTCAAAGGGAGTTGTGAAAGGCTAGATTCCTAAAATTCTCACAGAACCAGGAAGATGTTCAGGGCCAAAACGAACATACCCATGAGAACTGAGTAGTTTCAGGAAAAACTCTGAGTGCTGCACATTGTCGTTTACACTATACGGGAAGTCAGTTCAAGGACACCGTGTCTACTAATTACCTAGTAAACCAAGTGTGTATCACAAGGGAAGGTTTAAAGGGTTATACCTACCTCTCCTATGCGGAGTTCGACTGTTGACTTGCTTTAAATCCTTTTTAGAGTCAATTTTCAGTCATGTGGGGGACTGTTGGAAAAATTGTGATTTTTTGCCCATTTTTGGTAGAATTTTGGGTGGGCCCATTTCGTGTAAAATGGGATCCGGTTGAAGAGACGAGCTCTTCTCCGTGAGAGCTTCGGTTACATGTGTAGATCACCCAAAATGGATAATGGGTGAATGATAAATTGAGGACCAAAGTGGTGGTTTTGGATCCTAGGAAAGGGAAATTCAAAGCTTGGAAAGCTTCTTGTCCCACATAGGAAAAATGGAGTGAAATACTCCAATATATATTGACTTTTTCATATATGGAGGCTAAGATGCTAAGCAAAAGACTCTCTCTCTCGCGCGCACAGTGTGGGGGTTGCAAATCATTTCTGAAAAGGCTCAATTCAATTGACTAGTGTGCATGCGAGTCCTGCGTACACGAATGTCGTTCGGTTGGGGACAGGCCTGACCCGATTCATTTTGCACCCGGTCGAGACCTTTCGTATTCCGTACATGAATGTCGTTCGGTTGGGGGCAGGCCTGACCCGATTCGTTTTGCACCCAATCGAGACCTTTCATATTCTGTACCTCTTTAACATGGGCTTTGCATGCCTATATATACTCTTTCCGAGTAGCTCTTCTAGTGTGAAAAACATCCCTCTCCTCCAGTAATTCTCTTCTCCATTTTTCCTTTCCTCCTCCCATAAAGCAAGTCGGGCATTCGCTCAGTTCACTGTTGCGGCTACGAGCTGCTTGAGGTCATTGTATCCTGGGAAACAGATATCGTGCCAATGAATCTGTTTTAAGGAAACTGTGCGTGCATAGGACTCGATTCTCAGATTCCCTAAACCCTGCCATTTCGTTCATTTGTTTCCTACAATAGAAATATTGTGATGTAATTGATAATTAGTTAATGTGATAGTTGATTACTGAATTATTTTCCTATAATTTTGCCTTAATATTCCCCACAAAATGGACGTGCCATCCGCTACGGATAATTTGGAGCATAGAAGACCAAAACGCGACGTAGTTAGCGGCTTTGTAAGCAGGTCAGGCAATTGACCAGTCGTGGTGACATAAGCAACCTTGAAGATGTCTTTACTCGACAAATCATGCACGCAGTGAAAATGAAGGGCAATATGTTTCATTCTGGAATGCATGACAAGATTTAGTGAAAGTTGCATGACCCCTAGATTATCACAAAGAAGCTTTGAAGATGATGACAATGACAAGCCAAGTTCACGAAATAGCTGATATATCCAACACACTGCTGCAACACTTGAGGCTAGAGCGTGGTACTCAGCCTCAGTGGAAGAACGTGCCACGCTTGTGATCACTTTGATATTGGTGATGAATCCAAGAAAATAATATATGTCAAGGTCGACATGCCATCCATAACATATCGGCCAAAATCAGAGTCCGAATATGTTGTGAGTGTCAAAAACCGAGGAGTGCGAAGCAATAACCCGTGATGAATCGTGCCCTTGAGATAGTGCAAAATATGCTTGATACCTAACCAATCAAGTGCAGTCTGATGGTGTTGGAAACATTTAAAGTAAGTTTTGATGAGACAAAACCTTAAGTAACTCTAACAAGCATAACCAATCTTAGGATAGGTTACTGCAACAGAGTTACTGCAGAAGATTAAAAGAACAGAGAAAGTGTCAAAGGAAGGATACTGAAGAGAATGGTGAAGAAGAATCGGGTAAAACTAACAAGGATACTTATAACTACAGGAAGCTATTGAAAAAGACCTCGCCAAAGCAGAATGCAGCGAGATAGGAAGCTACCTGGAAACCATGCCGAAAGCATAATGCAAGGACAGCATGCTACAGAAGCCTCAAGCCACCTGAAGGAGCAAGCCAGAGAAGGAAGCTCCAGAGTGAAGCTAGAGGAGGAAGCTGCAAAGCAGGTATGGGGAGAAAAGTCAAAGTTATCGGTAGACACAAGAAGTTACCGGTAAAGAGAAAAGAGAAGACACTACTACAAAAACGCTAAAACACAACAATTCTAAAGTGTTGTTGTTCTGGGTATAAGATTGTAGTCTATGTCACTGTTGTCAAAGAGGGGCGCCCAAAGACAACACTTCAAAAGTGTTGTTGATTACTCATAGACAACACTTTAAAAGTGATGTCCATATATATGCTAATTGTTATCTTTTACATAAAAAGAAAGCAACTCAAGTACCACTAGACCAAAGATGTACATTGTTTATTTATTATCTAATATATATATATATATATATATATTAGACCTCCAATTTTCTTATTTTTCCGCGTGTGAGTTGACTGACTCATTTGCTTTATAAAAGGTCCGTCTGATGATGAATTATATTATCCTCCAAAAATTAGTAAATCAACCTATCACCATTCAAAAGTTTAAATATGAATAAACAATAATTTACTCTCAATATCAATGATTAAATAATATCAATAAAAAAAATCTCACCAATAAAAGTTAAGATTCAGCAACATCATCGGTATTTGATAAACCAAAGATGAAAAAGATAAGGAAATTTTAATCATAATAATAATAAAAAGTAACAATAAATATTAGTATATACCTCAAATACAATTATAATACTTAATTATTAATAATTATTTTGAACAGGTAAGACATCAATTTCAATATAAATTTAGCATTATGCAAAATTAATTTCTTAAGAATTTAAAAATAAAGCAAAGTTAAAAAACAATCACTTTTTAATCATAATAATAATATAAAAAAATAACAATAAAATTATACATCAACATTATTAATATATAATCGTAATTATTAAATATTAACAATTATTTTGGAAAAGGTAAGACATCATTTGTATATCAATTTACGACATTTCAAAAATGATGTACTTATAAATTGAAAGATAACACCTTTCAAGTGTTGCCATAATAAAAAGAGTATGCTTAAAGACAACACTTGTAAGAAATGTTGTTATTGCTAGGAAATGGAGCTTAAAGACAATACTTCTCTAAAATTGTTGTTATTGACATAAAAAAAACACTCCCAAAGACAACATTTCTCTAAAAGTATTGTCATTGGCAGAAAAAAAACACGCCCAAAGACATCACTTTCTAAAAGTGTTGTCATTGTCAGAAAAAAAACACGCCCAAAGACAACACTTCCAGTTAAATTGTTGTTAAAGTGATGTCTTTGAGTAAAAAAAAATATATCTTTCTCAACACTTTAAGCAAAAAGTGTTGTATTTCAAAAGCACAATAGTTTATGCTTAAAAATGTTGTCGTTATAGTGTTGTCATTGACCTTTTTTGTTGTAGTGAGAGGAGCCAACCAGAAGAAGACACGTGGAAAGTGAAAACCTGGAGTGTGTCAGAAGTGCGGCGCATCAATGATGGAAATCTGTCTACCTTCAACAGGTAGATTTTATAGCCTATAAAAGAGGAAGACTGAAGACTGAGAAAAAAGTAAGAGCATAGAGAGAAGATAGCAAGTACATCAGAATATACAAGCTCGCAGAGAGACTAACTCAACAGAGAGAAAGCTCACAAGAGAGAAGCGCAAAAAGAGGGGGAAGTTTAGAGAAGAAAAGAGTGTTCAAGTAGAGCAGAAGAAAAGCTCAAACACTCAACACTCCAAAAGACACACGCTCAGTCAGTAAGTCCAGCAGCAAGCTTCAGCAGATCAATTTGCAAACGAAGGTCAAGCTTGTTGCACCCAGTTAAAGAAGAAGAAGACAAACTCCTTCTAAAGGACTGTCTTGGAGTACTCAGTGCGAGGAGTAAAGTCCTGCTGAGTTTTCCACTTTCTAGGAGAGAAAGTGAGGACCCTGGGTGGGTAGATTAGGACTCTGTGTGGGTCAGCATAGAAAGTAGGCAAACATCTGTGTGAAGGTTTGCTACTTACCTGTTAAGTGAGGGTTGTAATAGATAGGGCTATATAAATCAACCAACTTAACAAAGGTTCCCTCTTGAAGAGAGGAAGAGAGGACGTAGAAGGATTACTTCCCCTTCGAACCTTTATATATGCATGCGTCTTTACATGCTTACTGCTTTATATGCATACTCTAAGTTAAGATGCACATCTCCTATACTTGGCTCTACAATGAGAAATAAGCTTCCGCAAACCACTCTGATCAGTAACCTCCCAAAAGGTTATTGATCCTAGAATAGAGCCAAGGAAAAGAAAAGTTTGAAAATATAGTAGGCTTATTCACCCCCCCCCCCTCTAAGCCTACTACCAGCCTTTTTGGGACCAACATATAGGCCATGGATTGTGCCAATTTATTCACAATGGAGGAGATATCCAGTCTAGTTATAGTAAGATATTGTAATCCCCCTATAGCACTTTGATATTTCGTCGAATTAACATCACCCAAAACTGAGAGGTTATTCGACGTGGCTATTGGTGTGGAAACTGGTTTCGAATCCTCCATGTGAAGGTCGACCATATACTTGTGTTGTGAGAGGAACAATCCCTCCCGACAACGAGATACATCGACCCCTAAGAAATAGGTCAGAGGTCCAAGATCCTTCAACACAAATGTGGACTTCAGATGCGCAACAAATGGCTCAAGAGATGGGCGACTAGAGCCAGTGATGATTATGTCATCCACATAGACTAGAACCAGTAGCATAATCCTGTGGCGTAGATAAATGAATAAACTAATGGTCAACTTGGGATTGGAAAAACTAAAAGCTAACAAGGGCCGAACTCAGAGTATGATACCAAACACGCGAGGCCTGTCGTAATCCATATAGTGATTTTTTCAGACGACAGGACATCTTTAGGATGAGACAGATAAACAAATCCCGGTGGTTGTTGCATGTAGACTGGTTTAGTCAATGTGTCATGCGGAAAGACATTACTGACATCCCATTGGTGAATATCCCACTTGTGAAATAGGGCCATATATAGTATAGTGCGGACAGTGACTGGCTTGATAACTGGGCTGAATGTCTCATGAAAATCTTGGTCAGGACGTTGATGAAATCCTTTCTTCACAAGGCATTGTATCTTTCTACCACACCATCAGGTTTGTTTAATGACGAACATCCACTTGCATCCCACAATATTGAACCCACGTGATGGTGGGACAAGATCCCACGTGCCATGAGAAGAGAGGGTCGTAATCTCCTAAGCCATGACCTGTCTCCAATGTAGAATCATCAAGGCCTGTGATACGGAAGAAGAAGTGCACTCGGTTGACAATGGATGTTTGGTGGGAGATAAGAGCAGTGGCTGGGTGTGTGATAGAAGGTGGTAACTCAATTAGAAAATCATCAAGATGATGTGGCATCACCAATTGGCAAGATCTGCAGCGTGGAGGTGGATCTTCAGGCTCCGCAGATTGTGATGTAGGGGGAGAAGGGTCACCCCGCGGTGAGGGTGGTGGGCTCACTAGAGGGTGTTGTTGGTGTGGTGGGGTAACACCAAGAGTGGACAAAGATATAGTAGTGGGTTCATGTTTGTTAGAAAGCAATAACTTAGGCATGTTAAAGTTAGTGACTACTTATTCTTGAAAACAAACATGACGAGAAATATAAACTCTACTAGTAGTTGGATCAAAAAATTTGTAAGCACTCTATATGAGCGAAGAGCCGATAAATATGCATGGTTTAGCAGCTGACTCTAATTTGTTCGAATTGTAGGGTCGTAACCAATGATAGCAGATGCAACCGAAAATACGTAATTTTTTATAATTCGACTTTCTGTGAAATAGTACTTCAAACGGACTTAGAAGATGTAAAATGGGGGTTAGCAACCAATTTATCAAATAGACTGTAAGACCATATTTAAGTATGTTTTGATGAGACAAAACCATAGAATAAGTAACCCTCATTCTATAAGCATAACCTATCTTATAAAGGTTACTGCAACGAGGTTACTGTAGAAAGATATGACAGAGAAAGCTTCAGAAGAAGGATACTGAAGAGAAATGGTAAAAGGAATCTGGTAGACTAAAAAAGATACTGCTTACTGCAGGAAGCCACCTGGAAAAGACTATGCTTGAGCATACTGCAAAGTAGCAAGCTATCGAAGACTCAAGCTACCTGACAGGAAGCTTCCTGGAAGAGACCATGCCGAAGCATACTGCGAAGGAGCAAGCTATAGAAGCCTCAAGCCATCTAAGAGCAAAGCTAGGAAGAGAGCTAAAAAGCAAGCATGGAAGGAAGCTAGAAGTCACCGGTAGAGAGAAGAAGAATGGAGCCAATCAGAAGAAGACACGTGGAAAGCGAAAAGTTGGGGTGTATCAAAAGGAGTATAGCCATTTAATGATGGAACCTACCTACCTTCAAGGGCAAATTTCCTAATCTATAAATGGAAGAAGACTGAAGACTGAGAAAATGAGAGAGAGGAGGTGAGCGCAATAGAGCGTAGAGAAAAGCTCGCAGAGAGAAGTGCACAAGAGAAGAGAAGAGCGCATGAGAGAGCTCAGAAGAGAAAGCGCAAAAAATAGGGGGAAGGGCATATAGATAAGAAGAAGAGAGAAAAGAGTGTATAAGAAGATAAAAAGAAGAGGAGAAAGCTCAAACACTCTATACTCCAGAAACGCATACTCAGCCAAACAATCGAGCAGCAAGCTACAGCAGAGCAACCTGCAAAAGAAGCCAAAACTTGTTGCATCCAGTTGAAGAAGACAAACCATTTAAGGACTGTCTAGAAGTGCTTAGTCAGGACTAGAATCCTGATAAGTTGTCTACTTTCTAAAGGAGAAAGCAAGGGTCCTGAGAGGTCAGATAGGATCCTATGTAGGGTCAGTTAGAAGAGTAGGCAAGCAGCTGTGAGCAGCTATGCATAGGCTTGCTACTTACTTGTTAAGTGAGTGTTGTAATAAATAGGGCTATGTAAATCAACAAGCTTAACAAATGTTCCCTCTTGAGAAGAGGCAGAGAGGATGTAGAAGGGTTACTCCACCTTCGAATCTCTGCATATCTTATGTTAGATACATGTCTTCCATATTTGGTCTTTTTATGAGAGGAAGTTTCCGCAATATAACTCTGATAAGTAACCTCCCAAAAGGTTACTGTCTCTCGACCTAAGCCTCCTAGAAAGAAGAAAAGTTTGAAAATTGAGTACGCTTATTCACCCCCCCTCTAAATCTACTACCACTTAGGACCAACAAGTGATATCAGAGCAGGTTGTATGAAATGTAAGATCTAACCGATCTATCCATATCCCATCTTTAAACATCTCTCTCTCTCTCTCTCTCTCTCTCTCTCTCTCTCTCCCCCCTCTCCCTCATATCATAGATCAGAAAAATCTATTGCCTTCGTTGAATAATATGATTGATGTGAAGACAACAGACAGTTAAGTAGTATATGGAAAAACAAGCTGAGTTGTAGAGAAAAGCTGTTCAGAAGCAGGAAGCTGGTGAACAGCAAACTATGCTCAAGGAACAGGGCTGCTAAGCAGGAAGCTGTGCAGAAGGAGCAAGCTTCTACTTAATGAAGAATATACCAACAAGTGAAGTAGGTTGCTGTACATGAAGAAGAAGCTAGTACAAAGCAAAGCTGGAAGTATGGACTACTGGAACTTCTAGAATACAGTAATGAGCAGACAAGTAACCTTGAAAGGAAGTGTAAAAGAAATCAAGCAAAGGAGTAAGAAGAGAAGTCCACTCCTTTAACCAGTCCTTATTACAAAAAGGAAACAAGGAACTACTCGACAAGACAACTCTCAAGAAAAGAATGTCTATCACCAGGTACCTCATTCTAATCTTGCTTGAATTCTTTCTCAATCCAGCTTCATTTACCTATGTCTGACTAAAAGTTCAAGTAATCTTGAGCACTTTAAAATTCAGGAGAGCCAAAGAAAAGAATCTTCAGCTCAAATATCTGAGGGCAGAAGATAACAGGCTTGAAGAATTTTTGATCTCTTAACCTACATAAGTAGGGAAGCCTGTACGTTGATTTCCAAATAAGAATGTTTCACATACTCATGCGAAAACAAAAAAAATACTCAAAATTGTACTGAAAGTGACCATACATCTTAAAGAGATAATCATATAGTAAGGGGGAACTTATAGTACAAACCAAGGTAACTTAGGTGGCAAGGGATATGAAATCCTCGGAGAAACCCAATGGATATGAGCATGCTTGTAAGATGTTTGCAGCGACTCAAAAGAAACCAAGCAGACAGCAGCAACTCTAAAAGGGAATAAATCTGTCAACCTTGCTGATATCATGTTTACCTTCTTTATCCTATGATATACCCTGCACACAACCTTCTTTTTGCTTACTGACATAAGTTTTGAAGGAACAAACAATTACTACAACATCTGTCGGCTGTAAGGATAGTTTGGATTCCTAAGAGAAAACTAACCCAGAAGGACCCATACTTGTATGGGTACCTATGTAAAGACACTCGTACTGTAGGTACCTCTGACAAAAAACTATAAGAGACAAACTTCAGACCTTTGAGCAACCAAGAAGTAGATTTCCAGGCTCAAAGAAGTCCTACGTATACGAAAGAAAGCTTCAAGAAACCTATCTGCAAAACCAACAGGATGCTAGACACCAAAGTATTGGATACTAGGTCGTTGGATAACAGGACGCTGGATATCAGGATGCTACACACCAGGCTGCTGGATACTAGGTCGCTGAACACCAGGTCGCTACACACTAGGAAGCTAGACGTCAAATTTCCGGATACTAGGTCACTGAGCAATCAGGATACTTATCTTCAAGTCATTGGAAAAGAGGTCACTAGTGAGTTACATCTTATCAAATCCAGCGGTTACCAATTCTCGGTAACGTGCGCGCATAAAAAGTGGATCACCTTTTCAGAAGTAGACCACCTTTTTCAGAACCCTAGGATGATTTCAGCCATGCGATCAAAATCTAAGGATGGAAAATCAAATGTTGACCACACTCAAGCAATCACTTCATCCAGAGGCAAAAAGCAAAAGCTGTGGTAACTGCCAACAACTTTGTTGGAAACAGGCTAAGGAGTTAATGAGATCTTTAAAGATCTAACCCTAAACCATAGGATCTCACAAGATCACTCAAAACAGGGAGTATCTCAAACTCTATATATACATGCACTCCTTACTCTTTATCTTCATTCATATATTCTCTCTTATCCTTAAAACAATTATGGCACCAGATTGTTGGAAACCATTCTCTCCATTCTTTCTTAGAAGCACATTCTCTGCAAATAATCAACCAAGCATCTCTCAAATCATGAAAAGTCACCTCTCACGCTTGACACTTGCTAAGCAAGTCTTTCTCAGAAGACTCGATCTTCTAGCTTACTGCCCTCACCTCAATTCCAAAGGACTTGCACCCAAGTTCTCCTCTTAGAGGCTGGAGATAGAGTGGAAGGATCCCTCTATAGTAACCCCAGAGCTTCAGCTCAATGATGATGTCAAAAGGGAGGAAGAAACTGCGAAGCATCATGTAAGATCAAAAGTCTTCCAAAGGTGGAGAAGAGAAGATTTCAGCCCTTCCAGGTGTTGGATGAATTTTGCTCAGAAGAGAGCGAGAAGGAGAAATAGTAGGAGGAGTTGGTGAGATTATATCGAGAGAGAGGCTGCAGCAAGCTACTATGCCAAGGATATCTCCCTCATCTCAGGACCCTCCCATCAAACTTTCCTCTCTCTCTCTCTCTCTCTCTCTCTCTCTCTCAACTAAGCCTTTTCACCTTTTTCCACTCATCTCCACAATCGAATAGGAAAACTAACTAGGAGCAAGAACTGGCATAGAAAGAGGGAAAAACTAGACAGAAGAAAGAAGCCAGCAGCAAGCAAAAGGGGAAAATAAAGAAAGGAATTATCAAGAGAAAGAAGAATGAGTCTAGATAAAATATTTACAATGTACTTCGCTTATTATGTTGTATTGTAAATGTTTCATCTATATAAAATGTCGTTTGTTCTCTAAAGCTCACTCCTTGTGACCTTTCTTTTAGACTTATATGTGATTTAATGAAAGCAGTATACTCTGTCTTTTTAAATCATAAATCTGCTTTCTGTGCTTAAATGAGTATGTTCTTTTGATCTTATCTGCAAAGGTTTTGTCATCATCAAAAAAGAGAAAATTGTAAGAACATATTTAAGTATGTTTTAATGAGACAAAACCATAGAATAAGTAACCCTCATTCTATAAGCATAACCTATCTTATAAAGGTTACTGCAACGAGGTTACTGCAAAAAGATAAGACGGAGAAAGCTTCAGAAGAAGGATACTGAAGAGAAATGGTAAAAGGAATGTGGTAGACTAAAAAGGATACTGCTTACTGCAGGAAGCCACCTGGAAAAGACTATGCCTGAGCGTACTGCAAAGTAGCAAGCTACAGAAGACTCAAGCTACCTGATAGGAAGCTTCCTGGAAGAGACCATGCCGAAGCATACTGCGAAGGAGCAAGCTATAGAAGCCTCAAGCCATCTAAGAGCAAAGCTAGAAGAGAGCTAAAAAGCAAGCATGGAAGGAAGCTAGAAGTCACCGGTAGAGAGAAGAAGAATGGAGCCAATCAGAAGAAGACACGTGGAAAGCAAAACGCTGGCGTGTATCAGAAGGAGTGCGGCACATTTAATGATGGAAACCTACCTACCTTCAATGGGCAGATTTCCTAATCTATAAATGGAAGAAGACTGAGACTGAGAAATGAGAGATATGAGGCGAGCGCAATAGAGCGTAGAGAAAAGCTTGCAGAGAGAAGCGCACAAGAGAAGAGAAGAGCGCAAAAGAGAGCTCAAAAGAGAAAGCGCAGAAAAGAGGGGGAAGGGCATATATAAAAGAAGAAGAGAGAAAAAAAGTGTATAAGAAGATAAAAAGAAGAGGAGAAGGTTCAAACACTCTGTACCCCAGAAACGCATACTCGGCCAAACAGTCGAGCAGCAAGCTACATCAGAGCAACCTGCAAAAGAAGCCAAAGCTTGTTGCATCCAGTTGAAGAAGAAGAAGACAAACCTTTTAAGAACTGTCTAGAAGTGCTTAGTCAGGACTAGGATCCTGATGAGTTGTTTGCTTTCTGAAGGAGAAAGCAAGGGTCCTGAGGGGTCAGATAGGATCCTGTGTGGGTCAGTTAGAAGAGTAGGCAAGCAGCTGTGAGTAGCTATGTGTAGGCTTGCTACTTACTTGTTAAGTGAGTGTTGTAATAGATAGGGCTATGTAAATCAACAAGCTTAACAAATGTTCCCTCTTGAGAAGAGGCAGAGAGGATGTAGAAGGGTTACTCCACCTTCGAACCTTCTATGCATTTATCTATGCTCTCTATTCTATCTGCATATCTTATGTTAGATACATGTCTTCCATATTTGGTCTTTTAATGAGAGGAAGCTTCCGCAATATAACGCTGATAAGTAACCTCCTAAAAGGTTACTGTCTCTTGACGTAAGCCTCCTAGAAAGAAGAAAAGTTCGAAATTTGAGTAGGCTTATTCACCCCCTCCTCTAAGCCTACTACCACTTGGGACCAACATAGACAGCCGTCTGAAAATAGATGACCAGAAAGACTGTGGTAGCTTTGCATGGTGCAACAGAGCTTTGCCGGTTTCAACATGTTTGTGTCTGCATTTGACAATGTCATTTTGTTCCGGAGTATGAGGGGCAGTAATGAGCCATTGAATGCCATTAGTTTGAAATTAGGACTTTAGTGCAACAAACTCCCCACCGTTGTCACTATAAAAATTGTAGATAGAAAACCCAAATTGCTTCTCTGCTAAAGGATGAAACCTTTCAAAAATTCTTTTGACATCAGACTTATGCACCAAAGGAAAAATATCCAACAATATTTAGGGTAGGAGTCCACCAACAATAAATAAAAGCGATATCCATCAATAGACACACAAGCAGGCCCCCATACATCAGCATATACATATTGTAGTGGTTTATCAGCATGTAGAGAAGAATCAGTAAAAGGTAGCTTATGAGTTTTGCAACATAAACAAGAATCACATGCAATATCCAACACATTGGATTTAGCAATACGCAACTTATTTTATGAAATATTAAGCGTGCTTATACGACGCGATGGGTGTCCCAACCGGGAATGCCAAGTATTTAAATTGGTGCGCATGACCAAAATTATTAAAATGAGCAAAAAATAATGGAGAGCACTACAAGTTGTAGACACTCTTTTCACACCGGCCTCGAGCCAGAGGCAACCCCGTAGTTCGATCCTTCACCAAAAACAGATTTGGAAAGAATTCCACATAAACATTATTAGTCGTACTGAAACAATGAACATATGGGAGGTTTTGTTCAGCTTGTGGAACACATAATACATCATTTAAATGAAATGTACGACATGGAGAGATAATAGATGATGTACCGGTGTGTGAAATAGACATAGTATGACCATCAGTGAGATGGACCTCCACAGTGTCGTCGTACTCAGAGTGTAAAGACAGGTTACCCAGATCATTTGTAATGTGGTGCGAAGCACCCAAGTCCATTAACCATGAGTTGTTAGGGGGAGCCTGAGGTGAACGGACATCATTGGCACTAGGCTGGACTATCAAAGGAAAACGCCAACATGTCTTGGTCGTGTGACCTAGAACCTCACAGAGTTGACACACTACACGTGGAGTATTTGTGCCATGAGCAGTAGGAAGATTAGACGGCCCCTGACAAGACTGTCGCGAGCCAGACGAGTAACCGCGACCACGACCATGGCTCGATCCGCGATACGACCCAGATTGTGCATTCTGCTGATTTCGGTTGGACTTGGACTGAGCCATATTAGCCAAAATAGTCAACTCGAACTTCGAATCATCAATGGTGTCAACAAATTTTTCTTGTGCTATTAGAAGATCCATGAGTTGTGGGAATGAGATTGAGTCTGTTTGAGCACGAATCAAAGCTGATATGTCTCGAAACATGGGACTGAGACCGCCCAAGGCATACAACGTGAAATTATCGTCTGATACTGGAGAGTCGATGAGAGATAATTCATCAGTCTTTGCCTTGAGGGAGTGCATATATTCAGCAACTCCACGAGTGCCCATCTTGGCGGATTGAAGATCACTCTTCAATTGCATCACACGAGCCCTAGACTTGCTCTTGAAATTGAATGAAGGCCACGCCAGGGGGCCATCGATGATGTGTAAGAGGTGATATATGGAGCCATCTCATCTGTGAAATGAGATTCTCCACATGGCCAAGAAGATCATGGTCGATGAGAATGGCTGTCACAAGAGAGAGCCATTGAGGAAAATTCAAACGTCAATTTATGGGACGTCGGAAACGGTGCGGTGATGACAATCACCGAAGAAGAGAGGGCAGTGGTGGTCTGAGCAGACGATGAAGAATCATCCGATTCCATGATCTATCAAGCAGCGGTGCTGTTGATTTTAAGGTTTATGTGGAAGCGTGAAAACAGTGGAACAATGGATCGGAAGAAAAATCTGGTACCATATAAGTTGTAGGATACAAAAACAATGTGTTGTATTACAACAAGGGAGGAAATCCCAATATAATGATACAAAGAGATAAGTATGGAAATGATACAATCTTAATACTAATTCCTATAAGTTCTGCCTTAATACTGCGATGGAGGGGAGAGGGGTGGAGTGAATAGTTAGAGTTTTAAATTTGCATCTAGGTGGATGGAGGATTTTTTAATAAAAAATGTCACTTATGATAAATAATTGTCGTGTGGGTAAAATTAGTTTGAAAATGTGAAATCAGCTACATCACTGCAATGCATGTGCAATTTGAGCCAAATTGAACATTTCAAGCTTAATTTGGGCATTATTTGCGAAGCCTATAAAAAATAAAGTCCTAAATTATCAGCATGAAAAATTAAAGTTCATTCTTACCAAATGACCTAAATTACGAGACAATTTAATTAATAAACTCTTCTAACAATATTATCTCATATACCTCAACTAAAGAAATTACATGACTTATAAGCACAAACCTACAACCAAAATCATAATACTACATAAGTTGTAAACAACTATAACAAAAATATAAACCAAACATTATTTTCATAGTCAAGTGTTCATTTAAATATCCTAAGAAGGGTGCAAAACAAGAAAAACAAGAACAAATACTACGAGCAAAGCACAACTATACTTAACACAACTTTCACTTGTCAACATGAAAGTGTTGTAAAATAAGTTGTTCAACGCGTCTTCTTATATGAAACAATAAACAATCAACAATATATAAAGAACAAAGTATAAAGAAGACAAATACTGAGAAGGAAGAATTTTTTACCAACTCATTAAATCATTTGAGTACAATATATATACATGTAATTCCAAAGATCATGGAACATGAAAGGCCTATAGTAATGTCCACATAATTATATGAATTTATAATACTCCCCCTTAGACATTACGACTTGATGTACATGTCTCGTTAAAAACTCCCTAGAAAAACCCGATGGGAAAAACCTAGACGAGAAAGGAATACATGACATACAAGTTCTTAATATGTTGCACTAGCTGCCTCGTGAAAAACCTTTAACTAAGAAAACTCAGTGGGAAAAAACTTAGTCAAGGGAAAAAAAGTACAACCATTGGTCTTCAGGACCTAACCTTCAGTGTTAAAAAAATACAATTAATAGTCGTCAAAACCCAACATTCAAGATTGTTTTAAAGTTATCGCTCCCCCTGAAGACAACAATCTTCAAAGCCAATGCTTTCCAATACCATGAACATAGTTTTCAAAAGTACATGTAGATAGGGATTTAGTGAAACAAATCTGCAAGATTGTCACTAGAGCGCACTTTTTGTATATTAATTTCACCACTCTTCTGGAGCTCATGTAGAGAAAAGAAATTAAAGGTTATGTGTTTTATTAAATTTCCTTTAACATATTTGCTACTCATATGTGCAACACTAGCAGTATTATCATCATAAAATACAGTGGGGGGGGGGGGGAGGTATATATCAATTCTAGAAATGCCACAACTTTGATTTTATGATCTTGCGAACCTTGAAGATACCAAAGAATATGTGTCATTCCAATATCTTCTTGTAGGAGAATCACCAAATTTGGCTAGTAGATTTACCACAAATGTAATATCGGGTTTAAAGCAATTTGCAAGGTAAAGTAATGCATCAATTTCACCTAAGTGAGGAACTTCTGGTCGTAATTTATATTCATTATCTTATATATGTCTAAATGGATCATTATCCACTTCAATGGATCACATAACCATTGATTTACTAAGTCGATGAGATATATTCATTTAAAATATTTACAAAACTTTTTTCAAGTAGGTTAACTTGATGTATAAAAATTCCTTCAATGAGATGCTCGATCTGCAGGCCGAGACAATAATTGGTCTTACCTAAAGCTTTAATTTCAAATTCAGATTTGAAGATCGAACTAGCTTCTTCAATTTCCTTATGTGTTCCAATAATATTTATATCATCGACATATACAAAATGATACAAATTTATTTAACGACATTTTTATAAACACATAAGAAAATGCATCATTGTTTTTATATCCCTTCTTAGGAAGAATTCACTTAGTCGATTATACCACATCCTTCTTGATTGTTTTAGACCATATAATGACCTTTACAATTTAATTCTATACATATTATGTTGGAAATATTGGAAGAATGTTTTGATGAGACAAATCTTTAAAGTAACTCTAATAAGCATAACCAATATTAGGATAGGCCACTGCAATAGCTAGAGTTACTGCAGAAGATTAAAAGAAATAGAGAAAGTGTCAAAAGGAAGGATACTGAAAAGAATGGTTGAAAAGAATCTGGTAAACTAATAAGGATAATAATGACTACAGGGAGCTACTAGGAGGGACCTCGCCAAAGCAGAATACAAGCGAGACAGGAAGCTACCTGAGGAGACCATGCCGAAAGCATACTGCAGGAGCAACATACTACAGACACCTCAAGCCACCTGAAGGAGCAAGCCAGAAGAAGAAGCTCCAGAGTGAAGCAAGAGGAGGGAGCTACAAAGCAGGCATAGGGAGAAAAGTCAAAAGTTACCGGTAGACACAAGAAGTTATCGGTAGAGAGAAAAGAGAAGAGGAACCAATCAGAAGAAGACACGTGGAAAGTAAAAAGCTGGCATGTGTCAAGAGTGTGGCGCGTCAAATGATGGAAATCTGTCAACCTTCAACGGGCTTTTCACAACCTATAAAGAGGAGGACTGAAGACTGAAGCTGGTGTGAGAGAGCGCAAGGGCATAAGAGAGAAGAAAGCGAGCACATCAGAATATACAAGCTCGCAGAGAGAAGCACAAAAGAAGAGAGAAGAGCTCATCAGAGAGAAGGCTTAAAAGAGAGAAGCGCAGAAAGAGGGGGAAGTTCAAAGAAGAAAAGAGTGTTCAATCAGAGCAGAAGAAAAGAAGAAAAGCTTGAACACTCTACACCCCAAAAAGACACACACCCAGTCAGTCAAGTTCAGCAGCAAGCTTCAGCAGAACAATCCGCAAATAAAAGCCAAGCTTGCTGCACCCAGTTGAAGAAGAAAAAGACCAACCTTTCTAAAAGGGAGGTCTTTGAGTACTCAGTGCGAGGAGTAAAGTCCTGTTGAGTTTACCACTTTCTAGGATAGAAAGTGAGGACCCTGTGTGGGTAGTTTAGGATCCTGTGTGGGTTAAGAGAAAGTAGGCAAGCATCTGTGTGAAGGCTTGCTACTTACTTGTTAAGAGTGGGTTGTAATAGATAGGGCTATGTAAATCAACCAGCTTAACAAAGGTTCCTCCTGAGAGGAGGAAAAGAGGACGTAGAAGGATTACTCCACCTTCGAACCTCTATACATGCTTGCGCCTTTATCTGCTTACTGCATTACATGTATTCTTTCTGATAAGCTGCACATCTTCTACTCGGCTCAGAAATAGACTTCCGCACCCACTCTGATCAGTAACCTCCCAAAAGGTTACTGATGTTAGAAATGAGCCGATAGAAGATAAAGAAAAATCTGAAGATAAGTTAGGCTTATTCACCCCCCCCCCTCTAAACCTACCTACAGCAGTTTTGGGACCAACATATTACGATTTTCATATTTTCTCATCTGGGAAATTTGAAATTCATCAGAGATTTTCATTTATATATTCGCATTTAATGATCCATATAAATATATGGTAACGATGTCCATTATTTGCTGCCACAGATATTAGGTAGCGGAACGTTATAACATCTATTAAAGGAAAATATGTTCGTTCGAAATCAATTCTAGGTCTCTGCAATAACCCTTAAGTGAGTCTAGCGCAACCTCTGTTAGTGTAACTAGTTATATGGGCTTGTATATTGTTGTATAGTATTACACATTGGCTAGGCCCACTATTGTATATATACATTATATTTATACGTGAATACAATCACAGTAGTATATTGACTGCTTACACAATTTCATGGTATCACAACCATCAAAGGAAAAACGTAGTTTTTTTTTCCTTCGATCCTCCCTCCTTCTTCCGTTATGTCGACCAGCGGCCCCTCTACCACCACCACCGCCCCTTCTATTTCTAACCCCTCCCCCCCTTCGGATCCTGTGTGTCTTCCCATCGCCGATCCCACTTCGTCTACGATCACTGCAATCATGTCTGTCTTGGTGCAGGCGCCCACACCTTTTCATCCCTCCCCTCATCCAGCTCTTTCTCTATCTAATATCAAGTCACACATTCTAGAGGCACTTGATTTCACCAGTTACATGCTCTGGCGTGAATTATTTCTACCGATTTTTCAATCTTACCATGTGATGTCGCATGTTCATGGCACCGCCCCTTCCTTCTCCGGATTCCCCTACATATTCTCAGTGGTTGTAGGTTGTGTAAGAGTGTGATTGTGTGTTCCAATAAATAATGTGATCTTCTCTTTTTTAGTTTATGATAGTATATATACTATGCTAATGTAAGTGGGCTTTTCCTTTTCTTTTTTAACAAAGGTTTGGGCCTCTCTTAAAATTAATATGGGCCAACTTATAAATGGGTCGTTCCTCTTCTAAGTGGGCCGTTTCCCATCAATCGGGAACCCATACCAGGAGCCCAATCCTTAACCCATATCAACCACTCCCCCCCTAGTGTGGCCCAAAGAGGTCTGTTTTGCAGAACTGATTTGGCCGTGGAATTGCAGAGCTTCCCCCCTCCAGAATAACTCCAAGACAACGAGCTCTGCACAGTGAGCACTGTAATCGCTATTACTCAAAGGTAGGCAAGGTGCTCCAGGAAATCCTGAACCAACATTTGTCTTCATCCCTGGCTATACACGTGTCCCTGACAAAAGTAGGGGAGATTTGAATCGTTTCAACTCCCCCATTTAAATACCTTGGGACTCTCTCTTCTTTCTCTCTTTCTCTTTCTTGCGCGCATTTCCTCTTCTCCGATTCCTTCTCGTCATCTCCATTTTTACTCCAGCTAACGTTACTAACACCCAGTGGTCTCCTTCACTTCACTCCGCTTCCATTCCAACTCTCTCCTTTTTCCATTTCTCTCCAACAATGTCGCAAGGTACTTACTTAACTAGTCCCTTCTTATTCCATTGATTCTTTTGTGGAAGGCTGTGAATATTCCTTTTTCCTGCATCATTGTGTTCTTTACGAGTGGGTAATTTCGGCTTGTATTTGCGTCGATTTCTCCTCTATAGTTTTAATCGAACAGTTTTTATTAACCATTTATACATGTATTAGATATACCTGATTGTGTGAAGTGTATAGATAATGACATGTATATTATTCCCCATTTATAAATAATTTGATAGAAATGTCATCGTCTACCCCTGCTTTTACTCCTTCGGAATCATTTCTCGATCTGATGAAAGTCACGACGAAGATCTTCCTGCTCATCGGGCCCTTTAAGGGCTTCTATGTTCTGATTCTTACAGTGAGACTCGTGAGGGAGCTCTTTCTGTCACACCTAGTCCACCAGGTCCTCTTTCTCTGCTAGCTCCAGAAGAAATTGACTCTGCGAGCAGAGCTGATCCTCTTCGCTTTTCTCCCTCTAATCCTCTATATGACTCTGTCAGCGGTCCTTTCTCTTTCACTTTTGCTCGTATCCCTCTTCTTCGTGAACTTTACTCCATTCCTCCCAGCTATGTCATTCGTAAACCCGCTGATTACCAGAGGCCCAACTTTGCTCCTCCTCATTTCTTAGCTTTTTGGACAGCTCAGCTCCGCGCTGGACTAAGATTTCCTCCTCATACCTTTCTGTGTGAAATCTCCAGCCAATATGGCATTCCCCTTAATCAGTTCACTCCTACAGTCTTTCGTCCATGATATCGTTCTATATTCTGATCAAGGGTAATGGGGGTGAGCCTATTTCTGCCCTCTTCCACTCTCAATTCTCTCTTAAATACAAGAAGCCTTTCTTTTACCTTAGCGCCCAACCCCGAGGAATGGTCCACTTTCTTGGGAAACCTCAAAGTGTAGATAAGAACTGGAAGCGCGATTATCTTTTCATATCTCCTGAGGACCAGTTTTGGCTCTTTCCAGCTAACAAGTGGTATTACGACAAACCTTCTCCTCATAAGTCTATTTCTATTCCTTCTTCAGACAAAACTAAAGAGGTTATCGAGTATCTAAACTCATCTGTTTTGGAGTTCGGGCTTTTCGATCTAGTGAAATTGGTCAAAGATCCCACCATCCTCTCTACTTTTAGCTTCAGTGTTGATCAGACCTCCTCCCTCCCTGAACTTGGTATACACAGACATTTTCCTTTTCCCTAGCTAGTTATCTGCAGGAACAAATCTTCTAAAGTTCTTATCATATCTTTTCCTTTTTGCAAATCGTCAATAGATGTCCAGTATTTGTTTGAAGGATACTTCAGCCCATAAAACTGGGTCCGCAGCCCCTTCTGGTACAAATCCCAAAGCTCCTCCTCGGCCAGAGAACCCCTCAGTCGCTGCTGATAGAGGCAAGCGTGCCATCACCTCTGCCGAAGCTCCTCCAGATCCACAGCGTCTTCGCACCAAATCCCCTCTCCGGAATAGCCGCAATGAGATTACAGTGTGAGAACGTCAGTGCTCTCGTGCCCGTTCTTTGACCATTGAGTCTCCTCCCATCGAACTTCCTAAATCTTTATTGAACTTGACTGCTGAAGAGGCAAAGTAGTATTTCCGCCTCATGCTGACCTCTGATGATAACGCCTCTTTGAGTCACCTTCCTTTGGATGATGAGCTTGCACAAGGAGCACAATGCATGTTTAAGGTACTTGCTAGATTCGACTTTTATATTACTAATCATTGTTTAGGGTATTTATCATTTATTCCTCTTTCTCAGGCTGTGGTTCACTTTAGTAAGCTACAGGCTAGGGTTGCCAGCTCTGATTAGGCTGAAACTACTCGCTTAGCTGCTGAGAAGAGAGCTGAGGCAGAAGGGGTTAAGTGGAAACTGGCTGATCTAGAGAAAACCTTTGCAGAAGCGAAGGCTAGCTGGGCTTCAGAAAATGAATCTCTTAAGAAGAAGTTGGCTGACGAGAAGCGGAGTCGTAAAAATCTGTCGCTGACGGAAGCTGGGCAAACCTTTCTGAGTCATTTAGTGGAGGGATTATGAGAGGCTTACTTGAAAAGTTGTAGATCTTTGGCCGACTTCGGCCCTCATATTGGTCATTATTATCAGTATGGGTTTGAAGCTGCCCAGAAACAAGCAGAAGAGCAGGGCTTCTCGGGTGATCTGGATGTTAGTAGACCTCTCTCAGATATGCCCGCTTGTCCTTACTTTGAGAGGGATCAATATGAGCCTTTGGACCACCCTTGGTGGTTACCCGTTCTTCAACAAGCTTATTTCGAGCTACAAAAGGCTTCTTCTTCAGTGACTCCTCTGAAGAGGTTCTATAACTTCTGCTGACAACTACTCATTCCTCTGTGGACCCTCAAGCTCTGCCAATACTTCCACCGATCTCAGAGACAGAGGTACCAGATCTTCCCCATGTAGATCTGGTCATACTCAGCGGCGATTCTACCAGGCGTACTGCAGACGTGGGTGAAGTTGCTATTTCGAAAGGAGCTTCTTCTGGAGACAAGTCTTAAGCCCCTTTCACAGTGTTTCCTGCTTCATTTTTTGTTTTCTTTTGACATTTAACTGAATACGGCTAAGTATAAATGGGGTGAAGAAAGTATGTTCCCCAAAACATTAAGGCCTTTTTGTTGCCTTACTAATTTTGCTTCCCTTGGACAATTCTGTTTTTTTTTTTTCTTTATCATCATATCAAGATAAATAGTTTTAATGTATGTTTTGCAGGTTAAATATTCATTATGATTTTGCATTTATCCTTTGTGTCTTCCTCAATTCCTACCACTTCTGAACACATACATCCAGCATTTCAACCATTTTGTCATAAATTTGCATGTGTATTTTATAAGAGCAAAATAGCGAAATTTTCAATTGAGATGTTTACCTAATGTATCAAGGCTTTCAAGTCATCTTTATTTCTTACACATATCATCTTTGCCCCTTGATTAAATTATGCGTAGAGCCGCATATCTAACCTCTGTCCATAATGTATATAACGAGACCTAGTTGAACGAGACACTGCTTCGTTGGTTAAAGACAAACGCAAAGATAAGATTGTTGATTGAGACTGTGTTGATTGAATCTCTGCTCCGCAGGTCAGAGGATGACACAGACGTAGAAGTCTGGCCTCTGCCAGGAAGACGTAAAATGAGACTGCATTGACTGAGTCTCTTCTCCGCAGGTCAGAGGATGACGCAGAAGTAGAAGTCTGGCCTCTGCCAGGAAGAGATAAAATGAGACCGCGTTGACTGAGTCTCTGCTCCACAAGTCAGAGGATGATGCAGACGTAGAAGTCTGGCCTCTGCTAGGAAGATGTAAAATGAGACCGCGTTGACTGAGTCTCTACTCCGCAGGTCAGAGGATGACGCAGACATAGAAGTCTGGCCTCTGCCAGGAAGACGTAAAATGAGACCGCGTTGACTGAGTCTCTGCTCCGCAGGTCAGAGGATGACGCAGACGTAGAAGTCTGGCCTCTGCCATGAAGCTTCTGCAAACATGGTTCCAGACTAGGATTTCATTCGTAGATAATAAATAGACTTAAGATTTAATAACAATAACCATGATATTTTCAAAAGATAACATTCAGTCATAATAATGTACATCTGAAAATATTACCAAAAAGCATAGAGTTAGAAACAGAAAAAACTTAAGCAATATTTCTTCAAGTTACATATATTTCATAGTCTTAACGCTGTCTTCCCTACGTCTTTGGAGATACGATATGCACCTCCCTTTAGGACCTCTGTAACTATCCAAGGCCCTTCCCAATTCGGCTCCAACTTCCCCCGTGGCTTCAAAGCGTCTGCCCTTCTTAGCACTAAATCTCCCACTTGAAACTGCCTAAGTCGTACCTTCTTATCATATACTACCTTAACTTTGCTTTTGTACTTTTCAATTCGCAGACGTGACAGGTCTCTCTCATCTTCAACCATATCCAAGTTCTCTGCCATTAACTGCTTGTTCTGAGTTTCCTCAAAAGACATGATCCTATGAGTTTCCATTTCGATTTCCGCAGGGATTGTTGCATTAGCTCCAAAGACCAAATTGAATGGAGCCACCTCTGTAGCTGTCCTTGGAGTAGTTCTGTACGCCCATAATACAGACTCCAATTCCTCTGCCCACCTGCTTTTAGCATTTTCTATTCGTGCTTTCAAACCTTTGAGTAGTGTTCTATTGGTAACCTCAACTTGTCCGTTCGCTTGGGGGTATGCCACTGCTGCGAACCGCTGCTCTATCTTCATCTCCTCACACCATTTTCTAGCTTTCTGACCATTGAACTAGGTTCCATTATCAGATACTAATACCCTTGGTATTTCGTACCTACAGTAAATCTGCTTCCATAAAAACTTAATGACATTGCCTTCATCTATTTTGCTTAAAGGCTCTGCCTCCACCCACTTAGTGAAGTAGTTAATGGCCACTATCAATAATTTTTTCTATCCTTTGGCTAGAGGAAGAGGTCCCACAAGATCAATCCCCCATTTCGCGAAGGGACATGGTGCAAACATTCTACCCAACTCCTCTACAAGTATATGGATCAGAGGTCCATGAATCTGGCAGTTGTGACATTTCTACATATATGCCTTTGCATCTTGGCCCATTGTGGGCCAGTAATACCCAGCCCTGAGTGCTTTCCTGACAACGGACCTTATATCCCGCATGATCCCCCCCACAACCTTCATGTATCTCTTGAATAACATATTTTCCCTCAGCTGCACTAGGACACCTTAAATAGGCTTGTGTGAACGAGCGCCTATAGAGCTGCCCTTGGTTAATGCAATATTTCATTGCTATCTTTTTATCCTTTTCTCCCCAGACCTGACTTTGGATTGCTGTTCTCAATTGTTCGATGATTGAAGTTCTCCAGTCATCCTCTTCTGAGATCACCCAAACTTCAGGACTGTTAGCTCTCTCTCTGCAACCAGCACAGTAACCTTCATGGACTTCAAAGAAGGATATGAGCTAGCAATTTTGGCTAAATGGTCCGCTGTGATATTCTCTGATCTGGGAATTTGGCAGAGCTCGAACTGTTCAAAGGCCAACTTTGCCTCTGTTACTTTATTCACATATCTCCCTAGAGCTTCTTTTTTCACTTCGTATACGCCCTCCAGCTGCTGGACCACAAGTTGTGAATCCATAAACGCTTTCAATCTTGTTCCTCCCATTTCAGTCACCATTTTCATACCTTGCCAAAGTGCCTATATTCCGCCTCATTATTAAACACTAGGAAGGCAAGTTTTATGGCGAATTGCATTTCTTGCCTGTCTGGACAAAAGATCTGGATCCCCACTCTGTATCCTTCCCTTGACGAAGATCCGTCTACATACATTCTCCAATCCTCCATCTCTGATGAATGAGCTGCTTCTTGTATGAAGTCCGCTAAAACCTGATACAATTTTATTTGATGATAACCTTGATAAGCATCCATCATACTAAGCCTCTTGTATCCAGAGGTGGAATCAACAAGCTGATCGATGCGGGGCAGAGGATAGTGATCCTTAGGGCAGGCTTTGTTAAGGTCTATGAAATCTATACACATCCTCCACTTCTTTTCTCCTTTAGGGACTAACACTGCATTAGATAGCCACATCAGAAATTGTATCAGGGACCACATGTCCCGAACTCAGGAGTTTTTCTACTTCAGTGCGGATAATCACATCTTTTTCTTCCCCAAAGCATCTTAATTTTTGCTTCACAGGCTTAACAGAGGAGTCCTCATTTAATTTATGTACAACAATACTAGGATCAATGCCCGTCATATCCTTGGCAGAGAATGCGAATAGGTCTGCGTTACTTCGGAGGCAATGAACAATCCCATGTCTTTCTTCTACTGTCATTTTACTCCCGATCTTAGTACAGAAGCCTTCTCTACCTTCATACAGCTTAATCTGGATCAGTTCTTCTTCACATACCACATTTCCATATTCATCTCCTGGGTCTCGCTCCTCCCGAATTCTTTTACCACTTCTTGCTTGCATATTAACATCGCTCGTAGTCAACAGAGCTAGCTTATCCGCAGACCTGATTGCTTCTAAATAGCATTTTTGGAGTTAACCTGATTACCATTGACTTCTCCCACTTCTCCTGAGGCATGGAATTTTATTTTCATGTGGTATGTGGATATAATAGCCTTTAATTCATTCAAGATAGGTCTGTCAAAGATGATATTATAAGCAGAGGGAGCATCCACCACCAGAAAATCAACCATCAAAATTTTTTGCCAGGGCTGGGTCCCAGTACTACTTGCAGGCTGACCACTCCTATATGACATATTGTTCCTCCTGTAAAACCATACAGAGCTGTCGTCACAGGGCGTATAGTTGCATTCAAATTCATTTTCACTAGGCAATCTTGAAAAATGATGTCTATCGAGCTCCCTGTGTCCACAAAGATCCTAGCCACATCATATCCTCCCACCTCTGCCATGATCACCAGCGCATCTGAATGCGGTCGTAATAAGGTCTTCTCATCTGTAGGCCCGAATGAGATATCTGGCCCCATGCTTAGGTCTCCTACCTCTGACACAGGAGTAAAATGCCAGTTCTGAGCGCACCTTAAGGAAGCCTTTCTTGCCCTGTTCGAGTTTCCCTCTCCCAGACCTCCTACTATCATCTGAATGAACCCACGTTTTGGAGGAGGTGGTACCTCCTCTTCTGACTCCCTCTTCTGTTTCCCTTTTAGATTGCTTCCGCCCACCTCCTCCTGTCCACCTCTATTTTTTTCAAATATGTTTCCTCTGTGATCCACAAACTCGCCTAAGGCTCCCAACCGAACCAATCTCTCAATCTGATTTCGCAACTGTCTATATTCATTTGTATCATGCCCATAATCATTATGGAAGACGCAAAAGTACTTCCCTTTAGGCTTCTGGGGTGTACTAGATCTATTTATAGGGAATCTGAAGGAGACCGCTCTCTCTATTAACTGCAATATCTGAGCAGCTGATGTTCTTAAGGGAGTATATCATTGAAAGTTCTCTCGCCCTAAGTCTCCTCGGTGTTCACCAGCTGCTCTCGGCAGGGCTGGCGGAGCCCTACGCTGTACCTCCTTCTCTCGAGAGCTGACTCTTTCTTCTTGTTTAGCCTTACTTATGTCCTCCAAGTTGATAAACTTGTCAGCTCTGGATAAAACTTCATCAAAGGTTTGAGCCGGCTTTTTTGCAATTGAGCGGAATAGATCCCTTCTTTAAGCCCTTGCACTATAGCGCTGATTTTCACTTCTGGCGTGGCCGAGGGAACTTCCAGGGTTGCCATGCTGAATCTCTTTATATAAGATCTCAAAGGTTCAGTCTCCCCCTGTTTCAAGCTAAATAGGAATTGAGCCGTTCGCTGCTGTTTCCTTGCGCTCGCAAATTGGTGTAAGAAAGAGTAACTGAAATCTACAAATGAGCCAATGCTGCCAGGTTTCAATTGCCCAAACCATTGTTGCGCCGACTTATTCAAAGTAGTGAGGAATACCCTACACTTGACTCCATCTGAGTACTGATGTAAGAGAGCAGCATTCTCAAAGCGCAATAAATGGTCATACGGGTCTGATGTCCCATCATACTCAAACGAAAGAGGACAGAAGCTCTGAGGCAACTCATCTTCCAAAACTTTTGGTGTGAACGGGTTCCCTCGGGTATTCGCAATTGATTCCCTCCATCCATCTGTTGCCTTAAGGACTTCATCTCTTTATGCATTTCTTCCATCTTTGTCAGTAATTGATGTTCTCGCTCCCCCACCTCTGCTTCTTGAAGAAAAGAGTCTACATGTTCTACTTCTTCCTGAGCTAGCGTAGCTCTTCTTCGACCTCTATTCTCCAATTCCCTTCTCCTCACATTCTCTCGACTTTCTCCCCTTTCCCGCCTTCCCTCCACGTCTCCTGTTGCAGCAGTCGTAACAGCAGGACGAGCAACTTGTAGCACCTTGCTGACTGCTAAATGGATAAGCAATTCCAGTTGAGCAGGGGTAAAGCTTATATTCTCTGGAGTTCCTTCGTTGCTTCTTTCTTCCCTTCCTTCATCAACCTCATCTTCCTCCCGATGGGGTATATCACCCGTTCCTGCCTCCATATCTCTCCCCACCAACTCTTCCTCCTCCTCTTCATCAAACTCTCTTCTCAGTTCCTGGTTATGGCTCGATCAGCTCCTTCCATAACTCTCTCTCTAGCCTCTATTCCACCTCTCAAGCGTAGAAAGCTCTTTGATAAGAAAAAGGAAGGATTCTCAGTTACCTCTTTCTCTGACTTCCCATAGACGGCGCCAATTTGTGAGAGTGTGATTGTGTGTTCCAGTAAATAATATGATCTCCTCTTTTTTAGTTTATGATAGTATATATATTATGCTAATGTAAGTGGGCTTTTCCTTTTCCTTTTTAACAAAGGTTTGGGCCTCTCTTAAAATTAATATCGGCCAACTTATAAATGGGTCGTTCCTCTCCTAAGTGGGCCGTTTCCCCTCAATCGGGAGCCCATACCAGGAGCCCAATCCTTAGCCTATATCAGATTGATTCCTTTGTTCTTTCTTGGATCCAATCGACAGTCTCCAGGGATATTCTCTTGTCGATCATCACTCCCGGGCATACAATGATGGCTCACGCGGCATGGACAAAAATTAAGACTCTTTTTCGTGACCATATGGAGAGTCGAATCATCCAGTTGCGCCAGGAATTTTATAGTATCAAAAAGGGTGAATAGTTTCTCCTAAAGCTGAAGGATTTATATGATTGTCGTTTGTCAGTTGGTGATACTGTATCGTCTCGTGACCTCCTTTTGCAGATTGTGATGAGTCTCGGTCCCGAGTATAATACCATCACGTCGATCTTCTCTACGCTTCAACCACCACCAACCTTTGATCTAATGAAGAGTATGCTATATCTTGAGGATTCGAAATTATTGGCTCAAAAGAGGCCTGTTTCTGCTGCATCGGAACAACTCCTTGTCGCCCAGCAATCTACTGACCGTGGTACTGAACAGCCGCTGCGTTCTAGGCACGATCGTGGCAGCGGCCGAGGAGGTCGTTCAGGTGGACGGACAGACGGCCGTAGTGGTTGTTCGAGTGGCCAATCTTTTGCTCCATCTATATTGGGGCCTGCACCGGGGTCTCATACTGTTTCAGGTCTATCTTCTCACCAATTCCAGTATGATGTTACTTGCTATAATTGTGGAGGCTTCGGCCATATTTCTCGATTGTGACCTTCGGTGCTCAAGACCGACGCCACTAAGCCTCAGGCTTTCACTGTTTATCCAGCTAATGGGGCTTCTTCTCAGCAGTGGATTTTTGACTCTGGTGCATCGTCGCATATGTGTTGGTTCTTCTGTTCTTCGGTCTGGATCGCATGCATGTCTTCGTTTAAATAATGTCCTATGTTATCCTTCCCTTACTCATAATCTCCTATCTGTGCGTCAATTCATTAATGATAATCCTTGTCTGATTGAATTTTGCTCTACCGGTGTTTCTGTTAAGGATCCCAAGTCGACGGTAACACTCCTCACATCTAGTACTCCAATCGGCCTCTACACTCATCCTAGCCGAACCTCTCCTTCTGTCTCTCTTATCACCCTTGCAGCCTCCAACATTCCAGAGTTGTGGCATCACCGTTTGGGTCATCCTAATTCTAGGATTTTGTCTATTCTAGCTCGTATGAATTTTATCTCTTGTTCCCCTGAAAAATTTAAATTCTTGTTTGTCATGCATGTCAGTTGGGCAAGCATGTTAGGTTACCATTTGATTTCTCTATGTTATCAACATTGAAACCTTTTCAATTAGTACATTATGATATATGGTTATCCCCTGTTTTGTCTAATACTGGTTATCGATACTTTATCTCTTTCTTGGATGATTATACTCATTAGTACTGTTGGTTGTTCCCCTTGCGTTCAAAAGCTGAAGCATGCTCATATTTTCTACATTTCCATGCACTAGTTCATACACAATTTAATGGACTCATACAAGCACTCCATTGTGATAATGGTACTGAATACACAAAAACCTAATTCTAACAGTATTGTCACAAACATGACATTTTGTTCTGTGCCTCTTGTCCCTATACCCCCAGCAAAATGGCAAAGCGGAACGTTTAAATCGAACTGTTGGGAAAATACTTTGTTCACTCCTATATCTATCATCTGTCCCACTCTCCTTCTGGGTACAAGCATTAAATACAGCTGCACATATTCTTCCCACACCTCTACTTAAAAATAAGTCCCCACATGAACTTCTATACAATTAACCACCATTCTACACTCATTTGCGCGTTTTCGGATGCGCTTGTTACCCCAATCTTCAAGCTACTGCTCCACATAAATTGTCACCCAAATCTTCTCTCTGTGTCTTTGTTGGCTATTCCCCTAACCACAAAGGCTATAGATACTATGATATATCCTCTCGTCGGGTCCTCGTTTCTAGACATGTAACATTTGATGAAATCTCCTTCCCCTATGCCCAGTCGACTCCCAAGTCCTTATATTCTCCATCCTTCACGAATCCTTCATTAATCCTACAGTCCACCTTGCCACTGTCACTTCCTTCAACAGTACTCTCGTCCTTTCCTGTACCGTCGAGTATACCCCCATCTTCCACGTCCGACCACTCGACGAACGTCCCTCCTTCGACAGATGCTCCTCCTCTCGTCGACCGATCACATCACTCGGCCAACTCACATTCTGACCCATCCGCTCAAGTGTCCTCACCTCCGTCTAATGTTTCAATCACATACACTGATGCTGTCACACAGTCTTCCCCTATACCGATTCATCCACCTCTACCTACACATCCTATGATTACGCGATCCAAGACCGGTGTTCGAAAGCCTAAGACATTATTATTTTCTGCATACTGTTACTGCTAACTCTCTTTCGCAGGAACATAAGACGGTTAAAACAGCTCTACAGGACTCTCTCTGGCTGGCAGCTATTCAATCCGAGCTCTCTGCTTTGCATAAGAATAACACTTGGTCTTTGGTGCCTAAACCTCCCGGCGATAATATTGTTGGTACAAAATAGCTTTTCAAGACCAAACAGCTTGCCAATGGTTCTCTCGATAAGTGTAAAGCCCGGCTAGTCACTCAGGGGTACAGCCAGTGCCTCGGTGTGGATTGTGGGGATACATACAGTCATGTTGTGCGTCGATCTACCATTTGCACAATTCTGTCTCTAGCAGTTTCCAAACATTGGCCTATCCATCAGCTTGACGTGAAGAATACATTTCTTCATGGCACTTTATCAGAGAGAGTTTATGTTCGTCAGCCTCATAGGTTTATTAATTCGGAGCATTCAGATTATGTACGTCAGCTTCATAAGGCTCTGTATGGCCTTAAGCAAGCTCCTCGCGCATGGTATTTACATTTCATGCAGTTTATTTGTGCCCGAGGTTTTACTAACAGCAAGGCAGATTCTTCTATGTTTGTTTTACGACATGGTTCTGATATGGCTATTCTCTTGCTTTATATTGATGATATTGTTCTTATAGTTTCTTATTCGTGGCTGCTGACATCTGTTATTCACCTACTTTAGTCAGAGTTTGATCTGAATTATTTTCCAGGCATATCAGTTACTCGTTCTACAGGAGGACTTTTCCTATCTCAGACCAAGTATTTGCGAGACTTGCTCACAAAATACCATATGGCCGACGCAAAACCGGTATCCACCCCGGTTGATACTAAAGCCAAACTTTCTTTGCTTTATGGTGATCCACTTCCAGATTCTTCCTTATATTGCAGCATGGTTGGTGTCTTACAGTATATTACCTTTACATGTCCTGATGTGGCTTTTGCAGTTCAGCAGGTGTGCTTATTTATGCATGCGCCGAGGACGGCTCATCTTCAAGCTGTGAAGAGAATTTTCAGATATCTTCGGGGCATAGTTGATTTTAGTCTCTCTATCAAACCAGATGTTAATAATAAACTCACGGTGTATGCTGATGCGGATTGGGCAGGATGCACGGATACCAGACACTCCACTTCTGGTTATTGTGTGTTCTTAGGATCCAAATTGGTGTCATGGTCCTCTAAACGGCAACATACAGTGTCTCGCTCGAGTGCAGAAGCGGAATATCAAGCAGTAGCGAATGCTGTCACTGAAGCCACATCCATTCGGTTATTATTTGTTGAGCTACGTCTACCTCTGCCTAGTGCTACTCTTGTCTTATGTGACAATGTTAGTATTGTCTACCTTGCCCCCAATCCTGTTCAGACGCAGAGAACTAAGCATGTGGAAATTGTTGTTCATTTCGTGCGGGAGCGTGTAGCTGTAGGACATGTTCGAGTTCTCCATGTACCGACTTCTCATCAGTTTGCAGACATTATGACCAAGGGTCTTCCTACAGTTTTATTTGATGATTTTAGGACCAATTTGAACGTTCCTCCTCTTCCCATAACGATTGCGGGGGCTGTTAGTGTAACTAGTTATATGGGCTTGTGTATTTGTTGTATAGTATTACACATGGGCTAGGCCCACTCTTGTACATATACATTATATTTATACGCGAATACAATCACACCAGTATATTGACTGCTTGCACATTTTCAGTCTCAATTGCATCTTCTAAGCGTTTCAGGCATTCTTATATTAACTTGGGTTCTGGATCCAAATTATTATTTGAGATAGTAAGAGCAATTATAGAGGCAAAAGTGTCATCTATTTTTATTGTAAGTTTCTCCTATATTTTTTAAATTCATAGCAACTTCGATATTCACATCAACCAGATCCTCATCATTTCTCAAAATATTTTGATATGGCCGTTCCGCAATCCTAGTGTCTTGATTATTTTGTGCACATGCATTGTTGCTAGAATTTTCATCTTTAGGACAAATCTCTTTAGAAAATATTTGGAGTGATTGAATATTTTTGTTAGATTTTGTTTTCAGCGGATTTTTATTTTTTGTATTCATAGGTCTTTCACGCTTCAGGCGCAGAGTTACATCAGATATATTTGTATTTCTAGGAATTTTCACTCTTGGTGGTGCATTCATAGCAGATATATGTGATTTTGTCACTCCTTTATAATCAGTAAACGCATCTGACAGATTACTTGCAAAATACTGCAAGTTAATTATTTTCTGAACTTCCAATTCAGATTGACTAGTGCGTGGACATAAATACTATAAATTTTTCCAAATTCAATAAAATAAGTGGACATTCTATTAATTATTGATTATTATCTCCCCTGATGCTGATAAATATTATCTCTCAATGATATATATTATACTATATCACAGGCACACACTAGTTGTAAAGGAGAATAGTCAAGATATGTAGTTAAGCGAACTTGAATTGGAGAAGCTCCATGCAAAAATGCATGAGCCCAACATAAAATTGATAAGTGAGAATTTTGTAATAAAGGTCTGACGATTAATTTGATATGTTTGATTAATGATTCACCTAGACCATTTCGAGTGTAGACGTAAGGAATCGAATCCGCCACTTTAATTCCAAATGACATACAATAGTCATCAAATGCTTTCGAAGTGAATTCCCCAACATTATCCATTTTAATTCATGTAATTGGATATTCAGGGAATTGAGTTCAAAGTCAAAAATTTTAGCATTAAGCATTATTTTTAGGGTGTATAACACATGAGCCCACTTTGTGGAGACATCGATTAAGGTCATTAAATATCGAAATGGAGATTAGAAGGTCGGATGTAAAATACTCATAATGAGGAAAAATTAAGTTGTCCCGACAACTTACTTCTAATATTTAATGGACAGAGTCATTAAGAGATGTTTTTCAATATCCAAATTGTTGGTTTCAAAGTGAACACCATTTAAATTGTGGAAATGACAATGTATCATGAATAATTAAGTTGATATAAATATGGAGAGCTAGTGAAGCTCTTCCGGAGCCTAATATCAACAAACACAACGTAAATAGCAACATTATCTATCAAGCATATAATATTCTAGTTCTCCATATGTCAAGAAAAATATCAACGATGCTAAATAATCATTAAAAAACTGCATGACTGTAAATTTGAGGGAACCATAGATCTATTAATATCTTAAACAAAAACACATAAAATCAAACTTCAAAAGCAAATAAATCACTTGTTTTCTCATAGAATTATTCATGATTCCCAAACTCTATGAGTTCAATCTTCAAGAATATTTCATTTGTAATATCTAAATTTATGTTTTCTCATTGAAACATGGAGAAAAATTACCTTCTAGGCAAATAAATTGATCGGAATCATTGTCATATGTACTAGGTTTCTTTGCAGACAACACTAGACATACCTAATCTTTAAGACTCCATCAATCGGAAACAAGGTAATAAGCTCGGGTATGACTAATAGCTATGTAAGAATCATCACTATCATATCATTTTCAAATTGTTGTAGCTTGCATCGTTGTGTCTACTATTTTGTCAAAAAATCATCATTAGCTCACTTGTCAACTGAGTACAACAATAAATGAACATGATTTAAGTTATGTGTTAATCAATCGCCAAATGTAAAATATATCCAACTCATAGCATCTTAAGAATGATAATAGATTCTCATTTACTTGGAGGACCCGCTTAACTGATTCATATTTTCCGTAGGCATGAAAATAGAGAAATTAGTAATTCTCTACCTATATAGGTACGCTAATTTTAATCTGAATTAATCATTTGGAATGAAGTTCTCAAATGTGGTTTCTTTCCTGTAGTAACAAATACTCAATCCACATAATTATAAAATGTATATGTACATAAAATCTTACAAAACGATCTACATGGAAATATTGATCTAGTTGTATTAATTACACATACGTGCAAGATGACATTAACCAAAAATACATACATGTCATAACAATATTATTGCAAATGATAACTCTAGCCATGACTAACGAATCAGCAGAATAAACCAAGTTTTGTTCTTTAAAACTAATCAATGTTTATATCAATATTTGAAAATATCCAGTAGTACTAAATTTGATATAATACATCATGACTATAAAAGGTTGGATAACATATACAATACTCAGAATATTTTATTATAAGAAGAATAGAGTTCATATCATGCATCATAATTTAATAATAAGGCATTCAGATTGCTTCTCAATCAAATTGAATTAAAAGTTATAAATTGAATTAGAATGTCTAATGTGTATTCATACTGTTGCAGAGCTTCGTCCACCATTTTATTGCTATCTTAGAGTGATAGTTAATATTTTTCTTTCATCTCAAATTACTAACATGCCACTAGTCATAAAATATATTTTGGCAGTAGACAAATCAATACTAAATGACAAAGAAACATTCAATCTTAGGCAAAAACTTGTGTGCACCGGGGGCACGGATCCGTGCCCCCGACCCAACCCGGCACGTGGGCCGCCTCCACCTCTATCGTCAACTTCCTCGACGGCTTTCCTTCCGTCACTTCAGATCTGTTGTCATCCCATTAAAAAAAAAGACGGCGCTGTAACGATGGAACACCGAAAGAAGATTCAGATCTGTTGTCATCCCATTAAAAAAAAAGACGGCGCTGTAACGATGGAACACCGAAAGAAGAAGAAGAAGAAGAAGAAGAAGAAGATTTCTGTCACTCCAGATCTGTTGTCATCCCATTCAAAAAAAATTAAAAAGAGATGGCGCTATGATGATGGAACACCGAAAGAAGAATAAGAAGAAGAAGAAGAAGAAAGAAACCGCTGATAATGGAAAAAATAGAGAAAAAAAATATATATATAATCCGGGTAGGGTTGGGGGCACCCAAGTCCTACTCTCAATCTTATAACCATTTACACGTACTATTAGAATCCGAAAAAAAAAAAAAAGGCTATCCACCAACCGCAAAGAGTAGTCCGACCCTCAAAGTCATTCCACATATTTTACTTGGAAGAAAATGGGCTTAAGGATCATATTGCTCATTTTTAAACATAAACAAAGAAAACTCAATTCATCACATCACGAATCGAACATATAAATATAACTAGGGTCGTGCAACTAATTCTAAAGAGTAAACTTAGAGGTTAATACTACAGTATCAGATTATAATCATACTAATAAATTGATCCGAAGAGAAAGTACTTTGCAGAAAAGACACGATTCTTTCCTAGGACACCACTCAGATTTCGGTAGAGGTTAAAATAAGTTGGTCAACGTGTATTCTTGTATGAAACAATAAACGATTAACAATATAGAAGTAACAAAATATAAAGAAGACAATATTGAGAAGGAAGAATTTTTAATACCAACTCATTCAATCATTTGAGTACAATATATATACATGTAAAAGTATAAATTCCAAGAGTAACTCTCCTATGAATTAGGTGCATGGATCTCAAATCAGGTGAGATCCATACACCCGGGTCGGATCCGGGTTAGGGGACCCGCTCCACTTTTTTTTTCTTTTTTTTTTCGCGCATGATTTTTGAAATTTTGCACCTACCAATATGTTATGTTAGACCTACCTTTACGTTATCTTAGACATACCTTTCAGCTATGTTAAACCTACCTTTCTATCCAGATTTGATCATTTCCTTTTTTGCGCTTAGTTTTTGAATTTTGGCACCTACCACTACGTTATGTTAGACCTACCTTTACATTATGTTAAACCTACCTTTATGTTATGTTAAGCTTACCATTTTGCCCAAATTTCATACTTTGAAATTTAAAAATAAAAAAACCTAGGTTTGACACATGTACCATTACGTTGTATTAGACATACATTTATGTATAGTTAGACATACATTCGTGTTATGTTAGACCTACCTTCATATGGTAGGTTTAACATAACACAAATGTATGTCTAACTATACATAAATGTATGTCTATTGGAGCGAATTTGGGTGAGCTACAGCGTGAGTATCAGGCGCGTGAAACGAACGTGGGAGCGTTTTTTTGAGCATTTTGACCAATTCAACCCTGGCACATGGATCTAGTTTTGTGTAACCGACTCATATAAGTTTTTCCCTAGGTCATGAAACATGAAGATTCTGTAGTAATGTCCACATAATTATATGAATTTTTAATAGAAAGAAGCCAATATAGTCTACAAATTTGGATTAAACTCTTCACCTATCAAATCCTTCTTCTCCATAATATCTAAGCTAATCAACATGTGTTAGAACATATTTAGGTATGTTTTGATGAGACAAAACCATAGAATAGTAACCCTCAATCTATAAGCATAATCTATCTTGTAAGGTTACTGCAACAAGATTACTGCAGAAAGATACAACAGAGAAAACTTCAAAAGAAGGATACTCATAGAATGGTGAAAGGAATCTGGTAAACTAAAAAGGATACTACTTACTGCATGAAGCTACCTGGAAGAGACTATGCCAAAGCATACTGCAAAGCAGCAAGCTACCGAAAACTCAAGCTACCTGACAGGAAGCCACCTGGAAGAGACCATGCCGAAGCATACTGTAAAGCAGCAAGCTACAGAAATCTCAAGCCACCTGACAGAGCAAGGCTAGGAAGAGAGCTACAAAGCAAGCATGGAAAAGAAGCTAAAAATTACCGGTAGAGAGAAGAGGAATGAAGCTAATCAGATGAAGACACGTCGAAAGCAAAAAGCTGGCGTGTATCAGAAGGAGTGCGGTGCATTTAAAGATGGAAACCTACCTACCTTCAACGAGAAAATTTCCTAATCTATAAATAGAAGAAGACTGAAGACTGAAGAGTAGAGAGGAGAATAGAAGAGCGCAAGAGAGAGCGCATAAAAGAGGGGGAAAAGCATATAGAAGAAAAGAGAGCATAGTGGTGGAATAAAGAAGAAGATCAAAATAAGAGTAGAAAGCTCAAACACTCTAAACCCCAGAAACGCTAGAATACTCAGTCGCTCAGTCCTGCAGCAAGCTACAACAGAGCTACCTACGAAAAAAGCCAAAGCTTGCTGCATCCAAGTTGAAGAAGAAGACAAACCTTTTAAGGACTGTCTAGGAGTGCTTAGTTAGGACTAGGATCCTGATAAGCTGTTCATTTTCTAGAGAAGAGAGTAATCCTGAGTGGGTCAGATAGGATTCTGTGTGGGTCAGTTAGGAGAGTAGGCAAGCAACTATGAGCAGCTATGAGTAGGCTTGCTACTTAATTGTTAAGTCTGTGTTGTAATAGATAAGGTTATGTAAATCAACAAGATTAACAAATGTTCCCTCTTGAGAAGAGGCAGAGAGGATATATAAGGATTACTCCACCTTCGAACCTCTGTATATATATATATATATGTTTGTATGTGCTTACTGTTCTATCTGCTTATCTCATGTAAGATGCACATCTTCTATACTTGTGTCTCCAATGAAAGAAAGCTTCCGTTATATAACTCTGATAAGTAACCTCTCAAAAGATTACTACTAAGTCATTTGGAGAAAAAATTTGAAAATACAGTAGGCTTATTCACCCCCCCCCCTCTAAGCCTACTACCACTTGGGACCAACAACATGAATTTCTTAGTCTCCTCAATCCTCTTTCTCACGTTTTTCATCCACACTAACTGCCATGGCATCATTCCTTTTCTTGCACGTCTTTCGACGTTCTTCACCTCATGATACATCAAAACCCTCAAATCCTTCACCATCCCTTCGTTATAACTGAGATTATGAGTGTGAAAAGGATGATCAAGAAAAGGATGAAGACTTTTCTTCTTTTCTTTATTGAAGAGTGGTGTTTGAGGAGGTTTTTTTTTAGTATCTTTGAGGAGGTTAGCTTTGGTTTGGTCCATTGTGTGTTACCAACTATTGGAATGGGAGAGAAAAAAATTAATGGGGATTTATTAAGTTTCTTTTTACCTTAATTTATGAGAGAATAAATATATATGTTCATGGTATAATGGTAACTAGCAATGCTAGTTGAATCCCATCGTCTTCATCTCCTTTGTGAATTTCATAATTGTAAATAAATGATGTATTGAAAAAGATGTATTATAAAGTAAAAAAAGCCAAAAAAATCGTAAAGAAATTAATGCATATGGATTCTTAAAGAAAAAAGGGCATTAATTCTGCTATACACCAAGTGCATTAATTGATCATGACCCATGCAGTAGGGGTCATTCGAAAGGTGGTTTTCACGCTCAATACACGCCTCCATGCACCCCACGTGCTGTCGCCCGCCCCCAAATCCGCGCTCATACCCTATCCTAATTAATAGTTTAATATTTTATATAATATTATAAACCTATATTACATTTTAAATATTTATGTTACAGTTATATAGTAATATAACTTTTACGTTATTATAATTTAACTTTTATATTATAATATGTTAGTCTCAAGTGGTAATAGGCTTAGAGGGGGGTGAATAAGCCTACTCAAAATTTTCAAACTTTTCTTCAAAGAAGACACTCAGGCAGTTTGCTAAAGAACTTACTGTCCTGAAGGTTACTGCTTGAGCAAATACCTTGAAAGAGCTTTTAACAGAATGAGTTTTATACACAGCGGAAATACTTATAAAACAAAGCTCCTTTTCTAAAAATCGATGATATGCTTATGATAGATATGAAGAAGATAAAAGAAAATAAGCAACAACAAGAATAAGAACAACAGAAAGCAATATAACAGTGAACACAGCGACTTATAGAGGTTCAAGGGTGGAGTAATCCCTCTACGTCCTCTCTTCTCCTTCTCAAGGAGGAACTTTGTTAGGTTAAATGGTTGATTTACACAAGCCTAGCTTAGACAACCTAACCCTAAAAGAACTGTCAGTCTCTCCCACACAGGGTTACTGCACAGTGACCAAACTCAACTAGCCCACACAGAGCTCTTGTTCTTCTACTAAAAACGTAAATACTTGATCAGGAATAGCCTTCGATCAAGCAACTCCTTAACAGTCTAAAGAAAAAGAAAGATTTCTTCAACAACACAGGTAGCACGCTTATGAACGATGAGCTCTTTAAGCTAAAGATAGCTTGCTACTAGACTGAACTTGAAACTTCTAATGAGTTATGAGTGTTTTGTGTTTGATAGCTTGAGTGCGTTTGTTGCAAGAGTTTCAGGTACGTTTCAAGTGCCGGTCTTCTAGTATTTATAGGCGATTAGGATTTTGTCCGTTAGAAAGAAGGAGCCTTCTGTGCAGCTTGCATAGAGTAACGTGGCATCTTTTGATTTGTTCGTACACTGATTATTGAGAGTGTACGTATCTATTCCTAGAATCGTCATCCCTAGTCTGACATTTCTTCAAACTTCCTTTTGTTTTGATACGTGGCATCACTTGATTGGTTCAAAATGCGGTTGTGCTTAACGTAAACTTCATACATGATTTCGAGGTAACTGCTACTTAACAAGTTGCTGATGCTTCCTGATGCTTCAACTTACTTTGTCCATCTAACAGTTAGCAAACTCATCATCCTCGGGCAGTGTGCGGCCAGTATCCTTTTTGAAGCAGCCTGCTGCAGATATGTATACTTATATTATTTTTACGGTATTATGCAGCAAGGAATTCATGCTCCAATCTTGATCTTCAAGCCTCCTGATCTTATACTTAGAGATTTTACAATGGAATTTAAATACATAGGATCCTAGGCTCTAGTATATTACATGTTTTGTCTTTCATCAAAATCTTATACAATGTTCCTTACATAATAATATAACTTTTATATTTTTCAAAGATTATGATAGTTGTACATAAAAATTATATCAATATAACATATATAAATGTTAAATTATTATAAGAGTCTCATGTCCATATTATCTAATTTGATATAGCATAATACAATTCTACCAAACATTATATTTTTGTCTTCATATACCCTAAAATTTAAAATATTAGCCCCAAATACCAAAAAACATTGTGTACGGATTATCTGAATATATTGTACCATATATTGTACCAAATGGATTCTGTTATTATATATTTTGATTGGTTAATAAAGAATATTTAGATAGGCCCACTCTCCCCACTTTAATTCCCCACCCCCATGACCACCATTCAATACCCATTCAATACACCTTAACAAATTTGAAATCACTTTCTTCTCCTCTCCTCTCCCTCTCGACTCTCAGTGCTCTCAGTAGAACCAGCAATTTTTTTTCTTGCTTCTCTTGGTTGCCAAATCTTCGTTAGGTTCCGAGAAATATCGTGAAATCGTGAAGTGAAATGGCCGAAGAGGTTAGAATCTTCGCTTGTAATTTATAATTGATGTGTTACATTGTAAATACATGTTGGTTTGTTGGTTTATTGTATGATTTTTTCTCAGCTATATTGTTTGTCTTTGTTGTTCGGTAGTTGAATTTATGGATTTAGGGTTTGTGATATATTTTCGTTAATTTTCGTTAATTAGGATATATGTTGTATGATATATTGTTTGTGAATGATGTATGTTGTTCGTTAATTAGAATATAAGTTGTATATGTTGAATTTCACTTAATTTAAAGATTGTTTTATCTAGGGTTTAACGAATTCAGTATGTTCAGTAGGGTTTACGAATTCAGTAGTAGCTTAACGAACAATACTAACAATAGGGTATTGTTCGTTAACCCTAGAAAATAAGGGTTTATCGAAAGGTACCCAATTGTTCGTTAACCCCTAAAACTTATAAGTCTTAACGAACAATAGGGTATTATTCGTTAAGCCCCATTGTTCGGTAAGCCTTATAAGTTTTAGGGGTTAACGAACAATTTGATACTTTTCGTTAAACCCTTATTTCTAGAGTGGAGAGAGTCTACGGGGAGAACTAGCATTCAACTGATATGAACAGGTGTGGGGCAAGACAAGTTTGGCGATTTTTCAAGTACCGTGTTTTTCTGATGTCGTGAGTACAAATGGACAATTATTTTGATTGCACTTCAATGTGTTTGTCAAAGTGGTCCAAACGGAATTGGACTTGATTCTCCAGATGATATATAATACCCGACTACATTCTTCAGTTCAACCTTACTACCAAATATCACTCCTTTTTGCATACCAGTTGGAGCATGCTCAATCTCTAAAGGAGGGTCCTTGAACTCAGGTATGTCTGGAATGTGCCACCCAGCTCTCATAGTGTCATCGCAGAATTGCTCATATGTCGCTCGTTGCTCCTCATCCAAGTTTACCGCAACATAGTGTCCTTGGGGAAGGTGGAGGTAGTTCAAGAAGTGTGGCCTGCCTTTTATTATCTGCGAGAGCAGCCAGTTTGGCTTCTGCTTCATAATTTTCTTTAAATTCACTCCACTTCCTTCTCTGCAGTCCTATCAAGAACCCTGAATCCAGTACCTTTTCTTCCCTTATATCAGATACCTCAGCCTAGTTCAGTGCCTATTCTTCTTCTATAAATAGTCCTTCCCACTCAAGCATAAATGGACTGGGAAGATGTCGATAGTTCCACCATGTCATGAACCTTTCCCATTGCTTCTTAAATTCTTCCTTCATTTTGATTATGTCTAGGATAACTTCAGGTTCAGAGTCCTCAATACTCTCTTCTCCCTCTATTTCTAACTGCTTCTGTACCTTAGCAGTTACCTTTTGTATAGCTTTTTCTGCCTGCTCAGTGGGCTGAATCTCTGATTCAGCACCCTTATCCTTGCTTGGAGGAGCAGGGAGCATCAACATAGGTGATGGTGATGCTTCATCATCAGGAACTCTCAGCTTCCTTTTCACTACCTGTTTCCCTCTCACCCTTACACTCCTCTTCTTTTTCTCCTGCCTTGGTAGAGAAGCAGTAGCAGCCGAGCTTTCCCCCTCAGACATGCTTTCCTACACTGCCTCTATCTGGGTCTCCTTCTTCTCTGCTATAGTAACCTTAGTTCCTTTCTTGGTAAAGATTCTGCCATAGCCTATGAACTTGCCCCTTTGAATGGGCTTACCCTTTGACAGGTCGTGACCAGCAAACCACATGATGGTGTTGATCACTAGTCCATAAGTGGGCTTGCTTACCTTCTTCTCCACTTCCTCCTTGAGTCTGGTAAAGACATATTCTGCCCAGTTTATTTTCTCAACTTCCATTAGTGCCATCATCATCCTGAAAGAGCTTTTTGTTACAACTCTTGTTCATCGTCAGCAGGTCTTCTGAGCCGGTGAATCTTTTCCAGTAATCTTCCACCAACACCTCTCCATAGGTGGCTAATTCGCCACTATCCATTCATTTCGTGGGCAATTGAAAGATCTTTCCTAGTAGATTGGAAGTGATCTCGACTGTCTTCTTTCCAATCTTAGACACGATCCTTGTCTTATCTTTAGATATCTCTGTATTGTTATAAAACTGCCTGAATAGGTCCTCGTAGTAAGGTTCCCTGTAGAGTGAACAGTGACCCCACACTCTGGACTAATGAAGATTGTTCAGTATCATCTACATAAGGTCGATGGAGTGACCTTCATCTCTGATGGCTTTTAGTAATATTTTCTCATTGATAAGGCGACCATCGATGACATGTGTGATTTTGGGTGCCATTTTTGAGAGGTGGTAAGGGAGGTGATCTTTCTGCAAAAGTAGAAAGAGGGATAAAACTTGATTGCTAGGTTACTTGTTTGCAAAAGGTTAGAAAATATGAGAGCGTAAAAGATTTGATCAAGCGTAAACTTCCTATTCATAGGAAAACTTCATGTGTTTTGATCGACGATGCAGATCTTCCTATAATTCGAATGGTTTCTTATCCTGCGGTTGAGGATCCTTGCATTTAATGCACTGATTCACTTTTTGCCTTTTCAAAGATCTTGAGGGGCTTATTTGAAAATATCGCCGTCTTATATTAGGTAACCTGCCCTGATTTGATGCACCACGTCTTGGGATTCACAATGTCTTTTGATCGTGCGCTTCGTGGGTTCCTTTGTGATGAGTAATCTTTTCCACGTGGCATGTGTTGACGTGTCTCTCAGTAAGCTTAGTTGCCTTCATCAGGAACCTTTTGTCAGGGACCTCCTCCAGCATCCTTTTCCGATTTTCTATTAAGCTTCTTGTTTCTAAGCTTTCTTAGCTTCCCCCTAAGCTGTAGAACACTTTCACAGATGTTTATCAAAATGAGTTAGCCTAGTTTGATAATACCTAATTCGTTTCTTAAGAAAGAAAATCTTGATTCACTGAGGGGTTTTGTGAATATATCAGCGAGCTGTTGATCAGTGTGGATTTTCTCCAGAGAAATATTTTTCTTCTCCACATGATCTCTGATGAAGTGATGTCTGATGTCGATATGTTTGGTTCTCGAGTGAAAAACTGGATTGTGTGTGATTGCAATTGCACTTATGTTATCACACATGATCGGAGTATTCTTTTCGGCAATGTCGTATTCTTGGAGTTGTTGTTGAATCCATAGAATTTGCGCACAGTAGCTTCCTGCAGTAACATATTCAGCTTCGGCAGTGGATGTGGCTATTGAAGTTTGCTTCCTGCAGAACCAGGATACTAGGCGATTTCCCAACATTAACAAGTTCCACTGGTGCTTTTCCTATCAATTTTGCAACCTGTAAAATCAGAGTAAGTATATCCAATTAATTTGATATCTCATTCTTTAGGATGCCACAAGCCTACTTCTTGGGTCCCCTTTAGATATCTAATTATCCTCTTAGCTGCTATGAGGTGAGATTCCTTAGGTGCAACTTGGTATCTTGCCAACATTCCCACTGCAAACATGATATCTGGTCTACTTGCGGTAAGGTAGAGTAGTGACCCAATTAATCTTCTGTACTTTGTGATGTCAACTGCTTTTCCTCCTTCATCTTTGTATAAACTCCCTGATGTTGGCATTGGAATGCTTACTATACTGGCATTTTCCATTCCAAATTTCTTGATTAGTTCCTTGGTATATTTTATCTAGTTTATGAAGGTTCCTTGATCAAACTGCCTGACTTGCAATCCAAGAAAGAAGCTTAATTCTCCCATCATACTCATCTCAAACTTGGATTGCATTAGATTGGAGAACTTTTTGCATAGCTCTTTGTTGGTTGATCCAAATATGATGTCATCCACATAGATCTGAACGAGCAGGATGATGTCTCCATCCTGGATTCTAAATAAGGTTTTATCCACTTTGCCCTTCTTGAATCCATTATCCAGTAGGTATTTTGACAAGGTGTTGTACCATGCTCTCAGTGCCTGCTTCAGCCCATAAAGAGCTTTTCTTAGTCTATATACCATTTTATCAGCATTTTCTTCGAATCCTGGTGGTTGTTCAACATAGACTTCTTCTATCAGCATCTTATTCAAGAAGACGCTCTTCACATCCATTTGATACACTGTGAGATTCTTGTATGCTGCATAAGCTAGAAAGATTCTGATTGCTTCTAGTCTGGCTACAAGAGCAAAAGTTTCATCAAAATCAATGTCCTCTTCCTAGCAGTATCTTTTTGCCACTAGTCTAGTCATGTTCCTTACAACTTGTCCTTCTTCATCTAGCTTGTTTTTGAATACCCACTTGGTTCTAATGACTCCTTGACGAGTGGGTCTAGGAACCAGGTACCAAACTTGGTTTCTCTCAAATCCATTCAACTCTTCTTGCATGGCTTGAACCCAGTTGATATCTTGTAGAGCTTCTTCTAGATGCTTTGGCTTTATATGTGATATAAAACAAGCAAACATGGCCTTGTGTAGATTTGCTCTCCTTGTTCTTACTCCAGACGTGTAATCTCCAATAATCAGGTCTTTGGGGTGATCTTTTGGCCATCTTCTTCTAGCTTCATCAGTTTGCTGGGGTTCCCCTTCTGTCATATCTTAGTTCAGATCGGCAATCTGATCATTTTGAGGTTCCTGATAGTTTTCAGGTTCTGGTATCTGAGTAGGTACCTGCATGTTATGGCCATCTATATCTTGGGATGATAACATTTTATCCGTATTTTGAAGATTCGGTAACTGCACATCAATATACTCAACATGACTGTTGTTGATGTGAGTTTTGTTCAACTCTTCTTGAAGTTCCTCAATGTCAGCCTTGCTACAATGTCATTCATCAAAGATCACATGCACAGATTCTTCCATAACAAGTGTTCTCTTGTTGAAGATTCTGAAGGCTTTACTTACCGATGAGTAACCTAGGAATATCCTTTCATCAGATATGACATCGAAGGTTTTGAGATATTCCTTTCCATTGTTAAGTACAAAGCACCTGCTTCCAAATATGTGAAAATAATCAACGCAGGGAGAGTAACCATACCACAGTTCGTAGGGTGTCTTGTTTTGATCCTTGCTTATCAAGCATCTATTCTGTGTGTAACATGCTGTGTTGGTTACTTCTGCCCAAAACCTCTTTGGTAGCTCAGCTTTGGCTAACATTGTTCTTGTAGCTTCCTTTAGAGTCCTATTTCGTCTTTCAGCAACTCCATTTTGCTGAGGTGTTCTGGCTGCAGAGTATTCGTGCTTGATTCCATTGTTTGAATAGTAGTCTTCTATGAATTTGTTAGTAAATTCAGTTCCCCTATCTGTTCTGATCTTTACTATGCTCAGACACTTCTCTGTTTGCAGCCTTCTCAGAAACTCTGGCAGACGTTGCTGAGTATTAGATTTCTTTGCAAGGAAGATCGTCCAAGTGAACCTTGAGTAGTCATCTACTACTACTAAGGTATATTTCTTCCAGATATGCTAATTGGGTCTATTGGTACAAAGAGATCCATGTTAAGCATATCCAGTATCCTTTCTGTAGATCGAAGAGTTTTGTTATTTAAGGAGCTTTTTACTTGTTTTCCTTTCTGACACGCTCCACAAATGGCTTTCATTTTGTAAACCATGTTAGGTAGTCCTCTGACTAGTCCTTTTCTGGACATCTTATTCATGGTCTTGAAGTTCAGATGACCCAACCTCTTGTGACATAGCCAGCTAGCTTCAGAAGACCCTTTGGGAATGAAACATGTAGCAGTAGTTGCTGAGTCCCATTCAGCAATATAGATGTTACCTTTCCTGGTTACAGTGAGCTTGACTTTCTGAGTCCTGTTGTCCTTGATGAGGCACTTGTTGTGATTAAATTCAACACAGTAGCCTTTGTCACAAAATTGGCTTATGCTCAGGAGATTGTATTTCAAGCCTTCTACATGGGATACTTCCTTGATGTATATTTTTCCTTTGATTAGATCACCAGTGTCATCTTTGTTCGCTTCTTAGGTACATGAATTTCTGACAAGTATGAAGATTGAGTTCCTTTAAATTTTCTAGATTGTTGTTTATGGTTCTTGCTTTTAGCATACTTATATTGCTCGAGCCAGCTTTTGACAGATTTAGACTTAGAGATAGTTTCAAGAAGTCTCTTACCCTTTCCTTCAAAGCTTTCTACATTTCTGTTTGCAGTTCCTCCTAAGTTAGATAATTCATTTTGATGAGGAATAGTTGCAGGCACAAATGTAGGTATCCTTGAAGTACTAGCAGTTGAGGTGGTATCTTCTCCACAGTAACTTATTCCATCATACCTTTTTAGACTTCTTTGGATATTTAGCATAGCATCTAAGTCTTTAGAGGACTTGTTAAAGGTATTAACTATTTCAGTGAGGATCTTCTTCTCTTTTACTAGCTTAGTGACTTGCAATTTGAGCTCATTGATTTCATTTTTGAGGTTATTGTATGCTTGACTCTTAGATTTTTCTAGTGCTAATAATCTTTCTAGTAAAGCATGTTTTCTCTTAAGCTCTATATTCTCTATTTTTAACTCCTCATGAGTTCTAGTGATTTGCTCAAAGTCATTCATGATTTGTTTGAATGCATAAATCATGTTCAGCCTTTCATCAGTTTGAACATGAGAGTTGAGATATATTACCTCGTCCTCAGAGTCGTCGTTTTTTGCCATGAGGTAAATTAAAGCTTCATCGTCAGAAGATGAATCCTCCGAATCACTATCGGTGGTTGACTCTTCTTTCTTTGATGTCTTCTCAGGTGTAGCTCCCTGAGAGGATTCTGTCTCACCGATTAGCGCCCTCAACTTCTGGCGTTCTTGTCTTCTTCTTTCTTGTCTCACCTTCATATTTTTCTTCAGTTCATTTGAGTGTAGACTTTGTCCAGAGACTCAAGCTCGTTGATGATGGCTGTGAATCTTAGGTCCATCTGTTCTAGGGTTTCTCCAGGTATCATTTCAAACAACTCGAATTTTTAAGTGGCTGTTGAAACCTTGTTTTCTTTCGTAAGCACGGTGCCTTCGCATATTTGCTCCAGTTTCTCCCAGATTTCTTTGGCTGTTCTGCAAGTCTTTACTTTACTAAAGGTTCATTTATCAAGGGTGAGAAATAATGTGTTCTTTGTTACATTATCAAGATTTGCTCTTCTTCTCTCATAAGCAGTCCATTCTTCTCTAGGCTTCTCCAGAACGGCTGGATGTGGGATGGCTCCCGCATCACCTTGTCTGTCAGCTGCTTCATCTACAGCCCTGACAAACAATGGGTTAGCTTTTGTAATTCTTGGTGGTCCTTCAGTAATGACAAACCACATTTCATCATGCATGACTGACAAATGTGCCTGCATGCGAATTTTCCAATCATCATATTCGTCAATGAAGAACATAGGTACTTTATGAGAATCCATGGTGATAATTTTTATGAAAAGAGAAGGTTTTCAGAAAAATGGGATCAAGGATTGATCAGTTAGATCGGTCGTTTAATCCAACCCGCTCTGATACCACTTGTTGGTCCCAAGTGGTAGTAGGTTTAGAGGGGGAGGTGAATAAGCCTACTCAAGTTTTCAAACTTTTATTCTCGAAGAGTACACAGGTAGTTCGTTAAAAGAACTTACTGCTTTGGAGGTAGTTGCTTGAGCAGTCACCTTAAGACTTTTAAAATAGAAAGAGTTTTATCCACAGCGGAAATACTTTTCAAGCAACACTTCTTTTCTGAAAACCGATGCAAAACTTAAAGATGATATACAGATGATATGAGCAGATAGGTAAAGAAAATAACAAGATCAATTGAAAGCAATGCAGTAAAGAACACAACAATTTATAGAGGTTCAAGGGTCGAGTAATCCCTCTACGTCCTCTTTTTTCCTTCTCAAGGAGGTATTTTATTAGATCAAAAAGGTTGATTTACACAAGCCTCGCTTAGACAACCTAGACCTAACAAGAACTGTCAGTCTTTCCCACATAGGGTTACTACACAGTGACCAAACTCCTCTAGCCCACACAGAGCTCTTGTTCTTCTACAAAGAACGTATATACTTGATCAGAAACAACCTCTGATCAAGCAACTCCTTAACAGTCTAAAAAGAAAGATTTCCTTGACAACACATGCAGCAAGCTTAAGAATGATGAGCTCTTTAAGGCTGAAAGTAGCTTACTGTTAGACTGGACTTGAAACTTCTATTAAAGTGGAAGTTTTTCCACAGTAGCCTATACCAGCATGATCCTTTAGACTTCTTTGGATAATTAGCATAGCATCCAAGTCTTTGGAGGATTTATTAAAGGTATTGATACTTTCAGTGAGAACCTTCTTCTCATTTATCAGCTTAGTGACTTGCAGACTGAGCTTACTGATTTCAGCTTTGAGGTCACTGCATGCTTGACTTTTTGATTTTTCTAGGGCTAGTAGCCTTTCTAGCGAAGCATGCTCTCTCCTGAGCTTTACATTTTCTACCTTCAGCTCCTCATGAGTTGAGGTAATCTACTCGAAGTCACTCATGACATGTTTGAAAGCATAAATCTTGTTCAGTCTTTCGTCGAATTGAACAGGAGGGTTAAGATATATTACCTCATCTTCTGAGTCATCATTTTTGGCCATGAGGTAGATTAGAGCTTCTTCATCTGAAGATGAATCCTTCAAGTCACTATCGGTGGTTGACTCTTCCTTCTTAGGTGTCTTCTCAGGTGTAGCTACCTGAGATGTCTATGTCTCACCGATCAGCGCCCTCAGCTTCTAGCACTCCTGTCTTTTTTCTTTCTTCTCTCACCTTTCGTTCATCCTCTGGATAACGGTGGACTTCTGGATATGGGCACTCCCTGGCATAGTGACCTGGCTTCCTGCAGTTGTAGTACATGTCAGTAGCTTTGGCATTTGACTGGGGTGACTGCCCACTGGTTCCAGTTTCATTTCGCTTCTTCCTGAAGCCATCTGTTCTTGAGTTCTTTCTAATGAACTTCTGGAACTTCTTCAGGAGTAAGGTCATGTCTTCTTTTGCGGTAGCCTCTAAGGTAGCTTTCTGATCTTTAGATTTCTTAGCTTCCTGAGGCTGTCTTGTAGTCAGTGCAGTAACCTTCGAGCTGCTTCCTTCAGTTTCTATATTTCTTTTGTTGATGTCGAACTCGAAGGCTTTGAGGTCTGAGAAGAGATCGAATGTACTCATAGATTTTAAATCCATGGACACTCTCATGGATGTCATCTTGCTATCCCATTCAGCAGGAAGGGCTCTTAACACCTTCATATTTATCTCCTTCTGTGTGTAGTTCTTGTCCAGGGACTCAAGCTCATTGATGATTGCTGTAAACCTTAGATCCATTTGTTCTAGGGTTTCTGTAGGTAGAATCTCAAACAATTCGAACTTCTGGGTAGCTGTAGAGACTTTGTTCTCTTTAGTGAGCTCAGTGTCTTCACATATTTATTCGAGCTTTTCCCAAATTTCTTTTACAGTCCTGCAAGTTTTCACCTTGCTGAAGGTTCCTTTATCGAGAGTGAGGAATAGTGTGTTCTTTGCTATGTTGTCAATGTTTGCTCGCCTCCTCTCGTCAGCCTCCATTCTTCTCTAGGTTTTTCCAAAACAGCTGGATGTGGGATGGCTCCTGCATCTCCTTGTCTCTCCACTGCTTCATTAATGGCCCTGGTAAATAATGGGTTTACTTTGGTGATCCTTGGTGGTCCTTCAGTAATGACTTACCACATCTCATCATGCATAGCCGACAGATGTGCCTGCATTCGAATTTTCCAATCATCATATTCTTCAATAGAGAACATAGGCACTTTATGAGAATCCATATTTGGTATGTTTATGAATTTTAAAACAAAGAGAGAGTTTTTAGAAAGCAGGGATCAGGGATTGATCAGTTAGATCGGATGTTTAATCTAACCTGCTCTGATACCACTTGTTAGTCCCAAGTGGTAGTAGGCTTAGATGGGGGAGGGGGGAATAAGTCTACTCAATTTTCAAGTTTTTTCTTTTAAACCGAAAGATAAGTCACTCAGGCAAATCACTAAAGAGCTTAGTGTCCTGAGGGTTACTGCCTGAGTAGTTAGATTTAGTGAGCTTAGAGAAAATGAGTTTTATGCAAAGTGGAAATTCTTTTTAACCAATGCTTCTTTTCTGAAAACGGTTGATATGCTTATGAGAGATATACAGCAAGTTAAAGCAGATAAACAATAACAAGGATAAGAATAAAGTAAGCTATATCAAAAATAAACACAATGGTTTATAGAGGTTCAAGGGTGGAGTAATCCATCTACGTCCTCTCTACTCCTTCTCAAAGAGGAACTTTGTTGGTCCCAAATAAGGTAGTAGTAGGCTTAGAGGAGGGGGGGTGAATAAGTCTACTCCTATTTCACACTTTTCTTCTTTTCAGGAGGCTTTGGTTGGGAGCTAGTAACCTTTTGGGAGGTTATTGATCAGAGTTATGTTGCGGAAGTTTCCTCTCTTGTGAAGACCAAATATGAAGGACGTGCATCTAACATGAGATGTGCATATAAAAAGTAAGCATGTAGAAACGCATGAATATAAAGAGGTTCGAAGGTGGAGTAATCCTTCTACATCCTTTCTGCCTCTTCTCAAGAGGGAGCATTTGTTAAGCTCTGTTGATTTACATAGCCCTTTATATTACAACACTACTTAAAAGTAAGTAGCAACTTTCACCATGCTGCAACTCTTATCGACCCACACAGTTATCACCCTTCCTCACTTTTCAGAAAGTGGAAAGCTTAGCAGGACTCGCTCCTCGCACTAAGCACTCCAAGACAGTCCTTAAAAGGTTTGTCTTCCTTCTTCTTCAACTGGATGCAGCAAGTTTGAGCTTCGTTTGCAGGTTGATCTGCTGAAGCTTGCTGCAGGACTGACTAACTAAGTATGCGTCTCAGGGAATACAGTGTTTTAGTTTTTCTTCTCGTTTTCTTCTCTTTTGAACACTCTTCTTTTCTTTTTGGTCTTCACTCTCTTTTCTGCGACTTCTTCTTCTGAGCTTTCTCTCTGTTGAGCTCTTATTTTTTCTTTTGCACGCTCTTCTTTTTCTTCTCTCTCGCACTTCAGTTTTCAGTCTTCATCTTATTTATAGATTAGGAAATCTACCCGTTGAAGGTAGGTAGAGTTCCTAATCTATAACTATGCCGCACTCCTAACACACGCCATCTTTTTGCTTTCCACGTGTTTTCTTCTGATTGGCTCCTCTTCTCTTCTCTCTACCGGTAACTTCTTCTTTCTACCGGTAACTTTTGACTTTATTCCCATGCTGCTTTGTAGCTCCTCCTCGCGCTTCACTCTGGTGCTCCTCTCTGGCTTGCTCCTAAGGTGGATTGAGGCTTCTGTAGCATGCTGCTTTGACAGCTATGCTTAGGCATGGTCTCTCAGGTAGCTCATGTCGGGAGTAGCTTGATGCTCTTCAGTCCGCTTCAGCAAGTTCTCTTCCAGTAGATCCTGCAGGCATCAGTAGAATAGTTAAGTTCACCTGATTCCTTCACCATTTTTCATTTTATCTTCCTGTGACACTTTCTTGATTCTTTCTTCTTTGCAGTAAACCTCGTTGCGTAACCTTTCGACCTAGGTTATACATATAGAGTTAGGGTTACTTTCCTAAGGTTTTATCTTATCAAAACATACTTAAACGTTTCCAACAATTTCCCCCTTTTTTGATGATGACAAAACCTTTACAGAAGATCAAAAGAACATAACCTCTCAAGCACAGAAAACAGATATATATAATGTAAAAACATTAATCATACTGCTCTTGCCAAATCACATGTAAGTCAGGAAGAAAGGGCACAAGGAATGAGCTTTTTAAAGAACGGATGAAATTTTATTTAGATAAAACATTTTCAATACAACGCAGTAAGCAGAGTACAATAAACATCCTATCTAGACTCATTCTTCTTACTTCTTGCTCTTTCCTTTTTTTTTCCCCCTTAGCTTCTTGCCTACTTCCTCTTTCTGCTTTCCTTCTCCCTATCTCGGTGCAGGAACCTACTCCCAGTAGATTCTTTTCTTCGACTAAAGAGGAGAGCTGAAAAAGGTGTGAGAGGCGATGCGCGAGAGAGAAGGAATTCATTAGGAGGGGAACGTGAAGAAGTAGAAAATTTTAGATACAGTAGCTTGCTGCTGTCTTTCCTTCTCTTTCAATCTCCACTGACTCCTCCAATTGTCCCTCCTTCTGATTCTCTCGTATGCAAAAGAGAATCCACCTCATAGAAGAGTTGGAATCTCTTTTTCTCCACCTCTGAAAGTCTTTTTATCTTTCATGACCCTTCGCAGTTTCCCCCTTTTTGACATCATCATTACGCTTACAGCTCTGGGGTTGCTGGAGAGGGGTCCTTCGTTCTATCCTCCTGCCTCGAAAAGAAGAACTTGGGTGCAAGTCTTTTGGAAGTGAGGTGAGAGTTGAAAGCTAGAAGATCGAGTCTTCTAAGAAAGACTTGCTTGGCAAGCATTGAGCATAAGGAATGACTTTTTGAGATTTGTGGAATATTTGGTTGATTATTTGCAGAGAAAATGGTTTCCAACAATCTGGTGCCATGATGTATTAAGGATAAGAGAGAGAGAGAGGATATATGTATGCTTAAAGAAGAATAAGAGTGCATGTATTTATAGAGTTTTGAAATGCTCCCTGTTGCAGTTAGATCTTCAAGGATCTCATTAACTACTTCACCGGTTTCCAATATAGGTGTTGGTAGTTTCCACAACATTATTTTTTTTTCTCCTTTGCATGACTTTCTAAAGTGATTTGCTTGAGTTTGTGGTCAACAACTTGTCCTTCACCCTTGGATTCTTCTGATCATACGGCTGAAATTCTTTTAAGGTTCTGAGAAAGTAGTCTATTTCTGGAAAGGTGATCCATTTTTTATGTGTGCACGTTACCAAAGTTCTTCAGTAACTGCTCTGATTTGAGAGTTATAACCTCCAAGTGATCCCTTTATCCAGTGACTTGATGATAAGTCCTGATGTCCAGTAACCTAGTATCCAGTATATAGGTTTCTAGCATCCTGGTTCACAGCGACCTGGTGTTTAGCGATCTAGTGTCCAGCATCCTGGTTTTAGCGTCCTGGTACCCAGCGACCTAGTGTTTAGCGATCTAGTGTCCAGCAACCTGGTATCTAGCATCCTGTTATCTAGCGTCCTGTTATCCAGCGACCTAATATCCAGTTAGTCTGATATCTAATATCTTGATATCTAGTATCCTGTTATCCAGCGACCTAGTAACCAGTAGCTTGATGTCTAGCGTCCTGTTGTCAGAACTACATTTTGTTCCTTATATTCATCAATTCTTTCGTCCTGAATTCAGTAGCCCATTTGTCAGAGGTACCTGCAAAACGAGTATTCTTGTATGGGTACTCATATAAATATGAGTCCTTCAGGGTTAGGTTTCTTTCAGGAACTTAGACTTTCCTTACAGCCCATGGTTGCTGTAGGGATAGTTTGATTCCTGTAAGACTTTTGTTAGAAGGCAAAAGACGGTGTGTGTAGGTGTTTACTTATTGTATCTCTTCAGAGTATGAACTCTTTTAGATAAAAATGATAAACCATGATACCAGTAAGATAGAAAGCTTTCCTTCCATTTGGAGTTGTTATTTTGCTTGATTTCCTCAGGGAACGTCAGATTGTTGCAGACTTTTTACAGCATGCCCATATTCTTTGGGTTACTGCAAAGATTTTAACTCCTTTACCTGCTAAGTTACCTTGATTTATACTAGAAGTTCCCTCTTACTTTATGGTTCTCTTTTTTAAGATGTAGGGTCACTTTCAGTACTATTTCAGGTAACTTTGAGGTTTGCATGAGTAGTTGAAGCATCTTTTCTGTGAATATCAGCATGCATTCTTTCCTTCTCATTCTTAAGTTCAAGTGACCAAAATTTTCAAGCCTGTTATCTTCAGTCCTCTGAAGATTCTTTCATTTGGCTTTCTTGGTCGTTGGTTCTCATATGATCACTTGAGTTTCTTAACAGGATAAAAATAAACGAGCCAAAAATATAAGAGTACGTTCGAACGAGGTATCTGGTCGTCGTTATTCTTTCCTTGAGAGTTGTCTAAAAAGTAGATCCTCTTTTATCTCTTGCTTCTTTCTGGAAGGTGGTCTGGTTGATGGAGTGAGCTTCTCTTCCTACTCATTCACTTGTCTTTCTCAGCATCTTCCTCTGGGGTTGCTTCTTATGGCTATTGTTTGGAGTCTCCGGTGTGATCCATACTTTCAGCTCGGCGTTGTAGCAGCTTCCTCCTTTTGTTCAGCAACGTGTCTTTTTTGTTGATCTGCTCCGTATTGGTCTACTCTGTGATAAGTAGAAACTTGCTTCTTGTGCACAGTTTTCTTCTTCGTAGTCTGATCCTTGAGTAGCTTGCTATTCACCAGCTTCCTTTTCCTGAGCAGTTTTTCTTCACAACTCAGCTTGATTTTATATATATCTTTCTTAGCTGTTTGTTGTCTTCACATCAATCATATCCTTTTAATCGAAGGCTGTGAATTGATCTATGATGTGAGGGGGAAAGAGAGATTTTCTAGAGAGAGACTTTTCACAGATGGGATCTAGATAGATTGATTAGATCTTTTGCATATCATCCAACCTGCTCTGATACCACTTGTTGGTATCAGATAGATCAGTGACTTAGGATGAATAGTCCACCTGCTCCAATACCACTTGTTGGTCCCAAATAAGGTGGTAGTAGGCTTAGAGGGGGGGTGAATAAGCATACTCCTATTTCAAACTTTTCTTCTTTTCAGGAGGCTTTGGTCGGGAGTCAGTAACCTTTTGGGAGGTTACTGATCAGAGTTATGTTGCGGAAGTTTCCTCTCTTGTGAAGACCAAATATGAAGGACGTCCATCTAACTTGAGATGAGCATATAGAAAGTAAGCATATAGAGACGCATGAATATACAGAGGTTCGAAGGTGGAGTAATCCTTCTACATCCTCTCTGCCTCTTCTCAAGAGGGAACATTTGTTAAGCTCTGTTGATTTACATAGCCCTTTATATTACAACACTCACTTAACAAGTAAGTAGCAAGCTTTCACACAGCTGCTTGCCTACTCTCCTATCTGACCCACACAGGATCCTAATATACACACCTAGGGTCCTCACTTTCTTCTTCAGAAAATAGAAAGCTTAGCAGGACTCGCTCCTCGCACTAAGCACTCCAAGACAGTCCTTAAAAGGTTTGTCTTCCTTCTTCTTCAACTGGATGCAGCAAGCTTGGGCTTCGTTTGCAGGTTGATCTGCTGAAGCTTGTTGTAGGACTGACTAACTAAGTATGCGTCCCAGGGAATACAGTGTTTTAGCTTTTCTTCTCGTTTTCTTCTCTTTTGAATACTCTTCTTTTCTTTTTGGTCTTCATTCTCTTTTCTGCGATTTCTTCTTCTGAGCTTTCTCTCTATTGAGCTCTTATTTTTTCTTTTGCACGCTCTTCTTTTTCTTCTCTCTCGCACTTCAGTTTTCAGTCTTCATCTTATTTATAGATTAGGAAATCTACCCGTTGAAGGTAGGTAGAGTTCCTAATCTATAACTATGCCGCACTCCTAACACACGCCAGCTTTTTGCTTTCCACGTGTCTTCTTCTGATTGGCTCCTCTTCTCTTCTCTCTACCGGTAACTTCTTTTTTCTACCGGTAACTTTTGACTTTCTTCCCATGCCTGCTTTGTAGCTTCCTCCTCTCGCTCACTCTGGTGCTTCCTTCTATGGCTTGCTCCTTCAGGTGGCTTGAGGCTTCTTTAGCATGCTGCTTCTGCATTATGCTTAGTCATGGTCTCTCAAGTAGCTTCATGTCTGGTAGCTTGCTGCTCTTTAGTCCGCTTCAACAAGTTCTCTTCCAGTAGCTTCCTGCAGTCATCAGTATCCTAGTTAGTTCACCTGATTCCCTTCACCATTCTCTTCATTATCCTTCCTTTGACACTTTCTTTGATCTTTCTTTCTTCTGTAGTAACCTCGTTGCAGTAACCTTTCGAGCTAGGTTATGCGTATAGAGTTAGGGTTACTTTTCTAAGGTTTTGTCTCATCAAAACATACTTAAACGTTTCCAACAAACTTTGTTAAGTATAAGGGTTGATTTACACAAGCCTCGCTTAGACAACCTAAACTTAACAAGAATTGTCAGTCTATCCCACACAGGGTTACTGCACAGTGACCAAACTTAACTAGCCCACAAAGAGCTCTTGTTCTTCTACTAAGAACGCAAATACTTGATCAGGAACAACCTCTGATCAAGCAACTCCTAACAGTCTACGAAAGTAAATAAATTGGTTTTCTTCAACAACACAGACATCAAGCTTTTGTATAGATAGCTCTCTAAATAGAGTGTGCTTGCTGCAATAGACTGGACTTGAAACTTCTAAGAATGGAAAGATAGTGTGTTAGATAGCTTGAGTGCTTTGATTGCAAGATTTTCAGGTTTCAAGTGTCTTCCAAGTCCAGTTCTTCTATTATTTATAGGCGATTAGAAATCTTCCCATTGGAGAGAGAGCTTCCTTCTTTGCAGCATGCATGGGGCAACATGGCTACTTCTGATTTGCTTGTACAAGGTTGTTGAGATTATACGTATCTGTTGCTGCAATCGCCATACCCAGTCTGACATATCTTCAGACTTCCTTATTGCTTTTAATACGTGACATCATTTGATTGGATGAGTTTGCGGTTGTGCTTAACATAAACCACGTACACGGATTTCGAGGTAACTGTTTCTGAACAGGTTGCTGATGCTCCCTGGTTCTTCAGTCGGTTTCAGCTTACTTGTCTCTTGTACAACTAGCAAACTCAGCATCCTTGTGCAGTGAGCATACAATATCCTTTTTAAGCAGCCTGCTGCAGAGACTTATACTTAAATCATTTTAAGGTTTTATGCAGCAAAGTCCTCACGCTCCAGTCATGATCATCAAGCCTCCTGATCCTATATTTAGAGAATTTTACAACATAATCTAAATACATAGGATCCTAGGCCCTAATCTATTACATGTTTTGTCTTTATCAAAATTTATACAATGTTCCTTACACATTTACATACTGCAAACATTGCCAATAACCTCCATACCATACTGCCACTAAGAAAGTCATCCCTCCAATTAAATTGGAAAATATAAACAAACAAAGGATAAGAATAATTCGCACACATCATAGATTAGAAAATATAAATTCCTTAGTTTAACGACAATTGGGATATCTTCATTAATCCCTAAAAAATATTGTATTAACGAACAATAAGGTTTTATCTTCGTTAATCACTTTAAAAAATAAGGTATTAACGAAGATGAAACCATAAAGTTCGTTAATCCCTGAATGAACTCTAAGCTTTAAAAAAATAGGGATTAATGAACTCTATGGTTTAATCTTCGTTAATACCTTATTTTTCATGGGTTAACAATCATTAAACATCTTAACAAATATTCTATAATTCGTTAATTCATACAAATTTAGGGTTTGACGAACATTAGTTTCACGAAACCACAATTATGATTTTACAATTATAAAATACTAATTCTTTGCGAAACCCTGATAATTACTTTGTCAAACCTTAATTGTGAAACCCTAATTATTTTGTGAACCCTAGTTAAATGTTTCATTTTGTTCATGAAATAACAATCAATTTGTTTCATCAAAACTAGAATGAAAGAAAAATTACTTGTCCAAGATTAAAGTAAACTTTTCTTTACAATAACTAAACAAATTAAATTTTAAATAAACTAAATTATTCTCTACAATAACTAAACTAATATTGAATGCATGTAATGACTTACTTGAATTCAAGCTTGATGAATCCTCTAAATTTTGGGTCGGATGAATCCTTAGAAACTTATAAAATTTTAGAGAACTTTAGCAGGTGAATTTTGTTGATTGAATGGAATTGTAAATTTCATGTCTTTTGAAGAGATTCAAAATTCATATTTATTGCTTGTGAATGAATAATCAAATCATTGAAAAGTTAAAAAAAAAAGTTAAAAAAATTAACATAAAACAAATAAATAGCACATAAGTCACATACCTCTCTGCAAGTCTCTGCAAAAGTAAAGTAAATGATGTACAAATCGTTACTTTTCAACCGTGTGAAAATTGAGTATTTTGGGACAATACCTTATATTGGATGACATTTGGGAATAATAATTTATGTTGTATGGTATTAATGTTTATATGTTATATATATATTTGGATATTTGGGTGTATTTTCTCTTATTATAATGTAAAAGTTTTTAACTATATCACCTTACATTTTGTAGTAAAAAGTCTAAATATACTAACTTAAAAGTTATAATACTTGTATTAAAATAATATACTCATATAATATAATTTTATAATTAAAAAAAAAGTAAACTGACCCTATTCACTAGTGCGCAGTTGCAGCAATACTCTAAGGGGTCGTTTGGTACACAGGTGAGGTTTGATAGGGATTGATAAAAGTTGTGGGATTGTACTGTTCATGAATATAAAAAAGATGTTTGTTATGTATGTTTTGTTGTGGGTTTGTTTAATACTTTTTTGTTTGGTATGGATGAATAGAGTTTTGTTTAAGTTAGTTTGTTTATAAATTGGTGTTTAGTATATTGGTTGATATGGATTAAATTTGTGAAATGACAAATTTATCCCTCATTTCAAAAATATTACAAAATGATTAAAAATTGAAAATCATGCCTAAATTGAGATTGCAAAGAAGAGATATTTAGTACTCTTTTCTTCTCTACTTCTTTTCTAATGGATTGAACCGGTTTCCTTCTTCTCTGTTTCTTCTCTCTTCCATACATATCCAGGCTTAACTTATTCATATGGAGGTTGGGCATGAAACTATTGAAGGAAGATAAGCATAATGAATGCAGCCAAAAAGTTGGCATATCATATATGCATATACTATAATGCAATGAATCTTAGAAACCAACAATACAATTTACATCAAAATGGAGAGGGAATGTAACTTACATCCCAAAAAGGCCTGGAACCCACCACTGACCGGAATTAAAAATCAGCACATCTGAGTTAATCCACTCTTTACTGATATCATCCAGTTTGTCCAATTTTAGTGTCGATCGAACTCTCTTTGGTACATCTGTGGGTGCCCAGTTGTGTTGCACAAGGAATACTGATCGATAAAACTCAATGGTGAAATTAAAGGAACTGAACCTTACACCTAAGAACCTAATTTGCTTCGTTATCGTGTTGTTGTTGACTTCATACACACTATCCTTATCTTCCACGCCAGCCATTAGCAAACATATCAAAGATTCCCACTAAGTTCTACTCATTGAATCACCAACTAATACAACTCTTTTATCTTGAGGTGTTTCCAAAACACGCTGCACATTCACTCTTGGAATGTCGCAGTGCTTTGGCTTCCATCTCCACTTGAGATAATCCTTATCCATTTGACCATTAGCTAAGAAATTGAATCCTTGCTCTACGAAAGGACATTCTGAAGCATTGTACAAGGGATAACTATCATCCAATACCCATTTTCCATCAAACACATCACACACATTTGTCGAACCATTTGATTTGGAAAATCCATACTCATGATCATCGAAGGCATGTGTAAGATTTGGAAGAAACAAGAACGAAATCAATGCTCCAACTGTGATTACAGCACGAAACAACCGTGAAGTCCAAGTCTTCCTACTAAATATTGGACTGTCACCAATTGCAGCCCTTTGCTTAAAGGAAATACTTCTATTAAAACTACTCATCCTCTATATGGAATACATCACCAGAATCATACTCATTTGCCAACGAATCTCTCACTATAAGAATCAAGATTGCAATTAGGAGTTTGCACTTCGCTTAAAGGAAACACTTCAATTAAAACTACTCATCCTCACAATCGAATACATGGCCAATATCACAGCTTGACAGTGAAATCACTAGAGAAACCAATATTATCATTGAACCACATCCTATATAGGAGAACCAACCAGCAAAAAACTCATACCTAAACAAACCAATCAATTACCTAACCCAAATATCACAATCATGCTTAAATCAGATAATGCCACCAAATAAAAGTCAAGAATGAGATTTTCTTATCACTAATATCTCATTTAATAACTAACAATTTCATAATTTCTTAACTTCACCATTTTCCATCCAGAAGCCTCGACACTTCAAACAATGAATCCCATTCTCACCGCATCTAACTCTTACCTCCGACAGTCAACTAAATTGGGAAGAAAGTTTGGGAAACACAAGAGGACAGCCGAAGATTACACCTTTTTGAGTTTGAATGCTTAAAAGGTAGAAGGTTTATTCAAGATGAGCATCACAAAACAAACAGCAAATCGAAAAAATTTAAGGCGATTAGAATGGAGTGACAAAGATGGGTAACAATGTAACCTCCGGTGAAACTTCCGCCTCTAGAGACACCGGTCATCGCCGTCGCCGTCGCCACCGCTCGAGGAAATCGGGGAGAAGGAAACGGTGGCTATTTGTGGAGTGGGTTAAGGTTTTTTGTTGTATCAAATGGCATCAATGTTGATTTGTGGAATAGAAGGGGCAAATCTAGTAAAAGCCCAGTGAATAATAAGGGTGAAATGGGGTGAATTTTTGGAATACTGTTCATTTAGGCTAAACCCACCAAAGAGAGTGGGTTTAGTATCCAATCAATAACACAACATAAACCCTTCTTGCCAAACCCGGGCCACAGCCTAAACCCGGGCCCAAACCATGTGTACCAAACATGTACTTATCCTAGTTGTCAAACCTAGTAAAGGGCAAACCCACCTACCAAACGAAACCTAATTCTTTACATAAAGACATTCCATGGAAAGTGACGGCTTGATTTTCTTTAATATTATTATTTGTTTTTGGAAACTTTTACTTATTTATTTTTGAACCATTATTTATTTTTGTGGAAAAAGGCCCAAAAATCCATATTTATTCCCAATTTCTCTCATTTCAATTAATTCATCAACTCACCCATTGTATTAACTCCCCCTTTATTTCTGTATACACCTACTGCATTTCTGAATAAAAATAACCTTATAAATATTGACTAAAATATCATTTTATATAATATAAAAAATTAATATATATTAATAATTAATTAAATCCATGCCATCAAAAAAACAAAGCCATATTTTGATTTTTCAAATTACAAACCGAGCTCTCTCTCTCTCTCTCTCTCTCTCTCCCCATTCAAATACATTCGCGAGCAAGAATGTTGGATACATCCATTTGCATGTAGAATCTCGAATTAGCTGTGCAAAAATTGAAAAGAGTTGTTCATTTTCGTGTAATTTTCAACAATGGCAGCAAATATAGGGATTATGGATAGTGCTTACTTTGTGGGAAGGAACGAGATTCTTGGTTGGATCAACGCCAGGCTTCAACTTAATCTCTCGCGCATTGAAGAGGTAAAATTTCAATTAATAAAAACAGAATATATAAAACCCATTCGGTAAATTGCATTTTCTATTTCTGAAAATGATTGTTTTTTAAACTCACAGTTATAACGTTTGTGCTCGTATGTGATTCTTGATTTATTTTCTCCATTAGAATGGGTGCGTTTGCTGAAATTTGTTGTGTTTTTGTTGCCATGGACCTGCTTGTTTGCCAATTCAATTCCTTTGGAGGTTAAGCCGTTGATTAGATGGATTCCCATTTGGGTTGTTCTATTAGAGTATTAAAAATATAATATACAATATATGATTATTTTGAGATTTTGTTCCAAAGAGATGTAGCATGAAAACCTTGACCTTTTGATGTTCATTTTAAATTTTTTATAGATGCTGAAATGAAGAAGGATGAGAAACTGACATCAACTGCTTAGGGTGTAGGTTTCTATCTGTATTAGAAAAATAAGGGTTTGATCCCGATTTTATCACATTTATGTATCACAGCTCGCGGGGCTATTTTCATATTCTTTCCAGTTAGTATTAGCCAAACTGCTTTCCCACTACTCACCAATCTTCATATATTTGTCAGTATATCTGAGCAAATCAGAGGTATTTGGTACCAAATTTTAGTTAGATGGGTAGGAAATAGATGGTTTGTTAATTGGTTGCATTAGAACCACTATCTTGCCAGTACATCTGTTCCTCGAAGGTATGGTGGTTGCTGGAATAATTTGTAAGAATGATCCGTCGGACACAATAATAAGCATTGTATTTGTTTCATGTGCCTTTCTGAAATTTTTTTGTGCATCTACTAGAAGAGAGTGTGTTGACTATGGACATTTTAATATGGTGTATTCTCATGAAGATCTTGTTTGATTATTAAACGAATGTTAGAAGCATGGGCACTATCACTTTTGTTGAAGCTCATATGAAAAAAAAAAAAAAACATAAAATCATGAAGGAATAATTTCTCACTTTTTTTTGTTTCTTTGATCCTTGACATATATATTCTCTACACACACACCAAAACACATATATATTAGGATCAACTAACAAAAGTGATGAACTTTAGCATGATTTTCTATAGTTATATGAACTTTTAAAGTAGCAATGTTCACCAATTTTAGAATTTCTTCAATTGCAACATCTGTGAGAATTTCTGGTACAAAATTGCTGACATTTGAAGCACTGAAAGAATCTTAAGAAGGCGCGCCTTGCCTGAGGCTCAACTGCTCAAGGTCCACCAAGGTGTTTGCCTTTGTAACATTCCCCATCATTTGCTAGTTGAGGCACAAAGGGTTCTGCATGGTGTGCATTGAGGGTGTACCTTTAACTAATATATATGCATGTGTGTGTGTTTTGATAGTGTGGAACCTAATTCGGTATTTTCCATGTATCTTCTCATGCGAGATTGTTTGAAATGTTGTCTGCCTTTTGTTGTTACTGAAGACCTAAGATTGATTTATATTGTACTAATTCTCACAAAAACACATTTTTATTTAGGCGGCATCTGGGGCCGTACAATGTCAGATGATGGACATGACTTTCCCAGGAGTTGTTCCCATGCACAAGGTGAAACTCATTGTCTTTTTCCTGTTTAGCATTGTGGCATTACTGACATCATTTAATTGTAGGTGAACTTCGATGCTAAGACTGAATATGATTTCATCCAGAATTACAAAGTACTTCAGGATGTTTTTAACAAACTCAAAATTGACAAGGTATTCAATCCTTTGCTTTCTTCATCTGTATTCTTTTTTATTTTGTAACCTCATCTCTCGAAAAACTTCTAACTATGTCACCATTTTACTATTGTAATCCTCATTTAACTTTTCTCTTTGTTTAATTGGAGTGCAAGGTCTTTTGCTTATATATCTTTTTATCTGAAGTGCTTACCTGGGAAATAGTGTGTGAAATGATAAAACTAATGAGTGATTGGCTACACGCAGACTGATATTGGATAACAAAGCACATAATTCTTATTTGTTTGGGATGTAAAATCAAATTTGTCGATCTAATAAATTCCTACCTACACATATTAACACATATCCGTACAATTTTCAAACAAATCTAATTCATCTCCCTAATTCTACATTTCCATACACATCTCTTTCTGCAATATAATATTTCAACCATTTACCATTTCAACTTTTCGAGTATTGATGTCACATTGACAATATAATTCTACCCTGCACGGCTACACTATAATTTCATTATCTATCAGGATTTTCTTTATTCCGAAATTTCGAAGGCAGTATTTCCCCCAACCCACTAAGCCTAACGAGTGTAGTTTGGTTAGCGACGTTTCAAAATTCCACAAAAAATGATAATTAACATGAGATAAGTGAGGATGCTTTTTACTATAGAATATGCAGTCACCCTTTCATTTTTCTTTTTTTTAAACTTATGCAGCATATTGAGGTTAACAGGCTTGTGAAAGCGAGACCATTAGACAACTTGGAGTTTCTGCAATGGCTGAAACGCTATTGTGATTCTGTAAATGGTGGCCTGATGAATGAGTAATACCTACCCTTAAGTACTTGTTCCAACTTTCCCTTACTAAGTCTCAATTACTAGTTTCATATGTTTTATGCTGTTATGATTTTCCAGGAATTACAATCCTGTGGAGCGCAGAAGTAAAGGTGGAAGGGATAGAAGTCTCCGGGGTCCTCAGAAGAACTCTAAGTCATTACAAACGAACAACACTGTCAACTCTGGTTCTTGTAATGAAGATTCTGGGGTTCTCAGAAGAACTGCAAGTAATACTTTATGCTTCTTCCCCTTTTACTTATAACTTTAATTTAACTTTTGTTCAATGTATTTCTTGATCTTCAGGCGCCACACACGGGAAGTCAGTGGTCAACTCGTTATTGGAGATTCAAGCTTTGACAAGGGAGGTCATACTGCTACACTGATTTGTCAAATATGATTTTGTAGAGTGTTGTGAACTTGTGATGGGCTATATCAGCATGTATTAGTTTGCTATTTATCCCTGGAAAAATGTTCTTCGATCCATCTCATATGTTCTGTATATCTCCACATCTCTTCTTTCAACAACAATCAACCAATACTTTTGTACATTTAGGATTGTCTGACCTCCACTGGATCTTCTTACCAAATATGTGCTTACTGGAAGTGTTCTATTATCTATTTTCTCTACATTGTACACTTAGTTTTTTGACACTGCTTTATTCATACACTTCATTTTAGTGCTTGGTTTTGATGAGATTGCATGATATCCAGGTTACGGATCTCAAGCTTTCTGTTGAGGATTTGGAAAAGGAAAGAGACTTTTACTTTGCGAAATTACGTGATGTAGAAGTACTTTGTCAGAAGCCTGAGTTAGAAAACCTACCGGTAAGTGTTTCTCTGCACGATCAAAATCACTTGGATTGGACTGGTACGATGAATAACTTCCAAAAAAAACTGTAGTGTTGTAGAATGCTTCAACTTGTTATGTGCTATGAACAATAACTACAAAGTTGTCTAGTAAGACCTTCATCCCGTTGGCTACTTAGGGGCAATTTTGAGCTCATGATTTCTAGAAATCAACAGTTAATTAGCCATCTTTGAACTTCATAACTTGACATTAGTGTAGATAATATATTTCATACAACTGAAACCACTAGAGAAGTTCTATTTTCTGTAATCTTTCTAGATGGAGAAGCCTTTCCTGTGTATATACGGAAATTAAGATGTTCATAACTTTTAAGCTGCATTATTTGTCGTATGACATGACTTTGTTGAACAATGGTGTCGAGGGAATGCTCACGCTGCATTTGGTTTTACTCCTAGTCAATTTGGGAAGATTATTTTAGGAGAATGCATTTTGATAATCAGATTAGAAAACATGTTTGGATGTTTTGTTGCATTAAACAATGTGATATGTTCAATTTTCATGGGAGACATGTTTTCATTTTAGAGGTGTTGTCAAGATTATTTTGTTGTGGTTCCAAATTCCAAATAATTACGAAGAAAATGATGAAACTCCGGATCTTCTCTATAACAGAACAACAGGGCCATAATGCTCATTACTAAATTTGTTTGCAACTGCATGCTTTCCTACAAGATGGAATACCATCACTCATTGTTTCTCTCTCGAACGTGTTGCAGATAGCGGTGGCAATAAAGAAGATATTATATGCTGCAGATGAGAAAGAAGATGCTCTTGCAGAAGCTCAAGAAATCATATCTCAATCAATCAATGCTGAGTAAAATTGAGTTTTTCGACTCTCCACTGTAGACTAACCTCCATTGATGCCATAGAGGAAAGGATAACAATTCTCTTCATTCACATGTTTTAGATCATTTCATGCCTCCTAAATTTTGAAATCATTTGGTGAAACTTATGTAGCACTTTTTTTCTTCGATATATGATGAGAAACTTGTGGATAAGTACTCTGTTCATGCTTTTTCTTCTTTATTTTGGTCAATTGCATTGTCCTTCCAATATATGAGCTTGGCTCAATTAAATCCCAATCGAGCTCGAGTTTGTTGGGCTTAAACCAAAAAAAAAAAAAAGGTGGTGAATGGTGTTATTAAAAACCAAAAATAATGTTTATCTTATATTTTATTTTATGTATTATGTCATGTTTGCTTGAACAGAGGATGCGATAGAGTTTGAATGAGAATTATTGGAGGCTCATTGAGAAAAACTAAACATTAAATTCATCTTTTTTAAAAGAACAATTATATAAAATAATTATTTTATTTATTATGTTCAATATTTTCATATTAAAATATATAAATAGTAATATTTATATTTCGGCGTGTCTCACAGGACTCATACTAAAATAACCAATCCTTTTAAGTAAATAATTTTCTTTTATGCACACAAAAACTATTTTGCAACAGGTGCGTGGATCCAGACACCCAAGTCGATCCAACCAATGTGTTTAGATGGATGCGCTCAAACTCACTCAAATTCACTCCAGATGTCGTATATTTATATTATGTTAATCATACATTTGTGTCATGATCTCATACGTTTAGAATTTTTAACTATACCTTCGTATTTCAATAATGTTAGACATACATTTTAGTTATATTAGTTATAGCTATACTAGTTATACATTTATATATTATATTAAATATGAGCATGTTGAAATAAATGTATGACCAATATCACATCAATGTATTGAGTAATACAACGTAAATGTATGTATAAAATGTACAAAACTTAGGGTTTTTTTAAGTTAAATGGTATGAAATTTGGGCATAAATGTATGACTAACATAACATAAATGTATGTTTACATGAAGATTGTGACAAAAGAAAAAATCAAACGTGAAAAAGAAAAAAAATGAAAACTGAATGAGTTGACCTGAATCCAATCCCGATGCATGGATCCGGAAACCTTCTCATTGTTTAATCATTAAACTAAGCCAATGGATACGATTACCATTAACCAATAAAACTAATGCAATGGCAACAAAATGAATAAAGTATAAGAATTTTAGGTAGAAAGTTCAATAATTTAAAGTTCTAGTGTTTGGAATAAAACATTCGTAAATTTAAAATAATTTACTTTTGATTAAAACGTCATACAAATATTTGCAAGGTAAAATAATGAATAAAAAAGAAATAGAATAATAAATTCTAGTGTCAAAATCAATCCAATTTCTTTTGCTAACAGAATTTTACAGCAATCGTCGAGCAGAGCTTCGGGAATTTTATAGGAAAAAATGGGGAAGATTGTGCTGATGAGATCGATGTGCCGGTCACTCTTTGCCAGATCTCAAGTTTTTACATCCTCCGCCGCAGCCGCCGGCGCCGCCGTCAACCACCACATCCGCCACCTCCATTTCTCGTCCCCCTCGATCGCCGCTTCTTTTCCTAATCAAAGTAATTTACTTTATTTTATTTGTTTTCAGTAATCTGTGTTGAGGCTTCGTTCTATGCGTAGAATAGCGTGTTCTCTCTCCATATGAGCTACGGATATTGATTTCTTCTTCTAGTTTTGGGGTTTTGTATCGTGTTTGCTGATATTGCACAGTTTTTGGGTAATTATAGTGAGACTTTGGGGCACGATTTGGCTGTTGCCAATAACTTGTTACGTTAGGGTTTCCTGGACTTTTAATTATGAGTTTAAATGTAGTTTGATGATAACTTGTATTAGATTTACATGGAGATGGAGTTTGGCTTACTCTTAATGATTTCGTGGCATGGTTGAAACCTGTTTATCATATATTTTGAGGACTGACATTAATGAAACTATTAACTATCTGGTCATATTGGTTTTAATTCTACCTAGTTGAAGGAAACTTAAAATGGAAAGGGAAAATATTTTCGATAATTATTGATGTTTGCATATTCAATGACTGCTTTTGTAGAAGTTGTGTTGCATTTTGATGATCTTCCAAGGTTTGATATATAGAGAGAAATCATTATGCACTCTTTTCGATTTTCCTATGGGTTTGTCAGTAATGATTTTTATCTTGGAATGGGTTGGGAGGAGGGAAGAAAAAGAATTTTTCCTACTTCTCTTCTCATTTCCCAAGTAGCTGACATATTTTATGCTTTTCTGTTTTGGTTTAGGGATCGCCGAGAGTAGTGAAATAATGAAACACATAACTTAGAATTTTAACAATCTTTACTTAGCTATTATGTTTTCTATAAATGTTACTTGATGAGTTACAGATTAGTTTTAAATACTTTTCCCCTTATCCCAATGTTAATGAAAATCGTGAAGGTGTTAGGATTGTACCCTTTGACTGCTTGACAAGGTCTTGTTGGAATTTAGCTGTTGATTCGTTTGCTCAATTGCTCACCAACTTCAATTGCGATATCTTCATAAGCTTTTTTCATGCCTACATGTTGAGATGATTCTTTGGTATATGCACCATCATGTACTCTTGATTTTCTTTCCTCTAGATTTCCAGCATCCTTATGCAAGGCGCCTTGGGGATACTCGTTATTTCAGCGAAGATGTGTCGCATGTTCCTAATATCAAAGACCCACAAATTGAACGTGCTTTTAAGGACTTATTGGCAACAAGCTGGGATAAGCTCCCATCATCAGTTGTCTCTGATGTAAAGAAGGCATTGTCCAAGAGTACTGATGACAAGACTGCCCAGGATGTCCTAAAAAATGTCTTCCGAGCAGCAGAGGCTGTTGAGGAGTTCACAGGGATGTCTATGCAACTGAAAATGGAAATGGATGACGCTATTGGGATCAGTGGCGAGGTAACATGAATTTTCATGTGATTAGCTCTGTCTTTCCAGTACTTTGTTTGGCTGCATCTGATAATCGATTTTTTGGCAGAATGTAAAACCACTGCCTGAAGAATATAAGACAGCACTGCAGACAATCTTCAGTAGATATGCTGAATATTTGGCTTCATTTGGGCCAGAAGAGGGCTATTTGAAGAAAAAAGTGGAAGTGGAGTTGGGAACGAAGCTGATACACTTGAAAATGAGGTGTGGTGGGCTTGATGCTGATTGGGGAAAGGTATAACTTCTTTTGCATAAGCTGATTGGTGTGAAAACTAGTAGTTTTTTCCCCCTCTTATATGGCATAAGCTGTTATTATATCCAATAGCATCACATAGAGTTCTATGGCTAAGAATTATTTTTCGACTACCAAGTCATCTTTCTAATATTTAAAACAATAAAGAACACAGGTTGTTGACAAATGAGAAAATTCACACCTTCTGATAATTGTCATGTTATGATGATGTAGTATGCTTCAGCTATTCAACCACATGTTTATTTTCTTTTTGTAATCGGTACTGTACCAAAGCCTAGACGTCAGATGAAAAACACAATCTTGAATGAATCACTTCAAGTAATATTATCTCTGGGGATTATAATCAGTTAGTTTGGAAATTTAGGATTGTATATTTATAGAACTAGATAAATTTTTTAGTTTTCAGAAAATGCTAGTGCTGCTTTTACAACGGGAATAGAAATCATGTAACTGCTCGAAGTTTTTACTCTTCTACCTCCTCAATGATTATACCTCTCTCTCTCTCTCATGCAGGTTACAATCCTTGGAACCTCTGGACTTTCTGGTTCTTATGTTGAGCAAAGAGCATAAATTCTCTAAGGACATGCCAAGGAATCTTTGTTTTGTATTTGGAAGACTTGCAGAACAACATCAAGACATTTGCTGTTGTGGAGACGTTTCTTCTACAAAGTTTATGGTTAGGACTATTTGTTTCTCGTTGCGTGTATGCAAAAACTAGTCATTCCAATAATAATTTAGTATAATAAAAATAACTGTGAAATTCTCATTTTTATCTTATGCTATTTTGGTTCTTTTAAGATGAAATCATCTCGTCTTATGCCTGCTAGTCACATATACCAGAGGATGATGTTGCCTTTTGAAAGAATCAACGACTTCTTTAAGCTTCATAGTGTCACTGTGACATTATTCCACACTTTTTTTCTGTTTTGAGCTGAGTAGCATCACATAGGTTGGTATGTAGTGGCTAAATTTGTAACGCCCCGTTTCTTAAAAACATAAAATCTTGCTTTGGCGTTACTTAGATTAAAATTAGACCTTTTCAATAATAATAAAGAAAACTAAATTCTGGAAAATAGCTGTAAAATATTATTCCATGAAGCATTGGTATGAAATACGAATTTTTGGAAAATGCAGCGGAACCGTTTTTCTTGAAATTCCTTTCTTTACAAACAAATTTGTTATACAATAAAAAGAGTGATAAAATAAACATTTACATAAATAAACATGTTTGGAATTTGTAAAATAAAACACTTTATTAAAATCTTCTATAACCTTGATAATATCGGCTACTGGCATTCCACGTCCGCGTACCATGTCCTAAAACATTTAAACATATAGGGGTGAGTGCAAGAAAAATCACTCAGTGGGGTGGAACGGAGAACACGTAAGCACATCAATTCAACCATCAAATAATCACTGCACATAACCATAATACATCATCATAACGTTACTCGGGTCTTTAAGCCCGACATGAATTTGGAGTTTTTAAGTCCAACATAAGTGGGCCATATTTGAAACCCTTCGAGTAGCTAGCCCGCTATGAAATCTGGAGTCTTTAAGTCCAGCGTGAAAAGGGCCATCTTTGAAACCCTTCGGGTATTTAACCCGCCGTGAATGGAATTCCAACATGACCATGAACATTAACATTACACATAATTCACATTATATTGGAAGTAAACGCTGAAAGTCAACGTTCAAATCCCATCAAGTATCATAATCACGTATATCATAATCACATTTAACCATGTTCATTAAAATAAAGTCGTAAACAACAAGCATTTACCCCCACCTTCGAAATAGTAACTCGTGTCCAAAAAGCTTCCTTTATCACGCTTCTTTACTCCGGTTCCTTGTTCGTATTTCCTACAATTTTAGGAATTGACTTAGCCTCTATCTTAAAATATCTATAGAATACTTTAAAATATTAATTTCCTAATATATGATATTTAATTGAAGGGTCGTAATTAAGGTTATAACTTAAACGAACTAGAGTTTAATTCGTTGTTTGTCAATCGTGAGTTAAATCAATACCTATAACGTGGTACAATAAACTAAATACATTTATCGTTTAAGTTTTGATTTCGTAATATAATTTCGGTGTAGTTCATATGTTCGATTATACTTTAAACATAATACAATGATTAACAATCGCAATATTACATAAAATTAGGGTTGAATTGCATAAATCATAAACTTTAGGAAAAGAAATGCATAAAACAATACATTGGATCAATTTTTGCAAAAAGGCCCTTGGAAGATTTCAAATTTTTTATAAAACCCCTCCCCTTTCTCCCCTGCCCCCTGCTCCCTTTTCTCCCCTGCCCCCCCTGCTGCCGCCGCCACCTACTGCCGGCGACGGGCCCGTCGCCGGCTCAACCCCAGCACGGCGCCGCCACACAAGGCGGCGCCTCCCCCCGACACCACAACAACACCAACAAACAAACACCACACACACACACCCACAAACAAACACCACACACACACGCACACACCAAACACACACACACACACGCACACACCAACACACACGGCAGCACCGCCGCCGGCGGCGCTGCCCCCAACACCAGCACGGCGCCGCCGCCCCGCGGCGGTGCCCCCCCCCTTTCGACGGCAGCAGTGAGCGAGAGAGAGAGAGAGAGAGAGAGATACATGGAGAGAAAAAAAATACATACATATATATACAATAACCAATCTAGATACAACATCAACCAAGAAATAGAAATTTGTAATTGAAATCTTTACCCTTCTTTGAAATTCCTGCAAGATTTTTGAAGCAAAACAAAGGAAAATGAAAGATGAAGAAGATAAAGTTGATATGGAGAAAATGAAATGGGAAGATGAGATATTTGTCCAAATGCTTTGCTTTAAAAAAAACAAACGTGTATATCTATATATATCTATGTATAGGAGTTGAAAAAGTAGCAATAAAAGCAAGGAAGGAGAAGAAGATGAAATGGAAAGATAAAGATGAAAAAGGTAGATATTTGTTCAAAGCTTTTTAATTCATATACACACGTGTACTATTTATATATGTGTGCAAGAGTTGTACAGTTTTGAAAAAAAGATCAATTTTGCCATTCTTAATTTATCTAGTAAATGGACCATGAATTGTTTTAAAATCTTCATTTGGATCCATAAATTAATATTTTTGGGCTTTAGCCAAGTAATTAAATAAAAATTTGATCTTGCTATAAAATCATATATATATATATATATATATATATATATATATATCTAAAACTATTTTGGGGTGTTATATTCTTCCCTCCTAAAAGAAATTTCGTCCTCGAAATTTAAAACGTACCGTAGTAAGGTAGATTCGGGTATTTCGAAACTATTTCTTTTTCATCCTCCCACGTGGCCTCATTTGGATTGTGCTAACTCCATTGCACCTTTATTAAGACTTTATTCCTAGTTCTAAGTTTAAGCACCTTTCTATCTAATATCGCAACAGGAGTCTCTTCATAAGACATGTCTTTCTCGAGTCCAATATTTTCTTGATGAATTACATGACTCGAATCAAAAACGTATTTCCATAGCATAGATACATGAAATACGTTGTGAATGCCTGCGAAATCTGGAGGTAGTGCAAGTCGGTAAGCTACCTCACCTATCCGTTCAAGAATTTCATACGGGCCTATATATCTTGGTTTTAACTTACCCCTCTTTCCAAAACGATAGATTCCTTTAGTAGGCGATACTTTTAGAAAAACTTTTTCACCTACTTCAAACTTTAGTTCTCTTCTTCTTTTATCGGCATAGGACTTCTGTCGATCTTGTGCCGCCTTTATCCTTGCTCGAATTCTTTCTATGACTTCTATCGTTTGGTCTATTAACTCCGTCCCTAATACTTTCTTCTCACCCACTTCGTTCCAGCAAATGGGTGATCGGCACTTTCTACCATACAACGCTTCATAAGGTGCCATTCCTATGGTGGACTGATAGCTGTTATTGTAAGCGAATTCCACTAGGAACAACTGTTCCTCCCAACTCCCATGGATATCTAGCGCGCATGCTCTCAGCATATCTTCCAAAGTTTGGATTGTCCGCTCCGTTTGTCCATCTGTCTGTGGATGGAAAGCTGTACTGAAGGATAGCCTGGTCCCTAATTCCTTTTGTAAGCTATACCAAAAACGAGATGTAAAACGAGGATCTCTATCGGAAACGATAGAAATCGGTACTCCATGAAGTCGGACTATCTCCTTTAAATAGATTCGTGCTAGCCTATCAATCTCGAAAGTCATCTTGATTGGTAGGAAGTGCGCAGATTTAGTTAATCTATCCACAATTACCCATATTGCCTGGTTTCCTTGTCTTGTTTTGGGTAATCCTACAACAAAATCCATGGTGATATGCTCCCATTTCCATTCTGGTATTTCCAGTGGTACCAACATCCCTCCTAGTCGTTGATGTTCCGCTTTTACTTGCTGACAGACGAGGCATCTTTTAACAAAAAGTCCAATGCTGCCTTTCATGTTCCGCCACCAGAAAATTTTCTTGAGATCTTGATACATTTTCGTGCCTCCAGGATGTGATGTGTACTGAGTGGAGTGTGATTCATCCAGAATTCTGTTTCTCAGCTCATCGTTCTTTGGTACGCAAAGTCTTCCTCTAAAAGTAATAGCTCCATCAGCGGACTTCATGAATCCTTCCGCTCCTCCTTGCTCCAGACGTTCCTTTATTCGTTGTAGGAACTTATCATTTTTTTCTGAGCTTCTGCGATTTGTTCTCGTAGAGTGGGTCGTACCGTTAAAGTTGCAATCCTAGCTTTGATGTTGTTTGGTGGCACGACTATCTCCAAACTCAACTTAGCCATTTCTCTTGTCAGCAATTCTTGATTAGTAAGTGAACAAATTGCTTCTCCAGTCCTCTTCCGGCTAAGTGCATCAGCAACAACATTCGCCTTTCCTGGATGGTAAAGAATGGTGCAATCATAATCCTTTACCAATTCCAGCCATCTTTGTTGCCTCATATTGAGCTCTTTTTGTTTGAAGAAATATTTCAGGCTCTTGTGATCTGTGTAGATCTCACATTTCCCTCCATATAAATAGTGTCGCCAAATCTTGAGGGCGTACACTACGGCGGCTAGTTCCAGGTCATGAGTTGGATAATTTTGCTCATGCGTTCTTAGCTGTCTTGACGCATAGGCTATCACTTTTCCTTCCTGCATCAAAACGCATCCCAAACCTTGCTTGGACGCATCGCTATAAACCACAAATCCCTTTGTTCCATCTGGAAGTGTGAACACTGGTGCCGCAGTTAGCCGTCTCTTCAATTCTTGGAAGCTCTCTTCACACCGATCCGTCCATTGAAATTTCGTATCCTTCCGAGTCAACCGGGTCATGAGAGTAGCGATCTTGGAGAATCCTTCAATGAATCTCCTACAATATCCTGCCAATCCGAGAAAACTTCGCACCTCATTTACATTCACCAGTGCCTTCCAGTTACTAACCGCTTCTACCTTGGTAGGGTCCATTTCTATTCCCTTTTCAGACACAATGTGTCCAAGAAAAGATACTTTGCTTAACCAGAACTCACACTTCTTGAATTTTGCGTATAATTTTTCCCTTCGCAAAATCCTAATGCGATTCTTAAATGTTCTTCATGGTGCATCTTGTTGTCTGAGTAGATCAAATATTATCAATAAATACTATCACGAAACGATCGAGATACGGGTGGAAGACGCGATTCATCATATCCATGAAAACTGCTGGTGCATTGCTTAATCCAAAAGACATCACTACAAACTCGTAGTGACCATACCTTGTTCGGAAAACGGTCTTGGATATATCTTCCTTCTTAATCTTCACTTGATGATATCCGGATCTTAAATCGATCTTTGAGAATACACTCGCACCTCTTAGCTGATCAAACAGATCCTCAATTCGAGGTATAGGATACTTATTCTTTGTGGTCCTTTTGTTTAGCTCTCGGTAATCTATGCACATTCGGAAAGTTCCGTCCTTCTTCTTCACGAATAGCATCGGAGTTCCCCATGGTGATACACTTGGGCGGATGAAACATTTCTCTATAAGTTCTTGTAGTTGAACCCTTAATTCCTGTAACTCTTTTGGTGCCATCCGATACGGTGCTTTATACACTGGTGCAGATCCAGGCACCAATTCTAACCCTAACTCTACTTCTCTATCTGGTGGTGGTCCAGGTAAGTCCTCCGGAAAGACATCCTTGAATTCATTCACCACTGGAACTTCATCAATGGAATCTGGTTTTTGCTGAGGATCAACCAGATTAACCAACATCGCCTCACATTCTCTTCTCTTGAGCAACTTTACAACTTGCACTGCTGTAATAACCTTAAGATTTAACCCAATACGAGTTCCGAAGAACGTAAACTTTTCACTCTCAGGTGGTTCGAAAAGAATTTCCCTCTGGTGACATTTGATTGTGGCGTGGTTATTTTTAAGTCAATCCATCCCTAGGATCACATCAAAGTCCTTCATTTCCAATACGTGCAATTCGACATAGAGGGTTTTATTTTCAAAGGCTAACCCTAAGTTTCGACACACCCGTTGGATCCTTACAGTTTTCCCCCGAAGGTATACTAACCTCTAGGGTGTTATCGTCATGAACGTAAGCTTAGAGATTTTTACCTATCAACAAATTTCAGCATTCTTCTATTCTTGTAGCTCAAAGCTTGTGAAATCCTTTCTTAGCGACTAAGTTATTTTAACGACATCGCATTTTATGAGAGCTTTATTTTGTGTTATATGATACTAAAATAGTTACAACGATCTTGTTTCCATCATTTCAATAAATCTGAAGTTTTTATATCATTCGTTCATTATCCTCGCATAATCTACCCCCATAATACTACACCAACTCCTGCAAACGGCCATTTACGCACACGAGCTCATGCTGCTGCAGTCAGCGGCTCAGTGGCGGCGTCCAGTAAGCAATGTGTTGATAATAGTAACACAAAGCAATTAGAAAATCATAATCATTGAAACACTAACTTAAAAGGTCATTCGTAAGCATCATCTTTAGCCTAGAAGTACATACTTCAGTATATGCAAAGATAAATACGTGTAACCTCATAGTCATAACATGATGAGAAAGTTCAATATGAAGCAATCACATGGGCATAGGTCGTTCAATCATGACATCAAGATCTTTATAAATTCTAAAAACCTCCGTCTTCTCATAAATTCAAGGTCACATAACCATTAAACATCATAACTTAGCTTACCGGAATCGAAGCGGCAGGGACGTGAATGCTGGTAGCTAATAAAATTTTTATATCAAACAAAAGTATATTTTTACTTTCCTGAAGTTTTAATTAAACAAAGACTTTTATAAAATAAAATAATTTAGCGAGTCTACAGAATCACAGACCCGCTCTGATACCACCTGTAACGCCCCGTTTCTTAAAAACATAAAATCTTGCTTTGGCGTTACTTAGATTAAAATTAGACCTTTTCAATAATAATAAAGAAAACTAAATTCTGGAAAATAGCTGTAAAATATTATTCCATGAAGCATTGGTATGAAATACGAATTTTTGGAAAATGCAGCGGAACCGTTTTTCTTTTGAAATTCCTTTCTTTACAAACAAATTTGTTATACAATAAAAAGAGTGATAAAATAAACATTTACATAAATAAACATGTTTGGAATTTGTAAAATAAAACACTTTATTAAAATCTTCTATAACCTTGATAATATCGGCTACTGGCATTCCACGTCCGCGTACCATGTCCTAAAACATTTAAACATATAGGGGTGAGTGCAAGAAAAATCACTCAGTGGGGTGGAACGGAGAACACGTAAGCACATCAATTCAACCATCAAATAATCACTGCACATAACCATAATACATCATCATAACGTTACTCGGGTCTTTAAGCCCGACATGAATTTGGAGTTTTTAAGTCCAACATAAGTGGGCCATATTTGAAACCCTTCGAGTAGCTAGCCCGCCACGAAATCTGGAGTCTTTAAGTCCAGCGTGAAAAGGGCCATCTTTGAAACCCTTCGGGTATTTAACCCGCCGTGAATGGAATTCCAACATGACCATGAACATTAACATTACACATAATTCACATTATATTGGAAGTAAACGCTGAAAGTCAACGTTCAAATCCCATCAAGTATCATAATCACGTATATCATAATCACATTTAACCATGTTCATTAAAATAAAGCCGTAAACAACAAGCATTTACCCCCACCTTCGAAATAGTAACTCGTGTCCAAAAAGCTTCCTTTATCACGCTTCTTTACTCCGGTTCCTTGTTCGTATTTCCTACAATTTTAGGAATTGACTTAGCCTCTATCTTAAAATATCTATAGAATACTTTAAAATATTAATTTCCTAATATATGATATTTAATCGAAGGGTCGTAATTAAGGTTATAACTTAAACGAACTAGAGTTTAATTCGTTGTTTGTCAATCGTGAATTAAATCAATACCTATAACGTGGTACAATAAACTAAATACATTTATCGTTTAAGTTTTGATTTCGTAATATAATTTCGGTGTAGTTCATATGTTCGATTATACTTTCAGCATAATACAATGATTAACAATCGCAATATTACATAAAATTAGGGTTGAATTGCATAAATCATAAACTTTAGGAAAAGAAATGCATAAAACAATACATTGGATCAATTTTTGCAAACAGGCCCTTGGAAGATTTCAATTTTTTTATAAAACCCCTCCCCTTTCTCCCCTGCCCCCTGCTCCCTTTTCTCCCCTGCCCCCCCTGCTGCCGCCGCCACCTACTGCCGGCGACGGGCCCGTCGTCGGCTCAACCCCAGCACGGCGCCGCCACACAAGGCGGCGCCTCCCCCAGACACCACAACAACACCAACAAACAAACACCACACACACACACCCACAAACAAACACCACACACACACGCACACACCAACACACACGGCAGCACCGCCGCCGGCGGCGCTGCCCCCAACACCAGCACGGCGCCGCCGCCCCGCGGCGGTGCCCCCCCCCTTTCGACGGCAGCAGTGAGCGAGAGAGAGAGAGAGAGATACATGGAGAGAAAAAAAATACATACATATATATACAATAACCAATCTAGATACAACATCAACCAAGAAATAGAAATTTGTAATTGAAATCTTTACCCTTCTTTGAAATTCCTGCAAGATTTTTGAAGCAAAACAAAGGAAAATGAAAGATGAAGAAGATAAAGTTGATATGGAGAAAATGAAATGGGAAGATGAGATATTTGTCCAAATGCTTTGCTTTAAAAAAAACAAACGTGTATATCTATATATATCTATGTATAGGAGTTGAAAAAGTAGCAATAAAAGCAAGGAAGGAGAAGAAGATGAAATGGAAAGATAAAGATGAAAAAGGTAGATATTTGTTCAAAGCTTTTTAATTCATATACACACGTGTACTATTTATATATGTGTGCAAGAGTTGTACAGTTTTGAAGAAAAGATCAATTTTGCCATTCTTAATTTATCTAGTAAATGGGCCATGAATTGTTTTAAAATCTTCATTTGGATCCATAAATTAATATTTTTGGGCTTTAGCCAAGCAATTAAATAAAAATTTGATCTTGCTATAAAATCATATATATATATATATATCTAAAACTATTTTGGGGTGTTATAAAATTGAACTGGTAATCAAATTAGGCTCGTCATTATTTTTGCATCTTATTGTTACAACACCAACTGGTGGTAATAATAATAACAACATAACAACACAAGTCGCCCCAAAATAGTGTCTGAGGTCACATCCTTGTACTTATTATCCAAGTAAACACTATCAGTATCTGTGATCATCTTCGTATCGATAGTTGTCATCATACAATGTGCATTTGTTAGTGTAGATGTCAGTGCTCAGCGTCGTCTCCCTGTTATTCTGCATCCACAACTTAGTCAAGTGAGGCTCCGAGCCCTATAAAATGTTTTTTAGCTATCAAACCACCTTGAATGATAGGATTTAATGAGTAGATATCTGAGAAGTTACCCTGTGAATGATGTTCTCAAAAGCTTGAGTTCCATTTAGTTGCATGTATTTATCAGCAGCAGTGATGCTGTCATGATCATCAGGCTTGGTCACCACATCCTTGAGACATGGAACAAACCATATGTTGACCTTCTTTTGTCTGGTCACTAAGTATGGTCTCACTATGTGGTTATAAACAGTGCCTGCTCCACTGAACCATGGTATCACTAACCAGCAGCTCAATATCAGCTTTCCATATGACCAGAATGGAACCCTACCACACAATCACAATGTCCAAACCTCTTCATTTACTCACTTATTATAAAGACCATATTCTATTTTCTATAATATTCTTTTGATCAGGGAGGGACGAAGAACTCCCCACCCGATCGTAGACCTTTCAATTGGGGGTGGGTACGAATCGAGGGATATGATCAGGTGACAAACATCTGTGTTATAGAAGAATTTCTTCCCACATTATCACAGGTCTTACCAACTTGATTGGGCCTTTGAGGCTTGTATATTTCTTTCTTAATTTTACAGGTGAAGAGTGAAGAAAAATAAGAAATTGTCAATTATGTCCTTTTGATTTATAGTGTTCTAGATTGGATGAGTGTGAATGACCCCTTTTTTATGGTATGAGATGGTGTGGATAGAACTTAATTGGTTATATATAGTGCTGTTAATTAAGTCTTAAATACCATTTCTTTGTACTTTTATTTATCACTATTTGGTGATTGTAAACTATGAATTTACAAAAGAAACTCAAAGCAACATGAGAATGGCTACAAATAGTCATAATGATAACATGCAAGAGATTTGTAGCAGTCCAATTGTTATGAGAGTAACATGCTTTGGTTTCCACCTCATATATTATGAAGAAAGATGATGGTTCAAAACCTCCATACTTGTAGAATTATAACAACTATAATTAAAGAGATAGAACTTTAAAAATAGAAATAAAAAACGAGGGAATAAATTGTTAATCCTCTAGATGTTGGCTTTAGTTTTTCACTAATTCATTATCCATTTACTTTTTAATTTTAGCCCTATTATTCTCTTAATTTTTTGTTTGACTATACCTGCAATTATAATGGGTCAAAGTAATCTATTAATTATTGTTTATTTGACATCCAAACTACATGTTATAAAAATATTAATCAGAGAAACATTAGAAATACATTTATAAATAAATAATAATAATCATAAATTGAGTAAAAGAAACATACCACTCAATTAGACTTGCAAAGGTGTGCTCAAAAAGAGTAATCATAGAGTAAAGAACCCAATAAGTAAGCCATTGTTGATCATCAATTGAAGATTTTGTCTCAATTGCCCTTATTGAAGCATACCTGTCCAATATTTCAATAACTTAGTATCATTAAACTCAATTCAATCTTAAGTAAATAATACTAACCTAAGAGGGTGTTTTGAATTTTGAACATTTTATTTTAATAACTTATAAACTTTCTATACTTGTGTTTCGATATGAAGGGATTGTGATATTTTATGAAATATTTTGTTTTACTCAAAATAATAATTATATCAAAAAATATAAGCTGGGATTCTCATCTTATAATTTATTCAAATAATTTAACAACTCATCAGATGTAAAGCGTTTTATAAGATCTAAAAAAATCTGGAAATGCTTCTAACAGCAACTTTAAAATATATTTAGTCACACACACACACACACTCAAAATCCCAATAAAATGATCATGTCTAAACTGAATTTAATTTTCCTTTTCCTTTGAATAAAAAGTAAAGAACATACTTACATAGGATAAAGCAAAGTAACGAGAGGCCTGCAACATCCAAAACAACACATGTACAATCATCACCATCATTTCAATACACATGCACGCTATATATTTATTAAAATCCAATGTGATAATTTTTCATGGAAAGTTAGTAGCAACCATTGAAGAACTCAAAGAAGCACAAACACTTGAGCAAAAATGTAAAAAAAAAAAAAAGAAGAAGAAGAAGAAGAATGAAAGAAAGAAAAGTTTACGTAGCAATAACATCAAGATTTTGGGCAATCAATAGCAGGAAGGTTTCAGCAGCAGAGGCCCTCATTTCGGACAACGATAAGATTGTTGAAGTTGAAGCTGAAGCTGAAGAGACGACAACCAACCACGACGTTTCAATGTTGTAATGTAGCATCAGAGTTGGAGATCATCATATAGGTTTTGAGTTGAGGGATCAGAATATTATAAAGCATGGGCGGTTTTGTCCCTTATAATCTTTTTGCTATTAAAGCACCAAAAGCAAGCCAAGCACTGTGATAAAGCCTAAGGTTCTCTCTCATACTAGGGAGAGAAAATCTCTCTTTAGTTGCAATATAGCATATACATGTTTGCCTGATCACGTAGACTGTGTTAGTATGAAAGATCGAACGATCTAAGTTGGTAGTGATAATGATGCTGATCCATTGTACACATGATCATCATTTGAACACAAAATACTTAACAATATTGGTGCTAATTTTAGAGAATTAGAATGCAGTTGTGATGCATAATTTTGACTTTGATGGGTGGTGGTCCATCAAGAATATCCTATCCTAAAGAGAGAAGAAGAAAAAACGACTTTAGTCGTTGCACTTGTCAAGGATACTAATGATCATCTTTTACATACATCATAACCTTCAAACTGAATCAATGAAAGGATAAAATGTACATACACTTTGTTTATCAGTGGAATAATACCATACTACATTGTGATTCCCAGATCCCACATGCTAAATTTTGCGTTATCAGAACGATATAGTTATTATCCGCAAGAACATAAAGATTAACTAGCACCAAAATATACAAGCCTAAGTACATACTAAGCTCTAACCTCCTGCAAACTAACCACGATTTCTTTAACCATGATGAAGGCCTTTTCCTAACTCAAGTTGGTTTTCAAGAACTTGTGATGGCCATTTGTCAGATGGAGTAGGGTATCGAGCATGTGGTTTGCTCACAATGGGAATATTCGTAGATGCAAGATGTTCTGTACCAACTTCTGGATAAGCTTGAATGCTCGAGCACAAGGCAGCAAGATGTGAAGGACTCATAATTTGTCCGTGTGGTTGACCATGAGGGAAAACGAGAGAACCCTGACTTTTATGCAATGCCAATTCTTGGTTAAGATACTCAGGCGGGCCCACATTCAGATCGAACTGCAATTCAGAAGCCTTGGAGTTGATCTCCGTCTGCAGTTTTCCAATTTCAGCCTCCAAAACAGAGTTTTCATCTCTTAGCTCGTTCTTCTCAACAGTTACCTTCATATTCAATATATGATGTGTGATCAAGAATGTTGAAGCTATCGTTTAATTAGGTCATAGGAAAAGAACTAAGCTGTTGTCAGTGGGCTTACATATTGGGATTCAGACAAGAAGGTTGCGTTTTCCTTTATCAGACACTCGATTTGAGCAAGCATGTCCTTTACCATTCGAGTGGCTTCTTTCAATACAGAGGCCTTACCGTTGTTCTGCTCAGAAAGTTCTGTAAGAACAACTTTATTAGGAATACAGTTTTAAAGTTAATGCCCTCACACTTTTTATAACAAACAACAAAACATTGTAATAGAAATGCAAAAAAAAAGTTATCATGTTACCTAGAGAATTTGCTAAAGCAAGAAACAGCCCATTCAAACATTCGCGCTTCATCTTTTCTCTCTCAGCCTTGTGAATTCTTTTAGGAATCTTCCCACGGTTCTTCTTCCTAGATATGTCCCTGAAAAAAACGAGAGCTTTTAGAGATCAATGAGTACAAACAAACAAAAAAAAGACCCTCACAGCTAATAACTCAAATTGCCAATTGAACATCTAGAATTCATTCCATAACTTAGTAGCAAGAACAAATTTCCTGTTTTCATGATGAAATTTTGAACGGATTATGATGGTTTTATATACCGAATCACAAATAGAAAGAACACAACTTGTAAAGGCATTAATAACACATTCACAGCATGAACATTTTGAAAATATCAAAAGAGATAATAAATAGTTCACATTATACTTCTCTCATGAAAAAATATTTCGACCAGCCAAATTTTCAAGGGAACAGTTGATTATAGTAGTAATACACAATATATGTAAATTTATCTCCCTGAAGAAGATTTACATAATCTTGTCTTAAGCTTGTATATACTCGACCTTCAAGCATTGTGTAAGTCTTCAAAGCTCACGTTATCTAAAGTCTCTGAAGCTCACTTTATTGAATCGTTCCAATGAGTTGAAAATAAAGTTAAGTAGAACAATTCGGTGATTGCATCGAAAAATTCAAAGAAAATCAAAGCCTACAACACTTAGCATTGCCTCGAGCTTTTGTACTTCGTATAACAAAGGTTGCCTATTAGTAATTAGAAGTGACGAGAGATTTGCAAGCATATCTCTATACATGGTCATTCAAGCATTATGGAAGAAAGTTCTATAAATAATCACAAGGTATGGAAATTACAATTTTCTTCACTTTTAACTTACAATGTTTATCATCTCTTCACTTCTACTTATGATTAGCATCAAAAGAACGAAAAAAAAGAAAGTATTTTCTTTAATAGAGTTGAGGCTTTTGACATAGATATAATAAACTCCATCAACACTTTGCATCATCATATATATGACGGAAAAACCCGTATCAGGGCATTAAAACACTCACCTGCTGCTTGATGCCTCCATCGCCATTTTACACTTAACTATGGAATCAATATCAGATTGCATCTACAGTTCTCTGCCACAATAATAACCAAAACAAATGTGAAACCAATGGCCAAATTGCAACCGCGACTCTTAGAGAACAGCGACCATAAACACTCAACATCTATTTTACATAGGAAATATCAAAGTCATCAAGAAAATTTAGGACAGCAACTCAAAACACTTCAACAAAATCAGGGGCGAAAGAGGCTTCAATCTAATAAATCAGACAACAAGATTTCCGAGCACACATAAATTTGACTTTCAATTATCCATATACTAATTGTCATTCACAAGCAACCTAATTTCTTTCAAATAGAAAATGAAAGCTAAATGAGAACTAAGTTACAGAGACAATTAAAACACTCCCCTCAAAATCGTTCTCCCAAACAAAATTTTAACATGTTAATTTCTGAAGTACATATAATTAATAAAGAAAAGACTAATTCTGTTCTTAGTTAACAAGACCTCAATTCATCTCATATGTAATAAAAAAAAGCTCAACTCTATTTTCTTTTTCCACTTTTATTCCCTTAAATTCTCCACAACAAATTGCAGCAGCTTAATAGACAAGAATCAAAAAGCAAAGAAAACCCAGAACAAAAAAACATTACCAAAGTGAAATCCAACAGGGCAGATCATGTTTTTCTCAGACAAAACACAAGCGAGGAATAACAAATAACACAATCTTTTTCAAGTTTTGGCAAGAAATTGATGAAGAACTCACATATATCTAGCTTGGCGTGAAGTCAAAGATGTGTGTGTGGTGAGGGAGAATGAATGTTGGCAACATATTTTGGGGAAATGTTGGTTAGGTTTATGCATAGAAAAGATGAAAACAAGGTGTGGCGAGTTGAGAGCGTGTGGCGACCACCTGCGACTAGGAGAAATCGAATGAGGAAGGGGTTGGATGGGTGCCACGTGGGACATATTTTGTCGTTTTGCATCAGCCCACGTTTAGGCTTCTGTTCTTCCACGTGCTTTTACTCTTCTAACCATCCATGTCACCACTATTTTCCTCTCTATTATTGGTCCACATTTTGTATTTGGATATATTTATATTTTACCATGGGATAAAATTTTAATTTACTTTTAGTTAGAAGGAACTTCAAGTTTTTTTTTTTTTTTAGTAGTGCTACTCTACATTAGTTGCACAAATCCTTACATTAGTGCACTAATTTGATTCACTTTGTTGGATTCTAGGAATTGTGCAATTGATTTGATGTAAGATTTAGTCATTGAATTTTAGAATTTGTAAGATTGACTTGATTGCAATTCTAGGAATTTTAGAATATGTATGATTGAGTTGACACAAAAATGATTGTGCAACAGTTGTACTATTGTAGAAAAAAAGCATATTTATAATTGAAAATGACATACTTGAAATTAGGGATGGCAGTGGGGTGGGGATTCCCCGTCCCCACGAGGATCCGACCCGATCGGGATGGGGATTCCCCAAAATATATCCCCTGTGGTGACGGGGATGGGGAGAACTCTATCCCTAACTGGCGGGGCAGGGACAGGGACGGTAATACCCGCACCGCGGGGATCCCCGCCCCATTCCTCGCGGGGACCCGTAAACATATATATATTTATTAATATATAATTATATATGTATATAAAACATTATTTTTGTGATGTGGTAAATCAAGCATAGAAGATTACGGAACCGGAATCAGAACACACAGAACCGGGGTGAACCCACTCGAATCGGAGCATTAAAGAAGCAGTTACCTGCTCATGCATGATTAGGGCTAGGTTAGGGTTTCTGGCGGGTTAGTTATTTTCGTAACAGAAATTGGTTATTGATCAAGGTCATTTCCATCAATTGTCAGAGGGGTTTTGCAGCATATATAGTCGAGCTCTTACAGTTGTAATCTCACTTTGAGTTGTTGAGTATAGAGAAAGATATTGTAGATAAGAGTCATAAGATAGTTCATGCAAAACCCTATTTTCTGGGATCTTCGTTTGTAATCTTTTCTCAGTGATTAGTAAAGTATTTGGTGTGCAGATTTGCACTGTGGATGTAGGCTAGAGTATTCGGCCAAACCACGTTAATTCTCGGTGTTCTTTACTCATTTTCTTCTCTAAATTTGTGATCGGTTTCTGAGTGTTCTAAGTGGTATCAGAGCCTGTTGGATGAAATGAAAAGATCTAATCGATCTATCCAGATCCCATCCTTGATAAATGTCTCTCTCTCTCTCTCTCCCTCTCTCTCTCTCTCCCCCTCACATCATAGATCAGAAAAATCCATTGTCTTCGTTGAAGGATATGATTGATGTGAAGACAACAAGCAGCTAAGAGGATATGGAAAATCAAGCTGAGTTGTGAAGAAAAGCTGTTCAGAAGCAGGAAGCTGGTGAACAGCAAGCTATATTCAAGGAACAGGCTACTAAGCAGAAAGTTGTGCATAAGGAGCAAGCATCTACTTAATGAAGAGCAGATCGACAAAGTGAAGCTGGTTGCTGAGCATGAAGAGGAAGCTGATACAAAGCAAAACTAGGGAGTATGGACCATACTGGAACCTCTAGACGACAACAATGAGCAAACAAGTAACCTTAGAAGAAGATGCTGAAGAAGTCAAGCAAAGGAGTGTACGAAGAGAAGCTTACTCCATCAACCAGACCATCCTCCAAAAGGAAGCAAGGGATGAAAGAGGATCAACTCTTTAAACCAACTCTTAAGAAAAGAATAACGATGACCAGGTACCTCGTTCTAATTTGCTCTTATATTTTTGGTCTCGCTTATTTTTATCTGGTTAGAAACTCAAGTGATCCTATGAGAACTAACGATCAAGAAAGCCATAAGAAAGAATCTTCAACTCAAATAATCAAGAGGACTGAAGATAAGAGGCTTGAAAGATTCTGGACACTTGACTTGAATATGAGAAGGGAAGCCTGTATGTTGACTTTCAAAGAGGATGCTTCACCTACTCATGCAAACCTCAAGATTACCTAAAATAGTACTGAAAGTGACCCTATATCTTAAAAGAGATAATCATAAAGTAAGGGGGAACTTCTAGTACAAATCAAGGTAACTCACCAGGCAAATGAGTTAAATCCTTAAAGAAACCCAAAGGATATGGGTATGTTGTAAAATATCTGCAACAACCTGACATTCCCTGAGGAAACCAAGCAGAACAACAACTCCAAAAAGGAAAGAAAATCTTCTACCTTACTGGTATCATGCTTTGTCTTTTCTATATCTGATAACAACAGTAAGCATAGATAAACACATAGATATACAGAGGTTCGAAGGTGGAGTAACCCTTCTACATCCTCTCTACCTCTTCTCAAGAGGGAATATTTGTTAAGCTTGTTGATTTACATAGCCCTATCTATTATAACACTCACTTAACAAGTAAGTAGCAAGCCTACAAATAGCTGCTCATAGCTGCTTGCCTACTTTCCTAACTGACCCACACATGATCCTACTCAACCCACTCAGGCTCCTCACTTTCTTCTTCAGAAAGTGGACAACTTATTAGGATTCTAGACCTGACTAAGCACTCCAAGACAGTCTTAAAAGGTTTGTCTTCTTCTTCTTCAACTGGATGCAGCAAGCTTAGGCTTCTTTTGCAGGTTGATCTGTTGTAGCTTGCAGCCTGGACTGTGTGACTGAGTATGCGTTTCTGGGGCATTGAGTGTTTGAACTTTCTTCTCTCTTGTTATCTTTTATACACTTTTTCCTTCTTCTTTTCTGTATGCCCTTCTCCCTCTTTTCTGAGCTTTCTCTTCTGAGCTCTCTCTTGCGCTCTTCTCTTCTTTTGATGCGCTTTTCTCTTTTGAGCTCTCTCTTGTGCTCTTCTCTCTACGAGCTTTTCTCCATGCTCTATTGTGCTCGCTTCTTCTCTCTCGCTCGCACACTTCTCAGTCTTCAGTCTTCTTTTTCTATTTATAGATTAGGAAATATGTCTGTTGAAGATAGGTAGGTTTCCATCATTCAATGCGCCACACTCCTTCTGATACATACTAGCTTTTCGTTTTCCACGTGTCTTCATCTGTTTGGCTCCATTCCCCTTTCTCTCTACCTGTAACTTCTAGCTTCCTTCCATGCTTGCTTTGTAGCTCTCTTCCTAGCCTTGCTCTCAGGTGGCTTGAGAGTTCTGTAGCTTGCTCATTCGTAGTCTGCTTCGGCATGACCTCTTCCAGGTAGCTTCTTGTCAGGTAGCTTGAGTCTTCGGTAGCCTGCTGCTTTGCTGTATGCTTTAAGCATAGTCTCTTCTAGGTGGCTTCCTGCAGTAAGCAATATCCTAATTAGTCTACCATATTCCTTTTACCATTCTCTTCAGCATCCTTTCTCTGAAGCTTTCTCATTGTATCTTTCTGTAAGTAACCTCGTTGCAATAACCTTACAAGATAGGTTATGCATATAGAATAAGGTTACTATCCTGTAGTTTTGTCTCATCAAAACATACTTAAATATGTTCCAACAAAACACCATTCAAGTTATTAAGCAAGGGAGAGTAATAATGGATGGAGAGAAACATAATGACCTCTACATCCTCACTGGATCAACAGTGGAAGGTGAATCCTCAGTGGTGATGTCTAATGAGGAGACATGTCTGTGGCATAGGAGGCTTGGACACATAGGAGAAATGGGCCTCTCTGAATTGTCAAAGTTGAACTTCTTAGGAGGGAAAACTATCAAACAGATAGACCAATGTGAGTTGTGTATCTTAGGCAAAACCAAGAAACAGCCATATGGGACAGGCAAACACTCATCTACTCAACAACTGGAATACATACACTCAGATATATGGGGTCCAGCAAGAGCTGAAACTCATGGAGGAGCCAGATACTTCATCACCTTCATTGATGATTATTCCAGAAAGCTATGGGTCTACACACTCAAGCATAAGTCAGATGCCTTCAGAAGCTTCAAAGACTGGATCATCAAACAGGAAAATAAGACAGGTAAATCAGTTAAACACTTAAGGACTGACAATGGTCTTGAATTTCTGTCTGATGAGTTTCAGGAATTCTGCAAAGAGAAATGGATTACCAGGCATAAAACGGTAGCAGCTAACCCCCAACAAAATGGGGTAGCAGAGAGGATTAATAGAACTCTTTTGGAGAGAGTTAGATGCATGCTATTGGATGCTGGATTGCCAAAATCTTTTTGGGGAGAAGCTGTAACTACTGCAGCTTATCTGGTAAACAAATCTCCTTCATCTGTATTACATTTTAAATCTCATGATCAAGTTTGGTACAATAGAGAAATAGGGTACTCTCATCTTAAGGTGTTTGGCTGTCTAGCTTATGCACACATAAGACAAGACAAGCTAGAGCCCAGAGCATTGAAATGTATTTTCATTGGTTATCCTGAGGGTGTGAAAGGCTACAAATTGTGGTGCCTTGAATCTGGTCATCAAAGGTGTTTTATAAGCAGGGATGTTGCTTTCAATAAAAAAGTAATGGGCTATAAGACAAGTACTTAATCTGGAACACAACAAGATACTGAGGGTATATCAATTGAGGTGGAGCAACCAGTAATTGGACAACACCTAACAGGTATGAATCAGGATCAACAGGATACCATGAACCTTGATAACACTCAGATGAGTAGTGACTCTGAACAAGAAACTGAGCATCACGCTCAAAATGATCTGAGGAATTACCATTTAGCAAGGAACAGGGTAAGGAGGAACATTAATCCACCTACCAAATTTGGTCAAGCAGATCTAGCATATTATGCACTATCAGTGGCCCAAGAGATCAACTATGAAGAACCTCAATCTTATAGACAGGCTATTGCCTCTAAGGAAAGCAGAAAGTGGATTGAAGCCATGCAGGAGGAAATAAGTTCATTGGAGAATAATCAAACATGGAAGCTTGTAGATAAGCCTTTAAACAAAAGAACTGTAGGTAGCAAGTGGATTTACGAGAAGAAACTGGAAGTTGCTGGTTCTGAACATATAAGGTTTAAAACAAGATTGGTGGCATAAGGTTTTACTCAAAAAGAGGGGGTTGATTTCAATGAAATATTCTCTCCAATGGTAAAGCAGTGCTCCATAAGATTGTTATAGCCTTAGTTGCTCAATGGAATCTGGAACTCTAATAGCTAGATGTAAAAACAACTTTCCTACATGGTTTTCTAGAAGAAACTATCTACATGAAGCAACCTGAAGGATTTATCCAACCTGGGAATAAACATAAGGTCTACAAGCTACAAAAATCACTCTATGGATTGAAGCAGAGTCCTAGACAGTGGTATAAAAGGTTTAATGAGTTCATGTTGAGTGTTGGATGGGAAATGTGTCACTATGAGAACTGTGTCTATTTTGAGAAAGAAGGAGACTCAGTATGCACATATCTCCTTATCTATGTGGATGATATGTTAATTGCAAGCAGTAGGGATAACAAGATACAAGGAATAAAAGAGAAACTAAAGGCTCAGTTTGACATGAAAGAACTTGGTGAAGCCAGAATAATCTTGGGAATGAATATTCAGAGATCAGATAGCAACCAAGGGAAACTCATGTTGCATCAATCTGATTATGTAAAAAGGGTACTGAAAAGGTTTTATATGCATCAATCTAAGGCCACTTCTACACCCTTAGGGCAGCATATAAAACTCTTAATTCAACAAGCACCTAGTACTGCAGAAGAAATAAGATACATGGCTGGAGTACCTTATGCTAGTGCTGTAGGTAGTGTCATGTACTCCATGGTATGCTCAAGACCAGATTTAGCTTACAGCATGAGTTTAGTTAGTAGATTTATGACCAATGCGGGAAAGACACATTGGGAAGCCTTAAGATGGATGCTTAGATATCTGGTTGGTTCTGCAGAAAATGGGCTATTATACATGAGACAAAGCAATTCAACAACTGAAAATCCTTTGGTAGGATATGTTGATGCAAATTTTGCAGGGAATATTGATTCAAGGAAGTCCTTAACTGGGTATGTCTTCGCACCTTTTGGGACAACTATATGCTGGAAAAGCATACTGCAGCCCATGGTAGCCCTCTCTACAACAGAGGCAGAGTTCATGGCTATGACTGAAGCCATTAAAGAAGCACTATGGTTAAAAGGCATTATCCAGGAGTTTGGTTTGAATCAAAGTAAAGTAGAAGTACATTGTGATAATCAGAGTGTTATAAACCTTGTAAAACACCAGGTGTTCCATAAAAGATCCAAGCACATAGACATCAAGATGCATTTTGTGAGAGATGAAGTGGAAAAAGGTGTTGTAAAGGTGGTCAAAATCAGTACAAATCACAATCCTTCGGACATGCTAACAAAGTCATTGGGACTTGGAAAGTTTTCAAATTGCATGAAGTTATTGAATGTGTGTGATTGGAATTATATCACCTGATGATTAACACCACTTTCTAACTATTGTGTTTGTAGTGTTGTCTTTTCTGTTTCTTTTGCAGGTGTTTAGGTTAGCTGTGATTTAAGGTGGAGAATTGTGATGTGGTAAATCAAGCATAGAAGATTAAGGAACCAGAACCAGGACACACAGAACTGGGGTGAACCCACTCGAACCGGAGCATTAAAGAAGCAGTTACCGGCTCATGCATGATTAGAGCTAGGTTAGGGTTTCTGGCGGGTTAGTTATTTTCGTAACAGAAATTGGTTATTGATTCGAGGTCATTTCCGTCAATTGTCAGAGGGGTTTTGCAGCATATATAGTCGAGCTTTTACAGAGCTTTTACAGTTGTAATCTCACTTTGAGTTGTTGAGTATAGAGAAAGATATTGCAGATAAGAGTCATAAGATAGTTCATGCAAAACCTATTTTGTGGGATCTTCGTTTGTAATCTTTTCTCAGTGATTAGTAAAGTGTTTGGTGTGTAGATTTGCACCATGGATGTAAGCTAGAGTATTCGGCCGAACCACGTTAATTCTCGGTGTTCTTTACTCATGTTTCTTCTCTGAATTTGTGATCGGTTTCTGAGTGTTCTAAGTGTGTGTGCTAGCTGAATTGGGTGATCAGTTTGCTTGGTGAAATCAGCCGCAATTCATAACAATTTTATTTTTCTTTTCTTGTGAAATCTAAGTTTGCCCTAGTCTCCCTCACAAATCAGCTGCCGTCGCCATTGTCTCCGCCGCCACTGTCTCCACCGTCGCCGCTGCTGCTCAAGGGTGAAGGAGAATCCTCTTTCCTTGGTACGAATGAAGTAAAGTCAAAACAACGAAGGACTCGAGTTGGAGAGGAAAGCAAAGTCAGGGTATTCAACGCTGACCTGCTGTCGATCCATCACCAACCCGCCGCCGACCTGGTATTCTCTCGTGAGGTCCTCTTCCCTTATTCTCCTTCTATTTGATTTCCTGAAAGTCCAAAAAACTCCAGTCCTTAAAGAGTGGATTGGAGTACAAGTTGCCTGAATTTTATCGTCGTTTTTGTTTTGGTTTCAGCTGCTAGTTTTCCGACTGAATTTTCTATTAATTGCATTTACTGTTACCAAATTAGTTGCCCTATTTTTGTTCTCAATTTGGGAATTATCTGCTGATTTGCGAGAAATTTAATGATGCTATGGGGAATATTTGTCATAATTGATTGCTCTCTCGTTTTCGACTGATGAGAATATTAAGTAATCTCACTAATTATTTGAATTGTTTGGTTGATGCATATTCTCTGATGATGGAAAATGTCATTTCAAGTTTTAATGAATTCTTTTTATTGTCCTTGAACTTGAGATATGTTGTATGAATGTCCTTGCTGATGCATTTGGAAGCCATTGATACTCTATGTCTTTTCTTACTCTCAGTTCCTTTAAATGATGTAGTGCACCGATGATCTCTGTTGTTTGATATTACAATAATGACAAACATATATCCTAATAATGGGAGTTGGTTATTCTTTAATGACAGTTGTTTGAGAAGTATTAATCAGGTTTCTTGCTTAATGTGATCATAAATGCCGGACCTTAAATTGTGGTAGACAAATCGCATGAGGATTGAAGATGTGGGGTAGATTGAAGTGTCGAAGAATGATATGGGGTGGATTAAAGTGTCGAAGAATGTAATATGATAATTAATTTTTATGTTTTACCTAGTTGAAAAAAAATATGTTTTCATCTTTTATTTAAATTATGAATCATATTTCATGTTTTTATTGATATTTGATTTTATGGACAAGATGTACATTATTTTGTAAAAAAAAAGGTGGGGCGGGGATTCCCCGCGGTGGTGGGTGGTGGGGATCTCTACGGGGGGAAGGGATGCCCACGGGGAATGGGGATCCCCATGGGGAGGGGATGGGGAATCCTCGCGAACGCGGGGATGGGGATTGCTCCCCCGACTTCGTCCCGTTGTCATTCCTACTTGAAATATATGTAAAAAATATACTTATAAAACACATGTTTCTAGCTGAAAAAACATACTTATTCCAGTATAAAACATACTTATATCTTGTCGTACGTGAGACGGTCTCACAAGAGACCAACTCTTGTGTAGATGCAATTTTAGGACTTGTGTAATTGACTCAATTGTATTTGTGTCACACATGATATTTATTCAATGCTACAATAAAAAGAGTGTCTAGTTTATTTTGTTCGTCTATACTTGATATTTTCAAATGTATTACTTTTAAATTAATGAAGAATAAAGTGAGAATTGTTGAAGTATGCTTGCATGGTTGGTTGATATATGTATGTTGCAACGTGCATGGTGTTTGATTTTGGAAGAAGAATGAAGAAGCGGGTTCCACTTACGAAAGCATGAATGAGATTTTGTGCTTTAGTAGCTTGAGGGGCATCTTTGTAATTTTAGTATAAAGTGTTTCTTCACTTTTAAAGTTGCTAGTTGTCTTACACGTTTCTTCTTCATCTCACATGTTGTTATGTTACCGTTAGGAGTTCGTTTTCTCATTTTGTGTGCGTGAGCTGTGAGCTGTGTATGTTGTATGTATATATACTCTGAATCGCACCTTTTGTATCTAGTTTTTCCATGATGAATAAGATTTGTTCTTCTCCTCTTCTTAGCTTTTCTATTTCTCTCCATATATGAATATTCTACATGGTATCAAAGCGGGTTGGAATGGGTACTCAGTTTAATAATAATTGGCCGGTGCTTGCTGCTGGCGGACCGGGGATCTGGACCTGAGCTGCTAATTCCAGATCTACAACTAATGAAGTGTTTTTCCTTGCTAATTCTGATAATCCAGATATGGTATTGGTATCACATCCTCTCAATGGTATTAATTACCTCTCTTGGAAGACTTCCATGATTATTGCTCTCGGTGCTAAGTCGAGGTTAGGTTTCATTAATGGATCTATATATAAACCTTTTGAAAATGATGAGATGTATGATAGTTGGAAGAGGATGATTATATGGTAGTTTCTTGGATCTTAAATATTCCATCCAAGGATATAATCGAAAGCTTTGTGTACTCTAAGAATGCTAGGAGTTGTGGGATAGGATAACTAAGAGATATGGTCAATCAAATGGACCATTACTCTATAAAATTCAAAGAGAAATTTCAAGTATATCTCAAGGATCTGATAGTATAATGATTTACTTTTCACGGATCCAAAAGCTTTGGGATCAATTGAATAATTTGAGAGCTCCAAGTGTTTGTAAATGTCCTATGGGGAGAAATGTTGTAGAGTTTGAGAAGCAAACTAAATATTGCAGTTTCTTATGGGGTTACATGAAATGTATGAGAAAATTAAGTCTCTGATCTTGGTTATGGAGCCTTTACCAGATGTTGACAAGGCTTATTCATTGTTGTTAAGAGTTGAACAACAAAAATCTACTGATATTTTGTTCCATGAGGGTTATGAGAGTGCTGTCATGGTTGGAAAATGAAGTTATGGAAGAGAAATACAGAGAAGATGATCTTTATGGTAGAGGTTTTAATGGTAGAAATTCCATTAGCTCACAGTTAAATGGAAGAGGAGGTAGAAGAGGACGCTTTACTAGATTGACTAAAGAAGAGAAACTAAGTTTATTTGCCAACATTGTTCAGTTCTAGGACATGAAATGACAGACTGCTTTAAACTACATGGATATTCAGAGTGGTATACTAAATACAAGGATCAGAGAAATGCCGACTATACTAATCATGCTAGTGCAGAAACAGAAACCACACAGATTGTAACTGAAACTGAGAAAAAGGTCTTAACTCCTACTGATGTTTCAAACATGATTCAACAAGAATTGAAGAAATTCTTTGGGAATAAAAGTCAGTCCACAGACAACAGTGCTGGAGGAGGAGATAGTTTTGTTTACTTTGTCAATGTTGCAGGTAACATAGACTCTTTTACCTCTTATGATTTGAATGTTGTTGAAAGTGTTTGTGGTGAGTCTTGGATACTAGACACATGTGTAAGTAGACATATGTGTAGTGATAGAAACATCATGCATTCCATTCATATTTTGCCTCAACCTTCATCTGTTTACCTGCCAAATGGAACATCTATTTCAGTCACTCAGAATGGTAGTGTTGATATAAACGATTAGATTGTTTTGACAAATGTTCTATATATACCTAGCTTCAAATATAACCTTCTATCTATTCCTCAATTAACCCTCACATCACAGATGACTTTGCTTGTTCACACCCCAAACCTGCATTTTACAGGACCATACTAAAAGAATTGTTGTTATTGGACACTTGAAAGGAAGATTATACATACTGGAAGGCTCATCTAATCAATCATCTTCTGTCTTTGATTCCAATAACCATTGTAATGTTGCCACTCTTCTATCTTGACATTATTCTTTAGGTCATGCCTCTATAGGTGTTCTAGAGCATTTAGACTTTCTTAATAATCTTTGTACTCCTGAATCTATATCTGAAATAACATCTTGTAGTTCTTATCAAAAAGAAAAGTTTCACAGATTCAATTTTCAAGATTCACATGTTCATAGTACAATTGTTTTTGACATGATTCATGTTGATGTTTGGGGTCCTTGCAAAAAAGAGTCTATCACCAATACATCATACTTCCTTACCATAGTAGATGACTTTAGTAGAGGCACTTAGACATACTTACTCAAGCACAAAAGTCAAGTTCCAAATTCTTAGAAGTTTCATCCTCATGATACATACTCAATTTCAGAAAACTATCAAGGTTGTGAGAAGTGATAATGGTCTTGAATTCCTAAATTCGCAGTGTTCTAATTTCTTTGCCACATTAGGAATCATTCATCAAACCACGTCCCTATACTCCTCAGCTTTAATCAAACCACATGCCCCTCATCCACCATTAAATTCAAATCCCAAATGAGGTGTAGTATTCTAAAACTTCAAACTATTCTTTTCTTAAAGTTTTTGGGTGCTTAGCTTTTGCACACACTAAGAATGATAAGCTCAAGGGCTACCAAGTGCATCTTTCTTGGATACCTATGTGGACTGAAAGGATACAAATTATAAAGTTTGGAATCAGGAAACCCCAAGTGTTTTATAAGTAGAGATGTAGTGTTTAAGGAGGACTCTCAGCATCAGAAACAAGAAATGAGCAAGAAGGTGAATTAGATTCACATCACACTGAAGTTCAGGTGGAGCTACCAACAGAAAGCAAGAATGGAAATGAAGAGAGAAGGAAAGTTCCAGTGATTCAGATGATGACCATGATGATCATCAACCACCTGATCAGGATGAAGATGCTTAGGATCCAACCACCTAAAATCTAGCAAGAGATAGACAGAGAAGGAGGATAACTCCTCCAATTAGGTATGGCCAAGCAGACATTGTGGATTATGCTCTGTGTATTGCTCAGGATATTGAGTATGAGGAGCTTACTAACTACCAGGCTGCTATGAGGTCTAAAGACAGTGATAAATGGGCACAAGAAATGCAAGAAGAAATCATGTCATTAGAAAAGAATAACACCTGGGAGTTAGTGGATAAGCTTGAAGGTAAGAAACTAATTGGCTGCAAATGGATCTTTAAAAGGAAAATTGAGGTAGCAACCAAGGAGCAAATCAGATTTAATGCTAGGTTAGTGGCTAAAGGTTATACACAGAGGGAAGGAATATATTATAATGAAATATTCTCTCCTATTGTAAATCATGTGTCTATAAGAATATTATTGGCATTAGTAGCTCAAGAGAATATGGAGTTACATCAGTTAGATGTGAAGACTGTTTTTCTCCATGGGAATTTAAATGAAACTCTTTACATGAATCAACCAGAAAGATTCAAGAAACTAGGTGAAGAACATAAGGTTTGTTTACTAAGAAGATCTCTCTATGGATTGAAGCAAAGCCCCAAACAAAGGTACAAGAGATTTGACAGCTTCATGATGAACATTGGTTTGTAAAGGTGCAATTATGATAGTTGTGTATACTTGCAGAAGGAAAACAAGGTAGTGCACACTTATCTGCTGCTTTATGTTGATGACATGCTTATAACCAGTAAAAGCATGGAAATAATCAAAGCATTAAAGGAAAAGCTAAGGTCTCAGTTTGAGATGAAAGACCTTGGACATGCAAGGAGAATGCTGGGGATGGATATTAAAAGAAATAGAGAAAAAGGTTGGATTTTCCTTTATCATACAGATTACATCAAAAGGGTTGTGAACATATTTTTCATGCATGAATCTAAAGTTGTAACCACTCCTTTAGGAACACAATTTAAGGTCACATCAGAAGAAAAACCAAAGGATGAATCTAAAAGGAGGTACATGCTTAGTGTCCCTTACTCTAATGTTGTTGGGAGCATGATGTACTCCATGGTATGTAGTAGGTCAGACTTAGCCTATGCTATGAGCAGAGTTAGCAGGTTCATGGCTGATCCTGAGAAGTTACACTGGATGTTGTAAAGTGGATGCTAAGATATCTTCATAGGACTTCAGATTTGGGATTATTATTCCATAAGCAAACTAACTCTGATAATCCACTTGAGGGTTGTGTTGATGCAGATTTTGCAGGCAATCCAGATACCAGGAAGTCTAATACAGGTTATATCTTCAGATTATATGGGACAAAAATAAGTTGGAAGGCCATTCAACAGTCCACAGTAACATTGTCTACAATTGAGGCTGAGTTTGTAGCAATGGTAGAGGCAGTAAAAGAAGCTATATGGTTAAAAGAATTCTTAATGAGCTATATGTGAAACAGAAGAGAGTCTCAATCTACCGTGATAACCAAAGTGCATTACATTTGGTCAAGCATCAAACATTCCATGATAGATGTAAACATGAAGATATTAAACTGCACTTTGTAAGGAATTTAATTGAAAATGGTGTTATTGAGGCTAAGAAGATTGGTACTGCTGATAATCAAGCAGATATGCTAACTAAGGTTCTTCCAGGAACCAAGTTTGTATTTTGCATGGAGCTGGTTCAAGTTAAAAGCTGGACTGAAGTTCATCAAGCTTGAACAAAGGTGCAGAATGAAGGATCAAATGGTTTCACTCGTTAAGGTGGAGAATTGTTGACTGGCAACTCGAAAATAATTCACTTAGTTCAGAATCGGAATCGGATTGCTAGGAACCGGGTTACATCTGCATGAACGGGGCTCTGGAAGGAGGTAATTAACCATAAGTCTGAGGTAGTTAATTAGGGCTTTGGCAGCGCAGTTTCTAGCCGTTAGTTGGTTTTAGCAATTGATTGAGGGTTTCATCTCAGTATATATAGGTGTATATCTAGTGAGAGTTGACTATGAAAATACATTGTAATTTGTGAGTTGTGTGAATTAGGGTTCTTCGAGTGATAGGAAACCCTAGTTTTTGGGGAAACTTTCTTGTAAGCTGAATTCAGCAACATTTCCATAGTGCATTGAGTTCGATCTTTCTACGATGGATGTAGGTCGATGTGGCAAGCCGAACCACCGTAAATCTTGAGTGTGTGAGTGTGTGATCGTTTTTCATTCTTCAGTTTGCGATTGAGTAGTTGTAGTTTAAGGTTTGCTGCAAGTCTATTGTCTATCAAGCATTGTCTATCAATCATGAGGTGATTGTTCTACATGGGTGGGTGTGAATAGGGGGTTTGATGTAATTAAAACAATGGAAGTATGCAAACATATATAGTGAAAAGGTAGAGTTAATTTTATGTTTTCACACTCGAAAAATGGTTAAAAAGAAAGAAAATTCGCACATAAGGCGTGTGCACAACACTTCTATCAATTCTAACAATTTTAGGGATTACGCGCCAATTTCTTGGTAACACGTATAATTCCTGGTATTTTGAGCGACATCGATTTTCCTAATCACAACAGAAGGGTTTGACACAATTTACTCGTCAGCTGAGAGAGAAGAAATTTGGTTTCACCTTACCTTAGATTGTACAAGTCAATTTTATTCGATTTTGGTTAATCATAATTTTTAATTAACCAAAAAATTCAAAATAACTGTCAAAGTCGTCTTCAAGTAATCAATACACGTAGAAGGCGAAATATTTACACACAGAAACTCCAAAAAATAGAATTCAAAATATAGTTACACATTTATTTACTCCAGCAAAAATTGCACAATACTTTTACAACATTAACTCTACATTTTTTCTATAAACAACTCTTATGTATATATGAAGCACACACGAAGAAGCAGTAGTGAGATTTAAGCCATATAGACGAACCTCGAGAGAACATTAAGATGGTGAACAACCAAAATTGAACTTGTGAATCTTCATTTTGCCATTCAAAGCAAGTGCGAGCAAATCGTACTCTTCCACGTACCAGAGTTCAGAAACAGTCGCCTGCCATATTCAAGACGAGGCACAACATCAATATGGTATGTTCTTTGTGGTACTCAGATATATTTTATCGAGCATGTAACATCCATTTTAACTTGCATAGAATATCGAGCTGTCTTTCGATTCATATGGTAGGGGAGATGGTGTTTCTTAATCTACGATAATACACAAGGTGGCAAATTAGTACCAACAACCCAATACTTTGGTGGAATCCTGAAAGTCACGTGATGGATTATGTCAGTTTTCGAAAATTAATTTGTCTGTGCATTGCATAAAAGTGAGAGTTGGTGCTAAATTACCATCTCGTTTAAGGTGGACCAAACATGCCACTACTCTTAGTTACAAGACCAGTTTGGCAGTTTCCCATATGGTATACTCTATATAGTGTAATCCACTCGATATAACATATGTTGACGAGTACCAAGTGATCATCCTATGAACTAAAATCTGCAAGCTACAAAAGTGTCTAGAATATTTTCACATTAGGAAGTGAATTAAAACCAGAGAATTCACTTACAGAAAGATGGAAAATTTTCGTCCCAATGAAAATTAAGAGAAGTCTTGGTCCTTAACACTAATGCTTATGTTTTGAGGCATTCCTTGAGAATTAGAACTATAAAAATAAGGACAGAAAAATTCGAGAAAGCAAAACAAATTTGTGGGTTCAAAATCATACCAGAAGAAAGGATCTGAATATTGAACAGATGAATCTTAAAACCTAGACTTTTTCATATTAGCATAATCGAAGAAAATAAGAGGATCGAAACGTTGTCGAACAGATTTCAACTAAATTTTCAAATTAAATACGATGTTGAATCACAAAAGGGATGACTTACCTTCAGTCCAACAATCTGCTTATTTAGTTTGTTTACTAGATCGTGCAAGATTTGGAGTGCTGACATTTTATTTTCCTCCTGTATGCAAGAAAGCGACAAAAGGCATGAAGACTACGTATAAAGATTTAAAGAGTGTATGATCAGATATAAAAATTTTGCGGAACGATTCTGAATTTAATCACCAAATTATTATGAGTTGCTTTCATATTTCATGCCTTCAGGCTTTGTGCCCATTGTTTCTGTACTCCCACAACTTCCATATTGCTCAACTTTGCGAAAAATGGAAGATAACAACCACTAACTACATCGATTGTTGTATGTGGGATCTACTGAGAAAATCATCCAGAAAGAATCTCCAAAGTGGGCCCATACCTTAGACAACTGTTTAGGGGGACCGAGAAGCCTTGCAAAAGAGGTATGAAGCATTGCCTCGTTGTACTGCGAAAAAATTCAAAGATCATTAGAAAATTCTATTGTTCTTGAAAAGGTGTAGAAATAAAATTCAAGGCTATCAACGAGTTGACAAGAAGGAATTTAGGAGACTAGCTTGATCGACAAAAATTTCTGTAAACAATTCTATATGATTACTTATGGGTAATTAAAATTGAATTGATCAGAATTAGATTGATACTTAAAAACAGTGCACAAAAACACATACAAGAGGCATGAAGGTGCATGTGTATATCATGTCATGGGAGAAATGGAAAAAAAACTCCAAATAGAGAATAAACCAGCCAAAGGTGTTCCAATTAAAGGAAAATTTTCTGGAAGTATCCGATTTTTGAACTTTTCTAATACTAAAAACACAGGATTCTAGAGCTCAATAAGAAAATTCAGAACAAAAAACTTTAAGAGCTGTAAAAGAACGGATCCTAGAAACCATTTTTCTCTTCTATTATCATTTTCTAGCTTCACATTGCTTAAAGTTGGGCAAGTCAGTTGTTTGAAATAAAAGACACCTTTGAGTTTTTAACAAGACAAGAATATAGATAACATAAAAAAAAGATCCTTACAAGCTGTTTTTGAGGAGCACGTGGAAGAGCAGTTTTTAATTTAGCACGAATCGTTACTGGATCTGTACCAGAGACCACCTGAGACAGTAAGATGTTGCATATAATGGTGAAATTAAGCCATCGCTAGACAGGAAATTGCGAGATTAATGGAAGTTTTTGAAAAGATATTGACGGAGTACCTGCCAACAACCTAGTAATACGCCTGTTGAGGTCAATACCACCCGATCTAGGACAATGTGTAACGGGCAGATGGACTCTGAAACAGCTTTTACAGCACTAACCTCAGCTTCAATCTGGAAATCCGGAGGTTTCTGGATGAAATGAGATACCATACAAGACGAGGGAGAACATACAAATTAGAGTGAAAAATATTGTTACCTCTGATTGTGTGGCTGGAACAGGAGCTATGTGATGTGAAGCATGGAACATGCTAAAGTGGTATATACTTGAGTTCTGAAACCAAATTGCTAACCAAAAACCTTATCAATATCCTCATAATACACACACTAGATCAATGTGTGCATGTGCCACTATAAGTTAAAAATAAAACAATATACATTAATCAATAAAATAAACAATAGCAGATATGGGTAATTGAGGAAAAACATTTTTATTTTCCGTACATACTTTAAAGGATTAAGGGATTTCATTCCTACCCTTGATGACTCGAACTTGATAAATTGAAAGAGGGTTGTTTCTATTTTAAAGGATCGAGGGATTTAACTTACTTTATTTAGCAACTTAAACATGTTTTTGAATGTTAACTTCACAAACATGTTCGCTAACTGTTTATGAAGAAAATGTTGAACATAACATGACAATTGAAAAAAAATAATGAAATAAATAAATCAAGAAAATTATAAATTTATATACCAATGAGTTATATTAGAAGACACTGAAACTAAATAAATATATTTTTCATATTGACTAAAAAGTAGATAAAAATATAACTAATAAATAATGAATGAATAATAAACAACATTACTCAAACACTAAATGCACATGTTAGCTAACATATTTCTTGTTCATTTATGTTCATTAAGACAAATAAACAAATACTAAGAGCTCAATCACGAGTAGTTCGCTGAACACTATTTATTTACAGCCTATGGAAATCCACATAGAATCAATTTTTTTTGTATCTTCTAATTAAAAAGTTCAGAATGCCAAGAAACTAAAGTGAAATTGTTCAAGGTACCAACATCATATATTCATGTCAAGTAGTACAGCTGAAAGTAACTTTCTTACCTTCGCCAAGGTATGGCAAGAAAAGGTTCTTCACAGCATCCCTGCACGTATGACAAGCAAACAATAAACCAATCAGTTATACAATGGGAAAGAGGCCACAAAGTAGCACCATGATGGACAATACGGTGCACATTAAGTAACATTTGTTTTATTACATTTTAAAATGAAGACCATCATTGCTCCCTTCGGCCAAAAACGAGTTCTTGTTTCTAAAACATTTTTGTACACAAAAAAAGAAGCATATTTTTACCCCCACTTTCTATCTTATGCATTCATTATTAATATTATTCAATGCATCTGCACACTATCTAAATATTATTATTCTGCTACCCTTATTTTTGTTCAAGTGAAGATCCATTTTATTGTCTATATAACTCATGCATTAAGAAGTCTAGTGCATTTATTTCCAGTTTGCAATAAGGATTTCTTGATTAGCTTTATAGAACATAGCAATTGCTAACAATATGAAAAGCTTAGGTATAACAACTCACGATATTGGAACAGAGAACTGAGTACTTAAATGCAACACATTTGCTCGTACAGCAGGATTAGCAGCCTACATAAAAGGAATCATTTTGTCAGGTACTGGAAAACTGTTCGAAAAATTCCAGCAAGTAGTCTGTTGTAATATTTACCCTAAGCACAGGCATTACAGTTCCATCCTTTAGAGTAAAAAGATCCGACAGTGATAAAGACTGAGAAGTTTCTCCTTGATTAAGAAACGAAGCTCCATTCTCATCTAAATCTTTTGCCATGTTTGCATAAAGTATTGATCTTTGCTCAGCATAATTAATAGAAGAACCTACTGCAAATCAAAATTCTAATTATATTATTAACATACAAATTCACAAGGATTGTCATTCATCTGAAGCAAAATTATAAAACAAAGGAAAGACGGAAATGTGATGACAATAGCAAATCCTACATGTAAGATTTCACTTCCTCACTGTAAAATTATAATGTATTTTTACCAATATATAACCATTTTACAGGATTTTATCAAACCAATCAACTTTGTGAGACACAAATAAGGAACTACAAGACACTCTTAACTATGGTTGCATTTCCTGGCATGGAATATGCACGTCAGAATCGAAGTGATTTTAATTAAAAGCATACAATAATATGATTTGTGAATTCTAATTCTAAGACATCATTTCCATGTTTCCACATGGTTGTAATACTTAATGAGAATACCAAAAAAAAATGAATAACCATATAGCATCAACACAGAAGAACATGCCCAGTTTTTAATGAAATTGCATCAATCTTATTGCATCAATCTTGGACGGCCATCCAATTCAGGTGAGGCCATCAAAGTTATATAATAAGCTCTATTTGTTTGCTTTTGAGTAGGAAACAATGGAATAGAAACTGATCATCATTAGCAAGTGATAAATGGTTAAGATTAACCATAACAGAACACAGCTGAATTCATTCAAGTCTCATTCCTATCTGTTCCAACGAAAGCTTGCACATATCGAAGCCTATTAACTAAAAACCCGACTCAACCTCACTTTCAAATAGAGTTATCATTAACATCCACGTCTTTGTACCAAAAACATCTCAACAACAGCTCGAAATAATTCAGGTTTTCCTCTTTATCATATAGAAGCAATACAAGCCCAGATTTTACCAAGAAAGAACAGAGCTGCTGCAGATCAATCACAATCACAAACCCAGTTAAACCAAGCATTAATTCACTACCATTCTCCAAACCCTCATCATGCAGAGAAGATAAAAAAATAAAAATTGTCATAATATAAATAATGCTTTTTACCAATTCAAGAAACACCATAGATTCCATAGTTGATTCAAGCTCACTCAACAATAGAATATTGCATTAATTAATGAAAGATCATAACAACTAAAAGATCAAAATACTAAACAATAACAGCAACAAAAAATATTACCTGAAATAGTGGGTTGATTGGAATCAGTATGGTGATGGGAAGAAGAATTTAGCAGAGCCATGTGGAAGAAAAAGAAGAAAGTAACAAGGCAGATCAACCAGATAGCAATAATCTTGAGAGATTCAGTACACCACTTGTTGATTATCCCTTTTTTACCTATCATATTTCAAAGGGATTAATAAAATCGTGAATCTTGAATCTATTTACTCATATTTAATCATCTGGGCCTTCAAATTTCTCTACTCCAAACACGAGTGTTTGGGTTTCTTGCGTGAATTTAACCCTGAGAATACATTCATTGACAACCCAACCCATGCCATGGGTTGTCCAAAATTTCACAAAAAACAAAAACAGAAATTAATTAAAATTTCAGCTTCAACTTGTGGAATGGGTGATTGCCCAACCCATCCCACAATCTATCTTCAACCCACTTATTCAATTAAAGTGTGATAAATTTCATGCTCTAATTGATTCTAGTTTTTTTTTTGTTATAAAATATAGATTCTTGATAAATGATATTTATTTAATTTTATTTTATTTTTTAAAAATAACCAAAATTCCTATCTTTTTTTATATATAAATAGAATGTAATATTGACATGTTTTGAATCACAATCAAAAAATATTTATTTTCTCTCAATCTAAAATTCTATCTTTTTACATTTTGAGGTTCACTCTTTTCTCATATTATTTCCATAATCTCTTTCTTATCATGGATTCAAACAATCCTAATTATTACCCAATCTCCCAAAATTTTCATTTTTTGTATTCCCATTATTGTAATTTTTATATAATAATGTAATTTTAATTTAATTATTGTGTTAGTATATTATTTTTCATGTATTATCGAAACAAATTTTCTTACTATAATTGCGGAATTAAAATACAATTATTATATTTTTGAATATAATTAAAAATTTCTCAAAATAGTATATAATTTCATATTAATTATTGTAGTGTATATATAGATAAGAGAAAAATTAATATTTTATTAAGAAGTTAGGTCGGGTTGGGTTGTTGATAAAGTATGTAAAAATTGAAATTGGATTGGGTTGTAGATTGTATATGTGGATGAGAGAGAAATGAATATTTTATTAAGAGGTTGAGCTATGGTTGGTTGTGAATTAATATAGTCTGAATTAAGCTTCACCACATCATCGTGATTTTCAAAGTAAATTAAGCAGATGACGCAAAAAAGGTGTGAAGCATCTTAGCGATTAGTACAAAGAAATTGTTTTATATTTCTTTAATTTTCTTTTTTAGGCTCAACTTTTTCTAACATTTACTTTTTACCTGTATAAAAACTTATATAAGACAGTTGGATCTCTTTTACTCATTCACCAAATCGTGTTCATAAATTTATTTATGAATTGTTGATTATGAATTGTCGAACTGAACCATCGCAAAATGACTCACTACTTTAGTACTTTTACAAAGGGTGAGGATATTGACACCTTCTCTTTTATAAATGCACCCTCCCCTCTAAATACACCCCTTTATTACCCACCATACCCATGTATTCAGAAAATGTTGAAATGAATTTTTCTGTTTATCACGTGCTTATGATTTTGATTATTTCAAAATAAAAATGGTAAACTAAGACAGTAAATGTTCACAAATACTCATATGCAATCGTCTCACATAAGATGGCACTCGCGCACGGTCGACTGTGTCCCAGGACACGATCGTGCGCGAGTATAGTGTATAAGTATATTTTTTTCAATAATAAGTATGTGATTTTTCACTATAAGTATGTGATTTTTTTTCTCGCCCACGACCGTGCCCTGGGACAGACCGTGCCTCGCCTGAGCAATCTGTGGCGCACGGTCAGGTCTCAAGGCACGGTCGAGATAAGTATGTGATTTTTGTTTATAAGTATATCTTTTAGTGCTATAAGTATGTGTTTCGGCGTACGGTCGACCGTATCCTGGGACACGACCGTATCCCAACACACGACCGTGCGCCAGTGTCGTCGCACATGAGACGGTCTCACAGGAGTCCAGCTCGTAAATGTTTATAGGAGAAAAGGATGGGGCAGACTATATACACTCCATAATTTACTTAACAAACTTCATTTTTTAATGACAAAATATTTTGTGCAACTGGTGCATGGATCTAGGATCCATGCACACGTGCCCCATCGTGCTCTCACACGCCTCCATGCGCCTGGTGGGTGCGCTCAAACACACCAAAATTTGCTCTAGGCAGTCATATCTTCATGTTATGTTAGGGTTACCTTCATGTTATATAGTGTGAGGGTAACACTAACATCACATAAAGGTAACTCTAACATAACATGAGGGTCACTCTAACATAACATGAAAGTATGATTAATGTTGTTTTTTACCTTCATGTTATGTCAATGTTACTTTCATGTTATGTTAGTGTTACCTTCATGTTATATTAGTGTTACTTTCGTGTTATTTTAGTTCAATGGTTTTAAACTAAGGGTATGAAATTTGGAGATGGGGTCACACTAACATAATGCGAAGGTAACTCTAACATAACACGAAAGTAACACTAACATAACATGAAGATAACAACCAAAACACACGAAAAAAGTAAAAAGACTTGGGCTAGCCGGGCCAGCCCAGCCCGTGGGTGGCTCGCACGAGGGCCCAGTAGCAGGGATTTCAGATCCATGCAACTGGTGCATAGAAGAGTAACTTTAGATAAAGGTATAAAATTACACTTTAAAGGTGTGTTAAGTAAGTTGTGGGGTGTGTATAGTCCCACCCAATAAATAAGGGGAAAAATCAAGGAAAAGAATACAGATCTCAGGTGTGAGAAAATAAACATCAAACGTGGAAACCAAATCATCCCTTGTTGGCTGCTGCAATACTTGAATTCTCAAGAAGAGATCGAGAGACTTGGTTGCAGTACCTGAATTCAGCTGAACATGATGGAAGGAAGGGGTGAGAGAGTGAAAGGTGATGGATAGAGGGAGTGTCGATTTTATATAAAAGGGTATTTTAGTCATTGTTTTAAGGGCATTTTTGTCTAGAAATTAGAGAGGTGTAAATAAATAAATAAATAAAAAGGGCTGTTGATAATAACACTACCCAATTATAAATTTAGCACAAAAACTTGCGTGAAATGATCTCACGGAGTGTTTTATGAGATAAATCTTTTTAGCTCATGAATCAAATCAATTTTTACTAATTTATATGTGAATTGTGGGTTGCGGGTTGTACGGTCTCACACAAGATTTACTCTAAAAGTAAAATTGAATTGCAAAAAAGTAATTATTTTAAAAGTTACTTTAAGACTATATTTATTGGCAACTCATTCCATGGGTTGCCTGAATAAGACAAAAAATTTTAAAAAAAAAAAAGATAAATGAAAATAATTGGATCAACCGGTTGGAGCCTGAAGTGGTGGAACAACCCACAAAACAACTCACATCCATATCCACTGTTGTGACAAGTGCCCTATTGTAATTGATTGTGATAAACTTTTATGGATATAATTTAAATTCTTGATAAATTATATTTATTTTATTTTTTAAAAATAACCAAAATTCATATCTTTTTTTAATCTATAAATAGAGTGTAATATTGACATATTTTGAATTACAATCAAAAACTCTCTATTTTCTCTCAATCTAAAATTCTATCTTTTTTTTACATTTTGAGATTCACTATTTTCTCACATAATTTCTATAATTTCTTTCTTATTATGGATTCAAACAATCCTAATTTTTACCCAACCTCCCAATTTTTTTTCTAATTTTGATGATTTTATTAATCTTGGAGATTACCAAAACTCTCAATATCATCAAAACTCTCAATTTTCTCCAAATCTCAATTTTAATTTAGTTATTGTGTTAGTATGTTATTTTTAGTGTGTTTTCGAAACAAAATTTATTACTATAATTGTGGAATTAAAATACAATTATTATATTTTTGAATATAATTAAAAAAACTCTCAAAATAATATATAATTTCTTATTAATTATCGTAGTGTATATATAGATGAGAGAGAAATGAATATTTTATTAAAAAATTAGGTTGGGTTGTAAATTGTATATGTGGATGAAAGAGAAATAAATATTTTATTAATATGTTGGGTTGTGATAGGTTGTTGATAAATATAGTCTAAACTTTATTCATATGTTTTCTCGAATGGACAATAAATTAATCTTTAAAATTGATAATCAATTATAAAAAAAACATTTAAAATGAATTGGAGAATTGTAGGAATATTTAAATGATCATATTATCTGATATCCGATAATTATGCATATAATTATTATCTTTGATTTTATTAGTAGCTTTCCTTATGTTAGGAAATCAGTTTGCTCATTATCCAATATTCTCTCCAATGTAATCTTTATATATAGACTAGGGGGTGTTTGGCTAAGCTTATTTTTAGAGCTTATAAGCTATCATATCTTATAAGATGTTTTTAGAGCTTATAAGATGTTTAATTTTAGTTTAATATAAGTTGTTGAAGTGTTTGGGTAAATAAGATAGTGGAGCTTATAAGTTTTTAGTAAGGGCATTTGTGTAATTTCAATGATTAAATTGGAAGATGTTTTGAAAAATAAACTCTTATTTTAGAAATAAGTTGAGATTTCCCAACTTTTCAAAAAATACCTTATAAGCTCCTTACATCTTATAAGCTCATAAAATAAGATCTTATTTTTAAAAGTTAGCCAAACACCTTATAAACACTTAACATCTTATAAGCTCCACCTTATAAACACTTAACATCTTATAAGCTCCTTAAAAGAGCTTATAAGATGTTAAGTGTTTATAAGGTGTTTGATTAAGGGGGTGTTTGGCTAAGCTTATTTTTAGAGATTATAAACTATCATATCTTATAAGATGTTTTTGGAGCTTATAAGATGTTTAATTTAAGTTTAATATAAGTTGTTGAAGTGTTTGGGTAAATAAGATGGTGGAGCTTATAAGTTGTTAGTAATGACATTTATGTAATTTCAATGATTAAATTTGAAGGTGTTTTGAAAAATAAGCTCTTATTTTAGAAATAAGTTGGGATTTCCCAACTTTTCAAAAAATAGCTTATAAGCTCCTTACATCTTATAAGCTCATAAAATAAGACCTTATTTTTAAAAGTTAGTCAAACATTTTGAGGAGCTTATAAGCACTTAACATCTTATAAGCTCTTTTAAGGAGCTTATAAGCTTAGCCAAACACCCTCTAAATGAATTAATCATTCTCAAGGCAAATATTATCCTTCTATCATGGTATCAGCCTAATTGATCCTCCCTTTAATTCTAGCCGCCGGTGCAACTCTCTCCTCTCTCTGTTGCTAAGCTTCTGGTCATGGCACAATATGCCGACTCTCTTCCTTTTTCTACTCTCATTCATATGATCACCATTAAACTTACATCCACTAATTATCTGCTATGGAAAAATCAAATCGTCCCAATTCTCACTTGCCAAAACCTGTTTGGTTATATTGATGGGACGAAACCAGTCCTTCCCAAGACTGCTGTCAACACCGCCGGTGCTCAAGTCCCGAATCGGGCCTACGAAACCTGGCATACCCAAGATCAGCGGCTTCTCAGCCTCCTTTTCTCATCACTTACCGAAGAATCCATGGCAGAAGTCATTGGTTGTTCCACGTCTCGGGCCGTATGGCATGCTCTTGAAGCAACTTTTAGTCACAGTTCAAAGTCTCATGAACTTCGGCTTAAGGACGATCTCCAACTCATGAAGAAAGGAAATCGTTCGGTTTCTGAATACGGATGTCAATTCAAGTCTCTTTGTGATCAACTTGCAGCCATTGGTCGTCCCGTTGAGGACACAGATAAAGCCCACTGGTTCTTTCGTGGGCTCGATTCCTCCTTCTCCAGCTTCTTCACCGCGCAGATGGCCCTCACTCCTCTGCCTACATTTCGAGATCTTCTCTCCAAGGCCAAAAGCTTCTCCCTGTTTCAAAACTCTTGATTCCTCTGGTTCGTTGTCCGTTGCTTTTTACAGTCAACATCAATCCTCCATTCAATCCTCTCGCCAGTCTGCTTCTCATTCTTTTTGGGGCCATGGTAATGGCGGTAATTCTCGCAGTACCGGTGGAAATCAACCTTCGCGAGCAGTGGCGGATCCAGGATTTGGACGATGGGGGTACGAACAAATAAATAAATATATAACAAAGAAACATTATACAAAAAAGTTGTTCGACTAAAATATGCAAATACATGTTACAAACCATTCAACTAAAAATTATAATTACAAACTACAATTTTATCCTTCGAGTCTTCATTTTTTGGAAGCGAACCACCATATTATCATCAGAAATTTGTAAGAACACATCTTTCTCAATGAAAGTGACCAAATAATCATTCAATAATTGATCACCCATACTATTTCGCAATTTATTTTTGACATATGTCATTCCTGAAAACACCTTTTTCACACCTGCAGTAGCAATTGGGAGAATCAACACCAATTGGATAAGCAAATACACTAACTGATAAGTGATATGCTTGTTTGTCTCTACTAGCTTCTTCGAAAGAGCACCAAGATCAAGATTGTTTTTTCATATCTCGAAACCTATCATCCTTTTGCATACCTTCAATGAAAATGTCGAGATTGCTTTTAAAAGTCATCAAATCAATACTTGAAAACTCGGATGGATAAAATGTGGCAAGTTTGAGTATTTGTTTCTTTGTCAAAAGAAGAGAAACAATCTTTGGGATTTAAACAAGACATGCATGTAAGAAACTCCATATTCACCTCATCAAACCGATCATTGAGTTCATTAAGTTGCAAATCAATCACTCCTAGGAAAATTTGAACCCGAAATGTTGAAGGTTTGTCTCTTGTTGAACGAAACGTCTCGATCTTCCTCGTGGCATATAAGGAGCATCCATATTGGGAACAACAATATCATGCTTAGTGCAAAATAAAGTGGTCTTACTCAAGAGAGTTTCCCATCCACAATCCCTTGTTTTTTACAATAAACATTTGGTTAGAGAGACAAGAGACATGACATTAACAATATCTTGATCTCTTCTTTGCAAAGCAAGACATAAGTCATTAGTATAGCCAAAAATAGTTAACATTAAGTGGGTCATTAAACCAAAATCGAATGACTCCAATGAGTATAAAATGGTTTGAGTTTTTACCTTATCTTCCGAACATGGAGCATTCTCCCCAATCATCACAAGTACCTCAACAATTGTAGGAAATAAATGGATCACATTCAAAAGAATTTTATAATGAGACCCCCAACGAGTATCCCCCGGCCTTTTCAAACCAACCTCTTGATTCAAACCCGATCCACTCTCAAGTTCACCAATTTCCAATGCTTCAACGATTTTTTGAGCTTGAACCATTCGAATCATTTCTCTTCACTTACAAGAAACTCCAATCACATTCAACAAGTTCGCAAGTGTTTCAAAAACCCAACCACAATCGTTGTTTTTTTTAGCAACCGCAACAAATGTTAATTGAAGTTGATGAGCAAAACAATGAACATAATAGGCACATGGAGTATCCTTCATAATCAAAGTTTTAAGACCATTTATCTCCCCCTTCATGTTGCTAGCTCCATCATATCCTTGACCACGAATGTTAGAAGGACTTAATGAATGCTCTACAAGCAAAGATGTTATTGCATTTTTAAGTGACAAAGCAGTAGTATCACCAACATGTACAAGTCCAAGAAAACGCTCCACAATCATTCCTGTTTTACCATCAATATAACGCAACAAAAGAGCTAATTGTTCCTTTTGAGACACATCACTGGACTCATCAGCCAATATACCAAAGTAGTCATCCCCAAGCTCTTCTATACTATGCTTAGTTGTTTCTTTTGCACAACAATTAATGAGATCTTTTTGAATTGTGGGAGATGTCATTTAATTATTGCGTGGAGCATTTTCCCTACTGACTTTTTTAACATCTTCATTATGTTCTGCAAGCCATGTCAAAAGCTTAAGAAAATTTCCCCTATTACTTGATTCTCCACTTTCATCATGTCCACGACATGCCAACTCTTGCCGCAAAAGAAACCTCAAACAACTAAGTGAAGCTTTCAATCGAATTTCATACTCAATTTGAATCATATCACTTGCATTATCAAAAGCATACACAATAGAATTCTTCTTTGAATCTCTTAAATTCACATACTTTTGATAAGCAAGATTATGAGCACTTTTAATTCCACCAACATGCTTCTCAAGTCTATTTAATTTATTCCATGATCTAAATCCTCCATTAACAAATGCATCTCCCCCAAAATTAAAATCAATCTCATTCTTGAACAAGTAACAAACGAAACAAAATGTAGCATCTTTCTCAATACTATATTCAAGCCAATCATATTTTTTGAACCAAGAGACACTAAATCGACGCGTACCTCCAAGTTCTCTTTGAGGAAAGACATGAGCTTTTGGTTGGCAAGGTCCTTTAAGAATATATGCCCTTCTTACCGCATTTCGTTGTTTTGGAGGATAATCCATTATACTTATTCTTTTGCCCGGATCATTAGGAAGAAGTTCAACATCATACAAAATTCCTCCTCGGATGATGCTACACCCGATTCCATTTTGGTATCTTGAGTTTTTGGTGAATTAAATGATTGAGATAATAAAGACTCACTAGGAGGTGATTCATTTTCTATTGGTGAAGAACAAGAAGTTGCTTGAAATTTCACTTTCTTGAACATAAATTGTCGAAGATCGGGTTGTTTCTCCATTCCCTTTGTTTTGTTCTTCATTCCTAATTAAATTAATAGTAAATCATAAGACTACAATACATGAAATATATAACTCAATTTTATAAGAAATTAACTATAATATCAACCCACATCATGTACTCATTGAAATCAAAACACAAATATCATAAAATCAATACATTTCATACACATTTATGAAAATGCATAAACCCTAATTTATAAACAAATAAAATTACATTAACCAACTAATAGTAGTCATCAAATGAATATGAATATGATATTGAAACCTTAATAAGTATAAATATATATAATATAAAAGAGAAGGAATATTTTTTTTTACCTAAGATTGGATTTAGGGCAGTAGAGAGGTTCAAGAGAGTGAGAATTGGGAAATGAAGAAGTAAGGCAGGGGCTTATTTGAAATGTGGGAAAGGTTGCAAGTAGATATATTTATAATGGCAATATTGTAATTAGGTAATTTAGTTAGGGATAAAATAGTAATATATAATAAAAAAAAATTTCATGGGGGTGCACTTGCACCCCCTTGATCCTCTATGCCTCCGCCACTGTTCACGAGGGCGTGATCGTGGCAACAACCGTCGTCAACCACGCTGTCAAATATGTCGTTATGAAGGACATTATGCTGATTCTTGCCCTGAACGTTATGCACAACGACCTCCACCATCGGCTGCTAATTTGGCTGAAGCTTTCACGGCCGGTTACTCTTTATCTTAGCCTGACACATCGGATTGGTTTCTTGACACAGGTGATTCGACACATATGACTCTAGCCTCCACCTCTCTGGATAATTCTCAGCCCTACTCCGGCTATGGATCGGGATGTTGTCGGTAATGGTGCAAATCTCCCTATCTCTCGTATTGATAACTCTTGCATTTTGGACTCTTTTCAATTATTGGACGTATTGGTTGTGCCAAACCTTACTAAAAATTTGCTCTCTATTAGTAAGCTCACGTCTGATTTCCCGGTTGATGTCCTATTTACTAATACCTCATTTACTATTCAGAACCGTCACACCAAATAAGTCTTGGCAAGAGGTTGTCGTGAGCAAGGACTTTATGTTTTGGAGCATGCTCGTCCTGTGTTACTTGCTAATTTAAAGAAACACTCTTTACATGCTTCTTTTGAATTATGGCACTCTAGACTAGACCATGTTTCGCCTGATTCTATTTCATTGTTAAATAAGTTGGGACATTTATCAGTTACTTATGTTTTACCGAAACCTTCTTTATGTGCTTTTTGTCAATTGGCCAAAAGTACTCATTTGTCCATATACATTAAATGACAAACTAGCATCGCATGTTTTGGAGCTTATTCATTGTGATTTGTGGGGTCTTGCTCCAATTTGTTCTTCAAATTTTTGTCGATGAATTCACTCGTTTCACATGGATGTATCCTCTTGCTCACAAATCTGATTTTTTCATCAAATTACGTCACTTTGTTGCTTTGGTGGAAAATCAATTCAATTCATCTATAAAGAAATTCAAAAGTGATGGTGGCACATAATTTACAAATAAACAGGTTCAGGACTTCTTTCGTACTAAGGGAATTCATCATCTTTTTTCATGTCCTTACACGCCCTCTCAAAACGGGTGCGCCGAACAAAAGCATAGCCATATTACTGAGACTGGTTTGGCTATGATGTTTCATGCTTATCTGTTATCTTCCATGTGGGTTGAAGCTTTTAGTGCTGTTGTATATACAATCAACCATCTGCCCTCATCCATATTGAAAGGTCTATCTCCATTTCAGGCTTTATTTGGTGTTCCACCGAACTATGGAAATTTTCATCCTTTAGGGTGCCATGTTTATCCGTGTCTCCGAGATTATGCAACAAATAAATTCTTTGTTCGTAGTCGTCCATGTATCTTTGTTGGCTATTACTCGAATCACAAGGGATTTCAATGTCTCGACCCTGCCAGCTCTCGAGTTTATATCACTCGACATGCCAAGTTCGACGAGCTTGTTTTCCCCTTCGTCGGTCACTCTCCGGCATCTCAGATTTCCCAGCTTGATGTTTCCTATTTTCTTGAGCAATCTCGCCTCTCTAATGCAGCGTCGGATCAGCTTCTGTCCACTGCTCCATCCATTTCACCGGCTGCTCACTGTCGTATCTGTCCTCCCGCCGGGAATGATCCTTCCCCAGTCGTGCCTCCCGTTCCACAACCGGAAGAGCCCCCTGAGCTGCCTGACCAAACTTCTCCGCCGGCAGATCCTCATATCACTCAGCCTTCTGGTCACCCCATGACTTCAAGGTCGAACGCCGGTATCTACAAACCCCGTTATATTACAGATTATGCATCCACATCTGTCCATCAAGCTCTTCTTGCAAGTTCTGAACCACGCGGGTATAATTCCACCGTGAAACACCCTTACTGGGTCACAGCGATGGACGAGGAAATGCGTGCCCTTCGTACAAATCTCATATGAGACCTTGTTTCTCATCCTCCAAGCGTTAACATTGTCAGTTCGAAGTGGGTTTTTCGTACCAAATATTTGTCTGATGGAACTCTTGATCGTCACAAAGCCCGTTTAGTTGCCCAGGGTTTTACTCAAATTCCTGGATTCGACTTCTCTCATACATTCAGCCCAGTTGTCAAAGCAGCCACCGTCCGAGTTGTTCTGGCCCTCGCCTTCCATCGTAATTGGTGTTTGCACCAATTGGACGTCAAAAACACATTCTTGCATGGCGTTCTTTCTAAACCAGTCTATATGGAGCAACCTTCCGGCTATGTCAATCCACATCATCCCAATCATGTCTGCCGTCTAAAAAAGGCCTTCTATGGTTTGAAACAAGCGCCTCGGGCCTGGTTTCAACGACTTAGTAATTTTCTTCTAAGCTTAGGATTTTCTTCGAGCCGAGCCGATACATCTCTTTTTATCTACACTCGTGGTTCTTCACTACTTTATCTTCTCTTTTACGTCGATGACATCATATTAACTGGTAATGATCCCATCTTCATCTCTAGTTTCATCTCTCGTCTCAAATCTGAGTTCGCAATTAAAGACCTCGGCCGCTTGAGTTATTTTTTGGGACTTGAAGTAGAACACACTACTACGGGCCTTTTCTTATGCCAAGCGAAGTTTACGAAGGACATTCTTCTTCGAGCCGAGCTTCTGGACTCTAAGCCTGTTTCTACTCCTTTGGCAGCCGGCCAAGTCCTCACAAGCGTTGGCTCTCCTTACTCCGACGTCACATATTATCGATATCTCATCGGTGCTCTACAATATTTAACGATCACCCGGCTGAACCTTTCATTTGCTGTTAATTTAGTAAGTCAATTCTTATAATCACTCACAGAGGAGCACTTTCAAGCATTTAAACGAATCCTACGCTATGTTAAAGGCACAATCACTTATGGGTTATCCTTTTCTCACGGTTCTTCCTGCGACTTGGTGGCATATTCAGATGCCGATTGGGCTAGGTGTCTAGAAACCCGCCGATCTACCTATGGCTACTCAATCTTGATCTCTTGGAGTGCTAAAAAGCAACCAACTGTAGCTCGGTCCAGTTGTGAATCCGAATATCGAGCACTGGCCCATACCGCAGCCTAAGTCCTCTGGCTTACCTCACTTCTTCATGAGCTTCGCACCCCTCTCTCTACACCTCCATGACTCTTTTGTGATAATAATAGCGCTATATTCCTCAGTCAGAATCCGGTAGCACACAAACATGCGAAACACATTGATATCGATTTTCATTTTGTTCGTGAACTTATGCTGGCAGGGAAGCTTCTCACTCAATTTGTTGCTTCCCATCTACAAATCGCTGACATCTTCACAAAGATCCTCGCACGCCTGTTGTTTGATTTTTCCGGTCCAAGCTTCGTGTCGTTCCAAGTCCGACGTCTTGCTTGAGGGGGTGATAGCCGATAATTATGCATATAATTATTATCTTTGATTTTATTAGTAGCTTTCCTTAGTTAGGAAATTAGTTTGCTGATTATCCAATATTCTCTCTAATGTAATCTTTATATATAGACTAAGTGAATCATAATCATTTTCAAGGCAAATATTATCCTTCTATCATTATCCAAAATCAGGGGGAAAAAAGATGTGTAGTTAGTTCAACCCGTGGCTTCTCACTACTTCAATCCAAAATGTAAACAATTCATAAGACACTACAACTCTTTAAATTCTATAGATATATCTCAATCTAATCATTTCATTCACTTCAATACATGATTACATTCATCGCCAAAGTTGTAATGGTAGAAATCTCTTCTCATTTTAGTTCACCGAAAAACATTTGGTGAGCTTGTGTGTCATATTCTCCTAATTTTGTATTAGGATGTTGATTGTCTTTTCCAAGTTTCTGGCAACTGTTTTTGTCGGAAAATTAAGTTCAAATAGCAATTGACAATTTTGATTTCGTAAAGTATGACTTGTGATTGAAAACTTCTTAAAATTCAAACATTAGGAAAAATAAACTAGAATGCGATGTACGAATATATACAAATTTTATTAGTATATTATTACTTCAAAACTATGAACGTAAAAAATAATTATTAAAATTTTGGGAGTTATTCCAATTTAATTTATTACCAATGTGAAAAACAACCATGTATAAAATTAAAATATTTCCAGTGAAAATGCTAAGTTACGGAGAAAACAAAATTCAAGTTCGCAATAATATTACAATCTCATTTGATACTCATATGATGCATGGACAAATTTCAAATGTTAATAATCTTCGATATGAAAATGTTGATAATGATAAACAATATAGTTCTTCTAAGTTATTTCAATTTAATCTACCACACATAATTTAAACAAAATATCCATTATTTTCATCACACGTTGCCCAACAACTTTACTACTGTTTTTGTCACAGTGGTCTGGAAATTATTATGCAAATATATGTTCAATAACATATAATGAGTGTAAATGGTGATATTATTGTGTATTACAATCAAGTCTAGAAAATATTTCAACCCAATTTGGTACACATGTGATGCAATAAATAAGTTTCGAGTGTTATTAATCTTTTGATATAAAAATGTTGAAAACGAAACATAATATAATTATTCAATGTCATTTCTATTTAATCTAGAGTAGGTCTCCTGTGCACCTGGTGCACGGATCTCTCGGGCCAGCCGGCATGGGTCTGTTCAGTCCATAGGGCCTCTCTGTTTTCGCGTATTTTGGTCGTGATCTTCATGTTATATTAGTCATACCTTCATATTGTGTTAGTTATACATTCATCTTATTTTAGTCATACCTTCATTTCCAAATTTCATACCCTTGTCTTTTTTTCACGTGTTTTGGTCGTGACCTTCATATTATGTTAGTTATACCTTTATTTCCAAATTATATACCCTTATTTCAAAACCACTGATCTTTATGCTATGTTAGTGATACCTTCATAAAGGTATCACTAACATAACATGAAGGTATCACTAACATAACATGAAAGTATGACTACCTGGAGCAAATTTTGGTGGGTTTGAGCGCACCCACTAGACACGTGAGAGCGCGTGAAATGTGCGTGAGAGCGCCTGAATAGGCGCGTGGGGTGGGTTTGACTCAGGTTCATGGATCTAAGTACACAAACGTTTTTGTCTTTAATCTATTGCCAATATAATTTACAAATTTTTATTTCTTATTTCAATCATAGGTTGTCTAACTGCTTTACTATTGTTTTTGTCACAAGTGACTTATAAAAAACTTACTCAGCTGTATTTTAAGGGTAGGTCTTGTGTGAGACTGTTGGTCCCAAATGGTAGTAAGCTTAGAGGGTGGTGATCAATAAGCCTACTGTATTTTCAATCTTTTTCTTTCTAAAGGCTTAGGTCCAGAATCAGTAACCTTTTGGGAGGTTACTTTCGAGTTATCAGAGTTATATTGCGGAATCTTTCTTTCATTGAAAATACAAGTATAGAAGATGTGCATCTAATATAGGATATGCAGTTAGAAAGGTAAGCACAAACATACACATAGATTACAGAGGTTCGAAGGTTGAGTAATCCTTCTACATCCTCTCTGCCTCTTCTCAAGAGGAAATATTTGTTAATCTTGTTGAATTACATAGACTTATCTATTACAACACAGTCTTAACAAGTAAGTAGCAAGCTTTCACACAGCTTCTTGCCTACTCTCCTAACTGACTCACACAGGATCCTACCCGACCCACTTAGGATCCTTACTTTCTTCTTTAGAAAGTGAACAACTTATTAGGACCCTAGTCCTACCACTAAGCACTCCAAGACAGTCCTTAAAATGTTTGTCTTCTTCTTCAACTGGATGCAGCAAGCTTCGGCTTCTTTTGCAGGTTGCTCTGTTGTAGCTTGCTGCAAGACTGAATGACAGAGTATTCTAGCGTTTCTGGGGCTTAGAGTGTTTGAGCTTCCTTCTCTTCTTTTGATCTTCTATACACTCTCTTTTCTTCTTCATTCCCCCACTCCTCTCTTTTCTTCTATACGCTCTTCCCCTCTCTCATTGCTTACTCCTTTCAGTCTTCTATTTATAGGTGTAGGAAATCTGCCCGTTGAAGGTGGGTAGGTTTTCACCATTTAATGCGTTGTTCTCTTTCTGATACACGTCATCTTTCTGCTTTCTATGTGTCTTCATTTGATTGACTCCGTTCCTTTTCTCTCTACCGGTAACTTTTTGTTTCCTTCCCATGCTTGCTTTGTAGCTTTCTTTCTTCTCGTGCTTGCTTTGGAGCTTCCTTCTCAGCCTTACTCTGTCAGGTAGCTTGAAGCTTTTGTAGCTTGCTACTTTTCAGTATGCTTTGGCATGATCTCTTCCAACTAGCTTCCTGTCAGATAGCTTGAGTCTTCGGTAGCTTGTTGCTTTACAGTATGCTTTGACATGGTCTCTTCCAGGTAGCTTCCTGCAGTAAGCAGTATCCTTTTTAGTCTACCAGATTCCTTTACCATTCTCTTCAGTATCCTTTCTTTGAAGCTTTCTTTGTCGTATCTTCCTGCAGTAACCTTATAAGATAGGTTATGCTTATTGATTGAGGGTTACTTTTCTACGATTTTGTCTCATCAAAACATGCTCAAATATATTCTAACAGAGACCGTCTCATGGATCTTTTTTCGTGAGCGGGTCAATCCATTACCCACACTTAGCAATTCATATAAATATTTATGGACATGAGTTCAATTCATGGGTAATAAGGATCCGTCTCACGGAAACTATTCGTGAGATCGTCTCACAAAAACTAATGTGGTATTTCAATAACATATTCGTGATGAATGTAAACTAGTAATCATAAGCTGAAGTTCGTATTGTGTGTCTCAATCATTTTTAATTTTTCGAATATTAATATTTTTGTTAGACAACATATTAATTGTTCAAATTTATCTATTTATTAAATTTATGAATATTTAAATTTATACATATATATCATAAATTAAAATTAATGTATTAAAAAACAAAAGTGGCAAATTACTAGTTCCTTTAGTTCTATTTATTTGTTAAATTTGAAAATATTAATTAATTTGATTAAACAAATCATTTTAAATAAAAAGCATTTTACTTCTTTTTATTCCACCATCTATCAATGACATATTCAAATTTAATTAAAATATTTTAAAATTAAAAATATGTATCAATTCTTTTTTTTTTTAGAATTTCAATCAAACATTTTTCAACTAATACTATATTACTCTTGCAAAAATTATCTCTCATATTGAAATGCGGTTATGAAATCAAATGTTTACCAATGTATATATGTATAATTATATATCATAATCAGTAGTCTATTGTTATTTTAATTTTTTTAAACATGTTTTATTATGTGACTTTTTATGTATAAAAGTTGAATTTTTTTTATCGAATTTAATTGTCATTATTATTCAACAATTTATATTTATATCATAAATATGTGTCTGGTTTTGTGTTTGTGTGTATACATATAAAAGAAATGAAATAAAGATTACAAAAGAATATCTTTTTTTTTAATCCAGTTGGTGTGGTAGTAATTAAATTAATATATATATATATATACATACAAATAAGTTATAGAAGAAAAATAATGTTTAGATTTAAAAAGGAATAACCAAGAGTGACACATGTCACTTTCTGGTTAATCCTATTTAATTACAATTTAGATCATTTAATATTTATAAGTTATTATAATTATAGAGCATTTAATTATCTATACTAAAGGAATAACCAAGAATGACACATGCCACTCTCTGGTTAATCCTATTTAATTACAATTTAGATCATTTAATATTTATAAGTTATTATAATTATAGAGCATTTAATGAGATAATAATAATTGAATAACAAAATTCTAATAGTTATGATTGATAATAAATTTTTAGGTAAATATTTTAATTAAAGTTGATGCTTGCAATTACGTACATTAAATGATAATTAAAAAATTCACATAATTAAATTTAAATTACATACTAATTAAATTAAGAATTAATGATGAATAATAATAATTAAATTTATTTATAAATAACAATTTCAAATTTCTCAATTAGTATTAAAATACCGTGTGATACACGGGAGTTATGCTAATACAACTATTAAATGTGTGCTAGACTAATATGGTATAATACATATTTAGTAAATGAAACGAACGAGAATACTTTTCGTCATTCTATTTCTAAGAGGTAATTGTTATTATATATGTGTATAGATGTCATTGTTGGCAAATGATGTTATAAAAAAAAAAACTATAGTAGTTACTTTTTAAAACTTGTCTAAAAGAGTCTTGCTACCATACCCACCGTGAGTTTATTAATATGTGTTCATCGCTAGCATATTACATATCTAGTCTACCAATTAATTTCACTTTTTATATAATCAGCAGATAAAAATGTTAAGAAAAATCTCATCGTGGACATATTAAGAGTTATCCATCATTTTAGCATTTTTCCTGTACTGAATATTCTAAACTATCCAATGCGAAATCCCTAGAGCTAAAGAAAAATATAGCATTATCAAAGAATGTCATGTTAGTGCAAACCATCTTTTAAAATGCTATATTTGCATATGTCCTTTTGAAGTTAATTTATCAACACATTAAACTTTGGAGCTCATTATTCATTGTGGCTCTAACAATCTCGGCTATTATTTTTAGATTTGTTTATGAACTTTTGAAAATTTCGAAATTCAAATATATTTCAGTTCCAAAGTATCAATTCAACCCAAATTGCATGTGGATTACATAAACAACCCAATTTTAAGCTTTTGAGTCAAATTTGCTGTTGTGGATTCAATTCTTTACATGTCGCCCACATTTGGATCATATCTTCACATGTGAAAAGTATATAAATACATTAATTTGTCTTAAATTTATATTAAAATAAATAAAATTACATTAATATAGATAAAATATTTTTAATTTTTAAATAAGTGATATTACTTTTTTTTATTTTAGAGTTTAATGTATCTTAATATAAATCTATATTTGATTTTAAATTTTAATTATAAAGTACTTTATATTAAAAAAATGAACAATATTAAACTTAAAATATCTGAAAATTAGTAAGAAGCATAAATATAATATTAAGTTTGAGTTTGCTCAAGAGCTAACAAACCGAATAGTGTCAAATTTGTGATTGCTTGCTAATCTCATATATGATGAATCCAATTTTTAAAAAAAAATCAATATCAGACCAACTTTTATCAAATCGTGCTCCAAATAGTTCAGGAACGGCTTAAATTGTTTAGAGAAGAAATGGGCATGATTACCCTATTTCCTAAAAAATAGGAAAAAAAATAACCCCCACTATATATTACCATCAATATACCCACTTTTTTACAAAAGAGGCCAAAAGTACCCACTTTTCTCCAAAGTCAAATATGGCCTCTGACACCAATCATCATGAAAAGAAATACTTTTTTCTCTTTCCTCTGTTACATGGGCACAAACACATAAGTTTTTGCCACATGTATATATGCCCAAAATCACACGAAAAGTGATATGCACAAACACATGAGTACAATGCCACGTGTATATATGCCCTTTAATCACACGAAAAGTTGTATGCACAAACACATGGGGTTATGCCACGTGTATATATGCTTTTTAATCACACGAAAAGTTGCATGAAAAAGCCGAAATAAAAGCTGATTTTTTAACCACACGAAAACAAATTGATAAAAGCTGAAAGTGTTGAATTTTTTTCAACTTTATATTGAGTGAAATGAATGAAAAATTCACACCCCAATCATATATCACATGTGCACAGTAATGCCAAAATTGTTAATAAATACGTGCTGCACATCGCAAAATTTTCTTGTCAAAAAATTTCATCCTTACCTCACATTGTCACAAGTATTGGGAAAAGCTTTCTGGAGATTTTCGTCGAACACGTAACGGTTAGTGTTATATTTTAATTTCTTTCATGCAATATGTGTTATTTTTTAAAGTATAATGTTTTTCGTAAATTATGTGTTGAGGTGATAATTTGAGCAAAAGAAAAAAAAAAAGTTTTCGTGTAACCCATAATTTCTGGGTTACACGAAAACCCTACATGTTGAAATAGTCAATACTAAAATGTGGGACTTTTCGTGTAATGACAAAGCAAGGGCTACACGAAAACTTTACGTGTAGCCTCATAAGGCAATTGGGTTTTCGTGTAACCCCTAAAATTAGGGGTTACACGAAAAGTCTTCCTGTTTTCATGTTAAAAATTTGATTTTTTAGTGTTTTCGTTTGATATGGTTTTCTTCTCCCGAAGAATGTAACCCAATTATTTCAAAATATTATCTATATGCTGTATTGTTCAAAGTTTAACTAGCATATACGTTCAAATGTGAAATGTGTCAACACATATAGATAAAGAAATAGATAGGATTGTAAATTATTAGTAGATTATATAAAGAAGGAAGAAGAAATGTCCATGCGTATCTTATATTAAATATTTTGAATATAGGTTGAATTTTTTAATGTTTTGGAACCAGGTTGTATCCATATACTGTTTTCCTGTAGTGGCAAAGATGAGTTTCAGCACTGTTGTAGTATGGTTTGGTGGATACTGGGAAGGCTTAGACTACAAGAGTGGATCAAGAAAGGTGATTAAACTTCAAAAAATTACATATCAGGAGTTGTTTGAAAAAATTGATGAAGTTGTGCGTGCTCAAGAGTGGTGGGGATATGTCATCCACTCATTAGTTGAGATTAATGGTATGGTTACACGAAAGAAAATTAAGAACGATACAGATCTAGCTGGTGTATTGTCCATGATCAATGACATTCTCGTTGTATTTGTTACACTTAAAAGTGTAAATGCTGGACCATCAACTGGCTCGGTATTCCAAACGGGTGGTCAGAGCCACGCCGGCAATGATCCTTCCTCAATTTCAGGTTTTAATGTTGGATTTGAGTACACCGATCATCCATTTGGTGACTGTTCAAACATTCCAATTGGGCTACAAAGCGACCACAAATTTCATGCTAAATGGAGTTTACCTACTCAAGATTTGTGGGCGCACGCCCCATCTTCATCCACTGGTCGGGTTGATGATAGGTCAACTTGGGGATTTGACTTTCTTGACTTAAACCAATCACCAATCGATTATGCCGTACGTCAGTACCCACATCCGGAGGAAGAAAATGAAATATGTCAGGAAGAAGTGCCCGAACATGGATACTACAACCCAGGAATTCAGGACGGTATGCTATCCCGTGTTTAATCTACTTAAATAGTGTATTATTTTTCATGATACTCAATATATCCAAGTTTTACGGTATGTGAACCCGTAATGTTTGTAGATACCTGCATCGAACAAAATGAGGCATATGAGAGCTGTCATGGAGATACTGATTTCGAGCTAGATGTAGAGGTTGTAGCGCTATTGGATGAAGAGCAGACTGAGGAGCGTGAGGCGTTTATGACATACATTGGACGACGTGACCCTGTAAATGAGTCTTCTGTTATTGAACCTGAAAGGCATGCTGAAAGCAGTCACAGGGCATCGAGCGTCAGTGCCTTAGAGCGTTGGTGGTTTATCCCTGAGATGGCCCATGGTGCTGTTGATCCAGCCGGTCCTTCTGAGATTCCACTCATGTGTCTGCCTCACATATGCTCCATAAAGGTTCTTGCTTCAACAGCAAAGTTGAATTGTAAAAAGCAGTTGGCATGTACCATCTTGAAAATCAACTTGCTTACAAAGTAGAGAGATCCGAAAAACACCGGTGGTATGTAAAGTGTGCCGTTAAAACTTGTCCCTTCGTAATGCATGCCTCTGAAAAACATGAGATTTGGAAAATTTCGAAGATTGATCTTCAACATTCGTGTTCGTTGGACCTGACCAATAGTGCCACACGAAGGCTTCCAGCTAGTCTTATTGGAGAGTGTTTCGTTGATACACTACGAAATGAGAATGCCCGGTTGAATGCTCGCGGCATTATGCAGGAGATGAACGATCGTCATGGTTTACAGGTCAGTAACAAAAAGGCTCTTAGGGCAAAACGGCAGCGATGACTAGGGCTTATAGGGATCCGAAGTTGTCATTTTCGATGCTTCCATCTTATCTAGAGGTGTTGAAGGCTGTAAATCCGGGAACGTACACGTCCTTTAGTACTGATTGTGATGGTAAGTTCAAATTTGTCTTCTTCGCATTGGCAGCTTCTATTCAGGGGTTCCAAAGTTATGCAAGGCCAGTTATAGTCGTAGATGGCTGTCACCTGAAAGGTCAATATAAAGGAATCGGTTTCGTAGCTGTTACCAAGGATGGGAATGATCAGATTTTCCCGTTAGCAACCGGTATAGGTAGTGTGGAGAATGATGAGTCATGGACTTGGTTCTTAACACAAGTTCGAGAAGCTTTTGGATGCCCTAACCAACTGTTAATTATCTCCGATCAACATAAAAGCATCACGAATGCTGTGCGAGCCGTATACCCCGATGCCATGCACAGACTATGTTGTTATCATCTGCAGCAAAATTTGGCCAAGTATGGAAAGCATCTGGTTGGGCTGTTCAAGTTGGCCGCATATTGTTATGATCCGACCGACTTTGACAGGTACGGCCCCGGTATCCAAGTTTTACGTGAATTGTTACATCATCTTTAATTTTGACTTTGTCGTTTCATATTCTGCAGGTATATGGACACTCTCGCATCCTCAAACATTGCAGGTACTGTCGATGCCTTAAAAAAGGCTGGTCCCGAAAGATGGTCGCGTGTGAAGTGCCCCGTTCGAAGATATAACTTCATGACCTCAAATGCCGCCGAGTCATGGAATTCTAGGTTAGTCTGGGGCCGAAAACTCCCTGTTTGTTCGTTTCTTGAATGTGCCCGACGCGTTATCGAAAAGTGGTTTTATGAAAGAAAATCTGCTGCTGAGGAACGCGAACATACTCTTACAAAGTCGGTCCATGAACGACTCCAAAATGCAATGAAGGCTGGCCGTGCAATGCAAGTGAGTAAGCTGTCGCGACAGAAGTTCAAGATCACCCATCAAGGTAAGAATTTCATTGTCGATCTCTCCAACAATTCTTGCACTTGCAGGGTTTTCCAACTCGACTTGATACCATGTTCTCACGCTTGTGTTGCAATCAGGTAAAGATCTGTACATAATCTAGATTTACCATAGTAATTGTACATGTTTGTCATAAGCCACTTTCTAATCAATATCTCCATTAAATAGTTACGCGAAGGAGTCAATATCCAACTACGTGCATCAGTTCTATTGGACGACATCATTGATTGGTATGTGGGAAGTTGAGGTGCTTCCCGTGCCCGACCCAGCTGATTGGGTCGTTTCTGAAGAGACGTTGAACACATGTTGTCTGCCTCCCGATAAGCCCAGGCAAGCTGGTCGTCCAAGAGGGAGGCGGATTCCATCCAGTGCTGAAATTTTGAGTTCTAGACATTGTCCACCTCCTGTGCAGGAGGCATTCGATCATAGCACACCTGATTTAGGTGGCGAGTAGAGTCGGCGAAGAAAGAAAAAATGCTCTGTATGTGGGTCTGAGAGCCAAACGAAACGAAAGTGTCTAATTTTCATAGAGAGTCAACGCTTTGTGTACGATGAGTAGGCATCATTCTGTGTTGATTATTAAAATTGGGTGAAAAACAATTACAGTGTGTCTTTTAAAGATTGTGTGTGGAACTATGTAAAAAACACGGTATTTCAGGATAAAACTAGGACTGCATGTAAAATATTCGATTTATGCAATGAATAAATAGTGGTCATGTAAAAAATTTAGTGTTTGTTTCAAATGTACGATCTATCGGACTACATCAATCATCAAACTCAGGATCAGCTGAGAACTTATAAATAGTGTGTGCAACGAGTCGTCTCATGCCCCATATCCCGTGGATGATCTCTGGCCTCGGAAAAACCTCCGTCATAGCACTCTCAACGCCCTTCAACGCATAGACACCACAACTGGTTGGGTCCTCTTGTCTATAGCACACCTCAGGCCTCCCACTGAGACAGTAGAACTGGGCTGGCGAGTATGAGTGCATCTCGATGGCCTCATGCCAGCCACAGTACTGCAGAAGTCTGGGCAAGATCCGACGCAATGGAATTGTTTGCCTCAAACGCAGGTCGGTCAAGTCTTTATCCCATGTGTGTCGTAAGCTGTCGAATAGCACAACTGACTTCTTGTACAGATCAATCTTTGCACCGACCCAGTGTCCGTCGAGGTTCAGTACTGTAAAAAGCTGAATGATCACAAAAGGATGTCATCTCACCGTCATATCAATGTGTGAACATCAAAAGGATAAAAAAAACAACTACTCCGGAATACTTGCCTGATTAATATCCTTACAGTCCTTGAGACGCCTCCATCCGGGTATTTGTCCTCGTACAAAGGGCACCAGTCGATCCAGCTCATGCAGGGTGAACTCCTTTCTGACCTCTTCTACATAGGCATTGAAGCCTGGTGGATCATTTCTATGCTTGGCCACCCAAATTTCCTTGCAAGTTTCCTGCAAACGACATACACGTTACAATGTTATAATCGGCTTCCCTGGGTGACCAAAAAACGTGTATGACAAAAGAATACAAAATGTACCCACATTAAAAAAGGCCGAAAGAACTTGGCCCCACTTTTTGACCTCGTACGTACGATCGAGCTCCAACCACCTGGGTGCTGACTGTATGATGCCAAGGTATGCGTCGATTTGCTGTTCAGAACAACCAATTAAGATGCATTTCAGAGTTAGGCCTAAATGCAACGAATTTTGTGAACAAATACTACAAAATGAAAGACACTACCATACCAAAATGTCCAACTGTCCATGCGGGTCGATAATTGGGGTGAAAAACTCCGGCCCAACTACAAAGTCGACCCCAACATTGCGCCTGCATTGTAAAATTATTTGCAATGATTAGAGAAATCAATATTATGAAGTGCAACATTAGAATAGCAAAGGAAAAATTGTGATGAAAAACTTACTTATCGGCCATCTCACCGAGCTGGAGCCACGCATCAAAATCATCGAAGGTCACGTCAACACGCCGCTTACACTTCAGGTTAGTGAACGGACTCATCAAGTACTGAGATGGCTGACGATGTCGGACATGGCGGATGCCAGCACTAGTGTCACGCATGCCTTCATTATCTCCCTGTCTGGGCTCATGGGAAGGTGTATGGAAACTCTGGCCAGGATCGACGTACGCCGAATGATGAGCAGATGGCTGATCACGATGCGTATCTACAAAGGGCACTATCATGGTGATCGGCTGTGCGTCACAGGCGTCCTCTGAATGGTCGTGACCATGCGTATCTGGACCAAGGTCATCGTGAAATGAAGGCGCGTCACCATACTGGATTGGCTCATGGTCGGCATCCCGTCGGTGCGACGGCCCATCATCAGGCCAACTCGCCCATGGTCCACCGTGATGGGGCTCGTACTGATCTCATGGTGCGTGGCCGAAATAGGTGCGTAGCTGGTCAGCGAATATGGACGGCAGCTCAGACTCCAGATGATCGAACCTCTGATCTAGATGACCAATCCTCTCATCCAGCTGATCGATCCTACGATCGAACTGCGTAAACCGATCACCCATGAACGTCTGCATCTCTCCAAAACGTCTGTCAATATGCAGGGTGAGCTGACTGAACATGTCATGAATCGGTATTTGCTGGTCGGGCATCTGTGTGGGGGAAGAAGTCCTCTCACGGGTAGGCTCCGGTCTATACTGAAACTCTAATCTCGGACTATAAGGAACACTGGGAGTGTAACCAGCATTATCAATGTCCGGATAAGTGGACTGAGGCATAGCTGACGCTGGTTGCTCTGGCTCAGATACCGAGGATGGTGGAATGTCTGCACGCCTTCGACGACTCGGTCTGACGCGCACCGGCTCAGCCTCCGGCTGAATGATTGGAGGCTCTGGCCCATGGGTCGGGGCTGCATCAGAAGGCCTGCTCCGACGAGTCCTACGGGCAGTAGTCATACTGGACTCAGCATGGTCAGCGGTCCAGCCATGAGCCTGACAACGAGATGGGCCAGCCTGTCGGCTAGGCCAAGTAGGCCGTCCAGTATAGGGGGCAACTGGCTGAACACCCTGTGACAGATCATGGTCTGTCAAACCCCAAAGAGGATGATTAAGCTCCGCAGGGGTCGGCTCAAGTGTCCTAAAACATACAACCTAACATAAAAGATGACACATCAAGTAAAAAAAAAAACGTGTAACATTATTAACTAAGATTGTCTGGGTTGAAAATAATTCTCACCTAACCCTCAAGCGACTGTAAAACATCGATGTCAGACCTTTTCGTGGCCCATCTCAGACAGCGAGGAAACTGGTGTCCTGTATCAATGCGACGGCCAACGAAAGTGCTGGTAACCGGTATAGCCTCATATGCTCATATCTGTAAAATCATCCCAAATCAGACTAAGACAAAAACGTTTTAACACTTACACAATTTAAGATTTAAGATTTATGAACAACCCACGCATATAAAAACGTTACTCACATACAAAGCAGAGGAGAACCCGTAAAAGTGGTACGTGTAAGGCCTAGGGCCAGTCTGCTGTGGGATGCTCTGAGGAAGTTTATCCATGTACCGCATCAGGGTGAGATAACTGAACTTGCCCCAGGGAAACGTCTCCCAAGCATCATCATGGTCGATCAGAGTCCACACCCAATCCTCCACGTAAGTCGTCAGTAAATCTTTCCCAAGGACGAAACTATACAAGATGAGGATCTTCGCCACTAAAATCGAGTCCCGACGGCTGTCACGAAACTCCCCAGCAATAAATCTTACTAGAAGATCCTGTACCCTAATGTGAGGACTACCTCCATGAGCGACTCGAATGTATAGACCAGACGACGGTGGACCGTGAACCCCGGATGGACTGAACTCCGAGTCTCCAAATCGTAGGCCGGTGACAAGAAAGAACTCTCTCCTTCCAAATCGGCATAAACGATCTTCTCCGATCATGAAATATCTGTCTCCCGTCCTATCATGCGTCAGTCGAACCTCGCGACTCATCAGGACATGTAAAAATAACCTGCATGTCTCTCCTTCGTTCCGTCATAACAAGAAGTGTCCGAAACATGTACGGAGAAAATCCGATACACAATCATCATCCACTTCTCTCAGCTCTGTCCTAATCTCACCCAACACCTTAAACCGCGTATATCCATTTATATACGCGATCTGGCGCTGACAATCCACTCGAACCCACTCCCACTGTATTAAAAGAAAAATAATATATTTCCCTTTAAATTTTTCGGCATCTATTACAAAGGGTATTTTTATAATCATTTGAAGCCTAAGTATTATTTTCATTTCTATCTACACTAATGTCATTAATTTATGTGTAACGATACATTACCAAAACAAATATCCCATGTTATTTTTCTAACTAATTTACGTATATAAATCTAAATAGCCAAATTTCATTGAATACAAATAAAAAAACCTTGGTGGGGATACCCAAACACACCAACAATGCCTAAGTAAACAGGGTTACACGAAAACACTAATTAATACAAGAAAAACATATTCTATAGACATTACGGATATCGTATAACAAGTGCAAACATGGGTTTTCGTGTAGGCCTTTTTTTTAGGTTTTCGTGTAGTGTTTAAAAATAGGGTTTTCGTGTAGTTGAGAAATTGTAGGGTTTTCGTGTAGTGCACAAAAATTGCAGGGTTTTCGTGTAGTGCACAAAAATTACAGGGTTTTCGTGTAGTGCAGAAATTGCAGGGTTTTCGTGTAGTGCAGAAATTGCAGGGTTTTCGTGTAGTGCAGAAAATCAAAGGTTTTCGTGTAGTTCAAAAATTCCAGGGTTTTCGTGTAGTTCAAAAATTCCAGGGTTTTCGTGTAGTTCAAAAATTCCAGGGTTTTCGTGTAGTGCAGATATATCATGGTTTTCGTGTAGGGTACAAATTGCAAGGTTTTCGTGTAGGGTACAAATTGAAAGGTTTTCGTGTAGGCCAGAAATAGCAGTGTTTTCGTAAACTACAAATAATGGAAATCAATTACAAACCCTAAATAAAAAACATGACAGAAAAATCACCCAACCAAAGTCGAATAAACACTTGACAGCAATAACAATACATGGCAGAAAAATCAAATCAATACCTGGAAATCCATGACAATCCAACAGAAAAACTGATTCTAATACAACCTCCAATCTGAAAATCGAACCCAAACTATGTCAAATTCAAACTTTGAGGATTTTCAACGAAAACAAAATTACACGAAAAGATGAGAGTCAACTTACACGAAAACCTTCAACTGAAACAGTGAAGATGCCTGCGCCTGAGAGAGGAAGAAGAGAGAAAAGAGAGAGAGAGAGAGAGGTGCGGCTGCGCCGGCTGAGAGAAGAGAGAGAGAGAGGTGCGTCGGCCGCTGCTGAGAGAAAAGAGAGAGAGAGAGAGAGATGTGAGGTGCGGCGGCTGTGCTGAGAGAAGAGAGAGAGAGAGAGAGAGTGCTGCTGCCCTAATAAACTACACGAAAACTAATGAAGTCCAAGAGAGAGAAAGAGGCCCAGCCCAGTCAAAGATCAATCAAAAGTTGGTCAAAAGTTGCTGCTTTTTGTCATAGGGTTGTCATACTTATCCGTACAAATTGTATTTTTTTATTGAGTTGACAAATTCAAAAGTGGGTATATTTGGGATAAAATTTAAGAATAGGGTTAAATTTGGGATAATATTATATTGAGGGTTTATTTGTCCTAATTTATAGCAAATAGGCTATATATAGCCTCTGTCCCTTGTTTAGATGTGAGCCATTAGTATTTCACCAAAAAATTTGTGCACTTAGTGCTAGGATTCATGCACCCGGGTCAATCCGGCCTACGCACCTCCCACGTGTGTTTTCACGCGCTCCAACGCTATCCATGCATCTAGGTGCGCTCAAACCCACCAAAAATTCGTTCTATGTGTTTAACCTTCATGTTATGCTTCGATCCGTGTACCAGGTGCACATGAGCCCTACTTGTAACGCCCCGTTTCTTAAAAACATAAAATCTTACTTTGGCATTACTTACTAAATAAATAAACTTTTTATATAATAATTAAGATAAATAAATTCAGAAATATCTGTGAAATATTATTCCATAAAAAGTTGTTACGAAACACGAATTTTGGGAAAAATGCAGCGGAAACGATTACCGTGAAATTTGTTTATTTCCAAACACACTTTTAATATTATCAAAGGAGTGATAGAAATAATACATTTACATAATTAAACATATTTGGAATTTGTAAAATAAAACTCTTTATTTAAAATCTTCTTTGACCTTGATAATATCAGCTACCGGCATGCCACATTCGCGTACCCTGTTCTAAACATTTAAACATATAGGGGTGAGTGCAAGAAAAATCACTCAGTGGGGTGGAAAGGGGAACACGTAAGCACATCAATTCAACCATCAAATAATCACTGCACATAACCATAATACATCATCATAACCTTACTCGGCTCTTTAAGCCCGGCATGAATTTGGAGTTTTTAAGTCCAACATAAGTGGACCATATTTGAAACCCTCGGGTAGCTAACCCGCCATGAAACCTGGAGTCTTTAAGTCCAGCGTGAAAAGGGCCATCTTTGAACCCTTCGGGTATTTAACCCGCCGTGAATGGAATTCCACCATGATCATTAACATTGTACATTCATCACATTATATTGGAAATAAACGCTGAAGGTCAACGTTTAAATCCCATAAAGGCACCATAATCACATATAGCACAATCGCATTTAATCATGTTCATTAAAATAAAGCAGTAAACGACAAGCATTTACCCCCACCTTGGATATTACTCGATTTTGTTCAAAAGTTCTTTCGTTCAGTACGCGTTCCTACTTTTGTCCCTTGTTCGTTTCTCCTACAATTATTAGGAGTCGACTTAAGCTCTATCTTATATATTTATAAAATGTACATAAAGTATCAAATTCCTATGATACGATAATAACAGAAGATACTAGGATAAAGGTGTATTTAAATACACTAGGGTTTAAAGTGATCGTAACCATAAACTAGGGTTTTCCCATGTGAAGCTTAAATCGTTGTTTTCGTCAATTGGATTAAAACTGGCATGTATAACATGGTACAATATAAAAATATACTTATCGTTAAAATATGGGGTCATAATATAATTTATGTGAAGTTCTGGGGTTAAATTATAGTTCAGCATAATTTTAGGGATCAAACTGCAATATAACATAAACTCAGAGACTGGAATGCAATAACCTATAAACTGCAGGGCTGAAAACAAATAACTATAGATGCAGGGACTGAATCATAAATAAGTGAGAAAAAATTGCAATGAGGTCCCTAAAACAATCAAATTCTCAAGAGAACATCTTTACCCCCAAACTCACACTCCTCCCACTGCTTGTTGCTCTCCCGCCGCCGATCGCCACCGCCGGCTCATCTGCCGGCTAAGGGCCCGTCGCCGGTACTCTCTCTTCCCGGTGCCGCCACCAACGGCGGTGCCCCCCCTTCTCCCCCGAACGCACGCAACACCACACCCACATAACACAACACACTCACACACACACTTGTTGCACACACACGCACACACACTTGCAGCAACCCACACTACGATACACCCACGACGCTGCCACCAACATCGTCGCTGTCGGCGACGCTCGACCATCGGCGACGGCAGCAGTCCCAAGGAAGAAAAAGGGAGAGGAACAAGGGGGGAGAGGAGCAGAGCAGCCACTCCTCGTCTCCCAAAAACTCATCGGCGGCACTTCTGTTTGCCGCCCAAAGCTCGCCGCCCAACCCGCGACGGCGGCGGCCCCTCTCACTGCCCAAAACGCGACGGCGGCTGAGAAAACTAGGAGAAGGTAGGAGAGAAATATGAAGAGAAGAGGGAAAAGGGGAAATCCGGGACAAGGAACCTGTCGTTCTTCGATTGTGGCGGCACAGCTGCGAGATAGAGAGAGATGAGAATGAAGGATCCTTTTCTCCATTCCAATTTCCAGCGAGAGAGAAGAGGTGAGGAAGAGGTGAGAGAGACGTGCAGGGAGATGGAGATAAAGTAGTGGGGTGAGTTGTCACTCATATAAAGGATGAGGTGGCAAAAGGGTGATGACTCATCCATTCTCCACACTAGAAATGAATCGTGTTTTGGACCACGAATTGAGTCTGGAATTGTACTTTCTTTGGTCGAGATTTAATTATACATTGAATTTAATTATTTACGGTATTGCTTATTTGGTCGAGATTTATTTTGTATACGGGTTACGATAATTGGGTCTTCGTATAACAATTATCAATCGAGACCAACCCCATTAATTAAAATTGGATCAAACAATTTAATAGTATATATAATTTTCGAAGTAATCAATATATTGGATTTTTATTAACGGTTTATTTTATCTTCTCCGTCAATTTAAAAATAGTCGTAATTAATAATTAACATTAGATTATCATAATAGTGTATTGAAATATTTTGTACGTAGCCCCATTGTCAAAAATTGATTTTCCGTCTCAAACCTAAATTAGCATAAGATAAATCGAAACTTAATTTCTTGACTTAATTATTATATTTCTTATGAATAATAAATTATAGATTAATTTTATTTAGAATGTTACACTACTCTTTGGACATATATTTTGGAATGATCATAAATGGAAATTAATGAAAAAAGAAAAGTAGATGACAAAGTAAAGAATTAAAATTTGCAAGGTCATGAAAGTACTAAAGACAGTTGAAGCATTTAACAAGAAGTTTGAGCAACACACACATAGTTGATTAAAAAAGGCAGTTGAAAGTGGTGTCAACTGTTCAAACTGGGACAGCTCATAACATGTAGTATAGTACAATACTCTCGTGGGGGCTCATAACCTCAATTCATAACACTGTGCCACACAATCACACTTGCTTTTATCAATCCTCACACTATACAATTCTTATCAATCTCTGAGTTTATACATATGTGGAAACAGCATGTGATTAAAGTTGTTTACCAGATGTGCTATGTAGCTAGTGTGTGTACTACTAACTAGCCTGCATCCATGAATCCGTCCTGCAAACGATCGAGTAGATCGAGATGAGCACTTCATCTTTTGCGCTAGTTTGAACTGTTATCGAGTTTAATAAGTTATGTTTGAACTTGTTTGACTGTAATGTTAGTCACTCGTTATTCATACAAGCTTGTATAATGATTGTGAAATTGTTTGGTTATGGTGTTAATCATTTCCATATCAAATAGAGACAACTAATTAATAAGTTTAATCATAATTAATTAATTTCTTGTCCTTTCACTAATTAACCCTAAAATGGAGGATTTTTTAGATACACGCATTGCCTTTATGCCTTAGAAGGATTACAATTTTTGTCTTGTAAATTAAACAACATTGTTCATGTTCATTTTTTACAACCAATAATATATATTACAAATTTGGTCTAATAACTATGAGGGTTTTTTTTCCCCAAATTTTAGTCCGATTTTTTATTTTTTGTCAACATGAACGTCTGAAATTGTTGATGTCGACTTCGACATCTACGTACGTAGGCTGACATTTCAAGTAAACTCAGATCAAACTCAAAAAAGAAGAAGAGATAGATAAAAATTGGAATACATGAAATTGGTGGTAAAAGAATGGATAAGCCCAAGTTAAATGACGAATGTTGAGATTTTCTCTTAGAGTTAGTATCCTGTGCAATTGCTGGTGCACATACAATTCGGGTCGGGTCCGGGTCGACCCGGATCCGTGCACTTTTATTTATTTTATTTTTTTTGAATTTTATTTTGTTGGCTTCAGGTTGTTACCTTTATGTTATATGTATGTGACTTTTATGTTATATAAGTGTGACCTTTATATATAAATGTAATGACCTTTATATACTCTAATTTAGAAAAAAATTAAGAATTTTAGCAAAATTTGTACATATTTACGTTTACGTAATATTAGCTGCACATATATCCATCCTTAAAATGCACTGAATTTTGAAAATTTCAATTTTTTCAAAGTTATGGATGATAAAGGTCAAAATATTTGTACATAAAGGTCACAAGAATTGTACATAAAGGTTACAACAATACAACATAAAGGTCTTAATCTGAAGCGAAAAAACCTGAAAATCTTCATTTTTTCCTAAGTTACTGAACATAAAGGTCATAACATTTATATATAAAGGTCACACTTATATAACGTAAATGTCACATTCTTACAACATAAAGGTGACAGCCTGAAGCGAAAAAAAAAAAGAAAAAAAAAGGAAAATCCAGGTGCGCGGATCCGGGTCGGGTCGCCCCAGTTGCACCAATCCAGATCCGTGCACCTGGTGCACAACAACATTTGCCTTTCTCTTAATGATAATTCTTCTCCTATGTTTATTAAGGGGAAAAAAAAAAGGATCCTGATCTAGTCATGTAAACTTTCAAATTTTGCCCATTCGTCATTGGATTATCAACCAAATAGTGTATTCAAATGAACTGAAGATGAGTCGAGTTTATGTAATTTTAACTGTAACTTTGTATATGATCATATTTTATTTATTGAATTCAAGTTCGAACAAAAGTCTAAACTTTATCAAACATAAATATATGTTCAAAATTGTTTAATATGTATATCTTTGTAATTGAATCATGAAACTTGCCTAGCTAGGTTTATTGTCTAGACGTGATAAAGGTTAGTATGTTGCTTGCGTTTAATGCAATAGTTAACTATAATGATATGATTTAGTTAGTAGTTAAATTATATGCAGTCTGAATTGTTGGTTGAATTTAGTTCGTTATGTTAGTGATCGAATAAATGCTAGATGAAGTTATATGAAAGGTTGATGTGTTGTATTAATTAATTCAACGTAATTGTTAAACAACAAAACTCGCGTGGACACGGTCGACTGAGACTGTGGTGTATAAGTATATTTTTTTCAACAATAAGTATGTGATTTTTTTCCTAGCCCACGATCGTGCCCTGGGACACGGCGGTGTCTTGTGCAAAAACTAATGGCGATCTGTGGCGCACGGTCGGGTCCTAGGACACGTTCAAGATAAGTATGTGATTTTTATGTATGTCTTTTAGAACTATAAGTATGTGTTTTAAAGCTATAAATATGTCAAAATTATTCAAAATCCATTTTATCGGCATAGGTTATTTTGAGGGACTGGAAGAAGAAAAAATAAAAAGATACAAACAAGCCCTTTACAGCCTAGAGTTGCATGATATTTGTCATATTGACGAATATATCAAGTTATTCACCAAATACCGATGGAAGTCCAGGGTGGAAGACAAAGAGGTCTCGCAACTATTCTTTGCGAAGATACCAAGTCCCTGGAGAGAAATGTTGATTAGGGAATACAAGAGTGCAGATGACTTAGATATAGTGGCCAGAAGAATATCCTTCTTAAAGGCTAAGTTATCTGAATGGTGTCATCAGACAACACTTTACAAGAATTACAAGAGACCGCGAGGAATCAATAAAATGGTTCCTTTATGTTGTGAAGATAATGACATTCCAACAATCGTTGGAGGTCAACCACAGAGGCATAAAAGGAAGAAACAAAGGAGTCATCTATACTACCGTGGAAGCAACAACAAGAGAAGCAGTCATTAGTCTTCATGGAGACCCAGAAGAATGTGGTCAAAACAAAAGGCCTGGAGTTACAAATCGGGCCAAAGACTAGCACCAAGCAGGAGTAGAGTCTCTTCATCAGGCTCAAATCAAGGAAGTTCCAGCAGGACCACAGGAAGGAGAACTTTCAGACGGGCTCACACTAGAGCTAATGAAAGTTTTAAAGACTGTAATTGTTGGACGTGCGGAGCAAGAGGACAGATCTCAACAGATTGTCTGGAAAATAAAAAACGAGGAATTAGGCAGTTCGAGGCAACACCCGACCTCGAGGAAATTATCTATTATCAAGATCTTATACATGTGTATCAATTTGAAGATTTACCCTCAGATGAAAGCATCTAGAAAGAAGAGATCTATTCTGATGATGGAAGTGAATCCAGTTCAGAATCAGAGTGAAGAAGAAATTCTTCAATCAACAGTGAGAGAGGATATGTCAGGATTTCTCTCCCACACTACGGTGTCTCATAAGACTCTAATGAGGATTATGAAAGAAGATCCAAAGCTCCAGATATATGATGGTTTTACCATTGGAGTTATGGAAAAAACATTGGATAAGATTGGATTTCGTAACAGAAAACACCAAATTATCCATAGAGTAACTACCGGAAAATTTGTCATCCCAATGGAATTTACTGGTAACCTAATCGAGATGCAATTGGTCCCTTACTGAGAGGTTCAGGAGATCAAAGGCAGAGTCAAGAGAGAAGTTGCAAACACACTCATGGATTCACATCGGAGCCAAAAGAGTTTTTATGAAAGCAACATTCAAAGAAGGAATTGATTCGCCACTGAATCTTGCAATGTTTGACAAGCAAATCCAAAGGAATTATAATGAAAATCCTTTGGCATGGTGGGACAAGAATGAGCTCAAAGCATCCTTAAAGGTTAAACTCGTAAAGGAGCACGAGTTCATATGATACAAGCCAATCCTTATGAACCAAGAGGATCGTGAGGATATGCAGAAGATACTTATGGAACATCTTGACCTTAAGTTGATTTCACCAGAAGTTTTTCCATACAGCAGCCTAGGATTCCTCGTAAGGAATCATGGAGAGATCAAGAGAGGAAAGCCAAGACTTGTTATTAATTACAAATGAATTAATAACATTTTGGAGTTCGATGAATACTACATCCTGAGTAGAGAACACTTGGTTAACTGTATCAAAGGTGCCAAAGTATTCTCAAAGTTTGATTGTAATTTTGGATTCTACCAGATTAAGATGGAGGAAGAAAGTAAGAAGTTTATACCTTTCTCCAAACCACATGGACATTATATCTGGAACATAATGCCCATGGGATTAGCAAATACACCCCAAATATATCAAAGGAAGATGGATAATCTTTTCAAAGATTATTTCAGTTTCATGTTCGTATACATTGATGATATCCTCGTCGCATCAAAGAACATGAAAGAGCATCTCAAACATTTGGAGATATTTTCAAATGTTTGTCATAAGGAAGGATTAGTGCTTTTGGAAAAGAAGGCAGTAATTTCTACGAGACAGATCGAATTTCTTGGAATTGAAATCGATGAATCTGGAATCATCCTGCAGAGCCACATTATGGAGAAGATACAAGGATTTCCAAATACCCTCAAGGATAAGAAACAACTTCAGAGTTTTCTTGGAGTTGTTAATTTCACTGGAATGTTTATAAACAATCTGGCACATTACAGGAAGATGTTTAGCCCATTACTAAAAAATGATGCAATATTCAAATGGGGAGATGAACACCAACAGGGGATAAGACAACTTAAGGAGGTTTGCCAAAAGCTCACGAAACTTGCTATACCTCAAGACGAGGACGAACAAATTCTTTACACAGACGCCAGTGATTATTGGTGGGCAGCAGTCTTTATGAAAGCTAAACTAAACGGAGAAATGCCATGCAAATATTGCAGCGGTTTATTTACGGATAGTGAAGTAAATCGGTGGCATATCAACGAGAATGAGTTATTTGCAGTCAGAAAGGCTTTTAAAAAATGACCTTTATTCTTACTGGTTAAAAAGTTCATCTTAAAAATTGATAACTCGAGTGTCAAAGCTTTTCTTAAAAAAAAAAAAGAATCAAAACCAGAGAGAACAATCGTTATTATGATTATGATATTGTCATTATAAAATCTTATGACAATGTTCTTATAGATTTTTTAACACGAGATGGAAGGACGCATTGCTGACGAGGTCCTCACACAAGTTAGGCATCTCAGGAAAAATCTGGAGAGCCTAGAACAAGGATTTGGTACTCTATGTATCAATGCAGAAGTCACTGGACGACTTCAACAAGCTGATCAGAGAAACGTCTCTGGACTAATAGGAGCATGCCAGTATGCGCAGGAACAATTGTTCTCGGCGCTACGGGGGCCTCTTCTCCAGGCTGCATCTCCAACGGTGTAAAAAGGAGAAATAAGAGAACGAGTTTCTAACCCGGAAGTTATGGATTCAAATACCATAACTACGAGTGTTGCTGATGATGCATTCCTTTAGGATGCACAAACTGTGGCAAATGTTGAAGCTCCTGTGTCACAACCCGAGTCTTCAAGTAAACCCACCACCTCTGGGGTAAAAGAGGGAGAGTTGGATCTTATGTCACAAACTGGCAAAACTAAGGTCCAAACTAACGAGGTTAAATTTTCCCCTATGCAGGTATACCAGAAGCAATGGGAGAAACTGGCCACAAGAAAGGGTATCAATCCAGAGAGAACAATCGTTGATATCTCTGGGAAATACCCAAGGGTTTGGGTGAAACTAGGGAGACATCCAAACGAGGTACAAGAATGGTATAATTTTGGTGCTCTAGCTTCAATCTATACCGTTTCACCAGGATTCCCCAAAATCTCAAAATTACCGAAATGGATTGGGGAAGCAGTTCACGAGACTTGGGCCAATAATCCACATTTGGCCAGAGGTGACATTCTGGAATTGTATTTTATCAGTGCAGCTCCAGAACCAGCGAAGAAGGGTTTCCATGAAGCCTTTCATTTTATCAAGCTTAGGAGACCGGATGGGAATGCCCTGAAAACTATCAAGACGGTTTCTCCGGAGGAAACTCCCATTTTGGTAGGAGCATTTTCAGAAGATGAAGCTTCTACCTGACGAGCATGGGGACTTTGGGTTTGTCTGAGCGAGATGGACAAAGTCAAGTATCCCTTCAAGTTCGTTTATAATTCAGCGAATAGATCTTTCCTCCTGAATTCAATGACGGGAACGACTACAGGATTTGCAGAGGATCTTTTCGAAACAAAAGAAGAATCCTCTGGGAAAACAAGATTTTGGTTAGTAAAGAAACCTACCGGAAATTCTGTAACATGGCACATGCAGGTCGATGGACGGATCGAATCTGCCAAGCATGCCTGGAACAGAAGGAACCCGAGTTTAGGAAAGGATTTCGACCCAAACCCGATCGATGAGAGCTCGGGGTGGGTAAGGACAAGGGACCTGCCCAAAAGAAAAGTTATCCGTGGGGACCACGAAAGCCAAATTTTTAAAAGATTCCCCGACAAAGGTAATATGAGCTGAGTCACGCCAAACAAACATCACATGGGATAGAGTCACGGGAAGAAAAAAGAGATTCCCCAACAACAATCACATGGGATGAGTCATGGTTGATCCACTAGGGAAAAAGAAACAGCTGGCTAAACAAGATTTGGAATCCGCACTTCAAGTCCGGATTCTTGCCTATAATAAATAAGAGATGAAGAAGGAAGTTGAGGACATCAAATATTTTCCTTAGTTTTCTTTAGAATAAAAATCTTTGTAACAATTTGAGTGTTCTTAGTTTTAAATTTATGTACTTACGAGTGATAGTTTTCTCCATGAGAGGCTAATCTAGTATTCTTCTCCTAAAAGGAGATTACATAGATGTAATAAATATTTTCAAGTTCTTAATAAAAGGAGGGTTTTCGCTCCAATATGTGTTAACGTGTTCTTGATTTATCCCTTGAGAGAATTATCTTGTACACCTGTGGTAGGAAACGAACAAACATTGTGTTGAGCAGTTTCTGAAGGAGTTGGATAACTTGTAGACTATCTTCCCGAGGGTTGAAGTTGAACAGTGAGGAACTGTTTGTAAAAAGGTTTAGGGGCAGTGATTTTCCAGCTGGTGGCGTTGTGAACCACTTCACCCGGAGCTGTTGCAATCAAAGAAATGTATGAATTTTAAGGGATTTAATAATTTTACGAAAGCATATTGGGTCTGATATTTATTTATTTAATATTAAATTAGAATATATAAATAATATGGATTGATTTTTTTAAATCAATATTTTAATAAAATAATAAGAAAATAATAAGAAAATACGAAAAATAATAAAAAGAAAAGGCATATAAAGCGCGTGAAAGGCACTGAACAAAATCAGGGGCACGCGCGCTGAATTGTTGATATCACAAGCGTTTATAATGCAATTTCTCTAACAGAAGGGTATTTGGTGTGAATTCTGAAAACACGAAGGGGTCTTAAGCATTAAATCCTATATATATATATATATATATTATAATTGACCATTAAAGTGTGTATATATATGTATGCATGTTTGCAAGATCGTGTGTGATAATTTGAGATACATTTATTTTATCTAATATACTCATATGAGTATTTATGTAGGAATGATTTGAAAATCAAATAAAAAGAAAGAAATGACTCTAATTACATTAATTAATTTCACAATGAATAAAATAACACAAAAACTCATGTAAGACGGTCTCACAGATAGTTTCCGTGAGACAAATCCTAATTATCCATGAATTGAATCCATGTCCACAAACTTTGATATGAATTGCTTGTTGAATTGAGAGCAGATAGAAAGAAAAGGCATATTTTATTGAATTGGGAAAATCGGATTTTAAAATGTCTATGCATATATATATATGTATATATATATATGCATGTATATATATATGTATGTATGAAGAAAATATTTACGGAACTGCCACTAACAAATTTCAACAACTTTGATGACATGGCAGTGCTTATGTGGCAATTCAGTGAATGCATTTACTCCAATATGCTCCCATGCGCAGCTAACCTGGATTAAAAGCAAGAGAAAGTTTACTCTGCAGCATAATAAAACGATTAGCAGACAAAGATTTAGTTAGAATGTCGGCTATTTGAGATTTAGACGGCACATAGCGAACATCCAACTCCTTGTTGTGCACCTTCTCCCTAATGAAGTGAACATCCATTTCGATATGTTTAGTACGAGAATGGAAAACAGGATTGAAGGCTAATTTTATGGCACCCATGTTGTCATACCAAAGAACCGTAGGAGACTCAATAGAGATGTCCAACTCAGCAAATAAACTCTTGAGCCACAGCAAATCCGTAGTAGCAAGAGCCAAAGAACGATATTCTGCCTTGGTGCTACTCTGAGCCACCACATTTTGTTTCTTACTGCACCAAGTGAGAGGATTAGATCCAAGAAAAATACAATAGCCACTTGCTACGACGATCATCCACGTTACTAGCAAAGTCGGCATCCGCATAACCCTCAAGAACCATTCTAGTAACTGGTTTGAACAAAAGTCCCAAGTGTTGTGTTCTCTGCAAGTATCTCAACACCTTTTTGCAAGCAAGCCAATGCTTAGTGGTAGGTGTGTGAAGATATTGACTCAACTTATTCACCATAAATGCTATATCGGGTCAAGTAAGAGTAAGATATTGTAAGCTGCCAATTATAATGTGTCCTGGGAAGCCTTCAGCTAGGTCCTAGCAGCCTCAAGCTCGGCAATGAGCCGACTCTCCCTTAAAATGGCCTCAAATAGCCTCTCCCAAACCGCAATGCTCGAACCTCGGGCCTCAGCAAAAGCAGACTCAGACACCTTCAAGTTTGAAGTTAGAGTTGCATGAAGCTCCTTGGTCAGCCTCAATTCCTTCCAAGCGGCCAGCAGGTCAGCCCTCAATGACTTTATGCGATTAAGGTTGGCAAGGCAAATACTAGAAGCTCACTAGGAAAACACCTTTGCCTGGGCATGAAGGACCCGGGCACAGTTTTCAAGGTCGATGATACTTTTTCCCACTTAGTAATCATCAACAATGATTGAAGAGTACTTTTTCCCACTTAGGCTCACAGGTTCATTTGGTCTAAAGAGATATATATATATATATATATATATATATATATAGCAAATCCAAGATTTTGTGGATGTCCTCTGTGTCTTCTCTTTAAATGAGATTTTTACATGTTTTCTCTTTTGACATGCACCACACTTTCTTTCTTTCTTATTAGCTATGCTTGACAATCCTCTTACAAGCTCTTTACTTGTTAACTTGTTAATAGTCTTGAAGTTCAAGTATCTCATTCTTTTGTGTCATAACCAACTTTGTTCAGGAGAACTCTTTGCAATGAAGCATGTGGGCTTTGATGATGATTCCCAGTCTACCAAGTAAGAGTGACACTTGTGTGCCGTGCCCCCAAATTAATTATTATATGGTGTTAAATATATACTCCATATGTATCATGTGTATACTATTCAGGTATCACATGTATATTCTTATATACATATGATACTTGTAAAGTATATGTATAACACCAAGAAAGGTAACACCTGTAGAGTATATATATAACACCTAAAGTACATGTATATAACACCTAGATCTGTGCCCCTGTGTGCCCCAGGGGCATATAAGTTTTTGCCACCAAGTAAACATTTCATTTACTTAATCTTGTCAGATTTACCTTTTTATTCAAAGCATCTCTTATCAGACATTGGTTTTGGAAGAACTCCATCATGTGTCTTTTATCACAGAATTGACTAATGCTGAGCAAATTGTATTTTAATCCTTTTAAATATGACACATCATTGATTTGTACACTTCATCTTATTATACTTCATGTTCCCAAGGTGCTTCCTCTTAAGTTATCACCAAACACCACCTTTGATCATTTGCATTGTTGGAAGTCAGTCAAAGAGAGTTTGTTGTCAGTCATGTTTCTTGAGCAGCCACTATCTATGTACCATAAGTCCATGCTGCTACCTGGAAATTGTACCTGCATGATGTTCATTAAGATTTAGGTATCCATACATGTATGGCTCTTTTAGGGTTAGAGAATTTTGGGGTTCGATCTTTCTTTGAGACAATGTTTTTGTTGTAAGTTGCATTTGTCGTTGTTTTGTAAGCTGTAGGAGGTTTCATACTTGACATAAATATTATAGGTTTCTCATTGTAGTATCAATCTTCCCATTGCACATTGTTGGTCCCAAGTGGTTAGAGAGGTTCAGGGGGGGTGAATAAACCTCTTCACTTTTTCACACTCATCTCTCTATCGCTGCAACCTGCTGTAAGCTATCGCTGCTTGCAATAAATTAGAAGTTAAGTATTCTACTTGCAGCAAACTAGTTACTGCAGCCTAATCACTTTCAGAGTTTATGCGCAGCGGAATTGTAAGTTGATACAGAGTTCAACAAATATACAAAGTCTTTTAACTAAACAGTTAATAGACTAGTTCACATATAAGCACATTAAAGTCATTAAGGATGCATGCAGCAAGTATATAGAGATGTATCCTGAAAGCAGTAAATAAAAACACAAGGCTTATAGAGGTTCGAAGGTGGTGTAAGCCTTCTACATCCTCTCTTCTCATTCACAAGGAGGATATCCACTAGAGCTTTTAGATTTATAAGATTCTTCCTACTAAAACAACTCTAAGGACACAAACAAGCCTACTAAAGTTCCTACTCCCTTCTTAGGTTTCAGCAACTCGACAGGATCCACACATGATGTTATTCTTCTCAAGGATCAAAACACACAACAATGAATCTATTTCTATCAACTGTGGACACCAACTAAAACAACCTACATACACAATATTTAAAAGGTTGAAAACAAATTCTTCAACTGTGGAGAAGCTAGAACACTCTAAAGATCTTCAATGGTAGAATGCTCTACTTCGGGTTGAGTGAGGGCCTAAAAGTGTTAGATATATCTTTAAAGCTTTGTTGATCGTTGAATGCTTGAAGTTCAATATGCGATTCAAAATTTCAGTCCCTCCTTCCTTTTTTAGTTGCTGGAATGCACCAGTTGAAGGGTGTACATTCCACGCGTCTTCATTTCAGCTCCTCTCTTCTTCTGTTGCATCCTGATCGTTGATCCATTCACGCTCAAGCTATTCTTGTTTTATTCGATCTGAATGGTCAGCATTCCTCCTCCTTGATCCTCTTGATCTTCAAGGTATGCCCTAATTAATGCATTCCTGAAAAATGTGGAGATAACCTCCTCTTTAAGCTCCAGCGCCATTAATTACGGCTGTCCTTCTGTTGCAGTTTGCAGGCAGTTGCTCAGGCCAGGTGGCAGCTCTCCATTAGCTTGCCATCCTTGTATTTATCCTTTATGCTTTAGCCTGTCGAGCACTACATATTCAACTGAAGTTGATGTTTCCTCGTATCAGCAGAGAACATGCAGCGGATGTTTAGTTCTTCGATGTTGATTCCGCTTGTCATATATCACTTCAGTTGCTGCAAATTATTGATGGTTGCTGCATCCAGACTCGCTGCATCCAGTAGGTTGTAGTCTCCAACATGCAGCGTGCAGCAAAACAGTTCTCCTTAAGGTCTTCCAAATGTAGCTCGCTGTATGCAGACTTCTTTCTCTCAATGTTGTGTACAACTTGTAGCTCTAGGTTTTAATGGAAGACTTCAAGACAGACTTTTGCTACTTATTAAAAATGAAGTACAAAATGGGAAAAATATAAGCAGATAAGTTTAGTAAGGTTACAACGGGTTTTGTCTCATCAAAATATATCAAGGCTTCTTCTTACGCACATTCTGTCCAGATTTGTTAGAGTGTTTATCTTTGTTGTTAGTCCTGACATGCATCATTTCTGGATTCCTCTGCTGAATTCGGCTATTGCTTGTAACAAACTTGTTACACTACAAGTTGAGCTTATAGTAAAATTGATTTTCGGGGTTTCAGTAACAAGTTTCTTGCCTTTTGAAATTGTTACATCTCTTAGACGATTTATGATAACTTCATCAAGAAACAATGTGTACCCCTTAACTAACTTTGGACCATCAGAAGATTTTTCCTTACTTGGATTTTTAAATTCACTATACCCTATTTGTAATCTAGCTTGTAAGACCTTTTGTTGACTAAAGAAGTCTCTTGAGCTCTCAGAAGCTCTACTGAATAGGTTTATAGTGACTTGATGATTTTCTTTCTCAATCTCAAAGCTCTTATCTTGTTCTTTCGATCAACAGAGTCCATTATCACCTTATCATGAAATCTTTAAAATTTTGGTAGTCATTTTTGAAATCAATTAATTTCATGAGTTCCCATTTGAGATAACCATTTCCCTTTTTCAGCTCTTTATTTTCAGTATTCCATCTTTCAAAGACATTAAACAGTTGTCAAACAAAACTATCTAACTTTATATCATCAGACTTAAAAGATTTGAGTTCAAAGATTACATGTTCATCTTTATTCTCCTCATCACTTTTTGCCATCAGGCAAATCGTGACTTTATCATCTGATAAAGAATCTTTTGATTCAGAGTCTGAAGATGATTTTTCCTTTCCCTTAGTGGTGGATGTGCTTACTCCCTTCCCTTTCTCAGTAAGGCTCTTAGCCTTTACTTCTCATTTCTGCTCCTTTATCTCTTTTGAGCTCTTTCTTCAGCTGGATATATACTCGTGTACAAGGGTGTGTTGACAATTTCTTGCATAATGTCAAGACTTTCTATAATTGTAGCATAGGCATGTGGATTCTCTGCATTCTACATTTGTTACACGGGAGTTTTCTTTTTGAACTGACCTCCCATTTTGTTGTTGTTCTTCACAGTCCTTCTGAATTTCTTCAGTAGCAAAGTCATGTCTTCATCAACTATCTCATTGGAGTCTGCTACATGCACATTGCTGGTTGCAACAGCTGTTTCATTTGTTGTTCTTGCAGTTAATGCAATGACCTTATTGTTACCTTCATCAGAATCATTCTTTCTCTTGTTGATATCAAACTTGAAAGCTTTAAGATCAGAGAAGAGATCAAATGTGTCCATGGACACTTTAATAGTTGTTGTTTTGTTGTCCCATTCAGTAGGTAGTGCTCTAAGCACCTTCAAATTCTTTTCTTTTTGGGTGTAAAATTTCCTAAGAGATTCAATCACATTTACTATATCAGTGAATCTTAAGTCCAACTATTCCAAGGTCTCTCATTTGGCTTCATTTCAAACATCTCAAATTTCTGAGTTACAGTGGATATCTTGTTATCCTTTGTAAGTTTTGTCCCTTCACACACTTGCTCAAGTTTATCCCAAATTTCCTTAGCCATTTTGCAGGATTACACCTTACTGAATGTTCCTTTGTCCAAGGTGAGGAATAATGCATCCTTGGCCATATTGTCCAGGTTTAACCTTCTCATATCCTCTGCATTCCATTAACTATCTTGGCTTCTCAATGAATGGACGTGGTCTTGGTGTATCTTCACCAGCAGCTCTTTCTTATCTTCATCTTTCTCTCTCTTTACCAGCCATGACAACTACTGGATTTAACTTTGTGATGATGGGTGGTTCTTCATCACATACGACATTTTATCATGCATGGCTGAAAGATGTGTCTACATTCTAATTTTCCAGTCATTATATTCTTCAATAAAAAACGTAGGAAGTTTAGCATGACTAGGATCCATAATAGATAAAAGCAAATAAGGCACATAAGAGATCGACTATAAGGGTGAATCTAGGTAGGCAACCAGACAAGTTAGTGTTAAACCTAACTTGATCTGATACCACTTGTTGATCCCAAGCGGTTCAGAGGTTCGGCGGAGGGGGGAGGGGGTGTGAATGAACCTCTATCAATTTTTTGATTTTCTCTATCTCAAGTAAAATTGTTGCAAGTTATCACTACTTGCAGCAATCTACTTAGTGTTCTACTTCCAGCATTACATGAACGCAACAGCCTAACACATCAGAGTTTTATACGCAGCGAAAAATGTGAAGATAGAGTTTAAGCACGCAAGGATAAACTTTAACTAGAGAGTGGGAAAACTATATATATAAAGGACATAAATCATGCAATGAGTCTTATATATAAGATGCAACATAAAATATAAAGCGATAAATACAACAAATCAAAGAATACAAGGCTCATAGAGGTTTGAATGTGGTGTAATGCTTATACGTCATCTCTTCTCCTTCACAAGGAGGAAATCCATTAAGCTAAGTTTGATTTACAGGACTTCTTCCTAACAAACTTTGCTAAAGAAACACGCCTACTAAGGTCCTTACTCCCACACAAGTTTCAGCGACCAAACAGGTTACCCACACAGGGATTTCCTGAGCCACACAAGGTATTATCTTTTACAAGACTTAAACATACAAGAAGGATATAAATCTTATCAATTGTGGACACCTAAAACAACCCACATACACAACATAAAAGGTTAAAGAAAATAAAAGGTTTTTTCTACTGTGTGAATCTAAGTCTTCAAATGATCTTCTTGTTGGTTGAGCACTTGTTTCGAGGTTGAGTGACTGAAAAATACTTGAACTTCGAAAGCTCTTAATCTGTTGTATGCTCAAGAGAATATATGTGTTCTTGCAAGTTTTTCATTAACGTCTTCAAATTCACTCTTCCTTTATATATATATATATATATATATATATATATATATATATATAGAAGTGTGCTAGTTAAAGGTAGCACACTCTGTATGTCTTTGTCCTTGTCCCTCTTTTTCCGCACCAATTTGATCTTCAATAAATGAATTTGATCTTCATTCAACCTTATCTTGATCCTCTTTGGCTAGCTTGTGGATCTTCTTGATCTTCAAGGTACAGTTCCATTTATGTGCACCTGCAATTTATCTACTAAGTTCTTGTCTCATTTATGCAGTTTTCATTTATGCGACTGTCCTTCTTGTTGCACTTTTGTAGTCAGTACAGGTGCAGGTGGCAGCACTGCATTGGTCCGTACTTTTAAATTTGCCTCTTTCATTAACCTTCTGATTTGATAATGACTAACTATAAAGACACCTGAAGCTGTGTATTTGTAAGCTTGTAGCAGCTTTACACTGATCCCACAATTGATCTTATTCAAGTGTTCTTCAATTGCTGCAACTTATTCCACATGCTACTTTTAAGCCACTGCAGAAGTAAACTTTCTTGCAGCATGCTGTATTTTCAAGCTTTTAGCGTTGATTCCAATACAGCTTGCAGAGATGTGATACACGAGAAGTTTTTCGATAAATTCTAAGTACATTACTCATTACAAAAGAATGGAATACTCTAAATTCCTAATAGATACAATCGTTTTGGCTCATCAAAATCTAAATCATTCAGTTTTTACAGAGTCTCTTATTTGAGCAATGTTTGATAGTTGGTAGATTTTTCAGATGGTTAATTGCTACATATGTGGTTTGCATAATGTAGAGTTTGAAATTCTTTATGTGGTACCTTTATTTTATAAATATTGTTCAAACAATTAGTCAGATCTCTTACAACATAGATGTATCAATTATTTGAGTGTTATAACAATCAGTCATTATATGATCTCTTACAACACTGATATATCAGTTATTTGAGTGTTGTATGAGGTTGGTAGATTTCTCAGATGGATGTGATTTACATAATGTCGAGTTCTATATTTTTTGATCAGATGATCTATTCAGCATGTATCCTTTTGAAGTCTGCTAGAGCTAATTCTACCCTGCGCATATATTTTGCCATTGCTCGTCCTTTGTAGGGTATTAGCCGAATATTTGGCTGATCATAAGTAGGGAGTCACTGTAGACCTCCAAATTGTCTACATCGAACTGTTTGGCCATGTCCAGTCCCGCTAATAACGCCTCGTATTCCACCTCATTGTCTGTGGCTGGGAATTGGAACCTGAGTGATGATCAGAAATATTTTCTGTTCCAGCTTAGTAAGACTATACCTGAACCTGATGGGTTTGTGGTTGTCGACCCATCTACAAACATTTTTTAAGGTTATATATTTTTCCTTTGGTTCTTCCAATGTGATGTTCGGCGTGAATTCAACGATGAAATCAGCCAATGCTTGTCCTTTTTATGGTCGTCCTTGGGGCATAATGGATGTCATATTGCCCTAGCTCCACCGACCATTTTAGTACTCGACCAGAAGCATCTTGTAGGCTTAATACCTCTTTGAGCTGGAAGTTGGTTAATACTTCAATTTGGTGGGCCAGAGATTACAGCCTGAGTTTCCTTGTGGATACCATTAGTGCATGCGCTAGTTTCTCCATCACCGGGTATCTTAGCTTTGGTTCGTGTAGCGACTTGCTAATATAATATATCGGCTTCTGGTTGTTTTTCTTTGCTCAAACAAGTACGACGCTAATGGCGTACTCGGAGATTGCTAAGTATAACTGGAGTTTCTTCCTGCTTCATGTTTTGCCATTACTAGTATTGTCGCTAGTGACCTCTTCAGGTTTTCTAGAGCCTTCTCGCTTTCCTTATTCCATTTGAAGTCATTCCCCTTTTTGATCAACTCGTAAAAATGTTTTCATTTATCGGTCAATTTTGAGATGAACCTGTTCAGTGCAGCTATCTTTCCATTTATACTTTGGACATCCTTGATCCTCCTCCGTGGAGTTAGTTTTATGACCGCCTGAATTTTCTCGGGGTTTGTCTCAATTCCTCTCTGGATGACCATATATCCGAGGAATTTTCTCGAGCCTACGCCGAAAAAACATTTCTTGGGATTTAGCTTCATCCTATACAACCTTAATATGTTAAACATCTCGTCTAGATGAGAGAGATGATCTTCGACCTTTTTTGATTTGACGAGCATGTCATCCACATATACCTCCACGATTTCATGATCTAGGCTGCAAACATTTTGTTAACCAGTGTTTGGTAAGTAGCTCCTGCATCTTGAGTCCGAAGGGCATCATTGTGTAGCAGTATTGTGCTCTGCCGGTGACGAAGGTTGTATGCACCTGATCCTCTTCGGCCATGAGTATCTGGTGGTATCCTGATTATACATCCATGATCTTATGATTTCATAGTCGGGGGTTGTGTCTACTAACTGGTCAATGTTCGGCAGCAGAAAACAATCCTTTGGACATACCTTGTTTAGGTCTGTAAAATTGATGCACATTCTCCAGGTTCTGTTTGGTTTCTTCACAAGAACGAGGTTTAACACCTAAACTGCATATTGGGTTTCCTTGATAAACTCATTGCCTAACAGTTTTTGCACCTCGAGTTCTAGCCCTTCGTACTGATCTGAGCTTAACCTCATTTGTTTGTGTATGGATGGTTTTGCTTCAGGTTGTACGTTCAGCCTATGGCAGGCATCATGTGGCCTGATCCCTTCTATGTATTCGTGTGCCCATGCGAAGATGTCTGTGTTCTCCTTTAGGAACTTGATTAAATCATCTTTGACTTATCACCTTAAGTCTTGTCCAACCTCAATCACCTGCACGGGCCTTTCATTGGATAGAGACACCGTGTCCAATTCTTCCACTGAGGTTACCTTTTTCCTGCCTAGGATTTATGAGCTCTTTATCCGACTTTTCTTGTTCTGCTCCTGGTCATGTTGATTACTCGCGGCTTGAGTGTCGAACCGCATTCCCTTACAGCAATTTGGCTCCCTTTGACCACATATACTGAGTCACTTATGGGTAACTTGAGACATAGATGATACATTGACACCACAACTCAGAGCTTTGAGAGAAGGGTTTATCCCCATATTGCATTGTACTACGACGGGATATTCACCACCTTAAACTCAGTACTTTGGCTGACTTCTGTCTCTCATTGTCTGAAGCTAACTTTCAAGTCACACATGCCCATCACCTGTGTCTTGTGGTTGGTAAACCCTTCTACCACATCTTGGCATGGTCGGAGTTGGTTGGTTTCAGAACCCATCCTTGTAAATGTGTTCAGGTAGAGTACATTCGCATAACTTCCTGTATCCACCAAGACTCTTCTTACCACGATGGATGATATTTTCAGTGTGACAATTAGTGGGTTGTTATGTGGCTGTAACACCCCTTTGGTGTCCTGTTCTACGAATGTGACTGGGGCGTGCTCGGGTTTTTCCTTCACCGAGATGCATATCTGGTATTCATTCTGAGCTGACCTAAGGTACTCCTTCCTGGCCCTAATCCTATTCCCTTTGCAATTATTATTGATCAGAGTGTGAATTTCCCCCAACAATCCTTACGGTGGAGGAGGCGGTGGCTCCTGCCCTTAGTTTTCTCCTGTCATTTGGTTGTTTTTCACAAACTTATTAAGATGTCCTTGGTTGATGAGCTTCATCAGCTCTTGAAACAGGCTCTTGCGCTATTTGGTATCATGCCTAGGGACCCTGTGATATCGACAGTATCTTCCTAAGTTAACCTGGCCCGATATAACCTTCATAGGCTTTGGATAAGACAACATGTTCTATGGTTATATTTCCTCGAGTACTTGAGTTAGGCTCACTGTGAGTATATCATTTACATTGTTCAATTCCTGCTCATCATAGAATTTCGAGTCAGTAATTCTTGGTAGCTATTGTGCCCTTGCTCATGTACTGAGCACCAAAATCTTGTGTCAGGTCGGAGGTGTGCCATTACCGCCATGAGTAGTGTGTCCTTTGATAGAGGCTATATTTCCCTCATGAGCTTATTGAACCTCGAGAGGTACGACTTGAGGGATTCATCTGCACCTTATTTTACATCTACCAATTTTTCCTTGGGTGTCACCCTTATTTTCACCCCCATGAAGTGTGTGAGGAATATCTCAGTCAGAGCGTCCCAATCGGGTATTGACCTCTCTAGGAGGTTCCTAAACCATCTTTGTGTCTTGTCTCCTAAAGTAAGTGGTAATGCCCTGCACATCAAGTATTCCTCGGCTCCTTGTAGATCCATCCATGAGACATATTTGTCCAAAGTGCTATTGGATCAGTTTCTCCATTGTGTGCCCTAATCCTTGGCACCTTGAATTTCTCAGGGGTGGGCTACTGTGTTATGTGCTCCATGAATGGGGAGGATCTCCTCCAGGGTTTCTCCTACTCGACCTTCTTCCTTTTAAATTAGGTGATGTATTTCCTCAGGTCGGAGTATTCGTGTCATGCTCCTACCGTGCTTTTTGCCCTTTGGCCATTCAGTTGGCTTAGTTGTGATTGATATGTCCCTTCATCAAAATCAAGCCTTCTTGGATTCCTTATGACTTCCCATCCTAGGTGATTGACCACACACCTTGCTTTATTTAGTGGCTCATCTAGGTTTTCTCGTGGTATCCTCGTCTCTGGCCTCGTAGGCTCATCCTCCATAGGTCTTTTACCCATATTCCTTTACTTATATTGGATGACGTCTTCAAACTACGAATCATCATCTGAGTCTCCCCTTGTTGTTTTTTATCCTTCCAACATTTCCACCTTAATGAGCTGGTCTTTGAACCGAGCTATTATGTACTTGATCTCTTCTATCGTCATTGCTCCTCGGTCTAGCTCTGAGGGGTCGACGTTCGCTGTGATCACCCTATCTATAGGAGTACCAGTTATCTGATGTGGAGTCTAAATCCGACACTGATTATGACCTGGGATCCGGTGGATCTGTGTTTGGGGTGTTATCAAATCCTCCTTGTTTGTCATGATTTCAAACAAGCGATTATGTTGTTTGATATGTAGACGCTCTTCCCCCTCCTTCTAGTGCCAAAATGTTGACGTCGCAATTTATATGGAACAAACACCTCAGTCCAACATTCAAAGTAATCGAATCGGATTGGATAAAACCAGATTAAAGCAAAAGAATCGAATAAGAGACCACTGGGCCCGACCCCTGCTTGGGCAAGATTGCTCTAGGCTGGGTCTGGCCGACCTGTTTGTAGTCGACAGAGAGCCTATATTAGAATAATGTGAGAGTAAGATCTCCTTTTGTGTGAGTACAATTGAATAAAAAATAACTGGGATTCGGATCAGTTTGAGATCCAAATTGCCAATTAGAGAGTTTTTCGAGAGTTGGAAATCTCGTATGTGTGTCTCGTCCCCTAACCTTGTTCCAAAAGGCCCTATTTATAGAGATAGACGGGGATAAGACCCTTGGGTATTAAATCTCATGATTTAGGGAATATGTATGGAAAGAAAAAAAATATTTGTCTATCTCAGAAAGATATGCCAAGGTCTTTAGCGCGTTGCCTTGCTTGAGCCTATGTCCATGCAACTCGTTTTGTCCGTTTAAGTTGACCCCTTGTACCTCGTCCTACTGAGCTTCAGGTTATGCGAGATCCAGTGCTTGGACCGGTCTGAATATAGCTCGATTCAGCTCAGCTCGGTTTATCCCGGAGAATCGATATAAAACCCGTATAATATTTTAGGGTGTAACTAATATATCTATTATTGAACTTATTATTAAATCAATACACGTTATAGCTCACATTATAAACTTTTGTTAGTGGATTACATTTTGATCATGTGAAAATTTAATTATGTCTGTGGATTAATAGATTAAAAATTATTCAATTGCATTTAAATAAACTATAAATTGTACAATTATTTGTAATCTCATTTACTTATATGAAGTAAAAGAATTAGTATTTTTACTTTCAATATTATCATGATTTAAATCAATACTACTCTTTTCACTTAAACTTTATTTTATACAACGTCTTTCTAATATTATAAATTATAACTTTAAAAATCATTAAATATAAAAAAAATACATTTTATATTATATAGATGTGTGTGTTTTGAAATAATAAAAGATGATATCATTAGCCTTTTTACTTTATACATCTACATTATATTATTAGAAATTACATATATTATATATATATATATATATATATATATATATATATATATATTACCACAATCAAAAGCAAACCGCACATCGCGTAGGTGAATTACTATTATATATAAAAATATGATATCCTGTCAAAAATATATACAATCAATCAATTTTCTAGTATGAAATAATTACTATTTTAAGAAACTTATTAATTGCTTTCATATTGTATTTATTGTATAGAAACTCAATATAAATAAATGAATATTTAATTAAAGAAAGCAGTCATGACACTCAATTTAATATTTATTGTATAGAAACTTGAAATAAAAAAAATGAATAGATAATAAGATGAAGTAAGAGATTACATATTTATTATCTCTCATCTTATTTATAAGTACTTATTTACAATCAATTAGTCTAAATATATAATATATAAAATTAATGATTTTTTAATGATCTTAAATTTGATATTCATATTAAATATATTGCAAATTAAAATATGGATATGTATGTGTGTGAGATTCAATGATTTTTCATTTTCTAAACGTTTTTATGATATGTAGTATTAATTTATTGTAAATTGATATTAAAATGTAGAAAAAAAAAGTATTATAGGTGTACCTAATAGATTACACATATAAAATATATCAAATAAAAGTAGATAAAAATCATTATTGCAAGTTAAGCAACTTATATATTCATTTGAAATATACAAATTAATGTTTTATTTTATCCTTCTTATTTTATATTTATTTTTTGTCAATTTTTCTTTGTTATTTTTTTCTCAATTGAGGTGGCATAAGGGGTTGGATAGAGGTAGATTTATTAATTTTTCACAAATTATAATTTCATCATTCTTAGTCCCTGATATATTGACTGCTCAATCTTACATTTATTATTTGTAATTTTTTTATTCAAAATGTAGATTAAGTCAAATTTTGAATTGTTTCATTTAAATAGATAAATGAAACAGATAACAAGAGAGATTTTTATGTATTTGATAGGCTGATATAATTTTTTTATCGTATTTAAAATAAATGAGTTATATGTGTCGTTGAACCAAAAAATTAATTATGTGTGTATTTATAGTTATAAATGCTAATAAATATAAATTTATTTATCTCAATACTTAAATTGATAACGTTTCTAATACATATAACTTATTTTTAGATATTAAATTTATTATTTAAAATTTCACTACCCATGTAATATTCTGACACAATTTTTTTATTTGATTCTTTAATCCATACATTAATATATTACTTAATTTATATATTTCAAATTTATAATATTTTTTAATATAATTATTTATAATAATATAAATTTAAGGTTAAAATACCTAACTTTATACTAATACAAATATTAAAAAAGTATCAATATATTTTTGTTAAATAATAATAATTACATTTTATATGTTATTATATTTTTTTGTATAATCATATATATAACATGTCGTGCAATGTATAGATACACTGATAGGTTGAATGATAATAATTGTAACCCTCAACGTTAAATAGTCTTAATCCATACATGTAGAGAGCTTTATGCAATTAGAGTTGGAGTGAAGAAGTATGTCAATGATTGGGTGGATAACTTAAATGTAAAATTGTGAAGAGTGTGGATCCATATAATAAGATAAAAATTGAGAATTGATTGAAGTTTTTAAAATTCAAATTTATTGTGACAAATTAAGTGATATTAATGCTAACACTGTTGAATGAAGGTACGTGGGGCTATCCTAGAAGTGGCCCCTCTCTTATTTTGAAAATTCCTCTCAAATTATGTTACAAGCTATTTATTATGATGTTGTAGTTGCCTTCCCAAGTACTCGTGGAATTATCACATTTTTAGTGTTCAAGAAAATGACTCATAATTAGCTTTTTGCGAAATGTCACTGCCAAAACTACAATAATAGAATGTATTTTGTTATATTTAGAGATTTTTATTTTGGCAGATACTAATTGGAAGAAAAGTACTAATATGATGGAAATTGAAAGAATATTATATTTTTCTTTAAAAAATAAACACAAAATCTTATATAACATTGTTTCATGAAGTTATTCTCACGGATATATAAAAATGAAATTACGCTGTCCACAATCTTTACAGGTCAATAAAATGATTTTATTTTTGTGAAAAAATTAGGTCATACTCTCCTAACTGAAGTCTTTTTACGGTTAGACGAGATCATCTATTTTCGTATGTGTTGTCTCATCTAATATTTAAAAAAAAATTGTTATATATTCATTTATATAAAAAGCATCATTAATTAATATGTAACATATATTAAATCCAATAAAATCTTTTGAAAGTTAGCACACATAAAAAGAGAGTACACATCATCTATATGTGCAATATAACAACTTATTATATATTCTTAGCAATTATCCATAGGCCTAACATACGTCTTAGAATAAAGTCATGGTCCAAATCTAGAATCAATGGCCTATTAGTTGGTTTGGTACCATGAAAACTAGGCGTCAAATAGATCTAATTTTCAATAGGTAGTTACATGCATAAATAAATTGGTCTAATATATCAATATATAAATATAAAAATATATATACACATTTGTGTAGCACAATCCATTATCTTATTCATATATGACAACTACAATTAACGTTAACATTAGTTTAGTTCTTATACCTAAACTGCCAAATAAGTTCAAATCAAATAGAGTGCTCAACAAAGTAACATGATAAGCACTCAATTATTTATTGAAGAAAAAAAAATCATATCACGTCCCTACAACAATTCCTGATTCTGATTATTTATAACAAATATAGCAACTGATTACCTATCAATATTAGGATGAGATGATTCATCACTTTCAAATTTATCATGATAAATAAAGTTTGAACAAAGTTGGTTTTCAAAAACTAGCTAGGCTAGCTTGGAGAAAAGAGGCCAACCTACAAGTTATTTATATCAAGGCATTGTAGCCACGTATCACTTTAAGGAACACAATTGGTATCAATATTGGACAATCCACTTCTCTTAATCCATACATGTTATGCAATTAGACAAAATAAAGAGAGGGTCAACATCACAATCATGTGTGGACCTAACATAGAAAACATCAAAAGAAGCCAAAACAAAAATGATTAAGAAAGATGAAATGGGATTAATGGAGGATTTAGAAAGGGAAAATTAGGAAAATGTTGTACTTGCTAGACCTACTTAAGAGATTGGCATTGGCCCCAAAACTCGATGCCGACTATTGTTTAGTTTTAGCTTCCAAAGAGAAGACAAAAAATCTCACATACTATTTTTCTATCTTACAAGATCTCATGAAATTAAATGGGTCCCACTTTTGTTGTACATTTTTGGTCCCAACCCCATGTGACATTTTCGTACGACCCTATGACAAAATTCTATGTCAATATTATGATGTTATGACACCCAATATATGTGTGTCTATATACTTATTTATCGATCGCTATTAAAATGCACAATAAAAAAGCTGTTGAAATTGATGGTTTTTAATGAATATTACCTCAATTCCAACTTGCATGAAAATGCCCAACTGCTTTTCTTGGATGTTGCACCACTTGTTTATGGACATTTAAATATTGTTATCCCATTTTTTAGGGGTTTTCATATAATAATCAATGATTTTTACTCATTGGATAAGGTTAGTGGAAACCTCTTATTATATTTTAATAAAAAAGATTCATTCAAGATTTGAATTTGACATTGACTTTCCATGCATTGTCAAGATGAGATCTAAATTTGGTAACCTTCATTGATTAGAAATATTAGATTAGATCATTTTTATCAACTTAATGCAAGATGAAACAACACTTCAAAATAAATGATCTAACTCGAATTATTATAGATCATATAATTAACATATTTGTGTATGCATTAAAGCAAATAAAATATACAATGAAACACAAATGTAATAAAAGATCCCGATCAATAATTAACTTCCTATATAGAATGACTATTTCCTTAGCTATTTAGATGTTGGTAAAAATAAAAGTCACCATATTTTAGTACTTACGCTACTAAGATGTACCTATCTTTGTTCAAAAAAAAAAAAAATCTTTATTTTTTGTTTAAACAGTTACAAACTTAAGAGCAATTCTGATTTGCAATAGGACTAGTTTTACAATACCCTTTATAAGTTACAGACAATTCGGGATTTGCATGATTAATTGGGTATTGTTTTGCATGATAAATTTTTCCCACTAAATTTTACTATATTTAGGTTTTACCGAGACCTACATTAGTTTAGATTTTTTGTTTTGCCATGTTTTTGGATGCTGAATCTTTTTCTTAAATAAAAAAAAAAAAAAAAGCCTCCAAAATTTTATTTAGAACAAGCAAGATTTTATATTCCATTTTGTTGTTTCATTTGGTATTTTAAAATAACCATTACACACCAAACATACAAATGACATCTCTAATTTACGTATGGCTTAAACTAAAAAAGAAATGCAACACGAGCTGATCAAATGTCACCTTGAAATAGAACATTACTTCACTATAAGAAAAAAGAAAAAAAAACAATAATTACTAATTATAATATATCAAAATGATTAATCTGTCACACACTGAATAGATGCCAGATGGATATGATATTTTCTAGGACACAGGGATAACTAATTTACGGATAACTGCAGGAGATGAAACATATATATTATTATATAACATAATAAGTGTTAAGAGTAGTTGAGTTAAACTTTGGTGGTGGTCCATAAATAACTTTTCCTTTGCATGTATCTTCGAGTCTTTTCTCATTCTATTGCCCCACTCTTGAAATGGACTCTGATAATATTGCTGGAGAATGTGATAAAGAAAGAAAGAAAGAAAGCAATTAATGGGAGAGAAAAAAGAAAGAACTAATTATTTTGGGGATTCTCATTATATATATATATATATATATATATGTATCTTGATCAGTTATACACATGCATGCAATCAAATTAGTATACCCTAATAAGATATGTACAAAGCATAAAAACCCTATGGATCTCATTTATTCTGCCTAGCAATAATTAATCTAGAATTAGAAAAATCAATGTTGTCCTAAATTGGAATCCTCCATTGTATTTGTTGTCTCAAATACATTTCATATACATGAGCAAATGACCACATACCTTGTATATTAATTATCCCATCTTTATAAAAGGTATAGATTGTGTGATGACCAGGGTCCAAACTTGGATCATGCAAGTTTTCTATTCTTTGTTATCCCCTCCCTTCGACTTCCCAAGGTCATGAAAAAAAACAAATAAATGAGCTAATATTCTATTTAATTTGCGGTAAAAGATGCATCTCAGCCAATCTAACTAGTATGAGTAGAGTTCTTGCATGCGAAATCATATAACGAGCTTAATCGGTAAGCGAGTCAAATCATATCCTATACAATAGAGTTTGAATACTTGTAAGCAATTAGATCGTATGCATACCATTAACCCCCATCCTAAAGTGTCCAATTAAATAGGGCATAGTTAGGGAGCAAAAAATTGGTTGTGATGGGAGAAATGGTAACAACATGTGGGAAAATAAAGGCAGGCTAAATATTCCGATAAACTGGAGACTAATGATTCAGCGAGCCCATTGAGAGATGGGCCCACGATCGAAAGCCATGTGGGCCAGGCCCGCGTAGTGGGTCCAACTAAAACCCACCACCGATCTTCATGGCGCCAGCTATGCCCTTATTCTCCTATTTTATTAAACAAATGAGTTTTTAAAGCAATTTCCCGGCATGTGGGCCCACCACCTGAGCCAACACCTGGAAGCTGATAAGGTATGGGCCCCCACCAAGCCCAATTACACGGCCCATCCCTCTTCCAACACTTAAAATATTCTTAGTCATACCCAAGGATGAAAATATTCCGATATATCTTCGATATATTCTCGATATTTTCATTTTTTCATTTTTTCATGTGACCGAAACAAAAACGGGCTGTAACGATATATCACCGATATTTTCATTTTTTGGTAAAAAAGTAAATGAAATATCAATAATTATTGGCTAAATATCGATACCCATTTCAATATCAGTGGTTTCAGGTAAAAATTATAGGAAAATTCATGAATATCAAGTAAATATTGGTAAATATTGAAAAATATCGGAAAATATCGGGAATATATCGGTAAATATCGGTAAATGTAGAGAAAATATCGATAAATATCGGAAAATATAGAGAAAATATCGGTATATATCGGTAAATATTGGGAAAATATCGGTAAATATCGGGAAAATATATGTACCGATATTTCCACCGAAACCGATATATCCATCGATATTTCTGTAAAATCAAAGTACCGATATATCTACCGAAACCGATATTTTCATCCTTGATCATACCATACATTATTTTATTTATTGCACTAAAAAAACCACAATGAGAGAGAGAGAGAGAGAGAGTTTGAAACATGTTTCCTATACTAGCTTAGGGCCTATGTTGTAATGTCACTGTTTCATCTCCCTTAACTTACTACTTTGGCATCAAATAATATCCTATATTTTTACCATGTGTAAATCTGATCAATTTTCAAATATGCTATGATGATGTCATGTTATATGGTTATACAGTAATAAAATTAAAGCAAACATGAAATTTAAAGATACCATGAATATTTGATTTCAACGATACTATATACTCCCTCCGTCCCAGTTCAAGTTACCTACTTGGACCGGGTACGAAATCTAAAAAAATGCAGTTGACTTGTTTTAGGTTACTTTTTGATTAAAAAAGTGTTTTTTTATACTTTTTGCCCACCTTTTTTGACTTTTTGATTACTTTTTGATTAAAAAAATGTTATTTCTTTGTCATTTTGGGGTTGGTAAGTTCGACTGGGACGGATGAAAATGACAAGTAGGCAAGTTGGAGCGGGACGGAGGGAGTATACATTAAGTGGCCTGGTTAGGAGAACTTAATGAGTAATGATCACTAACTAAAATTAGGTTAATTACATGATGGGACTGCATATTGGTGAAATATTAATGTCTTCAACTTAGTTAGGGTTATTATATCTCGTACGTGGATTATGTCAATTAGTTTCTCATTTTACATTTGTATGTTCTACATAAGATATTTGCTTATTATTCATTGTACTATGTTCTATGAGATGTAATGGGAAAAAAGTTCAAGGATACCTAGTGAAAAGTAAGATTTTTATGTCGATGATTTCTCCTAAAGAAACCACTCCTAGTAGAAGAAAGAAAACTGTACTAAAAGAAAGTTGAACATAAAAGGAACTATTTTGAAAATGAATGAGGATTTTTCATTTGTAGCATTGTATTTCATGCAAAATATTATCACACATGTAATTACTTGAATCTCTAGTTGGTAAAAAGAATCAAGAATGCACCAAGAGAAATATATATGTAGGAGAAGATTCAAAATGCTACTTAAATTATCACAAAATTAAATGAGCAAAAAATAATTAAATAAATCCCACTTGTTAAAAATATATCCTTTCACACCTTAAATCCTCCAGATTAATCACACACACAAAAGAATTAGTAACACATCCAACAAAGGAAGAAAAAAATGAAAATAAAAAGAGGAAGAACAAAGCCAAAAAAAAAAAAAAAGAGCTCAATTTTAAGACAAATTAATCAAACCTCACGTGTGTGTGTTACAAATCAAACTACCCAATCACCATCTTTATTTGTTCATTCAAGAATGGTGGCTGGTGGTATCGTGCCGATCATCGCCGCCGCCTCCTCCGCCGTGTGAGCCACTCGCCTGAGAATCCGACATTCCGCCGCCTCCACTCCGATAGGGATTCAACCCAGCAAGCATCCCCAATTGCCCTTCTCCCATCCCATTCCCCCCTCCGCCTCCGCCGCCTAATTGCTGGCTGGGCAACAGAGCCATCGGCGCTGGAAAATTCATGAAATGCAGGCCACTGGACATAGTTCCTCTGTACAAGGCAGCGGCGGCGGCGGTGCTGTTATTGATATTAACAGAAGGGAATGTCCATATTGGATCGCCACCCATTCCTTGATTGTTACTGGAATTGGCCAACATCCAAAAATTGGCCGGAACGGAAGCGTGGCTAGCCGCCATAGCTCCGGTGGTGGACTGCAGCAGGTAGCTTCCCATCTGGTGGTGCTGCAGCTCCTGCTCCGCCCTCCGCTTCCTCCCTAAGCTCTCCTCTGTCTCCGATAAGTCCAACGAGTTTTCCCGCATTTCCTGCTTCGCCTGCATCATGCTAGGGTTTAAGTTGGACGCCTGGAAATTCAACAGCGTGGCGGAGGAACTCTCCGACGACAGCCCGATGCCCGGAAAGAGTCCCCGCCGCTGCGACATCGAATAGCTGGGATTGAAATACGAGGATCTTAGCTGCGACGGCACCGACATGCTCGAGCCGGAGCTTCGTAGGGATATGTTGAGCGACGTGAAGTTGGCGGGAATCGTGCCGGTGCCGGTGGCGGCGATGACGGAGGGCTCCGCCTGCTGGAGCAGCCACTCGATGGTTTCTCCGTCGGACTTGTGGCCGAGCTCTCTGGTGAGCTGGAAAACCCTAGCTGCGCAGAGAGCTGGCATTCGGATGCGCCGCCCTCGGCCGTCGACTTTTGTGTGGCGATCTTTTGTCGATGTGCGCTTCGGCGGCGGCTTCTTGGAGGTCTCTGCAGCTCCGGCGGCGGAGATTTGGAGGCTGGAGGAGGCGGAGGTGGCTGATCGGGGAGTGGTGGTGGTGCTAGGGTTAGATGGGACGTCGGCGGGGGCGGAGATGGCGAGGGAAGGGTAGGCGGAGCTGGTGGATTCGTCTTCCTTCTTTTCGAGTAATTGGAAGGGGAAATTGGGGCGGCCGCTCTGGTGGTGGTGGTGGTGGTGGTGGAGGTGGAGATGATCATCCCCTCCTTCCATGATCACATTAGGAGATATAGTGCAAATTATGGAAAATAAATATAACCCCACTTCTTAAAAAACCTACCTCTTTATTATATTTCTTTAAGGGAGAAGAAAATATGAATTAAAATATATGCAGTATGTGTGGTTTGTGTATTTAATAAAAGAAGAAAAATATTAATGCTTAATTCCACCTTCTCTTTTTTTGGAATGGTGCCCTGTAATTCCAATCACATTCTATGTGTTTTTTGATTCAACAATGGAAGAGAGAGAAAGGAGCAAGAGAGAGAGAGGATAAGAGAGGAGAACAAGCTTTAAGCAACAAAGATAATGAGTGGGAATTATATGAGGGTGTGCTTAAAAAGGAAAATAAAAAGAAAATCAAAATTGCAAAGGGGAAAAGGAAAATATGTGCTTTTGTTGGGCTCTTTTTTTATGTCTTTTTGACAAAAACCCCTTTGTTGAAATGCATCAAAAAGAAGAAGAATGAAATTATGTGATGAATCTTGATTATTCACACACTTATTTCCTAATTCCCATCTTTTTTTTCAGTTTTGGTTACAAATTAAAAGGGATTGTATTATTTCATTCTTTGTTTTTTCTTTTTATTGTGGTTGGACAGAGGCTTTGGTTCAGACTCCACGTGAGGTGCTCTTTTTATCATTCAATCCATAAAGACAATGGTGGCCACTGTAGGACCCAATCTCAAGTCAAAAATTTGAGAGAGACTTAGAAAAAGAAAAAGATTTTAATCAAAGATTGGGTTTTTTTCTTTTCTTTTTTTTGTTTTTTGTTTTTGGGTTGGGGGTAGGGTGGGTATGTAATCATTTCATTTTGCCTTTGGCTCTTTGCCTTTGTTCTGCACCTTTGAGGCTGCTTGGGGATTCCTGCTGGAATTAGGCCCTTTGCTTTTTGGGCACTTGTTAATTAATTACCCCTTAATCAATGTTTTCCATAAACTAAACATTCTTTCATTCCTACATTCCTCTAATTTATTTTATTTGTTTGCTGGCACTTCCTTCTTTTTGGTATGCAAATGATGTGGTTTCCAAATATCTTATTTAACAATCTTTTTTTTTTTTTTTCCTAATTTTTTAGGAAAAGTTGTGCAGAATTTGAATGTATAAAGATTATTTGTTGTATAGTCAATGATGAAGTTGCAGCGACGATGCAATAATATTGTCTAATTACTACTATAAATAACTTCTTTTTAATAAAATTAAATTATCTCATGTGAATGCAACGAGTCACGAACTAGCATCACTGCTAACTTCCATTAATCCTATATATATGTACCGATAATCTAATAGGATCGAAGTTTTATGGATCCATGGTGTATTCATGATTATATGTATGTGTGTATTTATTGAGAGAGAGAGAGAGAGAGAGAGAGAGAGAGAGAGAGAGAGAGAGATTTGTGTGTTATGGTGGACTTTTTTTCATATTAGAAGTTTATGGATTGCAGTTTGGAATTACAGTGTCTCTCATTTTTGCTTGTGCTCATAAATGAAATTATATATATATATATATATCATATATTACATACATATTAGTCTGAACCTTACATTTTTTGTTAAATAACATTTAATACACATGACCGTATATTATTAGTGGGGAAAATTTCATTTTACGTCCACTTAAAATGCTACTGTTCATTTTACGTTTATTTATTTTTAGGGTTTCACATTTAGTCCAATTACAATCAAAATCGACCAATTTTGATCATTTGGCCGTCGGAGATCGATTTTCCGGCTGAGTTCAGTTGACGTGGCTTATCGGAGCACACGTGGCAGCTGATGTGGCTTATCAGAAATTCAAAATTGGGGGCGATTGAGATGCAATTGCCCCCAATTGACCAAAATTGGTCGATTTTGGTTTTAATTGGACTAAATGTGAAACCCTAAAAATAAATGGACATAAAATGAACAGTAGCATTTTAAGTGGACATAAAATGAATTTTTCCCATTATTAGTGATCTCATTGAATACAGGTAGCATGTGATGATTGATTTTGAATAGGAGATGTAGCATCAAGTGTAATATAGAGGAGATTATGTATATGTTGAGATGTCAAGTGGCAAGTAGAGTTTGGATAAAATTATAATTTTATTTTTGGAAACAAAAGAATTCTCCCAAATATATTCACAATTTTCATTTTCTCATATTTGTTGATATTGCATTAACCTCGACAATCTATAAATAAGGAGTCCAAAAAAGAAATACAGTTTAGTGACCTTGAGGCTCTATAACTGGCTGATTTTGCTTTATTAATTTTCTAGTTAACTACGGCTGTTAAAGTTCAACCTCTAAAAATGATTAAAAAAATGTTCCAAACGGCCACTTCTCCAAGACAAAATATTTAATCTATCACAGGAATTAGTTCAATCTTTTGAGATGCATGTTTCTTGAATTTCTCATATCATACTTTTAGAGACCAAGATAACGTCACGTTTTCTGTGACGTCGAAATTATTTTTACTTAATTAACCTAAGTTAACAAATTATATAGAGTAGTGGAAGAGCTACCTACATCCTCCGCCGGATAAAATACACTGAATTTGTAGTCGGAAGCTTCTATTACACATCTGGTGTGTGACATAATATTTCATACATGTCACATATTAATTAATGATGTCATTGAATATATGTGACGTATGCTAATTGATTTTGAATAGGAGATGCAACATCAAATATTACACAACATTACAATCCCTGAATGTGTGGTTAAATGTCATTTGTCCATTTAAAATAGGGGTTGATTGACAGAAAAATTACAAATTTTACTTAATGTGAAATTTTAATCAAGGTTTTTAATATTAGTAATTGTAACCGTGAATTTTTATATTTTAAAACAATTTTAATCAATAAACAATTTTTTGACGTGGTTGTGTTCGAAGATGTATAGTATTCTTTCATTTTGATGATTATGCAAGGTTTTTTCTGATTCAAACATTTCTGATAATAGTTTATTCATGACAACTATAAACTTCAATATTAACACAACCATACATGAAAAGTATTTGTTGGTTAAAATTACAAAAAATATAAAAGGTCATACTATATTTATTAATATTTAAAAGTTTGATTAAAATTGTAAATAAAGTAAATAATAGATCACTTTTAAAATGTAAAAGGAAAAAAAAAAAAAGAGATAATGTTCTCAAATTAATAGACAAGCGGCATGTAGAGATCCACCAATACATTTCACCCGGAGTTAGTCTCCTGTGTAATTGGTGCACATACAATTCGGGTCAGGTCTGAGTCGACCCAGATCAACACACTTTTTTTTTTAATTTTATTTTTTCGCTTCAGGTTGTTACCTTTATGTTATATGCGTGTGACTTTTATGTTATATAAGTGTGACCTTTATGTACATATGTAATGACCTTTATATACTCTAACTTAGAAAAAGGAAGAATTTTAGCAAAATTTGTACATATTTACCTTTATGTAATATTAGTTGCACCTATATTCATCCTAAAAATGCGCTGAATTTTGAAAATTTTCATTCTTTTCAAAGTTATGGATCATAAAGGTTATAATATTTGTACATAAAGTCACAAGAATTGTACATAAAGGTCACAACAATACAACATAAAGGTCTCAATTTGAAGCGAAAAAACCCGAAAATCTCAATTTTTTCCTAAGTTACTAAACATATAAAGGTCATAACATTTATATATAAAGGTCACACTTATATAACGTAAAGGTCACATTCTAACAACATAAATGTAACAGCCTGAAGCGGAAAAAAAAAAAGAAAAAAGAAAACTCAGGTGTGCGGATCTGGGTCGAGTCGCCCCAATTGCACCAATCCAAATCCGTGCACCTGGTGCACAGCAGCATTTGCCTTTCACCAAATGCATGATGGAAGAAGTCGTAGTGCAGGTCTAGAGGTGTTTATCTGAATTTATATGAATTTGAAATTTAGTATTTGAAATAATTGTATTTTACATTTATCTATTGTTAAATTAAAAATTAACTTTAAGGGAAAAAAAAAGTTTTGTAGTCATTTATTTTTATCTTATTAAATTTTTAGTCCACTAACTTTCAGGGATTGAATTTTAAGTAAAATAAAATTGATGAATTTTGAGTTCGTATAAATTCAAACACCAATAGATTTGTCACTTTGAATTTTGCATTTTTCTTTAAAAAGTATACCTGGTGTACGGATCTGTGATCCGTGCACTAGGGCCGCGTGCGGGCTGGCAGGACCGGTCCAGCCCATAGCGCCTCTTTGTTTTCGCGTGTTTTGGTTGTGTGCACTAGGGCTAGTGCGTGCGGGCTGGCAGGACCGGTCCAGCCCATAGCGCCTCTTTGTTTTCGCGTGTTTTGGTCGTGACCTTTATGTTATGTTAGTCATACATTCATGTTATATTAGACATATACCTTCATCTTATGTTAATCATACTTCATTTTCAAATTTAATACCCTTCTCCTTTCTTCCGCGTATTTTGGAACATGCTTGAAAGTAAAAATGCTACAATTGTATTTGTCATAGTAACTAAATAACTATAAGGTAAAATAGTAAGACAGACATTAATTATTCGAGCCCATCTCACTGAAATAAAAAATTATTTATATGTATTATGATTGATTACGCTCAATGATTTATTGAGTCAAGTATTAATGAGTTTATTCTAAAGATCAAGATATGTTTAAATAGATCGAATCTCAAACTTGATTAATTTTTTTTTTTTTTTGGTCAAAATCGATTTCGTGTAGTCATAATTGTTTCAGTAAACTCCTAATTGGATTGCCCCAATAAAATAGCAAATTAAGATTATATCTATTTAAAATTAAATTTATATTCTGTAGCCAAATTTTAAATATTCCCCATTTCAGTTATTCAATTTCTTTCACTTATACCATAATAAATAATTATTTAAATGGATCGGCCCACCGGGGTTGTTAAATTGGGTCCAAATATTAGGCACGATGGGTTTATTTTCACTCCAAGTTCAAACTAACAAGTAACAAAGATACAAATAAAAATATTTTGTAATTAAATTGAGGTTAAAAAATGAGAGAGAGAAAAAAAAGAAGAAATTTATGAATCATAATTACACAAAGTGGGGAAATCTTAGAATGACTTGGATCACACCACATATTAAAATTGGACACACCTTTTTAAGGTAAATTAGGATAAGAAATGGTATGGCTGCAAGACTGGCACCTTCAAATACTTGTTTATTCACCCTAGGCATGCCCTTCTTCAAGCCTTAACTAACCCTAAACTTTACTTTCTATTCTTTATTAATCTCATCAACTATATTATTTTAATTATCTTTATTTATATAAAAGAAAAATCAATAGTGTCACATGTATCTTGTACAATGCTTGAACACTAATTTCTCGTATTATGTGTTTATTTCGTTTTTCTTAAATAAACTGTTTTATAAATATAGATGATTTTTAATATATATATATATATATATAAAGATTACTATATATATATATATATATAAGTCAAAAATTTGAAATATCGGAAGAGATTATTGATAATGTTTTCAATACAAACTATTAAAAAAGGGGTTAAATGCAAAAATTAATGTGAAGTATCGATTTTTTTCACTTTGAAATTTAAACTTTTCTTTTCATTCGATTGCAATCTTAAAATTCTATATGTTATCCAATCAATTGTGTTGTAATAGGCTTAGTCCTTGTTGATCACCTTCTATATTTGAACTAATATATCTCTTAAAATTCTATATGTTATCCAATCAATTGTGTTGTAATAGGCTTAGTCCTTGTTGATCACCTTCTATATTTGAACTAATATATCTTGATCGTATGTAATTGAACAAGGAAGTAAGTAAAGAAGATAAGATTGGAGGAGAAATATTTTATTCGTTCAAATCCAACTCCACAAAACATCGAGTACAAACATTTATACATATACATGTATGAAATTCAAGAGTCACGAAATATCAAAAGGACTCTATGAAAGTAATGTCCACATTATTTGCTTATTAATTTATAAAAAATTGCAACCTAAATCACTTTTTTGTCATTTTTCCGGCACATGATCTAAGTTTTTCACTTTGCAATCCATACATTATTATTTATTTTTTTCAATTGCAACCTCTAATTTAAGATACATTTTGATAAATCTCAATACTTGAGGTTGCAATTAGATAAAAAAAATGTTTAGGTTGCAATAGATAAAACAACAAAATTAGGTTGAAAAGTGAAAATATTAAATCATGTGTGTATCATGTGATATCCATTGTGCAGGAAAATTTACAACTGGATAAAATTTTAGAAGACTAGGTTGCAATTTGGAGAAAAAAAAAATTAGGTTGCAAAGTGAAAAAAGTCTCAACTTTGGGTTGTTTTTTGCATTTAACCCTAAAACTAAGGCAAAAACTATTTTACCATAATGAACCGGTTTATTTAAATGTGATAATTTATCATTTTATATATGCAATACTTTTTTCTTAATTAGATATATATAGTATTAAAATAATATACTTTTAACAATTACATACGTATGCATAATCTTTGAAAACATTAAAAATTTGTCATGTACGTATTCAAAAATTTGTCATGTGATAATTTACCACAATATATTAAAAAATTTGTCATGTACGTATAAAACATTAAAAAAATCGTGTATAAACAAATGGTACTATTTATATCTTTAAATTTAATTTAAGTTTATAATACAATCTCAAATAACTAAATATTATTATTTAAATTAGTTTAAAATTCTTATATTTAATTATTTAAGATGATATATTTTTTCGGGATAAAAAGCTTTTTACTATTGCGCTTACAATATAAAGTGTACGAGTAAAAGGTATATATGATCAGTCACATTTGAGTGATTGAAGTTTACAATTGAATCATGCCAACATTTCATTACTAAATTTTTAATTAATATCGATTCATGTAAGTGATTTCAGTTATACTCGAATCATGCTTGCCCACATGTCATTATTTTCTACTCAAAATAATTACCTCAAATAATATATTATATCATTGTTGCTTGCATATTTCGCACCATCCCTCCAACTAATTAATCTCTCAATTGATATTGTATATTTCATAAAATAACCTATTTAATTCAAAATTGAATGCTAATACTTTTCTTTATATTATATTTTAATCTAATAACTTTTGATGCAGTTTTAAGTTGATATGAAATATGTTAATGCAAATCAAGAAAACAACCAAGAATTCAAGGATTGAATCCAAAATTTTGGTGAGAAAACCCTAACTTTGATCATAACTAAACCAAGAAGAAGATCAAAGTAAAACAACAACACACGAGAGAATTATGTGGTTCGGCAATTGCCTACGTCCACGGGAACAATGGGGTGAGATCTTTCTTATTGAATCGAAAACGAAACACAAATGATTACAATCAAGAATCACTCACACACAGCCTATTTCACTCTCAAATATCTCTCTCTACAGATGAACACAAAAGCTGAAAATTACATGTCGATAAAGAACTACATCTAAGCTATTTATAGAAGAAAGAATCAGCTAAATCCGATTAGAAATGAGCGAGATATGAGCCTTTGAATCTGAGCCTTCGATTTCAAATCCACAGCTCGAGTTTGGTAGAACTGCACGTGATCCAAGATAACAGAAATAACTGCTGCCACGTGTCGCACGCAGATTCGCCAAGCCAGATCCATGTCATTGCTCCAAAATAAGAAACCCGCTTCTATTAGTGAAAGCCCGCTTCTTCTCAGCCAATAGCAGCAAAAGTCGCTGCCACGGTGTCACGTTTTTATTAGTAAAAACACGCTTTTTCCTTTGCTTATAAAACCCATTTCACAAGACTTATTCAACAACGCTTTTCTGAACCGTTGTAAAAGACCCGTTGTTTAAAATCTTTTACAAAGTGCATGTTTTGCTCAGCTTATTATTCACAAATCTCCACCTTAGGCTGAACAAGCATCGCACCACTGTGTCACACTTCAAGTAGCATTAGTTAAGGGCTTCCCTCTCAATCCAATCAAGTCCATACAAAGCTGAAACTTGCATGGTGGAACTCCTTTTGTAAATGCATCAACTGGATTGATTTCAATAAGAATTTTTTTCACTTTTAGCACTTGCTTCTCCACCAAATCTCTGATGAAGTATAGTCTAACATCTATATGCTTTGTCTTCTCATGCATTCCTGGATGTTTGGCTAAATGTATGGCACTTGAATTATCACAATTCACAGTGACACTTTGCTGAAATAAACCAAACTCTTCCAAGATCCCTTTCATCCAAACAACCTCCTTTGCAGCATCTGTTAAGGCTATAAACTCTGACTCAGTAGATGATAGAGCCACTATGGATTGCTGAGCTGATCTCCAACTCACTGCAGTACCAAATAAGGTGAACACATAGCCTGTAGTAGACTTCCTTGTGTCTTGGTTAGAAGCAAAATCAGCATCCACATAGCCAATCACAGCATCATCAGTGCACCTCTTATTGCTGAAACTTAAGCATTTGTTCAATGATCCATTTATGTATCTGAACATGTACTTTACTGCAGCCCAATGCATCATCCCTGGAGTGGCTATGTATCTACTTACCAAGCTCATTGCATGAGCCAAATCTGGTCTGCAGCATACCATTGCATACATGGTGCTGCCCACAGCATTTGCATAGGGTATCTTGACCATCTCCTCTTCTTCCTTCTTGTTCTGAGGACACTGAGCCTTACTTAGCTTGATCTGAGGTTGAATAGGAATTGAAGTAGCCTTGGATTGATTCATTTGATATCTGGTTAGCAGCTTCTTTAGATATTCAGTCTGGCTGAGAACAATTGAGCCTTGATCACCTTCTCTAATGATCTCCATTCACAGCATCTTCCTTGCCATTCCAAGGTCCTTCATCTCAAATTCTGATTTCAGTTGCTCTTTGATTTGATCTATACCTGTCATCTCAGTGCTAAGTATCAACATATCATCAACATAAAGTAAAAGATAAGTATGAAAGTTCTGAGAATGTTTAAAGTATACACAGTTATCAAACTTGCTCCTTTGGAATTTGATTCTATGCATGAAGTGATCAAACCTTAAGTACCATTGTCTTGGACTTTGCTTTAAGCCATACAATGACTTCTTAAGCATGCAGGCCTTGTCTTCTTTCCCTTCTATTTGAACTCCTTCAGGGACCTTCATGTATATAGTTTTTTTCAATTCCCCATGCAAGAAAGCAGTAGTAACATCCATTTGGTGTAAGTACATTCTAAATTGTGCAACCATGACAAGAAGAATCCTTATTGAACTATGCTTGACCACTGGAGAGAAGATCTCATTGTAGCCCACTCCTTCCTTTTGAGTGAATCCCTTGGCCACAAGCCTGGCCTTGAACCTTATTCCTCCACCTGGATTTGCCTCAGCCTTCCTCCTGAAAATCCACTTGCATCCCACAAGCTTTTTGTTGTTTGGCTTGTTTACAATGATCCAAGTTTTGTTCTTTTCAAGAGAGTTCAATTCCTCCTGGATAGCTCCTAGCCACTTTTTCTTATCTTTGCAAGTGATAGTCTCTCTGAAATCCTTTGGTTCCTCAGTGTCAACTTCTTCAGCAACAAGGAGAGCAAAGTACACATTATCAGCATGTCCAAATCTAGCAGGGGGTCTAATGCTCCTTCTGGTCCTATCCCTCACCAACAGGTAGTTATCCATGCCATTCTCATCTTGTTGATTTCCTTCTGAGTCAGAGTCAGATGAACCATTGTCCTGAACTTCATCTTGTGCCCCCTGAGCTTGATCTCTGTCCAGTGAAGTCTCCACCTCAAACTTAGAGTTCTCATTTTCTGAACCTGGTTTCTGAACTGATTCCTCTTGCTTCAATGGCATTTTAGCTTCATCAAATGTTACATCTTGACTGATTATACACTTTTGGTAATCCTTCTCATAGCACCATAGCTTGTAACCTTTCACTCCCTTTGGATAGCCTGAGAAAACACATCTCAAAGCCCTTGACTCCAGTTTGTCTTGCCTTATATGGACATAAGCTTGACTGCCAAAGACTTTAAGCTCAGTGTAGTTTGCAGCTTTGCTACTCCATACTTCCTCAAGTGTCTTGAGTTGGATTGCAGCTGAGGGACATCTATTCACAAGATATGCTGCGGTAGTAATAGCCTCTCCCCAAAAGCACTTAGATAAGCCTGAACTTAAGAGCATACACCTTACCTTGTTCAATAGGGTTTGATTCATCCTCTCAGCTAATCCATTTTGCTGAGGAGTGTTTGGCACAGTCTTGTGTCTTAGTATCCCTTTCTCTTTGCAAAATGAGTTGAATTTCTCAGATGTAAACTCAAGCCCATTATCAGTCCTAAGACACTTCAACTTTCTGCCTGTTACATTCTCTATTTCAGTTAACCAATCCTTGAAGCTTTGAAATGCCTGATCCTTTGTCTTCAGAATTATAACCCACACTTTCCTTGAGTAGTCATCTATGAGAGACATGAAGTACCTTCCTCCATTCCTTGTTTGAGTAGTGGCTGGCCCCTAAAGATCAGAATGGACATAATCAAGTATCCCCTTGGTAGTGTGATTTCCAGTCTTGAAATTTAACCTCTTTGTTTTGCCAAGAATGCAGTATTCACAGGTATCCAAGCTAGTGATCCTATCATTTCCAAATACCTTTTGTTTATGAAGTTCTAGTAGACCTCTCTCACTGATATGACCAAGCCTTTTGTGCCATAACTGAGTCTTGTCCATCTCTTTTACTGAGTGAGCTTCATCTATAGCAGTAGTACCATCTAAGTAATAGAGTTCACTCTTCTTGCTGCCTTTCATAACCACTAGAGAACCTGTTGTGATCCTCATTTGACCATTTTCAGACTTAAAGATGTAGCCTTGAGAGTCCAACATACCCAAAGAAACAAATTTCTCTTGAGGTCAGGAACATACTTGACTTTTGATAGAACTCTCACTGCTCCATCATGCATCTTTAATGGTATGGACCCTATGCCTGCCACCCTGCAAGTTTGATTGTTCCCTAGCATCACCAATCCACCATCACTGAGAGTTAGTTGATCAAACCACTCCTTGTTAGGACTCATGTGGAATGAGCATCCAGAGTCTAGAACCCAATCCTCTTCAGTTCACTTAGTAGTCACAACAAGAACATCTGCAGATTCATAACCTGAGTTAGGAGTAGATGGTTCAGATGATTGTGTTACTTGATTCACTTGTTTCAGGCTCTGATTTCCTTGGCTTTGTTTTAACTTCATGAACTTCAAGCAGTCCTTTTTGAAATGCCCTGGTTTGTGACAATGGAAACATCTTTGCTGCTCAATGTCATCCTTGTTCTATTGAGTCTGATTTCCATCCTTCCTTTACTGCCCTTTTCCTCCTTTCTTGAACTACTTATTTGCCTTATGTTTAACTGAGAGGCCTTCTCCATTTCCAGACTTGGTATCATTTGCTTTGGACAGTTCCTTTGTCCTCAATGCAGTGATGACATCATCCAAAGTTAGAGCTAATTGCCTGCCATACAACAAAGAGTCACAAAAATTTTCAAAAGATTTAGGCAAAGAACCAAAAAGCATAAGAGCCTTGTCTTCCTCTACCAAGGAGACCTCTACATCTTCAAGATCATCCAAGATCTTGCAAAACTCTTCTAACTGATCAGCCACCGGTTTATCTTCAGCCATTTTATGAGTGTAGAGCCTCTTCTTCATATAGAGCCTATTAGCCAGAGATTTTATTTGATAAAGAGCTACCAATTTCTCCCACACAGCTTGAGTTGTGGCTTTTTTTGAGACTTCCCTCAAAACCTTGTCTCCTAAGCACAAGATCAAGGTGTTGTGTGCTTTATCCAGGATTTGAGCCTTGTCCTCTGCCTTCATAGACTCCGGAAATTCTTGTGCTCCTTGAAGGGCTAGACCAAGTCCTTGCTGCACAAGTAATGTCTTCACCTTGATGCGCCACAGCCCAAAATCTCCTTTGCCATTAAATTTCTCCACATCAAACCTTGCAGTAGACATCTTGGTTGAACGTGCCTCTTCCCACAGACGACGCCACTTGTTAATGCAAATCAAGAAAACAACCAAGAACTCAAGGATTGAATCCAAAACTTTGGTGAGAAAACCCTAACTTTGATCCTAACTAAACCAAGAAGAAGATCAAAGGTAAAACAACAACACACGAGAGAATGATGTGGTTTGGTAATTGCCTACGTCCACGGGAACAATGGGGTGAGATCTTTCTTATTGAATTGAAAACGAAACACAAATGATTACAATCAAGAATCACTCACACAGAGCCTATTTCACTCTCAAATATCTCTCTCTACAGATGAATACAAAAGCTGAAAATTACATGTCAATAAAGAACTACATCTAAGCTATTTATAGAAGAAAGAATCAGCTAAATCCGATCAGAAATGAGCGAGATATGAGCCTTTGAATCTGAGCCTTCGATTTCAAATCCACAGCTTGAGTCTGGTAGAACTGCACGTGATCCAAGATAACAGAAATAACTGCTGCCACGTGTCGCACGCTGATTCACCAAGCCAGATCCATGTCATTGCTCC